>OV050030.1:326623501-329023501 GCA_920105625.2 Clusia tigrina
TTTATATATATATATATATATATATATATATATATATATATGTATATGTATATATTTATATGTTTATATATATATATATATATATATATATATATATATATATATATATGTATATGTATATATTTATATGTTTATATATATATATATATATATATATATATATATATATATATGTATATGTATATATTTATATGTTTATATATATATATATATATATATATATATATATATATATATATATATATATATATATATATATATGTATATGTATATATTTATATGTTTATATATATATATATATATATATATATATATATATATATATATATATATGTATATGTATATATTTATATGTTTATATATATATATATATATATATATATATATATATATATATATATATGTATATGTATATATTTATATGTTTATATATATATATATATATATATATATATATATATATATATGTATATGTATATATTTATATGTTTATATATATATATATATATATATATATATATATATATATATATATATATATATATATATATATATATGTATATGTATATATTTATATGTTTATATATATATATATATATATATATATATATATTATATGTATATATTTATATGTTTATATGTTTATATGTTTATATGTTTATATATATATATATATATATATATATATATATATATATGTATATATTTATATGTTTATATGTTTATATGTTTATATATATATATATATATATATATATATATATATATATATATATATATATATTTATATGTTTATATGTTTATATATATATATATATATATATATATATATATATATATATATATATATATATATATATATATATATATAAATATGTATATACAGTGCACTCGCGAAAACGTGAACTAATTTTTGCCAAGGGTGTTTACCTTTTCGAGTTTGTTCACGTTTACGATTGCCAAAATTTATTAAAAAATAATTATAAACACGCGTATTAATAGCACTTTTGGACATTGCCTAATCTCAATAGATATTTAAACAACAGATTATGTAGGATTGTAAATCATTTTTGTGTATTTTTATCAATTTTTATAATGCTAAAACAAAAAGAAAACAACATTTAATTCAAACAATTTTATAGGAAAAAATCTGATATTTTCTTTTGACGAGTTTTAAGTGTCATCATCTCTAGAACAGCATTTTCTCGAAGATTTCTTATCACTCGCATTTCACTATGGCAAACCATTTCATTTTCGGCCCAAATTAAAACCGTGTCAATTGCTTCAACAGCTAGTTTCGAACTTATTCGAGTTTCTGTCTGATCTACATAACAGTCACTGTCTGATTCATCCTCATTTTCAAAATTTTCACATTCTGTACAATTTTCTTCAGAATTTTCATTCCACTCTGTCACAAGGGATGCCATAACGTCCATCTGAAGTAAAAGTATAAAAAAAATCTTTCGAATATAAATTTTTTTTGGTAAACAAACCTGAGGGTTTAGCTCCCTGAGAAGTTCAACTGCACTTTCTTTCAGCTCGGTTATTTCTGTTCGCCAATTTTCTCTTAAAACGCTTAATGGAACGTGGTCATCGAGATCATCTAACTAAATTTAATATATTCTTCCATCCGAAACTAAATTTAATATATTCTTCCAGCAGCTAACGAGCGTTTCCATTTTAATTTTACTCCATGCAGTGTCCAAAAGGTTAATTGCATCTTTTATGTTGATTTTTTTGATAGATTCCAGCATTATTGATATTAAAAGGCTATTTCTGTAGTAAAGTTTAATGATTTTAAAAACGTTTTGGTCCATCGGCTGTATTAAAGCTGTAACGTTAGGCGGCAAAAACATAACACATATGTTTCCATCCTGTGATACTAATTGATTTTCTGGGGGGTGGGATGGGGCATTGTCTACCAATAAAAGGGCTTTAACTGGCAGCTCTTCTTCTTTCAAAAAGTCTGTGACCTAAAACGAAAATATCTTAGCAGTGTAGTTTCACTTAAAAACATGTAAACTGTTCTAAATACGTTACTATATTTTTCAAATGTGATTGTACAAAAGACTAGGACAGACTTAAAGACTTACCTCAGGAACAAATATGTGATGAAACCAATCATAAAAAATGGCGGATGTCATCCAAGCAGATTTTGAATTTTTGTAAACTACAGGACATGCATAATTCTTGAAACAGCGGGGATTTTTTGCTTTCCCAATAACTAATAATTTAAGTTTATGCGAACCAGTTGCATTTGAACAACACAAAAATGTCAATCGTTGTTTTTCCATTTTAGCTCCGGGAGCAGTTTTTTCTCTTGAAGAAACATACGTTTTATCTGGCAACTGTTTCCAGTACAGTCCGGATTCGTCAGCGTTATATAACTGATCCGTTGATAATCCGAGTTCATCCATTTTTGCTCTTAATTTTTGTTTAAATGGGTCTACCAACTGCGGTTGGGCAGAAAGTTTTTCTCCCGAAATTTTTAGAAGGCGAACACCAAACCTTTTCTTAAAGTTCTGTAACCAACCATCGCTAGCATTAAATCCACGTCCATTTTCTTTAATTTTTTCGTTGATTTCCATTGCTTTTGATTTAAGCATTAGACCACTTATTGGTATTTTTTTATTTCGCTTGTTAACAAACCATTTGTATAGTGCCTTTTCCATCTTAGGAAACTCTGATGCTCGTAAGGTTTTACATTTTCCAGGACCACAATATGTGTTGTTAACACGGTAAATACTCATACAAAATCAAATGCGGTGGCGATTATACCGCAACCACTTTTTAGACGAATATACTTAGAGTCATAAAAATAGGCACTTGTACAGTTCTCTGGTATGCGGATTGTCGTTTGTGGGCAAATTACATGTAAATTTTTCTCATTTGAGTTTGACGAACATCTTTTTCTCTCAAACCAATGGAAACTTTAGCAAAATTTTGGTTTGTCTATATATTTGAAAATATTTAGTGGTGTAAATGCGTTGCAGAAAATTTATGAAGTCATTTGAAGAATAAGTTAAAAATAATATCTGGCAAATTAATAAACACGATTTATATTATTTTGTTATTGTAATGCCCGAAAAAGAAAAAATGCCAAATTAGTGTTGACTTTAGAACATATACTCGTAGTTATACAAATATAAAATATATGGTAAATACCCTATAAATTGTTTACATTACGTACATACAAGTACATACATTTTGGAATAAATAAGTTTGTTTGGATATGTATTCTTTTTGTACGTATTATTGTGTTGTGTTATTGTAAAAATGCTTCGTATCCGCACACGCCTTTCCAACCTAACCTAACCTATGTTGGTACTCATGACCCTCACTTATGTTGAGAATCTCGGCCATTTGGAATGTTCAGTCAGTTTTTGACAGCTATTGTGCGTGGACGTGTTTTAGCTTGTCTTCGATTTTTGTCTATCTCCTCAATCGTGGCGTAGCGTCGTCCTTTCATGGGCCTTTTCAATTTGGGAACAAGAAAAAGTCCCAGGGGGCCAGGTCTGCGGAATACGGTGGCTGCGGCATTATTACAGTGTTGTTTTTGGCAAAAAATTCGCGCACAAGTAATGATGTGTGAGCAGGGGCATTATCATGATGCAAAAGCCAATTTTTGTTCTTCCACAAATCCGGGCGTTTCTGGCGGAATGCTTCTCGCAAATGCGCATTACTTGAAGATAATATTCCTTACTGACCGTTCTATCCTGCGGCAAGAATTCATAATGCACCACGCCCCTGCAATCAAAGAAAACTGTCAACAAAACCTTCACATTCGACCGAACTTGGCCTGCTTTTTTCGGTCTTGGCTCATGCGGCAGCTTCCATTGGGATAATTGAGCTTTGGTTTCTACGTCATAGACATAGATGCAACAGTCAACATTTGGAATACTTCCGCGCACTTTGTTGTTTTTCACACAAAATTTTATACAAATTCTTTGATCCATTTTTCGGGATAGACAAAAATCGAGGACAAGCTAAAACACGTCCACGCGGAATAGCTGTCAAAAACTGACTGAACATTCAAAATGGCCGAGATTCTTAACATACGTGAGGGACATGAGTACCAACATAACCCCACAAAAAGATCGAAAATCGAACATCCGTAGCCCGCGAAAATTAAAAATTCGCTATACTTTTTGAACAAACCTCGTATATGTAATGTTGGTGTAAATACTGTAAAAAAATTTTGCATTGGAATAAAATATAGTAGCTACAGTGATGATAAATGCAAAATTTGTGTAAAAGGTAAACAAACAAGAAAACCAAATAAAGAAAGTGGCCGACGTGCAGAACAATTATTA
Source organism: Clusia tigrina (assembly GCA_920105625.2). Classification (NCBI taxonomy): domain Eukaryota; kingdom Metazoa; phylum Arthropoda; class Insecta; order Diptera; family Clusiidae; genus Clusia; species Clusia tigrina. The sequence goes on from OV050030.1 coordinate 326,627,815, forward strand.
CATTTGGTACATTCTGATGTTGCCGGTCCGTTTCAGGAGAAATCATTTTCGGGTCATCGTTTTTTATTACCATTTCTGGACGAATACTCGAGCAAAGTGTTTGTTTTTCTACTTAAAAACAAATCTGATGTTTTTAATAAATGTGTTTTTTTTTTTAAATTCAGTTGAAAACCATTTCTCGCGGAAAATCAAAATTTTGCGTAGAGTATGTTATCGAAAACTTAAAATTTTTTTTCGAAAGCATGGCATTGTTCACCAAAACTTTTCCATACGCGCCGGAACAAAATGGTTTCGCTGAGTCCATAAATCGGACACTTGTTGAACGAATGCGATGCATGCTCTTTGACAGCAAACTAAGCAACGTCACAGCTGCGTATTTAATGAATCGCGTTCCTTGCAGAGGAAAAGAATAATCTCCGGAAGATTTGTTGACGAACAAAAAACAAAATTTAAAACACTTACGTGTGTTTGGATGCACAGCACTGAAGATGACCCTAAAGTTGTCAGTTCAGAGGAAAATAGAAGCTTGGAACAGACAACTATAAGGTACAACGACTATGACAGCGATGAGGAATTTGAAGACACGATATACAACTCATCGTCAGTAAGTGAATATTGTCCTCCAGCCAATGTGAACGTTCTAGAAGAAGACAATGAGATTCGTCGTTCCAAGAGAATTGCAAATTTACCGTCAACTTCGTACAATTTTTCTGCTGCTGATTTTATGTCAACAGATCCAATAAGCTTTCATGAAGCAATTGTGTCTGCGAGCGCTGAGGAATGGAAAGCTGCTATGGGTGAAGATTTCAATCTTTGCAGTTGAACAAGACATGGATTTTAATGGAACATATCATCGAAGTGGGTGTTTATAACCAAATATAACACCAGTGAAGAAATAATTTGTCGCAAAAGGGTTTTCTCAACAAAAAGGAATTGAATACGAAGCAACCTTCGCTCCGGTTGTCAGGTATGAATCCATACTTTTCTTAATTGCTATAGCTGCGAAACACAATATTTTTATTAATCAAATGGATGCTGTTGCTGCACTCGTCAATGGCACTCTTAAAGAAGAGATTTACATGACACAACCAGATTGTTTTGACGATGGTTTCAATATAAAGTATGCATGCAGGCTCTTAAAATCTATATGGTTTGAAACAAGCAAGCTGTGTATGGAATGAAATATTAATTCACAGGCTTTCATGAAAATGGGTCTAAATCAAAGCAGTGTAGATCAATGTATTTATTATAAAAAAAAACAAATAATGAGATTTTGTATATAGCAATATATGTCGATGGCGTGTTGATTTTTTCGAACGATTTGAAAACTATTACATTCGTTAAAAATACATTGGCAAGCGAGTTAAAAATGAAGGACATGGTCCAAGCACCTTATATTTTAGGCATTCGCATAACTAAAATGGAAAACCAAATTAAAATAGATCAAAATAAATATATAAATGACGTTTTGAAGCGTTTTAATATGTGTGACTGCAATCCCACATCTACACGAATGGATTGTAACCAGAAGCTGACTGCAGATATGTGCCTGAATACTGATAGTGATAAACAGCAGATGTCAAAGGTGCCATATATGCAGGCTATCGGCTGTCTTTTATTTGCTGCTAAAATCACTCGACCAGACATTGCTTTGCAGTTAACGCACTTAGCAGATACGGTGCAAATCCAAGAAAGGCTCACTGGGGAGGCAGTAGAGCCTAAAGGGTACTGCTGACGTAGGTCTCATATATTCTAATGATGCTAGTGACCTGACTGGATACTGTGACGTAGATTGGGTTAGTGACGTAGACGAAAGGCATTCAACGGCAGGTTATTTATTTACACTTCAGTCTGCCGCAATTTCGTGGGCTACAAAGAGGCAGAAGACAGTCTTGTCGTCCACTAAGGCTGAATTCATGTCAGTTGTTGCTGCTATTCAAGAGTCCATCTGGTTAAAACGACTTTAAGCTGAGTTGAGTAAAAGTCATAACGATACAATTGTACTTCATTGTGATAATAAAAGTGCTATACATGTTGGACTTCATGGCTCATATTCTCCACGTACAAAACATGTTGATATCAAAGTTTTATTTATTCGTGAAAAACTAGAGTATAAGCAAATTAAATTACAATATCTATCAACTAAAGAAATGCTAGCTGACATATTAACGAACGCAGTTGTCACTCAAAAATTAATTTCATTTGTTAATAAGTTTGGTTTAAAATGAGTTGTAAAGCTATTTTTAGAAATGTAAATATAGAATTCGAATTGAATATTATTGTTCAGGAAAGGTGTTAAAAATAAACCATTAATTTCGAACGCTTTGCTTTACACTTCGAACACTATGTAATGTCAATGCATTCACAAATAAATTCTCTCTTGTACTTTGGATCACCTAAAAGTAAGGACGTGTTTTATTTAGAGCTGCGCAAATAGATTTCAAAAAGATCTAAGGGTGGCAGTTGTAGTTGATATCCAATGCCAGGGTTGGCATGGTTTTCTTGGTGGCACTTATTGCTAATTCTGCTGATATCTGTGCCTTACTAAGCATTTCGCAGTAGGTCCTTTTCTGCATTGCAGTCCACCAGACAACATTTCCATATAGGAGAATGGGCTTGACAAATGCAGTATAAAGGCAATGAGCTACCCTAGGCTTAATTCTCTAGGTTTTACCTATAGCTTTTTTGGAGGCATAAAAGCCACCGCAGCTATCCAGCTCTTTTTAAGGTATGTGACTTCCAAGCTAGTTTACTATCAATTATAAGATCCAAATATTTCGTTTCTTCTGAAATACTTAGTTTTTTGACAACTGTGTTCCATAGGAGCTGTGAAAGGACACCTCTTTGCTGTATACTCCTGCTCCCTCCATCCCCGCCGTCAAAAGTGGTGTAGGCCTCTTCCAGTTGAGAAGAGGTGCCACTGTCTTCCTCAATTCCTACAGGGTCCATTATGTTGCAGACATTCACATTCCTAATGTTATGGACGAAAATTCATAGCTGACTACACGATCAAAACGCGCCAGAGATACCCACGAGCCCGTTCTCACCTCAAAAGTAGCACTGCGGTTGTCTCCTTTTGGTTCCTCCATTCTCTCAACTCTGATCAGCACATGCGATAAGTTTGAAGTAGTTCTGATGCCATCCATTACCGCAACAAAAAGGCGCTGGGCCAGGATGCTTCTTCAAAATATGGAAGAAAGTGCCCGAGAGCCTGGCTTCTAGTTTCTGCCTCCTATCGACAACAGCCCATAATTGCTGACCCCTCACAGCTTCGCTGAAGGTCCTTGGTGAATTATTCTGGTACTGCCACTTCCACTGGAAGCCCATCTCCGGCGTACGAGATGGGCTAGCCGTGCTTGCCTTGTTTGTACCGCCATTTGCACTAGGCTCCGTTACCCCAGTTTCCGCCGTACGAATATATGACTGGCTTGAGCCAGATTCAGAGTTGAGAGAAATAGCTCCCGTTATATTTAGGGACTGCTTGTCCAAAGAAATTTTTATAATTGTTTTGTGGTCCATCAGTTTCTTACGATAACCGTCCACCATAACAGACATGGTCAAATTATACGGGGAATCGTATTGGTCGAACGTGGCAGCGCCCCCATACAACGAGGTCATGAATATACCTCATCTGATCCGTTGTCGAAGTAGCCACTTTAAAATACACCCGGTATTGCCCCCCTGGCTGCAAACCATCCATTATGCACGGGTGCACGGGTAGCATAGCACCTTGGGTTAGAGGGATTCTTTCCAGGGTTTGCTCCGCCCGACCTATCTTAGCCAACTGTACATTAGATATGCTGTGCGATCCATTATCAAGAATAGATCGCACCGAACATCCAATGCACAATTATTACCACCCGTTATCAATTGGAGGTGATAGACCTGACTTCCGGCAGAACTCGATTACGGCATGTACACTCATATACGTGTTAGTCCCCTTGAATATCTGACGGAACCCCAACATATAACCACAAATCTTAAAAAGCGAAAAATGGTAGATTAAGTTTGCGGGGTTGAGCGTTTTTTCAAGCACCAGAAGGATGCATTGTAATTATTGACATATATATATATATATATATATATATATATATATATATATATATATATATATATATATATATATATATATATATATATATATATATATATATATTGATTTTTGTACGTCCGTTTTCGGCCCATTCTTTTCCACACCGTTAGACACATCTTAATAAAATTGCAAAAGTATAGTCTTGGCTAAAACACAGCACCAGCTTGCTATGTGAGCCCATTTTAACAAATTTCACGCCTTCCTCCCATGCAACTTTTTTCACATTTTTTAAAATGACTATAATTGGTCCAATTGATGGAGAGACGAAATTTTGGTAGTTATGTAGATGTGGCTCTTACTAAACACTATTTGAAATGTGGGCAGTATATATTAACTGCCACGCCCACTATAACCCAATAACTGGAGATTTTTTAGATATTTATGGACAACATTTTATACGAAGCAACATGTGGATTATAAAACCAACTACAAGAAAAGGAGTTCATCAGAGAAGGACACGTTCATTTTCCATATAAGGAACTTTCACGACCAAAATTAAAATTAGCCTATCTATATATATTGATGTTATGGGAATAAAAATACTAACATTAAACACCACACAAAAATAGGGCGGGTTACTTTTACAACCATGCCTACTATTGACACGTTTTTTATAACTTACGACCTATACAATATTTTTGGGGGAAATTTTATATTAGTAACCTACTACAAAACCATATACAAGAAATTGGGTCGATCAGTTAAAGGACACACCTCCCTCCTATATAATTAAATTGGGGACCCTACGTAAAAATACCCAATCTATGCTTCTAATAATGATAGATGAATACAAATTGGTAGCAAAATATAGGGAGATTATTAGTACAGCCACGCCTACAATTAACCAATATTCATTTCCGGGGCCCTAAGCAAGATTCATCAACAAAACTTCAGACGAAGGTCCAGAGTGCTAGTCTAAAACACCCAACAAGAAATGAGCGACACACTTTGGGAGCCATGTCCTCTATCGATATATGTTTAAAATTTACGACCTATGGCAAATTCTTGTACCAAATCTGATATATATTAGTATGTATGTTGACGCTGCAAAGTCATTCACAAGAAATGGGACGATCAGGTAAAGGCCCCGCCCCCCAGTAATATCAACTCAGGACACCCTTCCAAAAATGCCCCTAGATATGCTCCTAATGATGATATCTGAATAAAAATTAGCTCGCGCGCACATGCAAGGGTAAAGGGTATTACGAGGTGGGTCTAACCGAACTTCAAATCTTAACTCGTTTTATTTTGTTTTAAAATGAACAAATATATATATTGAAATAGTGTTAATATATATTTACCTTGTGTTTGTAATTTTAATTAATAAAGGCTTCTGGCGTCACTGTATCAGATGTGTGTAAGACAACTTATGAAGAAATAAAAAAGGATAAAAAACATCGTTATGTTATTTTTTATATCCGAGATGAAAAACAGATTGATGTTGAGACAGTTGGAGAACGTAATGCTGAATACGATCAATTTCTTGAAGATATTCAAAAATGTGGACCGGGAGAGTGTCGGTTTGTCCCTTTAAGTATACAATCAATACATTTATTTTATATATATATATTTACAGCTATGGTTTGTTCGATTTCGAATATATGCATCAATGTCAAGGAACATCTGAAAGTTCTAAAAAACAGAAATTATTTCTTATGTCCTGGTGCCCCGATACGGCTAAGGTATGTTGTAAAAAAATTACCGCAATTCAAATTAACGTTGTTGTTTGCAGGTTAAGAAGAAGATGTTGTATTCCAGCTCGTTTGATGCATTAAAAAAGTCTTTAGTTGGCGTTCAAAAATACATTCAAGCAACTGACCTTTCTGAAGCTTCTCGAGAAGCTGTTGAAGAAAAACTGCGCGCTACCGATCGTCAATAATATTTTTTTTAAACTGTTCTACTTAATTAATATTTGCAGTACAGTGAAATAAAAATTATTCATATGGTGTGTTATGCTTTTTGTTTAAGTTGTTGTTTATTTCATTAAATAACAATTGAAACAGTGGAACTATAAGCACTTAAACTTTTAAATTTGTTTTTGATTTCTCCAACCCAGTGTCTTATCTTTTACATACTATGTATGTATTGTGATGTTACTACCCAGTAAAAAATTTCGGATCGCTCCCAAAAGGGAGGAATAACTGAGCGCTCCATTATGTTCCTTTTCGAACATAAATGGATCAAATTGACAGCTCTCATTCACTTTCCTCTGTCACTTCTTTCTCTTGTTTGGTTCTTTGCTAACATCTCGCTTCTTCTGTATTTTGTATTGTTTACCGTCATAAAGTAATTGCACTTTCGTTGAGAGGCAAGCTATTGCGTAGTTTATGTTTTAGTACTGAAGAAACACCCGATACAAAAAATTGAAGAGTTCAAGAAGTGAAACAGTGAAATTAAAATTAAACTCGAAATAACCAGCTAGATGGGGAAGAATTAAGAGTTTGTGCCTGTTTATTCAGGAAACACTGGAAGATGTTTTATTTAATGGAAATTATTGCATTCGAGGTACATATATTACATACATACATTTTTAACTGTCCTAATGGCAGATTTAGTCGATACAACCGAAACGTTGGCGCATATTAAAAGTTAATTGGAACGGGTCGAAGGGAAAGATCGTCCTGAAAAGTTACTGGCTTTTTAATTATTATTTGTTTCGTAAGATTTGAATTATTTTGAAATAATTTTTTGGTGTTTTAAGTACCAATTTTCCACTAATTTACAGAAGCCATGAAGAATACATATACCATCTATCCAGACTATGAGAAATCAATGCGAGAAGTGTTCCGGCAAATCAAAATAGCCTTCTACAGAAAGACATGTGCCCAAAAGCAGAAATAATTAAAAAAAATTATTTTTTTATATTCAAATATTAACTATACGAGTATAATGCTTTTTCCCAATTTTGAATTGAATTATTTTTCTTATATATAAGACTAGAATTAGCTAGAATTATACCATTATGTTCTTTTAATTTTGTATACAAACATTTCATATGCAGATTAAGCAATAATCGTTTCTCATTTTACTCGCGTACTATGAATAAAATATCGTTCCAATATTACTCGCGTAGGAACTCTAACCGAGCGCTCCAATACTACTCTCGTAGGAACTCTAATCGAGCGCTCCAATATTACTCGCTTAGCAAGTCAAAATGAGCGCTCCAATACTGCTCGCATAGGAAGTCAAAACGAGCGCTCGCTTCCAATGACACGCTTTGTTAAAAATACATTTGCGCAAAATACATGAGCTCTAGAACAATAGGGAGCGATCAATGCCTCGCATTGGATCGATCCATGATTGCTCCGAGAGCGATCAATTTTTTACTGGATATCTTCTTCTAAACCGTAATGTGTGTCGGTCTCTGTTCGATTTGCGTGCAAACCGCTCACGCTATTTAATCGGCCTTTACCTTGCCACAAAGGCAATTAATATTTAAGCCACAAATGCTTTATAATGAAGACACGTCAGTTTAATGTCTGCGCAAGTAATTTTGCTTTCTTTAATTTTACAGGCTCTTTTATACCCAATTTTACTTAAATTAATATAAATAGATTAACACTTAAAGTTACATAACATACGAGGGCGGATTGATATTGAAGCTACCTAGCGCTAGATGGCAGCACAAACACAAAAACTTTTTTTTTTAGAAATCGCGATCTGTCAAACGTCAGCTGTTAAAATTTCACCCACATTCATCGATTAGTTTATTTGTTGTAGTCGTTTGAAGTAAGCAACTTTTGTGTTTCTTGAAAAATGGAAAAAATCTAATTTCGTGCAGTGATTAAACACCATTATTTGAAAGGGAAAACAGCGACAGAGACAAAAGAAAATCTCGATAAACATTGCGGTGAGTCTGCTCCGTCAGATTACATGGTAAAATATTGGATTGCTGAATTTAAACGCGGCCGAACAAGCACTGCAACAATACCATCAACAGGAAGGCCAAAAGAGGTGGTTACTGAAGAAAATATCAAGAAAATCGTCGATATCGTTATGAATGATCGCCGAGTCAAGTTGCGTGAGATTGTTGAAATGGTAAACATATCATATGAACGTGTGTTCAACATTTTGCATGAACATTTGCATATGAAAAAGCTATCGGCAAGATGGGTGCCGCGTTTGCTCAGTGTCGAACAAAAACGAGTTCGACAGAACACTTCACAGCGGTGTTTGGACATGATAAAGCGTAATCCTGTTGATTTTTGGCGTCGATTAATAACTGTTGATGAAACGTGTTTCCACCACTACACACCTGAAACCAAAAATCAATCGAAACAATGGGTGGAAGCTGGTGGAAGTGCTCCGAAGAAGGCGAAGGCAGTGAAATCGGCTAGCAAGGTTATGGCCACTGTATTTTGGGATGCACACAGAATATTGCTCATCGATTATCTTGAAAAAGGATTCACAATCACAGGAAAGTATTATCGTGCATTATTGGATGAATTGATTGATGCAATCAAGGAAAAACGACCACATTTAAAGAAGAAAAAAATGCTCTTTCTTCAAGGCAACGCACCGGTTCACACAGCATTAGATACGATACTAAAATTTCGTGAAATACACTTCGAATTGGTTAATCATCCACCTTATAGTCCAGATTTAGCTCCTAGTGACTTTTTCCTGTTTCCAAACTTGAAAAAATGGCTCGCAGGAAAAAGATTCATCTCAAACGAAGAAGTGATTACCGAAACTAACTCGTATTTTGAGGGGTTCCCGAAATCGTATTATTCAGATGGTATAAAAAAGTTGGAATATCGTCTTACTAAGTGTGTCGAAGTAAAAGGAGACTATGTTGAGAAGTATATGGTTTTTGAAAAAAAAAATGTTTTTTTCCTACTTAGTTAGCTTCAATATCAATCCACCCTCGTACTGTTGAATTTGGAGAGGCACATTGTCCACTCCAAGAGAGCTGAAAGTTTGCTGGTATATTTAGCGCAGCCAAGTTTGCTTGAGAATCTGTGCTTATTTTTTTTTGTTGTGCAAAGAGCAATGTTGTTTTGCTTCTGCGTGTTTATTAGTTTTATTGGTGTGGATGTGAATAGATTAGAAAGTTGAGTGTACTCAGTGCTTACCGTTTGCTGAATTACTGGTGGTGATTGCGCATTTGCTGAACTATTGTGAGAGATCATCTGCATTGGGTTTAAATTGATTTGTAGATTACTGTCTATGCCCACATCCTAAGGAAATCGCCTCCGTGTCTTCAAACGAAAGTATCTTGCTTCTCAAGCAAGTCATGCAGGAAATTACAAGTATGATGAATCTACTCGTAACTGTTACAATGAAAAATTGTACTTCAATCCCATATATATTCTCGTATGGAATGAAAATGGGCTACTCAATACATATTAGAGATTAAAGCACTACTCGAGACTCATGCCATAGATATTCTTCTAATATCTGAAACTCATTTTACTTATAAGAGCTACTTTCAAATACCAAACTATAAGCTCTATCACACAATGCACCTCGACAAAAAAGCACATGCCGGTTCAGGTATTACTATAAAAAAGAATATCAGACACGTTTCTATTAAATCGTACAGTAGCTATTCAAACCACAAGCATAGTTGTTGAAGATTGGAAAGGCCCAAAGGGTTCCCGTCTCATTACTCCCAAAGGCCGACAACTCTTGGCGGCTATAACAAATCTAAATCTTCTTACAGGTTCCTCAGGCTCACCAGCGTATTGGACAACAGATACAAATAAAATTCCCGACCTAATAGACTTTTGCTTAATGAAAGGCAACTCGACTAGGGATATAACCTGCAGCCCATGCTATGATCTATCCTCTGACCATTCTCCAGTAATTTTTGCAATAATTAATAATTTTGTTGACTCACCTTCTGAATGTCGCCTGTACAACAGCAAAACTGACTGGAGTTACTTCCGACTATAAAAATCTTCAACAATTACCCTGAAGCACTCGTTTAAGTCTAGTGAAGATATCATGACAGCTATTGAACACTTCAATAATTTGCTCCAACAGGCTGGTTGGAAGTCAACAACCCCATGATTAAGCGTCAATCCACACTTAACTCTCCTCTTGTGAAAGAAAAACTAGGAAAAACACGCAGAAAAAAGTGGTAACAGAGTAAACATACTGGGGATAAGAAAAAATTAAATACACTCTCAAAATATCTCAAGGAGCTCCTCAAAACAGAACACAACTCTCAACTTCAGTACTATCTCATTAAGCATGATACAAATGCTGCTACCCACTATTCCCTCTGGAAAGCAATAAAACAGTTAAAGAGGCCAACTCGGGCACAATCTGCCATCAGAATGGAAAACAAAGAATGGGCTAAAAGAGATATCGAAAAATCATGCACATTTGCACGATATTTAAAAAGTGTTTACCTCACACGAAATCGAACTTTCTCCAATCACTGCAGAAAGAGTAAGAGAAACCTTGGGACACATCTACCAGATGGACCTGCCCATACACAAATTTTCAAAACGGGACGTCAATGAAGCGATCAAAAAGCTTAAAGCAAAGAAAGCCCCGGATACGATCAAAAATCTTAAAGCAAAGGAAGCCCCGGATACGATCTCATTAGTGGAGAAATATTAAACCAGCTTCCAGAAGAGGGATTCACTTTCCTGACTTATATATACATCGCTGTTTTATTATCTGGTTTTGTTCCCCCTCAATAGAAAGTGCATGAAGTAAAAATGATCCTTTTCCCGGAAAAAGTCCAGACAAAGTTGAGACATATCGCTCCATCACCTTGCTGCCGATCGCCTCTAAAATTTTAAAACTCTTCTTCAAAAGATTAATGCCAATAATAGAAGAACGAAGACTAATACCTAATCACCAATTCGGCTTCAGGAAACAACACTGTACAAATGCATTCGCACTGCATTCGAGCAAAAAAAATATTGTACAGCGGCGTTTCTCGATATATCCCAAGCTTTCCACCTTGTCTGGCATGACGATTACTCTACAAAATAAAGAAAATACTTCCAACAAATCTTACCTTAAAAATCGATATTTCTTTGTAAAACAAGGTGAAGAACAATCTGAAATGTGCGAATTTTCGGCAGGTGTACCCCAATGCAATGTCATGGGACCCATCCTATACTTGCTTTATATACACGATTTACCTGTCTCCGAAGCAGCTATCGTTGGCACACTTGCAGACGATATTGCTGTAACCGCAATGGACATCCTTCTAAAACTGGTGTCCCTTAAACATCAAATACGATAAAAAACCCTAATGTAGCACTTCGTAGGCGACTTGTTGCGCACTTCGCCTTTCTAAAAGAATGGTCCTCAAAAGTGCACGCCCGTAACAATAAATGCATGCGACTGTTTGACCCGATCCTCCGGCAGGTCGGCCATAAGATGCTCAACCGAGCGTGGCTTGGCGCGAAAACATATAGTGCATTTGTTCGCAGCACTTGAGAAAGTCTTACGACCGCCAATGGGCCAGTACTGCAGTCGTATGCGCGAGAGAAGCGAACGAGGTCCTGAATGTAAATTACTTCCGTGGAAATGTGTGATAATTGCGTGAGTAACAAGATGCTTCCTTGGTAGTAGAATCGAATCGAATCGAAATGGTGTAAGAGAGGCGATACATTTGGAAGAGCATTGTAGTCGTCCCAAAGATGAGTCCCCTGGATTGAGCGTAACAAAATTTGCAGACCGTGATGTACGCAAGCAACACTGAGTCCAGGAATTCTTAGGTTTTGTATGAACTTTGAGTGCATGAACTGTAGCTGTGCAAATGAGCTGGTAAATTTTCAACCCATCGAGACGTCAACATGTGGCGATGATTCAATAATCGCTCTCTTGTGTGTCTCAGGTGGCATATGGATCGGCAAGCAAGATGCGGGCCATTCGCCCTTTTCTTCAGTCAAGAATTTTGGACCACTACTCCACAATGCTGACTGGACGAGTTCGCTAGGCAATGCTCAATGCTCCTCTAGACACTATGTCAGCGGGGTTGCTACCGGAGGGCACATAGTGCCATTCCATTCCAAAAGTCAATTCTTGGATCGCCGCCACCCGATTCGACACAAATATCTGGAATCGTGATGGCTCACTGCGGATCCAAGCTAATTCTACAGTTGAGTCGAACCAGTAGTAGTATTGACAAGCGGAGAGATTCATCGCCGGAATTTCATGAATTAGTTGAGCTCCACATAGCTCCAACCATGGAACCGTGAGCGTCTTCATGGGCGCCACACGAGATTTGCAACATAGCAGTTGAGCGTGTATTCTGCCATGGTGCCGTAGGCATCTATGCTGGCGTCGCAGAATCCTTGAATTCTAACAACACCGTTAGTTGTAAGCGCCATTCGAGGGAAATTTAACTGTTGCGCAAGGGGAAATCACACAATTCCAGCCAGGCTGTGGATAAGATTGAGGGCAAGCTTTCGTTCCAATGGAGCTTCTCTTTCCAGAGAAATATTTTAGATTTGGTTATTACAGGACAAATTACACCAAGTGGATCACAGAAACGAGCGATAGTCGACAACACAGAGCGATTGCAAGGCTTTGCAGAAGATTGTACAGGTGTAAATGAAAATAGGAAACAATCTGATGCCGGATCCCATGTAAGGCCAAGAGTATTGGTAATGTCACTACCATCATTGAATTTGAGGCACGTCTCCTTGTCCTCATCGGGCATTTCTCGGAGGACAGCACGATTATTGGAGCACAATTTTCTTCTTTCGCCAATAGACTCGATGTTTGTCGCATGATCTCGATAGCTTCCTGAGCAGAGTTACCACCAGTGATGATATCGTCGACACTAGAACTTCAATGGGAAACGACGACTGCTCATCCACGGCCAATTGGTCCATTGCGCGAACCGAAAGAAACGATACTGGTTTTGTGCCATAGGTAACAGTATCAAGTTTGAACAACTGCACCTGTTGCTGAGAGACGTCGCGCCATAGAATCCACTGCAGGTAACAGTCAGGAGTTGACACTCGAACGCAACGATAAATCTGTCAAATGTCTCCCATCAGAGCAACAGCGAGGGTACGAAAACGAAGCAATGTGTTTAAAAGTTAGGGTTGGATGCTGGGGCCTGCCATGAGCACTTCATTCAAAGAATATCCAGTCGATGTGGCTGCCGAGCCGTCAAACACGACCCTGAGCTTGGTCGTTGTGCTGTCCTCTTTCAAAAAGCACAGGTGAGGCAGGAAGTGTTTGCATTGGCTCAGCGAGTTTGAGTCGACAAGCGACATATGATTTAAATCCAAATACTCCTTGATGAATGCAGCACACTGAACTTTAAAATGCGGATTGCGCTCAAATTTTCGCTCTAGGTTTAAGAAGCGACGATATGCCTGCTAGTATGGTTCACCGAGTAAACCCAAACTGAGCTTTCCGGGAAAACGAACAGCATACTGGCCAGTTGGCAAGCGAACAAAGTTAGCTTTCAATTGCGCCTCGCGATCAATTTCCTCCTTAGTAAATTGGAAAGTGCGCTCATCGCAACTTTCAAGCTCCCAGAAGCGACGAACGAACTAATCGATTCGAGGATTCGATTCTGCGGCTGGATTTTGTAAGGAAACAGAACGAACTGATTTGCGTGGCTGCAAACTGCCGCCTGTTACTATCCATCCAAGTCGAGTTTTCTGAAGCAACGGCAGGCCGGCCGCCAAGACTAGCTCCAATAAGCAGGTCAATCTACATCGATTTACAATATTCAGGATCAGCTAAACAAACGTTGGAGGGTATATTCAAATGAAAAGCATTGATACTAAAATTTGGCTGATTCTCCGTGATGGTGATGGCAACCAAAGCTGCGATGTTGGCAGAATATTCCGAAGTTTAAGCCCGTATGGAAATGTTGAAAGTGTGACCATCAGAAGCGAAAGTTGAATCACCAATACCAGATACTGAGTATGACGACCTGATTTCACGCAGCTGAAGCTGCTCAGCGAGATGAGACGTGATAATGTGCAACTGCGACCCGGAGTCGAGCAACGCGCGGCATGGAACAAGAGTGCCAGCGCGATTCTTGACATTTATGTCTGGTGTTGCCAGGAACACAACATTCGAACTGAGGTTTTGGGCAGCTAAAGCTGCAGAAGAGGAATGTGCATTTTCAGTCAGAGCGCTAATCGAAGACCATGATCGTGTTTGAACAACAGGTTGCAGAGTAGAAGCTCCATTCTCTAGGAACGCAGTGGCTTGCGAATTGGCACCGCATAAATGCAATAAGCTGTGATGCTTGAAACCACACACCCTGCATGAGCCAGAGCTGCGTTAGCTGGTGGCCTCTTTTGAGGCAGATCAAACATATCGCCAACTTCTTGGCCTCCTTGAGGCGAAGTGAGGGTAGCAATTTGCCAAAGGGAGTGCAATTATATACAACATGGTTGTGCTGTAGCAAAATACCTAGCCGCTAGCGCAAGAATTAGCAGTGACGAATGATTTTCTACTATTAGTAAACTTTCCCATCTGAGAGCTAGGCATGTACGCAGCCGAAGCGTGCTCCACAGTTTCAAACTTCTGACAGCACCTTTCCAAAAACGTCGTAAATTGGTCGCAAGACGGTATAATATTCACCGGTGCAGCTTCCTCCCATTTTGTCTGAGTTGCACGGTCCACCTTCTGCAGAAGGGTACATTGATGCAACCGGCTATTTGCTCTGCTGGTGGCCTCTTTTGAGGCAGATCAAACATATCGCCAACTTCTTGGCCTCCTTGAGGCGAAGTGAGGGTAGCAATTTGCCAAATGGAGTGCAATTATATACAACATGGTTGTGCTGTCGCAAAATACCCAGCCACTAGCGCAAGAATTAGCAGTGACGAACGAATTTCTACTATTAGTAAACTTTCCCATCTGAGAGCTAGGCGTGTACGCAGCCGTAGCGTGATCCACAGTTTCAAACTTCTGACAGCTGACGACGTTTCAACCCTCTTGAGCCCCTGAATCTCAGTGATGTGTGCCTGGAAAATAAGACGGTTATCAAGAACGTTTGTCAAGAAGCTCCAAAACAACGATAAAGTTAGCGGTGGTAATCTCCAAAGACCGAACCGGATTGAACACGGAACCCTTCAGGCAAGAGCGCAAATGCTGCAGCTTCTCCATTTCCGTCAGGTCGGGATCGTTGTCGATGATGTCAGAGAACATCGACAAGAAATCGGCGTACTCAGTGTAGCCGCCGCTGAATGTGGGCAGCCTTAGCTCAAGCAGGCGTAGTCTGCTTTGTAAAACTAAGGTAGGCGCATCCATGCTGGCATCATTGCGAAAAGTAGATGATGATGGAACCTCACTCTGACGCTTGCGAAGTTTGAAGGAAACTCGAGCCTTTAAACAAGTGACGAGCTCAGCAAAGTCGCTGCACAACCCACTGCCAATTTAACTAATATCAAGCGCTTCGAGACTTACAAGCATTTTTCCTAGAATTTCAATACGCGCGTGTAGCTCGTCTTCTCGAAGCCCTCGCAACATATCGCGGGTGATGGTCTGATCAATTCCGTGTGCTCTGTCATATATTGCCTGTGCTTTGTTTTTATACAGCAGCATCCTGTTTTCAGGCGAACATTTTCGTAAATCGATGGCATGATTTTGCTTTCAAAGCAAGCGGTCACACACGAACAGTTCTATTTGCCACTTTTTACAAGAACAAACAAAACGAAAACGATAGTAGTTTACTGTTAAAAAAACCAGCGAGAACAAAGGGCACGCGTGACAAGTGTAACGGTTTGCTCGTAGACTTATTCACCGTATCACGTCGGGGTCACCAAAAAAAGCTCCACTCGGGGTCACCAAAAAAAGTTGAGCTATCGAGCCTTTTAGTAGAGCATATAATAATTATCATGATTGGTAATTTAGTTAAAGAAACTGATTTGTTTTGCCACACAGGGCCTTTATGATTTAGTTACAAATTTCCGAAATTGACTGAAGTAGTTAAATTCACTTGCCGCGCAGGGCTGTTATTGAAAAAGTTTGCAAACGCTTTAATAACAAAAAAAACTAGTACACTTGCGAATTATTTGCTGCGCATGGCATTTGCGATTTAGTTTTATGACCGAATTAATTGCCGCGCAGGGCTTTGCGGTTTGATAAATTATTTAATAGAACTGAAACGCAGTTGCTGTTGCGAAACGAAAAAAAAACAAACAACAAAGCACTATTGCAATTGACAAAGGTAAAAAATAGCTTGGTCGCAGCGGCCGATCATACCAATATGCAGAAGGCAAAGTAGCAAAAAGCAACGAGAGAAAAATGAGAGTATTAGAAGTGAGAAAGTTGCAAATGAGAGCATTACAAACGACGAGATTCAGCAATATTAAACTAAGTTGTTGACGATGTCAGGAGCGCAGGCTGCATAACCAAAGATTCTCCCCCCATTGGAAGACACGGCCTTTCAATTGCATCGGCCTCAGCCAACATAATCGGCGAACGTCTCTTCGAATGAGTCCAGCGGCTGATTTCAGAATGGAAACACGAGCAAACCCATCGGTCGCAATAACCAATTCGACCACTCTTGGCAATGGCCATTTCAGAGGAGGCAAGTTCTCGTCTTTTACCACGACAATATCATTTACGGAGAGTCCAGGTCGAGGAGTGCGCCACTTGGAACGCTGCTCGAGAAGCGTCAGATACTCCTCTCGCCAACGTGACCAAAATATTTGCTGAAAGTACATAACGCGTTGCTTGCTATCCAAGCGGTTGGAGTTAAGTTTGGTGATGTCGGGCTCGGCGTACAACCGCACAGACGCGGGACCCAGAAAATGCGCAGGCGTCAGGACCGCTAGATCGGCTGGGTCTTCTGAAAGTGGAAATAGCGGTCGAGAGCTAATGATTGCCGCAATGTGGCAGACTAGCGTTCGCAACCCTTCAAAATCAAGCAAAGAAGAACCAGCACAACGACGAAGGTGATGCTACACTGTCTTAACTGCCACCTCTCATAGACCGCCGAAATGCGGAGAACGAGGAGGAATGAAACGCCAATCAATAGAGTCAGCGAGGCAAAATTCCTGCACAGCCAGTTCGTTTTTGCGCCAACGAAATTTGTCGAATTATCGGAACAAATCCGAGAAGGTCTATAACGTGTCATGATGAATCGCTTTAGCACGTGGAGAAAGACGATCGTAGACAAATCCTTAGCCAGTTCCATGTGTATAGCCTTCGTAGCGAAAAATATAAAAAACCCAAATGTAGCACTTCGTAGGCGACTTGTTGCGCACTTCGCCTTTGTAAAAGAATGGTCCTCAAAAGTTCACGCCCGTAACAATAAATGCATGCGACGATTTGACCCGATCCTCCGGCAGGTCGGCCATAAGATGCTCAACCGAGCGTGGCTTGGCGCGAAAACATATAGTGCATTTGTTCACAGCACTTGAGAAAGTCTTACGACCGCCAATGGGCCAGTACTGCAGTCGTATGCGCGAGAGAAGCGAACGAAGTCCTGAATGTAAATTACTTCCGTGGAAATGTGTGATAATTGCGTGAGTAACAAGATGCCTCCTTGGTAGTATAATCGAAATCGAGTCCAGAATTGTTCAACTGCCCGCCGACGCGTAGCTTTCCAAAGTCGTCAAGAAATGGTGTAAGAGAGGCGATACATTTGGAAGAGCATTGTAGTCGTCCCAAATATGAGTCCCCTGGATTGAGCGTAACAAAATTTGCAGGCCGTGATGTACGCAAGCAACACTGAGTCCAGGAATTCTTAGGTTTTGTATGAACTTGCAGATGTAAGCAAAAACGAGCTGTAGCTGTGCAAATGAGCTGGCATATTTGCAACCCATCGAGACGTCAACATGTGGCGATAATTCAATAATCGCTCTCTTGTGTGTCTCAGGTGGCTTTTCTTCAGTCAAGAATTTTGGACCACTCCACAATGCTGACTGGACGAGTTCGCTAGGCAATGCTCAATGCTGCTCTAGACACTATGTCAGCGGGGTTGCTACCGGAGGGCACATAGTGCCATTCCATTCCAAAAGTCAATTCTTGGATCGCCGCCACCCGATTCGACACAAATATCTGGAATCGTGCTGGCTCACTGCGGATCCAAGCTAATGCTACAGTTGAGTCGAACCAGTAGTAGTATTGACAAGCGGAGAGATTCATCGCCGCTATTTCATGAATGAGTTGAGCTCCACATAGCTCCAACCATGGCACTGTGAGCGTCTTCAGGGGCGCCACACGAGATTTGTAACATAGCAGTAGAGAGTGTATTCTGCCATGGTGCCGTAGGCATCTATGCTGGCGTCGCAGAATCCATGAATTCTAACAACACCGTTAGTTGTAAGCGCCATTCGAGGGAAATTTAACTGTTGCGCAAGGGGGGAAATCATCACACAATTCCAGCCAGGCTGTGGATAAGAATGAGGGCAAGCTTTCGTCCCAATGGAGCTTCTCTTTCCAGAGAAATATTTTAGATTTGGTTATTACAGGACAAATTACACCAAGTGGATCACAGAAACGAGCGATAGTCGACAACACAGAGCGATTGCAAGGCTTTCCGGAAGATTGTACAGGTGTAAATGAAAATAGGAAACAATCTGATGCCGGATCCCATGTAAGGCCACGAGTATTGGTAATGTCACTACCATCATTGAATTTGAGGCACGTCTCCTTGTCCTCATCGGGAATATCTCGGAGGACAGCACGATCATTGGAGCACAATTTTTCTCAGTTTGAAGTTCCCTTTCGCCAATAGACTCGATGTTTGTCGCATGATCTCGATAGCTTCCTGAGCAGAGTTGCCACCAGTGATGATATCGTCGACACTAGAACTTCAATGGGAAACGACGACTGCTCATCCACGGCCAATTGTTCCATTGCGCGAACCGAAAGGAACGATACTGGTTTTGTGCCATAGGTAACAGTATCAAGTTTGAACAACTGCACCTGTTGCTGAGAGAAGTCGCGCCATAGAATCCACTGCAGGTAACAGTCAGGAGTTGACATTCGAACGCAACGATAAATCTGGCAAATGTCTCCCATTAGCGCAACAGCGAGGGTGCGAAAACGAAGCAATGTGTCTAAAAGTTTGGGTTGGATGCTGGGGCCTGCCATGAGCACTTCATTCAATGAATATCCAGTCGATGTGGCTGCCGAGCCGTCAAACACGACCCTGAGCTTGGTCGTTGTGCCGTCCTCTTTCAAAAAGCAGTGGTGAGGCAGGAAGTGTTTGCATTGGCTCAGCGAGTTTGAGTCGACAAGCGACATATGATTTAAATCCAAATACTCCTTGGTGAATGCAGCATACTGAACTTTAAGATGCGAATTGCGCTCCAATTTTCGCTCTAGGTTTAAGAAGCTATGAGATGCCTGTTAATATGGTTCACCGAGTAAACCCAAACTGAGCTTTCCGGGAACACAAACAGCATACTGACCAGTTGGCAAGCGAACAAAGTTAGGTTTCAATTGCGCCTCGCGATCAATTTCCTCCTTAGTAAATTGGAAAGTGCGTTCATCGCAACTTTCAAGCTCCCAGAAGCGACGAACGACCTCATAGATTCGAGGATTCGATTCTGCAGCTGGATTTGGTAAGAAAACAGAGAACGAACTGATTTGCGTGGCTGCAAACTGCCGCCTGTTACTATACGAAGACATCCAAGTCGAGTTTTCTGAAGCAACGGCAGGCCGGCCGCCAAGACTAGCTCCAATAAGCAGGTCAATCTACATCGATTTACAATATTCAGGATCGGCTAAACAAACGTTGGAGGGTATATTCCAATGAAAAGTATTGCTACTAAGATTTGGCTGATTCTCCGTGATGGCGATGGCAACCAAAGCTGCGATGTTGGCAGAATATTCCGAAGTTTGAGCCCGTATGGTAATGTTGAAAGTGTGACCATCAGAAGCGAAAGTTGAATCACCAATACCAGACTCTGAGTCTGACCTGATTTCACGCAGCTGAAGTTGCTCAGCGAGATGAGACGTGATAATGTGCAACTGCGACCCGGAGTCGAGCAACGCGCGGCTTGGAACAAGAGTGCCAGCGCGATTCTTGACATTTATGACTGGTGTTGCCAGGAACACAACATTCGAACTGAGATTCTGGGCAGCCAAAGCTGCAGAAGAGGAATGTGCATTTTCAGTCAGAGCGCTAATCGAAGACCATGATCGTGTTTGAACAACGGGCTGCAGAGCAGAAGCTCCATTCTCAAGGAACGCAGCGGCTTGCGAATTGGCACCGCATAAATGCAATAAGCTGTGATGCTTGAAACCACACACCGTGCATGAGCCAGAGCTGCATTAGCTGGTGGCCTCTTTTGAGGCAGATCAAACATATCGCCAACTTCTTGGCCTCCTTGAGGCGAAGTGAGGGTAGCAAGTTGCCAAATGGAGTGCAATTATATACAACATGGTTGTGCTGTCGCAAAATAACCAGCCACTAGCGCAAGAATTAGCAGTTTCGAACTATAAATTGGAAAGTGCGCTCATCGCAACTTGTCAATACTACTACTGGCTCGACTCAACTGTAGCATTAGCGTGGATCCGCAGTGAGCCATCACGATTCCAGATATTTGTGTCGACGCGGGTGGCGGGCGATCCAAGAATTGACTTTTGGAATGGAATGGCACTATGTGCCCTCCGGTAGCAACCCCGCTGACATAGTGTCTAGAGGAGCATTGCCTAGCGAACTCTTCCAGTCAGCATTGTGGAGTAGTGTTCCAAAATTCTTGACTGAAGAAAAGCCACCTGAGACACACAAGAGAGCGATTATTGAATCATCGCCACATGTTGACTTCTCGATGGGTTGCAAATATGCCAGCTCATTTGCACAGCTACAACTCATTTTTGCTTACATCTGCAAGTTCATACAAAACCCAAGAACTCCTCCACTCAGTGTTGTTTGCGTGCATCACGGTACGCAAATTTTGTTACGCTCAATCCAGGGGACTCATCTTTGGGACGGTTACAATGCTCTTCCAAATGTATCGCCTCTCTTACACCATTTCTTGACGACTTTGGACAGCTACGCGTCGGCGGGCAGTTGAACAATTCCGGACTCGATTTCGATTATACTACCAAGGAGGCATCTTGTTACTCACGCAATTATCACACATTTCCACGGAAGTAATTTACATTCAGGACCTCGTTCGCTTCTCTCGCGCATACGATTGTAGTACTGGCCCATTGGCGGTCGTAAGACTTTCTCAAGTGCTGTGAACAAATGCACTATATGTTTTCGCGCCAAGCCACTGGCTAAGGATTTGTCTACGATCGTCTTTCTCCACGTGCTAAAGCGATTCATCATGACACGTTATAGACCTTCTCGGATTTGGTCCGACAATTCGACAAATTTCGTTGGCGCAAAAAACGAACTGGCTGTGCAGGAATTTTGCCTCGCTGACTCTATTGATTGGCGTTTCATTCCTCCTCGTTCTCCGCATTTCGGCGGTCTATGCGAGGCGGCGGTTAAGACAGTGAAGCATCACCTTCGTCGCTGTGCTGGTTTTTCTTTGCTTGATTTTGAAGGGTTGCGAACGCTAGTCTGCCACATTGCGGCAATCATTAACTCTCGACCGCTATTTCCACTTTCAGAAGACCCAGCCGATCTAGCGGTCCTGACGCCTGCGCATTTTCTGGGCTCCACGGTTGTGCGGTTGTACGCCGAGCCCGACATCACCAAACATAACTCCAACCGCTTGGATAGCTAGCAACGCGTTCCAAGTGGCGCACTCCTCGACCTGGACTCTCCGTAAATGATATTGTCGTGGTAAAAGACGAGTACTTACCTCCTCTGAAATGGGCATTGTCAAGAGTGGTCGAATTGGTTATTGCGACCGATGGGATTGCTCGTGTTTCCATTCTGAAAACAGCCGCTGGACTCATTCGAAGAGACGTTCGCCGATTATGTTGGCTGAGACCGATGATAATGAAAGGCCGTGTCTTCCAATGGGAGCAGAGTCTTTGGTTATGCAGCCTGCGCTCCTGACATCGTCAACAACTTAGTTTAATATTGCTGAATCTCAACGTTTGCAATGCTCTCATTTGCAACTTTCTCACTTCTAATACTCTCATTTTTCTCTCGTTGCTTTTTGCTACTTTGCCTTCTGCATATTGGTATGATCGGCCGCTGCGACCAAGCTATTTTTTACCTTTGTAAATTGCAATAGTGCTTTGTTGTTTGTTTTTTTTTCGTTTCGCAACAGCAACTGCGGTTCAGTTCTATTAAATAATTTAACAAATCGCAAAGCCCTGCTCGGCAATTAATTCGGTCATAAAACTAAATCGTAAATGGCATGCGCAGCAAATAATTAGCAATTGTACTAGTTTTTTTTGTTATTAAAGCGTTTGCAAACTTTTTCAATAAAAGCCCTGCGCGGCAAGTGAATTTAACTACTTCAGTCAATTTCGGAAATTTGTAACTAAATCGTAAAGGCCCTGTGTGGCAAAACAAATCAGTTTCTTTATCTAAATTACCAATCGTGATAATTATTATATGCTCTACTAAAAGGCTCGACAGCTCAACTTTTTTTGGTGACCCCGACGTGATACGGTGAATAAGTCTACGAGCAAACCGTTACACTCGCGTGCTCTTTGTTCTCGCTGGTTTTTTTTTACAGTAAGCTACTATCGTTTTCGTTTTGTTTGTTCTTGTAAAAAGTGGCAAATAGAACTGTTCGTGTGTGACCGCTTGCTTTGAAAGCAAAATCATGCCATCGATTTACGAAAATGTTCGCCTGAAAACAGGATGCTGCTGTATAAAAACAAAGCACAGGCAATATATGACAGAGCACACGGAATTGATCAAACCATCACCCGCGATATGTTGCGAGGGCTTCGAGAAGACGAGCTACACGCGCGTATTGAAATTCTCGGAAAAATGCATGTAAATCTCGAAGCGCTTGATATTAGTTAAATTGGCAGTGGGTTGTGCAGCGACTTTGCTGAGCTCGTCACTTGTTTAAAGGCTCGAGTTTCCTTCAAACTTCGCAAGCGTCAGAGTGAGGTTCCATCATCATCTACTTTTCGCAATGATGCCAGCATGGATGCGCCTACCTTAGTTTTACAAAGCAGACTACGCCTGCTTGAGCTAAGGCTGCCCACATTCAGCGGCGGCTACACTGAGTACGCCGATTTCTTGTCGATGTTCTCCGACATCATCGACAACGATCCCGACCTGACGGAAATGGAGAAGCTGCAGCATTTGCGCTCTTGCCTGAAGGGTTCCGTGTTGAATCCGGTTCGGTCTTTGGAGATTACCAGCGCTAACTTTATCGTTGTTTTGGAGCTTCTTGACAAACGTTCTTGATAACCGTCTTATTTTCCAGGCACACATCACTGAGATTCAGGGGCTCAAGAGGGTTGAAACGTCGTCAGCTGTCAGAAGTTTGAAACTGTGGATCACGCTACGGCTGCGTACACGCCTTGCTCTCAGATGGGAAAGTTTACTAATAGTAGAAAATCGATCGTCACTGCTAATTCTTGCGCTAGTGGCTGGGTATTTTGCGACAGCACAACCATGTTGTATATAATTGCACTCCATTTGGCAACTTGCTACCCTCACTTCACCTTAAGGAGGCCAAGAAGTTGGCGATATGTTTGATCTGCCTCAAAAGAGGCCACCAGCTAATGCAGCTCTGGCTCATGCAGGGTGTGCGGTTTCAAGCATCACAGCTTATTGCATTTATGCGGTTCCAATTCGCAAGCCGCTGCGTTCCTAGAGAATGGAGCTTCTGCTCTGCAACCTGTTGTTCAAACACGATCATGGTCTTCGATTAGCGCTCTGACTGAAAATGCACATTCCTCTTCTGCAGTTTTGGCTGCCCAGAATCTCAGTTCGAATGTTGTGTTCCTGGCAACACCAGTCATAAATGTCAAGAATCGCGCTGGCACTCTTGTTCCACGGCGCGCGTTGCTCGACTCCGTGTCGCAGTTGCACATTATCACGTCTCATCTCGCTGAGCAACTTCAGCTGCGTGAATTCAGGTCGTCAGACTCAGTATCTGGCTTTGGTGATTGAACTTTCGCTTCTGATGGTCACACATTCAACATTTCCATACGGGCTCAAACTTTGGAATATTCTGCCAACATCGCAGCTTTGGTTGCCATCACGGAGAATCAGCCAAATTTTAGTATCAATGCTTTTCATTGGAATATACCCTCGAACGTTTGTTTAGCTGATCCTGAATATTGTAAATCGTGGTAGATTGACCTGCTTATTGGAGCTAGTCTTGGCGGCCGGCCTGCCGTTCCGTCAGAAAACTCGACTTGGATGGGTAGTAACAGGCGGCAGTTTGCAGCCACGCAAATCAGTTCGTTCTCTGCTTCCTTACCAAATCCAGCTGCAGAATCGAATCCTCGAATCGATGAGTTCGTTCGTCGCTTCTGGGAGCTTGAAAGTTGCAATGAGCGCACTTTCCAATTTACTAAGGAGGAAATTGATCGCGAGGCGCAATTGAAAGCTAACTTTGTTCGCTTGCCAACTGGTCAGTATGCTGTTCGTTTTCCCGGAAAGCTCAGTTTGGGTTTACTCGTTGAACCATATTAGCTGGCATATCGTCGCTTCTTAAATCTAGAGCGAAAATTGGAGCGCAATTCGCATCTTAAAGTTCAGTATGCTGCATTAATCAAGGAGTATTTGGATTGAAATCATATGTCGCTTGTCGATTCAAACTCGCTGAGCCAATGCAAATACTTCCGGCCTCACCACTGCTTTTTGAAAGAGGACAGCACAACGACCAAGCTCAGGGTCGTGTTTGGCGGCTCGGCAGCCACATCGACTGGATATTCTTTGAATGAAGTGCTCATGGCAGGCCCCAGCATCCAACCCAAACTTTTATACACATTGCTTTTATTTCGCACCCTCGCTGTTGCGCTAATGGGAGACATTTGCCAGATTTATCGTTGCGTTCGAGTGTCAACTCCTGACTGTTACCTGCAGTGGATTCTATGGCGCGACTTCTCTCAGCAACAGGTGCAGTTGTTCAAACTTGATACTGTTACCTATGGCACAAAACCAGTATCGTTCCTTTCGGTTCGCGCAATGGACCAATTGGCCGTGGATGAGCAGTCGTCGTTTCCCATTGAAGTTCTAGTGTCGACGATATAATCACTGGTGGCAACTCTGCTCAGGAAGCTATCGAGATCATGCGACAAACATCGAGTCTATTGGCGAAAGGGAACTTCAAACTGAGAAAAATTGTGCTCCAATGATCGTGCTGTCCTCCGAGAAATTCCCGATGAGGAGAAGGAGACGTGCCTCAAATTCAATGATGGTAGTGACATTACCAATACTCTTGGCCTTACATGGGATCTGGCATCAGATTGTTTCCTATTTTCATTCACACCTGTACAATCTTCCGCAAAGCCTTGCAATCGCTCTGTGTTATCGACTATCGCTCGTTTCTGTGATCCACTTGGTGTAATTTGTCCTGTAATAACCAAATCTAAAATATTTCTCTGGAAAGAGAAGCTCCATTGGGACGAAAGCTTGCCCTCATTCTTATCCACAGCCTGGCTGGAATTGTGTGATGATTTCCCCCCTTGCGCAACAGTTAAATTTCCCTCGAATGGCGCTTACAACTAACGGTGTTGTTAGAATTCATGGATTCTGTGACGCCAGCATAGATGCCTACGGCACCATGGCAGAATACACTCTCTACTGCTATGTTACAAATCTCGTGTGGCGCCCCTGAAGACGCTCACAGTGCCATGGTTGGAGCTATGTGGAGCTCAACTCATTCATGAAATAGCGGCGATGAATCTCTCCGCTTGTCAATACTACTACTGGTTCGACTCAACTGTAGAATTAGCTTGGATCCGCAGTGAGCCATCACGATTCCAGATATTTGTGTCGAATCGGGTGGCGGCGATCCAAGAATTGACTTTTGGAATGGAATGGCACTATGTGCCCTCCGGTAGCAACCCCGCTGACATAGTGTCTAGAGGAGCATTGAGCATTGCCTAGCGAACTCGTCCAGTCAGCATTGTGGAGTAGTGGTCCAATATTCTTGACTGCAGAAAAGGGCGAATGGCCCGCATCTTGCTTGCCGATCCAGATGCCACCTGAGACACACAAGAGAACGATTATTGAATCATCGCCACATGTTGACGTCTCGATGGGTTGCAAATATGCCAGCTCATTTGCACAGCTACAGCTCGTTTTTGCTTACATCTGCAAGTTCATACAAAACCTAAGAATTCCTGGACTCAGTGTTGCTTGCGTGCATCACGGTCTGCAAATTTTGTTACGCTCAATCCAGGGGACTCATCTTTGGGACGACTACAATGCTCTTGCAAATGTATCGCCTCTCTTACATCATTTCTTGACGACTTTGGACAGCTACGCATCGGCGGGCAGTTGAACAATTCCGGACTCGATTTCGATTATACTACCAAGGAGGCATATTGTTACTCACGCAATTATCACACATTTCCACGGAAGTAATTTACATTCAGGACTTCGTTCGCTTCTCTCGCGCATACGACTGCAGTACTGGCCCATTGGCGGTCGTAAGACTTTCTAAAGTGCTGTAAACAAATGCACTACATGTTTTCGCGCCAAGCCACGCTCGGTTGAGCATCTTATGGTAGACATGCCGGAGGATCGGGTCAAATCGTCGCATGCATTTATTGTTACGGGCGTGAACTTTTGAGGACCATTCTTTTACAAAGGCGAAGTGCACAACAAGTCGCCTACGAAGTGCTACATTACGGTTTTTTCTATTTTTCGCTACGAAGGCTATACACATGGAACTGGCTAAGGATTTGTCTACGATCGTCTTTCTCCACGTGCTAAAGCGATTCATTATGACACGTTATAGACCTTCTCGGATTTGGTCCGATATTTCGACAAATTTCGTTGGCGCAAAAAACGAACTGGCTGAGTTGAGGCTTCTGTTCTTGCGTGACGAGCACTTGAAGGCTGTGCAGGAATTTTGCATCGCTGTCTCTATTTATTGGTATTTCATTCCTCCTCGTTCTCCGCATTTCGGCGGTCTATGCTAGGCGGCGGTTAAGACAGTGAAGCATCATCTTCGTCGCTGTGCTGGTTCTTCTTTGCTTGATTTTGAAGGGTTGCGAACGCTAGTCTGCCACATTGCGGCAATCATTAGCTCTCGACCGCTATTTCCACTTTCAGAAGACCCAGCCGATCTAGCGGCCCTGACGCCTGCGCATTTTCTGCAGCCCGCGTCTGTGCGGTCGTACGCGAGCCCGACATCACCAAACTTAACTCCAACCGCTTGGATAGCTCGCAGCGCGTTATGTACTTTCAGCAACTATTTTTGTCACGTTGGCGAGAGGAGTATCTAACGCTTCTCCAGCAGCGTTCCAAGTGGCGCACTCCTCGACCTGGACTCTCCGTAAATGATATTGTCGTGGTAAAAGACGAGTACTTACCTCCTCTGAAATGGCCATTGCCAAGAGTGGTCGAATTGGTTATTGCGACCGATGGGATTGCTCGTGTTTCCATTCTGAAAACAGCCGCTGGACTCATTTGAAGAGACGTTCGCCGATTATGTTGGCTGATACCGATGATATTGAAAGGCCGTGTCTTCCAATGAGGGGAGAATCTCTGGTTATGCAGCCTGCGGTCCTGACATCGTCATCAACTTAGTTTAATATTGCTGAATCTCGTAGTTTGTAATGCTCTCATTTGCAACTTTCTCACTTCTAATACTCTCATTTTTCTCTCGTTGCTTTTTGCTACTATGCCTTCTGCATATTGGTGTGATTTTTTGTATTGGCATTTTTTACCTATGTCAATTGCAGTAGTGCTTTGTTGTTTGTTTTTTTTCGTTTCGCAATAGCAACTGCGTCTCAGTTCTATTAAATAATTTAACAAATCGCAAAGCCCTGCGCGGCAATTAATTCGGTCATAAAACTAAATCGTAAATGCCATGCGCAGCAAATAATTCGCAAGTGCACTAGTTTTTTTTGTTATTAAAGCGTTTGCAAACTTTTTCAATAAAAGCCCTACGCGGCAAGTGAATTTAACTACTTCAGTCAATTTCGGAAATTTGTAACTAAATTGTAAAGGCCCTGTGTGGCGAAACAAATCAGTTTCTCGAGAAGACGAGCTACACGCGCGTATTGAAATTCTCGGAAAAATGCTTGTAAATCTCGAAGCGCTTGATATTAGTGAAATTGGCAGTGGGTTGTGCAGCGACTTTGCTGAGCTCGTCACTTGTTTAAAGGCTCGAGTGCCCTTCGAACTTCGCAAGCGTCAGAGTGAGGTTCCATCATCATCTACGTTTCGCAATGACGCCAGCATGGATGCGCCTACCTTAGTTTTATGAAGCAGACCACGCCTGCTTGAGCTAAGGCTGCCCACATTCAGCGGCGGCTACACTGAGTACGCCGATTTCTTTTCGATGTTCTCCAACATCATCGACAACGATCCCGACCTGACGGAAGTGGAGAAGCTGCAGCATTTGCGCTCTTGGCTGAAGGGTACCGTGTTGCATCCTGTTCGGTCTTTGGAGATTACCAGCGCTAACTTTCTCGTTGTTTTGGAGCTTCTTGACAAACGTTCTTGATAACCATCTTATATTCCAGGCACACATCACTGAGATTCAGGGGCTCAAGAGGGTTGAAACGTCGTCAGCTGTAAAACTTCGAGAGCTGTCAGACAAAATAAACGCCAACATGCGCGAATTAGGTTTTTAATGTCTTTTGACAAGAAAAATAAAACACAATTCTTTAGAATGTTTAACGTTTATTTATTTTGTTGCAAATTTTACGACTTTAACAGTTGTTGTGAATCTTAAGACTAACTTGAAATATCTTAAGCTACCTCGTTCCTCAATTCTAAAATGCCTAGATATGCTTTATCAGCAAGAATGTAAGGTGCATAAAACATATACTACAATGAGTTTGTGTGAGAAATATGCTTTATCAGCAAAAATGAAAGGTGCATAAAGTATACACTAAATTAATTGTGTGGGAAAATATTTTCAGCGTTTCCGTTGAAAATATTTTTCTGTGGAAATAAGCTTAATGAAATGATTTTAGCGGAAAAAGGGTATTGGGTTGCGTCTGGAACGTAACTTCTCACCCCTTAGAAAAAAGACTCCTGAGTCGTCATATATATTTTTTTATTTAAATCCCGATTGGCTTTTTAAGTTTGAGAACGAGTATCATACAAATTAACATCAAACAATTTATTCTTACTAAAAAATATTACTTAAACAAATTACTTGTCTTTAATAGTCTTGAGTTCAATATCTTCAAAAGTATTTTTTTTCGTTTTATTGACTATTTTAATTTGACTGTTTCTTTTTTTGAAAATATATATTACAATTAGAATTATCATGACAACTAAGAATAAAAAGGTTGCGTTTATTCCATAGGAAATATTTTTGTGGAAAATTAATTCTTCGATAGCTTCGTTGTTCTTGAAATTTTCAATTGCTATTTCCTTAAAATGTGGTTCAATTTCATATGACTGATTTAATTTGTTAACAGGGTAGAAAAATTTATCGTTCATTATTTCTTTTTGATTAAAAAATTTTTCATGATCAATTTCAATTTCGCAATTAGCGAAACTTATTAAATAGTTTCCGTCAATTGTCAAATTTCGTTGGTCACATTTGTTTACAATTTTAATATCTACAGAATTTTTTACAACGATTGTTTCATCATCAATTTGCTCTATTTTTGTTTTATTGTCAAAAATTAATTGGCATTTGTTTCTAAAAATACAATTTTTGCTTCGTTTTAGGTTTTTTAGCATTACATTTTCCTCGTAGGTATAAAAAGTATTTTCAATTTTTATGATCAATTCGTTAGCCTCTTCTATTTGAAAGTGTTTGCTAGATGGCAAAGGGGTTATTAGATTTAGGTCTACTTCCATAAAATCTGTTGGTACTTTTATTGCAAGAATAACTAGGCCTTCTTTGTAATTTAAAACGTCGATTTTCATAAGTCTTAATTTAAAGAAGTCTATGTCAATTTTGTCTATTTCCTCAGATGTCAGTATACTAGGGTGTAAAATATGGTTCTTCGCGGATGCTATGTTGTCCTGTATGTTTTTCTTTTTAGGTAAGTCAGTTTAAACATTTGGTCAGCATACAAAAGTCGTCGTATAATTTCATTGTGTCTTTTCTTTAGTTCGTCTATAGTATTTTTTATGTTTGCTCTGTCGTCTTCTATAGCTGACTTTAGTATTTGGATTGACTCGTTGAAGTGTGTATTTATATAAATTTGTTTGTTGCCTGTATCTATAGCATTATGACTGTTTTTGTCGATAACGTCGAGATGTTGGATGATTTCTTGTCGGTCATCGTCGTCCATTACCCCGGCTAGCCATTTGTAGGCATTGCCCATGAAGTTAAACAATCCCCTTTTGTTTCTATGTTCTAACGGAGTAATTGATTTAAGTTTTGATTTTACAGTTTTTATTTCTACTTCAATAATTTCCCTGTTATGCAAATCTAAATTATTGATATTGTTTTCGATTTGGTTCACAATGTTGTTTAGTTCTATAGTGTCAATTACATGTAGAATTGTAGTAGATTGGTTAACTATTTCGACTTTTCGCAATTTGATTTGTGCATAACCCGACTCTTCAATAATTGGGCTGATTTTAAGTATTCCCTGTGTTTTGGTCATGTGCATCATCAACATCATTGTGAATACCAGCACCTGAAAAGTTAGAGGGTCTTTTTATATTTGTTGTATGGATATTTTCTAAATTACGTTTTATAAATTTTGGTTCTTCTTTGTGCCTTAAACTTTTGTAGTTCTTTATAAACCCTGTTTCTCTTTTTTCTTTGTAAAATTCCTTATTGCGGTTCAGTTTTTGAATAACCTGCTTTTTTCTACGTTCTATTCTTCTTCTGATAAGTTCATGATCTATTGTTCCATTTATTATGTCAAATGGAGTACATTTGATAGTGCTGTGAACTGTGTTATTGTAAAATTTTATGGCTTTCGTCATTTGGGTAACTATTGGGAGTTTTTTTTCGAGATTAAGCGTCCTAGTTTTTTCCGTTATAGTATTATTTAGTCGTTCAATATCCGAATTTCCTGTATGACTATTTGGTTTTGTGGCATGAAATTCGATTCTTCCTTGTGTTACGAAATGTTTTACATTTTTGGAATTGAATTCGTTATCAAAGACAAATTTTTTAATAGGTCCTTTTATTGCTAAAAATTCATTTATTTTACTTATAATGATCTGATTATTTCTATCAGGTAGATGAAAATAGACAGCATGTTTTGAGAATTTGTCAATGAAAATTATGAATGATTGCTTACTATTAACATACGTATCCACATGGACAATTTCATTTAGAGTGGTTGGCGTTTCTGTGAAATGGTATTTGTTTTTGATTGGATTGCGGTCATATTTTCCTCCGGAACATATGTCGCAATTGTTAATAATTTCATGTAATTTAGTTTTTAATTGTGGGTGATAAACTTTATGTTTTATACCCTAATAGGTTGGCATAATTCCTGCATGACCTACTTCGTGTTTATGGAAAAGTGATATCTGTTTATTTAGTTCATCTTCATCTTGAATATCCTTGGCAATATAACTACATTTCACAAAAGATATCCTTTCTGCACTTGGGTATGTATCCAATAAAATTCGTTGTAATTTATGGAATTGATGATCATTGAGCTCGGAAAATATCGCAACTTTTTTTCTTATCAATATGTCTTCGTTATTGAATTACGTTATTATGTCTTCTTTTGTTATTGAAAATAGGTGTCATCTCAACTTCCTTACTTACTACTAAAATTAATTGGATCTTAACACGGTTTACAATTGTGTCGAGAATAGGGAAATGGTCGTTAAATTTCTCAGCTTGTGAATGCACAGTTTCGCACTCTGCTGGTTCGCGATGGTTAATAATGCTTACAATTTCGTTTGAGTTTTCTTCTTGAGAATGGTCAGTTTGAACTGCCATGGAAGCTGCTCTCCAACATTTAAATTTTTAATCATAAGCATTTCGTTTAAGGTGATTCCCAAATTGTCGAAATCTAGTGCTTTAGTTTTTAGAATTTGATTTGATTCTATTGGACTTTTAGGACTGTTAGGTTCACGGTGTATAACTGCCCTTGTTGTAATTTTTTCAGGTTTTCCTTCATCTTCAGAAAAGGGTACTGAATCGTTTTTTGAGCTATTAGTTTCGATTCTGTTTATTTCGCAAGTATCGCAATTTTCTTTGCCTTTAATATAGTCGATTTTTGTATCATATTCCCCTAACTGTACTAACCATCGTTGCAGTCTTGGGTCTCTAGAAGGTTGACGGGGCGTTCTTAAGCCCAAATGGCATTGTTATAAATTCATAATGCCTAAAAGGGGTGGAAAAAACGGTTTTTTCCGTATCATTTTTTTTCATCAAGATCTGGTGGAATCCTTTAGCAAGATCAATAGAAGAAAAATATTGAGCTTTGCTTAACTTGTCGAGGATTCCATCCATATTAGGAATTGGGAATTTATCGTTTATAGTGATTTCTTTCCATTTTCTATAATCGACCACAACTCGCCATTTTCGAACGCCGGAATTGTCTCTCTTCTTTGGCACTACCCACAAAGGACTATTATACGGTGAATTGCTTTCTTTAATTATGTTTTGTTTCAACATTTCTCTTACTTGTTTTTGAATTTCTTGTTCGTGTATTTGTGGTACTCGGTAAATTTTGGAATATATAGGTTGGTCCGTCGTAGTTATTATTTTGTGTCTAATTTCCTGGGTGGCGGAGAGTTTATCTCCTTCTTTATAAAATAATTCATTCAATTCTCGTAATAAATTTTTAATCAATTGGCTTTCTTCAGAGTTTAAATGCTCTAAATCTAAATTTTGCATATTGCTGTATTCAAGTGCACATATTTCCTGGCTATTGTATGGTGTGAAACTTCCAAAATGTAGGGTATTTTCTAAAATGGTAATTAAATTTTTCTCTAAATCAATCTTAGCTTTAAGAGCGATGAGAAAATTTTGACCTATTATAGCGGAATAATTTATGTTATCAAAATCAATCACCTTCCAAGAGAAGGTGCTCGAGACATTGAATTCTCTAGGTATAGGGGTAGTTATTTTATGTGTCACTTGATTAATTCCATTTATTGTTCGGTACCAAAGGGGTGTAGTAAGTTTTTGTGTGGGGAATGAATTTTCTAAAAAATTTGGTTTTATTATGCTGGTATCAGATCCGGTATCTATGAAACATTTAACTTTCTTATTGCCAATTGTAAGGGTTATTATGGGTAATCTGTAGGAGGAGGCATTGTTGGTTAGAAAAACTTGTTTGTCGGGTTTGTCTACTATTTTGATAAAAATTTCGGTTTTGATAATTCAAATTTCGAGTTTGACTTCGAAATTCGAGTTTCGATTTTGGAAAAAGTTTGGGTTGGATTTCTGTCGTGGCTCGATTTTTCTGTTCAAGACTTCAGTTTGATTATAGTTATTAAAGTTTTGTTGTTGTGGAGGGTTCGACCTCTGTTGCCAGTCGTTATTTTGGTTGAACTTTGCTCTTTAATTGAAGTTGTTAAAACTTTGTTTTTGAGGGGATTGATAGTTATTACTTGTTCGTTTTTCAAAATGGGAGTGGTTTTTATTAAAAAATGTTTATGGTCATAAGAAATCGCCCTATTGTCGTCTAATAACTTTAATTTTGTATATTTTACAATTATTTCATTTAGCCCTTCATTTTCATTAATATGTGCTCTAATCGGTCCGTCAATTTTTTCTAGTAATATATCTACCAGGTCCCTATCTACATTCTCTGGTCTATAGATACCAGGTTTTAACGGATCAGATAAATATATGTCATTAACATCAAATTTAAAATTTTCAAAAATATTAAATAGTTCTCTTAAATTTCTAACTTTCACCGTCCGACAAAGATTGAAAATTTCCGCATAGGTTCTCCTTGGATTAGATGTTTGAAGAATTAACGTCTTCATTTCTTCCCACGAAGCACCGCTTGGCAGTTCCCTCACCCTTCGACCAGCGTTGCCCTGAATTTTTTCATCTGCCACAATTCGGAGGCAAAAGTGCACTAAATTCCCGTTCGTTCCGCATAGTGACAGACTTGCATCCACAGCGTTTATAAATGACCTTGGGCTG
Source organism: Clusia tigrina (assembly GCA_920105625.2). NCBI lineage: Eukaryota > Metazoa > Arthropoda > Insecta > Diptera > Clusiidae > Clusia > Clusia tigrina. Next base: position 326,661,868 of record OV050030.1, read on the forward strand.
TGGTTTTCCGAAAGAGGTTTCAAGCGCCGAAATTGTTCGATGACATCCTTTGCGGTCATGTTGAATTGATATCCTTCTTGTTGGTAAATTACTGGTTGAGCGGCTGCTAGATTATTTTGGGTATGTTGTTGTTGCTGCTGCTGCATTTCTATGATTTCCTGTTGCTGCCTAATTTTGATTTCCTGCTGCCGAATTGTAGCCTCGAGTTCTGCCACTGGCTCTGCCATTTCGCTTTGGTTAAGTGGGCGATTTAAATCAAAAGCTTTGTTGCGGTTCATGAGTTAAAGTCCACGATTTTCTAGTTTTATTTAGCTTCACTTTTTTTTTTTAAAATTTGTTTATCAAAATGTTAGTTATATTTTTATTTAGCTTCACTTTTTTTTTTTTTTTTTAAATTTGTTTATCAACCGAGTTTATTAATTGCACTGTTTGTTTCACTTTTAAATTCGATTATTAATATCTTTTGATATTAACTCCGCCGACTGCGCCAATTAGGTTTTTAATGTCTTTTGACAAGAAAAATAAAGCACAATTCTTTAGAATGTTTAACGTTTATTTATTTTGTTGCAAATTTTACGACTTTAACAGTTGTTGTGAATCTTAAGACTAACTTAAAATATCTTAAGCTACCTCGTTCCTCAATTCTAAAATGCCTAGATATGCTTTATCAGCAAAACTGTAAGGTGCATAGAACATATACTACAATGAGTTTGTGTGAGAAATATGCTTTATCAGCAAAAATGAAAGGTGCATAAAGTATACACTAAATTAATTGTGTGGGAAAATATTTTCAGCGTTTCCGTTGAAAATATTTTTCTGTGGAAATAAGCTTAATGAAATGATTTTAGCGGAAAAAGGGTATTGGGTTGCGTTTGGAACGTAACTCGAGCGCTGCAGACCATGGGGACAGAGAAAATAGCCGGTTGCATCAACGTACGTACCCTTCTGCAGAAGGTGGACCGTGAAACTCAGACGAAATGGGTGGAAGCTGCACCGGTGAATATTATACCGTCTTGCGAGCAGTTTACGACGGTTTTGGAAAGGTGCTGTCAGAAGTTTGAAACTGTGGAGCACGCTACGGCTGCGTACACGCCTAGCTCTCAGATGGGAAAGTTTACTAATAGTAGAAAATCGTTCGTCACTGCTAATTCTTGCGGTAGTGGCTGGGTATTTTGCGACAGCACAACCATGTTGTATATAATTGCACTCCATTTGGCAATTTGCTACCCTCACTACGCCTCAAGGAGGCCAAGAAGTTGGCGATATGTTTGATCTGCCTCAAAAGAGGCCACCAGCTAATGCAGCTCTGGCTCATGCAGGGTGTGCGGTTTCAAGCATCACAGCTTATTGCATTTATGCGGTTCCAATTCGCAAGCCGCTGCGTTCCTAGAGCATGGAGCTTCTGCTCTGCAACCTGTTGTTCAAGCACGATCATGGTCTTCTATTCGCGCTCTGACTGAAAATGCACATTCCTCTTCTGCAGCTTTGGCTGCCCAGAATCTCAGTTCGAATGTTGTGTTCCTGGCAACACCAGTCATAAATGTCAAGAATCGCGCTGGAACTCTTGCTCCATGCCGCGCGTTGCTCGACTCCGGGTCGCAGTTGCACATTATGACGTCTCGTCTCGCTGAGTAACTTCAGCTGCGTGAAATCAGGTCGTCAGACTCAGTATCTGGTATTGGTGATTCAACTTTCGCTTCTGATGGTCACACTTTCAACATTACCATACAGGCTCAAACTTTGGAATTTTCTGCCAACATCGCAGCTTTGGTTGCCATCACCATCACGGAGAATCAGCCAAATTTTAGTAGCAATGCTTTTCATTGGAATGAACCCTTGTTTAGCCGATCCTGAATATTGTAAATCGATGTAGATTGACCTGCTTATTGGAGCTAGTCTTGGCGGCCGGCCTGCCGTTGCTTCAGAAAACTCGACTTGGATGGGTAGTAACAGGCGGCAGTTTGCAGCCACGCAAATCAGTTCGTTATCTGTTTCCTTACCAAATCCAGCTGCAGAATCGAATCCTCGAATCGATGATTTCGTTCGTCGTTTCTGGGAGCTTGAAAGTTGCGATGAGCGCACTTTCTAATTTACTAATTAGGAAATTGATTGCGAGGCGCATTTGAAAGCTAACTTTGTTCGCTTGCCAACTGGTCAGTATGCTGTTCGTCTTCCCGGAAAGCTCAGTTTGGGGTTACTCGGTGAACCATATTAGCAGGCATATCGTCGCTTCTTAAACCTAGAGCGAATTCGCATCTTAAGGTTCAGTATGCTGCATTCATCAAGGAGTATTTGGATTTAAATCATATGTCGCTTGTCGACTCAAACACGCTGAGCCAATGCAAACACTTCCTGCCTCACCACTGCTTTTTGAAAGAGGACAGCACAACGACCGAGCTCAGGGTCGTGTTTGGCGGCTCGGCAGCCACATCGACTGGATATACTTTGAATGAAGTGCTCATGGCAGGCTCCACCATCCAACCCAAATTTTTCAACAGATTGCTTCGGTTTCGCACCCTCGCTGTTGCTCTGACGGGAGACATTTGCCAAATTTATCGTTGCGGTCGAATGTGAACTCCTGACTATTACCTGCAGTGGATTCTATGGCGCGACTCCTCTCAGCAACAGGTGCAGTTGTTCAAACTTGATATTGATACCTATGGCACAAAACCAGTATCGTTTCTTTCGGTTCGCGCAATGGACCAATTGGCCGTGGATGAGCAGTCGTCGTTTCCCATTGAGGTTCTAGTGTCGACGATATCATCACTCGTGGCAACTCTGCTCAGGAAGCTATCGAGATCATGCGACAAACATCGAGTCTATTGGCGAAAGTGAACTTCAGACTAAGAAAATTGTGCTCCAATGATCCTGTTGTCCTCCGAGAAATTCTCGATGAGGACAAGGAGACGTGCCTCAAATTCAATGATGGTAGTGACATTACCAATACTCTTGGCCTTACATGGGATCCGGCATCAGATTGTTTCCTATTTTCATTTACACCTGTACAATCTTCCGCAAAGCCTTGCAATCGCTCTGTGTTATCGACAATCGCTCGTTTATATGATCCACTTGGTGTAATTTGTCCTGTAATAACCAAATCTAAAAAATTTTTTGTGGAAACAGAAGCTCCATTGGGACGAAAGCTTGCCCTCATTCTTATCCACCGACTGGCTGGAATTGTGTGATGATTTCCCCCTTGCGCAACAGATAAATTTCCCTCGAATGGCGCTTACAACTAACGGTGTTGTTAGAATTCATGGATTCTGCGATGCCTTGCTATGTTGCAAATCTCGTTTGGCGTACCTGAAGACGATCACGGTTCCATGGTTTGAGCTATGTGGAGCTCAACTCATTCATGAAATAGCGGCGATGAATCTCACCGCTTGCCAATACTACTACTGGTTCGATTCAACTGTAGCATTAGCGTGGATCCGCAGTAATCCATCACGATTCCAGATATTTGTCTCGAATCGGGTGGCGGCGATCCAAGAATTGACTTTTGGAATGGAATGGCACTATGTGCCCACCGGTAGCCACCCCGCTGACATAGTGTCTAGAGGAGCATTGCCTAGCGAACTCGACCAGTCAGCATTGTGGAGTAGGGGTCCAAAATTCTTGACTTAAGAAATGGGCGAATGGCCCGCATCGTGCTTGCCGATCCAGATGCCACCTGAGACACACAAGAGAGCTATTGACGTCTCGATGGGTTGCAAATATGCCATCTCATTTGCACAGCTACAGCTCGTTTTGCTTACATCTGCAAGTTCATACAAAACCTAAGAATTCCTGGCCTCAGTGTTGCTTGCGTGCATCACGGTACGCAAATTTTGTTACGCTCAATCCAGGGGACTCATCTTTGGGACGACTACAATGCTCTTCCAAATGTATCGCCTCTCTTACACCATTTCTTGACGTCTTTGGACAGCTACGCGTCGGCGGGCAGTTGAACAATTCCGGACTCGATTTCGATTATACTACCAAGGAGGCATCTTGTTACTCACGCAATTATCACACATTTCCACGGAAGTAATTTACATTCAGGACTTCGTTCGCTTCTCTCGCGCATACGACTGCAGTACTGGCCCATTGGCGGTCGTTAGACTTTCTCAAGTGCTGTGAACAAATGCACTATATGTTTTCGCGCCAAGCCACGCTCGGTTGAGCATCTTATGGCCGACCTGCCGGAGGATCGGATAAAATCGTCGCATGCATTTATTGTCACGGGCGTGAACTTTTGAGGACCATTCTTTTACAAAGGCGAAGTGCGCAACAAGTCGCCTACGAAATGCTACATTAGGGTTTTTTATATTTTTCGCTACGAAGGCTATACACATGGAACTGGCTAAGGATTTGTCTACGATCGTCTTTCTTCACGTGCTAAAGCGATTCATGATGATGCGTTATAGACCTTCTCGGATTTGGTCCGATAATTCGACAAATTTCGTTGGCGCAAAAAACGAACTGGCTGAGTTAAGGCTTCTCTTCTTGAGTGATGAGCACTTGATGTGCAGGAATTTTGCATCGCTGACTCTATTTATTGGTGTTTCATTCCTCCTCGTTCTCCGCATTTCGGCGGTCTATGCGAGGCGGCGGTTAAGACAGTGAAGCATCACCTTCGTCGCTGTGCTGGTTCTTCTTTGCTTGATTTTGAAGGGTTGCGAACGCTAGTCTGCCACGTTGCGGCAATCACTACCTCTCTACCGCTATTTCCACTTTCAGAAGACCCAGCCGATCTAGCGGCCCTGACGCCTGCGCATTTTCTGCAGCCCGCGTCTGTGCGGTCGTACGCGAGCCCGACATCACCAAACTTAACTCCAACCGCTTGGATAGCTCGCAACGCGTTATGTACTTTCAGCAAGTATTTTGGTCACGTTGGCGAGAGGAGTAATTAACGCTTCTCCAGCAGCGTTCCAAGTGGCGCACTCCTCGACCTGGACTCTCCGTAAATGATATTGTCGTGGTAAAAGACGAGTACTTACCTCCTCTGAAATGGCCATTGCCAAGAGTGGTCGAATTGGTTATTGCGACCGATGGACTCATTCGAAGAGACGTTCGCCGATTATGTTGGCTGATACCGATGATATTGAAAGGCCGTGTCTTCCAATGAGGGGAGAATCTCTGGTTATGCAGCCTGCGGTCCTGACATCGTCATCAACTTAGTTTAATATTGCTGAATCTCGTAGTTTGTAATGCTCTCATTTGCAACTTTCTCATTTCTAATACTCTCATTTTTCTCTCGTTGCTTTTTGCTACTATGCCTTCTGCATATTGGTGTGATTTTTTGTATTGGCATTTTTTACCTATGTCAATTGCAATAGTGCTTTGTTGTTTGTTTTTTTTCGTTTCGCAATAGCAACTGCGTCTCAGTTCTATTAAATAATTTAACAAATCGCAAAGCCCTGCGGGGCAATTAATTCGGTCATAAAACTAAATCGTAAATGCCATGCGCAGCAAATAATTCGCAAGTGCACTAGTTTTTTTTGTTATTAAAGCGTTTGCAAACTTTTTCAATAAAAGCCCTACGCGGCAAGTGAATTTAACTACTTCAGTCAATTTCGGAAGTTTGTAACTAAATCGTAAAGGCCCTGTGTGGCGAAACAAATCAGTTTCTCGAGAAGACGAGCTACACGCGCGTATTGAAATTCTCGGAAAAATGCTTGTAAATCTCGAAGCGCTTGATATTAGTGGAATTGGCAGTGGGTTGTGCAGCGACTTTGCTGAGCTCGTCACTTGTTTAAAGGCTCGAGTGCCCTTCGAACTTCGCAAGCGTCAGAGTGAGGTTCCATCATCATCTACGTTTCGCAATGACGCCAGCATGGATGCGCCTACCTTAGTTTTATGAAGCAGACCACGCCTGCTTGAGCTAAGGCTGCCCACATTCAGCGGCGGCTACACTGAGTACGCCGATTTCTTTTCGATGTTCTCCAACATCATCGACAACGATCCCGACCTGACGGAAGTGGAGAAGCTGCAGCATTTGCGCTCTTGGCTGAATGGTACCGTGTTGCATCCTGTTCGGTCTTTAGAGATTACCAGCGCTAACTTTCTCGTTGTTTTGGAGCTTCTTGACAAACGTTCTTGATAACCGTCTTATATTCCAGGCACACATCACTGAGATTCAGGGGCTGAAGAGGGTTGAAACGTCGTCAGCTGTAAAACTTCGAGAGCTGTCAGACAAAATAAACGCCAACATGCGCGAATTAGGTTTTTAATGTCTTTTGACAAGAAAAATAAAACACAATTCTTTAGAATGTTTAACGTTTATTTATTTTGTTGCAAATTTTACGACTTTAACAGTTGTTGTGAATCTTAAGACTAACTTGAAATATCTTAAGCTACCTCGTTCCTCAATTCTAAAATGCCTAGATATGCTTTATCAGCAAGAATGTAAGGTGCATAAAACATATACTACAATGAGTTTGTGTGAGAAATATGCTTTATCAGCAAAAATGAAAGGTGCATAAAGTATACACTAAATTAATTGTGTGGGAAAATATTTTCAGCGTTTCCGTTGAAAATATTTTTCTGTGGAAATAAGCTTAATGAAATGATTTTAGCGGAAAAAGGGTATTGGGTTGCGTCTGGAACGTAACTTCTCACCCCTTAGAAAAAAGACTCCTGAGTCGTCATATATATTTTTTTATTTAAATCCCGATTGGCTTTTTAAGTTTGAGAACGAGTATCATACAAATTAACATCAAACAATTTATTCTTACTAAAAAATATTACTTAAACAAATTACTTGTCTTTAATAGTCTTGAGTTCAATATCTTCAAAAGTATTTTTTTTCGTTTTATTGACTATTTTAATTTGACTGTTTCTTTTTTTGAAAATATATATTACAATTAGAATTATCATGACAACTAAGAATAAAAAGGTTGCGTTTATTCCATAGGAAATATTTTTGTGGAAAATTAATTCTTCGATAGCTTCGTTGTTCTTGAAATTTTCAATTGCTATTTCCTTAAAATGTGGTTCAATTTCATATGACTGATTTAATTTGTTAACAGGGTAGAAAAATTTATCGTTCATTATTTCTTTTTGATTAAAAAATTTTTCATGATCAATTTCAATTTCGCAATTAGCGAAACTTATTAAATAGTTTCCGTCAATTGTCAAATTTCGTTGGTCACATTTGTTTACAATTTTAATATCTACAGAATTTTTTACAACGATTGTTTCATCATCAATTTGCTCTATTTTTATTTTATTGTCAAAAATTAATTGGCATTTGTTTCTAAAAATACAATTTTTGCTTCGTTTTAGGTTTTTTAGCATTACATTTTCCTCGTAGGTATAAAAAGTATTTTCAATTTTTATGATCAATTCGTTAGCCTCTTCTATTTGAAAGTGTTTGCTAGATGGCAAAGGGGTTATTAGATTTAGGTCTACTTCCATAAAATCTGTTGGTACTTTTATTGCAAGAATAACTAGGCCTTCTTTGTAATTTAAAACGTCGATTTTCATAAGTCTTAATTTAAAGAAGTCTATGTCAATTTTGTCTATTTCCTCAGATGTCAGTATACTAGGGTGTAAAATATGGTTCTTCGCGGATGCTATGTTGTCCTGTATGTTTTTCTTTTTAGGTAAGTCAGTTTAAACATTTGGTCAGCATACAAAAGTCGTCGTATAATTTCATTGTGTCTTTTCTTTAGTTCGTCTATAGTATTTTTTATGTTTGCTCTGTCGTCTTCTATAGCTGACTTTAGTATTTGGATTGACTCGTTGAAGTGTGTATTTATATAAATTTGTTTGTTGCCTGTATCTATAGCATTATGACTGTTTTTGTCGATAACGTCGAGATGTTGGATGATTTCTTGTCGGTCATCGTCGTCCATTACCCCGGCTAGCCATTTGTAGGCATTGCCTATGAAGTTAAACAATCCCCTTTTGTTTCTATGTTCTAACGGAGTAATTGATTTAAGTTTTGATTTTACAGTTTTTATTTCTACTTCAATAATTTCCCTGTTATGCAAATCTAAATTATTGATATTGTTTTCGATTTGGTTCACAATGTTGTTTAGTTCTATAGTGTCAATTACATGTAGAATTGTAGTAGATTGGTTAACTATTTCGACTTTTCGCAATTTGATTTGTGCATAACCCGACTCTTCAATAATTGGGCTGATTTTAAGTATTCCCTGTGTTTTGGTCATGTGCATCATCAACATCATTGTGAATACCAGCACCTGAAAAGTTAGAGGGTCTTTTTATATTTGTTGTATGGATATTTTCTAAATTACGTTTTATAAATTTTGGTTCTTCTTTGTGCCTTAAACTTTTGTAGTTCTTTATAAACCCTGTTTCTCTTTTTTCTTTGTAAAATTCCTTATTGCGGTTCAGTTTTTGAATAACCTGCTTTTTTCTACGTTCTATTCTTCTTCTGATAAGTTCATGATCTATTGTTCCATTTATTATGTCAAATGGAGTACATTTGATAGTGCTGTGAACTGTGTTATTGTAAAATTTTATGGCTTTCGTCATTTGGGTAACTATTGGGAGTTTTTCTTTGAGATTAAGCGTCCTAGTTTTTTCCGTTATAGTATGATTTAGGCGTTCAATATCCGAATTTCCTGTATGACTATTTGGTTTTGTGGCATGAAATTCGATTCTTTCTTGTGTTACGAAATGTTTTACATTTTTGGAATTGAATTCGTTATCAAAGACAAATTTTTTAATAGGTCCTTTTATTGCTAAAAATTCATTTATTTTACTTATAATGATCTGATTATTTCTATCAGGTAGATGAAAATAGACAGCATGTTTTGAGAATTTGTCAATGAAAATTATGAATGATTGCTTACTATTAACATACGTATCCACATGGACAATTTCATTTAGTGTGGTTGGCGTTTCTGTGAAATGGTATTTGTTTTTGATTGGATTGCGGTCATATTTTCCTCCGGAACATATGTCGCAATTGTTAATAATTTCATGTAATTTAGTTTTTAATTGTGGGTGATAAACTTTATGTTTTATACCCTAATAGGTTGGCATAATTCCTGCATGACCTACTTCGTGTTTATGGAAAAGTGATATCTGTTTATTTAGTTCATCTTCATCTTGAATATCCTTGGCAATATAACTACATTTCACAAAAGATATCCTTTCTGCACTTGGGTATGTATCCAATAAAATTCGTTGTAATTTATGGAATTGATGATCATTGAGCTCGGAAAATATCGCAACTTTTTTTCTTATCAATATGTCTTCGGACTATATTGATAACATTTTTAGAATAAAGGTCTTGTTTATCGATAAAAATTCTTTTGTTATTGAAAATAGGTGTCATCTCAACTTCCTTACTTACTACTAAAATTAATTGGATCTTAACACGGTTTACAATTGTGTCGAGAATAGGGAAATGGTCGTTAAATTTCTCAGCTTGTGAATGCACAGTTTCGCACTCTGCTGGTTCGCGATGGTTAATAATGCTTACAATTTCGTTTGAGTTTTCTTCTTGAGAATGGTCAGTTTGAACTGCCATGGAAGCTGCTCTCCAACATTTAAATTTTTAATCATAAGCATTTCGTTTAAGGTGATTCCCAAATTGTCGAAATCTAGTGCTTTAGTTTTTAGAATTTGATTTGATTCTATTGGACTTTTAGGACTGTTAGGTTCACGGTGTATAACTGCCCTTGTTGTAATTTTTTCAGGTTTTCCTTCATCTTCAGAAAAGGGTACTGCATCGTTTTTTGAGCTATTAGTTTCGATTCTGTTTATTTCGCAAGTATCGCAATTTTCTTTGCCTTTAATATAGTAGATTTTTGTATCATATTCCCCTAACTGTACTAACCATCGTTGCAGTCTTGGGTCTCTAGAAGGTTGACGGGGCGTTCTTAAGCCCAAATGGCATTGTTATAAATTCATAATGCCTAAAAGGGGTGGAAAAAACGGTTTTTTCCGTATCATTTTTTTTCATCAAGATCTGGTGGAATCCTTTAGCAAGATCAATAGAAGAAAAATATTGAGCTTTGCTTAACTTGTCGAGGATTCCATCCATATTAGGAATTGGGAATTTATCGTTTATAGTGATTTCATTCCATTTTCTATAATCGACCACAACTCGCCATTTTCGAACGCCGGAATTGTCTCTCTTCTTTGGCACTACCCACAAAGGACTATTATACGGTGAATTGCTTTCTTTAATTATGTTTTGTTTCAACATTTCTCTTACTTGTTTTTGAATTTCTTGTTCGTGTATTTGTGGTACTCGGTAAATTTTGGAATATATAGGTTGGTCCGTCGTAGTTATTATTTTGTGTCTAATTTCCTGGGTGGCGGAGAGTTTATCTCCTTCTTTATAAAATAATTCATTCAATTCTCGTAATAAATTTTTAATCAATTGGCTTTCTTCAGAGTTTAAATGCTCTAAATCTAAATTTTGCATATTGCTGTATTCAAGTGCACATATTTCCTGGCTATTGTATGGTGTGAAACTTCCAAAATGTAGGGTATTTTCTAAAATGGTAATTAAATTTTTCTCTAAATCAATCTTAGCTTTAAGAGCGATGAGAAAATTTTGACCTATTATAGCGGAATAATTTATGTTATCAAAATCAATCACCTTCCAAGAGAAGGTGCTCGAGACATTGAATTCTCTAGGTATAGGGGTAGTTATTTTATGTGTCACTTGATTAATTCCATTTATTGTTCGGTACCAAAGGGGTGTAGTAAGTTTTTGTGTGGGGAATGAGTTTTCTAAAAAATTTGGTTTTATTATGCTGGTATCAGATCCGGTATCTATGAAACATTTAACTTTCTTATTGCCAATTGTAAGGGTTATTATGGGTAATCTGTAGGAGGAGGCATTGTTGGTTAGAAAAACTTGTTTGTCGGGTTTGTCTACTATTTTGATAAGAATTTCGGTTTTGATAATTCAAATTTCGTGTTTGACTTCGAAATTCGAGTTTCGATTTTGGAAAAAGTTTGGGTTGGATTTCTGTCGTGGCTCGTTTTTTCTGTTCAAGACTTCAGTTTGATTATAGTTATTAAAGTTTTGTTGTTGTGGAGGGTTCGACCTCTGTTGCCAGTCGTTATTTTGGTTGAACTTTGCTCTTTAATTGAAGTTGTTAAAACTTTGTTTTTGAGGGGATTGATAGTTATTACTTGTTCGTTTTTCAAAATGGGAGTGGTTTTTATTAAAAAATGTTTATGGTCATAAGAAATCGCCCTATTGTCGTCTAATAACTTTAATTTTGTATATTTTACAATTATTTCATTTAGCCCTTCATTTTCATTAATATGTGCTCTAATCGGTCTGTCAATTTTTTCTAGTAATATATCTACCAGGTCCCTATCTACATTCTCTGGTCTATAGATACCAGGTTTTAACGGATCAGATAAATATATGTCATTAACATCAAATTTACAATTTTCAAAAATATTAAATAGTTCTCTTAAATTTCTTACTTTCACCGTCCGACAAAGATTGAAAATTTCCGCATAGGTTCTCCTTGGATTAGATGTTTGAAGAATTAACGTCTTCATTTCTTCCCACGAAGCACCGCTTGGCAGTTCCCTCACCCTTCGACCAGCGTTGCCCTGAATTTTTTCATCTGCTACAATTCGGAGGCAAAAGTGCACTAAATTCCCGTTCGTTCCGCATAGTGACAGACTTGCATCTACAGCGTTTATAAATGACCTTGGGCTGTGGTTTTCCGAAAGAGGTTTCAAGCGCCGAAATTGTTCGATGACATCCTTTGCGGTCATGTTGAATTGATATCCTTCTTGTTGGTAAATTACTGGTTGAGCGGCTGCTAGATTATTTTGGGTATGTTGTTGTTGCTGCTGCTGCATTTCTATGATTTCCTGTTGCTGCCTAATTTTGATTTCCTGCTGCCGAATTGTAGCCTCGAGTTCTGCCACTGGCTCTGCCATTTCGCTTTGGTTAAGTGGGCGATTTAAATCAAAAGCTTTGTTGCGGTTCATGAGTTAAAGTCCACGATTTTCTAGTTTTATTTAGCTTCACTTTTTTTTTTTTAAATTTGTTTATCAAAATGTTAGTTAAATTTTTATTTAGCTTCACTTTTTTTTTTTTTAAATTTGTTTATCAACCGAGTTTATTAATTGCACTGTTTGTTTCACTTTTAAATTCGATTATTAATATCTTTTGATATTAACTCCGCCGACTGCGCCAATTAGGTTTTTAATGTCTTTTGACAAGAAAAATAAAGCACAATTCTTTAGAATGTTTAACGTTTATTTATTTTGTTGCAAATTTTACGACTTTAACAGTTGTTGTGAATCTTAAGACTAACTTAAAATATCTTAAGCTACCTCGTTCCTCAATTCTAAAATGCCTAGATATGCTTTATCAGCAAAACTGTAAGGTGCATAAAACATATACTACAATGAGTTTGTGTGAGAAATATGCTTTATCAGCGAAAATGAAAGGTGCATAAAGTATACACTAAATTAATTGTGTGGGAAAATATTTTCAGCGTTTCCGTTGAAAATATTTTTCTGTGGAAATAAGCTTAATGAAATGATTTTAGCGGAAAAAGGGTATTGGGTTGCGTTTGGAACGTAACTCGAGCGCTGCAGACCATGGGGACAGAGAAAATAGCCGGTTGCATCAACGTACGTACCCTTCTGCAGAAGGTGGACCGTGAAACTCAGACGAAATGGGAGGAAGCTGCACCGGTGAATATTATACCGTCTTGCGAGAGGAAAGGTGCTGTCAGAAGTTTGAAACTGTGGAGCACGCTACGGCTGCGTACACGCCTAGCTCTCAGATGGGAAAGTTTACTAATAGTAGAAAATCGTTCGTCACTGCTAATTCTTGCGGTAGTGGCTGGGTATTTTGCGACAGCACAACCATGTTGTATATAATTGCACTCCATTTGGCAACTTGCTACCCTCACTACGCCTCAAGGAGGCCAAGAAGTTGGCGATATGTTTGATCTGCCTCAAAAGAGGCCACCAGCTAATGCAGCTCTGGCTCATGCAGGGTGTGCGGTTTCAAGCATCACAGCTTATTGCATTTATGCGGTTCCAATTCGCAAGCCGCTGCGTTCCTAGAGCATGGAGCTTCTGCTCTGCAACCTGTTGTTCAAGCACGATCATGGTCTTCTATTCGCGCTCTGACTGAAAATGCACATTCCTCTTCTGCAGCTTTGGCTGCCCAGAATCTCAGTTCGAATGTTGTGTTCCTGGCAACACCAGTCATAAATGTCAAGAATCGCGCTGGAACTCTTGTTCCATGCCGCGCGTTGCTCGACTCCGGGTCGCAGTTGCACATTATGACGTCTCGTCTCGCTGAGTAACTTCAGCTGCGTGAAATCAGGGCGTCATACTCAGTATCTGGTATTGGTGATTCAACTTTCGCTTCTGATGGTCACACTTTCAACATTACCATACAGGCTCAAACTTTGGAATTTTCTGCCAACATCGCAGCTTTGGTTGCCATCACCATCACGGAGAATCAGCCAAATTTTAGTAGCAATGCTTTTCATTGGAATATACCCTTGATTAGCCGATCCTGAATATTGTAAATCGATGTAGATTGACCTGCTTATTGGAGCTAGTCTTGGCGGCCGGCCTGCCGTTGCTTCAGAAAACTCGACTTGGATGGGTAGTAACAGGCGGCAGTCTGCAGCCACGCAAATCAGTTCGTTATCTGTTTCCTTACCAAATCCAGCTGCAGAATCGAATCCTCGAATCGATGATTTCGTTCGTCGCTTCTAGGAGCTTGAAAGTTGCGATGAGCGCACTTTCTAATTTACTAATTAGGAAATTGATTGCGAGGCGCATTTGAAAGCTAACTTTGTTCGCTTGCCAACTGGTCAGTATGCTGTTCGTCTTCCCGGAAAGCTCAGTTTGGGGTTACTCGGTGAACCATATTAGCAGGCATATCGTCGCTTCTTAAACCTAGAGCGAATTCGCATCTTAAGGTTCAGTATGCTGCATTCATCAAGGAGTATTTGGATTTAAATCATATGTCGCTTGTCGACTCAAACTCGCTGAGCCAATGCAAATACTTCCTGCCTCACCACTGCTTTTGGAAAGAGGACAGCACAAGCTCAGGGTCGTGTTTGACGGCTCGGCAGCCACATCGACTGGATATTCTTTGAATGAAGTGCTCATGGCAGGCCCAAGCATCCAACCCAAACATTTAAGCACATTGCTTCGTTTTCGCACCCTCGCTGTTGCTCTGATGGGAGACATTTGCCAGATTTATCGCTGCGTTCGAGTGTCAACTCCTGACTGTTACCTGCAGTGGATTCTATGGCGCGACTCCTCTCAGCAACAGGTGCAGTTGTTCAAACTTGATATTGTTACCTTTGGCACAAAACCAGTATCGTTTCTTTCGGTTCGCGCAATGGACCAATTAGCCGTGGATGAGCAGTCGTCGTTTCCCATTGAGGTTCTAGTGTCGACGATATCATCACTGGTGGCAACTCTGCTGAGGAAGCTATCGAGATCATGCGACAAACATAGAGTCTATTGGCGAAAGTGAACTTCAGACTGAGAAAATTGTGCTCCAATTATCCTGTTGTCCTACGAGAAATTCCCCATGAGGACAAGGAGATGTGCCTCAAATTCCATGATGGTAGTGACATTACCAATACTCTTGGCCTTACATGGGATCCGGCATCAGATTGTTTCCTATTTTCATTTACACCTGTACAATCTTCCGCAAAGCCCTGCAATCGCTCTTTGTTGTCGACTATCGCTCGTTTCTATGATCCACTTGGTGTAATTTGTCCTGTAATAACCAAATCTAAAATATTTCTCTGGAAACAGAAGCTCCATTGGGACGAAAGCTTGCCCTCATTCTTATCCACCGCCTGGCTGGAATTGTGTGATGATTTCCCCCTTGCGCAACAGATAAATTTCCCTCGAATGGCGCTTACAACTAACGGTGTTGTTAGAATTCATGGATTCCGCGACGCCTTGCTATGTTGCAAATCTCGTGTGGCGCCAATGAAGACGATCACGGTGCCATGGTTGGAGCTATGTGGAGCTCAACTCATTCATGAAATAGCGGCGATGAATCTCTCCGCTTGTCAATACTACTACTGGTTCGATTCAACTGTAGCATTAGCGTGGATCCGCAGTAAGCCATCACGATTCCAGATATTTGTCTCGAATCGGGTGGCGGCGATCCAAGAATTGACTTTTGGAATGGAATGGCACTATGTGCCCACCGGTAGCCACCCCGCTGACATAGTGTCTAGAGGAGCATTGCCTAGCGAACTCGTCCAGTCAGCATTGTGGAGTAGTGGTCCAATATTCTTGACTGCAGAAAAGGGCGAATGGCCCGCATCTTGCTTGCCGATCCAGATGCCACCTGAGACACACAAGAGAGCTATTGACGTCTCGATGGGTTGCAAATATGCCATCTCATTTGCACAGCTACAGCTAGTTTTGCTTACATCTGCAAGTTCATACAAAACCTAAGAATTCCTGGCCTCAGTGTTGCTTGCGTGCATCACGGTACGCAAATTTTGTTACGCTCAATCCAGGGGACTCATCTTTGGGACGACTACAATGCTCTTCCAAATGTATCGCCTCTCTTACACCATTTATTGACGTCTTTGGACAGCTACGCGTCGGCGGGCAGTTGAACAATTCCGGACTCGATTTCGATTATACTACCAAGGAGGCATCTTGTTACTCACGCAATTATCACACATTTCCACGGAAGTAATTTACATTCAGGACTTCGTTCGCTTCTCTCACGCATACGACTGCAGTACTGGCCCATTGGCGGTCGTTAGACTTTCTCAAGTGCTGTGAACAAATGCACTATATATTTTCGCGCCAAGCCACGCTCGGTTGAGCATCTTATGGCCGACCTGCCGGAGGATCGGATCAAATCGTCGCATGCATTTATTGTCACGGGCGTGAACTTTTGAGGACCATTCTTTTACAAAGGCGAAGTGCGCAACAAGTCGCCTACGAAATGCTACATTAGGGTTTTTTATATTTTTCGCTACGAAGGCTATACACATGGAACTGGCTAAGGATTTGTCTACGATCGTCTTTCTTCACGTGCTAAAGCGATTCATGATGATGCGTTATAGACCTTCTCGGATTTGGTCCGATAATTCGACAAATTTCGTTGGCGCAAAAAACGAACTGGCTGAGTTAAGGCTTCTCTTCTTGAGTGATGAGCACTTGATGTGCAGGAATTTTGCATCGCTGACTCTATTTATTGGTGTTTCATTCCTCCTCGTTCTCCGCATTTCGGCGGTCTATGCGAGGCGGCGGTTAAGACAGTGAAGCATCACCTTCGTCGCTGTGCTGGTTCTTCTTTGCTTGATTTTGAAGGGTTGCGAACGCTAGTCTGCCACGTTGCGGCAATCACTACCTCTCTACCGCTATTTCCACTTTCAGAAGACCCAGCCGATCTAGCGGTCCTGACGCCTGCGCATTTTCTGCGGCCCGCGTCTGTGCGGTCGTACGCCGAGCCCGATATACTTTACTCCAACCGCTTGGATAGCTAGCAACGCGTTATGTACTTTCAGCAAATATTTTGGTCACGTTGGCGAGAGGAGTATCTAACGCTTCTCCAGCAGCGTTCCAAGTGGCGCACTCCTCGACCTGGACTCTGTAAATGATATTGTCGTGGTAAAAGACGAGTGCTTGCCTCCTCTGAAATGGCCATTGCCAAGAGTGGTTGAATTGGTTATTGCGACCGATGGGATTCCTCGTGTTTCCATTCTGAAAACAGCCGCTGGACTCATTCGAAGAGACGTTCGCCGATTATGTTGGCTGAGGCCGATGATATTGAAAGGCCGTGTCTTCCAATGGGGGTAGAATTTTTGGTTATGCAGCCTGACATCGTCAACAACTTACTTTAATATTGCTGAATCTCGTCGTTTGTAATGCTCTCATTTGCAACTTTCTCACTTCTAATACTCTCATTTTTCTCTCGTTGCTTTTTGCTACTTTGCCTTCTGCATATTGGTATAATCGGCCGCTGCGACCAAGCTATTTTTTACCTTTGTCAATTGCAATAGTGCTTTGTTGTTAGTTTTTTTTCGTTTCGCAACAGCAACTGCGTTTCAGTTCTATTAAATAATTTATCAAATCGCTAAGCCCTGCGCGGCAATTAATTCGGTCATAAAACTAAATCGTAAATGCCATGCGCAGCAAATAATTCGCAAGTGTACTAGTTTTTTTTGTTATTAAAGCGTTTGCAAACTTTTTCAATAACAGCCCTGCGCGGCAAGTGAATTTAACTACTTCAGCCAATTTCGGAAATTTGTAACTAAATCGTAAAGGCCCTGTGTGGCAAAACAAATCAGTTTCTTTAACTAAATTACCAATCGTGATAATTATTATATGCTTTACAAAAAGGCTCGACAGCTCAACTTTTTTGGTAACCCCGACGTGATACGGTGAATAAGTTTACGAGCAAACCGTTACACTTGTCACGCGTGCTCTTTGTTCTCGCTGGTTTTTTTTTACAGTAAACTACTATCGTTTTCGTTTTGTTTGTTCTTGTAAAAAGTGGTAAATAGAACTGTTCGTGTGTGACCGCTTGCTTTGAAAGCAAAATTATGCCATCGATTTACGAATATGTTCGCCTGATAACAGGATGCTGCTTTATAAAAACAAAGCACAGGCAATATATGACAGAGCACACAGAATTGATCAGACCATCACCCGCGATATGTTGCGAGGGCTTCGAGAAGACGAGCTACACGCGCGTATTGAAATTCTCGGAAAAATGCATGTAAATCTCGAAGCGCTTGATATTAGTGAAATTGGCAGTGGGTTGTGCAGCGACTTATATGAGCTTGTCACTTGTTTAAAGGCTCGAGTGCCCTTCGAACTTCGCAAGCGTCAGAGTGAGGTTCCATCATCATCTACGCTTCGCAATGACGCCAGCATGGATGCGCCTACCATAGTTTTACAAAGCAGACCACGCCTGCTTGAGCTAAGGCTGTCCACATTCAGCGGCGGCTACACTGAGTACGCCGATTTCTCTTTGATGTTCTCCAACATCATCGACAACGATCCCGACGTGACGGAAGTGGAGAAGCTGCAGCATTTGCCTGAAGGATTCCGTGTTGGATCCGGTTCGGTCTTTGGAGATTACCAGCGCTAACTTTATCGTTGTTTTGGAACTTCTTGACAAACGTTCTTGATAACCGTCTTATTTTCCAGGCACATGTCACTGAGATTCAGGGGCTCAAGAGGGTTGAAACTTCGTCAGTTGTAAAACTTCGAGAGCTGTCAGACAAAATAAACGCCAACATGCACGCGCTGCAGACCATGAGGACTGCAGAGCAAATAGCCGGTTGCATCAACGTATGTACCCTTCTGCAGAAGGTGGACCTTGCAACTCAGACGAAATGGGAGCCAGCTGCACCGGTGAATATTATACCGTCTTGCGAGCAGTAACCGAAGTTTTTCGAAAGGTGCTGTCAGAAGTTTGAAACTGTGGAGCACGCTACGGCTGCGTACACGCCTAGCTCTCAGATGGGAAAGTTTACTAATAGTAGAAAATCGTTCGTCACTGCAAATTCTTGCGCTAGTGGCTGGATATTTTGCGATAGCACAGCCATGTTGCATATAATTGCACTCCATTTGGCAAATTGTTACCCTCACTTCGCCTCAAAGAGGCCAAGAAGTTGGCGATATGTTTGATCTGCCTCAAAAGAGGCCACCAGCTAATGCAGCTCTGGCTCATGCAGGGTGTGTGGTTTCAAGCATCACAGCTTATTGCATTTATGCGGTTCCAATTCGCAAGCCTAGAGCATGGAGCTTCTGCTCTGCAACCTGTTGTTCAAACACAATCATGGTCTTCGATTAGCGCTCTGACTGAAAATGCACATTCCTCTTCTGCAGTTTTGGCTGCCCAGAATCTCAGTTCGAATGTTGTGTTCCTGGCAATACCAGTCATAAATGTCAAGAATCGCGCTGGCACTCTTGTTCCGGGTCGCAGTTGCACATTATCACGTCTCGTATCGCTGAGCAACTTCAGCTGCGTGAAATCAGGTCGTCAGGCTCAGTATCTGGTATTGGTTATTCAACTTTCGCTTCTGATAGTCACACTTTCAACATTACCATACGGGCTCAAACTTTGGAATATTCTGCCAACACCGCAGCTTTGTTTGCCCTCACCATCACGGAGAATCAGCCAAATTTTAGTATCAATGCTTTTCATTGGAATATACCCTCCAACGTTTGTTTAGCGGATCCTGAATATTGTAAATCGCGGTAGATTGACCTGCTTATTGGAGCTAGTCTTGGCGGCCGGCCTGCCGTTCCTTCAGAAACCTCGACTTGGATGGGTAGTAACAGGAGGCAGTTTGCAGCCAAGCAAATCAGTGTCGTTCTCTGTTTCCTTACCAAATCCAGCTGCAGAATCGAATCCTCGAATCGATGAGTTCGTTCGTCGCTTCTGGGAGCTTGAAAGTTGCGATGAGTGCACTTTCCAATTTACTAAGGAGGAAATTGATTGCGAGGCGCTTTTGAAAGCAAATTTTGTTCGCTTGCGAACTGGTCAGTATGCTGTTCTTCTTCCCGGAAAGCTCAGTTTGGGTTTACTCGGTGAACCATATTAGCAGGCATATCGTCGCTTCTTAAACCTAGAGCGAAAATTGGAGCACAATTCGCATCTTAAGGTTCAGTATGCTGCATTCATCAAGGAGTATTTGGATTTAAATCATATGTCGCTTGTCGACTCAAACACGCTGAGCCAATGCAAACACTTCCTGCCTCACCACTGCTTTTTGAAAGAGGACAGCACAACGACCAAGCTCAGGGTCGTGTTTGACGGCTCGGCAGCCACATCGACTGGATTTTCTTTGAATGAAGTGCTCATGGCAGGCTCCACCATCCAACCCAAATTTTTCAACAGATTGCTTCGGTTTCGCACCCTCGCTGTTGCTCTGACGGGAGACATTTGCTAAATTTATCGTTGCGTTCGAATGTGAACTCCTGACTATTACCTGCAGTGGATTCTATGGCGCGACTCCTCTCAGCAACAGGTGCAGTTGTTCAAACTTGATATTGATACCTATGGCACAAAACCAGTATCGTTTCTTTCGGTTCGCGCAATGGACCAATTGGCCGTGGATGAGCAGTCGTCGTTTCCCATTGAGGTTCTAGTGTCGACGATATCATCACTCGTGGCAACTCTGCTGAGGAAGCTATCGAGATCATGCGACAAACATCGAGTCTATTGGCGAAAGTGAACTTCAGACTAAGAAAATTGTGCTCCAATGATCCTGTTGTCCTCCGAGAAATTCTCGATGAGGACAAGGAGACGGGCCTCAAATTCAATGATGGTAGTGACATTACCAATACTCTTGGCCTTACATGGGATCCGGCATCAGATTGCTTCCTATTTTCATTTACACCTGTACAATCTTCCGCAAAGCCTTGCAATCGCTCTTTGTTGTCGACTATCACTCGTTTATATGATCCACTTGGTGTAATTTGTCCTGTAATAACCAAATCTAAAATAATTCTCTGGAAAAAGAAGCTCCATTGGGACGAAAGCTTGCCCTCATTCTTATCCACCGACTGGCTGGAATTGTGTGATGATTTCCCCCTTGCGCAACAGATAAATTTCCCTCGAATGGCGCTTACAACTAACGGTGTTGTTAGAATTCATGGATTCTGCGATGCCTTGCTATGTTGCAAATCTCGTGTGGCGCCCCTGAAGACGATCACGGTTCCATGGTTGGAGCTATGTGGAGCTCAACTCATTCATGAAATAGCGGCGATGAATCTCACCGCTTGCCAATACTACTACTGGTTCGATTCAACTGTAGCATTAGCGTGGATCCGCAGTAAGCCATCACGATTCCAGATATTTGTCCCGAATCGGGTGGCGGCGATCCAAGAATTGACTTTTGGAATGGAATGGCACTATGTGCCCACCGGTAGCCACCCCGCTGACATAGTGTCTAGAGGAGCATTGCCTAGCGAACTCGACCAGTCAGCATTGTGGAGTAGGGGTCCAAAATTCTTGACTTAAGAAATGGGCGAATGGCCCGCATCGTGCTTGCCGATCCAGATGCCACCTGAGACACACAAGAGAGCTATTGACGTCTCGATGGGTTGCAAATATGCCATCTCATTTGCATAGCTACAGCTCGTTTTTGCTTACATCTGCAAGTTCATACAAAACCTAAGAATTCCTGGACTCAGTGTTGCTTGCGTGCATCACGGTACGCAAATTTTGTTACGCTCAATCCAGGGGACTCATCTTTGGGACGACTACAATGCTCTTCCAAATGTATCGCCTCTCTTACGCCATTTCTTGACGACTTTGGACAGCTACGCGTCGGCGGGCAGTTGAACAATTCCGGACTCGATTTCGATTATACTAACAAGCATCTTGTTACTCACGCAATTATCACACATTTCCACGGAAGTAATTTACATTCAAGACTTCGTTCGCTTCTCTCGTGCATACGACTGCAGTACTGGCCCATTGGCGGTCGTTAGACTTTCTCAAGTGCTGTGAACAAATGCACTATATGTTTTCGCGCCAACCTACGCTCGGGTGAGCATCTTATGGCCGACCTGCCGGAGGATCGGATAAAATCGTCGCATGCATTTATTGTCACGGGCGTGAACTTTTGAGGACCATTCTTTTACAAAGGCGAAGTGCGCAACAAGTCGCCTACGAAATGCTACATTAGGGTTTTTTATATTTTTCGCTACGAAGGCTATACACATGGAACTGGCTAAGGATTTGTCTACGATCGTATTTCTTCACGTGCTAAAGCGATTCATGATGATGCGTTATAGACCTTCTCGGATTTGGTCCGATAATTCGACAAATTTCGTTGGCGCAAAAAACGAACTGGCTGAGTTAAGGCTTCTCTTCTTGAGTGATGAGCACTTGATGTGCAGGAATTTTGCATCGCTGACTCTATTTATTGGTGTTTCATTCCTCCTCGTTCTCCGCATTTCGGCGGTCTATGCGAGGCGGCGGTTAAGACAGTGAAGCATCACCTTCGTCGCTGTGCTGGTTCTTCTTTGCTTGATTTTGAAGGGTTGCGAACGCTAGTCTGCCACGTTGCGGCAATCACTACCTCTCTACCGCTATTTCCACTTTCAGAAGACCCAGCCGATCTAGCGGTCCTGACGCCTGCGCATTTTCTGCGGCCCGCGTCTGTGCGGTCGTACGCCGAGCCCGACATACTTTACTCCAACCGCTTGGATAGCTAGCAACGCGTTATGTACTTTCAGCAAATATTTTGGTCACGTTGGCGAGAGGAGTATCTAACGCTTCTCCAGCAGCGTTCCAAGTGGCGCACTCCTCGACCTGGACTCTCCGTAAATGATATTGTCGTGGTAAAAGACGAGTGCTTGCCTCCTCTGAAATGGCCTTTGCCAAGAGTGGTTGAATTGGTTATTGCGACCGATGGGATTCCTCGTGTTTCCATTCTGAAAACAGCCGCTGGACTCATTCGAAGAGACGTTCGCCGATTATGTTGGCTGAGGCCGATGATATTGAAAGGCCGTGTCTTCCAATGGGGGTAGAATCTTTGGTTATGCAGCCTGCGCTCCTGACATTGTCAACAACTTAGTTTAATATTGCTGAATCTCGTCGTTTGTAATGCTCTCATTTGCAACTTTCTCACTTCTAATACTCTCATTTTTCTCTCGTTGCTTTTTGCTACTTTGCCTTCTGCATATTGGTATAATCGGCCGCTGCGACCAAGCTATTTTTTACCTTTGTCAATTGCAATAGTGCTTTGTTGTTAGTTTTTTTTTCGTTTCGCAACAGCAACTGCGTTTCAGTTCTATTAAATAATTTATCAAATCGCAAAGCCCTGCGCGGCAATTAATTCGGTCATAAAACTAAATCGTAAATGCCATGCGCAGCAAATAATTCGCAAGTGTACTAGTTTTTTTGTTTGTTATTAAAGCGTTTGCAAACTTTTTCAATAACAGCCCTGCGCGGCAAGTGAATTTAACTACTTTAGCCAATTTTGGAAATTTGTAACTAAATCGTAAAGGCCCTGTGTGGCAAAACAAATCAGTTTCTTTAACTAAATTACCAATCGTGATAATTATTATATGCTTTACTAAAAGGCTCGACAGCTCAACTTTTTTGGTAACCCCGACGTGATACGGTGAATAAGTCTACGAGCAAACCGTTACACTTGTCACGCGTGCTCTTTGTTCTCGCTGGTTTTTTTTTTACAGTAAACTACTATCGTTTTCGTTTTGTCTGTTCTTGTAAAAAGTGGTAAATAGAACTGTTCGTGTGTGACCGCTTGCTTTGAAAGCAAAATTATGCCATCGATTTACGAATATGTTCGCCTGATAACAGGATGCTGCTTTATAAAAACAAAGCACAGGCAATATATGACAGAGCACACGGAATTGATCAGACCATCACCCGCGATATGTTGCGAGGGCTTCGAGAAGACGAGCTACACGCGCGTATTGAAATTCTCGGAAAAATGCATGTAAATCTCGAAGCGCTTGATATTAGTGAAATTGGCAGTGGGTTGTGCAGCGACTTATATGAGCTTGTCACTTGTTTAAAGGCTCGAGTGCCCTTCGAACTTCGCAAGCGTCAGAGTGAGGTTCCATCATCATCTACGCTTCGCAATGACGCCAGCATGGATGCGCCTACCATAGTTTTACAAAGCAGACCACGCCTGCTTGAGCTAAGGCTGCCCACATTCAGCGGCGGCTACACTGAGTACGCCGATTTCTTTTCGATGTTCTCCAACATTATCGACAACGATCCCGACGTGACGGAAGTGGAGAAGCTGCAGCATTTGCGCTCTTGCCTGAAGGATTCCGTGTTGGATCCGGTTCGGTCTTTGGAGATTACCAGCGCTAACTTTATCGTTGTTTTGGAACTTCTTGACAAACGTTCTTGATAACCGTCTTATTTTTCAGGCACATGTCACTGAGATTCAGGGGCTCAAGAGGGTTGAAACTTCGTCAGTTGTAAAACTTCGAGAGCTGTCAGACAAAATAAACGCCAACATGCACGCGCTGCAGACAATGAGGACTGCAGAGCAAATAGCCGGTTGCATCAACGTATGTACCCTTCTGCAGAAGGTGGACCTTGCAACTCAGACGAAATGGGAGCCAGCTGCACCGGTGAATATTATACCGTCTTGCGAGCAGTAACCGAAGTTTTTGGAAAGGTGCTGTCAGAAGTTTGAAACTGTGGAGCACGCTACGGCTGCGTACACGCCTAGCTCTCAGATGGGAAAGTTTACTAATAGTAGAAAATCGTTCGTCACTGCAAATTCTTGCGCTAGTGGCTGGATATTTTGCGACAGCACAGCCATGTTGCATATAATTGCACTCCATTTGGCAAATTGTTACCCTCACTTCGCCTCAAAGAGGCCAAGAAGTTGGCGATATGTTTGATCTGCCTCAAAAGAGGCCACCAGCAGAGCAAATAGCCGGTTGCATCAATGTACCCTTCTGCAGAAGGTGGACCGTGCAACTCAGACAAAATGGGAGGAAGCTGCACCGGTGAATATTATACCGTCTTGCGACCAATTTACGACGTTTTTGGAAAGGTGCTGTCAGAAGTTTGAAACTGTGGAGCACGCTTCGGCTGCGTACATGCCTAGCTCTCAGATGGGAAAGTTTACTAATAGTAGAAAATCATTCGTCACTGCTAATTCTTGCGCTAGTGGCTAGGTATTTTGCTACAGCACAACCATGTTGTATATAATTGCACTCCCTTTGGCAAATTGCTACCCTCACTTCGCCTCAAGGAGGCCAAGAAGTTGGCGATATGTTTGATCTGCCTCAAAAGAGGCCACCAGCTAATGCAGCTCTGGCTCATGCAGGGTGTGTGGTTTCAAGCATCACAGCTTATTGCATTTATGCGGTGCCAATTCGCAAGCCACTGCGTTCCTAGAGAATGGAGCTTCTACTCTGCAACCTGTTGTTCAAACACGATCATGGTCTTCGATTAGCGCTCTGACTGAAAATGCACATTCCTCTTCTGCAGCTTTAGCTGCCCAAAACCTCAGTTCGAATGTTGTGTTCCTGGCAACACCAGACATAAATGTCAAGAATCGCGCTGGCACTCTTGTTCCATGCCGCGCGTTGCTCGACTCCGGGTCGCAGTTGCACATTATCACGTCTCATCTCGCTGAGCAGCTTCAGCTGTGTGAAATCAGGTCGTCATACTCAGTATCTGGTATTGGTGATTCAACTTTCGCTTCTGATGGTCACACTTTCAACATTACCATACAGGCTCAAACTTTGGAATTTTCTGCCAACATCGCAGCTTTGGTTGCCATGGAGAATCAGCCAAATTTTAGTATCAATGCTTTTCATTGGAATATACCCTCCAACGTTTGTTTAGCGGATCCTGAATATTGTAAATCGCGGTAGATTGACCTGCTTATTGGAGCTAGTCTTGGCGGCCGGCCTGCCGTTCCTTCAGAAAACTCGACTTGGATGGGTAGTAACAGGAGGCAGTTTGCAGCCACGCAAATCAGTGTCGTTCTCTGTTTCCTTACCAAATCCAGCTGCAGAATCGAATCCTCGAATCGATGAGTTCGTTCGTCGCTTCTGGGAGCTTGAAAGTTGCGATGAGTGCACTTTCCAATTTACTAAGGAGGAAATTGATTGCGAGGCGCTTTTGAAAGCAAATTTTGTTCGCTTGCGAACTGGTCAGTATGCTGTTCTTCTTCCCGGAAAGCTCAGTTTGGGTTTACTCGGTGAACCATATTAGCAGGCATATCGTCGCTTCTTAAACCTAGAGCGAAAATTGGAGCACAATTCGCATCTTAAGGTTCAGTATGCTGCATTCATCAAGGAGTATTTGGATTTAAATCATATGTCGCTTGTCGACTCAAACACGCTGAGCCAATGCAAACACTTCCTGCCTCACCACTGCTTTTTGAAAGAGGACAGCACAACGACCAAGCTCAGGGTCGTGTTTGACGGCTCGGCAGCCACATCGACTGGATTTTCTTTGAATGAAGTGCTCATGGCAGGCTCCACCATCCAACCCAAATTTTTCAACAGATTGCTTCGGTTTCGCACCCTCGCTGTTGCTCTGACGGGAGACATTTGCTAAATTTATCGTTGCGTTCGAATGTGAACTCCTGACTATTACCTGCAGTGGATTCTATGGCGCGACTCCTCTCAGCAACAGGTGCAGTTGTTCAAACTTGATATTGATACCTATGGCACAAAACCAGTATCGTTTCTTTCGGTTCGCGCAATGGACCAATTGGCCGTGGATGAGCAGTCGTCGTTTCCCATTGAGGTTCTAGTGTCGACGATATCATCACTCGTGGCAACTCTGCTGAGGAAGCTATCGAGATCATGCGACAAACATCGAGTCTATTGGCGAAAGTGAACTTCAGACTAAGAAAATTGTGCTCCAATGATCCTGTTGTCCTCCGAGAAATTCTCGATGAGGACAAGGAGACGGGCCTCAAATTCAATGATGGTAGTGACATTACCAATACTCTTGGCCTTACATGGGATCCGGCATCAGATTGCTTCCTATTTTCATTTACACCTGTACAATCTTCCGCAAAGCCTTGCAATCGCTCTTTGTTGTCGACTATCGCTCGTTTATATGATCCACTTGGTGTAATTTGTCCTGTAATAACCAAATCTAAAATATTTCTCTGGAAACAGAAGCTCCATTGGGACGAAAGCTTGCCCTCATTCTTATCCACCGACTGGCTGGAATTGTGTGATGATTTCCCCCTTGCGCAACAGATAAATTTCCCTCGAATGGCGCTTACAACTAACGGTGTTGTTAGAATTCATGGATTCTGCGATGCCTTGCTATGTTGCAAATCTCGTGTGGCGCCCCTGAAGACGATCACGGTTCCATGGTTGGAGCTATGTGGAGCTCAACTCATTCATGAAATAGCGGCGATGAATCTCTCCGCTTGTCAATACTACTACTGATTCGACTCAATTGTAGCATTAGCTTGGATCCGCAGTGAGTCATCACGATTCCAGATATTTGTCTCGAATCGGGTGGCGGCGATCCAAGAATTGACTTTTGGAATGGAATGGCACTATGTGCCCACCGGTAGCCACCCCGCTGACATAGTGTCTAGAGGAGCATTGAGCATTGCCTAGCAAACTCGTCCAGTCAGCATTGTGGAGTAGTGGTCCAAAATTCTTGACTGAAGAAAAGGGCGAATGGCCCGCATCTTGCTTGCCGATCCATTTGCCACTTGAGACACACAAGAGAACGATTATTGAATCATCGTCACATGTTGACGTCTCGATGGGTTGAAAATATGCCAGCTCATTTGCACAGCTACAGCTCGTTTTTGCTTACATCTGCAAGTTCATACAAAACCTAAGAATTCCTGGACTCAGTGTTGCTTGCGTACATCACGGTCTGCAAATTTTGTTACGCTCAATCCAGGGGGCTCATCTTTGGGAAGACTACAATGCTCTTCCAAATGTATCGCCTCTCTTACACCAGACAGCTACGCGTCGGCGGGCAGTTGAACAATTCCGGACTCGATTTCGATTATATTACCAAGGAGGCGCCTTGTTACTCACGCGATTATCACACATTTCCACGGAAGTAATTTACATTCAGGACCTCTATCGCTTCTCTCGTGTTGTGAGTTAGAATCAAGCTGCCTGCGCGTTGTGTCTCACATCATCGACTCCTAACAGATGCCACACATTCTGTGTGATTAGCATGTGTTAAAGTTACTTACGAAAGCACATATTTTTAGGGTGCGAGTATTTAGAATTAATATAACCTATGTAATATTTATTATGTAAACTTTTAGGGTGCTACAGTTTTGCAGTCGAGCCACCGAAGGGCATTGAAAGTTAGAATGCACCATCAACATTTCAGAGTGGCGTAGGTCAGTTGGCTTGACCAACTGACACCAATTAACAGGTGCGAAACTGGAACACCAGAAAGGTCAGTTTTTGTATTGTAATTGTGAATTGTAAATAGTATATAAGAATTAGTATTTGTAAGAAATAAAGGCTTGTGATTTAAAAACTAAAAGTGTAATGTACTGATTTTTTCCAAACAGTGATTTAGGGTTTTCACCCAGACGCGCACAGCAGAAGGACGTCCCCCGTCAAACAAGGACAATACCCCAACATTTTGGCGCAGCCGGTAGGATCCAACGTCGAGTGCCCGGAAAAGAGCACTCCTACGCGGGAATCCACCAACAGGAAACCTTCAGGATAACCATCCCAAAGGAGTTCAATGGAGGGAACAAAAATGGTGAGTATGCTTATAGTAGGACATTCTAGTATCTAAGTGAATTTTGTCGACGATTCTTCGGTGGCCGTGTGGGCGCTTTTGCGCCGGTCATGCAGAAGAAGCAGCATCGGGGTTGATTAGCCGCTGCGGTTAGCTGACAATAGGTCGATCCAAAAGAAAAATTTTTACTTACGGTCAGGTTGTATAGGGTTGTTCCACTGAGATTAGGCTCATACTTTTTAATACATTTTGTTTCAGCATTCTCGGGGGATGTGGAACGTGTCTGTTTATTCATGGATTTTGCGTTATTGAATTGCGAACTTGTGTATACCTCTTGGTTTGTTTCGGAAAGAACGTTGCACGGTATAGGGTTCGTACGGTTATGATAGGGGATTTGTGTTTGTTGGTCGCTAGAGACATTTACACGATTCAATTTATATTGTTTGAAATCAAAATAAAGATTGACTTAAATATTTGGCATTTTTGAGTTTAGGGTATTAGGCGAAGAGGTGCAGACAACACGTGTTGTTGCATAAAAGATTTTGTAGTTCGGAAACTACAATTTGCTTAGCAATTTGCGTTTGCGCTGTTGCACGCAGCTTTGAATGGCAACCATAAACCGTCAGTATGATCGGACGGTCTATGTATGTTCATCCTAGCTGTGAGGATTTTTTTGGTAGGGGTTTTGAGTTTGTTTGTCGTGAGGGACATTTGTATTGTCTATTGAGCCATGCCATCTATTTTGGAAATAATTAAGTTATTTTATTGTTTAAATTCAGATTTTGTGAATTTATGTTGTTTTGAAATCAAAATTGATTTAAATATTTGGCATTTTGAGTTTAGGGTATTAGGTGAAGAGGTGCAGACAACACGTGTTGTTGCATCAAAGTTTTTTGTAGTTCGGAAACTACGATTTGCGTAGCAATGTTGAAGATAACAGTTAAATGCTATTATTATGTGGCGCATACGTTACGGGCTTATTTTTAAATATGGATTCAAATTTCCGGGAATGCATCAAGACACTTTTGCCGGTAAATCAAATTTCGGTTTTTGCAAACATATGGCCTTTTCTATGGATTCTTGGGAGGATTAAAGATGGTGAGAGGAAATCAAGGAGTATCTGTGAGGAAGTCAAGGCCCATTTTGCATTGATGGAAGGACTTAATGGACGCCGGTAGACAGCGGAACTTTGCGATGGAAAACAAGTATAGCAGAATATGTATATAAAGATAGAATTTACGGTGGAATGTTTTTTTTTTAATAACTCTGTTTTGAATCATTAAGTAAGATCGAATAAAATATTGTAACAGGTTTTAACAATTATAGGATTTTTATTTGTAATTGGGATACGCCATCTGTTCAGGCATTTGGGATATGACGAAGGAAGCAAGGATTACTGCTGATGCACGAGCTAATTGGAGAGGCGATTGAAAAATTGGTCCGTAATTTTAAGAAAGACGGCAGGTTACGTAAGGACAACGTGTATTACCGCAAGCGAATAACGCAGTTGCAAAATCTGGGGAGAGAGTTCAACAATAATCACGGACTGTTGTTGCCTTACGCAGTTGAGTACGGCAAAGGAAAATATTTTACGGAAAATTACGGAGGCTTCATAAATAGTCTGGTCAACGAATGGGCAGATACATTTAGTTCTGAATTAGAAGGACTAGGGCAACAAATAGTGAGTTTGGTTTCGCCAGACGAGGAAGTAAGGAACAGATTGAAATCAATGCAGTCAGAGATGGAACTGTTTACTGGGAAAATAGTTGACCAGTTCGAAGCGAGTACGAGCAGGGAAGAAGCTCAGGAATTGTGGAAGCAGGCGAATGCCGGGGGAGCTGTGTCACCATTAGAAGTAGCGGATCAAGCCTTTACGGCAATCCCAAGAAGAACAGAAGAAAAGATGTTCAGTTTTTATAAGAAAACAGAAGATTTAAGAGCACAAAAAGAGTATCTTGAGAAGAAGGTAAAGGAACTTTCTCAGAGATTGATGGAAACAGAGAAAGCAGCAACGCTGTTGGAAAAGGAGTGTGCGGAATTGAAAAGAGGACGGGCGACCAATATGATCTCACTGAATAGGGAGAGATCAAAATCAGCATCAGCCGGATTTACGCAGACAGTAGCCTCCGGAAGTACGTTGGCCGGAATATTTAACACCAGAAGGGATAAGCCGCATGGTAAAGCCAAAATTAGTACTTAATGAAGAAATCTGAAATCGGTGTCGAGCCTTTTTCTCCGGGAAGCCCGATAAATAACGAAAATCAGGGATATCCACCAAAGGAGCCGGAAGCAGTAACAGTGCAGCAAAGTCCCGATATTGTGGACAGTATTTCGCCTGTGCGACCAAACGATCGAAGACTAATTACTTTGAATCCGTCACTGGGCAATTACCTCTCAGATCTGGGAGAAGAAAATTTGAAAACTACAAAAGAGATTAATAAAGCTAAGGTTTTACCAGCAATTGAGAAAACACAAAGCTATAAAATGGGCATGCTGCAAGTTGCTCATGCGGTGGAGTGGTTGGTGCCCATGTTCTCAGGAGTCGAGTTGTATGACCTGAGAACTGAGATCCGGCGCTTCAAAGAAGGCTGTAAGCTAGCGCAACAGAGTGTTCCGGAAGCGGACGGGGAACATTTAATAAAGTGTATTAGGCAAAGAACCACAGGTGATGCATTTGATTTACTGGTGAATAGCTCAGTAAGTACCCTGGCGGAATTATATGCACTTTTGGATCGGACATATTTAAAACAAAAGTCATACGACTGTCTTGTATGGGAAATTCAGGAATCAACTCAGAGACCTGGGGAGGAAGTGAGAGCCTGGGGACGAAGGCTCCAGTCTCTGGGGAATGCTGCTGAGATGGAAGCCAACAGGCAGTTTCCAGAATATGTTGCAGCATACAAGGCTCAAGTAGAACGGACTCTGATTTCTGTGTTCAAGGCAGGCCTGGTAAATATGGACTTAGCTAATTATAGTCTTACTCTCACGCCGAGGAGCAAGACAGAGCTAGTGGAAGCGGCTGAAGCAGCTAGACAACAACGAACTACAACAGATGGAATCTCCTGGACGAATGCTCCTGCAGAGGTAGGCCCAGTACATCAGCGAAACAGATGTGGAGTCGGTAGATTGATGGGCCAATTTCCGCAACAAAGAGACCAAGAATTCTTGGTTGAGAGGTTTAAGCCAAGAAAACCCATTTGCTAATTCTTTGATAAGCCAGGGCATACAAGGGATGAATGCGTTACACGGAAAAACACACCCTACTGTTTGGAGTGCCAAACTTACGGTCATGAGGCAAGTAGACAGTGCCAAGGAGACACAGAATGGAATCAAAGTAGAAGGCAGCCAGCTACGAGGCGCCCGGTTCCACCCTTGAGGGACAGCAGGGGTAACTTCAGTAGTCACCGAGTTAATTCAACGGAAGGAATTAACCAAGGAAGAAATCCTTTCAAAACTGGGAGTGGTCAGCAGCGACCAAGTTGGGATTCTAGAAGTGAACCAAGGATAGGCAATAACATACAGGGGTTGAGATGCTTCTCATGTGGAAAGATGGGACATCGGGCAGCGGAATGCAGGGATAGACAATCCCAACAAAGGAACCAGGGAAACTTTCAGCGGCCCAGTCGAGGCCAGTAGACTGGAAAGCCAAAAGAAAGAAAGTAATAATTAGGCCGGAAGTACGGGTAAGTAGTAATGTAGAAACTACAGTCCAGGAGAAGGATGAGCAAGAGGCTCTCCAATATCACGAAGAGTTAGGAAGTGGATACGCGTCCATTTTGGAATCAAAAGGGCGTTGCTTCGTTGTGAGCAGGATAGGTGATGCTTTTATTGTGATACCCTGCAATGAGGCAGCTAGGGGAAAGCTGGTGCTTTTGGTAGACTCAGGGGCGGACACTAGCCTCGTAAAATCTAGTGTTTTACGGAAAGGAGTAGTTGGTAACCCAAAGGATGTAAGAACGGTTAATGGAGCATTCGGAGGATGCATCAGGACACTGGGGTCGCTCAGAATAGGACACAGTGAAGTTAAGGGCATGAGTTTTAGAGTGCACGCAGTGGAAGTGGATAGGAAAGGTATCCCGGCTGATGGGATAATTGGCCGCGATAATCTTTGGGGCCGTACCATACTGGATGCGCTCGACAAGCGGTTATCATTCTATGATAAGAATAAGAATAGAATCCTTACTCTTCCATTAATGTCATGGCAGGAAGGAACCGTGACTAGGATTAAGAAGTGTCTATGGCCGTAGTAAACGGAAGGTCCACCAGAGTAGTTACTATGCATGTAAATACGAAACTTAGGACTGTTGTTTTGCACAAGCAGCAGCTAGCGGAGGGCGTATATATGGGCGGTGCTCGGCGGTGCTCAGGGTCAAAAGAAGTGGAGAATGGTCGTCGATTTTAGGAAATTGAACGACTCCACTATTAAGCAGGTGTTCCCGATACCAAGGATAGAAGAGATTCTGGATCAATTGGGGCATAGTAGATATTTTTCTACGCTTGATTTAGCGAGTGGCTACCACCAAGTTCTGGTGGATACCCAAGATAAGCAGAAAACCGCGTTCAGCACCGGTTTAGGCCATTATGAGTTTAACAGAATGCCGTTTGGATTAACAGGAGCACCCGCTACCTTCCAACGGCTAAGGAACCATGTGCTAACAGGCTTGCAAGGGTTACATTGTTTTGTGTATCTCGATGATATTGTGATTTATGGGAAGAACTTGCAGCAGCATTCGCAACGCTTGTGCAAGGTGCTCCAGAAATTACGAGAACAAAATTTGAAATTGAACACGGAGAAGTGTAAATTTTTGCGAAGAGAGGTGGTTAATTTAGGCCATCGTTGCTCAGAAGCAGGAGCACTGCCTGACCCGCAGAAGGTGGAATGCGTTAGAAATTTAGCGGTTCGAAGAAACAGAAAAGAAGTGCAAGCATTCCTAGGACTAGTGAACTATTATAGAAAGTTCGTGGAAGGACTAGCCGGAATTGCGTTGCCAATTAATAAGTTGCTACGAAAAGAAGCAAAGTTCGAATGGACAGAGAGATGTCAGCAAGCATTCGAGAGGCTAAAGGAAATAATTAGCTCGCCACCAATTGGCGTACCCCGACTTTGAGCAAACTTTTTTGTTGACCACTGATGCTAGCAATGAAGCATTAGGGGCAGTATTGTCACAAGGGGAAGTCGGTAATGACCGACCAATAGCATTCGCAAGCAGAGCGCTTAGCGATACGGAGAAAAGCTACTCCACAATAGAAAAGGAATTTCTAGCCTACGAAGAATTTTAGGGCATATCTGCTAGGACGCCCATTTAAGATATACACTGATCACCAGCCGTTGAGAGGCATAGCCAATTTGAAAGACCAAACGTCTAGGCTAACCAGGTTCAGACACAAATTGTCTGAGTATGATTTTGAAATCATATACAAACCTGGGAAAAAGAATCTGAATGCGGATGCACTCAGCAGAGTACCGCAGGCACAGAAGGTATCAGTAGTGCAAACGAGGGCCAAAGCACGGTCAGATAAGGAGGAGGCCAAGATAATGCCAGTAGATAAAATTGATGCTACAAGAGATGTTAGCAATGCGGGTTTCGATGCCAATGAGCAAACAGCCAGTAGTGTGGAATGGCAGGAGGATAAAAAAGATATTCAGGCTGTGTTAAAGGGTTTCCATTTTTCACCTCTAGGTGGACACCAGGGATTCTGGAAAACCCATGACAGAATTAGGCGAGTATACGGATGGAAAGGTATGCTCAAGGACATTAAAAAATATATAAAGAGTTGTCCAAAATGTCAGGCCAACAAAAGTTCAAGGCTGACAAAGATGCCAATGGTGTTAACTGACACACCAAAACAGCCATTTGATAAAGTTCATATGGATATTGTAGGTATTTTACCTGAGACAGTTTCGGGAAATAAATACATTTTGACGTTCCAGGATGATTTCTCAAAGTATATGGCGTGCGTGGCTATACCCGATGCTGAAGCTGGTACAGTAGCCAAAGCATTATTTGATGAAATTACAGCACGATACAACATACCTAAGGTTTTGACAACCGACAATGGTTCCAATTTTGTATCGAAATTATTCTCAGAAACTTGTAAAATGCTGGGAATCAAGAAGTTGCACATAACACCATATCATCCACAGGCGAATGGCTAATTGGAACGTAGTCATCGACCTCTGGCCGAGTACTTGCGCAGTTTTGCCAAGGAAGACGGCTCGAATTGGGATCAATGGTTGACTACTGCAATGCATGTACACAATAATACGGTACATGTATCAACGAAGCAAACTCCGTTTATAACACTCTACGGGTTTGATTTTAACATGCCAGGAAATTTGAAGCGCAAATGTGCACCTGTATACAATGCTGATGACCCGAATAAAGTGCAAAAGTATCAGTTACAGCGAGCGCACGAATTGGTCAGAGAAAACCAGGATTGTGCTAAACGAGTAGCCAGGGAAACCTATAACAAGGTACTAAACCCAGTCGTTTTCAACGTGGGTGATCAAGTACTCATGAAGAATCAGGCTAGGAGAAACAAATTCTCACCTGTGTGGATAGGTCCGTTTGTAGTAGCAGAAATCCGCAGCCCAGTTACAACAGTTGTAACGATTAAGGGCAAAAATAAAAAACTGCATAATAATTTGTTGAAATTATTCCATACAAGACCACACAACTAAAGACATGTGTTAACAGTGTTTTACAAGTGTAAACACGAAATAATAACGTAAACAAACTGATGTCGCGTAAGTATATCAAATAGCACGGTTCTGACGTTCAAAGTCAATGCCAGTGGAAGTGTGCCACTTAAAATCGAGCCAGTATAATTGACGTAATGAAAAACTGCTTATTAAGCACTATTGCCTATTGAAGACAGTAGAGAAAAATTTTTTTTTTTTACATATTAAATAATAATAAACGGGTTCATTGCACGTATTTAAAAAAAAATAAAATAATAAGACAGTATTGGGTAAGTAATACGAAACTTAACTTGAAATAATATAAAAAAGAAATAAAAACAAAAATGAACGCTAATAAAAATATAAGAATAGAGAAAAAGAAAGAGGGGGCAAAGAAAGGCATTTGTGAATATATATATCTTTTTTCTGTTTATTAATTAGGAATTTAGTGTATGGGAAAATGAAGAAAGGTATATTAAAGGAAAAGGTGTATGGGTTAATTGATAAAATAGTGTCTTGAATGTATGTATGTATTCATATACGAGCGAATTACAGGGTGGAAAGTAAAATCGTTAATGGGTATATACTCGTACATACCAGGCTAGAAGTAAATTTAAATACATATATAGAATAATTAGATGCAATGAAAAATCGAGTCATACAATGGACAATGTTTTCACATAAACGGGTTTATATTAAATATTCTGGTTTATGTTAGAGAGCAAATGAATTTGCTCAGAATTGGAAAATTTTAAAAGATGCAATATATGAAGAACAAATAAATATAGATGGAAACGAATGAATTAAAAGAAATTATATATTTATTCTAAACGATTTTTGGTTCTTACAAATTTCACAAAATAAGTATAGATTATTGCATATTAAATATGAAGAATATACTCGTATTAAGAGAAGCTATAAATTTAAAAATTATAATCTGTGTAATAGTTCAGATTAAAAATAAAGGTAGTTTAGAAAATAATTAAAGTTACAAAAATTAATTATTTAAAATCTAAATTTGTAATGAAATAAGTGTTATAATAAAAAAAAATACAAATCATTCTAAATTGGAAAATTATACCCAAGAGTATATATAGTACATATAGTGTATTTATTTAAATGTTATATAATTTTGAAATTCATTTATTAAATTGACTTATGAAATGTTCGACAAAAATTAATTATTTAGAAAATTAAGAAAATTATTATAGGTGTTCTCTATATAGCTCTGATGATGTCAAGCGAAGCAGGAAGTTCTTGGAACAGCGGATATCGGAAGACGGTGCGGATTAAAAGACCAACGTAGTATTCGGAAAGATGCGTTTTTGAAAAACAGGGATTTCATCGAGGGACTTCACTCTCACAGGACGGACGTTACCAGGACCAACAATTGCAGAGGACCGTATTTATAAGAAGCGTAGATAAATATGTATTTAGTTTGTAATTTTTTGTGTATTTACGCCAGTGAGAAAAGAGTCGATGAAAGACCAAATATAAAAAGGGGAATATAACTAAAAAAAGAGATAGAAATAAAAAAGAACAAAATAAAACAAAAGAAAAAAAAGAAAAAAAGATATAAATAAAACAAAAGAGGAAAAAAGAAAAGAACACAAAAGTAAAAAGAAGAGAATACAACAATTGAACCCAAATAAGGCGAATTTGAGAAAAGAAAAAACTATACATATGTACTATAGGATTAAGAAAATGCACAGATTGTTTAAAGTGCAGAAAAGAGAAAAATATTGTAAAGATTCATTAGAAGTTAGTTGCACTAACTTCTTTTAGAAAGAGGGGAGGGATGTTGTGAGTTAGAATCAAGCTGCCTGCGCGTAGTGTCTCACATCATCGACTCCTAAAAGATGCCACACATTCTGTGTGATTAGCATGTGTTAAAGATACTTACGAAAGCACATATTTTTAGGGTGCAAGTATTTAGAATTATTATCACCTATGTAATATTTATTATGTAAACTTTTAGGGTGCTACAATTTCGCAGTCGAGCCACCGAAGGGCATTGAAAGTTAGAATGCACCATCAACATTTCAGAGTGGCGTAGGTCAGTTGGCTTGACCAACTGACACCAATTAACAGGTGAGAAACTGAAACACCAGAAAGGTCAGTTTTTGTATTGTAATTGTGAATTGTAAATAGTATATAAGAATTAGTATTTGTAAGAAATAAAGGCTTGTGATATAAAAACTAAAAGTGTAATGTAGTGATTTTTTCTAAAGAGTGATTTAGGGTTTTCAACCACACGCGCACCGCAGAAGGACGTCCCCCGTCAAACAAGGACAATACCCCAACACTCGCGCATACGACTGCAGTACTGGCCCATTGGCGGTCGTAAGACTTTCTCAAGTGCTGTGAACAAATGCACTATATGTTTTCGCGCTAAGCCACGCTCGGTTGAGCATCTTATGGCCGACCTGCCGGAGGATCGGGTCAAATCGACGCATGCATTTATTGTTACGGGCGTGAACTTTTGAGGACCATTCTTTTACAAAGGCGAATTGCGCAACAAGTCGCATACGAAGTGCTACATTAAGGTTTTTATATTTTTGGGTACGCAGGCTCTACACATGGAACTGGCTAAGGATTTGTCTACGATCGTCTTTCTCCACGTGCTAAAGCGATTCATCATGACGAGTTATAGACCTTCTCGGATTTGGTCCGATAATTCGACAAATTTCGTTGGCGCAAAAAACGAATTGGCTGAGTTAAGGCGTCTGTTCTTGAGTAACGAGCACTTGAAGGCTGTGCAGGAATTTTGCCTCGCTGACAGTATTGATTGGCGTTTCATTCCTCCTCGTTCTCCGCATTTCGGCGGTCTATGCGAGGCGGCGGTTAAGACAGTGAAGCATCACCTTCGTCGCTGTGCTGGTTTTTCTTTGCTTGATTTTGAAGGGTTGCGAACGCTAGTCTGCCACATTGCGGCAATCATTAACTCTCTACAGCTATTTCCACTTTCAGAAGACCCAGCCGATCTAGCGCTCCTGACGCCTGCGCATTTTCTGGGCCCCGCGTCTGTCCGGTCGTACGCCGAGGCCGACATCACCAAACTTAACTCCAACCGCTTGGATAGCTAGCAACGCGTTATGTACTTTAAGCAAATTTTTTGGTCACGTTGGCAAGAGGAGTATATAGCGCTTCTTCAGCAGCATTCCAAGTGGCGCAGTCCTCGACCTGGACTCTCCGCAAATGTTATAGTCGTGGTAAAATACGAGAACTTGCCTCCTCTGAAATGGCCATTGCCAAGAGTGGTCGAATTGATTATTGCGACCGATGGGATTGCTCGTGTTTCCATTCTGAAAACAGCCGCTGGACTCATTCGAAGAGACGTTCGCCGATTATGTTGGCTGAGGCCGATGATATTGAAAGGCCGTGTCTTCCAATGGGGGTAGAATCTTTGGTTATACAGCCTGCGCTCCTGACATTGTCAACAACTTAGTTTAATATTGCTGAATCTCGTCGTTTGTAATGCTCTCATTTGCAACTTTCTCAATTCTTTTACTCTCATTTTACTCTCGTTGCTTTTTGCTACTTTGCCTTCTGCATATTGGTATAATAGGCCGCTGCGACCAATCTATTTTTTAACTTTGTCATTTGCAAGAGTGCTTTGTTGTTTGTTTTTTCTTCGTTTCGCAACAGCAACTGCGTTTCAGTTCTATTAAATAATTTAACAAATCGAAAAGCCCTGAGCGGCAATTAATTCGGTCATAAAAGTAAATCGTAAATGCCATGCGCAGCAAATAATTCGCAAGTGCACCCGTTTTTTTTTTGTTATTAAAGCGTTGGAAACCTTTTCAATAAAAGCCCTGCGCGGCAAGTGAATTTAACTACATCAGTCAATTTCGGAAATTTGTAACTAAATCGTAAAGGCCCTGTGTGGCAAAACAAATCAGTTTCTTTAACTAAATTACCAATCCTGATAATTATTATATGCTCTACTAAAAGGCTCGACAGCTCAACATTTTTTGGTGACTTCGACGTGATACGGTGAATAAGTCTACGAGCAAACCGTTACATTTGTCACGCGTGCTCTCGCGATATGTTGCGAGGGCTTCGAGAAGACGATCTACACGCGCGTATTGAAATTCTCGGAAAAATGCATGTAAATCTCGAAGCGCTTGATATTAGTGAAATTGGCAGTGGGTTGTGCAGCGACTTATATGAGCTTGTCACTTGTTTAAAGGCTCGAGTGCCCTTCGAACTTCGCAAGCGTCAGAGTGAGGTTCCATCATCATCTACGCTTCGCAATGACGCCAGCATGGATGCGCCTACCATAGTTTTACAAAGCAGACCACGCCTGCTTGAGCTAAGGCTGCCCACATTCAGCGGCGGCTACACTGAGTACGCCGATTTCTTGTCGATGTTCTC
Organism: Clusia tigrina; assembly: GCA_920105625.2. NCBI lineage: Eukaryota > Metazoa > Arthropoda > Insecta > Diptera > Clusiidae > Clusia > Clusia tigrina. The sequence goes on from OV050030.1 coordinate 326,701,059, forward strand.
CAACATCATCCACAACGATCCCGACCTGACGGAAGTGGAGAAGCTGCAGCATTTCCGCTCTTGCCTGAAGGGTTCCGTGTTGGATCCGGTTCGGTCTTTGGAGATTACCAGTGCTAACTTTATCGTTGTTTTGGAGCTTCTTGACAAACGTTCTTGATAACCGTCTTATTTTCCAGGCACACATCCCTGAGATTCAGGGGCTCAAGGGGGTTGAAACGTCGTCAGCTGTAAAACTTCGAGAGCTGTCAGACAAAATAAACGCCAACATGCGCGCGCTGCAGACCTTGAGGACTGCAGAGCAAATAGTCGGTTGCATCAACGGACGTACCCTTCTGCAGAAGGTGGACCGTGCAACTCATACGAAATGGGAGCAAGCTGTTCCGGTGAATATTATACCGTCTTGCGAGCAGTTTACGACGTTTTTGGAAAGGTGCTGTCAGAAGTTTGAAACTGTGGAGCACGCTACGGCTGCGTACACGCCTAGCTCTCAGATGGGAAAGTTTACTAATAGTAGAAAATCGTTCGTCACTGCTAATTCTTGCGCTAGTGGCTGGATATTTTGCGACAGCACAACCATGTTGTATATAATTGCACTCCATTTGGCAACTTGCTACCCTCACTTCGCCTCAAGGAGGCCAAGAATGGCGATATGTTTCATCTGCCTCTAAAGAGGCCACCAGCTAAAGGCATGCAGCTCTGGCTCATGCAGGGTGTGTGGTTTCAAGCATCACAGCTTATTGCATTTATGCGGTTCCAATTCGCAAGCCGCTGCGGTCCTAGAGCATGGAGCTTCTGCTCTGCAACCTGTTGTTCAAACACAATCATGGTCTTCGATTAGCGCTCTGACTGAAAATGCACATTCCTCTTCTGCAGTTTTGGCTGCCCAGAATCTCAGTTCGAATGTTGTGTTCCTGGCAACACCAGTCATAAATGTCAAGAATCGCGCTGGCACTCTTGTTCCATGTCGCGCGTTGCTCGACTCCGGGTCGCAGTTGCACATTATCACGTCTCATCTCGCTGAGCAACTTCAGCTGCGTGAAATCAGGTCAGACTCAGAGTCTGGTATTGGTGATTCAACTTTCGCTTCTGATGGTCACACTTTCAACATTACCATACATGCTCAAACTTTGGAATATTCTGCCAACATCGCAGCTTTGGTTGCCATCACCATCACGGAGAATCAGCCAAATTTTAGTATCAATGCTTTTCATTGGAATATACCCTCCAACGTTTGTTTAGCGGATCCTGAATATTGTAAATCGCGGTAGATTGACCTTATTATTGGAGCTAGTCTTGGCGGCCGGCCTGCCGTTCCTTCAGAAAACTCGACTTGGATGGGTAGTAACAGGAGGCAGTTTGCAGCCAGTGTCGTTCTCTGTTTCCTTACCAAATCCAGCTGAAGAATCGAATCCTCGAATCGATGAGCTCGTTAGTCGCTTCTGGGAGCTTGAAAGTTGCGATGAGTGCACCTTCCAATGTACTAAGGAGGAAATTGATTGCGAGGCGCTTTTGAAAGCAAATTTTGTTCGCTTGCGAACTGGTCAGTATGCTCTTCGTCTTCTCGGAAAGCTCAGTTTGGGTTTACTCGGTGAACCATATTAGCAGGCATATCGTCGCTTCTTAAACCTAGATCGAAAATTGGAGCGCAATTCGCATCTTAAGGTTCAGTATGCTGCATTCATCAAGGAGTATTTGGATTTAAATCATATGTCGCTTGTCGACCCAAACTCGCTGAGCCAATGCAAACACTTCCTGCCTCACCACTGCTTTTTGAAAGAGGACAGCACAAGACCAAGCTCAGGGTCGTGTTTGACGGCTCAGCAGCCACATCGACTGGATATTCTTTGAATGAAGGGCTCATGGCAGGCCCCACCATCCAACCCAAATTTTCCAACAGATTGCTTCGGTTTCGTACCCTCGCTGTTGCTCTGACGGGAGACATTTGATAGATTTATCGTTGCGTTCGAATGTGAACTCCTGACTGTTACCTGCAGTAGTTTCTATGGCGCGACTCCTCTCAGCAACAGGTGCAGTTGTTCAAACTTGATATTGTTACCTATGGCACAGCACCAGTATCGTTTCTTTCGGTTCCCGCAATGGACCAATTGGCCGTGGATGAATAGTCGTCGTGTCCCATTGAAGTTCTAGTGTCGACGATATCATCACTGGTGGCAACTCTGCTCAGGAAGCTATCGAGATCATGCGACGAACATCGAGTCTATTGGCGAGAGTGAACTTCAAACTGAGAAAATTGTGCTCCAATGATCCTGCTATCCTCCGGGAAATTCCCGATGAGGACAAGGAGACGTGCCTCAAATTCAATGATGGTAGTGACATTACCAATACTCTTGGCCTTACATGGGATCCGGCATCAGATTGCTTCCTATTTTCATTTACACCTGTACAATCTTCCGCAAAGCCTTGCAATCGCTCTGTATTGTCGACTATCGCTCGTTTCTATGATCCACTTGGTGTAATTTGTCCTGTAATAACCAAATCTAAAATATTTCTCTGGAAACACAAGCTCTATTGGGACGAAAGCTCATTCTTATCTACCGCCTGGCTGGAATTGTGTGATGATTTCCCCCTTGCGCAACAGATAAATTTCCCTCGAATGGCGCTTACAACTAACGGTGTTGTTAGAATTCATGGATTCTGCGACACCAGCATAGATGCCTACGGCACCATGGCAGAATACACGCTCAACTGCTATGTTGCAAATCTCCTGTGGCGCCCCTGAAGACGCTCATGGTGCCATGGTTGGAACTATGTAGAGCTCAACTCATTCATGAAATAGCGGCGATGAATCCCACCGCTTGCCAATACTACTACTGGTTCGACTCAACTGTAGCATTAGCGTGGATCCGCAGTGAGCCATTACGATTCCAGATCTTTGTATCGAATCGGGTGGCGGCGAACCACGAATTGACTTTTGGAATGGAATGGCACTATGTGCTCACCAGTAGCAACCCCGCTGACATAGTGTGTAGAGGAGCATTGCCTAGCGAACTCGTCCAGTCAGCATTGTGGAGTAGGGGTCCAAAATTCTTGACTGAAGAAAAGGGCGAATGGCCCGCATCTTGCTTGCCGATCCAGATGCCACCTGAAACACACAAGAGAGCGATTGACGTCTCGATGGGTTGCAAATATGCCAGCTCATTTGAACAGCTACAGCTCGTTTTTGCTTACATCTGCAAGTTCATACAAAACCTAAGAATTCCTGGACTCAGTGTTGCTTGCGTGCATCACGGTACGTAAATTTTGTTACGATCAATCCAGGGGGCTCATCCTTGGGACGACTACAATGCTCTTCCAAATGTATCGCCTCTCTTACACCATTTATTGACGTCTTTGGACAGCTACGCGTCGGCGGGCAGTTGAACAATTCCGGACTCGATTTCGATTATACTACCAAGGAGGCATCTTGTTACTCACGCAATTATCACACATTTCCACGGAAGTAATTTACATTCAGTACCACGTTCGCTTCTCTCCCGCATACGACTGCAGTACTGGCCCATTGGCGGTCGTAAGACTTTCTCAAGTGCTGTGAACAAATGCACTATATGTTTTCGCGCCAAGCCACGCTCGGTTGAGCATCTTATGGCCGACCTGCCGGAGGATCGGGTCAAATCGTCGCATGCATTTATTGTTACGGTCGTGAACTTTTGAGGACCATTCTTTTACAAAGGCGAAGTGCGCAACAAGCCGCATACGAAGTGCTACATTAGGGTTTTTATATTTTTCGCTACGCAGGCTCTACACATGGAACTGGCTAAGGATTTGTCTACGATCGTCTTTCTCCACGTGCTAAAGCGATTCATCATGACGCGTTATAGACCTTCTCGGATTTGGTCCCATAATTCGACTAATTTCGTTGGCGTAAAAAACGAACTGGCTGAGTTAAGGCGTCTGTTCTTGAGTGACGAGCACTTGAAGGCTGTGCAGGAATTTTGCCTCGCTGACAGTATTGATTGGCGTTTCATTTCTCCTCGTTCTCCGCATTTGGGCGGTCTATGCGAGGCGGCGTTTAAGACAGTGAAGCATCACCTTCGTCGCTGTGCTGGTTTTTCTTTGCTTGATTTTGAAGGGTTGCGAACGCTAGTCTGCCACATTGCGGCAATCATTAACTCTCCACCGCTATTTCCACTTTCAGAAGACCCAGCCGATCTAGCGGTCCTGACGCCTGCGCATTTTCTGGGCCCCGTGTCTGTCCGGTCGTACGCCGAGGCCGACATCACCAAACTTAACTCCAACCGCTTGGATAGCTAGCAACGCGTTATGTACTTTCAGCAAATTTTTTGGTCACATTGGCAAGAGGAGTACATGGCGCTTCTCCAGCAGCATTCCAAGTGGCGCTCTCCTCGACCTGGACTCTCCGTAAATGATATTGTCGTTGTAAAAGACGAGAACTTGCCTCCTCTGAAATGGCCATTGCCAAGAGTGGTCGAATTGGTTATTGCGACCGATGGGATTGCTCGTGTTTCTATTCTGAAAACAGCCGCTGGACTCATTCGAAGAGACGTTCGCCGATTATGTTGCCTGAGGCCGATGATATTGAAAGGCCGTCTCTTCTAATAGGGGGAGAATCTTTGGTTATGCAGCCTGCGCTCCTGACATCGTCAACAACTTAGTTTAATATTGCTGAATCTCGTCGTTTGTAATGCTCTCATTTGCAACTCTACCTCTTTTTTTTTGCTACTTTGCCTTCTACATATTGGTATAATCGGCCGCTGCGACCAAGCCTTTTTTTTACCTTTGTCAATTGCAATATGATCTAATGATCTGTTAAACGGTCGTGTAACTAAACGGACGTGTAATCACACGAGCTCCGCCCTTGTGACATTTATCGTTGTTTAAAACCAAATAACTAATTTTACAAAACCCGCGAAAGAGACGCTAAACGAAAGTGCAATTTTCAAGAAAGTGTCTAATTCTGTTTAGATAATCGAAATACTTATAATAACTAATTTGAAATTTATTAACAGTGTTAAATAAACAATCAAACAAACAAAGTAACAGTTATATACATATATGTGTTAAAAGTTGAAAGAGACAACAAATAAAATAATCCCGGTTGTGTGTGGTGTTGCCACAGTGGACTCTGGCCATAATAAGTGATTAGAGTTACCACACGAAAAAATTTTGTTTTTCGTGATATTTTACATACATACATAAATAAGATTAAAGATGTTCTTCTGCCTGTGTGCAAATTCCACCAAAAGGCGTGCAGGAAAGTCAACTGCAATCGCTACCAAAGAGAGCACGAACCTCACCCACGACAGATAAAGCGAAAAGAACCCCCAACACTAACAAAAAGCAAAAAATTGCAAAAAACCCAAACCAAAGTAAGTTATCAAACTACAGGTTGAGCGATATTACTTCAGAAAGAAAAAACAGATTTGCTGCTTTGACCGTTGATGATGACGAACTTGCTGAACCTTCGCACAGTGGACAAGTTGATCAAAATGAGTCCAAAAAAGAAAAAACAACTAGTCCGAAAAAAAAAGTTTAAACAAACCACCCCCTATTAACGTACAAGGCGTAGAATGCATAAAGACGTTAAAAAATGCGCTTACCGCTGTTGCAGACAGTAACTTCATATTTAAAATATTAACAAACAATGAAGTACGAGTTCAATCGAATGACTCGGAAACATACACAAAAATATTCCAAATGCTAAACTAAAAAGGTACGAAGCTGTACACATTTAAACCCAAAAATGAAAGATGTTTCAAAGTCATTCTTCGCAAAATACCTCTGCAGACCAAGAAGAAATATGAGCTCGGTGAAAACGGTCACAAAGTTTTAAACATAACTAACATAACTCAACGGACAACAAAAAAACTGCTACCACTGTTTAGCATAGAACTGGAAACAAATACTAACAATAAAGATATTTATAGCATTAACAAATAAATGCATTGCATAGTAGTTTTTGAGGCACCTCATCATAAAAGAGAAGTCGCGCAATGCACTAAATGCCAAAAATACGGACATACAAAAAACTACTGTACAAGGGATCCAGTATGTGTGAAATGCGCTGGAAGGCATCTAACAAGAGAATGTCAAAAAAAAAATAACCAACGCAGCTGAAATTAAATGTGCCCTATGTGGCGGAAATCATACTGCAAACTATAAAGGCTGTGAAATATACAAAGCCATAAAAATTCAAAGGTTTCCATCTTTACGCAGAAAAGATCCATTATTACTTCAGACCAAAAATATGGATGGATCAGTAGTTAAACCAGGCGTAAGCTATGCCGAAATTGCAGGGTCATCAAATCCAAATAAAACTGGAGAAAATACAAAAAATTCAAACGATAGTGATATTAATGAAATTAAAGACATGGTGAAATCCCTAATCACTCAAATGACTAATATGATAAATATCATTACAATGTTACTAACAAGCTTAAAAGCACGAAAGTAATAGTTTAATAATTGTAGCCTGGAATGCAAATGGCCTAACAAAACATTATCTTGAGTTGAAGCAATTTTTGTCTGACAAGAAAATTGATATAGCTCTGGTTTCAGAAACACATTTTACGAACAAAAGCTATTTAGTATTTCCTGGATATAAAATTTATGTGACAAATCATCCTGATGGTAAAGCTCGTGGTGGGACAGATATTATAATAAATTCACTATTAAAGCATACTGAACGGCAACCATATGCAACACTTCATATTCAATCCACTACTGTGCAAATTGAGGATACAAGTGGGACAATACTCATTTCCTCAGTTTATTGTCACCCCAGACTCCTAATAACGAAGGATCAATATGGTGACTACATAAAGACGCTTGGCGTAAGATTCATTGCAGCTGGAGATCTGAATGCAAAACACACTGACTGAGGATCTAGGCTAACCAATAAAAAATCACGAAATCTGATTAATGCTATAAACAAAAATAACTGCAGATTTTTAAGCTCAGGTGAACGCACATACTGGCCAACAGATAGGAAAAAGATCCCAGATCTAATCGACTTCAGCATAACAAAAAATATAAAGTGTAACCAATTAAAAATTAAACCTTGTTTTGAACTTTCTTCAGACCACTCTCCGATAATACTTGACTACACAACTGACATCAAACCCATAGAAAAAATAGCTAAGATTTTTAACCACAAAACAAACTGGAATGAGTATAGACAGCATATTGAAAATCAACTGAATACGTCTATGACACTGAAAACACAATTAGACATTGAACGTGCCATTATTCACTTCAACGATGTGGTCCTAGACGCAGGAATCAAATCAAACCAACAGCATAAATTTAGAAGAAATAAACCTACAACGGATATTTTCATAAGAAAGCAAATTATTGAGAAGAGAAAGCTGAGAAAGAGGTGGCAGCTAACTAGATCGCCTGAGGATAAACACAATTTAAATATAGCCTGCAAAAAACTAAATATTAACTAAAAGACAAAATATAGAAGTTGAAAATTACCTAAAAAACTTGACGCCTACCCAGGATACGAACTACTCATTATGGAAATGCACAAAGAAATTAAAAACTCAGATAAGGTATCAGCCACCACTACGGAAAGATGACAACTCATGGGCTACTACCAATGAAGAAAAAGCAACTGCATTGGCTAAATACTTTGAAAAAGTCCTATCAAATGACGAAGATAAATATATTGAAACACGTAATGACTTAAATATAGACATTACAACCAAAATTAAGAAAACAAACACGACAGAAATAATTAATTGCTTTAAAAAATGAAAAAAACACAAAAAAGCACCAGGATACGATATGTTGACAGGAAAAGCTCTCGCTGAGCTACCTACTATAGGTTATAACTACTTAAGAAATGTTATCAACTCAATGTTCCGACTACAATTTTTTCCCAAAGTATGGAAAGTTGCTGAAATTATTGCACTACCGAAGCAGGGAAAAGATGCTACAACTGCTTCGTCGTATAGACCAATTAGCCTATTTCCCATAATCTCTAAAGTGGCTGAAAAACTATTACATGATAGACTTAGCCAGATCCTTGACAATAAAAACATTATACCAAATCATCAATTCGGCTTCAGAAAACGACATTTAACAATTCAACAGATACACCGTATAACAAACAAAATTGAAACAGACATAGAATATAAGCGGTACTGCGCTGCTGTATTCTTAGAGGTTGCAAAAGCATTTGACAAAGTATGGCATAAAGGACTGCTGCATAAACTGAAGACGATGCTGCCACTTGACTACTATTTGATTGTTGAAAGTTATCTTAGTGATCGTTACTTTTACGTCAAATATAATGCAGAGTGTTCGTCTATTCATCTTACAACAGCTGGAGTTACTCAAGGGAGTGTTTTAGGACCACTGCGATATGTCATATTTACTTCAGATATACCACTTCCAAAAGAACTGAAAACCACAATTGCTACCTTTGCTGACGACATAATCCTCTCAGCATCTGACAAAAATCTAAATACTGCGACTGCAAATCTGCAGATATACACAGAGAATGTTAAGGAATGGTTTGATAAATGGTCCTTGAAAATTAATGAAGATAAGACTGTACAAATAATTTTTACAACTAAAACAAAATTTAACCCAATACCTATTAAAATAAACAATAAAGATATAAAAATAGGGTCTACAACTAAATACCTTGGTATATACATGGACTCAAAGCTAAATTGGCACTACCACATCAAACAAAAAACGAAACAAACAAAAGAAAAATTTAGCCAACTATATTGGTTAATGGGTAATCTAAACTCAGAACTAACAACAAGCTGCTGCTATACAAGTGTACTATAAAGCCAATTTGGACGTACGAACTCCAAGTATGGGCAACGGCAAAGCGGTCACACATACAAAAAATTCAAAGACAGCAATCTAGAATATTAAGAGTTATCATAAAGTCTGGTTGGTACACAACAAATGCAGATATACACCGCAAACTAAATATGACAAGAATTGACGAAGAAATAAAAAAGATATCCACAAAACACTACGATACACTGCATGGGCATAATAACGAAGAAATAAACGAGTTGCTACATCTAGAAGAAACCACCATGCGCCGTTTAAAGAGAACTCGCCCAAACGACCTACTGAACTAGGAAATCCAGACTACACATGTTAGTAATAGTATTATAAATGTAAATGTAAATAATTATCATAAACATAATTTTGATCATAAATTGTTATAATATAATTATAGTGAACTATTCTAATTAATGTAAATAATTTTTGTTGTATCACTTCTTGGCACTGGCCAAAATGTGTTTTTAATATTAATTTCCAAACAAATTGTCAAATCATGTACTAAGTGTCAATATAATGCTAACAGATGTACGAAATAAAGGGAAATAAAAAAATAAAAAAATAAAAAATTAATTGTGTATGAAATTTCTTTTATTTTGTACTATTCCTTTCAGAATGAGGAATATTAAAAAGTGATTAAATTATATATATTTTTATATATCCGTGAAGATAACCAAATTTGATCCTACCAGATAATTTTCATGTTATCGCATATGTGGTTGTATGCCATACAAATAATTTTTTATAGCTAATGATTTACATTTTATCACATATGTGGTTGTATGCCATATATATTGGTTTTGCTTTTAGATACAAGTAATTCATCGAGAATAAACAGAAAACTTTAAGACAACGATTAATAAATATAATATAAATATAAAGCGATGGTGTTCATCACAAGATTCCAGAAATCCTTCTGGGATGCTCCAGAGGTGGAGGAGTTACTGTTGAAGCGAATCCACAAGTTTCACTCCAAACCCAGCGAGGAAGCTGCAAAAGTATACTGTTGTGAGTTAGAATCAAGGTACCTACGCGTAGTTGACTCACAGCACCGACTCCTAACAGATACTACACATTTGGTGTGGTTAGCTTTACGCAATTAAATTCATTAAAAGAGCACATATTTCTAGGCTGCAAATATTTTAAATGAATAGTATTTATGTATTAATTATTATGTAAACTTTTAGGGTGTCACAGTTCCGCAATCAAGCTGACGAAGGGCATTTAGAATGCACCGACGACACTTCTACATTCAGTAGGTCAGTTGGCTTGAGCAACCGACACCAATCAACAATTGCGTAACTGGAACACCAGAAAAGTCAATATGTAGACTGTAATTGTTTTTTGTGAATAGTATATAAGAATTAGTATTTTAAGAATAAAGCTTCTTGTTGTTTTTAAACTAAAAGTAATGAAGTATTTTATTCTAAAGAGTGAATCTAGGTTTACTGGTAGTCGCGCGAGTTAAGGTAACACGCCCCAAACCTTAATAATTAATTATTACAGTTCTATTTTTAAGAAATATATAAAAATGTAAAAAACAATTCCTATGAAATATTGCATGCGCAAATTTCATAGGAAAGAATCAAAATGTAAAAACAATTCCCAAGAAATCTGCTACGGCAAATTTAATAGGAATTGTTTTATCATGACATAAATTAAGTATATAAAAGAAGAACGAATTGAAGATTAGATTAGATGAATTTAAGACTTAGAGTGCACCAGTTGTACTTAATTTTTGTAATAAATATTAAACCATTTTTATTTGGTTCTTTTGTGTTGAACTCTTCGACAGCAGACGTAAGTGGCGCAGTCGTACAGTTGGCGGCGACGGTTTTTCAGTTGTGTTTTAAAAATGCTCTACCCGTGTGAAGTAAAATATTCTTAAACCAAAATATATACAGACATAAAAAAAATATATATATATAATATTATAAAAATAATATAAAATATAAATAAAAATACAACAATTAAAAATAATACAGGATTCCTTGACTGCATATCAAGTGAATTCTATTTAAACAAAAAAAAGGAAACAAATTTAATTAAATAAAATAATTAAAAATAATACAGGATTCCTTGACTGCATATCAAGTGAATTCTAATTAGAAAAAAAAGATAAAATTTAATTAAATAAAATAATTAAAAATAATACAGGATTCCTTGACTGCATATCAAGTGAATTCTAATTAAACAAAAAAAAAAAAAAAATAAATAAAATAAAAAAAATAAAAAATAAAAAAAATAAAATTTTTTTAAAATAAAATAATTAAAAATAATACAGGATTCCTTGACTGCATATCAAGTGAATTCTAATTAGAAAAAAAAAGATAAAATTTAATTAAAGAAAATAATTAAAAATAATACAGGATTCCTTGACTGCATATCAAGTGAATTCTAATTAAACAAAAAAAATAAAAATAAAATAAAAAAAATAAAAAAAATTTAATTTTTTTTTAAATAAAATAATTAAAAATAATACAGGATTCCTTGACTGCATATCAAGTGAATTCTAGTTATTGGAGCGAACATCCTGGAATCGTCGTTGGATTTCAATTCATTTACCGCCAGAACCAGCTCTCAAACAAATATCTTGGTTGACTGTCGAAAGAACCACAAAAACAGAATTGCACACTATTTCTCAATGAAGATCATAATAGGACACTGCTTGTGAGTTAATTATATTTACCACCTAAATTTCAAAAATTCTGAAAAATACGAAATTTTTTTATATAAACATATTTTATATTGTAAACCATTGTCAAGAATATTTGTTATTACTCAATTGAAACGAACAAACTGTAAATTATTCTTAAAATCCCATACAAAAAAAAAATGTATGTTCAAAATAAAAGCTAAAACTTTAGCACTGTCAAAACTAAGTACAAGCAAAAAATATAGAGGTCTGATCTCAATTCCGGAAGAAATTGAAATAGCAAACCCACAACCCCAAAACATACAAACTCAACAACAACTCCAACCACCCCAGTTCCAAATTAATACACAGGATATTTTCAATACCTTACGAATACCTGACATTATCAAAGATCTTCCCCCATACGATGGCAACCCAATTGTATAATATCATTACAAATGTGGAAGATATCTTAATGTTAATCAAAGGGACAGAACAGACTCCGTACGGACATATGCTCCTAAGAGCAATTAGAAAAAAATTCAAGGACCAGCAAATGACTTCTTAAACATGTATCTTACACCATTGGACTGGAATTGTATTAAAACGACATTAACTAACACTTTTTCAGACAAGAGAACAGAAACTACCCTTATCAGAGACCTACATAATATAAAACAATTTAATAAACCCATTGAAGAATTTCACAAAGAAATCGTTGAAATTCAAGCAGCTCTTCTTAATTGTATCCTTATTGGTAAAAAAGACCACAAAGTACTCTCATCGAAAAGAGAACTTTTCACAGAAATGTGTCTAAACACATTTCTATCCGGGTTAAAAGAACCAATGGGTGCAATAATAAGAGCTATGCGTCCTGAGGATATGCAAACAGCATTATCATTTTGCCTCAAAGAACAAAATATTACTACATACAAGCAATATAATCGGACCAAAACCGATTTACAACCATACCATCAGAATAATCAATATCACGATAGAAGACAAAATTCAAAACGAACACAATGAAATATTTTCCGAAACCCTCATCACATATAATAATGCAATTCACTCCATAACTAAGTTAACACCCTACGAACTATTTTTCGGCAGGCCATATAAATTTTGCAAGAATTTAACATTTAATACAGAACATGAATACCTACAAAAAACTACGGACCTTCCACGACACTCTATACCCAACCATTAAGAAAAAAGTAGAAAACCTCACTCACAAAAAAATAGACAAACTGAACGAAACAAGGGAAGAACCAAAACAAGAATAGACCACTGTATTTAGGAAAGAATGTAGGAGAAATAAAATTACAGCCAGATTTTCTAAACATAAGGTACACAAAAACTATTCACATACTATAATAACAAAAGGAAATAAAAAAATCCACAAAATACGGCTAAAACGCAAAACAAAATCTCTCTCTCCTTAGTTTGACGTTAACTTCTGGACAACTATTTGAATATCGAGAACTTACAAAAAATAATGGGATACTATCTTTACACTTAGGGCATGCAAGGAGAATAATCAACCATAGTAATCAACCATAGTATTCCATATTATTGACCCAGAAAAGTACCACGAAAACATAGATGTCTTGACTAAAACACTAAAATTATTCGAAAGATACGATTCAGTAAAAACAATGAAGACAACAACCAAGCTAAAACTGGAACAACTAAAAACAAAATTAAAATAACTTAAAGCCAAACAGAAGTAAAAGAGAACAAATAAATGGACTCGGACATGTCATCAAATTCATAACAGGTAACGTGGACAAATACGAAGCACAGAACTTAAACGATCAGATTAAACATTTCGAAAGTAACCAAGTCCATTGAACATATCTACGAGCTGCTAAACCTACAAGCTTATTATAATGAATCTTAAATTATTTTAACATTGACATACCAAACTTTGACCCTATACCTTATCAATACCACCACATAATCCCATTGCCAATCAACAATTCTAAACTAATTGAGTCAGAACCATATGTATTGTATAATGATAGTTATGTATTTGAAATCTCGCAAGCATGTCCTAAAATAGAAAATATATATTATTGTAAAACAAACAAAGATGTAAATTTAAGCGTATTGGCCAACTTTTTAAGACTAAGAAAGCTGGATGCGTTGTGAAAAACATTGGCAAGAAACCACATTACAATCAACATGCAGAGCGGCGAATACTACCATCAAAGGAACAGCAACAACCCACTACAAACATTGTAAAGTCTTTATAAACAACATAACCTATGAAGATGACATCGGCACCTTTTGGGAAGACGTCTACATCACGCCAGTTTTCCATTCAAAAGTCCAAATCACAAATGAAATCAATACATTTTCCTTGAAAAAGCTAGCAGATTACAACTTCGAGCAACAAACTGAGATCGATGCAGTCTACATACAGTTATCCAATCACAACTATCTAATCGGCAGCATAATTGGAACTTCAATCCTCATCTTTGGAGTAAATAATTCTCTCATTGAGACGCTATAAAACTCAACAGAACCTCATGAATACCTGCGTTGAAGCTGAAGTCCCGTCCATCCCTACGCTTCAAACTGAGAGGGGAGGAGTTAAGGTAACACGCCCCAAACCTTAATAATTAATTATTACAGTTCTATTTGTAAGAAATATATAAAAATGTAAAAAACAATTCCTATGAAATATTGCATGCGCAAATTTCATAGGAAAGAATCAAAATGTAAAAACAATTCCCATGAAATCTGCTACGGCAAATTTAATAGGAATTGTTTTATCATGACATAAATTAAGTATATAAAAGAAGAACGAATTGAAGATTAGATTAGATGAATTTAAGACTTAGAGTGCACCAGTTGTAATTAATTTTTGTAATAAATATTAAACCATTTTTATTTGGTTCTTTTGTGTTGAACTCTTCGACAGCAGACGTAAGTCGCGCCAGGACAAGCAGTAAGAGGACCTCCCCGAGGACAAACAAATACTGTCCCCAACAATACTCTGAAAAAAGATACAGAACCAGATTGCTATAGAACTTTCTTCACCTTTTTTAAAATGACTATAACTTCTGTCCAATTGATGGAATAGTGACGCAATTGGTTGTTATGTAGATGTGGGTCATACTAAACACTATGCAAAATGTGGGCGGAATATATTATCTGTCTCGCCCACTATTAACAAATAGTCATAACTTAGCTTAAATCTGCTTGAGATTTATGTGCGGAATTTTACGAGAAGCAACTTGTGCACATTATAAAGATAACTACAAGAAATGAGGTTGATCAGAGAAAGGGACGACCAATTTTGATATATGGAACTGTCGGGTCTAAAATCAAAATTAGCCAAATATGAGGAGATTATTATTACTGCCACGCCCACAATTAAATAAAAATCATTACAAGGCTCCTATCGAAGATACATCATCGAACTAACATTAAACACCACCCAAAAAATAAGCGACTTATTTTGACAACCACGCCCACTATTGACAGATTTTTATAATTTGCGATCTATGTATATAATATTTTTGGTCGAAATTGTATATTTGTGCAATATTGACATTACAAAGCCTTACCCAAGAAATGGAGTCGCACAGATACTGGCCACGCCTCCCTCTAATATAATCAATTCAAGATATCCAACCGAAAATTATCGAAGAAATGCTGCTAATGATGATACGAGTATATGTGTAGTACAGAATGGTCTCTTATGCACTATTTTGCTCTTTTTTTGCTCCATTGGTATTTGTTTTGTATGGAGATTGTGGAGTAAAAATGGTGAAATGAGTAAAATGAATGTATGTGAATGTAAGAATTGTAAATATATTTTTTTTCTCCGTATGAAAAATGGGATTAATCAGTAGCACAATCTTTAAGTATTGTGAAAGATTGTGGTATAAATGTATTGAAGTATAGTAGTGTTTTGCTCAGATTTGATCCGAAAATTCCCCATATTGGGCTTAGTCATAGTTGTGGCCCAGAAAAAATCTTTGTATAGTAGCAGAATTATTTTGTTGTTGTTGCGGTGGTGAGTTCGATTGCCTGTTCTAGAAATGTGAATGGGATTGATGGACTTGAGTATAGATTTGAGGGGGCGGGACTCAGTGTTTGATGATAATAGTTGATGAAATAGTGAGAATGCAGCAGGCAGCCACCGGCTAGTTGTGTGTGTGTGTGTGTGTGCATATATTGGGTACGAAATGAGCTAGCAACAGATACATTTTTGATTGAAATATATTTGCATACATTATATATATTTAAATATATTGTGTGTACTGGGGCGCGTGTGCGCTATGTTATTATTGAAATATTTTTATATGATGAAAGTTGAGAATGACCGATATATTCTTAAACAAATTTTTTTATTGGGATGCGTATAATAATAACGAAGAAATAAACGAGTTGCTACATCTAGAGGAAACCACCATGCGCCGTTTAAAGAGAACTCGACCAAACGACCTACTGAACTAGGAAATCCAGACTACACATATTAGTAATAGTATTATAAATGTAAAGTTAAATAATTATCATAAACATAAGTTTGATCTTAAATTGTTATAATATAATTATAGTGAACTATTATAATTAATGTAAATAATTTTTGTTGTATCACTTGTTGGCACTGGTCAAAATGTGTTTTTAATATTAATTTCCAAACAAATTGTCAAATCATGTACTAAGTGTCAATATAATGCTAACAGATGTACGAAATAAAGGGAAATAAAAAAAATAAAAAAATAAAAAATTAATTGTGTATGAAATTTCTTTTATTTTGTACTATTCCTTTCAGAATGAGGAATATTAAAAAGTGATTAAATTATATATATTTTTATATATCCGTGAAGATAACCAAATTTGATCCTACCAGATAATTTTCATGTTATCGCATATGTGGTTGTATGCCATACAAATAATTTTTTATAGCTAATGATTTACATTTTATCACATATGTGGTTGTATGCCATATATATTGGTTTTGCTTTTAGATACAAGTAATTCATCGAGAATAAATAGAAAACTTTAAGACAACGATTAATAAATATAATATAAATATAAAGCGATGGTGTTCATCACAAGATTCCAGAAATCCTTCTGGGATGCTCCAGAGGTGGAGGAGTTACTGTTGAAGCGAATCCACAAGTTTCACTCCAAACCCAGCGAGGAAGCTGCAAAAGTATACTGTTGTGAGTTAGAATCAAGGTACCTACGCGTAGTTGACTCACAGCACCGACTCCTAACAGATACTACACATTTGGTGTGGTTAGCTTTACGCAATTAAATTCATTAAAAGAGCACATATTTCTAGGCTGCAAATATTTTAAATGAATAGTATTTATGTATTAATTATTATGTAAACTTTTAGGGTGTCACAGTTCCGCAATCAAGCTGACGAAGGGCATTTAGAATGCACCGACGACACTTCTACATTCAGTAGGTCAGTTGGCTTGAGCAACCGACACCAATCAACAATTGCGTAACTGGAACACCAGAAAAGTCAATATGTAGACTGTAATTGTTTTTTGTGAATAGTATATAAGAATTAGTATTTTAAGAATAAAGCTTCTTGTTGTTTTTAAACTAAAAGTAATGAAGTATTTTATTCTAAAGAGTGAATCTAGGTTTACTGGTAGTCGCGCGAGTTAAGGTAACACGCCCCAAACCTTAATAATTAATTATTACAGATCTATTTTTAAGAAATATATAAAAATGTAAAAAACAATTCCTATGAAATATTGCATGCGCAAATTTCATAGGAAAGAATCAAAATGTAAAAACAATTCCCAAGAAATCTGCTACGGCAAATTTAATAGGAATTGTTTTATCATGACATAAATTAAGTATATAAAAGAAGAACGAATTGAAGATTAGATTAGATGAATTTAAGACTTAGAGTGCACCAGTTGTACTTAATTTTTGTAATAAATATTAAACCATTTTTATTTGGTTCTTTTGTGTTGAACTCTTCGACAGCAGACGTAAGTGGCGCAGTCGTACAGTTGGCGGCGACGGTTTTTCAGTTGTGTTTTAAAAATGCTCTACCCGTGTGAAGTAAAATATTCTTAAACCAAAATATATACAGACATAAAAAAAATATATATATATAATATTATAAAAATAATATAAAATATAAATAAAAATACAACAATTAAAAATAATACAGGATTCCTTGACTGCATATCAAGTGAATTCTATTTAAACAAAAAAAAGGAAACAAATTTAATTAAATAAAATAATTAAAAATAATACAGGATTCCTTGACTGCATATCAAGTGAATTCTAATTAGAAAAAAAAGATAAAATTTAATTAAATAAAATAATTAAAAATAATACAGGATTCCTTGACTGCATATCAAGTGAATTCTAATTAAACAAAAAAAAAAAAAAATAAATAAAATAAAAAAAATAAAAAATAAAAAAAATAAAATTTTTTTAAAATAAAATAATTAAAAATAATACAGGATTCCTTGACTGCATATCAAGTGAATTCTAATTAGAAAAAAAAAGATAAAATTTAATTAAAGAAAATAATTAAAAATAATACAGGATTCCTTGACTGCATATCAAGTGAATTCTAATTAAACAAAAAAAATAAAAATAAAATAAAAAAAATAAAATAAAAAAATGTAATTTTTTTTTAAATAAAATAATTAAAAATAATACAGGATTCCTTGACTGCATATCAAGTGAATTCTAGTTATTGGAGCGAACATCCTGGAATCGTCGTTGGATTTCAATTCATTTACCGCCAGAACCAGCTCTCAAACAAATATCTTGGTTGACTGTCGAAAGAACCACAAAAACAGAATTGCACACTATTTCTCAATGAAGATCATAATAGGACACTGCTTGTGAGTTAATTATATTTACCACCTAAATTTCAAAAATTCTGAAAAATACGAAATTTTTTTATATAAACATATTTTATATTGTAAACCATTGTCAAGAATATTTGTTATTACTCAATTGAAACGAACAAACTGTAAATTATTCTTAAAATCCCATACAAAAAAAAAATGTATGTTCAAAATAAAAGCTAAAACTTTAGCACTGTCAAAACTAAGTACAAGCAAAAAATATAGAGGTCTGATCTCAATTCCAGAAGAAATTGAAATAGCAAACCCACAACCCCAAAACATACAAACTCAACAACAACTCCAACCACCCCAGTTCCAAATTAATACACAGGATATTTTCAATACCTTACGAATACCTGACATTATCAAAGATCTTCCCCCATACGATGGCAACCCAATTGTATAATATCATTACAAATGTGGAAGATATCTTAATGTTAATCAAAGGGACAGAACAGACTCCGTACGGACATATGCTCCTAAGAGCAATTAGGAAAAAATTCAAGGACCAGCAAATGACTTCTTAAACATGTATCTTACACCATTGGACTGGAATTGTATTAAAACGACATTAACTAACACTTTTTCAGACAAGAGAACAGAAACTACCCTTATCAGAGACCTACATAATATAAAACAATTTAATAAACCCATTGAAGAATTTCACAAAGAAATCGTTGAAATTCAAGCAGCTCTTCTTAATTGTATCCTTATTGGTAAAAAAGACCACAAAGTACTCTCATCGAAAAGAGAACTTTTCACAGAAATGTGTCTAAACACATTTCTATCCGGGTTAAAAGAACCAATGGGTGCAATAATAAGAGCTATGCGTCCTGAGGATATGCAAACAGCATTATCATTTTGCCTCAAAGAACAAAATATTACTACATACAAGCAATATAATCGGACCAAAACCGATTTACAACCATACCATCAGAATAATCAATATCACGATAGAAGACAAAATTAAAACCGAACACAATGAAATATTTTCCGAAACCCTCATCACATATAATAATGCAATTCACTCCATAACTAAGTTAACACCCTACGAACTATTTTTCGGCAGGCCATATAAATTTTGCAAGAATTTAACATTTAATACAGAACATGAATACCTACAAAAAACTACGGACCTTCCACGACACTCTATACCCAACCATTAAGAAAAAAGTAGAAAACCTCACTCACAAAAAAATAGACAAACTGAACGAAACAAGGGAAGAACCAAAACAAGAATAGACCACTGTATTTAGGAAAGAATGTAGGAGAAATAAAATTACAGCCAGATTTTCTAAACATAAGGTACACAAAAACTATTCACATACTATAATAACAAAAGGAAATAAAAAAATCCACAAAATACGGCTAAAACGCAAAACAAAATCTCTCTCTCCTTAGTTTGACGTTAACTTCTGGACAACTATTTGAATATCGAGAACTTACAAAAAATAATGGGATACTATCTTTACACTTAGGGCATGCAAGGAGAATAATCAACCATAGTAATCAACCATAGTATTCCATATTATTGACCCAGAAAAGTACCACGAAAACATAGATGTCTTGACTAAAACACTAAAATTATTCGAAAGATACGATTCAGTAAAAACAATGAAGACAACAACCAAGCTAAAACTGGAACAACTAAAAACAAAATTAAAATAACTTAAAGCCAAACAGAAGTAAAAGAGAACAAATAAATGGACTCGGACATGTCATCAAATTCATAACAGGTAACGTGGACAAATACGAAGCACAGAACTTAAACGATCAGATTAAACATTTCGAAAGTAACCAAGTCCATTGAACATATCTACGAGCTGCTAAACCTACAAGCTTATTATAATGAATCTTAAATTATTTTAACATTGACATACCAAACTTTGACCCTATACCTTATCAATACCACCACATAATCCCATTGCCAATCAACAATTCTAAACTAATTGAGTCAGAACCATATGTATTGTATAATGATAGTTATGTATTTGAAATCTCGCAAGCATGTCCTAAAATAGAAAATATATATTATTGTAAAACAAACAAAGATGTAAATTTAAGCGTATTGGCCAACTTTTTAAGACTAAGAAAGCTGGATGCGTTGTGAAAAACATTGGCAAGAAACCACATTACAATCAACATGCAGAGCGGTGAATACTACCATCAAAGGAACAGCAACAACCCACTACAAACATTGTAAAGTCTTTATAAACAACATAACCTATGAAGATGACATCGGCACCTTTTGGGAAGACGTCTACATCACGCCAGTTTTCCATTCAAAAGTCCAAATCACAAATGAAATCAATACATTTTCCTTGAAAAAGCTAGCAGATTACAACTTCGAGCAACAAACTGAGATCGATGCAGTCTACATACAGTTATCCAATCACAACTATCTAATCGGCAGCATAATTGGAACTTCAATCCTCATCTTTGGAGTAAATAATTCTCTCATTGAGACGCTATAAAACTCAACAGAACCTCATGAATACCTGCGTTGAAGCTGAAGTCCCGTCCATCCCTACGCTTCAAACTGAGAGGGGAGGAGTTAAGGTAACACGCCCCAAACCTTAATAATTAATTATTACAGTTCTATTTGTAAGAAATATATAAAAATGTAAAAAACAATTCCTATGAAATATTGCATGCGCAAATTTCATAGGAAAGAATCAAAATGTAAAAACAATTCCCATGAAATCTGCTACGGCAAATTTAATAGGAATTGTTTTATCATGACATAAATTAAGTATATAAAAGAAGAACGAATTGAAGATTAGATTAGATGAATTTAAGACTTAGAGTGCACCAGTTGTAATTAATTTTTGTAATAAATATTAAACCATTTTTATTTGGTTCTTTTGTGTTGAACTCTTCGACAGCAGACGTAAGTCGCGCCAGGACAAGCAGTAAGAGGACCTCCCCGAGGACAAACAAATACTGTCCCCAACAATACTCTGAAAAAAGATACAGAACCAGATTGCTATAGAACTTTCTTCACCTTTTTTAAAATGACTATAACTTCTGTCCAATTGATGGAATAGTGACGCAATTGGTTGTTATGTAGATGTGGGTCATACTAAACACTATGCAAAATGTGGGCGGAATATATTATCTGTCTCGCCCACTATTAACAAATAGTCATAACTTAGCTTAAATCTGCTTGAGATTTATGTGCGGAATTTTACGAGAAGCAACTTGTGCACATTATAAAGATAACTACAAGAAATGAGGTTGATCAGAGAAAGGGACGACCAATTTTGATATATGGAACTGTCGGGTCTAAAATCAAAATTAGAAAAATATGAGGAGATTATTATTACTGCCACGCCCACAATTAAATAAAAATCATTACAAGGCTCCTATCGAAGATACATCATCGAACTAACATTAAACACCACCCAAAAAATAAGCGACTTATTTTGACAACCACGCCCACTATTGACAGATTTTTATAATTTGCGATCTATGTATATAATATTTTTGGTCGAAATTGTATATTTGTGCAATATTGACATTACAAAGCCTTACCCAAGAAATGGAGTCGCACAGATACTGGCCACGCCTCCCTCTAATATAATCAATTCAAGATATCCAACCGAAAATTATCGAAGAAATGCTGCTAATGATGATACGAGTATATGTGTAGTACAGAATGGTCTCTTATGCACTATTTTGCTCTTTTTTTCCTCCATTGGTATTTGTTTTGTATGGAGATTGTGGAGTAAAAATGGTGAAATGAGTAAAATGAATGTATGTGAATGTAAGAATTGTAAATATATTTTTTTTCTCCGTATGAAAAAGGGGATTAATCAGTAGCACAATCTTTAAGTATTGTGAAAGATTGTGGTATAAATGTATTGAAGTATAGTAGTGTTTTGCTCAGATTTGATCCGAAAATTCCCCATATTGGGCTTAGTCATAGTTGTGGCCCAGAAAAAATCTTTGTATAGTAGCAGAATTATTTTGTTGTTGTTGCGGTGGTGAGTTCGATTGCCTGTTCTAGAAATGTGAATGGGATTGATGGACTTGAGTATAGATTTGAGGGGGCGGGACTCAGTGTTTGATGATAATAGTTGATGAAATAGTGAGAATGCAGCAGGCAGCCACCGGCTAGTTGTGTGTGTGTGTGTGTGTGCATATATTGGGTACGAAATGAGCTAGCAACAGATACATTTTTGATTGAAATATATTTGCATACATTATATATATTTAAATATATTGTGTGTACTGGGGCGCGTGTGCGCTATGTTATTATTGAAATATTTTTATATGATGAAAGTTGAGAATGACCGATATATTCTTAAACAAATTTTTTTATTGGGATGCGTATAATAATAACGAAGAAATAAACGAGTTGCTACATCTAGAGGAAACCACCATGCGCCGTTTAAAGAGAACTCGACCAAACGACCTACTGAACTAGGAAATCCAGACTACACATATTAGTAATAGTATTATAAATGTAAAGTTAAATAATTATCATAAACATAAGTTTGATCTTAAATTGTTATAATATAATTATAGTGAACTATTATAATTAATGTAAATAATTTTTGTTGTATCACTTGTTGGCACTGGTCAAAATGTGTTTTTAATATTAATTTCCAAACAAATTGTCAAATCATGTACTAGGTGTCAATATAATGGTGACAGATGTATGAAATAAAGGGAAATAAAAATAAAAAATTCCAATAGTGCTTTGTTGTTTGTTTTTTTCCTTTCGCAACTACGTGTTGGCGGGCAGTTGAAAAATTCCGCACTCGATTTCGATTATACTACCAAGGCGGCATCTTCTTACTCACGCAATTATCACACATTTCCACGGAAGTAATTTGCATTCAGGACCTCGCTCGTTTCTCTCGCGCATACGACTGCAGTACTGGCCCATCGGCGGTCGTAAGACTTTCTCAAGTGCTGTCAACAAATGCACTATATGTTTTCGCGCCAAGCCACGTTCGGTTGAGCATCTTATGGCCGACCTGCCGGAGGATCGGGTCAAATCGTCGCATGCATTTATTGTTACGGGCGTGGACTTTTGTGGACCATTCTTTTACAAAGACGAAGTTCGCAACAAGTCGCCTACGAAGTGCTACATTTGGGTTTTTTATATTTTTCGCTACGAAGGCTATACACATGGAATTGGTCAAGGATTTGTCTACGATCGTCTTTCTCCACGTGCTAAAGCGATTCATCATGACGCGTTATAGACCTTCTCGGATTTGGTCCCATAATTCGACAAATTTCGTTGGCGCAAAAAACGAACTGGCTGAGTTAAGGCGTCTGTTCTTGAGTAACGAGCACTTGAAGGCTGTGCAGGAATTTTGCCTCGCTGACAGTATTGATTGGCGTTTCATTCCTCCTCGTTCTCCGCATTTCGGCGGTCTATGCGAGGCGGCGGTTAAGACAGTGAAGCATTACCTTCGTCGCTGTGCTGGTTTTTCTTTGCTTGATTTTGAAGGGTTGCGAACGCTAGTCTGCCACATTGCGGCAATCATTAACTCTCGACCGCTATTTCCACTTACAGAAGACCCAGCCGATCTAGAGGTCCTGACACCTGCGCACTTTCTGGGACCCGCGTCTGTCCGGTCGTACGCCGAGCCCGACATCACCAAATTTAACTCGTTAGCGTTATGTACTTTCAGCAAATATTTTGGTCACGTTGGCGAGAGGAGTATCTGGCGCTTCTCCAGCAGCGTTCCAAGTGGCGCACTCCTCGACCTGGACTCTCCGTAAATGATATTGTTGTGGTAAAAGACGAGAACTTGCCTCCTCTGAAATGGCCATTGCCAAGAGTGGTCGAATTGGTTATTGCGACCGACGGGATTGCTCGTGTTTCCATTCTGAAAACAGCCGCTGGACTCATTCGAAGAGACGTTCGCCGATTATGTTGGCTGAGGCCGATGATATTGAAAGGCCGTGTCGCCAATGGGGGGAGAATCTTTGGTTATGCAGCCTGCGCTCCTGACATCGTCAACAACTTAGTTTGATATTGCTGAATCTCGTCGTTTGTAATGCTCTCATTTGCAGCTTTCTCACTTCTTTTACTCTCATTTTACTCTCGTTGCTTTTTGCTACTTTGCCTTCTGCATATTGGTATGATCGGCCACTGCGACCAAGCTATTTTTTACCTTTATCAACTGCAATAGTGCTTTGTTGTTTGTTTTTTCTTCGTTTCGCAACAGCAACTGCGTTTCAGTTCTATTAAATAATTTAACAAATCGAAAAGCCCTGAGCGGCAATTAATTCGGTCATAAAAGTAAATCGTAAATGCCATGCGCAGCAAATAATTCGCAAGTGCACCCGTTTTTTTTTGTTATTAAAGCGTTGGAAACTTTTTCAATAAAAGCCCTGCGCGGCAAGTGAATTTAACTACATCAGTCAATTTCGGAAATTTGTAACTAAATCGTAAAGGCCCTGTGTGGCAAAACAAATCAGTTTCTTTAACTAAATTACCAATCGTGATAATTATTATATGCTCTAGTAAAAGGCTCGACAGCTCAACATTTTTTGGTGACTCCGACGTGATACGGTGCATAAGTCTACGAGCAAACCATTACACTTGTCACGCGTGCTCTTTGTTCTCCCTGGTTTTTTTTTACAGTAAACTACTATCGTTTTCGTCTTGTTTGTTCTTGTAAAAAGTGGTAAATAGAACTGTTCGTGTGTGACCGCTTGCTTTGAAAGCAAAATCATCGAAAACCCTCGATTTACGAAAATGTTCGCCTGAAAACAGGATGCTGCTTTATAAAAACAAAGCACAGGAAATATATGACAGAGCACACGGAATTGATCAGACCATCACTCGTGATATGTTGCGAGGGCTTCGAGAAGACGAGCTACACGCGCGTATTGAAATTCTCGGAAAAATGCATGTAAATCTCGAGGCGCTTGATATTAGTGAAATTGCAGCGACTTTGATGAGCTCGTCACTTGTTTAAAGTGTAGTGTATGAAAAGCATAATGTATATATATATACACACAAACGTCAACACCATACGCGGCGTAGGCATGCAATGTGAGCGGAGAACCAACGTAAGTACATCGAACTCTCATATAAGAATATGTACGTTATGAAGCGCGAACAGCGCACACGTTTTTGATTACGTTGCATTCTAATGTTCGATACCCTCGAACGAATGTACGTTGGCATTGACCATGATACTTTCCGCTGACATTGCAAAAGCCCTCTTTATGTATTAAGAACCATATTCTATACTAAGTCTTAGCACATAAGAAATTAAAAGTATAAATAGCAATAAGATTTTATCAATAAATCAGATACGATCTGGAAACCAAACCTTTCGTTTCTCATCAAATATTTGGCTGTACTCTAGTAGTCGTCGATTGAAATTGTGCGCTAGCTCTCGCGCCGCTAAATAATACTTTGAGCCCATCTGTACATAGCGATCGTATATTTCGCTTCATACACAAATATTTGGCTGTACTCTAGTAGTCGCCGATTGAAATTGTGCGCTAGCTCTCGCGCGGCTAAATTCATTATTTGAGCCCATCTTTACATGGCGATCCTGCCATCTTTACATGGCGATCCTGCCAAGCTGGCAATTCTCTTATCAATCCTGCCAAACTGGCACTTTATTAAAAACCCAAACATTTTAAACAATCCTACAATAATCCAAAAACTGCTATAAGAAGATGAATACCGATTGCCACCGACTATCCGAAAAATTTCAACAACTGGCAGAGCAGCACATCCAGAAGGAAGAATCCTAGTTACAGTCTCACACCCACTTTAAAAAAAAAGGCAGTAGTAAGACAACATAAAATCTCTCAAAAATCTTTCAAAATGCAGTGCGGTCCCAAAAAAAAAAATTCATAAAATAAAATACCCTAATGTAAGAACATATAAAGATTGTATTAAGAATAAGTTAGATAAGATTACAACAAAAAAAAAATATATATATATATAAATGATAATAATATAAAATTTTATACAATGGGTAAAACTCAATCAAAAGTTCAAAATCACAATGGAGACCCACAAGTCACAATACTAAATAATCAAGTTCAACATTCTGAATCCCTAGAGGATCAAGATTTAAAAATATTGATCATATTAATAATAGTATGTGCTCAATTAGGAATTACACTGTTATCCATGTATAATAAGTATAACAAAAAACAAAATTTAAAAGCGGCAAAATCCAAGAAACTAAAATTAAAAAAAAAAAATGGAATTAAACTCATTAAAAAATTTATAAAATTTAGTAACAAAGTTAAAGAAAACACCAAGAAGAATTTATTCATATTCATATGTAGAAGCACTACAAAAAGATTTACAAAGTTATTCGACATTATTCAAACTAGAAGTCGCCGCATTATCTCAAATTGACCAAGTAAAAGCGACAGACTTATTTAAAAATTACAGCAATTACATAGAACATATAATAGAAAATAATTTACAAAATTTGACAGACGAAAACATAGAAGAAAGCAAAGCCACCACCATGACAGACTTCAAAATAGAAACAGCAATCAAAGTAATTCCAGAATTTACTGGAAACTATAAAGAAATAGACTCATTTTGCAAAATATGCACACTGTTGAACGATCCACTAACGCCAGAGGGTAAGAAGACACTCCTTGATTTCATTTTTCACGTAAAACTTAGCATCAATGTTAAAACAGCATAGGTACTACATTAACACTCGACAATCTTGATACATTACTAAGCACACTAAAGTCCAGATATAAGAGCCACTCAACCATTACACAGGTACACTCACAATTGATAAATACTATACAAAAAGGATCTGTCAGTTCCTTCAAAGAACGAATTTTGACACTGATTTCCGAACTCACTACACTACAAATTGAAAATCTAGGAACAAACGTAACAGCAACTGAGAAGTCTGCAATAGCAAAAACGAATGAGTCATATGCTTTAATCACTTTCAAAAACGGACTCAAAGATAACTTAAAACCAATCATACTAGCAGCATAACCCAAAACATTAAATGAAGCAGTAAATCTCGCACTAGACCTAGAACAATCTGTACCCAATACTAATAAAATTTTTGCCATAAATCAAAACAATCAACAATTCAGAAGATACAGTAATTACAACAACACGAATAACCGATATAACAACAACACCAATTATAATCATACTCGAAACAACAACAACAACAAAAACGACTTACAACGAAACAATAGAAACAACAATAATAACCAATATAACGGCAACAGACGGTATGCCAATCAAACACAAAGCAACAATGGGAACTATGGACATCCTAACTACAACAGCAACTATAAAAACAACTACAATAACACCAATAATTACAATAACAATTACAACAGAAACTATAACAGCAATTACAATAGAAACCAGAACCAAAACAGCAGACAACGTAACAATATATACACATTAAACGCCCAGGGAAACGACCAGGTCTCGGAGGACCACGACTATATCCCTCCGGGCAATAACTACGACAACAACGAAAATTAAATATCTACAAAATATCAATATCGAGTGCGGTTCGAACTTCGCAAGCGTCAGAGTGAGGTTCCACCATCATCTACGTTTCGCAATGACGCTAGCATGGATGCGCCTACCATAGTTTTATGAAGCAGACCACGCCTGCTTGAGCTAAGGCTGCCCACATTCAGCGGCGGCTACACTGAGTACGCCGATTTCTTTTCGATGTTATCCAACATCATCGACAAGGATCCCGACCTGACGGAAGTGGAGAAGCTGCAGCATTTGCTCTCTTGCCTGAAGGGTTCCGTGTTTGATCCGGTTCGGTCTTTGGAGATTACCAGCGCTAACTTAATCGTTGTTTTTATAGCTTCTTGACAAACGTTCTTGATAACCATCTTATTTTCCAGGCACACATCACAGATTCAGGGCCTCAAGAGGGTTGAAACGTCGTCAGCTGTAAAGCTTCGAGTGCTGTCAGACAAAATAAACAGCAACATGCGCGAGCTACGAACGCAACCACTTAACCCAACAACAAGAAGTACAACATACTAAGGAAGTACAACACGCCATCCAACAAACAACAACATCAAATTCCAATAGTTGAACATACGCAAATTAGAATTCTTAAAAAATCTTCAAATTCATGTTGACTTGAATTCTCATGAAAATGATCCAATCATCTTGAATTCAATTCTGATGAAAATCGTCAAATACATGCTTGTTTCATTTCTCATGAAATTCATTCCCAAAGTAGCGATATTTTAAGATATAAATACTTGTAAATGAAAATTTAAAATCATTATTAAACGAATTGTGAAATTGAATGGTGTTGCTCTCATTTCCAATACATAACTGGAGCAGTCGGTACGGAGTGGTATTGTTGGGGTCCGAATTTTTTGTCCTCGGGAGCGTCCTTTTCGGTACTTGTCCTGGGCGCGCGTGTTCCTGTAAACCCTAAATCACTCTTTAGAAAAATCACTACATTACACTTTTAGTTTTTAAATCACATGCCCATTTATTCTTAAAATACTAATTCTTATATACTATTTACAATTCACAATTACAATACAAAGACTGACCTTTCTGGTGTTCCAGTTTCGCACTTGTTAATTGGTGTCAGTTGGTCAAGCCAACTGACCTACGCCATTCTGAAAGTTTTGATGGTGCATTCTAAATTTCAATGCCCTTCGGTGGCTCGACTGCGAAATTGTAGCACCCTAAAAGTTTACATAATAAATATTACATAGGTAATATTAATTCAAAATACTCGCACCCTAAATATATGTGCTTTCTTAAGTAACTTTAACACATGCTAATCACACAGAATGTGTGGTATCTGTTGGGAGTCGATGATGTGAGACACTACGCACAGGCAGCTAGATTCTAACTCACAACAGTATACGGATCCTTCAGTGTAGTGTCCTTGTGTTAAAAATTTAAATAACTTAAATATATATAAAAAAAAAATAAATAAATAAAAAAGAGATAAACAGTGTAGTGCAAAAACATTAAATACATGGTGAAGGAATATCACCAACATTGACTGAATAAAAAAAGTAAAAAAAAAAAACAAAAAACTGCTTTTTTTAACAAAGAGGCCAAGAGCAAAAGTCGTAGAAATTGCTTTTGATGGAAATTGTAAATGCCACTATGCATGCGTCCACCACGCCAGAATTTGTGCCGAGCGAGAATTTTCAGTTATGGAATGAACGTCTTCAAATGCACTTTATTGAAGTTGCATGCTCAACAGAGAGTGGCAAAGTTTCCACTCTTCTGAAGTGTATAGGCTCTGAAGCATATGCAGTCCTACACAGTATTTGCAGTCCGGAACTTCCATGTCGCAAATCGTATGATGAGTTAGTGGACATTTTATGTTCTCATTATATGCCGCCAGTGATTGTGTTTAGAGAGCGTAAAATGTTTTACAGCGCAACGATGACAACATCGGAGACAGTGGCTGCCTGGTTTGCCAGAGTGAAGCAGTTGTCCATAAACTGCAAGTTTGTCGATTCCCTTGAACGCATAGTTTTGGACAAATTTGTTATGGGGTTACCGTCCCGAATTTTTGAAAA
Source organism: Clusia tigrina (assembly GCA_920105625.2). Classification (NCBI taxonomy): domain Eukaryota; kingdom Metazoa; phylum Arthropoda; class Insecta; order Diptera; family Clusiidae; genus Clusia; species Clusia tigrina. The sequence continues at coordinate 326,730,867 of OV050030.1, forward strand.
GTTTTGCGAGGAGGACGAAACGCTAACACTGAAATCAGCATTCAAAAAGGCTGTAATTTTGGAGACCAAGTGCAGCAGTCAGTCGGCAGTCGAAGAGGTTATGTACATCAGCACGCAAGGTAAAGGAAAACCCAAAGGTCAAGGGCATAAGGAGCAAAAGTCGAGGAGTGCGTGTGATCACTGTGGTTGGAAAAACCACCCATCAGAGAAGTGTAAATTTCGGTCAGCAACGTGCCATTCATGCCGTAAAAAGGGTCACTTGGCGAGTGTATGTAAGAGTAAGAGAGACAGTGAGGTTAAGTATATCGAAAGTGAAGTTGAGTTCATTGAAAAAGAAGTTTCTTCTGATAATTTTTCTATTTATAGTATAAGTTCAAAATGTAATTCTGAGCTTTCGGAGATCCTCACTGAAAATAAGATGAACAATTGTTATGAACCGTCGGTAACAATCAATGGGAAGTCTATTGCTGCGGTGTGTGATACGGGTGCTCCGTGTTGTTTGATGTCGGTTAAAGATTTTGATAAATATTTCAATAGAAATATTTTGCAACCTTGTAAAACAGCATTCACTGGATATGGAGGTGAGCTGTTGAAGGTTTTGGGTGAGTTTGAGTCGCAAGTGAGGTTTCGTGAACAAATTATAAAGTGTACGATTATTGTCACTGATGCTGACAGGCCAACTTTGTTAGGTAGAGATTTTCTACACAGTTTTGGTTTTGAGTTAGTGCAAAGAGAAACCAAAGATTTAAAGAAAGAAGTTTTTGTTATTTCGTACGATTCGTACAGTGAAATTATCTAATCGTTAAAATCTGAATTTTCTGAAGTGTTCAGAAGTGAATTAGGCTGCTATACATTGAGTAAAGTCAATTTCCCAGTTATTGAAAATGCCACACCTGTTTTTTGTAAGCCGAGACCAATGCCATTCGCATGGCGCAATGATATTGAAACACAGTTGAAAGATTTGCTCCAATCTGGTATGTTGGTGCCTGTTGATAATTCGGAATGGGGTACTCCGTTAGTACCAATTTTAAAATCGAATGGTCAAATTCGTATTTGTGGCGACTACAAGTCTACAATCAATCGATTTTTGAAAGATTGTAACTATCCATTGCCAAGGATTGACCAAATTTTTGGATCAATGCAGGGCTGCACGATATCCACCAAGCTTGATCTGTCTAATGCATATAACCAGATTGAGTTACACATATGGGAATTTTCCGTATGAAAAGATTACCTTTTGGGATAAAAACAGCTGCATCAATATATCAAAGAACCATTGAGAACCTTTTAAGTAAATTTGAACATGTATTTTGTTACCAAGATGACATTGTTGTTTCAGGTGAAAATTTCTCCGAGCACTTAAAGATTCTAAGACAAGTCTTAACTAAACTTCAGTCGGTTGGCTTAAGGCTCAATGAAAGTAAATGTGAATTTTTCAAACAAAAAATTTCTTATTTTGGTTTTGATATAGATAAACATGGATCAACAAACAATCAAATCCGAGTTGAAGTAGTCTTGAAAACTCCAAGGCCCACAAACGTTTCTGAACTAAGAGCTTTTATTGGTTCTAGTTTCATTCCCAACTTTTCACAGAAAATAATACCACTTTACAATTTGTTAAAAAAAAAGATGTTAAATATAAGTGGACACATGATTGTGAAACGGCCTATAAACATATGAAAACTGAAATATGTTCAGATCGCGTTTTGGCTCATTTTAATCAAGAACTTTCAATTGTCTTAACTACTGATGCTTCTAACTCTGCAATTGCAGGGGTTCTCAGTCACATATTTGAAAATGGTGTTGAAAAGCCAATAGCATATGTTTCGAAAGCATTAAATAATGCTGAAAAAAATTACAATACTGTTGAGAAAGAAGCATTAGCAATTGTATTTAGCGTTACAAAACTAAGACAATATTTATTGGGAGTTCACTTCATATTAAAAACTGATCATAGACCCTTGTTAACAATTTTTGGTCAACACACAGGGATTCCAGTGATGGCTGCATCACGTATGCAGAGATGGGCATTGACATTGTCAGGGTTTGATTATGAAATCAAGTATGTCAAAGGCAGTGATAACAAAGCTGATAGTTTGTCACGTATAGCTCAAGTTGAAACTATTGGGGTTGTAAAAGAGTCGAATTATCTAAATTATATGGCTTTTACGAACCCAATGCATCTTGACTATAAAAATGTTGCTATTGAATCTCGAAGAGATCCTATACTGTCGAGAGTGATTGATTGTGGTTTGCAAGGTACGATAGATAGTATCGAAGGCAAAGAATTTTCATCTTTTAGATCAAAATCCTTAGAATTGACTGTTGAGTCAAATTGTCTTTTATGGGGGTACCGCACTATAATAACAACAAAATTAAGAAAATATGTTTTAGATACACTACATGATTCTCATTTAGGAGTAGTTAAGACAAAAGCACTCGCAAGGTCTTATGTGTGGTGGCTCAATATTGATTCAGAAATTGAAGTTTTAATAAAAGATTGTCAATCATGTCAGATGTCACAAGCTAGCTCGGAAAAATCAACATTGATCAGTTGATCTCCTACCAGTGCTGTTTGGTAGCGAATTCATGTTGACTTTGCTGGTCCTATTAGAGGTTATTATCTTTTTATCATCATTGATTCCTTCTCAAAGTGGGTGGAAGTTTTGAAACCAAAGAAATTACGTCATCGTTTACTATAAGTAAATTTCGTGAGACATTCTGCCGATTCGGTTTGATCAATACACTAGTCAGCGACAACGGACGTCCATTTACCTCTGCTGAGTTTAAGAATTTTATGGATCAGAATAAAATTAAACATATTCTTACTGCCCCTGGGCATCCAGCTACAAATGGGCAGGCAGAGAATTTTGTTAAAACTTTGAAGAAATCTCTTTATGCAAACTTAAGTAAAAATCCGAATGAAGAATTTAAAACAATACTTAATAGATTCTTATTTGATTATCGCATTACGCAACATTGCATTACAAAGGAATCTCCTGCAAAAATTTCACTAGGTAGGGAACTAAAATCTCGTTTTAGCTGTTTAAAGCCACCAGTAACAAAAACAATTATTGAAAAATCGCAAGATGATGCTAGTAGAAATTTTAGTGGCAAGCGTGATGAAAGATTTTCTGTTGGTCAGAATGTTTACATACGTAATTATAGCAATCCTAACAAAGCAAGTTGGTCACCAGCTGTTATAGAAAAAATAATTGGTCCACGAAATTACACTTGTCGTTTCAATCGCAATAATTATGTAATAAAACGCCACCTCAATCAAATTCGCTCGAGTGCAAAGGGTGAAAGTCATGATGCAAGTAAAGGCGAAGAGGTTGCAGAATTGATACACACTGAGCATATTCCCAAGGATTCTGGTAAAGACATTCAAAAGCAGATCGAATCAGTGATGGTCAATGAAAGTGATGAAAATATGTGTAAGACTAGACCACAACAGAGAACTGCCTCAATCAAAGCTAGGGAAAAGATACAGAACTGCCTCAATTGATAAAGAATGTTTACTAAAAGTCTTTGTTTATACGATTTTAAGAATAGTAATGCATTTGTGATTTATTGAAATTATTGTGAACAGAACTCTTTGGAGAAAGGGGGTTGTTGAGTATTACAATTTAAGTATATTGTATAGTGTAAAGGTACCTATAGTTAAGTATTAATATTGTATAGTGTAAAGGTACCTATAATCAACTGTCAAGTGTTGACAAGGGAAGGTAAACATATAAATGAATTGGAGAATAAAGGACACTTCCGTTTAACTTGGCTACAAATACACTACAAATATCATTAAGCTAATTTCAAATATTGAATGAATATCAATATAAACGGCAAAAGCTCAGAACACTGAAAGACCGGCGAGTTTCAACTCCTTGATACCACGGAATCAAAATAAAAATAAAAAATAACACACCGCACTCCAATAAGCATAAGTTCTTGAAATAAATTGCTTTCGTTGGAGTATCGAAACGCAATAGTACTTATATTGAAGGCATATCAATTTTAAAAGACAGCTTAACAAAAACAAATCGCGAATCAATAAGGACAACCATCATATTGGGACATTTCTGCATGTAAGTCAACTACTGAATATAACTAAAAAAAAAAAAAAAAAAAAAATATATATATATATATATATATATATATATATATATATATATATATAAATATAAATTATATATATATATATATATATATATATATATATATAAATTATATATATATATATATATATATATATATATATATATATATATAAATTATATATATATATATATATATATATATATATATATATATATATATATATATATATATATATATATATATATATATATATATATATATATATATTTATATATATATATATATATATATATATATATATATATATATATATATCTATATGCATATGTAAATTGAATTTTGCTACAATAACAAAATATATATTTCCCAAATTTTGTTCAAAAGTATAAATCTAATTTTTTTTAAAAAGGAAATAGTGACGACACAATCTTAATTATGAATTCACCAAACGAAATTGCACAGGCCTCAGGCTCGTCGTCACAGGCAATCCTCGTTGAGAATTCCTAATGCAATAAAAGACTTCCCAATGTTCGACGGGAACCCCAGGCAACTGCACGATTTCATCAATAACGTTGAGGAGATTCTACTTTATATTGGGGGCACGGGTAATTCGTCATATGGACAGATTTTATTGCGGGCCATTCGAAATAAAATAGAGGGGCAAGCAAATGAAGTTTTAAGTATGTACGGAACACTATCACTATCACTACTCTGATAAGAGGACTGAAACTTCTCTTATCAGAGATTTGCATAACGTTCGGCAAAACAATAAGAATGTCGAAACATTTTTTAGTGTAATAATTGAGATACAATCTAGTCTTTATAACAATATTCTGATCCACAAAAAAGATTTAAAAGTAATTACAGCAAAAAAAGAGCTTTATGCAGAGATGTGTCTCAACGCATTCTTGTGTCATTTAAGGGAACCATTAGGTTCAAGTATAAGAGCAATGATGCCCGATTCATTAGCTACTGCTTTATCTTACTGCATCAAAGAACAGAATATTTGTTAGATGCGAGTAGACACAAGTATATATAAAATGTATTATAAGCCATATAATCTACAATTCTCACACAATTTTAATAACAGAACATACTCTAATCAGTTTAGAACTAAATACCAGCATCAGGGTTTATTAACAAGGCCACCATATACATATACAGAATTACAATAATAAACCGTATAATAAGGGCTTCACCCAAAATCCAAATCCATTTAGGAAGGACCTCACTCAAAATAGTATGGCAACAATTAAACAACCTCCACCTGGATGCAAGTTCAGGGAACACAAACCTAAGGAATCCAACTGTATGCGTACTCAATCCAACAGGACTTCAAACTTCAAAACTGACGAAATGAACAATATTAACAACACTAATAATTTTAGAAGATTGCCCCCAAACAATACATACCAACAGCAACTAGACCAGTATCAAGGTGACGCAATTGAGGATTTAAACAATATAGAGGACTCACAAAATGTCTATATTCCTCAGCCAACCAACCGGATAATTAGATGTTATTAAACATGTCAGAATTAATATATATTAATATATCGTCTCCGTTCGGTAGAAAACTAAAATATTTAGTAGACACAGGAGCTTCATCCTCGTTCATAAGTCCCAGTGGATGTACGTACCGGAAATATGCGAGTGCGGATTGATATGGAAGCTACTTAGCGCTAGATGGCAGCACAAACACAACAACTTCTTTTTTTTTTAGAAACTGCGAACTGTCAAACGTCAGCTGTTAAAATTTCACCCAAATTCATCGATTAGCTTATTTGCTGTACTCGTTTGAAGAAAGCAACTTTTGTGTTTCTTGAAAAATGGAAAAAAGCGAATTTCGTGCAGTGATTAAACACTATTATTTGAAAGGGAAAACGGCGAAAGAGACAAAAGAAAAGCTCGATAAACATTTCGGTGAGTCTGCTCCGTTTATCTTGAAAAAGGATCCACAATCACAGGAAAGTATTATCGTGCATTATTGGATCAATTGATTGATTCAATCAAGGAAAAAGGACCACATTTAAAGAAGAAAAAAATACTCTTTCTTCAAGACAGCGCACCGGTTCACACAGCATTAGATACGATGCTAAAATTACGTGAAATACACTTCGAATTGGTTAATCATCCACCTTATAGTCCAGATTTAGCTCCTAGTGACTTTTTCCTGTTTCCAAACTTGAAAAAATGGCTCGCAGGAAAAAGATTCATCTCAAACGAAGAAGTGATTACCGAAACTAACGCGTATTTTGAGGGGTTCCCGAAATCGTATTATTCAGATGGCATAAAAAAGTTGGAATATCGACTAACTAAGTGTGTCCAAGTAAAAGGAGACTATGTTGAGAAATAAATGGTTTTTGAAGAAAAAAATATTTTTTTCCTACTTAGGTAGCTTCAATATCAATCTGCCCTCGTATATCTGAAAAGTACAAAACAGAATCCTCATTTGTATATTCCCGAAGGCATTTACAAGCCACAAGATTGGTTCAGCCTAATGGAAATAATTAACAACTCAAATGAAGAACAATTTCTATTTCTCGAACAACCCATAAAACTTAATCAATGTAACCCCTGAGATTATATTGAAGTCTATCGTTTTGAAAATGAATCCACAAATACAACGACAAACGCAAATGTAACTAAATTTCTCCGGAAAAACCATTTGAATACAGAAGAAAAGAGCACTCTTCTGAAACTTTGCAAAAAATACGATGACGTATTTTTTAATGAAGGTATATCTCTCAGTTTTACAATCGAAGGTAAACATAAAATATCCACTACAGATGATATACCTATTTATACTAAATCGTATAGATATAACGGTCAGATAACAATATCTGACCGTTACCCATTATCAAATATTAACGAAATTCTAGATAAATTAGGAAAGTGTATGTATTTCTCTAAGCTAGATTTAGCTAGCGGGTTTCATCAAATCGAAATGCATCATAAAGACACATCAAAAACAGCATTCACTGTCAAAGGAGGACATTATGAGTATATTAGAATGTCATTCGGTCCTAAAAACACCCCATCGACTTTCCAAAGAGTAATGGATAATGTATTATGAGAACTCATTGGAAAAATTTGTCTAGTATATCTTGACGATATCATTATTTCTTCAACCTCTCTTCAGGACCACATGAATAGTCTCCAACTAGTTTTTGGAAAAATTACGAACATCCAACTTCAAGATTCAACTCGATAAATCTGAATTCTTACTAAAAGAAATCAACTTTCTCGGCCATATTGTTTTCACAGAAGGTATTAAACATATCCCTCCAAAAATACATGCCATTAAAAATTTTCCTGTTCCCCGAAGTCAGAAAGAAATAAAAGCTTTTATAGGACTGCTAGGGTACTACCGGAAATTTATTAAAGATTTCGCCAAACTAACGAAGCCCCTAACGGAATTCTTGAAAAAAGCAAAATCGATAAAACTCGATGATCGCTACATTAAAACATTTGAATTGTGCAAAAATATTTTCATGAATGATCCCATTTTACAGTACCCCGACTTCTTAAAACACTTCTTGCTAACTACATACGCCAGCAACTTTGCATTGGGCGCAATATTGTCTCAAAGTCACATTGGAAGCGACAAACCAGTATGTTCTGCAAGTCGCACCTTGTCTGAGTCCGAAATAAATTATTCAACCATAGAAAAAGAAATGCTAGCCATCAGTTGGGCAACAAAATATTTTCGTCCATATTTGTTTGGCAAATTCAAAATAATAACAGACCATAGGCCCCTCACTTGGCTAATGAACCTTAAAGAACCAAACTCTAAGCTCATAAGATTGCGTTTAAAATTAGAAGAGTTTGATAATGAAATAGTTTTTAAGAAAGGTAAACTCAATACTAACGCCGATGCATTAAGTCGAATCAAAATAAATAGTTTAAAAGAAAATATTATAGGCATAAATTTAAATGGCACAACTTATAATCGAGGTACTTCTGGCACAACTGTACACTCGGCTGACGAATATCTAGACAACGGAATTGCTATTTCAGAAAGACCAATAAATGACTTTTACAAATAATTTTAGAAACATCAACCGAAACGCCAGAAATGACCCTTGAGGTTCCATTCACATCGCCGCACAATCCGGGAAAGAGAATTTAATGAAGAAATCTTGACAAAAATTTTTAAAAATTATATGGCTTCAAACAAATTATCAGCAATATTTACCGATAATAATACTTTTCGAATCATACAATCAGTATATTCTAAATACTTCGCGAATAGCAAACTCTTATGCTTAATACGCTATACAGAAAAATTAATAGATGTCACACAAAACGATGAACAGGAAGAATTAATAAGAAAGAATCATGAGACAAACAACCATAGAGGCATTACAGAAACATACCTTCAAATCAAAAGGGAATATTACTTCCCATTTATGAAAAAAAAAAATTGCTCAAACTATCAACAACTGTGACAAGTGCCAAACATTGAAATATGATACGAACCCAGCAAAACCAAAGTTTAAGAACCTGAAACCCCTCTCAAGCCACTAGATATTATCCACATTGATGTCTATACTATAAACAATCACCAAATCCTGACTGCTATTGACAACTGTTCAAAATTCGCTTGCGGTTACACCCTAAACATTATCGTAGTTCTGAAATCTTTAAAGAATTTTATAAGCCTATACGGTATTCCGAAAAAATAGTATGTGACCAAGGCTCAGAATTTACAGCTAATATATTCAAAGATTTTTGTACTCAATTTCAAATAGATTTACACTACACATTGTAAAGATGGGCTCAATTAATTAATTTAGCGGCGCGAGAGCTAGCGCATAATTTCAATCGGCGACTACGAGAGTACAGCCAAATATTTGTGTATGAAGCGAAATATATGATCGCTATGTACAGATGGGCTCAAAGTATTATTTAGCGGCGCGAGAGCTAGCGCACAATTTCAATCGGCGACTACTAGAGTACAGCCAAATATTAAATGAGAAACGAAAGGTTTGTTTTCCAGATCGAATCTGATTTATTGATAAAATCTTATTGCTATTTATACTTTTAATTCCTTATGTGCTAAGACTTAGTATATAATATGGTTCTTAATACATAAAGAGGGCTTTTGCAATGACAGCGGAAAGTTTCATGGTCAATGCCAGCGTACATTCGTTCGAGGGCATCGAACATTAGAATGCAACGTAATCAAAAACGTGCGCGCTGTTCGCGCTTCATAACGTACATATTCTTATATGAGAGTTCGATGGACGTACGTTGGGTCTCCGCTCACATTGCATATGCCTACGCCGCGTATGGTGTTGGCGTTTGTGTGTATATATATACATTATGCTTTTCATACACTACACCCTTATCCTACTGGGAAAAAAAATTTTTGTTGGTGTTTAAACAAAACAAAAATTTTTTTTTTTCATAAAAGTATTTATGTTATATTAATTACTTAAAATTTTACTTGTTTATCTTTACAATGATGTATATTTTTTTAATAAGTTTTTATGGAGGTCTTTTATTTCTCCTTTTATTTCTAATAGACAATTTACATTCCGAATTTCAATTACTCTATAAGGACCATTGTAGGGTTTTTGGTTTTTCTTTCTATTCATATTTCTTACTAATACCATATCTCCTATATTTAAATCTAGTGTGTCTATGTGTTTTTGTGTTACAATACTTTTTTGTAGTTTCGATTTTTCGATTAATGCTTTTGCATTTTTTATTGAATAATGTAATCTAATTCTGAGTTCGTTAGCGTAGTTATCCATATTGTATATTTTTGGATTTTCTTGGCTGTCAGTACTTGAGAGGTGTGGTAATTTGCCATATACAAGCTCAAAAGGTGTGTATTGTGTGTCTACATGGGGGGTTGTATTATATGCAAATGTATAGAACAGGATCCAATTGCGCCAGTCAGAGTCGTTGGTAAAAGATAACATGAATTCATTTAATACGCGGTGATTTCTTTCTATTGATCCTAATGTTTGGTGATGGTATGGTGTTGAGAATTGTTGTTCAATGTCTAGTAATTTGCAAATGTTGTGCATGAGCTCATTTGTGAACTCAGTGCCTCTATCTGATTTTAATGTCTTAAAATGACCATATTTTAGGATACATTGTTCTACTACTATTTTAGCTACGTTTTTAGCGTCTTTTGTTGGGTTGGGTGTGCTATTACAAATTTTGTCAGTTCGCACTGTATTGTCAGTATGTATCTGAATCTGTCTGACATTCTTAGTGGTCCAACTGTGTCTATTTCAAGTACTTCAAAACTAGTGTTTGGTGTGTCTGTTATTATTTCTTTTTCGTGTATATGTTTAGTTATTTTGTTCCGTGCGCATTTGTCGCAGTTTTTTATAAAATCTTTCATCTTTCGACTCATATTTTTCCACACATATCTTTGTTTTAGTTTTAGGGTGGTTTTTCTTATACCAAGGTGTCCTCCATGTGTTGAGTTGTGGTATTCATTTATTAATTTATATTTAATTATATCCTTTTCAATTATTTTAGGGGGTTCATATATAATAATCTTGTATGCGAAACGATTTTCTTTAATTTGCTGTTCTTGCAGCTTGTTAAATATATTTTTAAATTCTTCTTTTTGTATACCTTCAAAAATTATATCTTTATTCGATAGCGCTAAAATGTCGAATTTTAATTTTTTTATTTCAGATGCTAGCTTCTCCATAATCGAAACGTATTTCGTATAGTTATCACTAGATCTACTATGCATAGTTTTTGTATTAAGAGGTGACAACTTCTCCAGAATCGAAACGGATTTCGGTGGATTATCGTTGTACCTTACGCGCAATATATTCTTATCTTTTTCATAGATTAATTGAGTACTCTTCATATTTATATCGTTCGCTTTTTCAAATTCCAATTTTATAATGTATCTGACGTCAGTAATAGATGTTGAGTCCCAGATATGAAGTTGATCAGACTTCTCTTGGGTTTTGTATTGAACTTGTTTTTGTTGGTCTGCATGTTTTTTGGCAGCCATTCCCCTTGTTATAATTAATGTTCTTTTAGCGTTTTCATCGGTTTCTTTAGGAATCATTTGTTTTAAAGTTTCTGAATCAATTTTGATTCTGGAAAGTGCGTCTGCGTTGGTATTTGATTTTCCTTTTTTGTATATTATTTCGAACTCATATTCTGATAGGCCTAGTCGTGTTCTTGTCAGTTTAGAGGAAGGGTTCTTGTGGACGAAAAGCGACACTAATGGTCTGTAGTCCGTTACCACGAGGAACTTCCTTCCGAATAGATATAGCCTAAAAAACTGTATGCCCCAATGGATTGCAAGTAGTTCTTTTTCAATTGTTGATTTATTTATTTCATGTTTTAACAAGGACTTGCTTGCGTAGGAAATTGGAACATCTTCGCCAATTTCACCTTGCGATAATACTGCACCTAGAGCGTAGTCAGATGCGTCAGTGGTTAATATAAAAGGTTTTGTAAAGTCTGGGTATCTCAGTATTGGTGGGTTCATCAATTCGTTTTTTAAAGTGCTGAATGCTGTTTGTCGTTCCTCGCTCCATACAAAAAGTTGGCCTTTCTTTATAAGGTTATTCAGGCTTTTTGTGATACTCGCAAAGTTGGGTATAAATCTACGATAGTAGTTGCAAAATGCAATAAATCTTCTTACCTCATCTGGGTTTTTTGGGATAGGGTATTACTTAACTGCTTCGTATTTTGCTGGATCAGTTTTTATACCATGTGGGGTGATCAAATGGCCTAGATAAACTACTTCGGGTCTTAGAAAATTCCATTTTGACGGGTTCAGCTGTAAATTGTATTGACGCAGTCTTTCAAATATTTTTCTTAAATTTTCATTGTGATGTTTGAGGCTGCATCCGAATACAATTATATCGTCTACGTAGAGGAAAGCATTAGAACCTAAACCTGCCAAGGCCAATGTAAGCATTCTTTGGAAACTGTTAGAGGATATTTTCAATCCAAAAGGGAGTCTCGTAAATTGGTAATGTCCATTTGTTGTTGAAAATGCTGTTAAGGGCCTGGAGTTCTTGTTCAGTGGAATTTGGTGAAAAGAGTTCGTCATGTCCAGAGTAGAGAAGTATTTTGCTCTACCTAGTCCGTCTAGTACATCCTCCAATCTCGTTAATGGAAATTTATCGCTGGTTAGTTTATCGTTTAATTTCCTATAGTCAACTACTAGTCTCCATTTTTTGTCTTCATTATCGTGAGTTTTCTTAGGAACCAATAACAATGGTGATTTGTAAGGGCTGTTTGATTGTTCAATTATTTTGTCCCTGAACAGTTTCTGTACCTGTTTTTCTATTTCATCATGTTGTATTTGGGGTAAACGATAATTTTTTATGTAAACCAGTGAATTATGTAAACCAGTGAGTGTAGAAGTTATTTGCAGTAAGTGATTCATCGTCCAGATGAAATATATCTTGATATTCTCTGAACATATGGATTAGTTCTTCCTATGTTGTTTTATCGGAAATTTTTAATTGTAGTGTTTCTAGTAATTTGTTGAATCTGTGATTGTCATGTTTGCTACGTTCATTTTTTGTATAGTACAGAATATCATAGTTTTTCAAAGGCTCAGTTTTTATTTGTATATTTTTTAATTGTATCTGGTGGTCATTTGTATTTATTAGTTTGATGTGTCTCATTCCCTTTGTTGGTACTATTGTATTTGCTACAAATACGCCTTTTTCTATTTCACTATTTAACACTAATTTGTCTTCTTTTATTTCTAAATTTATATGTTGAATTATTTCTGTTCTTGCGGGTATCGTTATGTATGGAGTGGGTAGTAAACGAGTTTCCATTGGTAGCGTTATGTCTGTGTCTGTTATCGTGATTGTTACGGTGAATGTTTCATAGTCAATTTTGCACAGAAATGCTGATAAAAAGTCTCTTCCGAGTATACCATCGGTTTCTATGGGAAATGTGTCTTTTACTATATGAAATTCTTGTTTAATGTTTTGTTGTTGTATTCTGAATTCTAAATGTGATTTTCCTAATGAATGTACCTCTTCATTTGTTATCTCCGTTAGCTTGCTCTATTGAGGAAATTATTTGGTCATCGCTTTTTTGCTTGCAAACAGAGATATCAGCTCCGGTGTCAATTAAAAATGTTAAGTGTTGCTGTAGATTTGTGCAATGTAAAGTTATGTAGTTTGTTAAGTTATTTGATATTTTGTAGATATTTAATTTTCGTTGTTGTTGTAGTTGTTGACCGGAGGGATTGGTTATTATTGTTGTTTCTATTGTTTCGTTGTAAGTCGTTTTTGTTGTTGTTGTTGTTTCGAGTATGATTATAATTGGTGTTGTTGTTATATCGGTTATTCGTGTTGTTGTAATTACTGTATCTTCTGAATTGTTGATTGTTTTGATTTATGGCAAAAATTTGATTAGTATTGGGTACAGATTGTTCTAGGTCTAGTGCGAGATTTACTGCCTCATTTAATGTTTTTGAAAGTGATTAAAGCATATGACTCATTCGTTTTTGCTATTGCAGACTTCTCAGTTGCTGTTACGTTTGTTCCTAGATTTTCAATTTGTAGTGTAGTGAGTTCGGAAATCAGTGTCAAAATTCGTTCTTTGAAGGAACTGACAGATCCTTTTTGTATAGTATTTATCAATTGTGAGTGTACCTGTGTAATGGTTGAGTGGCTCTTATATCTGGACTTTAGTGTGCTTAGTAATGTATCAAGATTGTCGAGTGTTAATGTAGTACCTATGCTGTTTTAACATTGATGCTAAGTTTTACGTGAAAAATGAAATCAAGGAGTGTCTTCTTACCCTCTGGCGTTAGTGGATCGTTCAACAGTGTGCATATTTTGCAAAATGAGTCTATTTCTTTATAGTTTCCAGTAAATTCTGGAATTACTTTGATTGCTGTTTCTATTTTGAAGTCTGTCATGGTGGTGGCTTTGGTTTCTTCTATGTTTTCGTCTGTCAAATTTTGTAAATTATTTTCTATTATATGTTCTATGTAATTGCTGTAGTTTTTAAATAAGTCTGTCGCTTTTACTTGGTCAATTTGAGATAATGCGGCGACTTCTAGTTTGAACAATGTCGAATAACTTTGTAAATCTTTTTGTAGTGCTTCTACATATGAATATGAATAAATTCTTCTTGGTGTTTTCTTTAACTTTGTTACTAAGTTTTCTAAATTTTTTAATGAGTTTAATTCCATTTTTTTTTTTTAAATTTGTTTTTCTTGACATTACTTCGGTCAAATCAAATATTGATTTTGCCGCTTTTAAATTTTGTTTTTTGTTATACCTATTATACATGGATAACAGTGTAGTTCCTAATTGAGCACATACTATTATTAATATGATAAATATTTTTAAATCTTGATCCTCTAGGGATTCAGAATGTTGGACTTGATTATTGAGTATTGTGGTTTGTGGGTCTCCATTGTGATTTTGAACTTTTGATTGAGTTTTACCCATTGTATAAAATTTTATATTATTATTATTTATATATATATATATTTTTTTTGTTGTAATCTTATCTAACTTATTCTTAATACAATCTTTATATGTTCTTACATTAGGGTATTTTATTTTATGAATTTTTTTTTTTGGGACCGCACTGCATTTTGAAAGATTTTTGAGAGATTTTATGTTGTCTTATTACTGCCTTTTTTTTTGAAGTGGGTGTGAGATTGTAGCTAGGAGTCTTCCTTCTGGATGTGCTGCCAGTTGTTGAAATTTTTCGAATAGTCGGTGGCAATCGGTATTCATCTTCTTATAGCAGTTTTAGGATTATTTTAGGATTGTTTAAAATGTTTGGGTTTTTAATAAAGTGCCAGTTTGGCAGGATTGATAAGAGAATTGCCAGCTTGGCAGGATCGCCATGTAAAGATGGCAGGATCGCCATGTAAAGATGGGCTCAAATAATGAATTTAGCCGCGCGAGAGCTAGCGCACAATTTCAATCGGCGACTACTAGAGTACAGCCAAATATTTGTGTATGAAGCGAAATATACGATCGCTATGTACAGATGGGCTCAAAGTATTATTTAGCGGCGCGAGAGCTAGCGCACAATTTCAATCGGCGACTACTAGAGTACAGCCAAATATTTGATGAGAAACGAAAGGTTTGGTTTCCAGATCGTATCTGATTTATTGATAAAATCTTATTGCTATTTATACTTTTAATTTCTTATGTGCTAAGACTTAGTATAGAATATGGTTCTTAATACATAAAGAGGGCTTTTGCAATGTCAGCGGAAAGTATCATGGTCAATGCCAGCGTACATTCGTTCGAGGGCATCGAACATTAGAATGCAACGTAATCAAAAACGTGCGCGCTGTTCGCGCTTCATAACGTACATATTCTTATATGAGAGTTCGATGTACTTACGATGGGTCTCCGCTCACATTGCATGTGCCTACGCCGCGTATGGTGTTGGCGTTTGTGTGTATATATATACATTATGCTTTTCATACACTACACCCTTATCCTACTGGGAAAAAAATAGATAAGTTAAATAAAACACGGTTGGAGCCTGAGAATAAAGAAAATAATGAGGTAATATTTAGAAAATAATGTAGAAGGAACAAAATTACTTCACGATTCTCAAGACAATAACAAAATAACAATGATAAGAAATTACATAAAATTAGAATAAAGAAAAGGAAGAAATATGAATCAAATCAAATTCAAAAATATATAATTAAAAATAAAATGCTTTTAGGAGATCTTGAAGAGAAAATTAGGGACTAAGACTAGAGGCCAAGATAGAATTCATAACGAAAAACAAAGAGGCTTATGACGCACATTACATAAATAATCAAAGAGAGAACTTATACACTAATGAAAGAAATATACAAAATAAACAAAAATAAATAAATAATAATAATAATAATAATAATTAAGAATAAAATGAAATATTTTCAGACATCTAATATATGTATCAAATTAATACTAATATAGACCTTTAAATCAATTGTCTTTCAAACATAGCAGAAGCAATCATACTAGCAAAATCCGAACGAACTGAATGAAATTCGTAATATATAAATAACTAGTGAAAAGAAACTCAAATTAACTGTTTCCAATAAATGAAAATTTAAAAAAAAAATAAAAAATAACAGAATTATTAATAACTTATAATGAACAAAGCAGTCAGTACTTTGAGAAAGCGTGTCCCACAATCAAAACATACATATGTATGTATATCAATACACCAAGAAGCAACGAATGACCCAAGATACATCGCCTTAATAAACAACGGAGCAGCCCACTGTATCGTGAACGATTTCAAAAAATTTAACAGTTTTCCTACCAGAATGACACTGTTTAATTTGTATACATATTCTGAAATTTCTAATAACCTCTACTTGCAGTAAAACAACCAATACAATAGAAGCAAACTAACATACAACCCTCATCCGCTACATGTTGTCACTCCGGCCCCATCGCAATCCTTGTCGCCGACGCTTTATGCCAAGGGGGGAGGAGTTACGAATACAACCACTTAACCCAACAACAAGAAGTACAACATACTAAGGAAGTACAACACGCCATCCAACAAACTACAACATCAAATTCCAATAATTGAACATACGCAAATTCAAATTCTTATTAAGACTATTATTTAAGTTATATTATATTTCAATTCTTATGAAAATCTTCAAATTCATATTGACTTGAATTCCCATAAAAATTATCCAATCATGTTGCATTCAATTCTGATGAAAATCGTCAAATACATGCTTGCTTCATTTCTCAAGAAATTCATTCCCAAAGTAGCGATATTTTAATTGTGAAGTTGAATGGTTTTGCTCTCATTTCCAATACATACCTCTTGCGCTGACCATGGGGACTGCAGAGCAAATAGCCGGTTGCATCAACGTACGTATCCTTCTGTAGAAGGTGGACCGTGCAACTCAGACGAAATGGGAGGAAGCTGCACCGGTGAATATTATACCGTCTTGCGACCAATTTACGACGTTTTTGGAAAGGTGCTGTCAGAAGTTTGAAACTGTGGAGCACGCTACGGCTGCGTACACGCCTAGCTCTCAGATGAGAAAGTTTACTAATAGTAGAAAATCGTTCCTCACTGCTAATTCTTGCGCTAGTGGCTTGGTATTTTGCGACAGCACAACCATGTTGCATATAATTGCATTCCATTTAGCAAATTGATACCCTCACTTCGCCTCAAGGAGGCCAAGAAGTTGGCGATATGTTTGATCTGCCTCTCAAGAGGCCACCAGCTAAAGGCATGCAGCTCTGGCTCATGCAGCGTGTGTGGTTTCAAGCATCGCAGCTTATTGCACTTATGCGGTTCCAATTCGGAAGCCGCTGCGTTCCTAGAGCATGGAGCTTCTGCTCTGCAATCTGTTATTCAAACACAATCATGGTCTTCGATTAGCGCTCTGACTGAAAATGCACATTCCTCTTCTGCAGCTTTGGGTGCCCAGAATCTCAGTTCGAATGTTGTGTTCCTGTCAACACCAGTCATAAATGTCAAGAATCGCGCTGGAACTCTTGTTCCATGCCGCGCGTTGCTCGACTCCGGGTCGCAAATGCACATTATCACGTCTCATCTCGCTGAGCAACATTAGCTGCGTAAAATCAGGTCGTCAGAATCAGTATCTGGTATTGGTGATTCAACTTTCGCTTCTGATGGTCACACTTTCAACATTTCCATACGGGCTCAAACTTCGGAATATTCTGCCAACATCGCAGCTATGGTTGCCATCACCATCACGGAGAATCAGCCAAATTTTAGTATCAATGCTTTTCATTGGAATATACCCTCCAACGTTTGTTTAGCAGATCCTGAATATTGTAAAACGATGTAGATTGACCTGCTTATTGGAGCTAGTCTTGGCCGCCGGCCTGCCTTTGCTTCAGAAAACTCGACTTGGATGGGTAGTAACAGGCGGCAGTTTGCAGCCACGCAAATCAGTGTCATTCTCTGTTTCCTTACCAAATCCAGCTGCAGAATCGAATCCTCGAATCGATGAGTTCGTTCGTCGCTTCTGGGAGCTTGAAAGTTGCGATGAGCGCAGTTTCCAATTTACTAATGAGGAAATTGATCGCGAGGCGCAATTGAAAGCTAACTTTGTTCGCTTGCCAACTGGTCAGTATGCTGTTCGTTTTTCCGGAAAGCTCAGTTTGGCTTTACTCGGTGAACCATATTAGCAGGCATATCGTCGCTTCTTAAACCTAGAGCGAATTCGCATCTGAAGGTGCAGTATGCTGCATTCATCAAGGAGTATTTGGATTTAAATCATATGTCGCTTGTCGACTCAAACTCGCTGAGCCAACGCAAACTCTTCCTGCCTCACCACTGCTTTTTGAAAGAGGACAGCACAACGACCAAGCTCAGGGTCATCTTTGACAGCTCGGCAGCCACATCGACTGGATATTCTTTGAATGAAGTGCTCATGGCAGGCCCCACCATCCAACCCAAATTTTTCTACAGATTGCTTCGGTTTCGCACCCTCGCTATTGCTCTGACGGGAGACATTTGCCAGATTTACCGTTGCGTTCCAATGTGAACTCCTGACTCTTACCTGCAGTGGACTCTATGGCGCGACTCCTCTCAGCAACAGGTGCAGTTGTTCAAACTTGATATTGTTACCTATGGCACAAAACCAGTACCGTTTCTTTCGGTTCGCGCAATGGACCAATTGGCCGTGGATGAGCAGTCGTCGTTTCCCATTGAAGTTCTAGCGTCGACGATATCATCACTGGTGGCAACTCTGCTCAGGAAGCTATCGAGATCATGCGACGAACATCGAGTCTATTGGCGAAAGTGAACTTCAAACTGAGAAAATGGTGCTCCAATGATTCTGCTGTCCTCCGAGAAATTTCCGATGAGGACAAGGAGACGTGCCTCAAATTCAATGATGGTAGTGACATTACCAATACTCTTGGCCTTACATGGGATCCGGCATCAGATTGTTTCCAATTTTCATTTACACCTGTACAATCTTCCGCAAAGCCTTGCAATCGCTCTGTATTGTCGACTATCGCTCGTTTCTATGATCCACTTGGTGTAATTTGTTCTGTAATAACCAAATCTAAAATATTTCTCTGGAAAGAGAAGCTCCATTGGGACGAAAGCTTGCCCTCATTCTTAACCACAGCCTGGCTCGAATTGTGTGTTTATTTCCGCCTTGCGGAACAGTTAAATTTCATTCGAATGGATTGGATAACAACGAACGGTGTTGTTAGAATTCATAGATTCTGCGCCATAGATGCCTACGGCACCATGGTACATTACACGCTCAACTGCTATGTTGCAAATCTCGTGTGGCGCCCCTGAAGACGCTCACGGTGCCATGGTTGGAGCTATGTAGAGCTGTATTGTTGGCTCAACTCATTCATGAAATAGCGGCGCTAAATCTGTCAGCTTGTCAATACTACAACTGGTTCGACTTATAATGCACTTTTATACACTTCATGTAAATGCACCTTAATGCATTCATAAGCACGCCGTGTGATGCATCCTAATGCACCCAAGCATACAGACAGCCTTCACGAGTGATATCATGTGCGGCACACACTATCCCTTGCCTGTCAATATTCCACGATTTGTTTATCTTTATGTGATAACAAGAAACGAGTATCGGACTGTCCAGACAGAGCTGGATACTCGATACTCGTGCCACAACCGTCGCTCAATGCTTTCTCACGCCTTTGCGTTCGACGATATGACGGACAGTGGGCAGAAAGACAGACAGACGATCTTGTTGCACATGTCTGCCGCACTGCAGACCATGTACTCCATCTAATGCAGTATATGGTCGCAAGTAAAGAGAGCACACAAATAGGGTACGTGCTCTACACTCGTGAAAGAGTATGCACTACAGGCATGCGCGTAGCACTTAGGATAGGTAAATTATATAACAGTTTAGATTCCATAAACTGTATAACAAATTAGAATAAGTTTAGTATAACACCTTAGGTAACTTATTAAATAAAAATACAGAGGATGATCACTCTCAGTCCTGCTTACAAACAGAACGCAACAGTCCTTTTAATTCCTCGGCAGTTCAATAGAACTTGCCTTTTCACTATAACTATAATACATGAGCATTTGTGCAGTCCACTGAATTGCCACTTTCATAGGCAGCGACCAGCATGCCAATCTAAACTGGTCCGGACAGATATCTTGTACATAACAAACTAAACAGTTATCTTGTACATGACTAACTAAACAGATATACTATACAGATATATTATATGGCGATCCTGCCAAACTGGCACTTCTGATGTCGGGTCCTGCCGAATTTAATTAAAAAGACAGTAATAAGACAACGTAAAATCGATCAAAGTTGTTTCCAAAATGCAGTGCGGTCTCAAAAAAATGAATAATTGTGAGCGTTCAGCGAACCAACAAAATTTACGCGTCAATTTTAATGAGAGAAGTTCCGAAGTGAAGAAGCGACAGGAGAAGTTCCTAACAGCCAAATATGGCATGCATCAGATGAGTATAATACGAAAGCGACTGGCTTTGGAGATGTGGCTGTATGATGAACTGCAGAAACTCTTTGATCCACCGGGCGAGGCCATCGAGGTAGACAACGATGAAATTTTAGATATTGACACAGATGACATAAGAATATCTCATATCATTAAATTATTTTGTCAGTCTGTAATCGACCACAATCGGAAATATCTAAATTTAGCAGTGATCTTTTGGAGCGTGCTAAAACGCTATAAACATTTAAAAATATTTTGGTATCTCATATTCTTAAATTATTTTTTGTATTTAATATAAAAAAAAATTATATATATACGAGTATATATCTTTGACTTTAATTGTAACTGTTCATAAATTTAAAAAAATAATAACAAATGAAATGGTTATAATTTTAGCTTTACATAATTTTGACTTTAGAAACAGAAAAACCGAACCTTCTTACAAATGTGGGAACTGTTTTTCCCTAAACAGTGGCAACGCTGTTTTAGAGGCGGTCAACGAGCTGTCAACGAGCTGGGGAGTCAGTCGAAAAGGATCGCGAGTGAAACTAGACTTCTTTTGTACTTGGAACTTATTTTTAATAAACTGTACCTTTCTTATTTTTAATAATCTGTACCATAAATTTGGGGGATCGTCCGGGATAGAATAAAATACGCGTCGCGAAAAGAAAATAAAACGTGTGTAAGTTTGTGCGGGATTTTTTGAGCCGAAACGGAGACAAAGAAATATATATTTAATAAAAAAAAAAAAAAAAATTTATATATAAAATGCGTTCTTTACAAGAATTTGAGAAAATTCGCAGAAACATCCGTTACGCCAGTAAAGTGAATATTACGGCGTTGCATAAATACATATTTGAAAGAGAAGGCGATAGACGTAATCGGCAGAGGCTGAGAGAGTTTAGCGGTTTTGGTTTCGACACTGACGACGAACAATACGAGAGGAAAGCAGCGTACATTGATTCAAATCTAACGGCGGCTGATTTGGCGGTGATATGCTCGATTCTGGGAATCAAGCACTCAGTTGACGACGTAAAGGCGCACATCTTTCAATTTCTTCATAACTTCGAGAGCGAAGAAAACGGCGATGAAGAAACAGAGGATGAAAACGACGATGACGACGAAGCAAGCAATGACGACGAGATAACTGAGAGCGAAGCAACTGAAGAGCGAGAGACAGACGAAGAAGACGGCGATCAGACGGTACGATGGAACGACAGGAATGTTGAAGCTAACGACGGTAAAGATACAAAAACAAAAAAATCAGAGCGCAAGCGCAGCGACAAACGAACAAATCAGAAAAAAGAGAGAGAGGTAAATCGCGAGAGAGGCGACTACGTAAATCAACCACCAAAATTTGTAATGAGTTTTAGAGACATTGAAGACTCCATACGCTTATTTGACGGCAGCGCAAATATTTCTATTGAAGCATGGGTGACAGAATTCGAAGAGACAGCTACGCTCATGAATTGGGACGAATTGCAAAAGTTTGTATTTGCAAAAAAGTCAGTTAGAGGGCTAGCAAAGACATTTCTTTGCAGTGAGAAAAGTTTATCTTCGTGGAATAATTTAAAAGGAGCTCTCTTATCAGAATTTGGAACGACAGTCAACAGTGCTGTGCTGCATAAACAACTTGTGGAACGTAAAATGCAAAAAGAAGAAGGTGTAAGAGAATATTTTTTCCAAATGAAAGACATTGCGGGTCGCGGTAATATAGAAGATCGTGCTTGAATTCAATATGTTATTGACGGTATTAATGATTTAAACATAAACAAAACAATTTTGTACGGTGCGAAAGACTTAGCGGAGTTTAAAGAAAAATTAAAATATTACGAAATATTACGCGCGAATAATGAGAAAAGTGCGAACATAAAGAATGACAAAAAACAAAACATAAATATAAAATTTTCTAATGAGAATGGGAAAAAGAGTGTCGATAAGTGCTTTAATTGCGGCGAAAAAGGGCACAAAGCAACCGAGTGCAAAAACAAAGAGAAAGGAACAAAATGTTTTGCATGTAATAAATTCGGCCATATTTCTAAGAATTGTCCGAATAAGAAAGCAAACGAAGCAAAAGTAAATGTAAACATTATAAATGATTTTAAAAACCGAATGATAAAGCAAATTAACATTAATGGTTTCGAAACAAGTGCATTACTCGATACTGGTAGTAAGTTTAACGTTTTAAAAGAAAGTGTTTTCAAACGTTTGGAAAACTGTAAAAAGTCTGACTCAAACGTATACTTAATCGGTTTCGGTAATTCGGAGGCAAATAAAATAAAATCGGTCGGTCGCGTATTGATTAATTTTAATATAGACGATGAAAACTTTGAGATGCCATTTGAAATTGTTCCTTCTGATTGTTTAAATATTCCAGTTGTTATTGGTTGTGAAATATGTTCACAAGCTGAAATAAACATTAATCCAACGAGTCTAACGATTAAAAAACTTAAAAATAATGATGAAAATGACTTACAAAATATGATGAAAATAAATGCAACAGACGATTTCGAAAATAATTTTGAATTTGATGAAACTCTAAATAAAAATTTAAAACGTAAAGTCGTTGAAATTGTTAAAAATTATAAACCCAACAAAACTAAAACAACGAATGTTGAAATGAAAATTTTCCTGAAAGATGATAATCCAATTTCATCGAGACCACGTAGATTGCCTATGGCTGAAAGAATCATTGTCGAACAGCAGATAGACGAATGGTTGAGAGACGGTATCATCGAAGAATCGGAGTCGGAGTACAGTAGCCCTGTAGTTTTGGTACGCAAGTGTGATGGCACACCAAGACTCTGTGTCGATTATCGACGAATAAATAAGGTGATTTTGAAGGATCGTTTCCCATTGCCACTAATTGAGGATCAATTGGACCGATTACAAAGCGCAAAACTTTTCAGTACCATAGATCTGAAGAACGGCTTTTTTCATGTCAACGTAGCGAGCGATAGCCAGAGATACACATCTTTCGTGACACATAATGGTCAGTTCCAATTCAAGAAGGTTCCGTTTGGACTATGCAACTCACCCAGTGTATTTCAGAGGTACGTAAACTCAATTTTTCGTGATTTGACTCGAAGAGGCATAGCCCTACCGTATATTGATGATATTATTATACCTGCCGATAATGAAGACGAAGCAATACAGCGTCTAGAAGAAGTGTTTTTGCTGTGCAGAGATTATGGCCTAGAGATCAATATGAAAAAATGCCAATTTTTGAGAAAACGTGCCGAATTTTTGGGACATGTCATAGAGAAGCACACGATTTCACCAACGCCAGCCAAAATCGAAGCAATAAAGAAATTCAAGTTACCAGAAAATTTGAAAGAGTTGGAAAGTTTCATCGGACTGGCTAGCTATTTCCGAAAGTTCGTTCAAGGATTTTCAACGATGGCTAAACCACTAACAGATTTAAAAAAGAAACACAAAAGATTTGAAATGGGAAAAGAACAGATTTCTTCATTTAACGCGATAAAACATGCTTTATGCAATAAGCCGACGCTGAGGATATTCAATCAGAATTCTGAAACTGAGGTTCACACGGATGCTTCGATGCATGGATATGGAGCCGTACTGTTGCAAAGGGCATTTGATGATGGCAACCTGCATCCGGTGTACTTTATGAGCAAAAAAACCACTGAAGCTGAGAAAAAGTACTCGAGTTATGAGCTGGAGGTGTTAGCAGTAGTCGAAGCAGTGAAGAAGTTTCGTATATATCTTCTTGGCCTACATTTCAAGCTCGTCACCGATTGTAACGCGTTTACGAAGACCTTAACAAAAAAGGATTTGTGTACAAGAGTAGCGCGATGGGTTTTGCTGCTTGAGGAATACGATTATACTGTGGAACACCGATCAGGATCCCAGATGCGACATGTCGACGCTTTAAGTCGATATCCGATTATGATGATTAACGAATCAAATATTTTATGTGAAATTAGAAACGCTCAAAGCAGAGATGACAAATTGATTGCAATAAGAGAAATTCTTCGTGACAAGCCAAATTATGATGGATATTTTTTGAAAGGCGACGTTATTCATAAGCTAAAGGATGAACGAGAACTTGTTGTCATACCTGAAGAGATGCAAACCAATATTATTCGGCAAGTACATGACAAAGGACACTTTGCGGTGAAGAAGACAAAGGAACTTGTATCAAGAGATTTCTATATACCGAGGCTTGAAGAGAAGATACAAGGAGTAATATCTTGTTGTATTCATTGTATTCTATGTAATCGAAAACGTGGCAAAATGGAAGGAGAACTTCATCCTATCAGTAAAGGCGAAACTCCGTTGCAGACGTACCATGTGGATTTTCTTGGGCCACTTGAGTCGACGAACAAACTTTACAATCACATATTAGCAGTTGTGGATGCTTTCACAAAATTTATTTGGTTGTATCCCACAAAAACGACGTCAGCGAAAGATTTGATTCAAAAACTTCAAACGCAAAGCCAAATATTTGGGAATCCAGTCAGCATCGTATCTGATCGAGGCTCTGCGTTCACCAGTGAAGATTTCAAGAACTATTGTAGCGAACAAAACATCAAGCATTTTCTGATAACGACTGGCCTACCACGCGTCAATGGACAAATTGAAAGAATGAATGCCGTGATCGCTAACGTCCTTGCGAAACTTAGTCTTGGGGAACCAACGAAATGGTACAAACACGTGCAGGCGGTACAGCAGCTAATGAATGCTTCATTTTCACGAAGTACGCACGCAACACCCTTTGAGCTAATGACCGGTGTGAAAATGCGGATGAAAGACGACTTGCATATCAAAGAGCTTATCGAAGCTGAAATTGTGAAGCAATTTGATGACCAACGAAACAAACTACGTCAGCAGGCAAAAGAGCACATCCTGCAAATCCAAGCAGAAAATAAGAAGTCATACGATCGTAAGCGGAAACCAGCACGAAAATATAAAGTTGGTGATCTGGTAGCCATCAAAAGGACTCAACTGGGCGGTGGTTTGAAGCTCAAACCAAAATATTTGGGGCCTTATGAGTTAACAGGGGTTAAACTAAAAAATTCTTATGATTTAATTCGAACAGGTAATTGCTACGAGGGTCCCATGAAAACATCTAGTTGTGCTGAATTTATGAAGCCTTGGGTTCAATACGAAGACGATGATAGCGATGACACATTCGAGGCGAATGAAAATCAGAATGGCCGAGTTGTGGGAACTGTTTTTACCTAAACAGTGGCAACGCTGTTTTAGAGGCGGTCAACGAGCTGTCAACGAGCTGGGGAGTCAGTCGAAACGGATCGCGAGTGAAACAAGACTTCTTTTGTACTTGGAACTTATTTTTAATAAACTGTACCTTTCTTATTTTTAATAATCTGTACCATACAAATAATTTTATTATTATAGTTAAGCAACTTACTACATTTAAATATTAGTTTAGAATCTTTAATTATTTTATATACGTATATATACGTGACTTTTAATTTAATTTAGAGACCATATATACTATAAATGTTATTATTATAAATCTATTAATACGTATCAGAAACTAATTGATAATTCATATACATATGTAATGGAAAGAAAGAAACATTAAACAAAAGCATTAGGAAACCAAGAAAAATTATAAAATTAGTTACAAAACATTGCAAAAACAACAACAAAATTTTGTTATGTAAAGTCTCAGATTAAAATGAAATAAATGTTGGGCTTAATTTTGAATAGTAAATTCACATACATTTAAGTTTTGAAAAGAAAGTATGTGCAGGTTAGCCAGTAATTGAAAAGATATTTTATCAATTTATATAGTCCAACAATTTTTTACAGTTGCCACTAACCATTAGTATCACTTTTTACAATGACAAGAATACCATTTTGATTTTGACGTTCTATAAAAAAAGGGGTAAAATATATTTGAACGCAGACACGTTATCAATAATAGAATTAAACTCCAGTATACTCAAGAATAGGATACCAATATTGATGAAAAACGCTAATAATTAAATGGGGCATGAGGCAAAGCTAAGAGAGGAAACAGAGAACTGTATATCTCAACAGAAGTCTGATAAACTTCAAATTTGGGATTGCACATCTATAAATGACGCCAATATAATAGGAAATAAAAGAACTGAAAATGGCAAATGAAATAAAATAAAGTGCACAAGAAAAATTGAGAATAAGGAAATCCACGTGGGATGTAGCGATAAATCTGCGAATCAAGATTCGAACCAGAGGAAGCTATCATCAAATATGAATAAAAGATACAGTGATAAATCAGCGAAACTAGATTCGATACTGAAGAAACCGATATCAAGGAGGAATAAAGAATATATAAAGCATGCAGGAGTCAACGATAAATCAGCGAGACTAGACTCGTTTCTGAGGAAATTGATATCCACAACGAAGAAAGAAAACGTAATGAATAAGCTATAGCAAACAATGATGAAATATCTAAAATATGTGCCAACGAAGAATTTTAGGAAATTAATTCGCGAATAAAAATAATCTTCCAATTATTATGACATATGCCGCCCCAGAGAGAGTATTAAACGAATTAAATGAATATACTCGTATGCTAATAGATGAGTATCATAATGCAACACATGGAGGCCATTTAAGAAATAGAAAAGCCCATATGAGGGACCATACAAAATAATTGAAAGAAACATTGCAAATACTACTATACAAATAAAAAACAAAGCAAGAATAGTACATAACAATAATTTAAAAGAAACTTATCTCAGCACATATTTAATTAAATAAACTATATATAAAGATTAATAGCTGACCCCGCAGGCGTTGCCCTGCGTGAAATACGTTTGAACTGAAATGGCAAACCGTTGGAACTCAAAGGAATTCGTGGTATCAAGCATTCTGCCCCCTTGTAAGTCCCTTTCAAAATTCTTGCAACAATCACATTATTCGATAGCTGCGTCACAATCAGTCGGGTTCCATTACACAGTTTCCGCGCATGAAGATTGCGAAGCATAATAATGACAGATCCAACTTTGAGACGCAAATGATGCGGCGGCATGCTAGGCAAATCCAAAGAATTTAGAAATTCCACTGGATAATTCACGGATTCGTCTTCATTTTCAACACGATCGATCGATTTGTATGAGCGCAAATCTCCCGGAATTTGACTTTGAATCGTCCAGTTTAAGTCATTAACATCGGTATTTTTGGCAGCTAAAATTGCGCGTGCACTCAACCAATCGTAGTTACGATAATTTTGGCCAATGTTCGGATAAACATTCGTGATGGGTCCGATAGAGTGGATATCCATCATTTCCAGTTTGCGTTTCCGAAAGAAAAGCACGTGGATAGTGTTTCGTGCATTTATTGTCAGACATACAAACCGAACTGGGATTGTAGTGTCCGCAAGGTCCATGAACCATATTGGTTTTCACCACTTCGTATAATTCTGGATCTATCTCTGGATCAGGAATTTCCGCAGAAATGATATCATCAATCTGATCTGGTGTAATCTTGTCCACCTTCCAAAGAATAATGTGTGCGTGCGGCAAGCCTCTTTTTTGCCACTCAACAGAATACATCCAGCATCTAACAGCACCATATATACGTTGATTCACGATAAAGTCCATCAAATATCGTAGCTGTTGTTTGAAAACTCGTGCTGTGACATCGTGAAGATCGCTTGCTGATTGACCGCGATTCAACAATTCCGTTATCTGTGGGCATTTTGGATTGCAAGTGAATGTAACAAACAAATCCAGAAGTCCATAATTCCACACGTATGTCATCGCATCCTGCGAGTACTCGTGCATGTGCCTTGGGCTGCCAATGTATGTTGATGGCAAAATCGTGAGTCGGCCAAGGTTTGTCACATATTCATCGCTATTGACCGCATCTCGCAAGTGAATATACTCTTCAGATCGAAGCTTGGTCTGATTAAAGCGAATAAAATTAAGTCGTTCTGTCTCCATCGTCACGTACACATCAACTGCATACTGTTGAAATAATCGGCGATATCTCAAGAGATGGTTGTCAATTCCTTCGCGAATCATCAATCGATACGCGTAAAAGTTCATTGCACTGACCTTGTTATTTGTATCGACACCTAAAAGTTAACAAAAAATGAAGTTACAATCAAGAGTGTTTGTTTTTCTTTTACTAACCATTGGCAGGATTGATCATGTAGTATCTCAAGTGATATCCATCTTCACCACGGCAGAACATAAGCGGATATTGTAGTGAGTCATACGATCGATGAGTTTCACTGATTCTCTCTAATGCATCTCCAGCTCGACGTTTAAAAACAATATCACGGGATTCTAAATTATCGCCAACAACAACAATTGATATTTCATCGGCCGTCGGTGCATTATAATGCCGTTCATGAGTGCCTGCTGGTCGTTTGTCCGTTTTTAGCAAGATGCTAAATTTGCCCGTGAATCTGTATAGTTGCAGACAAATATGTTAATTTCTGTATTTTATTGGCGAGATAATAAGTGTTAGATTGTTGGTGAACTAACCTTGAATGTGGGATTGTAATTATGTTCATTCAAAATTTCCCCACCAAATGACGTCATTTGAAAACAATCGTTATACATCTTGGAATTGTGTAAAAAATTATTCGAATTTGGTGATTCACCGTAAAGCAACGACCGCAATGGCTCTGGTGCAGGAAGTAACTCTGCTAATTTTACTTTTCCGCTTGCGCAACACAATCCGGCCGGTTCTTTTGGATATTTCAGTGCATCGCAATGCGGGCAAACGACAGACATCGAACCAAATCGAACTATTTCGTGCGCACCGTATTCAATGTCCGGCTCATATCGAAAGGCTGCACGTTCGATATTCAAATTAGGCAATCATTGTTGTTGCTGGCGTTGTCGGTGAGCAGCCAAACGTTGTTCTCTTGCTTCATGAATTTCCTGAGCACGAACTTGTCTTCTTCTCAATCGTTGTTGCTCATTGTAAGCTTCGTGAGCCTCTTGTGATTGTCGCGCACGATGTTCAATCATTCCGATTCGAGCAGATTCCCTTGCAGTAGCATTTTCCTCTTCCGTACGACATGTTGTATAATTTCGTTGGTCCGTTGTACGTTGGGAACGCCGAGCGATATTAGCGCGACCTCTTTGTGGCATCGTAACAAATTTCAATCAGTAATTGATCACTTTGTATGAAACACACATAAAGTTTTCACGGAATAGTTTTCAATAATTTACCTTTTGAATAGCCGAAATAAAGAAAGCAAACTACCGAAATTGAACGATTCAAATAATTTACAAATCAGCTGAAGAAACAACACAAATAAATTCCAATGGAAATGTGGTTGTGTATTCACCAACAAACGAACATAATGAACTCACTTTTTTTGTTTGAAATATCAATAATTTCACTCAAAAACTGATGATCCACAGATTTAAAATCAAATATTTCGTGAATGTAAACATTTTAACAATTTAATGTAATGAATTTAACTCGAGAAATCAATTAAAATTTGGAAAAATGTCAGAAAGTCAATTGACCGTGTCCGCACCGTTCGAATAAACAAATCAGAAAGAACACACAATATAGGCAGCTGTCAAAATAAATAAGCGTCTACAGCTCCATCTGTTGAGTTATTGGAGTATCAGTCAGTGCTTACAACACCAATATGAAACTAGATGTGCGCGTGCAACACCACGTATATACAAAAAAATGAGAACAAAAAGTGAGATTAGGTTTTTAAAATTTTCGAATTTTCCGAATTTTCCGACTTTTCCGAATGTTTTGAGATCGATAGATTTGCAAGAAACAATTTGAAAAAAAAATTTGAAAGAAAAAAAATTTTGTATGAAAAAGTCCTTCTTGGAATGTTTAAATTTTCCGACTTTTCTTCAGGAAAAGTATAAGGTTTTTTTATTTCTAAACCTTCCCAGATCCACAACGAACAACCTCTGAAAATTCCATCAAGATTGGTCCAGCCGTTCTCGAGCCTTAGCGTCACTAACAAACAATCCTTCATTTTTATATATATAGATATATATCTTTGACTTTAATTGCAAATGTTCATAAATTTAAGAAAATAATAACAAATGAAATGGTTATAATTTTAGCTTTACATAATTTTGACTTTAAAAACAGAAATGGCGAAACTTCTTACAAATAATTTTATTATTATAGTTAAGCTACTTAATACATTTAAAAATTAGTTTAGAATCTTTAATATTTTAATGCTGTGACATCGTGAAGATCGCTAGCTAATTGACCGCGATTCAATAATGCCGTTATATGTGGGCATTTTGGATTGCAAGTGAATGTAACCAACTAATCCGACCGTCCATAATCCCGCACGTATGTCATCGCATCCTGCGAGTACTCGTGCATGTGCCTTGGGCTGCCAATTAATGTTGATGGCAAAATCGTGAGTCGGCCAAGATTTGTCACATATTCACCGCTATTGACCGCATCTCGCAAGTGAATATACTCTTCAGATCGAAGCTTGGTCTGATTAAAGCGAATAAAATTAAGTCGTTCTGTCTCCATCGTCACGTACACATCAACTGCATACTGTTGAAATAATCGGCGATATCTCAAGAGATGGTTGTCAATTCCTTCGCGAATCATCAATCGATACGCGTAAAAGTTCATTGCACTGACCTTGTTATTTGTATCGACACCTAAAAGTTAACAAAAAATGAAGTTACAATCAAGAGTGTTTGTTTTTCTTTTACTAACCATTGGCAGGATTGATCATGTAGTATCTCAAGTGATATCCATCTTCACCACGGCAGAACATAAGCGGATATTACGTTTTAAAAACAACATCACGGGATTCTAAATTATCGCCAACAACAACAATTGATATTTCATCGGCCGTCGGTGCATTATAATGCCGTTCATTAGTGCCTGCTGGTCGTTTGTCCGTTTTTAGCAAGATGCTAAATTTGCCCGTGAATCTGTATAGTTGCAGACAAATATGTTAATTTCTGTATTTTATTGGCGAGATAATAAGTGTTAGATTGTTGGTGAACTAACCTTGAATGTGGGATTATAACTATGTTCATTCAGAATTCAGAAAAAATTAAAAATATGTACATATACTCGTATGTATAAAATAAATGAAAAAATGTATATATGTATATGTATGTACGAGTATATAGCAAAATAAAACTTGTATTGTATTTGATCTCGCGCCACACAAGCGCTGCAACTATTTGATCTACCATCATTCAATCGCACGCAGCGTAAAATGTTCTCTCCCACGCTCTTCTTGGTTATGGCAGATAAGTTGTGGCGTTGCGATATGAAAATGAGAGACAATGAGTCGAAGTGGCGCTATTAGCAGCGCCACCATACAAAAAGTTTTATGTTCGAGATTGTGACTCTTATTTCTTTACTCTATGCTTAAACCAACATGCAAATCGATCTACCAGCGAGATGTGATATATCTGGCTTATGAGAATTAAATTTGTAGAATGCATTTACATTCAAATGTTCTCTTGCAAGATTTTAACTAAGTTCACTACACAGGATCTGTTTGGTTTGTGCTTTAAATACCATTCTTTTAGTTTATAATTTAAATTCTTGTTTTCAACAATTTTTTCTTCCACATTTCCTACGATGGATTATATTTCTATCTCCCCCTTTTTCCTTTCAGCAACTTCAAGTACCACATCATATTCTGTTTTTTCACACTCAGCTTCAACGAGACTGCAGATGTCATTTACTTTTTCTTTTTATTCTTTATAGTAAATTATTACCTTCATAAGTTTCTTTTATTAATGTAATGTGCTAATAAACCACGAGTTTAATTATCAGAGTTCAGTGCTAGACTGATTGTACTTTATTTAGTTTAACTTAGCTTAGGCTTAATATATAACAATGTAATAGTACGTATATAAGAATTAATAATACATATGAATATAAGAGAGAAGAGAGTATATAATGGAAATATTTACAAAAGACAAATAACCCAATAGGAATACTACAACTCTCCCCTCTAAATGAAAAATATACTCAAAAACATTAGATATATACTAATTTATTTAAATATTTAATTCTTAGATATTTAAATTCTTAGGCATATATTACAATAATGCATATCAGCTAGCATTGGAATTAAGTGCTCAACAGTTGAAGTACAATACTTGTTGGAAAATAGTATTATTAACTTTCGTTAGATTTATAGTTAAAATTCAGAGACCCGTTTTGTACAACTCTGGGTTATAAACCAATGTTGTGCATTCTTCTTTCTCTCTTTTCCTATGTTCGTCAAAGCGCTGCCTAAAATGGCCATTTGATCTTGAACATCGAAAGAGTGAAGAGAGGGTGCAAAACTGCGGTAAGTTTGTAGTATTTGATCATCAATGTACTAAATTTAATTATTTTACAGAATAAACTTACGTACACCCGTAGTTGTTTTAAGCAAACCCTCTTTAGCCAAAGTCTTAGCCGCGACATCTTTATTCGCAGTTTTCGTTTTGTTTTAACTGCGTCGCTTCCACTGCCGTGAAGCATTGACTATGGAGAATCGCCGAAGCCCTCGGCTCAACAAAGCAGAAGCGGAGATAGGTGAAGTAAAGCCCAGTTCCACCTTGTCTACCGCCTCCGAAAATACCGCTGTTGCAGCCGCAAGTACCAACGCCACCGCCAGTTCATCAGAACTAACTTCAATGTTGGAAATGCAGAAGCAAATCGACGCGCTTCAAAGACAGATAAAAGAATTCCAGGTAAGGTTAGGGGAACAAAATCGCCATTGCCAAGGGCTGGAGACTGCATTGCGTAGCTCAGTGCATCTAGTTAATGATGCACCCATCGCCGCCGCCACAACTATATTACCCGTCGTTGCGCAATCGTTGACTCCAGCTGCACGTGCAACAGTACATAACCTCCCAAATTTGTCGGCTAGCGCAGCAACAGCTAACATTACGCCATCTGCCGTACACAGTTATGCACATGACACGACGTCGACTATCGCGAGCAGCGATGCCGTGCCGCTAGTGCCGCAAGCAACTGAGAACAGTTACGGGTTTTCTTCGCTGCCGACGTCAACTGCGAGCGCCGTCTTTGTGCCAATATATGCAATAACGAACCAAGCGCACGCTACACCAAGTCATTCCGGCGTGTCTTATACATCGCCACTGGCCTTTAACAATTTCAACAATTTTACGCGTACGCCTATGCCAACAAATGAGTTATCATTTTTGTCAAATTCAACAACAGTGCCATGAAAATTGCAAGATTTGCCCGAGTTCAATGGGGAACCAGAAGACTGGCCTATCTTTTATACATCCTACATCCAGTCGACTTCAGCGTACACCAATCTTGAAAATAATCAGCGGTTGCAGAAAGCTGTTAAAAGAGAAGCGCGCGAGGTGATTAAATCGCTTTTAATTCACCCAGATAACGTCGGTGCCACCATAGAACAGCTTCGCTTTCGCTTCGGACGTCCCGAACAACTAATCCAGAGCCAGTTACGTCAAGCAAGGGAGTTGCCTAATATTTCGGAGAATGCATTGTCCAAGTTGGTGCCCTTTGCTACCAAGGTGAAAAATTTATCAATATTCCTGCAATTTGTGAATGGCCAACAACACATCGCCAATCCTACGCTATTGGAGGAATTAGTGTCGAAGCTCCCAATGAGTAGAAAACTGGAGTGGGCTAGAGTAGCCGCCTCCATACAGCCGTATCCGACAATTATACATTTTAGCGATTGGGTAACTGAACTTGCAAACTTAATATGTACAGTGCAAGATGTCGACAGTAAAGAACAAATGCGCCGTGTGGTCCTGCACACATCCGAAAAACGATGTCCAGGTGTGAGTCCCTTAAAGTGTCCCGTATGCCAGTGGGAGCATAAACTGCAGGATTGTCGCCGTTTCCTTAGTGCTACAGTGCCAGAGAGATGGGATTTTGTAAAGAGTCATCGTGCTTGTTTTTCGTGCCTGAACGTGGGCCATAACACGCGTAACTGTCGCCGCAAGAAGTATTGTTCGGAAGAGGGTTGCCGACGCAGACACCACGGCCTACTGCACGAAGCCACTGCTACAGATCCGACCTCTAGTGCCCGAATTGAACAACGAGGTGAAGTACGAGGAAGTGTGTTGAGTTGCGCGGCTGTTGGCAGCACTAAACCCAAGCTACTCTTTCGTGTGCTGCCTGTAACATTGTATGGTGAAAAGAACCGGATCGATACATTCGCCTTATTGGATGAAGGTTCTTCGATTACAATGTTAGACAGCGAATTAGCCAAGCAGTTAGGAGTACGTGGCCATTAACACAGTTTAAATATACAATGGTTTGGAGGAAGGGTAGCGCCTGAGGTTTTCAACATTGAAATCAGCGGGACTGGTAAAAAAAAGCGCCATCTGCTGCCCAATGTATATGCCGTAGCTAACCTCGATTTGCCCACGCAGAGTTTAAGTCGTGACGATCCAAAGAGAGGAGACAAATCAATTTCGTCTCTCCCCTTCCAGCCGTACTCCGATACTGTACCTCAGCTTTTGATTGGAATTGATCACGCACACCTAGGCTTACCGACTGATATAAAAAGGGTTAGCGATCAAGGTCCGTACGCTTGCAACACTGAACTGGGATGGGTAGTTTGCGGACCAACTAGGCGAGCGCCGTTAGCCACCCACTCTTGCTTGTTTGTGCGCACACGAGAAGAAGAAGAAAACTTACATCAACTTGTGACCGACTATTTCAATGTTGAGGGTCTCGGTGTTAGACCTTCACCGCCTGTTGAAAGCAGCGATGACGTCAGAGCTAAGTAGTTACTTGAAGGGACAACTAAGCGAGTGGAAGGTCGTTTTGAAACGGGTCTATTATGGAAAGACGATGACGTACGACTGCCCGATAATTATACTGCCGCTTTACACAGAGTTGAAGGCATCGAGAAAAAGACGAAACGCGATGCAACGTTTGCAACAACGTACAAAGGTGTCATCGAAGAGTACTTGAGCAAAGGGTACGCTCGAAAACTTACACTTGAGGAAGTGAGTTTGACTTCACCAAGGAAGTGGTATCTACCGCACTTCGGCGTCGTCAACCCAAATAAACCGAAAAAATTACGTTTTGTTTTTGACGCAGCTGCTCAAGTTGGAGGGGTATCTCTGAACTCGATGTTCTTAAAGGGGCCACAGCTCTACATATCACTACCTTCGATTTTGTTTAATTTTAGAACACGTGCAGTTGCAGTCTGCGGAGACATCAAAGAAATGTTCCACCAGGTAGCTATACAGCCAGCTGATAGGTGCGAACAGCGTTTTCTATGGCGTGATGGCGAGAATAATAAGCCGCCTGAGGAGTATGCAATGAGGGTGATGATTTTCGGCACCGCGTGCTCGCCCTGCTCTGCGCAATATATCATGAGACTGAACGCCAGGGAGCACCGTGAAAGTCACCTTCGTGCGATTGAAGCTATCTTTGATCACCATTATATTGATGATTTTGTCGACAGTTTTAGTTCGACTCAAGAGGCCATAGATATCTCAAAGCAGGTTCGCGAAATTCACAGCGATGGTGGGTTCGAATTACGCGGATTCGTATCGAACTCAAAGGAAGTAGTTAAAGAATTGGATGGCAGTACGACAACAAAACAGATCGCTGCAGGTGAGAGTACAGAGAAGGTTCTTGGGTTATATTGGGAATCGACAAGCGATAATTTTCAATTTAATCTGAAGTTCCATCGTATTGAACATACAGTAATCGCAGGCGAGAGGAGTCCTACAAAAAGAGAACTCCTTAGCATTATTATGTCAACGTTTGACCCGCTGGGGTTTTTAAGCTATTTTACCGTTGCAGCCAAATCTCTTATGCGTGAAGTTTGGCGTCGTGAAGTCCGTTGGGATGAGTCCATCCCTAACGACGTGAACGTATTATGGGAACAGTGGCGTCAACAGATGCACAAGGTAACGGAATTTCGTGTGCCGCGATTCTACTTCTCTTATGGTGTGCCCCAAGATTTAGAGCTGCATGTGTTTGTTGACGCCAGCGAAGAGGTCTTTGCTGCAGTCGCCTACTGGAGGTCAAGAGGGCCGAATGGTGAAATTGAAGTTACGCTAGTCTGTGTGAAAACGAAGTGCGCCCCGCTAAAGACTGTAACTATTCCACGCCTAGAATTGCAAGCAGCTGTGCTAGGCGTACGTCTACGGAAATTGATATTGGACAATCACCAACTGGGCCTTCAACGATGCTGCTTATGGAGCGACTCTAAAACAGTTTTGAAATGGATTGGCAGCGAACATCGACGCTACAAACCGTATGTGGCGCACCGCGTTGCAGAGATTCTAAGCGGGAGTGAAGTTCGCGAATGGCGATGGGTACCAACCAAAGACAATGCAGCCGACGATGCGACAAAAAGCAATAAAAGCGTTGATTTTTCACAAAAATCTCGCTGGCTGCAGGGACCGAATTTCTTGAGATGCGATGAGGATACGTGGCCAGCTGAAGAAAACGATGCTAGAGTCATTGTGGAAGATGATGAAGAACTCCGCCCCAGATTTGCTTTAATTGCCAGCAACAACATTTTTATTGAATATAATCGTTTTTCAAGTTTCATTAGGTTAAAGAGAGCAGTAGCGTGGATTCTTCGCTTCATAAATCGATGTCGTAAACGGGAGCTAGAATATCATGACTATGGGCTTACTGCAGCTGAGATTGAAGCTGCCGAGCATCTGTTATGCCTGCGCGTTCAAACAGGATCATTCGCTTCAGAACGCAACTGTATCATAATTGGTCAAGGTATACCAAAAGCCAGCTCATTAAAACAACTTTCACCATACCTGGACGACGACGGACTACTTCGCGTGTAAGGGCGTATAGATGCAGCCAGCTTCTTGCCGTATAACGCCAGATGCCCGATTATACTGCCGTATGGGCACACCTTTACACGGTTGGTCGTACGTTATCCCCATTGCCAGATGAAGCACCAGAATCACGAGGCGACTATAAGCAATATTCGTCAGAAATACTGGATTCCCAGAATAAGACAGCTGCTACGAAGCGTAATAGCTGCATGTAAATTTTGCCATATCAGCAAGGCTGAACCGCACACGCCCATGATGGGTCCTTTACCTGAAGATCGGCTTGAGCCATACGTACGGCCCTTTACCTATACAGGACTCGACTATTTTGGGCCTATTTGCGTTACGATAGGGCGGCGTACTGAGAAGCGCTGGGTCGCGCTATTTACGTGCCTCACAGTACGCGCAATACACTTAGAGATCGCCCACGACTTATCGACGGATTCCTGCATAATCGCCATGCGCAAATTTATGAATCGGAGAGGGGTTCCAGCACGTCTACGATCCGATAATGGAAAAAACTTTATAGGAGCTAATGAAGAAGCGAAACGTTTTTCTGAAGTTTTTGATACCGAGCGTGTTCAAAACGAATTGTCAACGAAGGGAGTTGAGTGGTTCTTCAACGGCCCTGCCAACCCATCGGAAGGAGGAGTGTGGGAAAGAATGGTGCAGTGCGTAAAAAAAGTTCTCCGACATTCATTAAAAGAAGGAGTGCCACGTGAGCATGTCCTACAGAGCTTTCTGATAGAAGCAGAGAATATAGTAAACTCACGCCCATTGACGCACCTACCCATCTCTCCCGACGAAGAGGAACCACTAACACCACTAACAATACTCCTGAAGAGAAGGTACTTGGTTTACGCAAACAGTGGCGCATTGCACGGAACCTAAGGAACGCATTCTGGAAACGATGGGTACTGGAGTATTTGCCGACGCTAACCCGAAGAGTCAAATGGTGTCAGCGAATAGCACCTCTTAGAGAAGGTGATGCAGTATTTATTTGTGATCCGAATATGCCAAGAAATCTGTGGCGACGTGGAATTGTTGAACGAGTGCACACTGGCGCGGATGGTGTAGTTCGGCGTGTGGACGTGCGTACGGTTGGCGGAATTCTGCAACGAGCGGTATCTAAACTGGCAGTCGTGGATCTGGAGAATAGTGAAGCTGATCGCTCCACGGGGGTGGGGGTGTTGGAAAATAGTATTATTAACTTTCGTTAGATTTATAGTTTAAATTCAGAGACCCGTTTTGTACAACTCTGGGTTATAAACCAATGTTGTGCATTCTTCTTTCTCTCTTTTCCTATGTTCGTCAAAGCGCTGCCTAAAATGGCCATTTGATCTTGAATATCGAAAGGGTGAAAACTGCGGTAAGTTTGTAGTATTTGATCATCAATTTACTAAATTTAATTATTTTACAGAATAAACATACGTACACCTGTAGTTGTTTTAAGCAAACCCTCTTTAGCCAAAGTCGTAGCCGCGACAATATTAATTGTATAATGACTTCAAATAAGATAATTTATGTATATAAATTACATTATAATCAGCTTCAGTTCCATTACTTTCTGTTTCCTTTTTACAATGTTAATCTTAATAAATAAAATTCAATCAAAATTCAACAATTCCTTTTGTCTTTTACTCACAATATTCAATTTCAAAGAAAAAACCTACTCTTTATAATTAAATTTATTTTTTCGTTCACGCAAACGTCCCTGCGGAGTTTCTGGTAATTCACCATCCTCACCGCCCTCCGAGATTTTCGAGTCTAAAACTTAGTTTGCACTGGTTTCCGAGCCTGCCACTGTATCTTGAGGAGGATCAGAACTACAATTAGTGACCATTTGGTCGATGTGACGTTTGATCAATCTATTGGTTTTAGAGATAGGTCAAGTATACGTTCGTAACTTCTTACTAGATTGTTCCGACAAAAAAAAATAAAAAAATAAAAAAAATACGTTCGTAATCCTAGCCGCTCTTTTACTGTTGCCTCTTAACAATTACTCTTGTTTGGGTCGGAATAATCTCGAATGAAAACTGGTGCACCTTCTTCGAAAATCATATCTCTAGAACCTCTATGGTTATTCACGTTGTTAATTTGCTTCCTTTCGATTTCAAATTTGACTAGGGATGGTTTCAATAAGCTAAACCGACTTTTTAGTTCCCTACCTAACATTATCTTTGCTGGGGATTTCCCTGTAGTACAATGCTTCATTGCTCTATAGTCAAAAAGAAACCTATTGATTATAACATCTAAATCTTCACAATTTTCACTGGTCAAGTTTGCTATCAGGGACTTCTTAAATGTTTTTATAAAATTTTCTGCTTGACGGTTTGTTGCAGGAAAGCCTGGTGGGGTTAACATATGTTTTATGCTATTCCTTTTTAGAAAATGTTGAAATTCGCCTGCCGTAAAGTGGCTACCGTTGTCGCTAACCAAAATGTCAACTAAACCGAACCTACTGAACATTTCTCTTATCTTTGTAACTGTGAAAGCAGTTGTGATATGTTTGGTTTTAAAAATTTCAACCCATTTTGAATATGAATCTATGATGAAGAAATAATTTTTTATAGGTCCCGCAAAGTCTAAATGAATTCGGAAGTCGTTGGCGTCCATGGAATTAGTGCACTTTTCTCTGGACGTGGTTGCAGCTTTTTGCACGACACACAATTGGAAATTAATGTCTCTATGTCGTTATCTATATTAGGCCACCATATGTAGGATCGAGCTAAGGACTTGGTTTTTACGATACCCATATGGGAAGCATGTAGCTCAGATAAAATTCGTTTTCTTAAACTGTTAGGAATTATACTTCTAAATCCCCATAATAAACAACCATACTCGACGGAGAGTTCTGAGCTTTTGTTCTGGAATCCTAGAAAAGTTTCACCTTTCAAGGAACTTAACTTTCCACTTTCCACAGCTTCTTTCACTTTTGATAGACAAGGGTCTCTTGTAGCTTCCCTAGCAATTTTCTTGAAATTTAAATGTAACTCATTATTTGCTGAAATGAAATTAATATAATTTTGTTCTATATCCTCATTCAGATTGAGAGTTTGTGGTAGTCGGTTTAGACTGTCAGTAAAGTTTTCGGAACCTCAATCAAAACCTGACAAAATCAATGCCCATCGCTGTATTCGAGCTGCTACCATCAGAGGTAAACCCTTGTTTTTTACGAAAATAGATATAAGCGGCTTGTGATCCGTTTGTAAGACAAATTTATTTCCTAGTAAGTATTGTCTTAATTTTGTGACAGAGAATACTATAGCCAATGCCTCTTTTTGAATTGTTCTGTAGTTACGCTCTGCTGGTGAAAGTGCCCGGGAAATAAATGCAACAGGTTTCCAAGTACCGTTAGGATAATCATGAGACAAAGTTCCAGCTATTGCCACATTGGATGCATCTGTTTCTAGACCTATTGGACAACTAGGACTGTATGAAACTAAGAGGCGATCTGAAGTGATGTCCTCCTTCAGACAGACCTGTAAGAGCGTTGACATTATTCTGTCCACCTATAATTTACTAGTCCGATAAACGCACGTAGTTCAGGAATATTCTTGGGAACAGGTGCGTCAATAACTGCAGAAACCCTGTCTTTATTTTTGGACAAACCTTTTTGATCTATGTCAAATCCCAAGTACGAAATTTTTCTTTGAAAGAAAGAACATTTCTGAGCATTTAATAATAACCCGACGTTTTCAAGTTTCGCCAGCACTCTCTCAATTGTCTTAATGTGTTTTTCTAACGAATCTCCCGAAATCACTATATCGTCTAAATAACATACCACGTTAGGAATACCGCGTAAAACATTTTCAATCGTCTTCTGAAAAATTGCAGACGCTGGCTTAACGCCAAAAGGTAATCTTGTAACTTTAAAAATGCCCATGTGTGTGCTCCACGCATACAATAGTTGGGAACTTTCGTCTAACTCCAACTGGTTGTACGCGTTGGACAAGTCCAACTTGGTAAAGTAAGGGTCTTTGAGTGAAGTGAATATCTCATCCATTCTCGGTAGGGGGTATTTTACTTCCGAAAGATATTTATTAATAGTCGACTTGTAATCGCCGCATATAAGCAAGTCGCCGTTTGACTTCAAAACCGGCACCAACGGTGTGCCCCAATCTGAATCATCTGCTAACACTAAAACTCCTTTCTCCACTAATACACCAATTTGGCATTCTATTTTACCACGTCATGCCAAAGGCAAGGGTCTTGGCTTGCAGAAAATGGGGTTTATATTTTCTTTCAATTCTAATTTTACTTTATGAACATTATATTTCCCAAATCCATTGCTAAAAACGGTACGAAATTTGGTTTTTAATTCCGACTCTACCTATCTTAAATTAATTACAGGGCTAATTTCCATACCAAAACACGACATAAAATCTCGGCCTAAAATAGGACGACTACGCGTCTTGTTAACTATTATTTTTAATTTTTTCTCCTGATTACGATATTTTATACTTGCAACAAAATCACCGATTGTCAATTGCATCACAAATGTATGCAAATAAATGATCCTTGCACTGGTATAGTTTAGTGGCTTGAAAATGTTTGTTGTAGTTTAGTTGCTTGAAAATGTTTGCTCGAAATTAGAGAAAAGGCTGCGCCGGAATCCAGCACAAATTCAAGCTGAACAACATCCATTTCTGCATTAACGATAAAAGGAGGGAGCGATGTTGACTTAGAATCACTGTTCAAACTAAAAAGAGAAAATTCATTAATAATATCATCATCTTTATATTCTTTTTTAATTAAGTTCACATGTTTTTTGCAAAGCATATACTTGCTAAATGCCCTATGCGGCCACACTTGTTACATATGCTACTTTTATATTTGCAGCTACTGCTTAAATGATTGCGCCATCCACAATGCTTGCACTCCGATCTTTGATGTTGTTGTTGTTGACATGACCTCTGGCAATATAAACCGTTTTGTTGCTACTACTGCCGCTGCTGCT
Organism: Clusia tigrina; assembly: GCA_920105625.2. Lineage (NCBI taxonomy): Eukaryota > Metazoa > Arthropoda > Insecta > Diptera > Clusiidae > Clusia > Clusia tigrina. The sequence continues at coordinate 326,773,082 of OV050030.1, forward strand.
TCTGCCTGCTTGACTTTCTGTCACCTTGAAACGCCCCATGCGCCTTGTTACGGCACTAACTTCAAAATTTGCTTCTTATATATTTGCAGGCACTTTGGCCTCTGTCATTATCGCTATCTTCAACGCTTTTTCCAGCGATAAGTCTTCATCGCATTCTCCTCACATAGCCTTTCGAAAGCTGTGCCTTCTAATTCTGTCACAAACTTGTTGAGCACAAAAGAATCTAGTTGTGTGCTGAATTTGCAGTCCCTCGCTAATTTTTTTAAGAGAGTAAACCAGCCAGTAACTGGCTCTTCCTTCCGTCGGGATGCGTCAAAAAATTGTTGGCGCTCCCTAAAAATGATAGCAGGCGTGGAATAGTGCTGCTCTAACAACGTGCAGAGCTCGGCATATGTTTTTTTGCTGGTAGGACTGGATCACATAGATCGCGCAAAAGACCGGACGCTTCCATAGCAATTGTTTTAAGTAAAATTGACGAATTCGCTACATACCGAGTAGGTGCCGAAATAGGTAGTAAAAACGAGACAATCGCCACTGCGCGTACTGAAGAGTATGTATATGTATATGAATATATATAAGTATATGTATATGTATATGCAGATGTATCCGTATATGAATATGTATATGAATATGTATATGAATATGTATATGGATACTTATTTTTATATGTATATGTATATGTATATTTATTTATTTATTTATTTTTTTTTGGATTGGTTCGGAGGTGGAAATCTGCAAAACAGACACTGGGTGCTCTCGCACCAGTAGTGTGGAGCTCTTACCCACTAAAACCACCTCCTCAGACGCCTCCCAGACGGTACATAGCCGTTAAGCAATACTTCGTCTGGGAGTGGGTTGGTCAACGGACCCCTCCTATTGATTCTCTGAACGTGGCCGCCAATCCAAGTGGCGGTGGTCTCGCATGATGGCGGTCGAGGTGTCACACACCACGTCCCATTTCTCCGGGCACTCGAGCATATACTGCACGAGGTTGTCCGGTGTCACAGGTTCTCCGCAGAGTCTTTGCAGTACCGCTCTGGCACCGCTGTATCGTGGACATGAAAAATGGACATGTTCCACGTCCTCGGGCTCCGTGCCTCCACAATTATCGCAGCAGGGGATTCCTCCAGCCGAAATCTGTGTAGGTACGCCCGGAAACCTCCGTGCCCAGTCAGCAGCTGTGTGACGTGATAGTTCACCTCGCCATGCGACCTATCCATCCAGCGTTGGAGATCAGGGATCAACCTACTCGTCCAACGGCTCTTTTCGGATGCATCCCATCGGGCTTGCCACTCCTGTATGGTGCTTTGCCTAATGCCTGCTACGCGATCTTCCGCACTCAGCTCGTGCGTACTTTCGCCGTAGTATAGGCTCCACGCCTCCTTGGCCAGTAAGTCCAGCGGGATCATACCGGCTATCACCAGCGCGGCGTCTGCAGACACAGTACGGTGTGCTGAGATCGTGCGGAGCGCACATCTCCTATACGCCGCCTCTATGGTGCGAACGTAGGCCTTTACGCTCGACTTCTCAGCCCATATGGGCGCTCCATACAGGATTATGGATTTGACGACCCCTGAGATGAGCCGTCTTTTCCAGTGCCGTGGCCCTCCGAGGTTTGGCATTATCCGGCAGAGCTGGGAACAGGTCCGCGCTGCCTTCTCACCTAATCGCCGAAAGTGCTCCTTGAACGTCAGTCTTGCGTCAATCCAGACGCCTAGGTATTTGAGATGTGGGGTCGTGGTAATGGTGCAGTCACCAACCCTTATCTCCACCACCTCCTATACCTTTCGACCTGACACAAGGATAGCCTTCGTTTTGTGCTCTGCCAGCTTCAGTCCAACATCCGCCAGCCATCTTCCAACAGTGGCCACTGTGTGATTGGCCTCTGCTATTACCTCCTCCAGGTGTTTCGCCGTGATCACTAGCGCTATGTCGTCCGCATATCCGATTATTTTAACGTAATCGGGCACCCGTATGCGGAAAATGCCATCGTACATAATGTTCCAGAGAGGTGGCCCCAGTACAGACCCCTGGGCAGCTCCTCCGGTGATCTTGTACGTTTCTACACCTCTATCGGACTCGTATAATAGCATCCTGTCGCTAAAATAACTGGTGATGATTCGCCTTAGATAGATGGGAACTTTGAACTCTGCCAGCGCTTTTGCTATGCGCGCCCAGCTGGCCGAGTTAAAAGCGTTCTTGGCGTCGAGGGTGACCACGAGGCATCCCCCCTTCCATCTCTGGCCCTGAATCGCCTCCTTCGCCGTTTGGACGAGTTCGTCAATGGCATCCACGGTGGATCTGGCCTTTCGGAAGCCATATTGGCGCCTCGCCAGTCCTCCAGCATCCACTATCACCTCGTCGATCCGGGCGCAGATAATCCGCTCCAGGACCTTCCCTGCGGTGTCCAACAAGCACAGGGGACGGTAGGCCGATGGGTCCTCTGCTGGCTTATCGGCTTTAGGTATCAATACCAACCGCAGCCTTTTCCACCGTTTCGGGAAGACTCCTTCCCTAAGACAGGCCTCGTAAAGTGACCTCAGCGTTTCTGGGTGTAGTGCAGCTGCGGTTTTCAGCAATCGGTTGGGAATTCCATCTGGGCCAGGTGCCTTCTGGTCCCCAAATTTTCCAACCGCCCGCACCACCTCTTCTGTCATTACACTGGGTACTTCTTCGCCCAGCTCGGGAGAGAACTGATCAGGCACATAAGTTTGCACTAGGAAGAGCTCTCCCACAATGCGTTTGAGCAAGTTTGGACAGCTTAGAGCCCCCCTGCTACAGGGGGCCTACACGAGCCTATATGCCGTGCCCCACGGGTTGTCTTCAACCTGTGCACATAGCTCGGTGAAACTCCTGCGCTTGCTCGCCTTTATGGCCGTCTTCAGCCTTCTTTTAGCCTCTTTGTACAACTGGCGCAGTTGCAGGCAGTCTGGGTTGCCTATTGCACGCTGGTGCCTTCGCCTTGCTGCGTGGCATTCCTTGCGTAGGCCGGCGATCTCGTCCGTCCACCAATAAACGGATTTATGGTTTCTACCATAGGCCCGCCTGGGCATCGCCGCATCGCAGGCGCTCTCTAGCTGGCTCGCTAGCTGGTTCGCCATTTTCGCCGTACTGCCTTTCAGCTCAAAGTCCTCCAACATGACTTCGAGTGCGCCGTCGTTGAGGGCGTCCGCTCTCCAGCCTTTCGGCCACGTGCCTGTTCTCCGCCGTTGTTTGTTCCTTTCCAAGTCAAAGCAAATGGCATTGTGGTCGCTGTGGGTGTACGCGGAACTCACTATCCACCTGGCTCCTCTGACTAAACCGCTGCTGAGGAATGTCAGGTCGATCACAGATGTGGCTTCTCCTCTCACAAAAGTCGCCTCTCCCGCGTTCATGACGACTACGTCAAGAACGGCAAACGCGTCCATGAGGATATGACCTCTCGGTGTGGTGCGGGCGCAACCACATTCAGTTGCCCATGCGTTGAAGTTGCCGGCAATCACTACGGGGTTCCTGCCTTGCGCGTCCAGAGCAAGTCTGTCTACCACTGACTCGAACTCGTCCGCAGTTAGGCTCGGCGGCATGTAGCAACTGTACACCATGGTCCCTCCAATGGTCGCTCTGACGTAGCAATCGCTTCTCTCTATGTTGCTTAGTTGTATAGGCTTGGTTCCGCACACCCACAGTGCGGCAACACCGGTGGTGTCTTCGGCCCATACTCCTTGGTGCTTGCGCCTATACGGCTCGATAAGCACTGCAACATCGACCATCTGTTCCCTAACGGCCTGCTCCAGGAGATCCTGCGCAGCCTCGCAGTGGCTGAGATTGAGTTGGAACAACCTCATCTCCTGCGCCTGGACTTCTCCGCGGCTAGCTTGTAGGATGGGCATGAGCTACATCCTGTCGGATGCTCCACATCCTTGCCGCCGCAGGCCTTACAGAGGGCACAGGTGGGGGCCTTGTCGCACTCCCGTGCGTTGTGGCCCATACATTTGTAACAACGCAGGGGAGTCACCTTTTCGTGCACCCGGCATGAGGTCCATCCGACTCTCAGCCTGCCAGCTTTCAGAATGGCTGCGGCTGCCTGGGGCGACAGACTGATGACCGCTGTCTGTGTTCCACGGTACGCTTTCCTGAGGGACCTGATTGCATCCACGGGAGGTCTCTGCGAGAGATTGGCTGTACACAGCGCCTGGTGGACATCTTCCACCGTGGTGACTTCGTCCAGGTCTTTCACCTCCACTAGGGTTTCCAGCGTGAGCTTACGCACCTCCACACTGGTCCCCAGGACAGTCGCCAGCGCCTCATGACACTGGGGTGTCTTTGGATCTGCCGCCACGCTACACTCCAGCAGCAGTTCACCCTTGGCCGTCTTTCGGATCCTGCGGACGCTCTCTCCCAGCTCTGACAGCTGCGGGTCCCTCTTGATCTGGCGGAGGATGTCCTCGTAGCTCACCGTGCCAGTTTCCCTGATGACGCTGGCATCGGGGCGCGCTGGCTTTGGCTTCGGGCCCTTCCGCTTCGCTTGGGGTCTGGAACGAACTGTGGTCCACTCAACTTTTGCACCCTCCGCCTTTCCAGCCATAGGCTTGTGGGTCTTAGGATTTGGCCGGGTTACCGTTTTCTCGGCCGCCAGTGGCGGGGCATCCCCCCTCCTCCTCTTAGCTACCGCTCAGCTAGTCGCACTTACTTGCTCCGGTTCCCCTTCTCACGGGGGCTCTTTGGCGTTGCGATTGCGGCCGCGTATCTCTTCGCCTGTGCAGGGGCTGCCCGCGAAGACGCACCGGCTTTGCCCTGGTTGTCCACAGGAGGGCCGCCAACCTGCACCTCCTTGTCCACCTCTCCGTCCGCTATTCAGTCTGGGCTGCCCTGTCGGCTTGCACCAGCTGTGGCACTCTCGCAGCCGTACCTGCGTCCTGCTCCTCGACGACCTGCAAGCAGACATCCCGGATTTTGGATGCCTTCCGCTTGATGTCGGCATGTACATTGTGCCTTGGCACATGGAAAGCTATGAGTGCTTCAATGTGTCAATGTTTGGGTCCCCGCTCAGGACCGTTATCTTTGCTCGTAGTGCAGTCGCCTTAATGGTCCCATGGTTATTTTTGCCGAAGCAGGGAGGCCATTCGAGGGTTGACACAAGTCCTTATGGGCGCTTATGTTCAGAGCCAGACCAGCGCTAGTCGGGAATGTTACATCCGAGCCTGCAATGCCAATTAAATGGTGACGAGCATCGAGCGTTTCCTGAGACCTGCCATGGTTTTAACGGGACGGGAGCGATTGCGGCATTAAGCTACCAGACATTTCTGTAAGATTTCACTCTTACTTACTGAGGTGGCAGCATACCGCAATCGTCAGCCCACAAGCATCAGCTTATTTTCTATGTTTCCGGTATGCCATAATCAAGGCCTTACCGGTCTCGGCCTTGATTTGAGGTACAACAGATCCCACGATGTCCCTTTGTGGTCCCACGAAGGTCCCTCGCTGTTCCATCGTTGATCCCTCGTTGTCCCCCGTTGCCCAGACAGACGCCCCATGAGGGGGTCATCGCTATCTCTGGGTGCGTTGCTCACTTCAGCTGGCCATCAGCGTGTGCTGGTGTGCCATTGCCCGGGGCCGCCACGTGGAGGCAGTGAGTCTTCTTGAGGGTGTCCCACACCAGGATCGCTCTAGCACCTCCCAGTGAGGGGCAATTAGATGCTTTGCCTGGCTGGTTCCCCCCTGACCCCATTAGATGCTTTGCCTGGCTGGTTCCCCCCTGACCCCATGTATATGTATCTGCATTTGTAATTGTGTATGTATCTGTATATGTGTATGTATTTAGATATGTATAAGCAAATGTAGATGAATCTCTATATGTATATGTATATTTTTATGTATATATATGTATATTTATATGTAAATGTATATGTATATGTATATGTATATACGAGATGTGATCAAAAGATAACCGTTATTTTCATCTTTTCGTGAGTTACGTATGTTCGATGTTCGCATTTTTTTATTTTTTTATGTTGGTACACATGTCTGTTATATATGTTGGCAATACCAACAATTTTGGATTGTCAGTTTGTTTTTGACAAGATAAAAAGGTTAGTCGTGTTTAGGTGTGCTCTTCGATTTTGTACTATTCGAAAAAAATGGATCAAAGAAACTGTATTCAGTTTTGTGTAAAAAATGAAATTAAATGCGCAAGGGCATTTGAAATGTTGACTGTGGCCTTTGGCGAGTCTACTATGAGCAGATCACAAGTTCAATTGTGGTATAACCGGTTTAAGGAAGGCCGAGAAGATGTCAATGACGATGCTCGTCCTGGTCGCCCGAGCACGTCAACAACCGATGAAAACATTGACGCAGTGAAGAAAATGATTTTGGATAATCGTCGAATCACTATCAGAGAGGTTGCTGATGATGTTGGCATATCGTTCGGCTCATGCCAAGCAATTTTTACGGATGTTTTAGGCATGAAACTTGCGGCAGCGAAGATTGTTCCAAAATTGCTAAATTTTGAGCAAAAACAACGTCGCATGGACATCGCTCAGGAGCTGTTGAACATCGTCAACGACGATCCAGATTTCCTCAAAAAGATTATAACTGGTGACGAATCGTGGGTGTATGGCTATGACATTGAAACCAAAGCCCAATCATCCCCATGGAAACGTCCAGATGAGCCAAGACCCAAAAAAGCACGTCAAGATCGGTCGAACGTAAAGGTTTTGCGGACAGTTTTCTTTGATTGCAATGGCGTGGTGCATCATGAATTCTTGCCACAAGGTCGTACGTTCAACAAGGAATACTACCTTGAAGCTATGCGCCGTTTGCGAGAAGCAATTCGTCAGAAACTCCAGAATTGTGGAAAAACCAATCAAGGATTTTGCACCATGATAACGCACCAGCTCACACATCGCTGCTTGTGCGTAATTTTTTGGTCAAAAACAAAACCAATATCATACCTCAACCACCGTATTCACCGGACTTGGCCCCCGCTGACTTTTTCCTCTTTCCAAAACTGAAGACACCGATGAAAGGAAAGCGTTTTGCTACGATTGAGGAGATAAAAGAAAAATCGAAACAGGAGCTGATGGCGATACCAAAAAAAGCGTTTCAGAAGTGTTTCGAGGATAGGAAAAAACGCTGGCATAAGTGTATTATATCTGAGGGGAATTACTTTGAAGGGGACAAGATAGTTGTTGATGAATAAATAAATACTTTATTTTTTGATCACACAATAACGGTTATTTTTTGATCAAACCTCGTATGTGTATGTATTTAGATATGAATAAGCAAATGTAGATGAATCTCTATATGTATATGTATATTTATATGTATATATATGTATATTTATATGTAAATATATATGTATATGTATATGTATATACGAGATGTGATCAAAAGATAACCGTTATTTTCATCTTTTCGTGAGTTACGTATGTTCGATGTTCGCATTTTTTTATTTTTTTATGTTGGTACACATGTCTGTTATATATGTTGGCAATACCAACAATTTTGGATTGTCAGTTTGTTTTTGACAAGATAAAAAGGTTAGTCGTGTTTTGGTGTGCTCTTCGATTTTTTACTATTCGAAAAAAATGGATCAAAGAAACTGTATTCAGTTTTGTGTAAAAAATGAAATTAAATGCGCAAGGGCATTTGAAATGTTGACTGTGGCCTTTGGCGAGTCTACTATGAGCAGAACACAAGTTCAATTGTGGTATAACCGGTTTAAGGAAGGCCGAGAAGATGTCAATGACGATGCTCGTCCTGGTCGCCCGAGCACGTCAACAACCGATGAAAGCATTGACGCAGTGAAGAAAATGATTTTGGATAATCGTCGAATCACTATCAGAGAGGTTGCTGATGATGTTGGCATATCGTTCGGCTCATGCCAAGCAATTTTTACGGATGTTTTAGGCATGAAACGTGCGGCAGCGAAGATTGTTCCAAAATTGCTCAATTTTGAGCAAAAACAACGTCGCATGGACATCGCTCAGGAGCTGTTGAACATCGTCAACGACGATCCAGATTTCCTCAAAAAGATCATAACTGGTGACGAATCGTGGGTGTATGGCTATGACATTGAAACCAAAGCCCAATCATCGCAATGGAAACGTCCAGATGAGCCAAGACCAAAAAAAGCACGTCAAGTTCGGTCGAACGTAAAGGTTTCGCGGACAGTTTTCTTTGATTGCAATGGCGTGGTGCATCATAAATTCTTGCCACAAGGTCGTACGTTCAACAAGGAATACTACCTTGAAGTTATGCGCCGTTTGCGAGAAGCAATTCGTCAGAAACTCCAGAATTGTGGAAAAACCAATCATGGATTTTGCACCATGATAACGCACCAGCTCACACATCGATGCTTGTGCGTAATTTTTTGGTCAAAAACAAAACCATTATCATACCTCAACCACCGTATTCACCGGACTTGGCCCCCGCTGACTTTTTCCTCTTTCCAAAACTGAAGACACCGGTGAAAGGAAAGCGTTTTGCTACGATTGAGGAGATAAAAGAAAAATCGAAACAGGAGCTGTTGGCGATACCAAAAAAAGTGTTTCAGAAGTGTTTCGAGGATTGGAAAAAACGCTGGCATAAGTGTATTATATCTGAGGGGAATTACTTTGAAGGGGACAAGATAGTTGTTGATGAATAAATAAATACTTTTTGAAAAAATTGAAAATAACGGTTATTTTTTGATCAAACCTCGTATACAGATACATACACAATTACAAATTCAGATACATATACATGGGGTCAGGGGGGAACCAGCTAGGCAAAGCATCTAATGGGGTCAGGGGGGAACCAGCCAGGCAAAGCATCTAATTGCCCCTCACTGGGAGTCCTGGTGTGGGACACCCTCAAGAAGACTCACTGCCTCCACGTGGCGGCCCCGGGCAATGGCACACCATCACACGCTGATGGCCAGCTGAAGTGAGCAACGCACCCAGAGATAGCGATGACCCCCTCATGGGGCGTCTGTCTGGGCAACGGGGGACAACGAGGGATCAACGATGGAACAGCGAGGGACCTTCGTGGGACCACAAAGGGACATCGTGGGATCTGTTGTACCTCAAATCAAGGCCGAGACCGGTAAGGCCTTGATTATGGCATACCGGAAACATAGAAAATAAGCTGATGCTTGTGGGCTGACGATTGCGGTATGCTGCCACCTCAGTAAGTAAGAGTGAAAACTTACAGAAATGTCTGGTAGCTTAATGCCGCAATCGCCCCCGTCCCGTTAAAACCATGGCAGGTCTCAGGAAACGCTCGATGCTCGTCACCATTAAATTGGCAGTGCAGGCTCGGATGTAACATTCCCGACTAGCGCTGGTCTGGCTCTGAACATAAGCGCCCATAAGGACTTGTGTCAACCCTCGAATGGCCTCCCTGCTTCGGCAAAAATAACCATGGGACCATTAAGGCGACTGCACTACGAGCAAAGATAACGGTCCTGAGCGGGGACCCAAACATTGACACATTGAAGCACTCATAGCTTTCCTTGTGCCAAGGCACAATGTACATGCCGACATCAAGCGGAAGGCATCCAAAATCCGGGATGTCTGCTTGCAGGTCGTCGAGGAGCAGGACGCAGGTACGGCTGCGAGAGTGCCACAGCTGGTGCAAGCCGACAGGGCAGTCCAGACTGAAGAGCGGACGGAGAGGTGGACAAGGAGGTGCAGGTTGGCGGCCCTCCTGTGGACAACCAGGGCAAAGCCGGTGCGTCTTCGCGGGCAGCCCCTGCACAGGCGAAGAGATACGCGGCCGCAATCGCAACGCCAAAGAGCCCCCGTGAGAAAGGGGATCCGGAGCAAGTAAGTGCGACTAGCCGAGCGGTAGCTAAGAGGAGGAGGGGGGATGCCCCGCCACTGGCGGCCGAGAAAACGGTAACCCGGCCAAATCCTAAGACTATAAGCCTATGGCTGGAAAGGCGGAGGGTGCAAAAGTTGAGTGGACCACAGTTCGTTCCAGACCCCAAGCGAAGCGGAAGGGCCCGAAGCCTAAGCCAGCGCGCCCCGATGCCAGCGTCATCAGGGAAACTGGCACGGTGAGCTACGAGGACATCCTCCGCAAGATCAAGAGGGACCCGCAGCTGTCAGAGCTGGGAGAGAGCGTCCGCAGGATCCGAAAGACGGCCAAGGGTGAACTGCTGCTGGAGTTGAGCGTGGCGGCAGATCCAAAGACACCCCAGTGTCATGAGGCGCTGGCGACTGTCCTGGGGACCAGTGTGGAGGTGCGTAAGCTCACGCTGGAAACCCTAGTGGAGGTGAAAGACCTGGACGAAGTCACCACAGTGGAAGATGTCCACCAGGCGCTGTGTACAGCCAATCTCTCGGAGAGACCTCCCGTGGATGCAATCAGGTCCCTCAGGAAAGCGTACCGTGGAACACAGACAGCGGTCATCAGTCTGTCGCCCCAGGCAGCCGCAGCCCTTCTGAAAGCTGGCAGGCTGAGAGTCGGATGGACCTCATGCCGGGTGTGCGAAAAGGTGACTCCCCTGCGTTGTTACAAATGTATGGAGTTCGGCCACACCGCGCAGAAATGCGGTAGCAAGAACGATTGGCGCCACAAGTGCTACAGATGCGGCACAGAGGGCCACAACGCACGGGAGTGCGACAAGGCCCCACCTGTGCCCTCTGTAAGGCCTGCGGCGGCAAGGATGTGGAGCATCCGACAGGATGTAGCTCATGCCCATCCTACAAGCTAGCCGCGGAGAAGTCCAGGCGCAGGAGATGAGGTTGTTCCAACTCAATCTCAGCCACTGCGAGGCTGCGCAGGATCTCCTGGAGCAGGCCGTTAGGGAACAGATGGTCGATGTTGCAGTGCTTATCGAGCCGTATTGGCGCAAGCACCAAGGAGTATGGGCCGAAGACACCACCGGTGTTACCGCACTGTGGGTATGCGGAACCAAGCCTATACAACTAAGCAACATAGAGAGAAGCGATTGCTACGTCAGAGCGACCATTGGAGGGACCATGGTGTACAGTTGCTACATGCCGCCGAGCCTAACTGCGGACGAGTTCGAGTCAGTGGTAGACAGACTTGCTCTGGACGCGCAAGGCAGGAACCCCGTAGTGATTGCCGGCGACTTCAACGCATGGGCAACTGAATGTGGTTGCGCCCGCACCACACCGAGAGGTCATATCCTCATGGACGCGTTTGCCGTTCTTGACGTAGTCGTCATGAACGCGGGAGAGGCGACTTTTGTGAGAGGAGAAGCCACATCTGTGATCGACCTGACATTCCTCAGCAGCGGTTTAGTCAGAGGAGCCAGGTGGATAGTGAGTTCCGCGTACACCCACAGCGACCACAATGCCATTTGCATTGACTTGGAAAGGAACAAACAACGGCGGAGGACAGGCCCGTGGCCGAAAGGCTGGAGAGCGGACGCACTCGACGACGGCGCACTCGAAGTCATGTTGGAGGACTTTGAGCTGAAAGGCAGTACGGCGGAAATGGCGAACCAGCTAGCGAGCCAGCTAGAGAGCGCCTGCGATGCGGCGATGCCCAGGTGGGCCTATGGTAGAAACCATAAATCCGTTGGCACCAGCGTGCAATAGGCAACCCAGACTGCCTGCAACTGCGCCAGTTGTACAAAGAGGCTAACAGAAGGCTGAAGACGGCCATAAAGGCGAGCAAGCGCAGGAGTTTCACCGAGCTATGTGCACAGGTTGAAGACAACCCGTGGGGCACGGCATATAGGCTCGTGATGAAAGAGCCCCCCTGCTACAGGCAGGGGGGCTCTAAGCTGCCCAAACTTGCTCAAACGCATTGTGGGAGAGCTCTTCCCAGTGCAAACTTATGTGCCTGATCAGTTCTCTCCCGAGCTGGGCGAAGAAATACCCAGTGTAATGACAGAAGAGGTGGTGCGGGCGGTTGGAAAATTTGGGGACCAGAAGGCACCTGGCCCAGATGGAATTCCTAACCGATTGCTGAAAACCGCAGCTGCACTACACCCAGAATCGCTGAGGTCACTTTACGAGGCCTGTCTTAGGGAAGGAGTCTTCCCGAAACGGTGGAAAAGGCTGCGGTTGGTATTGATACCTAAAGCCGATAAGCCAGCAGAGGACCCATCGGCCTACCGTCCCCTGTGCATGTTGGACACCGCAGGGAAGGTCCTGGAGCGGATTATCTGCGCCCGGATCGACGAGGTGATAGTGGATGCTGGAGGACTGGCGAGGCGCCAATATGGCTTCCGAAAGGCCAGATCCACCGTGGATGCCATTGACGAACTCGTCCAAACGGCGAAGGAGGCGATTCAGGGCCAGAGATGGAAGGGGGGATGCCTCGTGGTCACCCTCGACGCCAAGAACGCTTTTAACTCGGCCAGCTTGGCGCGCATAGCAAAAGCGCTGGCAGAGTTCAAAGTTCCCATCTATCTAAGGCGAATCATCACCAGTTATTTTAGCGACAGGATGCTATTATACGAGTCCGATAGAGGTGTAGAAACGTACAAGATCACCGGAGGAGTTCCCCAGGGGTCTGTACTGGGGCCAGCTCTCTGAAACATTATGTACGATGGCATTCTCCGCATACGGGTGCCCGATTACGTTAAAATAATCGGATATGCGGACGACATAGCGCTAGTGATCACGGCGAAACACCTGGAGGAGGTAATAGCAGAGGCCAATCACACAGTGGCCACTGTTGGAAGATGGCTGGCGGATGTTGGACTGAAGCTGGCCGAGCACAAAACGAAGGCTATCCTTGTGTCAGGACGAAAGGTATAGGAGGTGGTGGAGATAAGGGTTGGTGACTGCACCATTACCACGACTCCACATCTCAAATACCTAGGCATCTGGATTGACGCAAGACTGACGTTCAAGGAGCACTTTCGGCGATTAGGTGAGAAGGCAGCGCGGACCTGTTCCCAGCTCTGCCGGATAATGCCAAACCTCGGAGAGCCACGGCACTGGAAAAGACGGCTCATCTCAGGGGTCGTCAAATCCATAATCCTGTATGGAGCGCCCATATGGGCTGAGAAGTCGAGCGTAAAGGCCTACGTTCGCACCATAGAGGCGGCGTATAGGAGATGTGCGCTCCGCACGATCTCAGCACACCGTACTGCCTTGAACGAGATGAGATCAGCAAGTATCAAATGGGTCGATACGTGAACTGCAATGAAGCGCTTTGGAAAATATTTTTTTTGTAATTCATGAGCGTTTTCCCACTGTTGTGCATCTCGCAGCTCATTTGGAGAATGGCCAAAGAGTGTATTTCAACCCAGAGAATACAGTACAGCGAGCGGAAACACCACCAGCAACAACATTGACGAGTTTTTTCTCAACTTGCGCCAGTGATCCGTTTGCGAGAACATTGCTTTATTCGGAAATGCCTCGATATTATACATGGAATGCATCGTCGAAGAAATGGTTACGCAGAAAGCAAGGCCAACCAGTAGATGGACATCCAGGTGTGTTCCCAACTAATGCATTAGGACGAATTTACACAATCCACCCGAAAAACGACGATTGCTTCTACCTTCGGTTGCTATTCGCGGTTCAGCTTCATTTGAGTCATTGCGTACTGTGAATGGTACGGTGTGTGCAACTTTTCGAGAAGCATGCCAGCAATTACAATTGCTATATATATGCTATATATATATGAGAATCATTGGAATCAAACGATGGACGATGCAATAGCTACTTCGCATGCCACTGAAGTTCGCACACTTTTCGCGATGATCATTTCGACATGTCAGCCTTCAAATCCGCGTCAATTATGGGATACGTACAAAAATTACATTGCCGAAGACATTGTACATCGTATTCGAGTGGCAACATGGAATTCAGAATTGCAAATGAACGATGACATCTACAATGAAGCATTGGTGTGTATTGAAGATTTGTGTTTGCTTATGAGTAGTAAACTATTGACTGAAATTCATATGCAAGCACCAAATCGTCAAATCAGAGATGTACTGAATCGTGAATTGGAACGTGAGCGTGCTTACGACAGAATAACTTTGGAACAACAAGTACAAAGAAATGTTCCATTATTGAATGAGCAGCAAAAGAGTGCGTATGATGAATTGATGAAGGCTGTCAATGATGGAAACGGTGGACTATTTTTTCTTGATGCGCCCGGCGGAACTGGGAAAACGTTCCTGATATCATTGATTTTAGCAACAATACGATCTCAAAATGGCATTGCTTGTATGAAAGATCTGCGGAATAATAATTTCGCTTTAGTGGCGCAATGATACTGTTAGCAGGCGATTTTCGACAAACACTTCCTGTTATTCCGAAATCAACAGTGGCGGATGAATTGAACGCATGTTTCAAGTCATCGTATTTGTGGCGGTACGTGAAAACCATACGATTGACTATGAATATGCGAGTGTTCCTGCAACAGGATAGCACCGCAGAAGTTTTCTCTAAAGAACTGCTAAGAATTGGAAATGGGCAAATTCCGGTAGATACTTCCAGTGGTTTGATATCAATTCCACCTGCCATTTGTCAATTCACTTCAACGAAAACCAAAACTGGCCAAAATTATCGTAACTACGATTGGTTGAGTGCACGCGCAATTTTAGCTGCCAAAAATACCGATGTTAATAACTTAAGCTGGACGATTCAAAGTCAAATTCCGGGAGATTTGCGCTCATATAAATCGATCGATCGTGTTGAAAATGAAGACGAAGCCGTGAATTATCCAGTGGAATTTCTAAATTCTTTGGATTTGCCTGGGTTGCCGCCGCATTATTTGCGTCTCAAAGTTGGATCTATCATTATTATGCTTCGCAATCTTTATGCGCCGAAACTGTGTAATGGATCCCGACTGATTGTGACGCAGCTATCGAATAATGTGATAGTTGCAAGAATTTTGAAAGGGACTTACAAGTCGACAGAATGCTTGATTCTACGAATTCCTTTGAGTTCCAACGATTGGAATTTCAGTTCAAACGTATTCAGTTTCCAGTGAAACTTGCATTTGCGATGACAATCAACGGGTCACAAGGACAGTCGCTGGAAGTGTGTTGCCTAAATTTGGAAATGCCATGTTTTTCACACGGCCAGCTAGCTATACGTGGCGTGTTCACGAGTTGGAAAACCATCTTCTCTGTACATTTACGCACCGAAACAGAAAACAAAAAATGTTGTTTATCAAGCTACGTTACATTGAAAAAAATGTAGAAAAATCGCAAATAAATTATTTTCAACACAATATAAATTCAACTTTCTTTTCTTTTCAAAACACATAATTTCACGCAGGGCAACGCCTGTGGGGTCAGCTAGTATATATACTCGTATATACATGGATATGTATATGTATATTTTTTATACATTTTTTATACATTTTTTGGTGCAATCTGTATTAATATAATAAACAATATTTTTATTTTAAACCTATATAACAATAACTAAATTGCAACATAACATTTATGGAGTGCACCCAGTGGTGCAACAATTTCTTAATTGTAGGTATTCATAAAAAAAAAATATCTGCTGTTGATTTCCTTTTTAAACGGCTGAATGTACTCATATGAGCTGTGAGATCTGATATGGGTGGATTAGAGTGCCCGTGAATTCTCAGTTTGTATGCCATTGCATATTTTTTTATTTCTTACACAATTGTCGGGACTTTCAGGTCACGATGGAGTTGGTTGATCGTTGCGTAGTTTGGAGCTTTTGCAATGATACGCAGAGTTTTTGATTGGAATATCTGGATAATTTCGACATTAGAGATTGCCGCAATGCCCCACTGTTGTATGCCATATGTCCATATCGGTTTTAAGTCGGTTGAGTAAAAGCTTACTTTTGACTGAAACTTGGGAATTTCGATTCAGCAGCCAGTGTAAATTTCTAAGCTTTATTCCCAGCGCCTTACGGCGCTGTGATAAGATTTAAAAAGATAAATTGTAGAGACAGTTCTCTGGGGTTAACTGAATGCACTGTAAGTGTAAATAAATTTTGATAGTTTTAGCAATAATATAAATTTTTCTTGCAATTTTTGATATCAGAAATACAGATTTTTTTCCATTCTGTATTAAATACAATAAACCTGAATAACAACATAACATTTATGGAGTGCACTCAGTGGTGTAACCATTTCTTAATTGTAGGTATTCATCAGCAGAAAATATCTGCTGTTGATTTCCTTTTTAAACGATTGAATGTAGTCATATGAGCTGTGAGTTCTGATATGAGTGGATAAAAGTACCCCTGAAATCTCAGTTTGTATGCCTTTGCATATTTTTTTATTTCTTGCACAATTGTTGGGACTATCAGGTCACGATGGAGTTGGTGGTTCGTTACGTAGTATGGGGCTTTTGCAATAATACGCAGCGTTTTTTAATGGAATCTCTGGAGTATTTCGACATTATAGGTTGCCGCAAAGCCCCACAGTTGTATGCCAAATGTCCATATCGGTTTTAAGGCGGCTAAGTAAAGTAATACTCGGGAATTTTGATTCAGCAGCCAGTGTAAATTTCTAAGGTTTATTCCCAGCGCCTTACTCTTGATGAATATATGAATTTTCTATGTTAGCTTGCTATCGAGGTGCATGCCCAGGTATTTAGTCACATTGCAATGTGGTACATTCACGTCGTTGAGTTTTACGGCTGGACAGGTGTTAAACCTTTGAAGTTTAAGCGACGCCACTTGTGGAAGGGTGCTCATTGCGAGTACAGCTGACTCGTCTGCAAATGTGCCAATGATAGTTCCTTCGGAAACAGGTAAATCGTGTGTATAAAGCAAGTATAGGGTGGGGCCCATGACACTGCCTTGGGGTCCACCGGCCGAACTTTCGCACATTTCAGATTATTCTTCACCTTGTTTTACAAAGAATTAAGGATTTTTAAGGTAGGATTTGATAAATTTAATAGTTTATTGGAAGTGTTTTCCTCATTTTGGAGAGTAATCCGTTATGGCAGACACGGTCGAAAGCCTGGGATATATCGAGAAACGCCGCTGTACAATATTTTTTTTTGGCTCGAATGCAGTGTGAATGCAATTTACAAATCTATGAACCTGTTAAATTGTACTGTGTTGTTTCCTGAACCCGAATTGGTGATTAGAAATTAGATTTGATTTTTCTATTATTGGCATTCATCTTTTGACGAAGAGAGTTTCCAAAATTTTAGAGCCGATCTGCAGCAAGCTGAAGGGGGTATATGACTCAACTTTAGACTTTCTCCGGGCTTAAGGATCATTTTCACTTCATCCACTTTCCATTGAGGGGGAACAAAACCAAATAATAAAGCAGCGTTGTATATATAAGGCAGGAAAGTGAATCCCTCTTCTGGAAGCTGCCTAAATATTTCTCCACTAATGAGATAGTATCCGGGGGCTTTCTTTGCTATAAGGTTTTTGATCGGTTCCTTGACTTTCCCTTTTGAACATTTTTGTGTGGGCATGTCCATCTGGTAGATGTGTCCCACGGTTTTTATTACTCTTTCTGCAGTGATTGGGGATAGTTCGATTTCATATGGGGTAAACACTCCTTTTAAATATCGTGCAAATGTTCATGATTTTTCGATATCACTTTTAGCCTATTCTTTGTTTTCCATTCTGATGGCAGACTGTGCCAGAGTTGGCCTCTTTAACTGTTTTGTTGCTTTCCAGAGGGAATAGTCGGAGACAGAATTTGCATCAAGTTTACTGAGAAAGTACTGAAGTTGAGAGTTGTGTTCTGTTTTGAGGAGCACTTTGAGATCTTTTGAGAGTGTACTTAATTTTTTCTTATCCCCAGCATGTTTACTCTGTTGCCACTTTTTTCTGCGTGTTTTTCCCAGTTTTTCTTTCACAAGAGGAGAGATATGTGTGGATTGACGCTTGATTATGGTGTTGTTGACTTCCAACCAGCCTGTTGGAGACAATTATTGAAGTCTTCAATAGCTGTCATGATATCTTCACTAGACTTAAACGAGTGCTCCAGGTTAATTGTTGAAGATTTTTACAGTCGGAAGTAATTCCAGTCAGTTTTGCTGTTGTAAAGGCGACATTCAGAAGGTGAGTCAACAAAAATATTAATTATTGTAAAAATTACTGGAGAATGGTCAGAAAATAGATCATGGCATGGGCTGCATGTTATATGCCTAGTCGATATGCCTTTCATTATGCAAAAGTCTATTAGGTCGGGAATTTTATTTGTATCCGTTGGCCAATACGTAGGTGAGCCTGAGAAAGCTTTGAGAAGATTTAGATTTGTTATAGCCGCCAAGAGTTGTCGGCCTTTGGGAGTAGTGAGACGGGAACCCCAGTACGTAAGTTTTGCATTATAGTCTCCTCCAGCTAAAAATCTGTTTCCGAGGCTTGTGAAGTACATACTCCTCTGCCTTGATGGCATGTTTGGGTGGGCTATATACTGCCGAAATTGTAATTGAGCCTTTTCAATCTTCCACAACTATGTTGGTGGCTTGAATAGCTTCTGTGCAGTAAGATTTCATAAACACGTGTCTGATATTCTATTTTATTATAATAGCTGATCCCGCTTGTGCTTTTTTGTCGGGGTGCATTGTATGATAGAGCTTATAGTCTGGTATTTGAAAGTAGCTCTTATTTCAATTTATTTTAAAGCTTTCACATATAAGACAGGGTCTTTTAAATGCGTCAAGAAGTATCCGAATAACAATGAATTATATATAACAAAAATTACTTAAAATAAGACTAAGAATGTAAGTTAAATTAAACTAAATTATTAGATCAGACAAATAAATAAGATAAATTCAGATAAATAAATAATTAAACATATAAATAATTGAATAAATAAATAATTAACTTTAAAAATAAATAATTTTTATGAAATAAGAAAAAGTCAGATCAGAAAAACAATGAATAAACAAAAAGGAAACAAAAAGTAGAAAAGCAGAAAAGAGAAAAAAAAAATATCATTAAGAAAATTAGTGAAAAACTGCTTGCTTAAAGTTGTGCTTACTTGAGATACTCCTAATTGCCAAAGGCAACGAATTCCACAACCTGATGGCGTTCACAAAAAAGAGTCTATTCGAGTTTAAATACTTGTAATTAGGGAATAAGAGGTTCATACTTCTCCTCGATTTACAAAACTTCAACTTTACAAACAAATAATTAAGTGTTCGCGTGTATATTAAGTTATGTAGAAATATGCAATTTCTAGCATCCATATAATACAAATATTGCAACCAAGGACCTGATTGCAAAACTTACTGATATGGTCAAACTTTCTTAAACCATATACATATCTTGTAGCATTATTGAATGCCACCTGCAACTTATGCCTGGAACCCGAGTCAAGTTTACCATAAACAACCTCTGAGTAAGTCATGATCGGCACAATAAGCTAAAGCACCAACCTCCTTCTGGTCTCAGTAGGCACAAATGATTCAGTCCTCCTCAATTTCCGTAAGGTATAGTATACCTTACTCACCACTGAATTTATGTGATCCTCACAGGATAGTACGGAGTTAATGTGGTATCCAAGGTTTTTTACTTTTTCTACTTATCGGTAAAATGAGTTTCAGATATTAGAAGAATATCTATGTCGTGAGTCTGGAGTAATACTTTAATCTCTAATATGTGTTTGGATAACCCATTTGCATTCCATACGAGAATATTTATGGGATGGAAGAACTACAATTTTTCGTCGTGAGGGCTACGAGTAGATTCATCATACTTGTGATTTGCTGCGTGACTTGCTTGAGAAGGATGATCATTGCTCGCATTTCGTTTGAAGGCTCGGAGGCGATTTCCTAAGGATGTGGGGCTGAGATATTCTCTCTCGTGACTTGTGTAGTGTTTCTAACTACTTGGGAGTATGAAAGTGAATTCGAGCTCTGTCTGGATGGTTGGGAGGCGATAAATGTGGGACTGGGTTCCTTTTCTCTCAGTGAGCGATATTTTAATGTTGGTAATTTTTTGTACACCATGCAGCCTTTATATTTTGCTGGGTGATTACCTTCATACAATGCACATTTGACGTAATCAGTTCTCGTCTTACGCGAGCAATCTGCAGACGAGTGAGTTCCAGTGCATTTAATTCAGACCGGTTTTCTGCGGCAGTAGGTTTTTGTGTGACCATACTGCTGGCAGTTAGCGCCTTGAGGGATTTCGCGCTTTGGACGTATTGAAGAGGTACTTGACTCCGTAAATATCCTTGTTGTTTGGGTTCGCTTTTAGCTCATCAATGAACATTGGCAGTGGTTTGTTTGTGTTTCTTTGTTTAATATTTCAGATATTCACGGTAGTGTGGCCGAGTGCTAGTAGTGTTTCAGCAATTTCCTCCGTGTCCATGTTTTTGAGTATCACTCTAAAGCTTCTTCCCTGTTTTGATTTATAGGCGTAAAATTTGGTATTTTTTTACTCTAGTTGGTTTATTATTGATTTGTAGGCTTCAGGAGTCGATGCTTGTATTTTTACTTGTTCATTACTTATGAGTTTTATATCATAAGAACTAGGAGCTTTTTCCGTTAGGGGCTTCATTCGAGGAGTAATGTTGTTGACGTTGTCAACAAATATTGGTGGAGGTTTGAGAGCTTTTTTTGGGGCTTAAGACCTTTCCGTTATTGATGCTGACGGCCATCACGCCAAATATTAATTTCGTCCTTGAATTACGTATTCACTGCATATAGC
The DNA here is from genome assembly GCA_920105625.2 of Clusia tigrina. Taxonomy (NCBI): domain Eukaryota; kingdom Metazoa; phylum Arthropoda; class Insecta; order Diptera; family Clusiidae; genus Clusia; species Clusia tigrina. The sequence continues at coordinate 326,793,604 of OV050030.1, forward strand.
AACTATTCTAAAAAAAGGGATATTTTGTGCCAACAGTTTCTTGACAGTATCAAAATAGAGTTATTTGTTTTTGTTGTTTTAGTTCTTCTTTTCCAATGAATTTTAAGTTTTTTTTTATCAATTGTCTTTAAATGTTCTGTATACTCGTACATACAATAATTTAAAAAAAGTCAAACATTAATAAAAAGTACTATTTTTTTGCAATCGAAATTCAAAAATTGAATTTATTTTCAATGTGCCAACTCATTCTTGACAGACTGTATATATACAGGGTAGGCCAAAAGTCACCACGGGGTTTAAATATTTAATAATTTTTTCGTTTATATATTTTTGAAATTTTTTTTCCAGATTATAAAATATTCAAAATGGAAATATTTTTACATTAAGTATAGAAAATAACGTCACTTAAATGAGCCCTGTTTTCAGCTTCGCAATGATGGGCCCGTTTTAGAGAATTTTCCATAACAACTTTCAAAATTTGTGGCTGTTGCGCTCGAATTTATGCAACAATGTTGGTCTTGAGTTCAAGAATTGTCTCGGGCTTGTTCACATACGATACGTATACTCGATCCTTCTAATAACCCAAAAGAAAATAGTCTGTTTTCAAGAGCAGGATGTAAACAATTTGCTATCATAAACCGATACCGCTCTCCATTTACGCTTACAGCACTTCCATCTTAATTTTCGTAGAAATAAGGCCCAATGATATTTTCAGATGTAATGATACAACATACTGTATACCTAATGGGGTGCAATTGGCGCTGATGAATGGCTCTTAGACTGTTAAAATTTAACTGTTAAAAAAATGTAATAAACTGAAAAAAAAATTTTCAAAATATATAAACGAAAAACTTATTAAATTTTTAAGCCCCATAGTGACCCTGTGTATATATACATATAAATATATATATATATATATATATATATATATATATATATATATATATATATATATATATATATACACATATATATATATATATATATATATATATATATATATATATATATATATATATATATATATATATATATATATATATATATATATACATATATATATATATACATATATATATATATATATATATATATATTATTTATTTATTTAAAAGGATTATTCACAATAATAACTTATTATAACAAATTTAAGAAGAAGAGTCATAGCTACCAGGCCTTCAACTCGATTTTAATATATTATTTTACATATTTACTTATTTAGGTATTTAAATATAATTTTGGATGTGGCATTCTTTTAAGAATTTATTAATCTTTGTTATGTTATTCTTTGATGTATCTTTTAGAGAATCACTTGGAATCTGGTTATGGAATATATTTTTACGGGTTTTTTGGAAGTTGGGGCAGTTATTTAGCAGGTGTAACGAGGATATTGATTCCCCACAGAATTGACAGTTAGGTAACGGTTCCCCACGTAGCAAATGCTCGTTTGAGCATTTGGTGTGTCCGATGCGGAGTCGTACAAAGTTTTTTGTTTGTTGGCGAGAGCAAGTTACAGGATAATATGGTTTCATTCCATCTGTGTTGAAGGTGGTGTAAAGGTGTTTATATTTTTTCCAAGTGGAATAGTTCGTGGCAACATGGAGAGATACTATATGTCGCAGTAGGTCTTTAGTTTCTGTGACTTGGAAGACGTAGTTTCTGTGAGTTTGGAGCCGTAATTGACTCTGCAGCAGCTATATCTGCAAGTTCGTTACCTGGTATCCCCGAATGTCCTGGGACCCACATAATTTTTATTTTCTTGGAAAATTTAATACACGAGTTACGGATATATATATATATATATATATATATATATATATATATATATATATATATATATATATATATATATATGTGGGATTTTCATCTGCCACACATATGGCAACTCTTTCACCGTCACAAAATCCGTGAACAACGAGTACGCAAGAGAGGAGAGGGAGTTCTAACCGAGACGCGGACGATTAAAGACGTGAAGACGCAGAGCAAAAGACGTGAAGAGTTTCATTTAATTAATATATTTCAGTTTTCAAACAAATTCTTATTTACATTAACATTGAATTTATCTCTATAATTTAAAATAATAAAGTACTTTTCAATTAAAACAAACTAAACCCCCATATTTTGGGGGCTCAACCGGGATCCTAGACAATTGAACAAACAAAAAGAAACAAGAAGAACAATTACAACAAAAATTTTGGGCTGATAAAGCATTGTGTTGTGAACGATAGCAAAATTCTCCTTAGTGCTACTGCTTCGAGAAACCGCAAGCGCACAAGCTAACGTAATAATTATATTGGACGCGCATAATTAAGTTACACGGAATGTTTCGTTTGGGTATGTTTGAGTGTGTTCGCGAGAACCTTCGGAGAGGCAGAAAGGCAAACATTACTGCTCTCCACAAATTCGTTTTTGAGAGCGAAGGAGATAGCACGAACAGGCAACGGTTGAGGGAGTTTGAAGCCTTTGAATTTAACGAGACCGATGATGCGTATGGAAAAAAGGCAAAGTTTGTTGCAGCACATTTGGCGACGGCAGATTTAATTTCAATTTGCAACCTGCTGGGCATAAAATACACCGCAGAAGATTTGAAGTTGCACATATTCAAAAATTTAAAGAAGCGTAGTTTGCTTTCATCCAATGTTGAAGACGTCGACGAGGAGGAAAACGAAAATGATGACGAAGACGTTAATGACGAAGAATACAAGTGTGCAATGGATAATAGGAAAATTGATGTCATACAACAACGGCGGAGTGTAGCAGTAAACGAGCAAGTTCGACACAACGAGAGTTTTTTCTCAGCTGACAACGATGAGCATAGAGGACAGCACAAAATAGCACCACGATTCGCTATTAATTTTCGAGACGTAGAAGACTCTGTGCGACGTTTTGATGGTACTAACAATTTACCTGCTGACGTATGGGTGGCTGAGTTTGAGGAGACAGCTGCAATAATGCAGTGGGATGATTTTCAAATGTTTGTGTTCGCGAAAAAATCATTGAGTGGCGTGGGAAAAATTAAGGTCAGCTCTGATTGAGGAATTTTCAAGAAAAACCGATAGTGCAAAAATACACAAAGAACTTACGGAGAGGAAAATGAGAAAGAGTGAAAGCGTTTTTGAATACTTTTTTAGCATTAAAGAGATTGCATCGAGAGGTTCGATCGAGGAAAGTTCAATAATACAATATGTAATCGACGGTATCGAGGACTTGAACATTAATAAATCGATTTTATACGGCGCGAAAAATATTCGAGAATTTAAAGATAAATTGTCATGCTATGAGACATATCGTGAAAAATCGAAGAGTGAGAACGTGTCGAAAATATCTCAACGGAAAGTTGAAGTAAAAAAAGACAATAGTGACCGCGGTGTGGCGAAGAATAATGTACAATGCTATAATTGTGGTGGCAAAGGCCATAAATCCTTTGAGTGTAAAGACAAAAATAAAGGCACTAAGTGTTTCCGTTGTAACCAATTCGGTCATCTATCAACAAATTGTACTGCGAACATCGAAAGACAAACAAATACTCGATTTTTAGAACCAAAAAGCGATATGATGAACAAAATGGTGACAATAAACGACCGTGAATATTTGGCCCTGTTAGATACGGGTAGCAAATTTAACATAATGACTGAGAACGTTTTTAACAACATTCGTGGCGCAACACTTCAACAAGCAAACTTTTATCTGATCGGTTTCGGGCGTACTAGAATCAAACCTATGGGACAGTTCGACGAACGTATGGTGATTGATGGCGAGGCATATGATGTGAACTTCGTGGTGGTGCCACAAGATGCCATTACCGTTGATTTAATAATTGGGGAATGTTTTTTCACTCAGGCTGAAGTTACCATACGGCCAACTGGTGTGGCTATCAAGAATATTGAACTTAAAGACGCAGAATACCAGCTGATGCGAATTGGAATAGTTGATGATGAGTCGCAACTGGATATAGATGAAACAGCCAGCAAAAATGCGAAGGACAAAGTAATGGATCTCATTGGAAACTATAGACCTGAAAAGAAGAAGATTTTTAACATCGAGATGAACATAGTTTTGGAAAACGATACACCAATCTCATCGCGTCCTCGAAGACTTCCATTGACGGAACGAGCTTTAGTGGATGACCAAGTTGATCAATGGCTAAGAGAGGGAATCATTGAGAATTCAGAATCCGAGTTTAGCAGTCCGGTCGTATTAGTGAAGAAACGTGACGGAAATTCCAGACTATGTATAGACTATCGTCGAATAAATAAGGTTATTATGAAAGACCGTTTTCCTCTGCCGCTGATAGAGGATCAGCTGGATCGTCTCCAAAACGCCAAAGTATTTAGTACACTCGACTTGACAAATGGATTTTTTCACGTGCCCGTCGCGGAACACAGTCGCAAGTTTACATCCTTTGTAACTCCCAGCGGTCAATACCAATTTAAACGAGTCCCATTTGGTTTAACCAACTCCCCTGCCGTGTTCCAACGCTATATCAACGCAATCATAACGTAAATTTTAGCTAAACTAAGTTCTGCCGATCCAACAAAGTGGTATAAGCATCTGGACAAAGTTCAACAGGCGATGAACTTATCATTTTCAAGAAGTATAGCAACGACTCCATTTGAACTCCTCATTGGGATTAAAATGCGAACATCTGAACAGCTACATATAACCAAATTGATTGAGGAAGAGATGATAAAAAATTTTTCTGAAGAAAGAGATGAGATGAGAAAACATGCAAAGCAACAAATCATGAACATTCAGGACGAAAATCGGAAGGTGTATAATTTGAGAAGGAAAAAACCCAATAAGTACAAAGCTGGTGACCTCGTCGCTATAAAAAGAACCCAATTTGGGCCTGGTCTAAAATTTAAGGCGAAGTTTTTGGGTCCATATGAAGTCGTAAGAGCAAAGTCAAATGATACCTACGTTAGACAAGCAACCGGCACAGAGAGACCGAGGGATACGACAACATGCGCAGAATACATGAAGCCCTGGGGAATGCATCAGGAAGATGAATTCGAGACGAATTTATAGCAGAATGGCCGAGATGTGGGATTTTCATCTGCCACACATATGGCAACTCTTTCACCGTCACAAAATCCGTGAACAACGAGTACGCAAGAGAGGAGAGGGAGTTCTAACCGAGACGCGGACGATTAAAGACGTGAAGACGCAGAGCAAAAGACGTGAAGAGTTTCATTTAATTAATATATTTCAGTTTTCAAACAAATTCTTATTTACATTAACATTGAATTTATCTCTGTAATTTAAAATAATAAAGTACTTTTCAATTAAAACAAACTAAACCCCCATATATATATATATATATATATATATATATATATATATATATATATATATATATATATATATATATATATATATATATATATATATATATATATATATATATATATATATATATATATATATATATATATATATATCAATATATATAGAATATTTATGTATATATCTTAATATATAAAATCGTTCGTGCGTAGGTACGTCTCGAAGGATCCCCGGAACCATAAAAGGTATCATAGCTAAATTTACAATATTTTTTTGTGTCGTAGCCTGTGAGGTTATAGTATATATTTCATGCGCCAGGTGGCGCCACAAACGTTTTTTCATACATTTCGTACAAACACTATACCTTAGGTTTAGAGAAAGATTTTTTTGATAGGGGTTCATATCAATTCAATATGTATTAATATTTGACATTTCATTTTTAGTTATTAGATTTTGCGTATATAAAAAACACATTGAAGACAAATTTAACAACACAAAATATTTAACTTCGATTGTTTTTCGAAGGTAAAATAAAAAAAAGTGGGAATATATTATGTGTTTTTACAATATGATCATATTTACATTTTCAACAATATAAAATTGCAACACACGTAACTCAAAACCAAAAAAAAAGTTCAAATCTTGGTCGCAGAACTTCGGCACCGCAAAGAAGAAATACGGATCGAGCAAATTTAAATACGGAACAAAGATTACAAGTGAATGAAGCAACCAGATTACATTCAGCACAAACTACTGAACATCAGAATGAATGCCGTACATTAAGGAGAAACACAATCAGAGACAGACGCCAACATATAACAGATGCAAATCGCAATTTATATCAACTCACAAACAGAGAACGTATGCAGACAGCCAGAGCATTTACATTGTCATCTTTTACTCGTATCGCATTTGAATATGATCCAGAAATTGAATATTGTGCTCACGTAATAATTATGATTGGCAACATGGATAAAGAATGCACTTATTGTCACGATATAAAATTTAAAAATGATACCGCTGGGATGTGTCGTCCCTCTGGAAAAGTTGTTTTACCAGTATTACATCCACCACCAGAGCCATTGAAATCATTAATGTCCGGAGATAATGAAGATTCAAAATTATTTCAAGAAAACATCAGAAAATTTAGTAGTTGCTTTCAAATGACATCTTTTGCTGCAAAAATAATTTCATCCGTCGATGAACGAGGTCGTAATTTCAATTCGACGTTTAAAATACAAGGCCAAGTGTATCATAATATTGGCTCCTTGCTTCCAATTCCAACTGAAACTCCCAAATTCTTGCAAATATATTTTGTAGGAGACGCAGAAGAACAAGTTAATGTTCGTTGTGATTATAATCGGATTCAGCAAATTGAACAACGAGCAATAGTATCAACATTACAAACTTTTTTGACAGAAAAAAATCAACTGATTCAATTGTTCCATCATATGTCGAATAAATTAGTGAACGACAATTATATGATTGTCATTAAAGCCGATAAAGTTCCTGTGGGAGAACATTCGCGTGGATTCAATGCTTCCACTGTTAATGAAGTTGGGATTGTAATGGTTGGTGATGCATTTGAAAATAGAGATATTCGTATTTTGCGCCAAAATAACACTCTTCAGACTATTCAGAATACGCATCGTTCCTATGACGCCTTGCAATATCCATTAATATTTTGGGAAGGTGAAGATGGTTATCATATCAATATCAAACAAACAAATACAGCAACAGGTACACTTAACTACTCAAATGTTTAATATTAACATACATTTACACAGCCTTTTCTTAATTTTACAGGTGAAGAATCGAATAAAAAAGTCAGCGCAATGAATTTTAATTCGCATAGAATTATGATTAGGACCAACCAGGACAATCATATTTTAAAATGCCGCCATTTGTTCCATCAGTTTATCGTAGAAATGTATGCGATTCAATCAAGCTAAATTGCGCGCCGAAGAATACATTCATTTGTGCGATGCAATTAATAACAATATTGACAGCAATTTCAACCCGAATGAAATAGGAAATATGTGTATATTACCATTATCATACACAAGCAGTCCACGTCATATGGAAAAGTACATTTAGGTTGCTATGGCTTATGTTCGCGCTTACGGTCGGCCAGACTTATTCATCACCTTCACCTCGAATCCAAAATGGGATGAAATAATAAAATATTTATTGCCTGGCCAAGCAGCAAGTGATCGACACGATATTACAGCGCGTGTATTCAAGCAAAAATTAAAGTCACTAATTGATTTGATTCTCAAACATCATGTTTTTGGTGAAACTCGCTGTTGGGTGTTCTCAATTGAGTAGACAACAAAATTAGACCTGAAGAAATGGATAACATAATCTCTGCCGAAATCCCCGATCCGGACATTGATCCAGAGTTATTCCAAATTGTGACTACAAACATGATCCATGGTCCTTGCGGTGCCATCAATATGAATTCACCATGCATGGACAATGGTAAATGCACAAAACGATTTCCAAAGGATTTCCTATCATATACAATCACTGGAAATGATGGACATCCTTTGCATCGTAGACGATCGACTGAAGATGGTGGATATTCCTTTATGATGACTGCCAGAAATGATACAGAAATTGATAATAAATGGGTTGTACCATACTCCCCACTGTTATCCAAAATATATAAAGCTCATATTAATGTTCAATATTGCAGTTCAGTTAAGTCAATTAAATACATCTGTAAATATGTACATAAAGGTAGCGACATGGCCGTTTTCGCTGTAGAAGGTGTGAAAGAAAATGATGAGGTTGCACGCTACCAAATTGGCAGATACAGCAGCAGCAATGTAGCTGTATGGCGAATTCTTTCTTTCGCTATTCATGAAAGAGATCCAGTTATCGTTCATTTGGCTATTCACCTCGAAAACTGCCAACATATATATATATATATATATATATATATATATATATATATATATATATATATATATATATATATATATATATATATATATATATATATATATATATATATATAGTATATAGTATATTTTACTGAACAAAATGCAGCAGAACGAGCAGTTATTCAACCAACAACAACATTGACTGATTTTTTTCGTTTATGCCAAGAACAAAATGATTATGGTCGATTTGCGAGAACATTGCTCTATGCTGAACTACCAACCTATTTCACGTGGAATCAGTCGATAAAAACATGGGAATCCCGTAAAAGAGGAAAAGCTGTAGCCGATTATCCAGGAATATTTTGTACTAATGCATTAGGCCGACTATACACAGTTCATCCCAAACAGCGAGAATGCTTTTTTTACGATTGTTGTTAATTAATATTCCTGGACCAACATCGTTCGAATATTTGAAAACTGTAAATGGTCAACTACATACTTATCATGATTCATGCCGAGCATTAGGATTATTAGAAGGAGATTTTCATTGGGATTTAACTCCTGCCGACGCTGCTGCCAGTTCAACGCCACGCCAAATACGAATATTGTTTGCCATTTTATTACCAACATGCTATCCAGCAAATCCAACTGAATTATGGGAAAAATATGAGGATGCAATGAGTGAAGATATACTTCATGCGCTTCGTACAATTCGTGCAGATCTTAGTTTAGATTTCACGCCAGAAATATATAATGAAGCTTTGATCAAGCTGGAATATCTATGCCTGAATATTTCGAATGAATCACTCATGAAATTGGCAATGCCATCCCCCAATCGACCAGCAAGTGATTTGTTTAACCGAGATATGCAACGTGAACAATCATACAATATTGATCAGTGGGTTGAATATGTTCAAACAAATGCACCAAAATTATTACCAGTGCAAAAAAGAATTTTCACTACAATTATGCATGCAGTCGCTGCTGAAGAAGGTGGTTTCTTATTTTTGGATGCACCAGGCGGAACTGGAAAGACGTTTTTAATTTCGCTTCTATTAGCACAAATACCTTCTGAAAGTAAAATTGCTTTGGCCATCGCATCATCTGGAATTGCTGCGACATTATTAGACAGAGGCAGAACAGCACATTCTACACTGAAATTGCCATTAAATATACAAACGAATGAAAATGCTGTATGCAACATTAAAAAGCATTCCAGTATGGGTAAAGTACTATCAAGCTGCCAAATCATTATCTGGGATGAGTGTACAATGGCACACAAATATTCATTGGAAGCACTAAATCATACATTGCAAGATTTGAAAGGTAATGATAGACTTTTCGGTGGTGCTCTCATTTTGTTGTCTAGAGATTTCCGTCAAACACTACCAGTTATACCACGATCGACCTATGCAGATGAGATCAATGCATGTTTAAAATCATCATCATTGTGGTGCAGCGTTCATAAAATGAAATTAACAACCAATATGAGTGTCCAAATTCAAAATGATCCAGCTAGTGCACGCTTTTCTAAACAATTGCTTGATATTGGTGATGGAAAAATTGCTATAGACCCAATAAAACAAACAGTAAGACTTCCAGATGATTTTTGCAATATTATGTATTCAAGAGATTCATTAATTGAAAATGTTCATCAATAATCATAAATGGTTGAGCAAACGTGCGATATTAGCTGCTAAAAATGTTGATGCTGATGCTACAAATATACAAATCCAAAACATGTTGGAAAGTGAATTTTTTTCATTTAAATCAATCGATACAGTGGTGGATGAAAATGAAGCCGTTAATTTCCCAATAGAATTTCTAAATTCTTTGGATTTACCAGGTCTTCCGTCACATAATTTACAATTGAAAGTTGGTTCCCCAATCATTTTGTTACGAAATCTCAATGCGCCAAAACTTTGTAATGGAACGAGATTAGTTATTAAAAAACTTGTGTGACACGTTATTGAGGCAACTATCATTAATGGAAACTTCAAAGGGGAACATGTTTTATTGCCACGAATTCAAATGATTCCAACAGATGCACCAATAAAATTTAAACGACTGCAGTTCCCGGTTCGTTTAGCTTTTGCCATGACCATCAACAAAGCACAAGGCCAGTCAATGGAAATCTGTGGTTTAGATTTAGAGAATTCTTGCTTCTCCCATGGACAGCTATATGTAGTCTGTTCACGCATTGGTAAACCCACCGATTTATTTGTTTATGCCGAAAATGGAGAAACAAGAAATATCGTGCCCAGATTAGCATTACAATAATTTATTATTTTATTTGTTTTCAATAAAAGTTTTTATACCTTAAAATTAATTCCAAACATTTTTTATTATTTAACATTTATTTTAAAAAAAGTATAGGCAAAACAACGTTGCCGGGTTAGCTAGTATATATATATATATATATATATATATATATATATATATATATATATATATATATATATATATATATATATATATATATATATATATATATATATATATATATATATATATATATATATATATATATATATATATATATATATATATATATATATATATATATATATACGAGGTGTGATCAAAAAATAAAGTATTTATTTATTCATCAACAACTATCTTGTCCCCTTTAAAGTAATTCCCCTCAGATATAATAAACTTATGCCAGCAATTTTTTCAATCCTCGAAACCCTTCTGAAACGCTTTTTTCGGTATCGCCTACAGCTCCTGTTTCGATTTTTCTTTTATCTCCTCAATCGTAGCAAAACGCTTTCCTTTCATCGGTGTCTTCAGTTTTGGAAAAAGGAAAAAGTCAGCGGGGGCCAAGTCCGGTGAATACGGTGGTTGAGGCATGATAACGGTTTTGTTTTTGGCCAAAAACAGCTCCTGAGCGATGTCCATGCGACGTTGTTTTTGCTCAAAATTTAGCAATTTTGGAACAATCTTCGCTGCCGCACGTTTCATGCCTAAAACTTCCGTAAAAATTGCTTGGCATGAGCCGAACGATATACCAACATCATCAGCATCCTCTCTGATCGTGATTCGACGATTATCCAAAATCATTTACTTCACTGCGTCAATGTTTTCATCGGTTGTTGACGTGCTCGTGCGACCAGGACGAGCATCGTCATTAACATCTTCTCGGCCTTCCTTAAACCGGTTATACCACAATTGAACTTGTGTTCTGCTCATAGTAGACTCGCCAAAGGCCACAGTCAACATTTCAAATGTCCATGCGCATTTAATTTCATTTTTTACACAAAACTGAATACAGTTTCTTTGATCCATTTTTTTCGAATAGTACAAAATCGAAGAGCACACCAAAACACGACTAACCTCTTTATCTGTCAAAAACAAACTGCAAACTGACCAAAATGGTTGGTATTGCCAACATATATAACAGATATGTGTACCAATCAAGGTGAATTTATTTACAAGGTGGATGCAAGAGCAAATTTTTTTGAATCGATTTTCCCTCAGTAGCTGTCAAAATTGAATGTTTAGAAAAATGCGACCAAAACAAATATGAAAAAATTGCAAATTGAGTTTTGATTTGTGTGAATAAGTTTTTTAATTGTTATTTTTTGTGAAATTTGAACATTAAGAAATTAAAAAATAAACAATATGCGAAGCAAATGTGTGATGTATAGTAAATACTCGGGTAAAGGAGATGGATCGTTTTTCCGTGTACCCAAAAATGAGTATTTCCGACAACAGTGGGTGGATGTATGTGGTGTTAATTTTAAAAAAACTGCAGTTATTTGTGAAGACCAGTGATTTCATAAATGGTCCTGGAGATGTGTGTGCAATAAAACGGTTGCTGCCAGTGTGCCTTCTTACTCCATTCCCAGTGTGAATTTGCAGGACAGCTGTTCATGGATAGTTGACGGTACTGGTGTTGTTAATTCCTCCACGTAAACTGAGTAAGTTTAAATATTTAAAGAATATTTCATATTAAGAGTTGATATGATTATTTATGAAATATTAATGTTTTAGTGGTTTTACTAAGACAGCAATAATCAATGAAAACAAAGCTCTTAGGGAAAAAGTGAAGAAGCTGGAGGCAGAGATCACTGAGCTAAAAATACAATTGGAGAGCAATAAATCTCTGACCACAGCAGTACACGAACTATTTACTATGGGTCAAATAAAAAGGCTATGCGGTACTGATGGTAAAAGGGCGAACTGACGGTGGGAAGATGTATCAAACGCTATATGCTTACTAGCTGCAGGTCCAAGAGCGTATAGACATTTATATAGCAAAGGATACCCTTTACCACATTTTATAACACTGCAGAGGTGAGCAAATAAAATTCATATTGAGGAAGGCATTCTGCGGTTTCCCATAGATAATATTACTAAATGTGTATTTTTACAGCAAAGGAGCTGCTATTTGTGTTTGTTCAATGTTTAGTAATTGTGTTGCAACAGTTTCTAACATATCGTTGAAGGTAACCCAGTAGTAATGTGTTTGTGATAGTAGGATTTATTGGAAAACTTAGATATACATTAAAACATATTTCTCTAAATAATCAGCACGATATACAGAATTTTTACGTGGAACCGGTAATGTGGAGGGAGACGACACGGAGTGGTTAAATTTATCTTTTGACCATTCTAATTCTCAGAGCACTGTTAATCCAAATGACAGTACCGTAACTTTCACTCAAGATTTAATTGAGCCTGTGGATGCTCTCGAGTGTGAAAACATTGTTGAGAATGATAGTGTGCCCGAACTGTTTCCACAGGAACTAGAGGCAATTTCTAACACCGATATCGATATTCTGCATGAAGACGGGTTAGAATATGTCGCAGGATATATAATTCGTAAACTCAAATTGGAAGAGTTTGAGGAGAATATAGACACTGGTACTTGGGTGGATCAAGTATCTAAAGGTTGGTTAAAGAAACCTTCTACAAATTTTTTAAATAAAATAAAGAGTTTGGAAAGCATCTTTAATACAACAAATGGAAATGGAATTGTGCACGCACCCAATTTGCAAAGTAGATTAGTTGCGTTAAGTTCAGCTGTTGAATTGCCTACATTAGCTACATCGTTGTTTTATAAATGCCGGATGCATTTTCGCATCAAACAATTGAATAAACGGTTGAAAGTGCAGAAAGCAAAACAGCGCATAATGGGCAACAAGAAACTATTGAAAATTTTATTATAATCAGGTTTATTAAGGAAAATATTGAAATAATTGTTATAATATTTATATATTCATATTCTTTGTATTATATTAATCTATATATATTATTAATCTATATATTAATCTAATATATTTTTATTCCAGATTTAGCGAACTACTTCAGTGCGTGCGACAACAAATGCAGCTGGAACTGTCTCAGGTAACTTTCAATAAATATTCTCCATTTAAATATTCAAACAATGCACCACTTTATAAATATATTTGTATAAACTTCTCTTTCATATATACATATATGAATAATTTCTCACTCACATACTGAAAGTAAAAGAAATTATAAGTCTATTTAACTATTATATAAATATTTGTGTATTTTCGTACCATTTTAACCAGCTTTTATGTATTCCTCCATTCCTCTCAATTTCGTTTATTTTTATCGCACATGGCCTATGTTTGACAATTCCAGAGGTACGAAATTCACCTTGCAGCCACCTTGTAAATAAATTCACCTTGGTACCAACATAACAGAAAAAAAATGCGAACATCGAACATACGTAACTCACGATAAGATGAAAATAACGGTTACTTTTTGATCACACCTCGTATATATATATATATATATATATATATATATATATATATATATATATATATATATATATAAAAATATATATATATATATATATATATATATATATATATATATATATATATATTTATATATATTTATATATATATATATTTATATATATATATATATATATATATATATATATTTTTTTTTTTTTTTTTGTGAAGGTAATAGCTTCCATTTGAAAATTCTTCTATAGTTTCATCGGTAATGTTGTTATAGCGCTCCAGTAAAAACAGTATGGAGTCTGTTAGATTAACCATAATTTTCATTCCGAACTTGTTAAGCTTCTTTTCCATCTTGATTATGAGATACGACGTGTTATTTTTCATGCCTTTACCGGGTAAAATGCGTTTAATATTTTTATTATTAAAGTCGTTCAGGGCTTTTGAACTGTAATCACTGTTTGAATTGATGATTTTTTTTGTGTTGTTTAATAAATGAAATTGTTGAAAAGTTAACTTTAACTGAATAATATTCGTTTGAGAGAGACAGCCTTTTTATACCTCTATTTCTAATAATATATATTTATAGTTAATCATGTTGCGTTTTGTTTTTCGGTTTTCTCACACACAAAATGTATATACTTATAGTAATATTTTGAGTTTTGTTTTTCAGGTTTTCTTACCAAATATATTGTTTTTGCAAATAAACATGAGAAAAAGTATTGTTTAAATGTATGAAATATTCATTTCAAGTCTATGCTTATAAGCGGTAATATTAATAAGCTCAACATTCGAATAAGTGGTTGTATCCTCCAGTGGAACTAATTCTATTTCACCATTACTTAGAATCCGTTCGGATTCATATTCGCGATATTCATAACAACTTATGTTGAGTGTACGTTTTGAAGAGTTGCTGTCGTTCGTACTACATGTATTTAGTATCGTCTGGTTATTGTATTCTAGTATAAAGTGCTGTAAAACAGATGATTACTCTCAATTGATCCAGATATATTCTTTTTTCTAATTAATGCCTAAATGCTTCTATAGCTGCAGCCACAGTAAATTATTGTGGTGGAGGTGTTGTTGATACTGTTGTTGTTATATCTGGTGTTATAGGTTGACCTGGTTGTACCTCTTTTGTTCGAAACGAGATCTTCGAAGAAACACGTCATATTTACTGCAATCGAAACACCTCCATTTAAAGTACACAACGTGAAATTTGAGTTTCTTATCTCTACAAGTACCTCGGATGACGGAGTACTCATTCGGAGGAGGTAGGAACTATGTTAGGACTATGACTCCCCAAACAAATCCCTTTTCAGAGTAGCTTCTAAATCAGCACCGTTTGGGTAACAACTGACTACAGCCGCCCTCAAGGGATATTTTTGGTTGTCAAAACCAGTTAGACTGGAAGTTTATTTATTTCTTCTGAATTTTGTACTAAAGAGTTCCACAATTGGAGAATCCTGTGGGTGGCAATGCCACAGACACATCCGTGATTGTACCTAATTTGTTGAAGCTGAGTTGAGTTGGCTATATTAAACGGCCATAGTTTCTGGATTTAAAAATGTCATAAGGTAGTTTTAAACGATAATGTAAATTCACATCTATTGAAATCATAAAGTAAAAGATTCCTATTGAAGGATGAAGATCCAAGTCAAAATGTTTTTCGTAGTACGAACCGTTCAAAGCAAATGTTCACCTAAATTCTTACTAAACTTTAGTTATTGAAATGATAAATCAATTACTATAGTATCATTATTAGATAGCGCCAGTGAGAACTCACAGTTTCCTTTATTTTCAACCAAAGCTGCTAAATTAATTGGTGTACCATCCACAAATATGTGAGCCATATCTACAACAATCCAAGTTTGATATGTTTCATTTTTTGATATTGTTATATTTTTCCTAAGATCTCTTCAGTTTAAGAGCTTAATGTAATCTAAATAAAGACCATACCAAAATTTTTTTTTATTATTCACTCTTTCTTCTCAATAGTTGTTAAATTCGTTTCATCTATAGGTTTCACAACATGCTCATCAATTACTCTATTAGAATTGAAGTCTATGACATCACATGTTGTGAAATTGTCTTCTTCAATTTCATTATCGCTTAACTTTTTAAATTCTTTGCCTCTACGAGATATTCTCGAGCATTCTACATAAGTGTCAATTACAGTACCACTAATCATTTTCTCCAGAGATTCTGACAGCCTGTCTATGTCGCGAACAATACTTGATTGTAGATATTCGTTCAAGTGAACTTCTAGCAGCTGCACAGACTGTTCCAATCAATGAAACTGTACCACCTAAGACTGTTGATTAGAACTAATTTCAAATATTAGAAGATTTGAAGTTAATTGTCTACCACGATTAATCGTGATAATTATTGTCCTCCATCCACCTTCAGCTGTTGCATACAATTTTGAAAGATTTCCAACGTGCATTACAAAAAGTAATATGCGCGAATACAATGTAAACCCAAACTATTAAAATTGTGAAAGAGGCAGCCCAACCTATCAACACTAATGTTCGCTCTTCGTGGAGTGCACAGAGCAAGCCTCCAATAATGTCCTGCTCCAGTATAGCAGCGGATTGTGCGAGCACGACCGGATTGCAAATTCATATACGCCGTGAACCCTCTCCTGAAGGTGGCTGCAATCCGGTACTAGCGTCACCATGCTCCTCTCGTTTCAAAGTGAGGCATCTTTTGGGAGAGAGTCCCCCCCTTCATGTCTCATCGAGAAACGAGCGAAAAGTATGCGTGATCGTGTGTCCGGGCCGTGGCCATCTTTTTACTCAACACGGCGAATTCGGCCGAACACACCAACGTGGAGCATCAGCATCCGACTTTCGCCCTCAGTCGTTTCAGCATCGTGGCCATTTCTACACAGAATT
Organism: Clusia tigrina; assembly: GCA_920105625.2. Classification (NCBI taxonomy): domain Eukaryota; kingdom Metazoa; phylum Arthropoda; class Insecta; order Diptera; family Clusiidae; genus Clusia; species Clusia tigrina. The sequence goes on from OV050030.1 coordinate 326,810,401, forward strand.
ACCTAAGCACCAAGATCTATTTAAATTTGTATTAGTGTCAACATTATACAATATATATTTTGTAAAATCATCCAGTTCAAGGAAATATGAAAACAACATTCACACCAAATTTGAAATCTTTAAATTAAATCAATATTGAGAAGCGATTGTGTAAATAATTTAGTCATATGAAAATCAATAAAGTTCATTTGTCAAATATATCAACCGCACAACAAATCAGTTTTTCGATCCGGATCAACACCGGTAAGTTTATATATATATATATATATATATATATATATATATATATATATATATATATATATATACGAGTATTCTCACAAGTTGTGCTCGATTTTGACTCCATATATAAACGCGGCGAACGCATTTGTCGCGTTTGTAACCGGGTTCGAGAGACGGCAACCGGGGAGTCATTCTTGTATCTCGCTGTAAACCGACCAGAGGGAACTTGAGGCCCGGTGGGTAGCCATCGGGGAAGCGAATGCCACGGTGACCTTGGAAGCACAGGGCATCAAGGACGCCAAAGAGGTGTTGGCCTCTATACGCCAACGATTCGAGGCGAGTTATGACACCTATCGCAGGGGTAAAATCGCGATGGCTGAATTCGCTCAAGCATTAGTGCCGCCCTCATCTGCTCAACCAGCACTCGAAACGTCAGTACCAGGACATATCATTCCGGTACCGCCCGGCGAGATAGAGACTTTCGAGGGGAACTACGCAAAATGGCCCACCTTTCGCGATTTGTATACCACGCTCTACATCCACAACAATCGGTTGTCAAATGTGGAGCAGCTCTACCATCTAAACTCTAAGATCCGGGGGGAAAACAAAGAGAATGTGCTCAAATCCTCCCTACCGATTTAGGTTTTGAACAGGCGTGGGGAAAATTGACAGATCGGTACGAAAATAAACGCAATCTCGTCCATCAACATCTAACATCTCTTTTTAGTTTGGAACTGGTAAAGCTGGAAGAGGCGATCGCAATTAAACGCCTACAACGTGAGATCAATAACTGTGCGGCGGCGCTGCAGGTGTATGTTTTTTTGTTTTTTTTCCATAATTGGAACGGAGGTGGAAATCTTCAAAAGACACTGGTAACATTACGCCACCAGTAGTGTGGGATTCTTACCCACTGAAACCACCTCCATCGCAGCCTTCCCCCGCGAAACCGCGGGGGGGTAGTATGGTCAGCGGACCCCTCCTAGCTATTTTTCATTGCTCGTCTTCGCCACTTCTGGTGGCGGAGGTCTTTCATAATAGCGGCGGTGGTGTCACACACCGCAGCCCATTTCTCCGGGCTCTCGAGCATATGCTGCACTATGTTGTCGGGCACCACGGGCTCTCCACATACTCCTTGTAGTGCCACTCTAGCACTTTCATAGCGTGGGCAATAGAAGAAGACATGTTTGGGATCTTCTATCTCTGTACCTCCACAGTTTGCACAGTAGGGAGATTCCTCCAAGTGGAATCTGTGCAGGTATGCCCGAAAACCTCCGTGGACTGTCAGCAATTGTGTGACGTAGAAATTCACCTCACCATGCGACCTGCTTACCCATTGCTGAATGTTGGGGATCAGCCTTCTTGTCCAGCGGCTATTTGTAGAAGTATCCCACTGGGCTTGCCACTCTTGAAGGGTCTTCCGCTTTCCAATTTCCAAGAGCTCCTCTACATTTGTCGCGTGTGTCCCTTTGGCGTGGTAGAGGTTCATCGCTTCTTTCGCTAGCAGGTTCACGGGAATCATGCCGGCTATTACCAAGGTGGCATCTGTGGATACGGTGCGGTATGCGCAGATCACTCGTAGTGCACTTCTCCTGTATGCTGCCTCAATGGTGCGGACGTAAGTCTTCACATCCGCGTTTTCGGCCCATATTGGCGCTCCATAGAGAATAATGGATCTGACAACCCCGACGATGAGTCGCCTTTTCCGCTGCCTGGGTCCTCCCATGTTGGGCATTATTCTACATAGGAGAGAACATGTGTTTGCTGCCTTATCTCCCACGCGCCGCAGATGTTCTTTGAAGGTAAGCCGCGCGTCTATCCACACTCCTAGGTACTTGAGGTGTGGAATCGTGGTTATGGCACATCTACCAACTCTTATTTCCACTACCTCCAATACTATGCGGCTCGAAACCAGGATTGCCTCGGTCTTGTATTCAGCCAAGCTGAGTCCATCGTTTGCAAGCCATCTTCCGACGGTAGCCACAGTTCGGTTGACCTCTGCTACCACTTCCTCCAAGTATTTAGCTGTGATTACCAATGCTATGTCGTCCGCGTATCCGATGATTTTGACACCATCAGGGACCTGTACGCGGAGGATGCCGTGGTACATAGCATTCCAGAGTAACGGTCCAAGCACCGATCCCTGGGGAACTCCTCCGATAATCTTGTGCGACTCCACACCTTTTTCGGACTGGTAGAGCAGGATCCTATCGCTGAAGTAGTTGGCAATCATTCGCCTCAGGTAGATGGGTACCTCAAACTCTGCTAACGCTTCGGCTATGCGCTCCCAGCCAGCTGAGTTGAAAGCGTTTTTGACATCTAGGGTGACCACAAGGCAATACCTCTTGGTTCCACCCCTTCATCGTTTCCCCTGGATCGCTGTTTTAGCCGTCTGGACAAGTTCGTTGATGCCGTCCACGGTAGATCTCGCCTTCCGGAAACCATATTGCGGTTTTGAGAGCCCTCCAGATTTTGCAATGGCCTCATCAATCCTGTCACAGATTATCCGCTCCAGAATATTTCCCGCCGTATCTAACATGCAGAGCGGGCGGTACGCTGAAGGGTCCTCGGTTGGTTTGTTGGCTTTCAGCACCAGGTATGTGGGTGACGTAGCCCGTTGGGGAGATATTCTCTTGGTGTATTTGTGCTCTGCGCGTCAGCCAGAGGGGACTCTCTCTTTTTATGGGAACAAGCCCGGTGGGATCGAACAGAAATTCCTATGTGGAAAGACTTAGATACATTTTTCACGCGACGCGTCTGTTCTCTCAAGGCAGTGTCCAATCTGCGCCCCACGGAATCGAGGCAGACCAGGGGGATGCAGCCGAATGATTCGCGAACTAATTGAGTCCAGACCCATCAAACACGAGTCGGAACCGACCAATTTCGAATCTGTCATCGGGCAACCCACGCCGTGCGCAGTTGTCCTCCATTTTAGGCAGCCAATGGTCCACAGGGTGGGGATTGACGTGAAAATATGGCTTGTGCGTGAATTGTCTGTCGACCTCCCATAAGGTGGCTGCTTGTCACAGTAGTTACTCGTGTTTCCACTGCCAGGAGAGGCATCGCACCATGCTGCATTCGGACCAACCATGAAATCGACCTAACAACAGCCAAACACGACCACCCGCACCCGGGGGGAAACGTCATGATGCAGTGAGCCACCCCAATACCTCAAACACAACTGCTTTTACATCCAGCGCCCACACAGTGCAAGCCACATGCGCGGCAGATGAGTCGGAACCCAGTCTAACCCATCCGAGTGGTCAACTGTCTAATAGAGTACTGCTGGGTACCGCACCGCTCAGCGTCGAACACCGAGGACTCAAGCTGCCAGTGCGAACCGTGCATGTACAAGTGTCAGGGGTAAGCAAAGTGGTAGCTGCTAATATCACGAAAATTTGTAAAATAGTTTTAAGCTCGCGTTACGACCGTTCAAAGCGGCTCCATGTTTCAGCTATGGTGTTGCCGACCCTAACCGGGGAGTTGCACCGACAACTCCGCACAGATCGATGTGGTATTAGGTGGGGACCTATTCCCAGGAGTACTGCTCGATGGATTAAAAAGAAACATTGTGGAATCTCTGTTCGCTCAAGAGACCATATTCGGCTGGATCGTCATGGGGCCAGTTCCGGAACTCAGAATCTCGGCCTTTGCCACGAGAGTGAAGGTTGACGAATCACAACCCCTCGATTCTATTCTCAATCGATTTTGGGAAATAGAGGAGACGCCTTCCGAAAGGAAGCGCACGACGACAGACGAGGCATTCCTCAAATTATTCTCCCAGACGACCCGGGTCGCCTCTGTACGATATATTGTATCTTTGCCCTTTAGATCTGATTGTGATCCTAGTCAATCCTTAGGTTCATCATATTGTCATATTGCACTCAACTCATTCGAACGTAATGAAGTACGGCTGGGTAAACACCCAGAAAACAAACAACTATATGACGAGGTGATAGTGGAATACAGGAAGCTCAACGACACGTCCGAAACTTCGTCTCCGTCCGTATCCTCGGTGCCCCAGTACTACCTACCGCACCACGCGGTGTACAAGACAGAGAGCACAGCAACCAAGATCCGTGTGGTGTCCAAAGTGTCACAACCGACCACGAACACCATCAGTTTGAATGATGTATTGCACACAGGGCCAGTCTTGGAAGCAGACCTGCCCAGACTCATCATTCAGTGGCGTATTTGCAGCTCCGTACTCAACGGAGACATACAAAAAGGCAAAGTCAAATCTTGGTGGAACCTACCCAGATAGCGTACCAACGCATCCTCTTTCGGGAAAACCCGGTAGCTCCCATAGCGAATTTAGATCTAAGAACGGTCACCTTTGGGTTGAATTGTGCTCCTTATCTCGCGATAAGGACACTCTTACAACTGGCAGATGACATAGGACACATGCACCCACTGGCTTCACTCGCGCTGCGCCACTCAATGTATGTTGACGATACATTGATAGGCATGCACATATTTCCACTCCGATCCAAATACGGAATGAATTGATAGATATCCTGTATTCGCGGATATATATATATATATATATATATATATATATATATATATATATATATATATATATAAATATATATATATATATATATATATATATATATATATATATATATATAAATATATATATATATATATATATATATATATATATATCCCTGGATACCAATATCAACATTACATATGCATAAGTCAGCTCATATTTACATACATATTAACTAAGGCAAATCAGTCAAAGTTTTACGGTTATCCTTTTGTCATAATTTGTGCATGCATTCCCTTTACACCGCTAACAATACCCCTCAAGTTGGACCTACACATTAAGCAACAGTTAGAATTTTTTGTCTCTGTTGTTTTGCGCTTGTGTTTTGTTGTTGTGTTATTGGAAGTAAATGCAATTTCTGCTGTAGAGTTTTTTTAACATTAACTTCGAGAAGAAGTTTAAGAAGATTTTAAAGGAGTATGAAAAATATTGTTGACTAATGAAGAGCTCCTCAAGAAAAAGAAAAATTTTATAATTAATAGTGGATATTAAATTCCTTGTAAATTTATTAAGAAAATAATAAATGAACTGAAAAAAAAAGATAAAATTAATTTAAAAAAATGACTTTTTATTAAAAGAAAAGAACCCCTCGTTTAAGCTTCTTAAACAGAAGCTCTCATACATAAAAGTATATATATATATATATATATATATATATATATATATATATATATATACATATATATATATATATATATATATATATATATATATATACATATATATATATATATATATATATATATATATATATATATATATATATATATATATAAATATATATATAAATATATATATATATATAAATATATATATATATATATATATATATATATATATATATATTTATATATACATATATATATATATATATATATATATATATATATATATATATATATATATATATATATATATATATATATATATATATATATATATATATATGAGTAAACTTGACTACCAGACGAGTAAAGCGTCTCTAATAAGGTGGAATGAAGGGTTAACTCTCAGAAAATGGCGAATGCACGGTTAACGCCAATCGACCATTCACTCGGAGTGTCCCGTCGGCATGCAAGAAGGGATTCAGTGTGAGCAGAGGGGTGAGGAGAGCACTACATTCTTTTGGGTAATAGAGATGTTGAGCGAGCGTGATGAGACGAATCGTTGTGGCCGCAATTTCTTGTCTCCTTAGGGCGACCCCTCGTTCGGGCGTGGTATCCCGACATCTGGCCAAGGTATTTGTCATGAACCTTCGCACGAGGCTCAAAATTAGTAGAGCTCTAGAGAGAGTTGAGAAGCGTAAGGTGTAGTGTTTTTACCTGGGTAAAATACGTATAAGGTCGCCGCGTAAGCCCGTTGTGAAGGCGTGAAAACTCCAGAAGGCGTGAAAGCTCCAGATTCGGATCCGGAGCGGATGGCCCAACGAGACACTTGAAAGAGGGATATCGTAGGATGTTGAGATGGAACAATTCCTATCGGGCCAAAGTTGAAGGAGGCAATGGGTCATCCCATCCCATTTGGTCCAACCAAATCTTTTGCATTTAGATTTTGGCGGTAATAACAACGGGAGCGAGTCATCCTGGATCGAAAAGTTGTGCTATGACCGAAAGCACCTTTCGGTTGGTGTAGATGGTGGTGGTCGGCAAACCTGCTACATGGAAGTAGAAATAGTCCTGCCGGGCATTCCATCGAATGCCTACGGTGCTAGTTGTGCTAGAGTCCTCGAGTTTGAAGAAATCTCTCGGAGTAAATGATCCGGCGGAAAATCGGACAGGATAGCCTCGTGATTGGCAGTCCCCGCCGATTACAGGATATCTATCAATTCATTCCGTATTTTGATCGGAGTGGAAATATCGTGCATGCCTATCAATGGATCGTCAACATACATTGAGTGGCGCAGTGCGTGTGAAGCCAGTGGGTGCATGTGTCCTATGTCATCTGCCAGTTGTAAGAGTGTCCTTATCGCGAGATAAGGAGCACAATTCAACCGAAAGGTGACCGTTCTTAGATCTAAATTCGCTATGGGAGCTACCGGGTTTTCCCGAAAGAGGATGCGTTGGTACGCTATCTGGGTAGGTTCCACCAAGATTTGACTTTGCCTTTTTGTATGTCTCCGTTGAGTACGTACCTGCAAATACGCCACTGAATGATGAGTCTGGGCAGGTCTGCTTCCAAGACTGGCCCTGTGTGCAATACATCATTCAAACTGATGGTGTTCGTGGTCGGTTGTGACACTTTGGACACCACACGGATCTTGGTTGCTGTGCTCTCTGTCTTGTACACCGCGTGGTGCGGTAGGTAGTACTGGGGCACCGAGGATACGGACGGAGACGAAGTTTCGGACGTGTCGTTGAGCTTCCTGTATTCCACTATCACCTCGTCATATAGTTGTTTGTTTTCTGGGTGTTTACCCAGCCGTACTTCATTACGTTCGAATGAGTTGAGTGCAATATGACAATATGATGAACCTAAGGATTGACTAGGATCACAATCAGATCTAAAGGGCAAAGATACAATATATCGTACAGAGGCGACCCGGGTCGTCTGGGAGAATAATTTGAGGAATGCCTCGTCTGTCGTCGTGCGCTTCCTTTCGGAAGGCGTCTCCTCTATTTCCCAAAATCGATTGAGAATAGAATCGAGGGGTTGTGGTTCGTCAACCTTCACTCTCGTGGCAAAGGCCGAGATTCTGAGTTCCGGAACTGGCCCCATGACGATCCAGCCGAATATGGTCTCTTGAGCGAACAGAGATTCCACAATGTTTCTTTTTAATCCATCGAGCAGTACTCCTGGGAATAAGTCCCCACCTAATACCACATCGATCTGTGCGGAGTTGTCGGTGCAACTCCCCGGTTAGGGTCGGCAACACCATAGCTGAAACATGGAGCCGCTTTGAACGGTCGTAACGCGAGCTTAAAACTATTTTACAAATTTTCGTGACATTAGCAGCTACCACTTTGCTTACCCCTGACACTTGTACATGCACGGTTCGCACTGGCAGCTTGAGTCCTCGGTGTTCGACGCTGAGCGGTGCGGTACCCAGCAGTACTCTATTAGACAGTTGACCACTCGGATGGGTTAGACTGGGTCCCGACTCATCTGCCGCGCATGTGACTTGCACTGTGTGGGCGCTGGATGTAAAAGCAGTTGTGTTTGAGGTATTGGGATGACTCACTGCATCATGACGTTTCCCCCCGGGTGCGGGTGGTCGTGTTTGGCTGTTGTTAGGTCGATTTCATGGTTGGTCCGAATGCAGCATGGTGCGATGCCTCTCCTGGCAGTGGAAACACGAGTAACTACTGTGACAAGCAGCCACCTTATGGGAGGTCGACAGACAATTCACGCACAAGCCATATTTTCACGTCAATCCCCACCGTGTGGACCATTGGCTGCCTAAAATGGAGGACAACTGCGCACGGCGTGGGTTGCGCGATGACAGATTCGAAATTGGTCGGTTCCGACTCGTGTTTGATGGGTCTGGACTCAATTAGTTCGCGAATCATTCGGCTGCATCCCCCTGGTCTGCCTCGATTCCGTGGGGCGCAGATTGGACACTGCCTTGAGAGAACAGACGCGTCGCGTGAAAAATGTATCTAAGTCTTTCCACATAGGAATTTCTGTTCGATCCCACCGGGCTTGTTCCCATAAAAAGAGAGAGTCCCCTCTGGCTGACGCGCAGAGCACAAATACACCAAGAGAATATCTCCCCAACGGGCTACGTCACCCACATACCTGGTGCTGAAAGCCAACAAACCAACCGAGGACCCTTCAGCGTACCGCCCGCTCTGCATGTTAGATACGGCGGGAAATATTCTGGAGCGGATAATCTGTGACAGGATTGATGAGGCCATTGCAAAATCTGGAGGGCTCTCAAAACCGCAATATGGTTTCCGGAAGGCGAGATCTACCGTGGACGGCATCAACGAACTTGTCCAGACGGCTAAAACAGCGATCCAGGGGAAACGATGAAGGGGTGGAACCAAGAGGTATTGCCTTGTGGTCACCCTAGATGTCAAAAACGCTTTCAACTCAGCTGGCTGGGAGCGCATAGCCGAAGCGTTAGCAGAGTTTGAGGTACCCATCTACCTGAGGCGAATGATTGCCAGCTACTTCAGCGATAGGATCCTGCTCTACCAGTCCGAAAAAGGTGTGGAGTCGCACAAGATTATCGGAGGAGTTCCCCAGGGATCGGTGCTTGGACCGTTACTCTGGAATGCTATGTACGACGGCATCCTCCGCGTACAGGTCCCTGATGGTGTCAAAATCATCGGATACGCGGACGACATAGCATTGGTAATCACAGCTAAATACTTGGAGGAAGTGGTAGCAGAGGTCAACCGAACTGTGGCTACCGTCGGAAGATGGCTTGCAAACGATGGACTCAGCTTGGCTGAATACAAGACCGAGGCAATCCTGGTTTCGAGCCGCAGAGTATTGGAGGTAGTGGAAATAAGAGTTGGTAGATGTGCCATAACCACGATTCCACACCTCAAGTACCTAGGAGTGTGGATAGACGCGCGGCTTACCTTCAAAGAACATCTGCGGCGCGTGGGAGATAAGGCAGCAAACACATGTTCTCTCCTATGTAGAATAATGCCCAACATGGGAGGACCCAGGCAGCGGAAAAGGCGACTCATCGTCGGGGTTGTCAGATCCATTATTCTCTATGGAGCGCCAATATGGGCCGAAAACGCGGATGTGAAGACTTACGTCCGCACCATTGAGGCAGCATACAGGAGAAGTGCACTACGAGTGATCTGCGCATACCGCACCGTATCCACAGATGCCACCTTGGTAATAGCCGGCATGATTCCCGTGAACCTGCTAGCGAAAGAAGCGATGAACCTCTACCACGCCAAAGGGACACACGCGACAAATGTAGAGGAGCTCTTGGAAATTGGAAAGCGGAAGACCCTTCAAGAGTGGCAAGCCCAGTGGGATACTTCTACAAATAGCCGCTGGACAAGAAGGCTGATCCCCAACATTCAGCAATGGGTAAGCAGGTCGCATGGTGAGGTGAATTTCTACGTCACACAATTGCTGACAGTCCACGGAGGTTTTCGGGCATACCTGCACAGATTCCACTTGGAGGAATCTCCCTACTGTGCAAACTGTGGAGGTACAGAGATAGAAGATCCCAAACATGTCTTCTTCTATTGCCCACGCTATGAAAGTGCTAGAGTGGCACTACAAGGAGTATGTGGAGAGCCCGTGGTGCCCGACAACATAGTGCAGCATATGCTCGAGAGCCCGGAGAAATGGGCTGCGGTGTGTGACACCACCGCCGCTATTATGAAAGACCTCCGCCACCAGAAGTGGCGAAGACGAGCAATGAAAAATAGCTAGGAGGGGTCCGCTGACCATACTACCCCCCCGCGGTTTCGCGGGGGAAGGCTGCGATGGAGGTGGTTTCAGTGGGTAAGAATCCCACACTACTGGTGGCGTAATGTTACCAGTGTCTTTTGAAGATTTCCACCTCCGTTCCAATTATGGAAAAAAAACAAAAAAACATACACCTGCAGCGCCGCCGCACAGTTATTGATCTCACGTTGTAGGCGTTTAATTGCGATCGCCTCTTCCAGCTTTACCAGTTCCAAACTAAAAAGAGATGTTAGATGTTGATGGACGAGATTGCGTTTATTTTCGTACCGATCTGTCAATTTTCCCCACGCCTGTTCAAAACCTAAATCGGTAGGGAGGATTTGAGCACATTCTCTTTGTTTTCCCCCCGGATCTTAGAGTTTAGATGGTAGAGCTGCTCCACATTTGACAACCGATTGTTGTGGATGTAGAGCGTGGTATACAAATCGCGAAAGGTGGGCCATTTTGCGTAGTTCCCCTCGAAAGTCTCTATCTCGCCGGGCGGTACCGGAATGATATGTCCTGGTACTGACGTTTCGAGTGCTGGTTGAGCAGATGAGGGCGGCACTAATGCTTGAGCGAATTCAGCCATCGCGATTTTACCCCTGCGATAGGTGTCATAACTCGCCTCGAATCGTTGGCGTATAGAACGTCTCTCGAACCCGGTTACAAACGCGACAAATGCGTTCGCCGCGTTTATATATGGAGTCAAAATCGAGCACAACTTGTGAGAATACTCGTATATATATATATATATATATATATATATATATATATATATATATATATATATATATATATATATATATATATATATATATATATATATATATATATATATATATATATATATATATATATATATATATATATATATATATATATATATATATATATATATATATATATATATATATATATATATATATATATAAACTTACCGGTGTTGATCTGGCTCGAAAAACTGATTTGTTGTTATATTTGACAAATGAACTTTATTGATTTTCATATGACTAAATTATTTACACAATCGCTTCTCAATATTGATTTAATTTAAAGATTTCAAATTTGGTGTGAATGTTGTTTTCATATTTCCTTGAACTGGATGATTTTACAAAATATATATTGTATAATGTTGACACTAATACAAATTTAAATAGATCTTGGTGCTTAGGTAATTCTGTGTAGAAATGGCCACGATGCTGAAACGACTGAGGGCGAAAGTCGGATGCTGATGCTCCACGTTGGTGTGTTCGGCCGAATTCGCCGTGTTGAGAAAAAAGATTGCTACGGCCCGGACACACGATCACGCATACTTTTCGCTCGTTTCTCGATGAGACATGAAGGGGGGGACTCTCTCCCAAAACATGCCTTTCTTTGAAACGAGAGGAGCATGGTGACGCTAACACCGGGTTGCAGCCACCTTCAGGAGAGGGTTCACGGCGTATATGAATTTGCAATCCGGTCGTGCTCGCACAATCCACTGCTATACTGGAGCAGGACATTATTGGAGGCTTGCTCTGTGCACTCCACGAAGAGCGAACATTAGTGTTGATAGGTTGGGCTGCCTCTTTCACAATTTTAATAGTTTGGGTTTACATTGTATTCGCGCATATTACTTTTTGTAATGCACGTTGGAAATCTTTCAAAATTGTATGCAACAGCTGAAGGTGGATGGAACAGCTGAAGGTGGATGGAGGACAATAATTATCACGATTAATCGTGGTAGGCAATTAACTTCAAATCTTCTAATATTTGAATTTAATTCTAATCAACAGTCTTAGGTGGTACAGTTTCATTGATAGGAACAGTCTGTGCAGCTGCTAGAAGTTCAGTACACTTGAACGAATATCTAAAATCAAGTATTGTTCGCGACATAGACAGGCTGTCAGAATCTCTGGAGAAAATGATTAGTGGTACTGTAATTGACACTTATGTAGAATGCTCGAGAATATCTCGTAGAGGCAAAGAATTTAAAAAGTTAAGCGATAATGAAATTGAAGAAGACAATTTCACAACATGTGATGTCATAGACTTCAATTCTAATAGAGTAATTGATGAGCATGTTGTGAAACCTATAGATGAAACGAATTTAACAACTATTGAGAAGAAAGATTGAATAATAAAATAATATTTTTGGTATGGTCTTTATTTAGATTACATTAAGCTCTTAAACTGAAGAGATCTTAGGAAAAATATAAAAATATCAAAAAATGAAACATATCAAACTTGGATTGTTGTAGATATGGCTCACATATTTGTGGATGGTACACCAATTAATTTAGCTGCTTTGGTTGAAAACAAAGGAAACTTTGAGTTCTCACTGGCGCTATCTAATAATGATACTATAGTAATTGATTTATCATTTCAATAACTAAAGTTTAGTAAGAATTTAGGTGAACATTTGCTTTGAACGGTTCGTACTACGAAAAACATTTTGACTTGGATCTTCATCCTTCAATAGGAATCTTTTACTTTATGATTTCAATAGATGTGAATTTACATTATCGTTTAAAACTACCTTATGACATTTTTAAATCCAGAAACTATGGCCGTTTAATATAGCCAACTCAACTCAGCTTCAACAAATTAGGTACAATCACGGATGTGTCTGTGGCATTGCCACCCACAGGATTCTCCAATTGTGGAACTCTTTAGTACAAAATTCAGAAGAAATAAATAAACTTCCAGTCTAACTGGTTTTGACAACCAAAAATATCCCTTGAGGGCGGCTGTAGTCAGTTGTTACCCAAACGGTGCTGATTTAGAAGCTACTCTGAAAAGGGATTTGTTTGGGGAGTCATAGTCCTAACATAGTTCCTACCTCCTCCGAATGAGTGCTCCGTCATCCGAGGTACTTCTAGAGATAAGAAACTCAAATTTTACGTTGTGTACTTTAAATGGAGGTGTTTCGATTGCAGTAAATATGACGTCTTTCTTCGAAGATCTCGTTTCGAACAAAAGAGGTACAACCAGGTCAACTTATAACACCAGATATTACAACAACAGTATCAACAACACCTCCACCACAATAATTTACTGTGGCTGAAGCTATAGAAGCATTTAGTCATTAATTAGAAAAAAGAATATATCTGGATCAATTGAGAGTAATCATCTGTTTTACAGCACTTTATACTAGAATACAATAACCAGACGATACTAAATACATGTAGTACGAACGACAGCAACTCTTCAAAACGTACACTCAACATAAGTTGTTATGAATATCGCGAATATGAATCCGAACGGATTCTAAGTAATGGTGAAATAGAATTAGTTCCACTGGAGGATACAACCACTTATTCGAATGTTGAGCTTATTAATATTACCGCTTATAAGCATAGACTTGAAATGAATATTTCATACATTTAAACAATACTTTTTCTCATGTTTATTTGCAAAAACAATATATTTGGTAAGAAAACCTGAAAAACAAAACTCAAAATATTACTATAAGTATATACATTTTGTGTGTGAGAAAACCGAAAAACAAAACGCAACATGATTAACTATAAATATATATTATTAGAAATAGAGGTATAAAAAGGCTGTCTCTCTCAAACGAATATTATTCAGTTAAAGTTAACTTTTCAACAATTTCATTTATTAAACAACACAAAAAAAATCATCAATTCAAACAGTGATTACAGTTCAAAAGCCCTGAACGACTTTAATAATAAAAATATTAAACGCATTTTACCCGGTAAAGGCATGAAAAATAACACATATTCTAACCCGTCTTCATGCAGAATATCGATATCGGTGTTAGAAATTGCCTCTAGTTCCTTTGGAAACAGTTCGGGCACACTATCATTCTCAACAATGTTTTCACACTCGAGAGCATCCATAGGCTCAATTAAATCTTGAGTGAAAGTTACGGTACTGTCATTTGGATTAACAGTGCTCTGAGAATTAGAATGGTCAAAAGAAAAATTTAACCACTCCGTGTCGTCTCCCTCCACATTACCGGTTCCACGTAAAAATTCTGTATATCGTGCTGATTATTTAGAGAAATATGTTTTAATGTATATCTAAGTTTTCCAATAAATCCTACTATCACAAACACATTACTACTGGGTTACCTTCAACGATATGTTAGAAACTGTTGCAACACAATTACTAAACATTGAACAAACACAAATAGCAGCTCCTTTGCTGTAAAAACACACATTTAGTAATATTATCTATGGGAAACCGCAGAATGCCTTCCTCAATATGAATTTTATTTGCTCACCTCTGCAGTGTTATAAAATGTGGTAAAGGGTATCCTTTGCTATATAAATGTCTATACGCTCTTGGACCTGCAGCTAGTAAGCATATAGCGTTTGATACATCTTCCCACCGTCAGTTCGCCCTTTTACCATCAGTACCGCATAGCCTTTTTATTTGACCCATAGTAAATAGTTCGTGTACTGCTGTGGTCAGAGATTTATTGCTCTCCAATTGTATTTTTAGCTCAGTGATCTCTGCCTCCAGCTTCTTCACTTTTTCCCTAAGAGCTTTGTTTTCATTGATTATTGCTGTCTTAGTAAAACCACTAAAACATTAATATTTCATAAATAATCATATCAACTCTTAATATGAAATATTCTTTAAATATTTAAACTTACTCAGTTTACGTGGAGGAATTAACAACACCAGTACCGTCAACTATCCATGAACAGCTGTCCTGCAAATTCACACTGGGAATGGAGTAAGAAGGCACACTGGCAGCAACCGTTTTATTGCACACACATCTCCAGGACCATTTATGAAATCACTGGTCTTCACAAATAACTGCAGTTTTTTTAAAATTAACACCACATACATCCACCCACTGTTGTCGGAAATACTCATTTTTGGGTACACGGAAAAACGATCCATCTCCTTTACCCGAGTATTTACTATACATCACAGATTTGCTTCGCATATTGTTTATTTTTAAATTTCTTAATGTTCAAATTTCACAAAAAATAACAATTAAAAAACTTATTCACACAAATCAAAACTCAATTTGCAATTTTTTCATATTTGTTTTGGTCGCATTTTTCTAAACATTCAATTTTGACAGCTACTGAGGGAAAATCGATTCAAAAAAATTTGCTCTTGCATCCACCTTGTAAATAAATTCACCTTGATTGGTACACATGTCTGTTATATATGTTGGCAATACCAACCATTTTGGTCAGTTTGCAGTTTGTTTTTGACAGATAAAGAGGTTAGTCGTGTTTTGGTGTGCTCTTCGATTTTGTACTATTCGAAAAAAATGGATCAAAGAAACTGTATTCAGTTTTGTGTAAAAAATGAAATTAAATGCGCATGGACATTTGAAATGTTGACTGTGGCCTTTGGCGAGTCTACTATGAGCAGAACACAAGTTCAATTGTGGTATAACCGGTTTAAGGAAGGCCGAGAAGATGTTAATGACGATGCTCGTCCTGGTCGCCCGAGCACGTCAACAACCGACGAAAACATTGACGCAGTGAAGTAAATGATTTTGGATAATCGTCGAATCACTATCAGAGAGGATGCTGATGATGTTGGTATATCGTTCGGCTCATGCCAAGCAATTTTTACGGATGTTTTAGGCATGAAACGTGCGGCAGCGAAGATTGTTCCAAAATTGCTAAATTTTGAGCAAAAACAACGTCGCATGGACATCGCTCAGGAGCTGTTTTTGGCCAAAAACAAAACCGTTATCATGCCTCAACCACCGTATTCACCGGACTTGGCCCCCGCTGACTTTTTCCTTTTTCCAAAACTGAAGACACCGATGAAAGGAAAGCGTTTTGCTACGATTGAGGAGATAAAAGAAAAATCGAAACAGGAGCTGTAGGCGATACCGAAAAAAGCCTTTCAGAAGTGTTTCGAGGATTGAAAAAAATGCTGGCATAAGTTTATTATATCTGAGGGGAATTACTTTAAAGGGGACAAGATAGTTGTTGATGAATAAATAAATACTTTATTTTTTGATCACACCTCGTATATATATATATATATATATATATATATATATATATATATATATATATATATATATATATATATATATATATATACTAGCTAACCCGGCAACGTTGTTTTGCCTATACTTTTTTTAAAATAAATGTTAAATAATAAAAAATGTTTGGAATTAATTTTAAGGTATAAAAACTTTTATTGAAAACAAATAAAATAATAAATTATTGTAATGCTAATCTGGGCACGATATTTCTTGTTTCTCCATTTTCGGCATAAACAAATAAATCGGTGGGTTTACCAATGCGTGAACAGACTACATATAGCTGTCCATGGGAGAAGCAAGAATTCTCTAAATCTAAACCACAGATTTGCATTGACTGGCCTTGTGCTTTGTTGATGGTCATGGCAAAAGCTAAACGAACCGGGAACTGCAGTCGTTTAAATTTTATTGGTGCATCTGTTGGAATCATTGGAATTCGTGGCAATAAAACATGTTCCCCTTTAAAGTTTCCATTAATGATAGTTGCCTCAATAACGTGTCACACAAGTTTTTTAATAAATAATCTCGTTCCATTACAAAGTTTTGGCGCATTGAGATTTCGTAACAAAATGATTGGGGAACCAACTTTCAATTGTAAATTATGTGACGGAAGACCTGGTAAATCCAAAGAATTTAGAAATTCTATTGGGAAATTAACGGCTTCATTTTCATCCACCACTGTATCGATTGATTTAAATGAAAAAAATTCACTTTCCAACATGTTTTGGATTTGTATATTTGTAGCATCAACATCAACATTTTTAGCAGCTAATATCGCACGTTTGCTCAACCATTTATGATTATTGATGAACATTTTCAATTAATGAATCTCTTGAATACATAATATTGCAAAAATCATCTGGAAGTCTTACTGTTTGTTTTATTGGGTCTATAGCAATTTTTCCATCACCAATATCAAGCAATTGTTTAGAAAAGCGTGCACTAGCTGGATCATTTTGAATTTGGACACTCATATTGGTTGTTAATTTCATTTTATGAACGCTGCGCCACAATGATGATGATTTTAAACATGCATTGATCTCATCTGCATAGGTCGATCGTGGTATAACTGGTAGTGTTTGACGGAAATCTCTAGACAACAAAATGAGAGCACCACCGAAAAGTCTATCATTACCTTTCAAATCTTGCAATGTATGATTTAGTGCTTCCAATGAATATTTGTGTGCCATTGTACACTCATCCCAGATAATGATTTGGCAGCTTGATAGTACTTTACCCATACTGGAATGCTTTTTAATGTTGCATACAGCATTTTCATTCGTTTGTATATTTAATGGCAATTTCAGTGCAGAATGTGCTGTTCTGCATCCGTCTAATAATGTCGCAGCAATTCCAGATGATGCGATGGCCAAAGCAATTTTACTTTCAGAAGGTATTTGTGCTAATAGAAGCGAAATTAAAAACGTCTTTCCAGTTCCGCCTGGTGCATCCAAAAATAAGAAACCACCTTCTTCAGCAGCGACTGCATGCATAATTGTAGTGAAAATTCTTTTTTGCACTGGTAATAATTTTGGTGCATTTGTTTGAACATATTCAACCCACTGATCAATATTGTATGATTGTTCACATTGCATATCTCAGTTAAACAAATCACTTGCTGGTCGATTGGGGGATGGCATTGCCAATTTCATGAGTGATTCATTCGAAATATTCAGGCATAGATATTCCAGCTTGATCAAAGCTTCATTATATATTTCTGGCGTGAAATCTAAACTAAGATCTGCACGAATTGTACGAAGCGCATGAAGTATATCTTCACTCATTGCATCCTCATATTTTTCCCATAATTCAGTTGGATTTGCTGGATAGCATGTTGGTAATAAAATGGCAAACAATATTCGTATTTGGCGTGGCGTTGAACTGGCAGCAGCGTCGGCAGGAATTAAATCCCAATGAAAATCTCCTTCTAATAATCCTAATGCTCGGCATGAATCATGATAAGTATGTAGTTGACCATTTACAGTTTTCAAATATTCGAACGATGTTGGTCCAGGAATATTAATTAACAACAATCGTAAAAAAAGCATTCTCGCTGTTTGGGATGAACTGTGTATAGTCGGCCTAATGCATTAGTACAAAATATTCCTGGATAATCGGCTACAGCTTTTTCTCTTTTACGGGATTCCCATGTTTTTATCGACTGATTCCACGTGAAATAGGTTGGTAGTTCAGCATAGAGCAATGTTCTCGCAAATCGACCATAATCATTTTGTTCTTGGCATAAACGAAAAAAATCAGTCAATGTTGTTGTTGGTTGAATAACTGCTCGTTCTGCTGCATTTTGTTCAGTAAAATATACTATATACTATATATATATATATATATATATATATATATATATATATATATATATATATATATATATATATATATATATATATATATATATATATATATATATATAGGTTGGCAGTTTTCGAGGTGAATAGCCAAATGAACGATAACTGGATCTCTTTCATGAATAGCGAAAGAAAGAATTCGCCATACAGCTGCATTGCTGCTGCTGTATCTGCCCATTTGGTAGCGTGCAACCTCATCATTTTCTTTCACACCTTCTACAGCGAAAACGGCCATGTCGCTACCATTATGTACATATTTACAGATGTATTTAATTGACTTAACTGAACTGCAATATTGAACATTAATATGAGCTTTATATATTTTGGATAACAGTGGGGAGTATGGTACAACCCATTTATTATCAATTTCTATATCATTTCTGGCAGTCATCATAAAGGAATATCCACCATCTTCAGTCGATCGTCTACGATACAAAGGATGTCCATCATTTCCAGTGATTGTATATGATAGGAAATCCTTTGGAAATCGTTTTGTGCATTTACCATTGTCCATGCATGGTGAATTCATATTGATGGCACCGCAAGGACCATGGATCATGTTTGTAGTCACAATTTGGAATAACTCTGGATCAATGTCCGGATCTGGGATTTCGGCAGAGATTATGTTATCCATTTCTTCAGGTCTAATTTTGTTGTTTAGCCAAATCAAAATATGGGCATGTGGCAGTAAACATTTTTGCCACTCAATTGAGAACACCCAACAGCGAGTTTCACCAAAAACATGATGTTTGAGAATCAAATCAATTAGTGACTTTAATTTTTGCTTGAATACACGCGCTGTAATATCGTGTCGATCACTTGCTGCTTGGCCAGGCAATAAATATTTTATTATTTCATCCCATTTTGGATTCGAGGTGAAGGTGATGAATAAGTCTGGCCGACCGTAAGCGCGAACATAAGCCATAGCAACCTAAATGTACTTTTCCATATGACGTGGACTGCTTGTGTATGATAATGGTAATATACACATATTTCCTATTTCATTCGGGTTGAAATTGCTGTCAATATTGTTATTAATTGCATCGCACAAATGAATGTATTCTTCGGCGCGCAATTTAGCTTGATTGAATCGCATACATTTCTACGATAAACTGATGGAACAAATGGCGGCATTTTAAAATATGATTGTCCTGGTTGGTCCTAATCATAATTCTATGCGAATTAAAATTCATTGCGCTGACTTTTTTATTCGATTCTTCACCTGTAAAATTAAGAAAAGGCTGTGTAAATGTATGTTAATATTAAACATTTGAGTAGTTAAGTGTACCTGTTGCTGTATTTGTTTGTTTGATATTGATATGATAACCATCTTCGCCTTCCCAAAATATTAATGGATATTGCAAGGCGTCATAGGAACGATGCGTATTCTGAATAGTCTGAAGAGTGTTATTTCGGCGCAAAATACGAATATCTCTATTTTCAAATGCATCACCAACCATTACAATCCCAACTTCATTAACAGTGGAAGCATTGAATCCACGCGAATGCTCTCCCACTGGAACGTTATCGGCTTTAATGACAATCATATAATTGTCGTTCACTAATTTATCCGACATTTGATGGAACAATTGAATCAGTTGATTTTTTTCTGTCAAAAAAGTTTGTAATGTTGATACTATTGCTCGTTGTTCAATTTGCTGAATCCGATTATAATCACAACGAACATTAACTTGTTCTTCTGCGTCTCCTACAAAATATATTTGCAAGAATTTGGGAGTTTCAGTTGGAATTGGAAGCAAGGAGCCAATATTATGATACACTTGGCCTTGTATTTTAAACGTCGAATTGAAATTACGACCTCGTTCATCGACGGATGAAATTATTTTTGCAGCAAAAGATGTCATTTGAAAGCAACTACTAAATTTTCTGATGTTTTCTTGAAATAATTTTGAATCTTCATTATCTCCGGACATTAATGATTTCAATGGCTCTGGTGGTGGATGTAATACTGGTAAAACAACTTTTCAAGAGGGACAACACATCCCAGCGGTATCATTTTTAAATTTTATATCGTGACAATAAGTGCATTCTTTATCCATGTTGCCAATCATAATTATTACGTGAGCACAATATTCAATTTCTGGATCATATTCAAATGCGATACGAGTAAAAGATGACAATGTAAATGCTCTGGCTGTCTGCATACGTTCTCTGTTTGTGAGTTGATATAAATTGCGATTTGCATCTGTTATATGTTGGCGTCTGTCTCTGATTGTGTTTCTCCTTAATGTACGGCGTTCATTCTGATGTTCAGTAGTTTGTGCTGAACGTAATCTGGTTGCTTCATTCACTTGTAATCTTTGTTCCGTGTTTAAATTTGCTCGATCCGTATTTCTTCTTTGCGGTGCCGAAGTTCTGCGACCAAGATTTGAACGACGTCGTGGCATTTTATTGTCACACTAATTAGATGTGGAGAGAAATTGTTTGGTTTTGAGTTACGTGTGTTGCAAATTTATATTGTTGAAAATGTAAATATGATCATATTGTAAAAACACATAATATATTCCCACTTTTTTATTTTACCTTCGAAAAACAATCGAAGTTAAATATTTTGTGTTGTTAAATTTGTCTTCAATGTGTTTTTTATATACGCAAAATCTAATAACTAAAAATGAAATGTCAAATATTAATACATATTGAATTGATATGAACCCCTATCAAAAAAATCTTTCTCTAAACCTAAGGTATAGTGTTTGTACGAAATGTATGAAAAAAACGTTTGTGGCGCCACCTGGCGCATGAAATATATACTATAACCTCACAGGCCACGACACAAAAAAATATTGTAAATTTAGTTATGATACCTTTTATGGTTCCGGAGATCCTTCGAGACGTACCTACGCACGAACGATTTTATATATTAAGATATATACATAAATATTCTATATATATTTATATATATATATATATATATATATATATATATATATATATATATATATATATATATATATGTATCCGTAACTCGTGTATTAAATATTTCAAGAAAATAAAAATTATGTGGGTCCCAGGACATTCGGGGATACCAGGTAACGAACTTGCAGATATAGCTGCTGCGGAGTCAATTACGGCTCCAAACTACGTCTTCCAAGTCACAGAAACTAAAGACCTACTGCGATATATAGTATCTCTCCATGTTGCCACGAACTATTCCACTTGGAAAAAATATAAACACCTTTACACCACCTTCAACACAGATGGAATGAAACCATATTATCCTGTAACTTGCTCTCGCCAACAAACAAAAAACTTTGTACGACTCCGCATCGGACACACCAAATGCTCAAACGAGCATTTGCTACGTGGGGAACCGTTACCTAACTGTCAATTCTGTGGGGAATCAATATCCTCGTTACACCTGCTAAATAACTGCCCCAACTTCCAAAAAACCCGTAAAAATATATTCCATAACCAGATTCCAAGTGATTCTCTAAAAGATACATCAAAGAATAACATAACAAAGATTAATAAATTCTTAAAAGAATGCCACATCCAAAATTATATTTAAATACCTAAATAAGTAAATATGTAAAATAATATATTAAAATCGAGTTGAAGGCCTGGTAGCTATGACTCTTCTTCTTAAATTAGTTATAATAAGTTATTATTGTGATTAATCCTTTTAAATAAATAAATAATATATATATATATATATATATATATATATATATATATATATATATATATGTGTATATATATATATATATATATATATATATATATATATATATATATATATATATATATATATGTATATATATATATATATATATATATATATATATATATATATATGTGTGTGTATATATATATATATATATATATATATATATATATATATATATATATATATATATATATATATATTTATATGTATATATACACAGGGTCACTATGGGGCTTAAAAATTTAATAAGTTTTTCGTTTATATATTTTGAAAATTTTTTTTTCAGTTTATTACATTTTTTTAACAGTTAAATTTTAACAGTCTAAGAGCCATTCATCAGCGCCAATTGCACCCCATTAGGTATACAGTATGTTGTATCATTACATCTGAAAATATCATTGGGCCTTATTTCTACGAAAATTAAGATGGAAGTGCTGTAAGCGTAAATGGAGAGCGGTATCGGTTTATGATAGCAAATTGTTTACATCCTGCTCTTGAAAACAGACTATTTTCTTTTGGGTTATTAGAAGGATCGAGTATACGTATCGTATGTGAACAAGCCCGAGACAATTCTTGAACTCAAGACCAACATTGTTGCATAAATTCGAGCGCAACAGCCACAAATTTTGAAAGTTGTTATGGAAAATTCTCTAAAACGGGCCCATCATTGCGAAGCTGAAAACAGGGCTCATTTAAGTGACGTTATTTTCTATACTTACTGTAAAAATATTTCCATTTTGAATATTTTATAATCTGGAAAAAAAATTTCAAAAATATATAAACGAAAAAATTATTAAATATTTAAACCCCGTGGTGACTTTTGGCCTACCCTGTATATATACAGTCTGTCAAGAATGAGTTGGCACATTGAAAATAAATTCAATTTTTGAATTTCGATTGCAAAAAAATAGTACTTTTTATTAATGTTTGACTTTTTTTAAATTATTGTATGTACGAGTATACAGAACATTTAAAGACAATTGATAAAAAAAAACTTAAAATTCATTGGAAAAGAAGAACTAAAACAACAAAAACAAATAACTCTATTTTGATACTGTCAAGAAACTGTTGGCACAAAATATCCCTTTTTTTAGAATATTTGCTATATGCAGTGAATACGTAATTCAAGAACAAAATTAATATTTGGCGTGATGGCCGTCAGCATCAATAACGGAAAGGTCTTAAGCCCCAAAAAAAGCTCTCAAACCTCCACCAATATTTGTTGACAACGTCAACAACATTACTCCTCGAATGAAGCCCCTAACGGAAAAAGCTCCTAGTTCTTATGATATAAAACCCATAAGTAATGAACAAGTAAAAATACAAGCATCGACTCCTGAAGCCTACAAATCAATAATAAACCAACTAGAGTAAAAAAATACCAAATTTGACGCCTATAAATCAAAACAGGGAAGAAGCTTTAGAGTGATACTCAAAAACATGGACACGGAGGAAATTGCTGAAACACTACTAGCACTCGGCCACACTACCGTGAATATCTGAAATATTAAACAAAGAAACACAAACAACCCACTGCCAATGTTCATTGATGAGCTAAAAGCGAACCCAAACAACAAGGATATTTACGGAGTCAAGTACCTCTTCAATACGTCCAAAGCGCGAAATCCCTCAAGGCGCTAACTGCCAGCAGTATGGTCACACAAAAACCTACTGCCGCAGAAAACCGGTCTGAATTAAATGCACTGGAACTCACTCGTCTGCAGATTGCTCGCGTAAGACGAGAACTGATGACGTCAAATGTGCATTGTATGAAGGTAATCACCCAGCAAAATATAAAGGCTGTATGGTGTACAAAAAATTACAAACATTAAAATATCGCTCACTGAGAGAAAAAGAACCCAGTCCCACATTTATCGCCTCCCTACCATCCAGACAGAGCTCGAATTCACTTTCATACTCCCAAGTAGTTAGAAACACTACACAAGACACGAGAGAGAATATCTCAGCCCCACATCCTTAGGAAATCGCCTCCGAGCCTTCAAACGAAATGCGAGCAATGATCATCCTTCTCAAGCAAGTCACGCAGCAAATCACAAGTATGATGAATCTACTCGTAGCCCTCACGACGAAAAATTGTAGTTCTTCCATCCCATAAATATTCTCGTATGGAATGCAAATGGGTTATCCAAACACATATTAGAGATTAAAGTATTACTCCAGACTCACGACATAGATATTCTTCTAATATCTGAAACTCATTTTACCGATAAGTAGAAAAAGTAAAAAACCTTGGATACCACATTAACTCCGTACTATCCTGTGAGGATCACATAAATTCAGTGGTGAGTAAGGTATACTATACCTTACGGAATTTGAGGAGGACTGAATCATTTGTGCCTACTGAGACCAGAGGGAGGTTGGTGCTTTAGCTTATTGTGCCGATCATGACTTACTCAGAGGTTGTTTATGGTAAACTTGACTCGGGTTCCAGGCATAAGTTGCAGGTGGCATTCAATAATGCTACAAGATATGTATATGGTTTAAGAAAGTTTGACCATATCAGTAAGTTTTGCAATCAGGTCCTTGGTTGCAATATTTGTATTATATGGATGCTAGAAATTGCATATTTCTACATAACTTAATATACACGCGAACACTTAATTATTTGTTTGTAAAGTTGAAGTTTTGTAAATCGAGGAGAAGTATGAACCTCTTATTCCCTAATTACAAGTATTTAAACTCGAATAGACTCTTTTTTGTGAACGCCATCAGGTTGTGGAATTCGTTGCCTTTGGCAATTAGGAGTATCTCAAGTAAGCACAACTATAAGCAAGCAGTTTTTCACT
Organism: Clusia tigrina; assembly: GCA_920105625.2. Taxonomy (NCBI): domain Eukaryota; kingdom Metazoa; phylum Arthropoda; class Insecta; order Diptera; family Clusiidae; genus Clusia; species Clusia tigrina. The sequence continues at coordinate 326,835,377 of OV050030.1, forward strand.
AATTTTCTTAATGCTATTTTTTTTTCTCTTTTCTGCTTTTCTACTTTTTGTTTCCTTTTTGTTTATTCATTGTTTTTCTGATCTGACTTTTTCTTATTTCATAAAAATTATTTATTTTTAAAGTTAATTATTTATTTATTCAATTATTTATATGTTTAATTATTTATTTATCTGAATTTATCTTATTTATTTGTCTGATCTAATAATTTAGTTTAATTTAACTTACATTCTTAGTCTTATTTTAAGTAATTTTTGTTATATATAATTCATTGTTATTCGGATACTTCTTGACGCATTTAAAAGACCCTGTCTTATATGTGAAAGCTTTAAAATAAATTGAAATAAGAGCTACTTTCAAATACCAGACTATAAGCTCTATCATACAATGCACCCCGACAAAAAAGCACAAGCGGGATCAGCTATTATAATAAAATAGAATATCAGACACGTGTTTATGAAATCTTACTGCACAGAAGCTATTCAAGCCACCAACATAGTTGTGGAAGATTGAAAAGGCTCAATTACAATTTCGGCAGTATATAGCCCACCCAAACATGCCATCAAGGCAGAGGAGTATGTACTTCACAAGCCTCGGAAACAGATTTTTAGCTGGAGGAGACTATAATGCAAAACTTACGTACTGGGGTTCCCGTCTCACTACTCCCAAAGGCCGGCAACTCTTGGCGGCTATAACAAATCTAAATCTTCTCAAAGCTTTCTCAGGCTCACCTACGTATTGGCCAACGGATACAAATAAAATTCCCGACCTAATAGACTTTTGCATAATGAAAGGCATATCGACTAGGCATATAACATGCAGCCCATGCCATGATCTATTTTCTGACCATTCTCCAGTAATTTTTACAATAATTAATATTTTTGTTGACTCACCTTCTGAATGTCGCCTTTACAACAGCAAAACTGACTGGAATTACTTCCGACTGTAAAAATCTTCAACAATTAACCTGGAGCACTCGTTTAAGTCTAGTGAAGATATCATGACAGCTATTGAAGACTTCAATAATTGTCTCCAACAGGCTGGTTGGAAGTCAACAACACCATAATCAAGCGTCAATCCACACATATCTCTCCTCTTGTGAAAGAAAAACTGGGAAAAACACGCAGAAAAAAGTGGCAACAGAGTAAACATGCTGGGGATAAGAAAAAATTAAGTACACTCTCAAAAGATCTCAAAGTGCTCCTCAAAACAGAACACAACTCTCAACTTCAGTACTTTCTCAGTAAACTTGATGCAAATTCTGTCTCCGACTATTCCCTCTGGAAAGCAACAAAACAGTTAAAGAGGCCAAATCTGGCACAGTCTGCCATCAGAATGGAAAACAAAGAATAGGCTAAAAGTGATATCGAAAAATCATGAACATTTGCACGATATTTAAAAGGAGTGTTTACCCCATATGAAATCGAACTATCCCCAATCACTGCAGAAAGAGTAATAAAAACCGTGGGACACATCTACCAGATGGACATGCCCACACAAAAATGTTCAAAAGGGAAAGTCAAGGAACCGATCAAAAACCTTATAGCAAAGAAAGCCCCCGGATACTATCTCATTAGTGGAGAAATATTTAGGCAGCTTCCAGAAGAGGGATTCACTTTCCTGCCTTATATATACAACGCTGCTTTATTATTTGGTTTTGTTCCCCCTCAATGGAAAGTGGATGAAGTGAAAATGATCCTTAAGCCCGGAGAAAGTCTAAAGTTGAGTCATATACCCCCTTCAGCTTGCTGCAGATCGGCTCTAAAATTTTGGAAACTCTCTTCGTCAAAAGATGAATGCCAATAATAGAAAAATCAAATCTAATTTCTAATCACCAATTCGGGTTCAGGAAACAACACAGTACAATTTAACAGGTTCATAGATTTGTAAATTGCATTCACACTGCATTCGAGCCAAAAAAAAATATTGTACAGCGGCGTTTCTCGATATATCCCAGGCTTTCGACCGTGTCTGCCATAACGGATTACTCTCCAAAATGAGGAAAACACTTCCAATAAACTATTAAATTTATCAAATCCTACCTTAAAAATCCTTAATTCTTTGTAAAACAAGGTGAAGAATAATCTGAAATGTGCGAAAGTTCGGCCGGTGGACCCCAAGGCAGTGTCATGGGTCCCACCCTATACTTGCTTTATACACACGATTTACCTGTTTCCGAAGGAACTATCATTGGCACATTTGCAGACGAGTCAGCTGTACTCGCAATGAACACCCTTCCACAAGTGGCGTCGCTTAAACTTCAAAGGTTTAACACCTGCCCAGCCGTAAAACTCAACGACGTGAATGTACCACATTGCAATGTGACTAAATACCTGGGCATGCACCTCGATAGCAAGCTAACATAGAAAATTCATATATTCATCAAGAGTAAGGCGCTGGGAATAAACCTTAGAAATTTACACTGGCTGCTGAATCAAAATTCCCGAGTATTACTTTACTTAGCCGCCTTAAAACCGATATGGACATTTGGCATACAACTGTGGGGCTTTGCGGCAACCTATAATGTCGAAATACTCCAGAGATTCCATTAAAAAACGCTGCGTATTATTGCAAAAGCCCCATACTACGTAACGAACCACCAACTCCATCGTGACCTGATAGTCCCGACAATTGTTCAAGAAATAAAAAAATATGCAAAGGCATACAAACTGAGATTTCACGGGTACTTTTATCCACTCATATCAGAACTCACAGCTCATATGACTACATTCAATCGTTTAAAAAGGAAATCAACAGCAGATATTTTCTGCTGATGAATACTTACAATTAAGAAATGGTTACACCACTGAGTGCACTCCATAAATATTATGTTGTTATTCAGGTTTATTGTATTTAATACAGAATGAAAAAAAATCTGTATTTCTGATATCAAAAATTGCAAGAAAAATTTATATTATTGCTAAAACTATCAAAATTTATTTACACTTAAAGTGGATTCAGTTAACCCCAGAGAACTCTCTCTACAATTAATCTTTTTAAATCTTACCACAGCGCCATAAGGCGCTGGGAATAAAGCTTAGAAATTTACACTGGCTGCTGCATCGAAATACCCAAGTTTCAGTCAAAAGTAAGCTTTTACTCAACCGACTTAAAACCGATATGGACATATGGCATACAACAGTGGGGCATTGCGGCAATCTCTAATGTCGAAATTATCCAGATATTCCAATCAAAAACTCTGCGTATCATTGCAAAAGCTCCATACTACGCAACGATCAACCAACTCCATCGTGACCTGAAAGTCCCGACAATTGTGTAAGAAATAAAAAAATATGCAATGGCATACAAACTGAGAATTCACGGGCACTCTAATCCACCCATATCAGATCTCACAGCCCATATGAGTACATTCAGCCGTTTAAAAAGGAAATCAACAGCAGATATTTTTTTTTTGATAAATACCTACAATTAAGAAATTGTTGCGCCACTGGGTGCACTCCATAAATATTATGTTGCAATTTAGTTATTGTTATATAGGTTTAAAATAAAAATATTGTTTATTATATTAATACAGATTGCACCAAAAAATGTATAAAAAATGTATAAAAAATATACATATACATATCAATGTATATACGAGTATATACTAGCTGACCCCGCAGGCGTTGCCCTGCGTGAAATTATGTGTTTTGAAAAGAAAAGAAAGTTTAATTTATATATATATTTATTTGCGATTTTTCTACATTTTTTTCAATGTAACGTAGCTTGATAAACAACATTTTTTGTTTTCTGTTTCGGTGCTGGCCGTGTGAAAAACATGGCATTTCCAAATTTAGGCAACACACTTCCAGCGACTGTACTTGTGACCCGTTGATTGTCATCGCAAATGCAAGTTTCACTGGAAACTGAATACGTTTGAACTGAAATGCCAATCGTTGGAACTCAAAGGAATTCGTGGAATCAAGCATTCTGTCGACTTGTAAGTCCCTTTCAGAATTCTTGCAACTATCACATTATTCGATAGCTGCGTCACAATCAGTCGGGTTCCATTACACAGTTTCGGCGCATAAAGATTGCGAAGCATAATAATGATAGATCCAACTTTGAGACGCAAATGATGCGGCGGCAATCCAGGCAAATCCAAAGAATTTAGAAATTCCACTGGATAATTCACGGCTTCGTCTTCATTTTCAACAGGATCGATCGATTTGTATGAGCGCAAATCTCCCGGAATTTGACTTTGAATCGTCCAGCTTAAGTTATTAACATCGGTATTTTTGGCAGCTAAAATTGCGCGTGCACTCAACCAATCGTAGTTACGATAATTTTGGCCAGTTTTGGCTTTCGTTGAAGTGAATTGACAAATGGCAGGTGGAATTGATATCAAACCACTGAAAGTATCAACCGGAATTTGCCCATTTCCAATTCTTGGCAGTTCTTTAGAGAAAACTTCTGCGGTGCTATCCTGTTGCAGGAACACTCGCATATTCATAGTCAATCGTATGGTTTTCACGTACCGCCACAAATACGATGACTTGAAACATGCGTTCAATTCATCCGCCGCTGTTGATTTCGGAATAACAGGAAGTGTTTGTCGAAAATCGCCTGCTAACAGTATCATTGCGCCACTAAAGCGAAATTATTATTCCGCAGATCTTTCATACAAGCAATGCCATTTTGAGATCGTATTGTTGCTAAAATCAATGATATCAGGAACGTTTTCCCAGTTCCGCCGGGCGCATCAAGAAAAAATAGTCCACCGTTTCCATCATTGACAGCCTTCATCAATTCATCATACGCACTCTTTTGCTGCTCATTCAATAATGGAACATTTCTTTGTACTTGTGGTTCCAAAGTTATTCTGTCGTATGCACGCTCACGTTCCAATTCACGATTCAGTACATCTCTGATTTGACGATTTGGCGCTTGCATATGAATTTCAGTCAATAGTTTACCACTCATAAGCAAACATAAATCTTCAATACACACCAATGCTTCATTGTAGATGTCATCGTTCATTTCCAATTCTGAATTCCATGTTGCCACTCGAATACGATGTAAAATGTCTTCGGCAATGTAATTTTTGTACGTATCCCATAATTGACGCGGATTTGAAGGCTGACATGACGAAATGATCATCGCGAAAAGTGTGCGAACTTCAGTGGCATGCGAAGTAGCTATTGCATCGTCCATCGTTTGATTCCAGTGATTCTCATATATATATAGCATATATATAGCAATTGTAATTGCTGTCATGCTTCTCGAAAAGTTGCACACACCGTACCATTCACAGTACGCAATGACTCAAATGAAGCTGAACCGCGAATAGCAACCGAAGGTAGAAGCAATCGTCGTTTTTCGGGTGGATTGTGTAAATTCGGCCTAATGCATTAGTTGAGAACACACCTGGATGTCCATCTACTGGTTGGCCTTGCTTTCTGCGTAACCATTTCTTCGACGATGCATTCCATGTATAATATCGAGGCATTTCCTAATAAAGCAATGTTCTCGCAAACGGATCACTGGCGCAAGTTGAGAAAAAACTCGTCAATGTTGTTGCTGGTGGTGTTTCCGCTCGCTGTACTGTATTCTCTGGGTTGAAATACACTCTTTGGCCATTCTCTAAATGAGCTGCGAGATGCACAACAGTCGGAAAACGCTCATGATCTACAAAAAAAATATTCTCCAAAGCGCTTCATTGCAGTTCACGTATCGACCCATTTGATACTTGCTGATCTCATCTCGTTCAAGGCCAATAACCGCCATGTCGCTTCCTTTGGTGACATACTTGCAAACATATTTGATCGATTTCACAGAACTGCAATACTCAACATTGATATGAGTTTTGAATGTCTTAGACAATATTGGCGAATATGGTACGATCCATGTGTTGTCAACTTCGATATTCACTCCTCTAAATTGAATGCTGAATGTTCTGCCATTGTTGTCTGATGAGCGACGCCGATAGAGTGTATTTCTATCATTTCCAGTTTGCGTTTCCGAAAGAAAAGCACGTGGATAGTGTTTCGTGCATTTATTGGCAGGCATACAAACCGAAGTGGGATTGTAGTGTCCGCAAGCTCCATGAACCATATTGGTTTTCACCACTTCGTATAATTCTGGATCTATCTCTGGATCAGGAATTTCCGCAGATATGATGTCATCAATTTGATCTGGTGTAATCTTGTCCACCATCCAAAGAAGAATGTGTGCGTGCGGCAAGCCTCTTTTTTGCCACCCAACAGAGTACATACAGCATCTAACAGCACCTTATATACGTTGCTTCACGATAAAGTCCATCAAATATCGTTGCTGTTGTTTGAAAACTCGTGCTGTGACATCGTGACGATCGCTTGCTGATTGACCGCGATTCAATAATTCCGTTATCTGTGGGCATTTTGGATTGCAAGTGAATGTAACAAACAAATCCGGCCGTCCATAATTCCGCACGTATGTCATCGCATACTGCGAGTACTCGTGCATGTGCCTTGGAATAAAATTGAGTCGTTCTGTCTCCATCGTCACGTACACATCAACTGCATACTGTTGAAATAATCGGCGATATCTCAAGAGATGGTTGTCAATTCCTTCGCGAATCATCAATCGATACGCATAAAAGTTCATTGCACTGACCTTCTTATTTGTATCGACACTTAAAAGTTAACAAAAAATGAAGTTACAATCAAGAGTGTTTCTTTTTCTTTTACTAACGATTGGCAGGATTGGTCATGTTGTATCTCAAGTGATATCCATCTTCACCACGGCAGAACATAAGCGGATATTGTAGTGACTCATACGATCGATGAGTTTCATTGATTCGCTCTAATGCATCTCCAGCTTGACGTTTAATAACAATATCGTGGGATTCTAAATTATCTCCAACAACAACAATTGATATTTCATCGGCCGTCGGGGCATTATATTGCCGTTCGTGAGTGCCTGCTGGTCGTTTGTCCGCTTTTATGACGATTCTGTGATCATCAGATGGCATCCTTTCTAACGAATTTTTGAATAATCGAATTAGTTCGTTGTGTTCATGCAACATTTCTTGCAATTGCTGCACAATTTCTCTTTTCATCGCATTGAAAATTGCACAACGTCGATTCACTTCTTCATTTGAATCTCCAAGGAAATATATTTGGAGATATTTGTGATCTTGATCAGGATGCGGCAACAGCGATCCAGCAAGATGCTAAATTTGCCCGTGAATCTGTATAGTTGCAGACAAATATGTTAATTTCTGTATTTAATTGGCGAGATAATAAGTGTTAGATTGTTGGTGAACTAACCTTGAATCTGGGATTGTAATTATGTTCATTCACAATTTCCCCATCAAACGACGTCATTTGAAAACAATCGTTATACATCTTGGAATTTTGTAAAAAGTGATTCGAATTTGGTGATTCACCGTAAAGCAACGACCGCAACGGGTGGAGGAAGTAACTCTGGCAATTTCTCTTTTCCGCTTGCGCAACACAATCCGGCCGGTTCTTTTGGAAATTTCAGTGCATCGCAATGAGGGCAAACGACAGACATCGAACCAAATCGAACTGATTCGTGCGCACCGTATCCAATGTCCGGCTCATATCGAAAGGCTGCACGTTCGATATTCAAATTAGGCAATCGTTGTTGTTGCTGGCGTTGTCGGTGAGCAGCCAAACGTTGTTCTCTTGCTTCATGAATTTCCTGAGCACGAACTTGTCTTCTTCTCAATCGCTGTTACTCATTCTGAGCTTCGTGAGCCTCTTGTGATTGTCGCGAACGATGTTCAATCATTCCGATTCGAGCAGATTCCCTTGCAGTAGCATTTTCCTCTTCCGTACGACGTGCTGTTTAATTACGTTGGTCCGTTGTAATTCGGGAACGCCGACCGATATTAGCGCGACCTCTTTGTGGCATTGTAACAAATTTCAATCTGTAATTGATCACTTTGTATGAAACACAAATAAAGTTTTCACGGAATAATTTTCAAAAATTTACCTTTTGAATAGCTGAAATAAAGAAAGCAAACGACCGAAATTGAACGATTCAAATAACTTACAAATCAGCTGAAGAAATGACACAAATAAATTTCGATGGAAATGAAAATAATGAACTCACTTTTTTTGTTTGAAATGTCAATAATTTCACTCAAAAACTGATGATCCACAGATTTAAAATCAAATATTTCGTGAATGTAAACAATTTAACTCGAGAAATCAATTAAAATTTGGAAAAATGTCAGAAAGTCAATTGACCGTGTCCGCACTGTTCGAATAAACAAATCAGAAAGAACAAACAATATAGGCAGCTGCCAAAATAAATAAGCGTCTACAGCTCCATCTGTTGAGTTATTGGAGTATCAGTCAGTGCTTACAACACCAATATGAAACTAAATGTGCGCGTACAACACCACGCACATACAAAAAAAATGAGAACAAAAAGTGAGATTAGGTTTTTCGAATTCTCCGAATTTTCCGACTTTTCCGAATGTTTTAAGATCGATAGATTTGCAAGAAACAATTGGAAAAAAAAATTTAAAGAAAAAAAATGTTGTATGGAAAAAAGTCCTTTTTGGAATTTTTAAATTTTCCGACTTTTCTTCAGGAAAAGTATAAGGTTTTTTTATTTCTAAACCTTCCCAGATCCACAACGAACAACCTCTGAAAATTCCATCAATATTGGTCCATTGCCGTTCTCGAGCGTTAGCGTCACAAACAAACAAACATTCATTTTTATATATACTCGTATAGATAAGTTAGCACGATCAGCTCCCAGTAGTGCTTCCCACGCTTTAGTCATGCATTCCATAACACCGGCGGTACTGCAGTAATGAAGGCAACAACAACGAGAGAAATGCTACACAAAACCAACGTCCGCTGTACGCCTTCAAGCCGTCGCAATACAGCAGCAACGCAGAAGCGACGGACACCCAACACCACACACGAGGCGCAAGTCAGCACTTTTATTGTGAGGGCTAGGTTAGAAAATAAGAATTTGTGTCCATTAGTTTTATCCTTGATTTAGTTTTGGAAATAAAACATCGTCGAACTCGAAGCAACCAGCGTTTTCATAAAATAAAGTATTAGTGGCGCCCAACGGTGCAAAGAACACATGTTGGATAAAAAAAAATAATTTCTACAAAATTCACAAAATTAATTAAGAACAACCGCGCAAGTGTTGCGCCCGCGAAATTATTACTCAAAACATTCATCATTGCGCAAGGACAAGAAGGAAAAAACTTGGGATCCTTGACGGCAGCAAATCCCTACGTTTCCAGCCAACTAGTTTAACTGTAGCAGCTTAAGCCACAATGTCAATGTAAGTAGAGTGCTTGTGGAAAAAAGTAATTAAATAAAACTTAAATAAAAATTAAAAATTAATAGATTTTGTTCTAAAGTCAATTACACATTTTGGGGTTAAAAAAAAAATATATAAATAAATAATTTTTGCTGATGGAAGCTAAAAAAATATCCAAATAATCGTGCTACCATTTTAAATCGTCTTAGTATTCTGCACAGACATTTGTGTCTTGATTCTTTGTGTTGTGAGTGACTTTGACAGTGAACTCGAGGAACTAAACGACAGATTCTGGCTATTTAAACTTAACATTGCTGATAACAATAATACAATAAAATGACCACCCCTGAACAAGTAAGGGAAATGTTAGATCGCGCCCTCGAGGAACAGAAATTCGAATTCAATACGCAACTTGCTATTATAACCCGGAAACTGGAAAAAATTGAAACTAAAACACCTGAGTTTGAGGTTTACAGAGAAGTTCGGATAATACCAGGGATCCGGTGCGAGGAGACCCTTGATATAGTAAAGTCTTTGCCCGATTTCGAAGACAAAGAAGAAACTTATGTGTCGTGGAGACAGGTGGCACATACCGCTTATAAGATTTTTGAGAGTTACGATGGTAGCTCCAAACAGTATCAGGCCGTGGCCATAATTAGGAACAAAATTAAAGGAACCGCGGATATGGTGTTATCTTCTTTCAACACCGTTTTTAATTTCAAAGCCATCATTAACAAGCTTGATTTCACCTACGCTGACAAGCACCCTGTTTATCTAATTGAACAGGAATTATCCACACTCCGTCAAAGCAACTTAACCCTTTTACAGTTCTATGATGAGATTGAGAGAAAACTAACTCTCCTTACAAATAAGACACAAATGTCCTACGATTCCAGTGTCGCCTCTTCAATGAATGAAAAGTACAGGGCAGATGCTCTACGAGTATTTATATCAGGAACAAAAAAATCATTATTGATATGCTCTTCTCGGCACAACCGAAAAATCTACCGACAGCCCTGGCATTAGCTCGGGAAATTGAGGCTAACCACGAGCGATACCAGTTTGCAAGCAATTATGCAAGGGCTTTAGAGGATAAGGATAAGCCAAGACAGCAGAATAGGAATATCCCCACTGGAGGCCAAGCAAACCCCTTCAACCAATACAAAAGTCTTCACTATTAAAAACGCCAAAACTTCGGAAACGTGGCTCCCCAGCCGCAAGAACGCCCGCTTCCAATGGACACTTCTGGCTCGTCACAGTTTAGGCAACCGACTATTTCTCAGAAAAATGGCTGTTTCTTTCATCAACAGTCACCTGACCATCGGAACCAAGGTTCGTTTCGGAATAATCACCAACCAGTTTCATACGGTCATTCCCGTGGCCAATATTACAATCAAGCCTCTACACAGTATGGTCGAAATCAACAAGATATCCATAATCAGAAAAGGGCACATAGCGGTACTTCTAGGTCCATTGAGCCTAAGCACCAGAGAATCAATCATATGGCTCAGGAACATGATGAGCCCGAGCAAGATTATCAATCGAAAGCTGACGCAGAAGCGTCTGAGATTGAGGAAACCCTGGAATCTGAACAAATTCATTTTTTAGGGAAAAATCCCTGCTTCCATACTTACAAAGGACAATTGCAGGGAGAAAAATTAAATTAGTGATAGACACGGGGGCTTCAAAAAATTATATAAAGCCCCTCCTGGAGTTAATCCATGTCTTTTCGGTGCAACGACCGTTCGTAGTAACTTCACTCCATGGCTTCGATGATGTTAAGCAAAAATGTTATATTAACTTGTTCGACACGAATAATACCTTTTTCATACTCTCTTCGCTATCCACATTCGATGGAATAATCGGCCTCGATCTGCTAACGCAGATAAGGGCAACGTTAGATTTTAAGAACAACAAGATAATTACAAAATCAGGCTCGGAAGAACTCAAATTTCTAAACTGTGTAAATTTGAATTTCACATAAATCGAAGATATCAGGGTACCACACACAGTGACAAACAGATTTAGAGAAATGATGAGAAGGTTGGATGGCGCTTTTGCGAAACCCAATGAATCACTACCGTTTAATACTAATATTGTCGCGACTATCCGCACGGTCGGTAATGACCCTGTTTACTCAAGACTATACCCATACCCAATGGGTGTGGCAGATTTTGTCAATTCAGAGGTCAAAGACTTATTGCGTAAGGGCATAATTAGGCCATCCAGATCTCTATACAATAATCCCATTTGGGTTGTTGACAAAAAAAGCAAGGATGATCAAGGAAACATAAAAAAACGGCTTGTTATTGACTTTAGAAAATTGAACCAGAAAACAATTGACGATAAGTACCCTTTACCTGAAATTACAGTAATTCTTTCAAACCTGGGTAAAGCCAGATAATACAACGCTTGACCTTAAGTCAGGCTTCCATCAAATAACTCTTGCGGAACATGATAGGGAGAAAACGGCTTTCTCGGTAGGAGGTGGCAAATGCGAATTTTGAAGACTACCCTTTGGGTTAAAAAATGCGCCCAGCATTTTCCAAAGGGCTATAGATGATGTACTTAGGGAAGAGATAGGTCAAACATGTTATGTTTACGTCGATGACGTTATAATCTTTTCTGAAAACGAAGAGGACCACGTAGCCCACATTGCATGGGTCCTAACTAAATTGTATGAGGCCAACATGAGGGTGTCCCGTGAAAAATCACACTTTTTTAAGGAAAGTGTTGAAAATCTTGGCTTCATTGTGTCTAGAGGAGGCATAAAAACAGCCCCCGATAAAGTGGAAGCCATTCGTACGTAAGGATTCTTTACTCAGGGAGGTAAAGGCAGCAGTAAACCCAAGTGAAGTGAACGCTATACATTGCACTTTGCCGACGCTTGCCGTAATCCAGCATCACTTGGTAAAAGATTTTCCGGCAACAAGGTTTTGGCACTGCAAAAGTGTGGTGACAGATATTTATGACCTGAATGAACAGAGAGAAATACCCACTGTTGAGCACAATCGCGCTCATAGAGCGGCACAAGAAAACGTCAAACAGATCCTATCCGATTATTACTTCCCGAAAATGGCGAAGTTGGTCGACGAGGTGGTTTCAAATTGCAAAATCTGCATAAAAGCAAAATATTATAGACACCCTCGCAGGCAGGAATTGGGTGTGACCCCAATACCATCTTATGCAGGTCAAATGCTGCATATAGATATCTTTTCAACAGACAGAAAATACTTCCTCACTTGCGTGGACAAGTTTTCAAAATTTGCGATTGTTCAACTAATGCCGTCTTGAACAATTTATGATTTAAAGCCACATCTGCTGAATCCTCTAAATTTGTTCACAAACACAGAAAACAATTACTGCGACAATGAACCAGCACTAAAATCGGAAACTATCACCTCGTTGTTGAGAAATCAATTTGGAATTGCAATAAGAAACGCACCACCCCTGCACAGCACATCGAACGGTCAAGTTGAGCGCTTCCATAGTACTCTCCTGGAAATTGCGAGGTGCTTGAAGCTGGGAAAGAGAATAGAAGATACCGTTGATATAATCTTAATGGCAACGGTGGAATATAACAGAACAATTCACTCCGTGACTGATAAACGACCTTTAGATGTGCTCCAATCTCCACAGCCGCTACTTCAAAATAAGATAGTGAAAAGGATCACAAGGGCAAACAGGAACAGATGGAGAGAAACAATCCCTCCAGACAAAATAGATAGATAAGGGGAGGTTGGTCCATAAGGACAACTTAAGATAACTCCATACTAATACGAAAATTTAATAAATTAGTTTTACCCTTTTTCCATAATTTTAGGATACTGGCGGCGATGATACTATCCGGACAATGGAAACAAAAATAACGGACTACTCTAATTCGGAATATATTCCTATCATGGATGGTACTGTCAAAATTTGGCGGGAATATGACTACTTACAACACCAAACAAACTTAACGGCGTACTACGAAATAACGGAAGAGACTAAAGGACTCATGACCCATTTCCCTTCATCTCATATGGTAATGTTACTGGAGTCGGACGTGACACACATAGGGACACTCTTAGGATCGCTTGACATTCATCATAGACAGGCTAGAAGCGTAAATTTTTTGGGAACAGCCCTGAGGTCATTGCAGGAACACCGGACTTTGACGACTTTGAAAAGATAAAATTCGGGCAGCGGGAATTGATGCTTGCCGAAAAGCAGCAAATGGTCATTAACACAAGGAATCAAGAAGAGATAAATAATTTAACAGAAACAGTCAATATTATTTTAAAGAATGCCAAAAAAAATCAGATCGATACAGGCCATCTCTATGAAATTCTCAACATTACAAACTTTTTTGACAGAAAAAAATCAACTGATTCAATTGTTCCATCAAATGTCGGATAAATTAGTGAATGACAATTATATGATTGTCATTAAAGCCGATAAAGTTCCAGTTGGATTGCGCCGAAATAACACTATTCAGACTATTCAGAATACGCATCGTTCCTATGACGCCTTGCAATATCCATTAATATTTTGGGAAGGCGAAGATGGTTATCATATCAATATCAAACAAACAAATCCAGCAACAGGTACATTTAACTACTCAAATGTTTAATATTTACACAGCCTTTTCTTCATTTTACAGGTGAAGAATCGAATAAAAAAGTCAGCGCAATGAATTTTTATTCGCATAGAATTATGATTAGGACCAACCAGGACAATCATATTTTAAAATGCCGCCATTTGTTCCATCAGTTTATCGTAGAAATGTATGCGATTCAGTCAAGCTAAATTGCGCGCCGAAGAATACATTCATTTGTGCGATGCAATTAATAACAATATTGACAGCAATTTCAATCCGAATGAAATAGGAAATATGTGTATATTATATCAGTGGGTTGAATATGTTCAAACAAATGAACCAAAATTATTACCAGTGCAAAAAAGAATTTTCACTACAATTATGCATGCAGACGCTGCTGAAGAAGGTGGTTTCTTATTTTTGACTGAAATTGCCATTAAATATACAAACGAATGAAAATGCTGTATGCAACATTAAAAAGCGTTCCAGTATGGGTAAAGTACTATCAAGCTGCCAAATCATTATCTGGCATGAGTGTACAATGGCACACAAATGTTCATTGGAAGCACTAAATCATACATTGCAAGATTTGAAAGGTAATGATAGACTTTTCGGTGGTGCTCTCATTTTGTTGTCTAAAGATTTCCGTCAAACACTACCAGTTATACCACGATCGACCTATGCAGATGAGATCAATGCATGTTTAAAATCATCATCATTGTGGCGCAGCGTTCATAAAATGAAATTAACAACCAATATGAGTGTCCAAATTCAAAATGATCCAACTAGTGCACGCTTTTCTAAACAATTGATTCATATTGGTGATGGAAAAATTGCTATAGACCCAATAAAACAAACAGTAAGACTTTGTAACGACTCTTTTTATAGCTGGGGTAAAACTCAGCGGCTCTGTCATTTGTAGTTTGGGCCAAAATTTCCCACAGAAGATTTTAGTCCTCACACGCCCTCCCCACTTTACCGACGATGAAAAATGATGACAGCGTCACGGTTGAGGGTCACTCTGTATGCGTCTCGCCTAAATCGTATTCGCCCTCGTGTCCGTTTTTGCTGAGCCCCTTTGGCTATTTGCAAAACTTCAGCTACCAAGTTCTGTGGCAGATCACCTCCTTTTGGTCCTTGTAGCTCTTCTATGTTTTGGAATGTGAATAAGGTGCCTGTGTTTGTCGTATGCTTCTCTGTTGACTGCCTCTGTTGTTTAATGCTGTTGGGTTGGTGGCTATTGAAGTCACGTTTATTCCTCTTGTCATCGCTTCTGCTGTGTTTGGTGCACTTGATTGCAAGGTGGTTGTCCCTTGATCTGTCACGTTGTCTACGTTGTATGTTTTGGTTGTTTCGCACTGGTTCTGACTTTGCGAAGTGATTAGGAGATACCCTGATTGCTCTGATTGTATTTTGACTTAGCTGTGCCAGCTCCTCGCGTTTGGTTGCGCCTGCGTCCTTTTTCCGAGGCCCATATGGTGATTCATGTGTAGTCCTTCGATATATGCTTTTGTGGGATTCTCTGTGGGATTTCGCTGGGCATAGTCCGTGGCAGGTGAATTCGTTCGTGTGAGTCATCTTTGTTCTTGGTGTTGTGTGTTTGCGAATTCGTTGGTTATCTGTGTATTCTCTGTTGTGTCTCTTTACCTGAGCATTTTTGTCGCTGGCGTGCCTCTTGGAAGTCGTTGAATGGATGTGTGTGGCATTCTCAACACGAATTGTCGTGCACATTGCAATATCTCGGGGTTGCACGCAATTGTTTTGAGGTCCCAATGTGATCTCCTGTTCACCACACTTCACAGTCATTCCTAGGCTTGCCATGAAATCTAGTCCAAAGAGTAGCTCATTAATGGAATCAGGCATGATAAGTAGCTCTTGCTCGCATGTCTGCTCTCCAAGCCTTACCGTTGCCGTCAATGTCCCACTGACTCTCCTAGCACTTCCGTCTGCCATACGTGCTCTGGTATTGGATTTTCCAAATTTTCTGGTGGAAGAGCGTCGCTTTCGTGCTAGCTCTCTGCTCACAAAACTGTGAGTTGCCCCTGTGTCTAGTGTTGCTGTGACAGTTTCTGTGCCAATCGAAACGGTGGCGCAGATTCGTTGTCCGTCACAGTGCAATAAGTTTTCCAATGGGGAAGTCTGCTGTCTCTCCTTTGTGGCATGCTGTGTTTCTGTCGTCGGTAGCTCTCGATCGGTTGGTGCTCTTAGCTTGCAGCACTCTATAGTCCTCACATCCCTTTGACCACACTCCCAACAGAACAGGATCTGTGCGTTGTGACATATGCGTGCTATATGACCATTTTTGCCACAACGCCAGCAGGCTGTTCTTGGTTCAATGGGTGTCTCTCTGCTCTCTACCGTCACCTGACAGTTTCTCACCTCTCGTGGTGGACCTTGCTCTCTTCGCTGTTGTATGGGTGGCGCTGGTAGTTGTTCGCCTTCTCTCCGTATGCTCTCCAAGTCTGCAGCCATTTCTATCAGCTCTGCTAGCGATGTGAAATCTCTGCGGCGCACATATAGCTGGTATTCTGGCAGGCTGTTCTGGAAAATACGCTGCAGTTTCTGTTCTTCGGAATAGTCCAAGTGCCGCATTAGATTCTGCAATTCAACTACAAACTGCTTGAACCCTTCTCTGGGTCTCTGGTGACGCTGGCGGATCTGGTCTTCGAGTTTCTCCATATATCGTGCTGGCAAGAAGAATTTTAGAAAGTCTCTCCTATATGTACGCCAATCGCGCCACGCTCGATTATTATTCCTGTACCACATAAGTGCGCTCTCTCTCAAAAGTTCAGGCATGGTACGAGGAAGGAAATCTTTATTTATGTCGTAAACTTCTGCCAGTTCCTCGACTCGCTCTATAAACGCTAGCGGGTCACGCCCTCCGTCAAAGTTAAGGGACCACTTCCTCACCTGGTCAATCACAACGGCGTACTGTACAATCCCGTTGTGCTGTTGATTCATTGTTGCAGGTGACACGGAGCGATGCTGTAGTGTTCTCCGTACCCCTGAGTTCTCTGCCTTTAGTGTTGCACCTGTGTATGCCTCTGGCCTGTCCACTTCCAGCGTTTCGCGGGTAACTATGGACACAGCCGGCCTTGGGGATGTGCTCTTAACGTACTTGGATTGTAGCTTCTGCAATTGGTATTTCTGATCCTGAGTCAGCTCTGTTTCAGTGAAGAAGTCGGAAAGACGTTTACGGACTTCATCCACGGTACCTGTAGCCTCTATACCGAATTCATCAGCAAAGATCACCAGCTCATCCTTGCGTAGCAAGTACACCCAGCTTGTATTCACCATCCTGTGAAACGCTTAGGTGACGATGAAGACAATCTGTGTGTGTATTATAAGCTGGCGCTGATTCGGGTGTATTATGCGTGACTGCGTAGACGTAGCTTTCTCTTTGCTCTGGTAAATTCTCTCACGAGCTGAGCTTCCTTGCGATTTAGTTTTTTTCTTTTTCAAAGTCTGACGCGCTGATTTAGTTTTCTTTTACTCAGGGTCCCTGCTCGGGCGCCACTGTAAGGACTCTTTTTATAGCTGGGGTAAAACTCAGCGGCTCTGTCATTTGTAGTGTGGGCCAAAATTTCCCACAGAAGATTTTAGTCCTCACAACTTCCAGATGATTTTTGCAATATTATGTATTCAAGAGATTCATTAATTGAAAATGTTCATCAATAATCATAAATGGTTGAGCAAACGTGCGATATTAGCTGCTAAAAATGTTGATGTTGATGCTACAAATATACAAATCCTAAACATGTTGGAAAGTGAATTATTTTCATTTAAATCAATCGATACAGTGGTGGATAAAAATGAAGCCGTTGATTTCCCAATAGAATTTCTAAATTCTTTGGATTTACCAGGTCTACCGTCACATAATTTACAATTGAAAGTTCGTTCCCCAATCATTTTGTTACGAAATCTCAATGCGCCAAAACTTTGTAATGGAACGAGATTAGTTATTAAAAAACTTGTGTGACACATTATTGAGGCAACTATCATTAATGGAAACTTCAAAGGGGAACATGTTTTATTGCCACGAATTCCAATGATTCCAACAGATGCACCAATAAAATATAAACGACTGCAGTTCCCGGTTCGTTTAGCTTTTGCCATGACCATCAACAAAGCACAAGGCCAGTCAATGCAAATCTGTGGTTTAGATTTAGAGAATTCGTGCTTCTCCCAATGGATTTGAGTGCTCTCGTAGTTTTTTTTGTGTTTGAGCATATTCTCTGTGAGCTCACTTTTAACCAGAGGAACGTTGAGGTCCTTATGGATGTCAGCATTTCTAACGAACCAAGGCGCACCCGTGATTGCACGCAAGATTTTCGATTGCACTCGTTGTATCAGCTCGACATTCGATGAACTAGCATTCCCCCAAAGCTCAGCTCCGTATGCCCAAATTGGTTTGATCACTGCCTTGTACAATAAAAGTTTATGTTGTAAACGAAGCCTTGACTTGGAGTTGAGTAGCCTATTTATTTTATGGGCCTTAAGCTTTATCTGCGTTCGTTTTGTCTCAATATGGTTCCGCCAAGTTAGTCGTCTGTCTAGATGGGCTTCTAGGTATGTTACAGTATTCGATTGAGGAATAGCAACATTGTTTAGGGTAATCACTGGGCATGTTTCTTTCCTAAGTGTAAACGTAACATGAATGCTCTTGTTGTCATTTACCTTAATGCGCCAATTTGCCAGCCACACTTCCACTTTCTTCAAATGCTCCTCAAGGCGATTCGAAGCCACTATTGGAATGCTATGTATACTAAGAATAGCAGTGTCGTCTGCGAATGTTGAAGTGACTAGATTATCATTAGTAGGGAGGTCTGCAGTGAATAATACATATAGTACAGGACCTAGAACACTACCTTGTGGGACCCTAGCATTAATATCAAAGTCGTTTGTGGTGTATTCTCCATATTTTACTCTGAACTTTCGGTTATCCAAATACGATTTGAGTAGCATGTGCACATTAACTGGTAAGAGTTTTTGCATTTTATATATTAATCCTGCATGCCAAACTCTGTCAAACGCCAGTGCACTATCTAAGAACATTGCGGAGCAGTATTTTTTGTCTTCAAAAGTATTTCGAATTGCACTAGTAATGCGGCTAATTTGCTCTATGGTTCTGTGATTCTTAGGAAATCCAAATAGATGGTGGGGAATAAAGTTGGATTTGCATATGTACGGCTGCAGCTTTAGAAGAAGCAGTTTCTCAAATAATTTAGAAATCACTGGGAGCAAGCCGATAAGATGACGGTTGAGTAGCGTCTTTCCCGGGTTTTGGTATCATTGTAATTTGTGATATTTTTTAGGGTTGTGGAAAATATCCAATCCTAAATATTGCATTAAATAAGTGCGTCACTATTTTGATGGCTACTTCAGGCAATTCCACAATAATTTTTACGGTAATTAATTCAAATCCTGTTGCTTTTTTCGGGTTTAGATGAGTTTTAATTGCAAGTTGCTCTTCCTTCATTTTAACCTTCATCGGGATTAGTGGTATTTTAGGGGCCAAAAATGGACTTTCAAAACAGTTGGTTGGTTGGTTAGGTTGGAATATGGATTTGAGATGATTTGCAAACGCTGAGGCTTTCTCTTCGTCACTTCTTGCCCAAGTTCCATTATTTTGACTGAGTGGTGGATGACAGTCTTTAGGAGTCTTTATATTTTTATAGGCTTTCCATAAAGAGTAGTTAGTATTTTGTGTTGGAGTTAGCATCTCAGTATACTTTTTCAAACTGTTCTCTAATGCTAATTTCTGCTTGGCGTAGGGTGATCTATTTTCTTGCCACTCTCTTCTTAAGCGCCTTTTCTCCTTAACGAGACTATCGATAACTACAGATGTTGTGCGAGTTGTTGCGGAGCGGGATAATGAGGCTGCTGGATATGAGTGTGTGGCTGCAGATGTAAGAACTGAGTTGATGGCCAAAAGTGCCGAGTCAATATCGCTTGCACTCTTTAGTCGAGGACCAATGTTTATATGACTATTTATATATTGACGGTACCTGAGCCAGTTTGTTCTTTTGTTGGTTAGGTGACCTGTTTTCTTACCCAGTTGAGGTTGTTTATGTAGACATATAATAACTGATGAATGATCAGAAGCGAGCTCTAAACACGATTCTGCAGATAACAAGTTACGACAAATACCACTGGTTATTCCAAAATCGATGAGGTCGGGCACTTTTTGAGGGTCAGAGGGCCAGTATATCGGTTGTCCTAAAGACACGAAATCTAGGTTAGAACACCGATTTAGTAGTGCAGAGAACAGTTGTTTGCCTTTGGGATTTATTAACCTGGAGACCCAAAAGGTATGTTTCGCATTATAATCACCTGCTGCCAAAAATTTGGTCCTCACTGATGTGAAGAATTGTGTGAATTGTAATTCAGTCACTGAGTATCTTGGAGGACAGTAGACTGCGCTTAGTACAATTTTTTCCTCCCAGCATTGAAGACATATTGATGTTGCCTGCAGATAGTCCTTTGCATACTCTTCTAGTGCATGATGCTTAAATATATCTCTTATTAATATACCCGTACCGCCATTTGCTTTATTGTCAGGATAGTTTGTCTTGTAGAATTTATATCCTGATATAACAAAATAATTTTTGTTTGTCAGTAGCGTTTCTGATAAAAGCATAGTGTCAATTTGCCTAGTATGCAGGAAGTTTTGAATTTCAAGTTTATGTTGGCTAATGCCGTTTGCTTTCCAATGGCATATATTAATAGAGTTCATTTTTTAGATATGAACAATTGCAAAAGTTGGTTTTGAATTTTCAACAACTGTCATACAATTTGTTAATTTTGATATCATGGATTCTACATTTTGCATAGGATTTGCAAAGCTAGGAATTTCTTCAGATGTACTACGTTGGCATATGATCTTGATGTAGAAGCGTTGTCACTGGTCAGTTGCTTATCGGGTTCGATTGATTTGGCAATCTCTGTGTAATGAAAAGCTGGTTGCTGTTTCTGGTCTAATTTATTTTTGAGTTGTAAATACACTGGGCAGCCTCTGTAGTTTGCCGTGCCACAATTGCTGCATTTTTTTGCATTTATGTTGGATTTGTCAGACAAACACTTGGAGGAATGGTGAAGGTCCCCACAGGCAACACAAACAGTGCGTAAGGTACAGTACGATTTTGTGTGCCCGTATTCTTGGCAACTGAAGCACTGGACAGGGCCTTTTCTTTTGTGTGGTTCTTCAACGGTTATTCGTCTATGACAGCGTTTCCCAATCTTTTTAAATTGGCGACACACTTTTTTTGTTCGCTTAATGTCGCGACACTCAATAAGTTTAAATTCTTAAGAATACCTTAAACCTAAAACTCTTTACTTATGCTTATTAAAGATTAAACCATTTAACAATTGCTCAGTTTTCTTAGTTCATTTATTTGTATAATTAGAAAATTAAATAACAAAATCATTGTGAATAAAAAATATAATATAGTAAATAAAATCAATTAAAGTGAAATATGTGCTTGTTTTTCTGTACACAAACGTTCAATTCTAGAGCGAATTGCTGACAAACATACTCTCATTTCCTTTTCTATATTCAAAATTCGTTCTCTATGCTTATTTTTTATATTGGTTAATGTGGAAAATCCAACCTCACATAAATACGTAGTCGAAAACGCCAAAAGAAGACAAATTGCTTCATTTCCAATCTCAGAATAAGTTTTGGTAACTTCAATCCAAAATTTTTCTAAATGAATTTCATCATATTGCATTTTAAGACTTCGGTCAGTCTGTATGCTAATTAGCTGTTCTTGTTCTATCAATGGCCACTCATCACTTGGATACAAATTAGCGTATGGATTACGAAACCAATCAAATTCACTAACGGTGAGTGAAGGAAAATAAAAGCTAATTTGCTCCTGAAAAGATGATAGGTGGGTTTTTATTAACGAAGAAGTTATTTCTCCATTAGGATCGATTTCAGCAAGAAGAGGGAACATATTTATCTTCTTATTTTGACTTTTCCAAAGACAAATTTTTTTCGAAAAGGCATCTATTTTGTCGTTGGAAGTTAATATGTTCTCTTTTTTGCCTTGCATACTTGTATTTAATGCATTTAAATGGGAGAAAATATCGGCTAGATATGCCAATTTCGCACACCATTCCCTGTCCCGTAATTGTGCCACAAATTCAGCTTTTTCTTCAGATTGAAAGAACTGCCGCAGCTCTTCTCTTAGTTGAAATAGCCGAGAAAGCATTTTTCCTTTTGACAGCCAGCGAACTTCAGTGTGAAGCAACAAACTCATGTGTAATGAGCCCATTTCCTCGCATAGTAATCTGAAAAGCCTCGTTTTTAATGGCCTTGCTTTAATAAAATTTATCATTTTTACTGCTGAGTCAATCACATTTTTCAACTCGGAACCAAGATTTTTTGTCATCACTGCCTCCCTATGAATGAAACAGTGTGTTCTAATTATATGAGGAAACTCTCTTTTTATGATTGAAACGAAACCCTTAAATCTGCCAGTCATGGCTGTAGCTCCATCCGTGCACACCGGTGTACAGTTTTCCCATGAAATCCCATCATTTTCCAGAGAAGATGTAACCACATCATATATATTTTGGCCGGTTTCGTCGAAGGCATCTCTTTGCAAGAATAGAACTTTTCAATAATATTTCCATCGTCAACAAATCGCATATAAATCAAAAGTTGACAATTATTGCTTATGTCGGTGGATTCATCCAACTGAAGTGCATATTTTCTCGAGTCTTTAAATTTTTCGGCAACATTTGCGGCTATATCCGAAGACATATGATCAATTCTTCGACTTATTGTACTGTTTGACAGAGGAACCTTAGAAATCACCTGCTCAGAATCTTCTCCTAACATAATTTTAACAATTTCTTTGCAAGCTGGCAAAATAAGTGTTTCAGCAATTGTATGGGGCTTTATTTTAGTTGCAATTATTTCGGAAACTTTATAACTTGCCAATTGTGCTTTATCAGAAACATTAAACCTCTTTAATAATTGCTGCGATTCTTTTCTTTGGGATTTTAGCATACTCTCAAAATAATCGACACCTTTGTTGCTTAGAGAACCATGCTTT
Organism: Clusia tigrina; assembly: GCA_920105625.2. Lineage (NCBI taxonomy): Eukaryota > Metazoa > Arthropoda > Insecta > Diptera > Clusiidae > Clusia > Clusia tigrina. Next base: position 326,858,262 of record OV050030.1, read on the forward strand.
GTATTTCAGTGTCTCTGTAATTTATTAGGTACCATGGAAGCATTACTCAATTTTTCAACACAAACAATACGTTGAGGTATTGGACAGTCCCCATTTCCAGTAGCAGTAAATCCAAATTTGATATAGCTCTTGTCATACTTTCTGAAAGATATGGTGGTAACTTTTCGCCTTTTCTCCATTTGGCTTCCAGTTGGAGTTGTTGATTCTTCGAGTAGATTTTCTGCACCGTTGTTATCACAAGTATCATCAGTATTTGGGTTTTTTCTTTTAATTAGGAATTTATCCATTTCTAAATTTTTCGTTGAATAATTGTATAAATTTTTTTTATCAATTAGTCAACCTACCTCCAATAATCGTTGATTTGAGTGTACTCAAAAGGTTACGAATCGAGGTATTGCTTCAACAAGCGACAAAACGACAATGAAGCATCAGCCGAACGCATTTTTTATTTTTTTATTTCAGTCACACAACTTATCGAAAGAAGCCCAAAATTTTTGTTTGCTTCACTTGTTCAGAGTACATTTTTACATGTTCTATGTATGCCTTTGCTTGTACGCTCCCTCTCTCTCCTGTCATGCTCTCTTACTCTCTTTGTTTTTTTCAAGTACATCAGCACCAGAGAGTGACAAAATTCCCATTAAGAGTACTGTTAAAGTATCAGTGACTTAACATGTACAAGTGTGAAGAGTGTTCGATCAAACCACATACCATACCCGACATATTATGTTGACGAAAAAAAAAATTATTATCGAAATTTCAAAAAACTTCGCGACACACTTACATATGCTTGGCGACACACTTTTGTGTCGCGACACATAGTTTGGGAATCACTGGTCTATGTAATAAGTAACGCAGATGGTATATTGGGTGTGTTTCGGTACTTTTTAATTTTCTTCCATTCGGTTCAAGTTCTACTTGAAATAGTGGTTGTGGTACTTTGTCTCTGTTTTTAATGTTGAGTACCGTTTTTACTTTAAATCCTGCGAATAACGACTACTAGGCCTTTTCTGCTCTTCAGTTGATATGTATAGTAGTTTTTACCATTTTTTCAAGATGGGATGCCATTTTGCGGTAATTGCTTTCATTGCATGTTTGTAGTTTCGTTTCCTTTATATTCCCATTTGTTATGGACGTTACGTGGAAATTGTTATTTCCTACAAGACTAGCTACAGTTGCAACTGAATCATTTGAGCATCTCTCTCGCAAGTAGAATGGTGGTGGCTTCGGAGTTTTGGCAATGGAATTGTTTGCAGGAGTTGAGTCAACGTTTTCATTCTCTAATAGTGCAAATCTGTTCTGACCCAAAGTGTTACTACTTATTTGTTTCGGAGAGGCAGATATATTCGCCGATTGAGGAGTTAGTCACGCATTTTTTGCCTGTCTTTTATTTCCGATTTTTTCTGGACTCAACTTTCGTTTTACCTGTCTATACCAGTCTGTATAGTGGCAACATTTCTTGTCACATTACTTTTTCCACCACCTGTGGCTGGCATTAATAAGTTACTTGCTGGCGCAATTTTGTAGGTGTAGATTCGCTGTTTAACATTAATGCAGGAGAACATGAACGAGCCCAATTTATTGCTTTGGTTGTTAGGTACAAGTTATCCTTAGTTATTTCTTTTTTGTTTTTGCAGCAATCTTTAGCAACCACCGTCACATAAGCATTTCTGATGTTTGTAAGTTTATTGATGTTCGGGAAACTCATTAAGAGTTGAGAAAATAAAGAATTATTAAATGGCTCAAATGCAACTCTGTGGAATTTTAAAATTAAATAAATTAAAATTAAGTGGCATCACCAATCATCTTAGAGTACTGACACAGGTGGCAACTCCTGCTAGTTGTTTTTTGGCGCACACTTTTATTTTTTAATGATGTTGTTGTTTATAAAATAATTTGTGAATTCCACACTTCACCTTTAATCTGTTCCTGCAGAACAAAATATCACCAAATTATGTAAATAAACTACACTTTCGTATTAGCGTCTATATCGCGAAGTTTAAAGAACGAATTCAATTTAAACAAAGTGAAAAACCGTCCCAATTACGGAGCACGTATGAAATTGAGTCCGCACAGTTCAGAAAACACGGTATATCTATCCATTCAAAGCTCAGTAAATATAAGCAAATGAAACAAAACCTGAGATAATACCAATTTTTCGTCTCACATTGAAAGTCGGGCAAGACATAAAAAATATTAATATTTAAAAAGTTACAAAAAAATATATATATATTTTAGTATTTTGTTGCACTGCCATTTCGGTTTTCGACAGCTTTTCAGTCTTCTTCGAATTGATTCAACAAGATTTTTGCCCACATTGGGACTAATGTTGTTCCACTCTTCTTGCAATGCATTTTTCACACGGTCATTAGATGTACACATCCTGTCTTGCACCCTGTGTCCTAATTCGTCCCATAAATACTCAATCACTTTGAGGTCGGGACTTTGTTTGGGTGTTTTGATAACTTTTGAGCAGTTATATAACAACCAACTTCTAAAATAAAGAGCTGAATGTTTTGTGTCATTGCCCTGATAGAATTTAAAGTCATATTCAATGCCCAGTTTTTGCACACTTTCTTTCAAAATTGCCAAATAGACTTGTTTGTTCATTATCTATAAAATGTTACCTAACAACTCCTGAAGCTGCCATACACCCCAAACCATCTGACCCACCACCGTGCTTAACTGTTTTTCTTAGATTTTTCAGTTCAAGCTCTTGATTTGGTCTACGCCACACTTTACCTTTTCCATCACATCCGAATAAATTAAATTTACTCTCGTCTGTAAATAACACCTAAAAATTTATTCTAGAATCACAAATATTTACCATACTCCAATATGAGAAATCTTTATCTATAAATTCTCTTCCGAATTCAAGTCGATCATATTGGTTTTTTTGCTAATGGGGGGCTTTTGGTTGCTACTCGACCATGAAAGTCATGTTTTCGCAATAATCTTCTTATAGTTTCTGGGTTTACCTCAGTACCAGAGGATTCCTTGACCATTGCAGCTACTTTGGGTGCAGAAGTAAAAGGTCTTTGCTTCATTTCCCTTAAAATAAAGTTATCCCTGGTGGTTTGGCAGTTCGCTGTTTATTTGAAATGAATCCATTTTGTTTGTATATGGTAATGACATCGTGAACTGTTGACTTGCTTTTATTAACCAAATTAGCTATTTCGCGCTCAGTTTTTCCTTGTAAATGGTGATCAATGACTAAATTTCGTTCTTCCACCTTGGAAGACTGTTTAATATTTCGTCACATTTTAAAAAATCCTCAAATAAACTTCACTGACTGGTGCACAATATTGAAATGACAAATGTTCTTGCAAATGAGTAAACTTCGAATAAATATAACGGAATGTTTACCGCTATATTTTCTAAAAACACAGAATGCTCACTTTTTTGCGTCACTTTGAATGTGACGCAAAAAAGTGACCATGTTTAAGTTTTTACTTCATGCGCTTATTTTTTCATAGTTGTGAATATGTATTTTTCTTGGTTTTAATAATAAGAATATGACAATATAAAATTATGTCAGTTGAATATCTTTGTTTAACACAGAAATATTGTAAATATAAATTTTGTTTCGTGTGTGCCCGACTTTCAATGTGAGTTACTTTATATATATATATATATATATATATATATATATATATATATTTATATATATATATATATACATATATATATATATATATATATATATATATATATATATATATATATATATATATATATATATTTATATACATATACATACATATACATATACATATTCCTTAAATGCATTGTGTTGCAAACCTGCAACAAACCCTCAAAATTCATATCACAATAAAAATATTGTACCAATGCATACTGTAGCATTTATATCACAAAGCGCTGATAGTATTTAACAATTTGGCAGCACTGTTTTTGTTTATTTCAATTTTAAAAGAAAAATATTGGTTATTCAAGTTGTGCGCTTACATATGGTCAGTGGACAGTTAGATTGCAATTTTATATACTCTCGCATGTTATAATTTTCAAACCTAAAAAAATTTAAAAAAACACTATTCGTTGCGTTAAACACTTTTAATTTCCCGTAAGCAATTTTTAATTAGTTATATGTAATTTGTATTTGCGAAAAGTGTGTTTAATTAAATGTTGCAGATTTGCACCACTATGCACTTTTTATGAATTTTTTATATGTTTGTATATTATATGATTGTACATGGTATATAATAACACGTCATTTCAGATGGCAAGCACAAATTTTGGATGGATGAAGATCAGAAGATGATATGGATGATATTGATGAATTAGAAAATGAAATTTTTTCTAACGTTTTGTGAAATGAGGAAGATGAAGTTGTGATGAGGACGGAGAAAAAATCACAGCTTTAGTGGAAACTCCCCAATATGCAGAGCTTTACAATCATATCCCTCAGGAAGCCAAGCTAATCGTCGCGTAGGTATGAAGGGACTTATATTTAAGAAAAAAATTGTTTTGAACTCAGAATCAACCGTTTTTCATGGTCATCCTACATATCCAGCAGAATTGAAAGGTCATGTTGGTACTGGTACGTAGTGATGAGCGATCCAGTGATTTTTGAGTATCGCCGTTACCAGTGATGGCTATTTTTCAATCACCGTAATTTTAAACAGTGACTGCGATCGCTGTTTCCATTGCGTTCATACAAATACATATGTATGGATGCAGTCAACCAAACTGTTATGAAATATGCAAAGTAACAGCGAAAAGCGCTTTTTTTAGCATACAGCTGTAATCCACAGTGATTGAAAATCGCTACATTTAATAAAAGCGAGAAATAACAGCGACTGGTAACGAATGAATATATCAATCACTGTTTTTATCATGTTAGTTAAGTAAATTCATGTATGTGTGTAGGTGTTGCTGTTAAATTATCCCATTGCTGGAGAGAGTGGCAATATATGCAAAGTTTGAATATTCATACGTATCGCTTTATATTTTAACATTTGCGCATAGATAATAGAGACGTTGATAGATATTTGAAAGATGACTGAATTCCGCGAAATTTCGATCCTTTATTATGGTGGCGGAACAATAAAACAAAATATCTAAATGTTTCGAAAATAGCGCAGGAAAATCTTTGCACATTGGCATCTTCAGTACCATGCGAACGCCTTTTTTCGTATGCTGGACAGATATTAAGCGAGCGGCGAAATCGTTTAGGGGATGAAAATGTAAAAATGTTATTAATTTTAAATTGTAACTATAAATACTGTACTTAAACTTTATTTATTAATATATTTTATTATTTATAAATATTAGATTAATAATAATAAAATGTATTTTTCCAGCTGAATATCATAATTTAATTATTAGACGATAAGATATTAAAACGACTACTTGTAAGTTATTGAATGAGATATGTCACTAGCAATGCACCAATCGTTCAATTGATTAGTTTTACCTTCAAATGTATATCAGAATGTGTTCAATTTCTACAATGCCAATGTACGAAATTTAGTTATTCAATCAAATAAAGTTTATAATAACAACTACAAAATGTCTAATACCATTGTGAAATTCCATTGTTCTCAGCTACCCTGTATAATTAAATTTAAAACTTTATTAATTATTTTAAAAAATTCAAATGAAACATTTCCTTTTGCATAAAATTCATGCATTAAAAGTAACAGCAATCAAGAAACAAACTAATATTTTACAGTATGATATTTTTCGTTGTAGTATAAAATGACTCCTGAAATAATAGCAAACTGTCCCTCTCTGTTGATTAGCTTTATATACGCATAAACTTTCTTTAATGTTAAATGTTTAAGTGTGCATGGATGTAGCCAAAATTCAAATAATACCATTCTCTCTCTCTCTGTATTCAATTAAAAAGCGCCATAGAAGCAGGATTTCTATCAAAGCGTGAAATCAATAGCGGCTATTATTTCACGCTTTTATTAAAAGTAGCTATTTTCAATCATTGTGAAAAAACAACGGACTGTTAAAAAATCACTCTTTTGATTTATTTCACATTTTTATTAAAAGTAGCGATTTTCAATCATTGTGAAAAAAGAATGGACTGTTAAAATCACTCTTTTGATAAAATCGCTGTTTCTTTGTATTTTGTGATTTCATACTTTGCGGATGTGTTTTTAAAACATTCCACATAGTTTCATAAAACAAGGGAAATATAAAAATTAAAATAATACAAATTATAAACAGCTAAAGTGATCACGCAAATCGCCGAGATAATGACTCTACCACTGGTTTGAGATTGCACCTTTGTTTAAATTAATGTGAAAACCAAAAATCAAAATTACTAATAAGCAAAAGTCCAAATAGTGGTAATAACAAAACATAAACCAAAAACAAACTATACATGAGCGTGTCCTTCTGCATCACCAATAAGCAGTATACCAAAAACTTCACTGAAACCCACAGAGTTGTCCTCTCATGAGTTAACAGCGGATGCGCATTTAAGTATACCAACTCAGCAAAAGTTAGCAGGAGGCGCCCCTGCAGAAAACACGGAACAACATACTACTGCTCAACGGTAAGTGAACAAAACTCTCTCAATGATAATTCCGAAGAAGCTAAAGAACAAAGAGTAGAAAGCAGCCGCTCTCACACCTACCCAAACACACAAATGCATTCTCTTGCAAATACAGCGAACACACGCTTGCTAAGCTCAATATCGTCTGATAAACATTCAAAAAGAACAAATATAACAAATCCAACAATTTCAGCTCAGTCTGCAACTATACAAACAGGCATAGATCGGTATATTCAAATTAAACGGAAACTAAGCCCTCCCAAAAAATAATAAATCAACAAAAATATATAAAAGAAATGAAATTGATCAACATACTAACTCAATGTACCACAACAGGTTTGCCGCACTTAATGATGAGCCAACCAAAGAAAATGAAATATTTTCAAGTAAAATAAATTCATTTGAAAAATCTTTAAACCGCCGCCAATCTACTTGCGTGAAAAAAGTTCAAACGTTCTGGTTTAAAATATTGCTCGCCTAATAGGTAAGAATAATTTTCATATAATCTCGCTCAAAAAAGGTAACATAAAAGAGACTAAAATCCAAATATATAACGGAAAAAATTATCGCTCTTTTGCTAATTACCTCGACGATAACAAAACAAACTATTACACTTACCAATTGCAAAGTAGCAAAGGCCTAACTTTTTTAATAAAAGGAATAGAACCAGAAGTTGAACCAGATGAAATAATGGAAGCGCTGGCAGGCGCCAGATTCAAAGCAAAAACAATATTTAACATAAAAAACAGGGATAAAATACAGAGACGAGAAATCTGTAAAAATGAAACCCACCCTGTTTATAGTCTACGTCACTTAATACATCTTAGCAATTCAATTGAAGAGCCCCACAAGCGCAAAGGTCCGGTACAATGCTCAAATTGCCAGGAATATGGGCATATGAAATCCTACTGTACTCTACGCACAATATGTGTCGCTTGCGGCGATTTTCACCACTCAATTGAATGTAAATTTGACAAATTTGATAAAAATGTAAAAAATGCAGAAACTGCGGTGGTAACCACACTGCCAACTATAGATGGTGTCCAGTTTCCACAGACCTGAAGATGAAGGCACGTACAACACAAAAGCTAGTTCGCTGTGAACATAGCAATATTGCACCTAACTATCCTAGCATAAATCCAGCCAATGCTGCGCCTTCGTCCTCCTCAATAATGTACGCAAACGTATTGAAAAAAGCACCTACAGAAAATCTAGCTAGTTCTCCACCCATTCAAATTGTAACCTAACGCATTGTATGACCCAATTTATGTCAACCATGCAAACAATGATTCATAAACTTATACAAAATCGGAATCTACTGATGAAAACACTGCTCTCTCAAAAATAAATGAATCAATTAAAGTTATGCTACTGGAATGCCAACGGTATTATCCAACACAAAAAAGAAATCAAGAATTTTTCGTACAACAGCGAATTTGACATAATGCTTTTCTCAGAAACTCATTTAACAGATAAGTACAACTTCAGTATTGTCGGTTTCAATTTCTACAAAACCAATCATCCAGACGGTAAAGCGCACGGAGGCGCAGGAATTCTAATGAATGCCCGTATAAAATATTTCCTATGTGCAATTATCCCGAAAGAGACAATCAAGCCACTGCAATCTCCCTGCAGTGCTGGGGCGAAAGTATAACAATTTCTGCAGTATACTGTCCACCTTGATTCCCAGTAACGTCAGAAAAATTTCTGCAATTTTCTCAAACACTCGAAAAAAAATGTATAGCAGCTGGAGATTATAGTTCTATGCATACCTTCTGGGGCTCCCGTTTGGTAAACCCTAAAGGCAAACAGTTGTACGATGCGTTAATTGATCATCGAAATCATCTAGATTTTGTCTCAAGTGGCCAACCCACGTCCTGGCCAGCGGACCAGCTTAAAAACCTTGATCTTATTGATTTCGCTGTGATGAAAAATATAAACAGGGCACTGTTTTCCTCTGAAGCAATTTTCGACTTGTCCTCCGATCACTCACCTGTCATCATATACTTTAACAAAACTCCTGAACTTGTACATAAATCGCCCAAATTAACCACCAACAAAACGAACTGGCTCAAGTATAAGAAAAACGTGAGTACACATATTTGCTTGGAATTTCCTCCTAAAAACAAATATGACTTAGAGAGAGCGCTCCACGAGTTTAATTCCTTGTTAGCATCAGCGGCTGCGTGCGCAACACTAACAGAAAAAACGCTGCAGGTTGCTACCCGTTATATAACTTCAACCCATGTGCAGGGCCTCGTTAATGAGAAAACACGCTTAAGACGAAAATGGCAGAAATATAGGTCACCTGCCCTAAAGAGGAAATTCAAATTGTCACAAAATCACCTTAGAGATGTACTACAAAAGGAAGCTGAAGCAAGTATTGGCACCTATATTAAAGATCTGGGCCCGCTTAAATACACCAATTACTCACTTTGGAGAGCTACAAAGGTTGCAAAAAGCCCAAAGGAAAGTGAGCCACCAGTAAGGCTTGGAAATGGAAGTTGGGCCAAAAGCGACGAAGGAAAAGGAGCAGCGCTTGCTGCACATCTACAAACAGATTTTTGCCCTAATGCTCCGTGCAATAACTTTCGAGGTCCCTACTTTACCTAGAACTAAAGTGACTCAGCCGCTTCAACTAAAAATCAAAGACTTAGAGTGTGTCATTAAAACAGGTCTTAATGCGAAAAAGTCCCCTGGATATGACCTCATCACAAATAATATGGTCATGGAATTACCACACATAGCGTTAATACACCTAATGAAATTGTTCAACGCTATCCTTCTCTTGGGTCATTTCCCGCATATATGGAAGATATCGCAAATTACAATGACTCCTAAACCAGGAAAAGATCCAACGCATATCGGCCCATAAGCCTTCTACCCACCTTCTCAAAAATATTTCAAGAATTGCTACTTGGGAAAATTATGCCCTATCTAAATCAAAATGGCAACACTCCTACTCATGCATTCGGATTTAGAAAAGAGCATGGTACAATAGAGCAGGTGCACCGTATAACTAGCGAAATTAGAAGAGGTTTCGAACAGAAGAAATACTGTTCAGCAATATTTCTAGACATTGCCCAAGCCTTCGATAATGTCTGGCATGAGAGGCTAGTGCACAAGATTAAAAAGTTTCTGCCATACAACACACACAGAGTGCTGGAATCTTACTTAGCGAATCGGAAGTGCAAAGTGAAATACAAGTAATTTGTAACCCCCGAATTTCAAATATTTGCTGGAGTACCACAAGGGAGTGAGCTTGGTCCTATTCTCTACCTTATGTACTCGTATACGTCTGACCTACCAATAAATAACAGCCTAGTTACTTCCACATTTGCTGACGACACAGCTATTTTAAGTACCCATCAAAATCCGCATATCGCCTCTCGTGACCTAAACGAACACCTTAAAGATGTAAAAATTTGGCAGGCAAACTGGCGTATTAAAGTTAACGAAGCGAAATGTACTCACATAACGTTCTCCCTCAGAACCAGCACCTGTCCAGCTGTGTCACTAAATGACATAAAAATATCGCAAGCAACAGAAGTGAAGTATTTAGGAATCCATCTTGACAGTAGATTAACTTGGAGGAAGCACATAGAAGCGAAAAGAACTCAAATGAGACTAAAAGCTAACTCTCTAAATTCGTTAATCAACAAAAAATCAAAGATGCGCTTGGAATACAAAGTCCTTCTATACAAAGCTATAATAAAGCCCATATGGACATATGGGGTGCAACTTTGGGGTAGTGCGAGCATCTCAAATCTAGAACTTATCCAAAGGGCACCGTCGAAAATCCTAAGAACAATTACCGGCGCACCATGGTTTATCAAGAATAAAAACATTCACAACAATATAAAAGAAGACATGCTGGAATTAAGGCAGAAATACCTGAATCGCCTGCAAAATCATCCGAACATACTTGCAAGAAGAAGTCTACTCCAGCAGAATTCTGCTTCACGTCTAAAGAAACCATGTTTCTAAACTTATTTACAAACTAATCTGTAATATGTATTTTTATAAAATTTTGTTTCCCTCTTGTTTTTAAAACTATAATTAATTAATATATATGCACTAGTAGAACCCAAATAGCTCCAAGCATATTTAATATATTAGTTTTAAGATTTGATAACTTATTTTTAGTTTCCAATGGAGGAAGATACAATAACAAAAAAATGGTCTAATAAAAAAAAAAAAACTTTGTATATTAGATAACAGTTGCTACCTTTTTAAATAACAGCGAAAAATCACCGGCAGTGAAATTTTGCTCATCTCTACTGGTACGCCTTACATATTTTTTCATACTTCTTTACTCTCGAGCTTATACGTAAAATTGTGGAAGAGTCGAATCTCTATGCGATACAAAACAACATCTCAATATAAATGGATTGGAGCTGAGAAATTATATATCAAGAATAGAATATATGTTTGTCCTCAAATATCCCAATGTTCACCTCTACTGGTGAGATAACGTCGGTTTTAAAGCAATAAAAACACTCATGATAGTCAACAGATTTGAAAATATATGGAGGTTCCTTCAATGATAACAACAAACATTTGCCTCGGGTTCATGTTAAACATGATAGGCTGTTCAAGATCAGACCGCTTCTCGAGCATATAAACGGAAAATTTGGAACTGTTCCAATGGAACAAAGATTGGCCATTGATGAGCAAATATGTGGCACCAAAGTTGCTCATTTTATGAAGCAATATCTTCCAAATAATCCCCATAAATGTAATTTCAAACTTTTTGCTATGTGCAGTGTGAAGGGATAGGCTCATAATATATACTGGCTAGGTGCATAGGCGCAACAGTGATGAGGCACATTTTGGACCTGTAGATAACGTTGTGATTCGCTTAGCCCGCAGTGTTCCCAAAAATATGACAATTTTTACACGTCTATACCATTAGTCACCCATTTTGCTAAGCAAGGGATTTATTGTCTGAGTAATGTCCAAACCAACAGACTAGTAAATAGCAAGTTTCCTGATAAAAAAGATATGGTGAAAAAAAAATATGCTCGCAGTTTTTATGAAGAGCGAGTAACAGACTCTGATGGAGTTGAACTAGTAGCTGTTACTTGGAAAGATAATAAAATCGTTACTTTTCTTTCATCTTGTGTTGGAACAGAACCAGTCTCTGATATAAAACGATTTGACCAGGCGGAAAAGAAAAGAATAAACAGTCTATGTGAACAAATAATTAAAGATTACAATGCACATATGGGTGGAGTCGACCTTATGGATAGCTTAAGATATCGCATTGGCATGAGAAGCATTCTACCAAATGATTGACATGTGCGTAATAAACTCGTGGCTTGTATATAAAGATCTAAATGGTGTTAGAGATCTGAACTTATGTAAATATAGACTGGAGCTAGCGGAGGTCATGGGAAATTTTAGACATGCATGCGAAAATCTCAATAAACGGGGACGACCCAGTGTCGAAAACAACGTGGAACGTGAATTTCAAGCGAAGAAAAGGCGTGGACCGGCTCAGCATGTTCCGCCAAAAGATTTGCGGACGGAAAATATTGGGCATTGGCCTGAAACCGTTCCTCGTGGAAGGTGTAAGATGTGTAGCTGCACAGGATTCACACAAACTGGCTGTGAGAAGTGTGGAGTCACTCTGCTTTAATAAAACAAATAACTGTTTTAAAAATTTCCACGCATAAATGCATAGTGTTGCATATCTGCAACCATACATTTTATTAAATAAAATCTTTAGTAATTATTGTTTTTTCAATTTTTTTTTTTCATTTTCTGAATTGTGTGTACATAGCTTAAATTTATATATTTATTTCAAATGAAAAAAAATCATGCTTGTAATATACATATACATGTATATATCCATATACATATACATATACATATACATATACGTATACATATACATATACATATCAATATACATTAAAAATCTACATTTACATATACTTATACAAATATATATACATATACATATACATATATATATACTCGTACATATACATAAACCTATCCATGCACACATACATATACATATAAATATAAATGTATATATATATATATATATATATATATATATATATATATATATATATATATATATATATATATATATATATATATATATATATATATATATATATATATATATATATATATATATATATATATATATATATATATATATACGAGGTGTGATAAAAAAATAACCGTTATTCTCATCTTTTCGTGAGTTACGTATGTTCGATGTTCGCATTTTTTTTTTATGTTGGTACACATGTCTGTTATATATGTTGGCAATACCAACCATTTTGGATTGTCAGTTTGTTTTTGACAGATAAAAAGGTTAGTCGTGGTTTGGTGTGCTCTTCGATTTTGTACTATTCGAAAAAATGGATCAAAGAAACTGTATTCAGTTTTGTGTAAAAAATGAAATTAAATGCGCAAGGACATTTGAAATGTTGACTGTGGCCTTTGGCGAGTCTACTATGAGCAGAACTCAAGTTCAATTGTGGTATAACCGGTTTAAGGAAGGCCGAGAAGATGTCAATGATGATGCTCGTCCTGGTCGCCCGAGCACGTCAAGAACCGATGAAAACATTGGCGCAGCGAAGAAAATGATTTTGGATAATCGTCGAATCACTATCAGAGAGGTTGCTGATGATGTTGGCATATCGTTCGGCTCATGCCAAGCAATTTCTACGGATGTTTTAGGCATGAAACGAAGATTGTGCCAAAATTGCTAAATTTTGAGCAAAAACAACGTCGCATGGACATCGCTCAGGAGCTGTTTTTGGCCAAAAACAAAACCGTTATTATGCTTCAACCACCGCATTCAACGGACTTGGCCCCCGCTGACTTTTTCCTTTTTCAAAACTGAAGACACCGATGAAAGGAAAGCGTTTTGCTAGGATTGAGGAGATAAAAGAAAAATCGAAACAGGAGCTGTTGGCGATACCAAAAAAAGCATTTCAGAAGTGTTTCGAGGATTGGAAAAAATGCTGGCATAAGTGTATTATATCTGAGGGAAATTACTTTGAAGGGGACAAGATAGTTGTTGATGAATAAACAAATACTTTTTAAAAAAATTGAAAACAACGGTTATTTTTTGATCAAACCTCGTATATATAATTTTTGATCCGTCTGTGTATAGCTTGGTGGCAGTATCTGGTGATGGATCCCCCCCGAGCCATTCCCCTCTGGAAGGAATCCTAACCCAAAAAATTCTTTCGAAACAGAGGGAAGAAATATTAATCAATATACTGTGTATGTCCGTATAGGATTCTAATATGGCCACATGTCCATACGGAACAGCTTTCCAATGTGAGCTCGCCTGAGCCGAATGGCGGAGCATGCCGCTAAATATTTGCAGAAGAGATCTAAGGGTGGCAGATATAGTATGACATCCAATGCGAACTGGTTCTCATGGTGGCACTTATTGCTAATTCTGCTGAGCTCTGTGCCATACCAAGTGTTTCGTAGTAGGTCCTTTTTTTGCATTGTAGTCCACCAGACAACATTTCCATATTGGAGAATGGGCCCCACAACTGCAGTGTAAAGCCAGCGAGCTACCCTAGCATCATTCCCCAGGTTTTATCTATAGCTCTTTTGCAGGCATAAAAAGCCACCATAGCTTTCCTAGCTCTTTCTATGGTGTTTGACTTCCAAGTAAGCTTTCTACCATATATAAGACCCAAGTATTTCGTCTCCTCTGAAATCCCAAGAGCTTTTCCCTTAAGACTAATTGGATCTAATCGGATGATTTTATGTATTCTAGTAAACAGAATGACATTAGTCTTATATGTATAGGAGTATGTATATATATATACATATCCATGTATATGTATATGTATATGTGAATGTATTTGTAAATTTATATGTGTATTTATATATATATATATATATATATATATACATATATATATATATATATATATATATATATATATATATATATATATATGTATATATATATATATATATATATATATATATATATATATATATATATATATATATATATATATATATATAATATATAATATATAAATGAATGTTTGTTTGTTAGTGACGAAATTTTGAAGTGATGGAAATTTCAGATGTTGTTCGTTGTGGATCTGGGAATGTTTAGAAATAAAAAAAACCTTATACTCTTCCTGAAGAAAAGTCGGAAAATTTAAAAATTCCAAAAAGGACTTTTTTCCATACAAAATTTTTTTTCTTTCAAATTTTTTTCCAATTGTTTGTTGCAAATATATCGATCTCAAAACATTCGGAAAAGTCGGAAAATTCGGAAAATTCGAAAATTAGAAAAACCTAATCTCACTTTTAGTTCTCATTTTTTTGTATATGCGTGGTGTTGTACGCGCACATTTAGTTTCATATTGGTGTTGTAAGCACTGACTGATACTCCAATAGCTCAACAGATGGAGCTGTAGACGCTTATTTATTTTGACAGCTGCGTATATTGTTTGTTCTTTCTGATTTGTTTATTCGAACAGTGCGGACACGGTCAATTGACTTTCTGACATTTTTCCAAATTTTAATTGATTTCTCGAGTTAAATTCATTACATTAAATTGTTAAATTGTTTACATTCACGAAATTTTTGATTTTAAATCTGTGGATCATCAGTTTTTGAGTGAAATTATTGACATTGCAAACAAAAAAGTGAGTTCATTATTTTCGTTTGTTGGTGAATACCTAACCTCATATCCATTGGAATTTATTTGTGTTATTTCTTCAGCTGATTTGTAAATTATTTGAATCGTTCAATTTCGGTCGTTTGCTTTCTTTATTTCGGCTATTCAAAAGGTAAATTATTGAAAATTATTCCGTGAAAACTTCATGTGTGTTTCATACAAAGTGATCAATTACAGATAGAAATTTGTTACGATGCCACAAAGAGGTCGCGCTAATATCGGTCGGCGTTCTCGACGTACAACGGACCAACGTAATTATACAGTACGTCGTACGGAAGAGGAAAATGCTACTGCAAGGGAATCTGCTCGAATCGGAATGATTGAACATTGTGCGCGCCAATCACAAGAGGCTCACGAACCTTACAATGCGCAACAACGATTGAGAAGAATACAAGTTCGTGCTCAGGAAATTCATGAAGCAAAAGAACAACGTTTGGCTGCTCACCGACAACGCCAGCAACAACAACGATTGCCTAATTTGAATATCGAACGTGCAGCCTTTCGATATGAGCCGGACATTGAATACGGTGCGCACGAATCACTTCGATTTGGTTCGATGTCTGTCGTTTGCCCGCATTGCGATGCACTGAAATTTCCAAAAGAACCGGCCGGATTGTGTTGCGCAAGCGGAAAAGTGAAATTACCAGAGTTACTTCCTCCACCAGAGCCATTGCGGTCGTTGCTTTACGGTGAATCACCAAATTCGAATCATTTTTCACAAAATTTCAAGATGTATAACGATTGTTTTCAAATGACGTCGTTTGGTGGGGAAATTGTGAATGAACATAATTACAATTCCACATTCAAGATTAGTTCACCAACAATCTAACACTTATTATCTCGCCAATAAAATACAGAAATTAACATATTTGTCTGCAACTATACAGATTCACGGGCAAATATATCATCTTGCTGGATCACTGTTGCTGCATCCTGATCAAGATCACAAATATCTCCAAATATATTTCCTTGGAGATTCAAATGAAGAAGTGAATCGACGTTGTGCAATTTTCAATGCGATGAAAAGAGAAATTGTGCAGCAATTGCAAGAAATGTTGCATGAACACAACGAACTAATTCGATTATTCAAAACTTCGTTAGAAAGGATGCCATCTGATGATCACAGAATCGTCATAAAAGCGGACAAACGACCAGTAGGCACTCATGAACGGCAATATAATGCACCGACGGCCGATGAAATATCAATTGTTGTTGTTTGCGATAATTTAGAATCCCGTGATATTGTTATTAAACGTCGAGCTGGAGATGCATTAGAGCGAATCAGTGAAACTCATCGATCGTATAACTCACTACAATATCCGCTTATGTTCTGCCGTGGTGAAGATGGATATCACTTGAGATACAACATGATCAATCCTGCCAATGGTTAGTAAAAGAAAACACTCTTGATTATAACTTCATTTTTTGTTAACTTTTAGGTGTCGATACAAATAATTAGGTCAGTGCAATGAACTTTTACGCGTATCAATTGATGATTCGCGAAGGAATTGACAACCATCTCTTGAGATATCGCCGATTATTACAACAGTATGCAGTTGATGTGTACGTGACGATATAGACATAACGACTCAATTTTATTCACTTCAACCAGACCAAGCTTCGATCTGAAGAGTCACTTGCGAGATGCGGTCAATAGCGATGAAGATGTGACAAACCTTGGCCGACTCACGATTTTGCTATCAACATACATTGGCAGCCCAAGGCACATGCACGAGTACTCGCAGGATGCGATGTCATACGTGCGGAATTATGGACGGCCGGATTTGTTTGTTACATTCACTTGCAATCCAAAATGCCCACAGATAACGGAATTATTGAATCGCGGTCAATCAGCAAGCGATCGTCACGATGTCACAGCACAAGTTTTCAAACAACAGCTACGATATTTGATGGACTTTATCGTGAAGCAACGTGCTGTTAGATGCTGGATGTACTCTGTTGAGTGGCAAAAAAGAGGTTTGCCGCACGCACACATTCTTCTTTGGATGGTGGACAAGATTACACCAGATCAGATTGATGATATCATTTCTGCGGAAATTCCTGATCCAGAGATAGATCCAGAATTATACGAAGTGGTGAAAACCAATATGGTTCATGGACCTTGCGGACACTACAATCCCACTTCGGTTTGTATGTCTGACAATAAATGCACGAAACACTATCCACGTGCTTTTCGTTCGGAACCGCAAACTGGAAATGATGGATATCCACTCTATCGGCGTCGCTCATCAGACAACAATGGCAGAACATTCAGCATTCAATTTAGAGAAGTGAATATCGAAGTTGAAAACACATGGATCGTACCATATTCGTCATATCAATGTTGAGTATTCCAGTTCTGTGAAATCGATCAAATACGTTTGCAAGTACGTCACCAAAGGAAGCGACATGGCGGTTATTGGCCTTGAACGAGATGAGATCAGCAAGTATCAAAGGGTCAATACGTGAACTGCAATGAAGCGCTTTGGAGAATATTTTCTTTTGTAACTCATGAGCGTTTTCCGACTGTTGTGCATCTCGTAGCTCATTTGGAGAATAGCCAAGGAGTGTATTTCAACCCAGAGAATGCATTGCAGCGAGCGGAAACACCACCAGCAACAACATTGACGAGTTTTTTCTCAACTTGCGCCAGTGATCCGTTTCCGAGAGCATGGCTTTATTCGGAAATGCCTCGATATTATACATCGAATGCATCGTCGAAGAAATGGTTACGCAGAAAGCAAGGCCAACCAGTGGATGGACATCCAGGTGTGTTCTCAACTAATGCATTAGGACGAATTTACACAATCCACCCGAAAAACGACGATTGCTTCTACCTTCGGTTGCTATTCGCGGTTCAGTTTCATTTGAGTCATTGCGTACTGTGAATGGTACGGTGTGTGCAACTTTTCGAGAAGCATGCCAGCAATTACAATTGCTATATATATGCTATATATATATATGATAATCATTGGAATCAAACGATGGACGATGCAATAGCTACTTCGCATGCCACTGAAGTTCGCACACTTTTCGCGATGATCATTTCGACATGTCAGCCTTCAAATCCGCGTCAATTATGGGATACGTACAAAAATTACATTGCCGAAGACATTTTACATCGTATTCGAGTGGCAACATGGAATTCAGAAATGCAAATGAACGATGACATCTAAAATGAAGCATTGGTGTTGATTGAAGATTTGTGGTTGCTTATGAGTGGCAAACAATTGACTGAAATTCATATGCAAGCGCCAAATCGTCAAATCAGAGATGTACTGAATTGGAACGTGAGCGTGCATACGACAGAATAACTTTGGAACAACAAGTACAATAATGGAACATATTGAATGAGCAGCAAAAGATTGCGTATGATGAATTGATGAAGGCTGTCAATGATGGAAACGGTGGACTATTTGTTCTTGATGCGCCCGGCGGAACTGGGAAAACGTTCCTGATATCATTGATTTTAGCAACAATACGATCTCAAAGTGGCATTGCGTTGGCTCCCGCATCTACTGGGATTGGTGCAACTCTACTAGAAGGTGGAAGAACGGCACATTCGGCACTGAAACTTCCGTTAAACATGCAAATCAATCAAACACCTGTTTGCAACATTTCAAAGCAATCAGCTATGGCAAAATTGTTGAAGAATTGTAAACTGATAGTATGGGATGAGTGCACAATGGCTCACAAACGGTCTCTAGAAGCACTTGACAGAACAATGAAAGATCTGCAGAATAACAATCGTCGGTTTAGTGGCGCAATGATACTGCTAGCAGGCGATTTTTGACAAACACTTCCTGTTATTCCGAAATCAACAGCGGCGGATGAATTGAACGCATGTCTCAAGTCATCGTATTTGTGGCGGTACGTGGAAACCATACGATTGACTATGAATATGCGAGTGTTCCTGCAACAGGATAGCACCGCAGAAGTTTTCTCTAAAGAACTGCTAAGAATTGGAAATGGGCAAATTCCGGTTGATACTTCCAGTGGTTTGATATCAATTCCACCTGCGAATTGTCAATTCACTTCAACGGAAGCTGAACTCATCACGAATGTTTATCCGAACATTGGCCAAAATGATCATAACTACGATTGGTTGAGTGCACGCGCAATTTTAGCTGCCAAAAATACCGATGCTAATGACTTAAACTGGACGATTCAAAGTCAAATTCCGGGAGATTTGCGCTCATACGAATCGATCGATCGTATTGAAAATGAAGACGAAGCCGTGAATTATCCAGTGGAATTTCTAAATTCTTTAGATTTGTCGGGCATGCAGCCGTATCATTTGCGTCTCAAAGTTGGATCTGTCATTATTAGGCTTCGCAATCTTCATGCGCCGAAACTGTGTAATGGAACCCGACTGATTGTGACGCAGCTATCGAATAATGTGATAGCTGCAAGAATTTTGAAAGGGACTTACAAGGGGGCAGAATGCTTGATTCCAAGAATTCCTTTGAGTTCCAACGAATTGCCATTTCAGTTCAAACGTATTCAGTTTCCAGTGAAACTTGCATTTGCGATGAGAATCAACAGGTCACAAGGACAGTCGCTGGAAGTGTGTGGCATAAATCTGGAAATGCCATGTTTTTCACACGGCCAGCTATACTCTGTACATTTACGTACCGGTACAGAAAACAAAAAATGTTGTTTATCAAGCTGCGTTACATTGAAAAAAATGTAGAAAAATCGCAAATAAATGATTTTTAACACAATATAAATTCAACTTTCTTTTCTAGTAACTAGTATATATATATATATATATATATATATATATATATATATATATATATATATATATATATATATATATATATATTGTTGGGGTTTTTGCTGCTCGTTGGGAGACGTCCTTTCTCGGTTCGCTGGGCGCGTAGCTGAAAACACTAAATCACTCTTGAAATAATCCACTAAGTCACTTTTAGTTTCAAAGATGAAAAGCCCCTTTATTCTTAAAATACTATTTCTTATATACTATTTCCCAACAGTAATCTCAGTCTGTGAACTGACTTTTCTGGTGTTCCAGTTCCGCACTTGTTAATTGGTGTCAGTTGGTCAAGCCAACTGACCTACTGTAAAAGTATCGACGGTGCATTCTAAATTACGATGCCCTTCGTCGACTCGACTGAGGAACTATAACACCCTAAAAGTTTCCATAATAAATATTACACAGATAATATTAATTTAAAATACTTAGACCCTAAAAGTATATGTTTCACAATAAATTTAACACGTGCTAATCATACAGAATATGTGGCATCTGTTAGAAGTCGGTGCTGTGACTCAACTACTCGTAGGTAGCTTGATTCTAACTCACAACATCCCTCCCCTCTTTCTAAAAGAAGTTAGTTCAACTAACTTCTAATGAATCTTTACAATATTTTTTCTCTTTTCTGCACTTTAAACAATCTGTGCATTTGCTTAAACCTATAGTACATACGTATAGTTTTTCTCTTTTTTAAAATCGCCTTACTTGGGTTCTATTATTGTATTCTTTTCTTTTTTTTTGTGTTTTTCCTTTTTTTCTTACTATTTCTTTTATAGTTTTATTTTTCTTGTACTTCTTTTGTTTTTTCTGTTCGTTTATTTCTATCTTCTTTCTTTTTTTTTAGTTATATTCCCCTTTTTATATTTGGTCTTTCATCGACTCTTTTCTCACTGGCGTATATACAATTTCAAACAACTAACGATAATACAATTTAATTCTATACTTAAGATCTTATATTATATTGCGTGCTTTGCTTTCTGCTGATTTGGATCCCGGTCGTCGCTGTCGGAATGAAATCCCTCGATGAACTCTGCATACCCCTCCCTTCTTTCTGGACCGGCACGTATGATATTCTAGACTTGCGTTTTGGGTTACCATTAAAACTTCGCTTGTAGTAGCTTTCTTCTTTTCATTCTCTGCTTATAGTGTTCAACTAGTAAAAAACATTTGGAATATATAAGAGATTACAATACTCCTTCCTACTTTGCAGCAATGCGTTCTATGGTGGAAGTGCTTTTCTTTGGCTTTCTTATAATTGTATTTTTTTTTTTCGTTGCCTTCGATGTGTAGACTATCGGTATTTCTCTGAGATACACTCTTAATGACGTAATCTGTGTACTCTGATTGGATACCAGTCTCTGTGTCCTCTTGTATTAAATCATATTTCATATGTGAATCACATTTCATATGTTCATACTCTATGCCTAATAAGCACATTTTTCTTACGTCAATTATACTCGCCTGAGTTTAATTGGCACATTTCTGTCGGACTTGACTTTGAAAATCGGAGCTGTTAGTGTTATTTGATATACACACGCACATGTTTACGTTGTTATTTTTGTGTTTACATTTGTAAAACACTGTTAACACATGTCATTAGTTGTGTGGTCTAATGTGGAATAATTTCAACAAATTATTATGTAGCTTTTTATTCTTGCCCTTAATCGTTACGACTGTTGTAACTGGGCTACGGATTTCTGCTACTACATACGGACCTATCCAAACAGGTGAGAATTTGTTTCTCCTAGCCTGATTCTTCATTAGTAGTTGGTCACCCACATGAAAGATTACTGGGTTTAGTACCTTGTTATAGGCTTCCCTGGCTACTCGTTTAGCACAATCCTGGTTTTATCTATCCAATTCGTGCGTTCGCTGCAACTGATATTTTTGCACTTTATTGGGGTCATCAGCATTGTACACTGGCGCACATTTGCGTTTCAAATTTGCCGGCTTGTTGAAATCAAACCCGTAGAGTGTTCTATACGGAGTTTGCTTCGTTGATGCATGCACAGTATTGTTGTGTACATGCATTGCAGTGGTCAACCATTGATCCCAATTCGAGTCGTCTTCTTTGGCAAAACTGCGCAAATACTCGGCCAGAGGTCGATGACTACGCTGCAATGAGCCATTCGCCTGCGGATGATATGGTGTTATGAGCAACTTCTTGATTACAAGCATTTTACAAGTTTCTGAGAATAATTTCGATACAAAATTGGAACCATTGTCGATTATCAAAACCTTAGGTATGTTGTATCGTGCTATAATTTCATCAAAGAATGCTTTTGCTACCGTACTTGCTCAGCATCGGGTATAGCCACGCACGCCATATACTTTGAGAAATCATCTTGGAACGTCCATATGTACTTGTTTCCTGAAACTGTCTCAGGTAGAATACCTACAATATCCATGTGAACTTTAGCAAATGGTTGTTTTGGTGTGTCAGTTAACACCATTGGCATCTTTGTCAGCCTTGAACTTTTGTTGGCCTGACATTTTGGACAACTCTTTATATATTTCTTAATGTCCTTGAGCATACCCTTCCATCCGTATACTCGCCTAATTCTGTCATGGGTTTTCCAGAATCCCTGGTGTCCTCCTAGAGGCGAATCATGGAAACCCTTTAACACAGCCTGGGTATCTTTTTTATCCTCCAGCCATTCCACACTACTGGCTCTTTGTTCATTAGCAGCGTCACCTGCATTGCTAACATTTCTTGTTGCATCAATTTTATCCCCTTGAATTCTCTCGGCCTTCTCCTTATCTGACCGTGCCTTGGCCCTTGTTTGCACTACTGATACCTTCTGTGCCTGCGGTACTCTGCTGAGTGCATCCGCATTCAGATTCTTTTTCCCAGGTTTGTATATGATTCAGATTCGCATTCAGATTCTTTTTCCCAGGTTTGTATATGATTTCAAAATCATACTCAGACAATTTGTGTCTGAACCTGGCTAACCTAGACGTTTGGTCTTTCAAATTGGCTATGCCTCTCAACGGCTGGTGATCAGTGTATATCTTGAATGGGCGTCCTAGCAGATATGCCCTAAAATTCTTCGTAGCCCATACAATGGCTAGAAATTCCTTCTCTATTGTCGAGTATCTTTTCTCCGTATCGCTAAGCGCTCTGCTTGCGAATGCTATTGGTCGGTCATTACCGACTTCCCCTTGTAACAATACTGCCCCTAATGCTTCATTGCTAGCATCAGTGGTCAACAAAAAAGTTTGCTCAAAGTCGGGGTATGCCAAAATTGGTGGCGAGCTAATTATTTCCTTTAGCCTCTCGAATGCTTGCTGACATCTCTCTGTCCATTCGAACTTTGCTTCTTTACGTAGCAACTTATTAATCGGCAACGCAATTCAAGCTAGTCCATCTACGAACTTTCTCTAATAGTTCACTAGTCCTAGGAATGCTAGCAATACCTTTCTATATCTCGGAATCGCAAAATTTTTAACGCATTCCACCTTCTGCGGGTCAGGCAGTGCTCCTGCTTCTGAGCAACGATGGCCTGAATAAACCACCTCTCTTCGCAAAAATTGACATTTCTCCGTGTTCAATTTCAAATTGTGTTCTCGTAATTTCTGGAGCACCTTGCACAAGCGTTGCGAATGCTGCTGCAAGTTCTTCCCACAAATTACAATATCATCGAGATACACAAAACAATCTAACCCTTGCAAGCCTGTTAGCACATGGTTCATTAACCGTTGGAAGGTAGCCGGTGCTCCTGTTAATCCAAAAGGCATTCTTTTAAACTCATAATGCCCCAAACCGGTGCTGAACGCGGTTTTCTGCTTTTCTTGGGTATCCACCAGAACTTGGTGGTAGCCACTCGCCAAATCAAGTGTAGAAAGATATCTACTATGTCCCAATTGATCCAGAATTTCTTCTATCCTTGGAATCGGGAACACTTGCTTGATAATGGCGTTCAATTTCCTAAAATCGACGACCATTCTCCACTTCTTCTGACCCTGAGCATTATTGGTGAGTTCCAAGGCGAGATACTCGGTGAAATAATGTTATCCTTTAACATTTCTGCTGCCTGCCTGTTTACCTCATCTTTGTGAGGTTGCGGCAATCTGTACTGTTTCTGGTTTATTGATGGTTGATCCACTCTAGTAGGTATTTCATGCTCTACCTCTGGTGTATACGTAGTTCTCCTTCCAGCAAAAATATGTCATGGAATGACGTACAAATGGCTTCTATTGATGCCTTCTCTTCTAAATTTATGCTTGGGTCTAAATTCAGTGATTCTAGCACCCTCTCCATTCTTTTCCTTATATCTACCTGCTTAATCTGATTAACCGATCTATAATTCGGTTCCTTAAAATTATCGTAACTAGTGAACTTAGGCCTAAAATCCTCATCCATCAGTTAGTCCTTTTCTGAGGCGTTGAGTTCGCAAGCGTACACCTTACCCTTGTCAACATGCGTTATGGTCTCTCCCATATACGCCGTCCACTAGCTGCTGCTTGTGCAAAACACGAGTCCTAAGTTTCGTGTTTACACGCATAGTAACTACTCTGGTCGACCTCGCATTCACTACCTCCATACAATTCTTAACCCTATTCACGGTTCCTTCCTGCCATGACTTTAATGTAAGAGTAAGGATTCTATTCTTATTATCATCATAAAATGATAACCGCTTTTGTAGCGCATCAAGTATGGTACGTCCCCAAAGATTATCGCGGCCAATTATCCCATCAGCCGGGATACCTTCCCTATCCAATTCGACTGCGTGCACTCTAAAACTCATGCCCTTAACTTCACTGTGCCCTATTTTGAGTGACCCCAGTGTTCTGATGCAACCTCCGAACGCTCCATTAAGCGTTCTTACATCCTTTGGGGTAACAACTAGTCCTTTCCGTAAAACACTACATTTTACGAGGCCGGTGTCCGTCCCTGTGTCTACCAAGAGCACTAGCTTTTCACTAGCTGCCTCCTTGCAGGGTATCTCGATAAAAGCATCACCTATCCTGCTCACAACGTAACAACGCCCTTTTGATTCCAAAATGGACGCGTATCTACTTCCTAACTCTTCAAATTTTTTCCTCCATCCACCACAGTTATCCTTTACAATCCTATACTCCCTCAAAACTACCGTGAATATCTTAACTATACATCCTCGTACCACGTACGCGGCGATTGGCCTATACTCTCTAACCTTATTGAAACTTAATCTAAGTACTAGAATCATCACAGTTACCCTAATCAACACGCAATCAAAAATTTTTTCCCGGAGAGACTCTTGCTCTTCCGTATCTTGAACCATTGCTCTTACATTACTCGGTACGTGATATTGGAGAGCCTCTTGCTCCTCCTTTTCCTGGACTGTAATTCCTACATTACCAGTCACACGTACTTCCGGCGTAACTATTACTTCCTTTCTTTTGGCTTTGCAGTCTACTGGCCTCGACTGGGCTGCTGGAAGTTTCCCTGGTTTCTTTGTTGGATTTGTCTATCCCTACATTCCGCTGCCTGATGTCCCATTCGTCCACATTAGAAACATCTCAACCCCTGTTGGGTGTTGCCTATCCTTGGTTCACTTCTGGAATTCTAATTGGGTCGCTGCTGACCACTCCCATTGTTGAAAGGATTTCTTCCTTGGTTAATTCCTTCCGTTGAATTAACTCTGGGACTACTACCCCTGCTGTCCCTTATGGGTGGATCCGGGCGCCTCGTACCTGGCTGCCTTCTACTTTGATCCCATTTAGTGTTTACTTGGCACTGTCTACTTGCCTCATGACCATATGTTTGGCACTCCATACAGTAGGGCTTGTTTTTGCGTGCAACGCATTCATCCCTTGTATGACCTGGCTTACGGCAGAACGAACATGTGGGTGCCCTCTGTACAAACTCCCTGTGCGGATTTCTCGGATTCCCGGCTCTGCTGTCGGAGACACCTGGATATTCTGTATATGTTTGGGACTGAATTGCTTCCTTCTCTATCCATGACAGCGGCAGCTAAACTGTCCTGTCTATTTTCTAACATATGTATCTCCCCCAAACCGGCCGTACTCCGTTCCACGAGGACTTGCGCTCTAATTGCTTCTTCTACCAATGCCTCCAGATTTCCTGTTCTGCTATTCAGCATATGAATCTTTAGAGCGGAGTTGCGAAGTCCCACTACGAAAGTTGTTAACACCGACTTGTCAACTTCGTATAATAATGCTGTATCACCAACGCCATTGTACTTATTTTTTATTACTTCCTGGGCCATCATCCGAAGTGACTCTAAACGCCTGGCAAAGGCGCGTATATCTTCATCTGCCAGCTGTTTCCCGAATCTGATCTCTTAGAATATGTCTTCCAGAGTTCTCTCCTTTGAATAGGTTCTCTTTAAAAGGCCGTAAAGCTCGTTCACACCAGCGAATTGCTTTGGCAGCACAAAGTTGTACGCATCTCCAAATAACCTTTGCTTAATACAGTCGAAGAAATCATGCAACTCATCAGGGCTTATGCTTCTCTTTGCAAGTTCACAACCTCGAATGAACCTGTTGAGTGCTGACCGTAAATCCTCTGAAATAGCACCAGTAAACACCAGCCTGGCCACTGCCTTTGAAATTTCCTCTATACCCATTTTACTTATTCTTGTTTTACTTATGGCTGGTAAAACTTGAGCGTTGTCCTTTTGGGTGGTTTCAAAATTTACTCCCCCCGGATCTGAAATGTACTTGACCAGTGACGGATTAAACTTATTAGTCTCCGGCCGTTTGCTCGTACAGGCGAAATACTGTCCAATGTATCGAGACTTTGCTCCACTGTTTCTGCTTCAGGCTCGTTTGGCGGATATCCCTTATTTTTATTATTTATTGAACTTCCCGGAGATAATTGCTCGACACCGATTTCTGATGCGTCAAACAAAAATTCCTCTTCACTCTCTTCACTCAATACTAATCTGGGCTTTACCACACGGCCTATCCCTTCCGGAGTTAAATATTCCGGCCAGCGAACTTCTGGTGGCAAAGCTAGTACTGTTTGCGTATGTATTTGAGAGGTTGAAGCCGATCTTACTCTTGCTGGCGTAGCAATTGCCCCGATTCTCTTGAACTCTAGATTTTCTCTCTCCAGATTCGATGCAGCTTCCTAGGTTTCTCGGAGGTGCCTAGAGAGTACTCTAGTTTTATTCTCGAGAAATTCCGTAGTTATCTTCAACTCTTCTGTATCCTTGAAGACTTGAAAAAATTTCTCCTCCGTTCGACTCTGAATAGTTGCTAATGCTTGGTCTGCTGCTTCCAAAGTCGACAAGTTTCTACCGTCCCTCGCTAATCTCCTGAGTACTTGAGCTTCACTTTTGCTCGTTGCCGCTACCAATTGTTCAAACAATTTTTCTGCAAACAGTTTTACCTCCGTCTGTAAAGACCTTAGCTTGTCTTGAGCCTTGTCCTCCTGCGAACTAGGACTATCTTCTTGTGCTTCCAGTTCTTCCAGATCTAACTTGGTCAACCAGTCCCGTGTTAAACCGTTGACATACAGCGGATAATCCTTGGCAAAGTACTCCTTATTACCACAACAGTCCTTAAATTTTAACAACTCCTCGCTGTTATCATTGAATGCTTCAACAAGGCTTCCAGTTTCGCTATGCGTTTATGGTAATACTTTCTGTTCTTTCGTGCCATACTATCCTTCCTACAATTCCTGATTCTCTTATGGATTGCTTCGCTCTGCAGCTTTTGAGCTTCCAGCAATCTAATTGCTTCTCTTAGCGTTTCCATAGACCGAACAAATTCTTATCTATTTAGCCGTGAATGCCAAAATCAAATTCCATAAATAAGAAATGCTACAAAGTTGTTTCCTTTTTTTTATTTAAACTTTATTAATCAATAAATACTTATTTCAATTAGTGGTGACACTTAAACTAACAAATTAATTGCATAACAATGATACTATTCCTATAGCATCTCACGTCTCTTGTATTGCTGCTCCTCCAATTGGCATACCTCTTGCCACAATTTATTTGCCTGCTCCCACGGCATAGGGATCTTCACAGTTTCCTGCTCTTTAAGTATCTCTCTTAAACACGCCAATCGCTTCCATTCCCGCTTTTGCTCTCCTCCTCTTTTCCTAATTCCAAACCGCTTTCCGTCCTTAAGTAACGACGTTATGTCCTCCAGCTGTCGTTCATTGTTTCGAGGTTCACTTCCCAAATTTGTTCTCTTTAAAATCAAAGAAAAATTTTGGTTTAACATGGAACTCTTCCAGGTACAATCGATGGATCAATATTATATCCAATATAGACTACAACGTGCTACAACTAAAATTTGCCACATAATACTAAGCACGTAACTTTCACTTTGCTTTGATTATGTTCTCACTAAACACGATTTCGAATCTACTTTTCTTTTTCATTTGCATTTGACGCGAAAATTTGTGATTTCATATACTAGAACGAAAAATAGTATACCAATAAATTTTAAGTTTCATTATTTAATAAAACAAACCTTATTCCACACAGGAAGACAACTGTAGTGTAATGCCGCGGAAAAGGTAAAATTACTAGTATAAAAATTATACTCAATTAATTAAATTACCCATTTTGAAAATGTTATTGGTTATATATATATATTATATATATATATTATATATATATATATATATATATATATATATATATATATATATATATATATATATATATATATATATATATATATATATATATATATATATATATAAGCCGATAAAGGCAATTATATTTAAACGATAGGTTTATATTATAAAAATGAAAAGATATAAAAAATTAAAAATTAAAAGATATAAAAAATGCAACTGTAAAAAATAGAAAAACTTATTAACGCGCGCAACGACTACAACTTTATGTGACAACTTACGGATTGCGACGGACTCTCTCTCTCATCTTACATATATATATATATACATATATATATATATATATATATATATATATATATATATATATATATATATATATATATATATATCTATATATATATATATATATGTATATATACGTGGGCGGATTGATATTGAAGCTACCTACCGCTAGATGGCAGCACAAATACAAAAACTTTTTTTTTTAGAAATTGCGATCTGTCAAACGTCAGCTGTTAAAATTTCACCCAAATTCATCGATTAGTTTATTTGTTGTAGTCGTTTGAAGGAAGCAAATTTTGTTTTTCTTGAAAAATGGAAAAAAGCGAATTTCTTGCAGTGATTAAACACTATTATTTGAAAGGGAAAACGGCGAAAGAGACAAAAGAAAAGCTCGATAAACATTACGGTGAGTCTGCTCCGTCAGATTACATGGTAAAATATTCGATTGCTGAATTTAAACGCTGCCGAACAAGCACTGCAACAATACCATCAACAGGAAGGCCAAAAGAGGTGGTTACTGAAAAAAATATCAAAAAAATCCTCGATATCGTTATGAATGATCGCCGAGTCAAGGTGCGAGAGATTGTTGAAATGGTATACAAATCATATGAACGTGTGTTCAACATTTTGCATGAACATTTGCATATGAAAAAGCTATCGGCAAGATGGGTGCCGCGTTTGCTCAGTGTCGAACAAAAACGAGTTCGACAGACCACTTCACAGCGGTGTTTGGACATGATAAAGCGTAATCCTGTTGATTTTTGGCGTCGATTAATAACGGTTGATGCAACGTGGGTCCACCACTACACACACCTGAAACCAAAAATCAATCGAAACAATGGGTGGAAGCTGGTGGAAGTGCTCCGAAGAAGGCGAAGGCAGGGAAATCGGCTGGCAAGGTTATGGCCACTGTATTTTGTGATGCACACGGAATATTGCTCATCAATTATCTTGAAAAAGGATCCACAATCACAGGAAAGTATTATCGTGCATTATTGGATCAATTGATTGATGCAAAAAGGAAAAACGACCACATTTAAAGAAGAAAAAAATGCTCTTTCTTCAAGACAACGCACCGGTTCACACAGCATTAGATACGATGCTAAAATTACGTGAAATACACTTCGAATTGGTTAATCATCCACCTTATAGTCCAGATTTAGTTCCTAGTGACTTTTTCCTGTTTCCAAACTAGAAAAAATGGCTCGCAGGAAAAAGATTCATCTCAAACGAAGAAGTGATTACCGAAACTAACGCGTATTTTCAGGGGTTCCCGAAATCGTATTATTCAGATGGTATAAAAAATTTGGAATATCGTCTTACTAAGTGTGTCGAAGTAAAAGGAGACTATGTTGAGAAATAAATGGATTTAAAAAAAAAATGTTTTTTTCCTACTTAGGTATCAATCCGCAGTCGTATATATATATATATATATATATATATATATATATATATATATATATATATGTATATATATATTATATATATATATATATATATATATATATATATATATATATATATACATATATATATATATATATTATATATATACATATATATATATATATATATATATATATATATATATACGAGGTGTGATCAAAAAATAACCGTTATTTTCATCTTTTCGTGAGTTACGTATGTTCGATGTTCGCATTTTTTTTTATGTTGGTACACATGTCTGTTATATATGTTGGCAATACCAACCATTTTGGATTGTCAGTTTGTTTTTGACAGATAAAAAGGTTAGTCGTGTTTTGGTGTGGTCTTCGATTTTGTACTATTCGAAAAAATGGATCAAAGAAACTGTATTCAGTTTTGTGTAAAAAATGAAATTAAATGCGCAAAGACATTTGAAATGTTGACTGTGGTCTTTGGCGAGTCTACTATGAGCAGAACACAAGTTCAATTGTGGTATAACCGGTTTAAGGAAGGCCGAGAAGATTTCAATGACGATGCTCGTCCTGGTCGCCCGAGCACGTCAACAACCGATGAAAACATTGACGCAGTGAAGAAAATGATTTTGGATAATCGTCGAATCACTATCAGAGAGGTTGCTGATGATGTTGGCATATCGTTCGGCTCATGCCAAGCAATTTTTACGGATGTTTTAGGCATGAAACGTGAGGCAGCGAAGATTGTTCCAAAATTGCTAAATTTTGAGCAACAACAACGTCGCATGGACATCGCTCAGGAGCTGTTGAACATCGTCAACGACGATCCAGAGTTCCTCAAAAAGATCATAACTGGTGACGAATCGTGGGTGTATGGCTATGACATTGAAACCAAAGCCCAATCATCCCAATGGAAACGTCCAGATGAGCCAAGACCGAAAAAAGCACGTCAAGTTCGGTAGAACGTAAAGGTTTTGCTGAGAGTTTTCTTTGATTGCAATCATGAATTCTTGCCACAAAGTCGTACGGTCAACAAGGAATACTACCTTGAAGTTATGCGTCGTTTGCGAGAAGCAATTCGTCAGAAACGCCCAGAATTGTGGAAAAACAAATCATGGATTTTGCACCATGATAACACACCAGCTCACACATCGATGCTTGTGCGTAATTTTTGGCCAAAAACAAAACCGTTATCATACCTGATGGTTGGCGATACCAAAAAAAGCGTTTCAGAAGTGTTTCGAGGATTGGAAAAAACGCTGACATAAGTGTATTATATCTGAGGGGAATTACTTTGAAGGGGACAAGATAGTTGTAGATGAATAAATAAATACTTTTTGGATAAATTTAAAATAACGGTTATTTTTTGATCAAACCTCGTATGTCCATTGTGACTGCCTTCAAGAATGCCAAGAGGAGGGATACTTGTCTTTTCCCTCGATTGCCGCTTACATTGGAAGTACCATCCCTTAATCCATTTGGTTTTCCAGATGAACGTGAGGAGATCCAATAAGTGCACCTTCGTTATCTTTGTCAAGCTTGTGGAGAAGCACGACCCCAAACATTGAAATCGTTTCAACTGTAGTTTTGGACATTGACATAAAATGTGTTGATTCGATTCTATCTCTTCTTCATCGGAATACGCCAACGTTGAAGCATTGGTATGATATCACAATTCGTCACGATTAGTCCATAAGTTGTTTATCACGGCATTACTGAATTCACCTATGTTCCTAAATAGTTCACATATCAAGATTTTTACTGAGGTATCTGCTTTTGTTAATGTCATTCTATATTGCTATATCCGGGAACCCAGCAAACTGAGACCTTGTGGGTCCAATGTTCAGTAGCGAGGTACGAGACTTAATTACCAAATTCGATTTAACTGTCTTGGATTATATTGCCTGAATCGCCGCCTGACTATTCACACACGCATGATATTCGAGGGTCGAATTGTACTACTTTGTATCAGCCTGGCCGCTTTCTCAATTGCATAGATTTCGGCCTGAAAGACGCTGCATTCGTCTGGCAGCCGATATGACTGTCTTGCCTTCCGAAAAGACACCCGCCCCGTTCTACTCTCCATCTTTGAGCCGTCAGTGTATGTGATAATGTCAGAATTACCCGTTACAGAGCGTGACTCCCAATCTTCCCTGGTTGGATAGAGAGTTGGAATTCTAGCTGCAAGGCTTATAGAAGAAATCATGTAGTCTGTAGCCGTTTCTAAGTCAGCTGTAACTATCCTTTGACCCTTCCGTTTAATTTCGCTCAAAATTGTACAATGTCCATTTTTGGCAGATTTTCACATGTTGCACTCCCTTAGTCTAAGAGCACACTTGGCGGTACAACCGTGATTGAACACCCCTAGTGGTAAGAGTTGAAATAATATATTTAAGCCTTCTTGAGGCCCTGAAATTCCTAGGCTAGTCTTATTACTTTTCCAATACGATTTTGATTACATTTCCTTCCTAACGCCTTCCACCAGACGATGGACCCGTAGGTGATAATTGGTCTAATGATTGTGGTGTACATCGCATACACAATATACGGTGAATATCTCCATTTTTTTCCCAAAGATCTTTCACAGGTATAGTATGCAGCCAAACCCGTCTTTGTTCTCTCCTCAATATTCCTTCTCCAGTTTAACTTGGGTCAAGAATGGTACCTAATTATCTTGCTTCTGTAGAAAGAATCTACGTTACCCGTCTAAGTAGGGTTAACTCCAAAGCCGTTGCACTCAGCCCATTCGGAAATCGCACCCATTGCTGATTGCTTGAGTTCGCTAATCATTGACAAAAACTTGCCTGGGACTAGTATCGCAACGTCATCAGCTTGGGATACAACCTTTGTTCTCTTTGTTTTGAAAGTTTCTAATATCTCATTTACTACTAGAATCCATAGGTGATATCACCCCCACTGCGGCGTAACCCTTGTAGTCCTTCTATTCACCGAGCCAGTCCCATAGTGGCGATGATGACTATGCTTACTAGCATTGTGTTAATCCATGTCACTATGAATTCCTTGACTCTGTGATCTCTCAGCGCCTTGCAGATGGCCCCTGTTTTTACATCGCTGAAGGCCCCCTCAATGTCCAGAAAACCTACCAACGTGTATTCCTTATAGTTCATTGATATGTCAATAATGCCATCCACTTCATAAAGTGCGCTGTCTACTGATCTACCTTTACGGAATGCGTGTTGTGCGATATCCATTGTACGGATATTGGTAACCCTTCTAATATACAAATCGATAAGTCTCTCAAGTGTTTTAAGAATAAACGGTGAGAGACTTATGATGAAGAATCATGCCCTTAGCATAGGCGGTATAACTCCATCAGGAACCGCTGACTTATACAGGTCAAAGGAACCTACCATACACGCAATTTTGTCCTCCTTCACGGAATCCAACAGTTCAGTCCTTGAAACGCGGCCAAGATTTATCGACTGCGTATCGACGGTGTACGAGTCCATGCAATCCGGAAAGTGCATTTCCATCAAAACCTCCAGGGAGTCCCGTCACAAGCCATCTTGCTTCTTCACACTGCCGAGAACCATTGGAATTCTGGACAGTATTTTGCTAAGCCTTGATAACTCGTTGACCGACTCCAGAGTTCCCCAGAACTGTTGCCAGGACTACCTCTTCGCAATCTAAATTTTACTTTTGTATTCAGTAAAGGTGACTATAGTTTTCCCAATCTTGTTCCAGCTGACTATTTTTGGCCTTGTTGAAAAGTCTTCTTGACTTTTCCTAAAAAGTCCTAACTCTGCGTTCTACCAAACTGGTTTTGGTTTAGCTCGCCGCCTAGTCAATGGACAAGATAGTTAAAAGATTTTTTCGGTGTTCCCGTAAGACGACCTTAAGCCTTGTCAATGTTAGCGTTCCCTTCGCCGAGTTTGACTTTCATCAAAGTAAGTTTTTGGGTCGATAATCTTGAGAATTTGGACCAGTCAGTCTTTTTTGGTGTCCTAAAAGGTCTTGGTATCTGTACCTCTGAGTACACTGAGAAGCGTATCCGACTAAAATCCGAAAAGGAGCAGGAGTCAGATATTCTCCAATTGTCCACTCGTATGGTATTAGGTCCAGTGGCCTGAGTGATGTCAATAACTTCCTCCCTAACCTCATTTCGAAACGTTGGCTGATTTCCTTGTTACATAACGTTAGGCTAGTGGAGAGAATGTAATAGCAAATGTACTCACTCAAGGTGCCCATTTCCACTATGCCCTGTCCGCGTGACTGGACCGGAAGATCTGTGGTGGCGGCACTTCCTCATTGTACGGAAAGTATGCGGACGTTAGCAACATACTAAGCTTGTGCCTGTGCTGTTGATAATTGCACGAGTTAAGAAGTCCAGAAACCTCTTTTTATTACAATCAGCGACCTTGACACCCCTCTGCCCCATCGACCTGTAGCTCCTCGCGATTTGCGATATCACCCGTCCCTCCACAAGTAGCAAGTTCTCTGGCGTTATCTTCCCATCAGGGCAACTCTGCAGATCCCCTGCCTCTTTCACCCGTAGGTCTGCTGGGATTATGCCGGCAATTACTAGTACGACATCTGCGGATGTGGTGCGGTATGCACTGCAAATCCATAGTGCGGCGTGACTCAATATTACGGATGTATACTTCTTGACTCAATATTACGGATGTATACGTCTTGTCAGCTCACATCGGCGCTCCGTACAATATAACGGATCTAACTACTACAATGTAATGGGTCGTCTCTTCCACTGCTTCGGTCATCCTATGTTTGGCATTATGCGGCAGAGTTGGGCGCATAACCTTGCTGCTTTATCGCCAGTTTGCCGTAGATGCTCCTACGCAGAGTATGCCACCGTACATAACGTTCCAGAGGAGAGCACCCAGGACTGACCGTTGGGGGACTCCACCGGTGATATCGTTCCTTCGTGTCCCGTTGTCCGTGTCATACTCTGTCGCTAAAATAGCTAGCTACAATACATCTCAGGTAGATGGGTATCTTGAATTCTGCTGGCGCTTCAGATATATTTGTCCAGATAGGAGAGTTAAGTACGTTTTTTACATCTAGGGTGACCACAAGGCAGTACATTCTGCTGCCACCCGTCTATCTCTTACCGTCGATCGCTTCTTTCGCCTTTTTGACGAGCTCACTGTTGACCTCGCCTTCCGAAAACCATATTGACTCTGCGCCAATCCTCCGGCTTCAGCAACTGATCGATATATTCTGTCACAGAGAATCCGCACCAGGACCTTTCCCGTCGAGTCAAGTATGTAGAGTGGACGGTACGCAGATGGGTCTTCTGGTGGCATATTGCTCTTAGGCGCCAGAACCACCCGTTGTGTCTTCCACCGTGCAGGGAAGGCACCCTGTTTAATGTATGCTTCAAATAACTTCCTCAGTGGTTCCGGATGCAATGCAGCAGCGGTTTTGAAGGCACAATTGGGTATTCCATCTGGGTACAGCGCCATTCCTTCCGGTGTTTCCACTTTGGCTACAGAAAGCGTTTTAACAGTTTTCGACGCTCTTTCAATTTTCGGATACACCAATTGAGAGGCTGGAACTTGCATAAATTGGCAACGCGTATGCAAATTAATTAAGTTTCAATAAATAAACTTATATTCGCCTAGGCGCAAAATTCGTTGTATCTGCAGCGTTCCGCGTAACTAAACCACGCTGAACAGGGGAGTGGTATTTTTGCCACTGGCAGAAACACCCGATTAAATACCTTATTTTTCCACGAACGCATCAAAAATTTGCACTTATCACCAGACCGGGGTACGCCCTTTGGCTACCCTTTCCACAATTTTCGCATAGATTATACGTCTACACATGGTGGATTTTTAAAAAGAAAGAAAATTTACACATCCACTACGATTCGAATCGCACTCTACATATCATACACATACATATATAAAAATTATATATAGACCACCCGTGTTCATCCTATCAAAAGCGCAAATGGCTCCTGGACAAAAACTGATACGGAGAATGCAATTACATTTGCCAAACACCTTACTACGGTCTTTAAGCCGTTTCCACCAACTTCACAGCAAGAGGAAGAGGAGGTATTTAATCTTCTCAATAATCCAGGACAATTAGAGTTACCTATCACGTCCTCTCCAAAAACGGAAATACATAACGCTGTGCACAGGACACTGAATGTGAAAAAGGCACCGGGTTACGACCTGATAACAGGTAAAATATTAAGCGAATTACCAAATAAAGGAATAAAATACCTTACCTGGGCAAAAACTGATGCGGAGAATGCAATTACATTTGCCAAACACTTTACTAGGGTCTTTAAGCCGTTTCCACCAACTTCACAACAAGAGGAAGAGGAGGTATTTAATCTTCTCAATAATCCAGGTCAATTAGAGTTACCTATCACATCCTTTACAAAAACGGAAATACATAACGCTGTGCACAGGACACTGAATGTGAAAAAGGCACCGAGTTACGACCTGATAACAGGTAAACTATTAAGGGAACTACCAAATAAAGGAATAAAATACCTTACCTATCTCTGCAATGCAATAATTAGATGTGGATATTTTCCGCGTCAATAGAAAGTGGCCGAAATTATTGTCATCCCTAAACCCGGGAAGCCCTTGGAGGAAGTCACTTCTTATAGACCAATTAGCCTTTTGCCAATTGTCTCCAAAATGTTTGAATAGCTCCTGTTAAACAAACTTAAACCAATTCTGCTAACAAGGAGATAATACCTAATCATCAATTTGGATTTAGGGAACACCATGCCACAACAGAACAAGTGTATCGAGTGTACAGCATAATAAGAAACGCTCTCGAGCAAAACCGTTATTGCACAACTGCTTTCCTAGATATAACACAGGCGTTCGATAAAGTATGGCACCCTGGCTTATTATTTAAACTGAAAAAGTTGCTACCTCAGACGTTTTATGATATCTTAAGATCATATCTGGAAGAGCGGCATTTCAGAGTAAAGGCCAATGAAGAAGTCACTGAACTGAGGATTAAGGTGAATGCAACTAAGTCTGTGCTAGTAACCTTCAGCTTAAAACAGAATACTTGTCCTTCAGTAATATTAAATGATTGTCAACTGCCGCAATCCGAAGACGTTAAATATTTAGGGCTACATCTTGATCGACATCTGACATGACAGAAGCATATTCTTTACGAAGAGAAAACAACTTGGAATCAAGCTTACTTACTTATATTCGCTCTTGGGATATAAATCCCTGTTATCGCTTGACAATAAACACAATCCTAAAACCCAAATGGACATATGGTATACAGCTGTGGGGTTCAGCGGCAAAAACTAATATAAAAATCATTGAGAAATTCCAACAAAAAGTATTTCGCATGATAGTAAAGGCTCCATGGTTCGTCAGGAATGATATAATACGTCACGACCTAAACATCCCTACTGTCGATGAGGAAATATCAAGATACAGCATAAAATACCGGGAACGACTAAGCAAGCATCCTAATATACTAGCTTCAAAGCTTCTGGAGAGGACAGGTACAACACGGCGACTGAAGCGAGCAACACCACTCAATTTATAATAATAGTTTTCTAACGCAATAGTTCTGAACCAACCTTATGGGAGATTAGCACTGGCTCCTCTTCCTCATGTTGATTTAAATAACTATTTAAAAAATTACTTTGTGTATTTATTTATGTAGTTGTTTAATATTGTTATTTAATTTGATTATTGCCCTAAGGTGTAGAGTGCAAAAAAAACTGGAGTTTAAAAAAAAAAAAGTTAGGAAGAGATGGCTGGCAGTAGCGCAGTATGTTAGTGAGTTGCGGGATATTCGGACTGACGATCGGCACGGCCTCAGACTAGTCGAAATTTAAAAAGAGAGTTGACTGACCGGCTTGACCGCTGAAACGGTCAATGGTGGAATAGCGGAGGAGTCCGAAATATGGAAAAATAGAACGGGGATTAGGAAAGGAGGGAATTGATTTCAGGTGGTGGTAACGAGAAAACGGTATCTTTATATTTTTGAATTGTCAGTTGTCAGGTTGTAGGGGAACTTGAATAGTTTTAAAAGATTTTGTAAATTAAGGAATAGTTGTGTAATTAGATGGAAAGTTAAATTGAAACTTAAATATAAAAAAATATATGGTGCGCCTCGTAAAAGATAAACTGCAGACATCCAACAAAAGTGAAATATTTCCTATAAGTGAAATTATGTTTTTACAAAAAAACGTGGAATTGATCAAAAGGTAAAGAAAATAAATATCAAGGAGACGATTTAAAATTTTTTTTTTTAAAGACTAATGAGGCTGAATTTTGTGAGTTGTACAACAACATTCGTTATTGAGTGCAAATAAAAGAAAAATATCATATTGAACCAAACGGTTAGAGTAGTGCGTCAACGAGAAGACTGGAAAACCTCATCAGAAGAAAAGAGGTAAACAAAATTTTTTAACTATATGTTATTTATTTAAGTATTAAAAAAAATTAAATATAAAGTAATTAAAGTTAAGTAAAAAATGTTATTTAGTTATATAAAAGTATAATATTTGGTAGTGTAAATATATGTAATATGATAGGCTAAGGCGGCAATGATGGGGCGGGCTCGCTTGACGTCGAGGAGGAGGATACCCGGCTGGGAGAAACTTGGTGAGTTGAATGCTTTTTTTACTGTAGTGTTGCCCCACCCGATGCAGTGTGGCGGGTTGAGGACCACGACGCTTGGTAGTCATGTTTAGCTTTACGAAGGATAAAGTGGAAGAGTAAAGCTGCGAGAGCTTGAAGTCTCTTCACACGGCACTACTCTATTAAATAGACTCGATGAATACGACGCGAACGATAAATTTACAAGCGCGAGTGAGGGAGGAGTACCGATGAGTTCTTCGTCATCATCTTAACGTGAGGGAGCGGTACGAAACGATGCAACTCATATCGATGCAAATCCCAGTCACGTTTCGGAAGCTGTTGCAAATTTTGGATGGCAAGAAAGCAGCGGAAAGTCGCCGGCGCGTTCCAATACCACCGTGTGCCTAGAGAGACTAACATCAGATCACTCGTTTATCGATTCTTTAAATGATTTTCAACGTAATAGCATATATACCAGTGCAACTACAGTGGCATCGGGTAGCGAACCTATGTATGCGGGTACCAAACTTATATATGCGTTTTAAAATAATTTATGTACTACGGTGCCGAATGCACCGCCGGT
Organism: Clusia tigrina; assembly: GCA_920105625.2. Classification (NCBI taxonomy): domain Eukaryota; kingdom Metazoa; phylum Arthropoda; class Insecta; order Diptera; family Clusiidae; genus Clusia; species Clusia tigrina. The sequence continues at coordinate 326,897,628 of OV050030.1, forward strand.
AGCAAGCGATAATGGAATTTCTTACGAAAGAAACCAAAATTGCCCTACATATTATGCTCCAGTGACCCAGTTTCCACGAGAACAGCGATCGGCGTTGCCTCCTTATCAAAGTACAAATATTAGTGTGAATAACAATAACATGTGTGCTCCATAACAAGCAATGAGAGCTAGGAATCCATTTGCAAATGTAAATGATGACAATAAGTTCTGTGCAATTTGTAACAAAAGTTACACAATTAAAGGAAGCATATGGGTGGGACGATATCTTAGTTTTATTCGCGGTGCAGCCAAAATTGCAAGGAGTGGCTGATGCATTGTCGCATATTTTCGTACAGTGGCAACAATTTGTGAATGCATTTTTGACTGAATTTCCGTCAATAGTAAATCCGGCCGATATCCACATGGAAACAATAAATACGCGACGAGATCTAAACGAAAGACCAGATGAGTATTATTATAAAGTGTTGACTATTGGTCGCCGCGGTAATTTAGATGGGCAATCTCTAATCAAATATATTATTAATCGAATAAACGATTCGATTTGAAAAAAAAATTTGTCGGTAAATTGTTATGCAACTTGCGGTGCACTTTTAAGAGAGATTTCAAATTATTGTGTGTATAACTCTATGAAATGTAACGACCAAAAGTTTAAGAAGAGAGATAATAGTGGTATAATATGTTTTAATTGTCACTAGTAGCGCGGTCACTTGTCCAGAAATTGCCCACAGCCACAAAAACGTGAAAGGTGCAGGAAATGCAATAAAACGGGACATAAATTTAACGAATTTGTATTGAATGGTAAACAATCGATTATGCGTAATAATTGTAACAAAATTATTGTGAATAAAGACAAGGGCACAGTAAAAACGGTTAAAATAAATAACTTAGAGCTAACGGCATTTGTCGATTCGGATTGATGGATATCAGTGTGACTCGGACTTGTTAGTGGAGGACGGCAGTATAATGTCGCCTGATATTATGTTATCAGAGATGTGTTATTTTCCAATGGAAAGCGATTAATAATTGATACTGATAATTGTTGGCTTCAAGAAAATATCAGAGAGATATGCGGAAAATTTGATGGACACTGAAGTCGCTAATTTAAAAACAATTCTCACGAAATATCAAAAACGTTTTACTTCCGCAACATCAGGTTGCGGAAGATGCAATTTGATAAAAAATAATATACGTTGTACATCAGATATTCCAGTTAACGTAAAACCATGTCGTCTTCCGAAGACCGATGGTGAAAAAAATTATTTATGAAATGCTAGAGCGCGAAATTTTCTCCACCAATAGTTTTGGTGGAGAAAAAAATAACGAGTTCAGATTATGTGTCGATTAAAGACAGTTTAACAAAGTTACAATTAAGCAGCCGTTTCTCATGCCTATCATTGACCTGATATTCGCCCAGTTATCACGTAATGTTTATTTTATTACCCTTGATTTTCGGATGGGGTACCACCAGGTGGAAATGGAAGACAGTTCCAAAAAATATATTGCATTTGTAACGGCCGATCCACATTATGAATATAACAGGATGCCTTTCGGATTGGAAAATGCACCCGCAGTGTTCCAGAGTATACTAGAAAAGCTGGTAGCACTGGGTTGGCCAAACACAGCAACCGCTTACCTGGATGATGTTGTAATCGCAAGCAAAACAGTAGATGAAGGTCTAGCAAAGCTAGAACTATTTTTAGAAATTTTGGAAAAATGTAAGTTACATTGCGACTTGATAAATGTAACTTTTTGGACACAAATATTTGATTTTCAGGACACAAGGTGAGTGGTAGTGGTATTGTACCTGGAGAACACAAGGTGCAGGTAATAAAGAATTTCCAAAAACCAACAACTCCAACGCAGTTCCTACGTTTTCTGGGACTAACTGGAATTTTAGGAAATTTGTGAATAACTATTCGTTAAAAGCAAAACCGCTTACGAGATTAACGACGAAAGCAACCGCAGAAAGTTTTGTATGGACGGAAGATCAGCAGATGGCTTACGAAACTTTAATAAATATCTTATGTAGCAATCCATACATTATATGAATACTCTGCTATGCATGAAGTACATACAGATGCCAGCAGCGTAGTTATATCAGCAGTATTATTGCAGTCAAAGGACAACGGAAACAAAGTGCACTCCATCGGAATCAAAGTACCATAGTTACGAGCTGGAGGTCCTTGCACTGGTAGGAGTGGTTAGACGTTTTCGTATCTACCAACTAGGAAAATACTTCCGAATCGTCACGGACTGTTCAGCCATTACTAGTGTGAAAAATAAGACGCCCTTAATTCCTCGAATTACAAGATGGTGGAAACGCTTACCGAATACGACTATAAATGTGTCCATCGAGCTGGAAGCCGTATGAGCCACGTAAATCCCCTTAGTAGAGCTCCACCATTGAGATGATCACGGTCAGTCACATGAATTAGTAATGCAACTTATTGAAGCCGATTGTGATGACCGGCTACTAACAATGCAACTAAAGGATGACAGCCTGCGAAATATTGTGGCGATTCTAAAAGCACTACACACATCTGATCAGAAAAAGCAAATTCAAAACGACTACTCTTTACAAAATAACCGTCTTTATCGACGTATGAATGGGAAAATCCTCGTATGTGGAAATACGTGAAGGATTACCTTTCGTCATGTATCGAATGCTGTTATAACAAATCAAAGGGTGGAAAACCTGAAGGGAGTCTTCACATAAACGCCATGGAACCGTTGCCTTTCAGACAAATCTACGTTGATAATCTTGGACCATTCATCAAGAGCAAACGAGGCCATATATATATAATTCCCATTAGCGTTGTATTTAGCAAATATCTGACAGTCAAAGCACCAAAATTCAACCGGTAATACAATTATTGAACGAACTTAGCTGTTATTTCGGATTACCAAACAGACCGTGGTACTGCTTTCATATCAAAACAGTTTGAGCAGTATTGCAGGGATAGTAATATTCAACATATAAAAACAGCAGTTAGAGCTCCTCGCGCTAATGGTCAGCTTGAGCGTGCAAACCAAGTGATCCGGTATTATCTTCGAACAGCAGGAACGGATGCCAAAGAATGTGATGGTGAGTTACGAATCCTGCAATGGAACATCAATTCGCAGAAAAACAACACTACTCCAATGACGATTTGTAACATCCCTGGTCACCGTTAAGTTAGGAAGAGATGGCTGGCGATAGCGCAGTATGTTAGTGAGTTGCGGGATATGGAATGAAGATCGGAGCGTGGCGCGTTGCAAGTTATTCTAAAGTTATTATTTTCAATTATTAAGTTATTTTTTTTTGTGTTGTAGTATAAAGTTTATTCAAACCAGAAATAAATATATCTAAATAGTGTTTGACATTAGTAATGCTTCGACTTTGCTTTTTAACAAATATTAAATATAATAGCTAGCAGAGCGGAGTAAAAGGCGTCTGAAATTTTGAGAGAATTTTTTCCCTGAACTCCGTCGATATTGTGATCTTTGATTCTATAATTTTAAAAACTTTTAAGCACACCTGCTGGTTGGAACAGCGATCTCATAGCTTTTATCGGTGAATTGAAAAAAATGAATCTAAAAGCAGTTTCAATAACAATAAACTTGTATATTGTAACTTGCATAAATATTCTTGTTGTCTTCGTTTATGGCTTTATTTAGTTTAAAAAGCTCGTTTTCATCTTTCACCGGGAACTTGGTATTTATCGGCAATTCCTCGGAACGATCTCGCAAAAGTTGCTTCAAAATAACCTTTTCCTCACCAAGTGCTTCAACCCCAATTAGTAACTAGTTGACCTTAAAAGAATTTTGAAAATAAATTTAATACTAATTGATACTAATTGACTAATGTATACCGCGAAGAACGTTGTTCTCCTATTGCATAGATAGATAGATAGATAGATATATTTAAGGGTGTTATACACTGCGACCTGAAAGATCTATTGTGATGCCCCTATTTATTTGAAAGATGAGGATAGTCTCATGTACAGATGTTTTCTCAGGTAGATTTCAGACTGGAATTCATATATTTTGGAGGAATCAAGTTGAGGGATCTTGCTCATATCTACGTTATATTCTCCAAAACACCTAAGTCTTTTGTGTGCCAACGGTCCGCAGTCTGTGATCAGGTGCAGTGAGGTTTCGTCACTTTCTCCGCAGAATCGACAGATGGCATCTGAAGATTTACGCAACATGTTCATATGGTAGTTGAGTATACAATGTCCGCTTAAAATGCATTTGATGGTTCCTAATTTACTCCGAGGCATATTTATTAGCTCCTTAACTCTTTTAGTATTAGAATCTCCCAGACAAACTTTGGACTGTCTTAATCCAGAAAGATTTTCTCCATGTTTGACTTCTTTTTGCATCTGTACACTTCTTCAGCAGACCTCCAATGGTATTGGATAATGGACCACAGAAGGGTTCAGGGCCGTTGAAAGGAGAGGCCGCAGCCTTTCTAGCTAAGCTATGAGCCTTTTCATTTCCCTCTACTCCTATGTGGGCTGGTACTTAAATTACTTTTTGATTCTGCCTAGGGAGTTTTGCATCCCAGTACAGTCCCATACAAGTTTTGACCTCATCAAGGGTGAGCTCAAACTCTTGGGTGCTGCTAGACTATCGGATAGTATCGCGATGTTTCCCCCCCGATATTTCCTGTTAATGTTGATCTCTGCACATCTTTCAATAGCGTGAATCTCCGGTTGAAAAATGCTTGGGAAAGAACGCATTGGTTCCCAGTAGTTAGTTCTAGGCCCAAATACTCCTGCCTCAGTTCCGTCCATTGTATTAGAACCGCCATACCATATACCATAAAAGGGAATTTTCTCTAGTTTTATACGTCTCAGTTAGACCTTTCTATTCTTTTTTGCAATTTCATCTTTGTACTGTATTTGTGTGCAAAATTTAATTATCTTGGCATAAAATCCTTGTGAGATTTTAGTATACCATATTCTTGAGCTGAATTGTTACCCCATATATTTTGGATGTAATATGATTCTCTCAAGATATTTTCTTGTATTATGTTAAGAGATTTCTTAGTAGAGGCTTGTATTTCTAGATGTAATGGTGATAAATCTAGTATAACTTCCTTTGCTGCCGTTGGACAGGTGCGCATAGCTCCTTTGATGACAAGGCAGGCAAGGCGTTGTACTTTACTTAATGTAGATTTCGCTTTCTGAAGTCTGACTCTATTTTACCAGTCTATAGAACCATATGTGATGATTGGTCTCACCATAATGGTATACATCCAGCAAACGATTTTTGGGTTACATCCACAAGATTTACCAGCAAGCCGTCTACATATCATTAAGGAAGCTGCAGCCCTCTTGGTGGTTGACCTCAAAATCAAGAAAGGCACAAAGTGCTTTTTCTTTTTTATCCAGTGCTGCCTGAATATAATCAGTCAGACGGTATAGTGCAGTTTCAGTAGATTTTCCCGCAATATATGCAAACTGATAAGGATATACAGTCTCCCTTTTCAATAAGGTCTCAAGGAGATGTATTTAAACTATATGCTTTTAGTACAAAGGATGTCAAACTGATAGGCGTCAAGGATTTGATATGGGCCATATCCTTTTTGCCTACTTTGGGGATACATACCACTTTAGATGAGCACCATGCTTCCGGTGTATACCCAAAATCAAGACATGCCCTAGTGATATGCATCAGGTGCGGAATCAGTACCTCACCGCTCCTTTGGATTAGGATTGGGAAGATACCATCTGGACTCGGTGATTTGTATGGCTGAAAAGAGCTGATAGCCCATCTCAACTTCTCAGTGGTTATGATTTCTTTGGCCACCTTCCAGCCTATCTCAAACTCTCACTAGTTATGATTTCTTTGGCCACCTTCGTGCCAATCTTGCTTGCTCTTTGAGGAAAAGCATCCATCTGCGAAGATGGCGGTATCTGGATCGAGCTACCAGGAAAGTGCACACGCAGGAAAAGGAAAGTGCGATCCTCTTCATTCGCCGTGAATACCCTATCGTCAGATCTCAATGCCAGCTTTAAATCGAATTTGCTTTTCTCAAGAGCTCTATGGTGCTTCTTCAGGAGCCGATTTTACACTTTCACAAAATGATCTAAAGCTCGTCCTTTTGGCTTGTCTGATCTCTTTGTTATAGATCGTCAACTCTTTTTTATATTCTTCCCAGTCCCTCGTACGCTTAGCTAGATTGAATAACTTATATACCTTAGTACATCTAGTAGACAGACTACAGTTTTTCTTTGTTCTTAGAGGACAAGAAAAAAATAGGATTCGGAAATAATTTCATTCAGCTCATTGACACCGTCCTCTAGCTCCACCGGATTTTTATATATTCCTTGGATGTTTGACGATGAGAGTAGTGAATGCACTGAACTATCGAAAAATTCCTAGTTAATATACCTAGGATGTCTAAAAACTACCGTTTTTGTGACGATACCTCCTATATCGAACTCAATTATAGTGTGGTCCGACAGAGAGGGTTCGTCCGAAACTTTCCAATTGCTAACAATATCAGTTACCACTGGAGTACAGAAAGTCAGATCAAGAACTTCCTCCCTAATTACATTTCTAAAAGTGGGTTTGTTCCCCTTTTTCAATTTATATAAATTAAGTGATAATAAAAGTTCTAAAACTGACTCACTCCGTTTATTGATGTCACTGCTAGCCCAGTTGGTATTGTGTGCGTTGGGGTCACAGCCTACCAAGAGTGGAATCCTTTTGGATAAACAATACATCGCCAGCTTAACGACTTCCTCCGGGATGTCATTCATATCTCCCGGAAAGTATCATCCCCATCATCTTCATACTTTACCATGATGGGTGTTAGATTTCGCGACATGAATTCTGAAAGACAAAGATAAATAATATCATTTCTAATCAGGATAGAGGTGCGGGAACCGTCAGCATTGGCATCCCATATTACCTTTGTAAACTTACTACAGGGTGGCCCAAATAAGACCAGCTGATGTGAAACACAAATAACTTTTTTATTTTTTAACAAAATTTATTTTTTCTTTTTGCAGATTATAATTGAACTCTTGGAAATTTAAAATGAATACGTACAGTCCACAACAACGCATTAAGATTATCGAATTTTATTATTCTGCTCAACGATCAATTGTTCTGACGCAGGGAAATTATCGCCGTTTTTTTAACGTAAGATTTCCATTTAAGTGGTTATGTCAATAAACAAAACTGTAGGTTGTGGGGCTCCGAAAATCCAAGGGCAATACATCAGAATCAGTCACACCCAATCAGATGCACTGTTTGGTACGGTGTTATGGCCACAAATATCATCGGCCCATATTTCTTTGAGAATGAGGATGAAACGCCAGAAACGGTCTCCGGGGCTTCTTATCGAACAATGATCGACAAATTTTTGCGGCCAATGGTGGAGCAACATCCTAATTTGTGGTTTCAACAAGATGAAGCCACTGCGCATACTGCTAGGCAAACTATTGACATGCTGCGTGAAATTTTTGGTGAACGCATAATTTCAAGAAATTCAGATTTCCCTTGGCCTCCCCGTTCACCAGATTTAACTGCGCCCGATTTTTTTTTATGGGGATATTTAAAAGACAAAGTGTATGTTAACAAACCACAGACACTTGGACAGCTCAAGCAGAATATTCGAGACGAAATACGGCGCCTGCAACCAGAAACATTGCGCCGTGTAATGCAAAATGCGCTAAAAAGGGCCAATGCCTGTATCGAGCAAAATGGTGGTCATTTGTCTGATGTCATATTTCACACATAGTCACGTTAAATTTCCATAAAATGTATTTAACATATTAAAATAAATCATTTAAAAAAACCCGTTATTACAAGAGTTACACGTGTTTAACATCACTAGGTCTCATTTGGGCCACCCTGTAGAAAGGCCTCTAATTTGACCTTTGTAACACCATGACTCTTGAATGAGGGCCAGCCCCATGGTGTTATTGGCAAACACCCTCCCAATGACAGCCGAGGCTGCTCTGGCACGATGGATGTTTGCCTGAGCCACTCTCAATCTCGTAATCTTAAGGAACAGGTTTCTGACGAAATGCTGCTATTCCCATCTTCGTCCTCCTCGTCCATAAAGCCATCCTCCAGACTGTCTACCAGCGAAGGGCACTATGCGGCATCAACCCTTATCTCAACACTGGAGGCCCTGGGAGAAATTTCCGGGGGCACAGTCTTCGGTTCAGCCTCACCGTTAGGAAGGCTACTACTCGTAATTACCTTCGACAGAGGCGGGATGTTTGTCTTCCCTACTGCCTCTGCCTTTTGCTTTTCTTGAGTATGTTTGGAACAAACGACTTTGATCTTGCCGAATCGGTAGTTTAACGCAAACCCCGAGCTCTGGATTAGTTGCACGGACACCAACTGTCCGTTGCCCTCCACGGGCACCAACTGTCCGTTGCCCTCGTCCTTGCAACCCCATATCTCCAGATATTGGTGTTTAACCCAATATTCTTGCTGGAGACAAACTTAATTGACAGAGCCACCTCTTGTCCACTACAACATGGGAGGAAGACTGTGTGTGATCGTGGGGTGGTGTCTCCCAGTCTGGCGAACAAACTGAGGCCCACTCACTGAAAGCTGCGTCACGACCCCTTTCAGCCATTCCACCAAGTCCGTCAATGCTCAGGAAGCCAGGCTTGAAGTGGATACCATCGAAGGAGAATTCTTCTACCAACCTTTCAAGCAATATCTGCTGAACACTTGTCAGCTCCTTGCTAGTCAGAATGGTTTCCGACTAGTCCGCAGCAACCACAGCCACCTTGGTAACGGATGCCACCCCCACGACTAGGTGGGCCCGACGGTGTTGCCGTCTTCCTCTTTTTGGCTGGGTCAGGATTAGGAGAAAAGGTGTTTCGTACCCTCTTCAGGATCTTGTTCACGTTCGCTTGTGATGTTGTGCCAGCCAGATCCCTTACAAACCTGTGCTCTTTTGCCTTGGCGAGAGCATCATCTGGTTGGAAACCCTGAGACAGGTAGGTGAGATACCATCTGACTCCAGCCCCACTTAGCTCCTTTCTTCTCGGATCATCCAAACTCCTAGGTTAATGACGATCAGGAAGAGAGATTCCTTTCTTTAGCATCCTGGAGGTGTTTTTCCGAGCTGGTAGATCGGGATGGATTACCCCCTTTGCCTCTCAGTTTTCCTCACAGTGTCGACAGTCTCTCCTTAGTGGAGATGGGAGTTTGTTGAGTTGGTCCTATTTTTGTCCTAGCAGCAGCAGAAATGGTTGGCACATCATCTGAAGAAAGTTTCCGTATTGCTACACCACCCACCCTGTCTACTGCCATTGGGGGTTCCATAGGTCTGCCCACTGCTTTGGTGAAGGATGACGGACTCCGTTCATTCACCGCAGCAGCTCTTGATTTTGGCTATGGGGGTGATCTTGCCCCAATAAGCCTTGGCTCATCAAGGATTCTTTGCATCTGATTTGTCATTGAATTGCGGCGATGTCCCTCAATTTTTTTTGTTTAGATTTATGAAAATTCTTTTTTGGGGAGAATATAAAGACCACTCGGACAGAGATCCGCAATATCCCAGCTAGGCTATTACCACCGAAGGGCCCTTTTACTTGGGATCTTCATTCACGACACGCCTGGCAGATCATTAGCATGGGTCGCGTGACACCTTGATCCAGCCCTTACCTTCGAACCATAGTCAAGGTGTATTTCTCAACGCGTATTATTAAGGAGTATCAAACACTGAGCGCTACATTCGCACCTTAGCTAGATCTAGCACCATCAGGCAATTGATGCCATGGTAGACTTATTACCAGCCGGTACACTCAGGGAGGGTTCAGTCGAAGGATGTTCTACCGGCCTCTCCCATTGCATAGTATCTCAAAATATAAGAAATTTTTAATAATTACCCCATGTTTTAATTATTGTCGTTTTTCATACCTTTAAGATTCTCGATTTTTTCTCCAACTTTTCTATGCAATTGGTGCTGAGATTTATTTTTTTAAAATAATTTTTAAATAAATGAATTCAAATTGATAAAGTGTCATGCGCTTAATTTGATTTGGTAAACTGTCAGGCATTCCGGAGAATTAATTTATTTATTTAGTTTTTTTTTATTTACTTAAAAAGGCAAAAAAATTCATTAAAATAATGTAACAATGGCAATATTAATAAATCTTCTTGATATAGTACGCCTAAGGCCTTGAATTTAATTGCTGAAAATGAAAATACCTCTTCTACAATTCCTATAGTTGTCGAATTTATGGGTTCTAAGAAAAAGCTTCTAATGTTTTTTAATCTTCGACCTACGATCGCTCCTACTATGTCTGCTGTAAACGATTGATCCACTATTGGAATATTTTTTTTTATGAAGCCTTATTTGTCAGGATTTCTTGTACTTATTGTATATCCTTCAAAAATGCATTTTTCTTTCAACACTTTTGGTTCATCTTTATTTAACGGAGGTAAAAGTTTCTCCTCTACAATTGTTCTGTTAATTTGCTCTAGTGTTTTTGTTGGCTTTCGAACAAATTTTTTGAGAGTTTGCAAGTAGTTTTCAAACGCAAATCATGAGCCTCCAATTGGATCTCCGACCTGCTCAATCGTATCCTTCATATGCAACAAACTATGAATATTGTAAGACACACTGTTTTCGCCAAATAAAACTGGAACATTTCAACAGATAGATTTAACATCTGTTGCGAGGTTTCTAAATTTGCTTGGCGTAATTTCGGGCAACAAAGCATTCGGTAAGAGCAGAGTAATAACAAAAGCTCGTAGAACTGATCATTGTTAATTTCATTTTTTAAGGCAAGAATACCAGTGTACAATAGAAATTGCCTGAACTCTGTGGACTTCAAATTGAACAGCTCATCCAAGTATCATGGCTTACGTGCAAATTCATTTGGTATATGTTTTCGCATTGATGTTAATTTTTCGGATATATTATTCTTGTTATCTTTTGAGATTTTTGAGGCAACTTTGTTATTTACTAACCTGATCAAGAATTTTCGAAAGACTCCTAGTTCAACCATATGCATGCAATCTACAGGGAACTGTATAACCATTGAAACATTGAATTTTTCGAAAGCTGAACTTTCCTCTAGATATTGGCTTGTGGTGATTCGAATATTTTCTGCTACAAAAATCTTCATCTGTAATTAATACTCCGGCTTTGGTACTGTATGTTAGAATGGAACATATTTTTTTGGCTACCCGGCAACATTTTCAACATCCATGACTAGATGTGTGGCCAGGGGTTCCACTAACAAAGCCGTTCGCTGGAGCATCACAAAATATTGAATTAAGTTGAATTATTATATTTCTGTATTTTATTTCTAGGCCAGTTTCCATAAGAAATTTTAGCTCTGCGGTAAACTTGCTTAAATACTCGTCGCAGTTACTTGGTTTATGTTTCCCTAAAAATACACCTACTGGAAATACCTGAACTTTTTCGAAGATATTTATTTTTACCAAAATTGGCCAAAATTGCTAAATAGAGGCAGTCCGTCACTACACACACTTAGTGCACACAATGCTTAGTATATCAGAAAATTGATTAACATTCAACACTTTTTTAAGTTGTTGACTTAAACCATAGAGTAAAGAAATAAGAGTCACAATCTGAAATGTCACTCATTTTTCGACTTAGAAGAGATCGGTCGGGGGTAATTATACGAAAGCTGAGAGAGACAGAGCAGAGAACTGAATTTTATCGCTCTAAGCGACCTTTTTCCTTATTATTTGTATATATGCCAGTATGTATGCAGAAATACAAATGCATCCATGTATGGCACGCAAGTTTACGCTGTTTGCCTATTTAGCTTGACAGTGCACATTTTGCATTTACTATTGGGCTTCTAGCACATTTTTCTTTTTGATTACAATTGTTGCCTTCATAAACGGAGACTTTTTAAATTTTATTATTGCACGATATTATACAAAATTTTTTCTTATTATCTTATAAATATTATTATGTATTACTATTATCATTATATTTTTATTATAAAAAGTAGTAGTTACTAGCAGTAATAGTAAAGAGCCAAAAAAAAAAAACCCAGCACAAGCCTCTAAGACCTTCGGCTGCGATCTTTGATTCTTAATATTGAATTATACATATGTATGTAGAAAATGTTTATTCCTAAGCAGGCAGTTGAAGGGGAACTTAATATTGTATGCAAGGATCGGTGGGGCATGTTCGCGAAACTGCCGCCAAGATGCCCCACCGCTCCGCGTAGTCGAAAAGAAAACGAAAAATATAGTTACCGTTATTATTGTTTTATTTTCGCACAATCGGAACGTTGGATTTAGTTTATTTAGTCAAAGACTGAGGTAACATTATTATTATTACTATATCAAGAAAGTGTTTTGGCATGGTAAAAAATTCGTCATTTAGAGTTTCTCCGTACATAATATAGTATTTCTTTATTGTTTTGATTAATTTTTTTGATTCATTTCATTTAATTAATGTATTTACTAATTAATACTACCAACAAAAAAATTGTTTCGGTTTCCAGATGCCGACAATGCGTCAGGTCAAATTTGGCGAGAAAAGTGTGAGATTCGTTTAGAAGACTATGGAAAAAAATTGAAAATTGGCGACAAACACTTTGATCCCTCCGACATAGGCAACAAATTTTTAAAACGAGTCGTTTATCCTATTTATAATCTGGGATATGATGAAGCGCAAGATAATTTAAAAGAACTTCAAAACTTGTCCAATTACAAACAAACAGAAGAAGTTCTGGAGTCTTTTTGCCATAATTGTGAAAAGGAAACCAAGTGCGCTGCGGTGTATAGGAAAAAATATGTCAACGTGTTGAAAGAAAATGAACGGCTGCGTAAAGAAATAAAACTGCTGAAAGTAGAGAAGACGAAAAAGAAAAACAAGAGCATTATAGAGGCCATCGATTCTGTCCAAAATGTTAGCAAAGAATCGAAATCATTTTGTAAAATGTTGCTTTTATCGCGACAAAAAGAATACGACGAAGAAGCAAGGTTCTTAGCGCAAAATCTTTGTCTTGTATCCCGATCCACATATATATTTTTGCGAAACAGATTAAAGTTCAATTTGCCTCACGAAAATACGGTAAGCAACTGGACTCCTATAAAATCTTTACAATCAGGCTTTGTCAATTCTGGATTAGAAAGTTTTAAAAAAAGAGTTCACAATAAATATCCTTCCATTACCGAAATTAACGCAAATTTGGCTAAAATTATGTGCCGAAAAATTATTCAGTCCACATCTTCTGCAAACTGCGAAATTGTTGAAGACGACCATGCATTCAATTCGGCACTAAACATTTCCGCTAACGGAGAGATAACATTGTTATATGACAATGCCAATGTTGAAGAACCCGATACTTACAACCATAGCATTTACCAAGACATAGTGCACAATGCATCAGGCCTGTTTAACATTTACCAAGTCACAGTGCACAATGCATCAGGCCTGTTTAACAATAATTTGCAGCTGGAGAGTGAATATCCGTCATTGCGATACTTCCTGGGTTACGTAGCTGCGAAAGTTTTGCCAAAAATTAATTGTGACATATGTAACACCAACATCAGGAAAGAAGATGAAACATTGTCAGCAAGCTCTGAATTATTTATATTTCACAAGAATTACAACCGAGAGTCGGATTTTGGAAGTCTAGTTGCTCCTTCTCAAGCTTTCTTTGATGTTTGTACCAAACATGTGTCAATTTTTAGGACACAATTTAATTCAGAGCCTCAAGCCGATTACATCAAGGGATTGATAACAAAGGCATGTCTCCTATCAACATCTGAATGGTTCGCTGATGAATGTAGCAACCATAAAAACCAACTGCTTGATTTTATAGTCCTCGTTCTTCTGCGAAAGCATTGTTCATGGGCATTAGAAAAAATCATATGGACAAAATAGAAAAAATTAAAAATATGTACATATACTCGTATGTATAAAATAAATGAAAAAATGTATATATGTACATACAAATGTATGTACGAGTATATAGCAAAATAAAACTTGTATTGTATTTGATCTCGCGCCACACAAGCGCTGCAACTATTTGATCTACCATCATTCAATCGCACGCAGCGTAAAATGTTCTCTCCCACGCTCTTCTTGGTCATGGCAGATGAGTTGTGGCGTTGCGATATGAAAATGAGAGACAATGAGTCGAAGTGGCGCTATTAGCAGCGCCACCATACAAACAGTTTTATGTTCGAGATTGTGACTCTTATTTCTTTACTCTATGCTTAAACCAACATGCAAATCGATCTACCAGCGAGATGTGATATATCTGGCTTATGAGAATTAAATTTGTAGAATGCATTTACATTCAAATGTTCTCTTTCAAGATTTTAACTAAGTTCACTACACAGGATGTTTGGTTTGTGCTTTAAATACCATTCTTTTAGTTTATAATTTAAATTCTTGTTTTCAACAATTTTTTCTTCCACATTTCCTACGATGGATTATATTTCTATCTCCCCCTTTTTCCTTTCAGCAACTTCAAGTACCACATCATATTCTGTTTTTTCAAACTCAGCTTCAACGAGTCTGCAGATGTCATTTACTTTTTCTTTTTATTCTTTATAGTAAATTATTACCTTCATAAGTTTCTTTTATTAATGTAATGTGCTAATAAACCACGAGTTTAATTATCAGAGTTCAGTGCTAGACTGATTGTACTTTATTTAGTTTAACTTAGCTTATGCTTAATATATAACAATGTAACAGTACGTATATAAGAACTAATAATACATATGGATATAAGAGAGAAGAGAGTATATAATGGGAATATTTACAAAAGACAAATAACCCAATAGGAATACTACAACCGTCCCCTCTAAATGAAAAATATACTCAAAAACATTAGATATATACTAATTTATTTAAATATTTAATTCTTAGATATTTAAATTCTTAGGCATATATTACAATAATGCATATCAGCTAGCATTGGAATTAAGTGCTCAACAGTTGAAGTACAATACTTGTTGGAAAATAGTATTATTAACTTTCGTTAGATTTATAGTTAAAATTCAGAGACCCGTTTTGTACAACTCTGGGTTATAAACCAATGTTGTGCATTCTTCTTTCTCTCTTTTCCTATGTTCGTCAAAGCGCTGCCTAAAATGGCCATTTGATCTTGAACATCGAAAGAGTGAAAACTGCGGTAAGTTTGTAGTATTTGATCATCAATGTACTAAATTTAATTATTTTACAGAATAAACATACGTACACCTGTAGTTGTTTTAAGCAAACCCTCTTTAGCCAAAGTCGTAGCCGCGACAATACTAATTGTATAATGACTTCAAATAAGATAATTTATGTATATAAATTACATTATAATCAGCTTCAGTTCCATTACTTTCTGTTTCCTTTTTACAATGTTAATCTTAATAAATAAAATTCAATCAAAAATCAACAATTCATTTTGTTTTTTACTCACAATATTCATTTTCAAAGAAAAAACCTACTCTTTATAATTAAATTCATTTTTTCGTTCACGCAAACGTCCCTGCGGAGTTTCTGGTAATTCACCATCCTCACCGCCCTCCGAGATTTTCGAGTCTAAAACTTAGTTTGCACTGGTTTCCGAGCCTGCCACTGTATCTTGAGGAGGATCAGAACTATTTAGGGTGTCAGAACTACAATTAGTGACCATTTGGTCGATGTGACGTTTGATCAATCTATTGGTTTTAGAGATTGTGCAAGTATACGTTCGTAACTTCTTACTAGATTGTTCCGACAAAAAAAAAATAAAAAATAAAAAAAAATACGTTCGTAATCCTAGCCGCTCTTTTACTGTTGCCTCTTAACAATTACTCTTGTTTGGGTCGGAATAATCTCGAATGAAAACTGGTGCACCTTCTTCGAAAATCATATCTCTAGAACCTCTATGGTTATTCACGTTGTTAATTTGCTTCCTTTCGATTTCAAATTTGACTAGGGATGGTTTCAATAAGCTAAACAGACTTTTTAGTTCCCTACCTAACATTATCTTTGCTGGGGATTTCCCTGTAGTACAATGCTTCATTGCTCTATAGTCAAAAAGAAACCTATTGATTATAACATCTAAATCTTCACAATTTTCACTGGTCAAGTTTGCTATCAGGGACTTCTTAAATGTTTTTATAAAATTTTCTGCTTGACGGTTTGTTGCAGGAAAGCCTGATGGGGTTAACATATGTTTTATGCTATTCCTTTTTAGAAAATGTTGAAATTCGCCTGCCGTAAAGTGGCTACCGTTGTCGCTAACCAAAATGTCAACTAAACCGAACCTACTGAACATTTCTCTTATCTTTGTAACTGTGAAAGCAGTTGTGATATGTTTGGTTTTAAAAATTTCAACCCATTTTGAATATGAATCTATGATGAAGAAATAATTTTTTATAGGTCCCGCAAAGTCTAAATGAATTCGGAAGTCGTTGTCGTCCATGGAATTAGTCCACTTTTCTCTGGACGTGGTTGCAGCTTTTTGCACGACACACAATTGGAAATTAATGTCTCTATGTCGTTATCTATATTAGGCCACCATATGTAGGATCGAGCGAAGGACTTGGTTTTTACGATACCCATATGGGAAGCATGTAGCTCAGATAAAATTCGTTTTCTTAAACTGTTAGGAATTATACTTCTAAATCCCCATAATAAACAACCATACTCGACGGAGAGCTCTGAGCTTTTGTTCTGGAATCCTAGAAAAGTTTCACCTTTCAAGGAACTTAACTTTCCACTTTCCACAGCCTCTTTCACTTTTGATAGACAAGGGTCTCTTGTAGTTTCCCTAGCAATTTTCTTGAAATTTAAATGTAACTCATTATTTGCTGAAATGAAATTAATATAATTTTGTTCTATATCCTCATTCAGATTGAGAGTTTGTGGTAGTCGGTTTAGACTGTCAGTAAAGTTTTCGGAACCCTTTACTTGCCGCATGGTATAATCAAAACCTGACAAAATCAATGCCCATCGCTGTATTCGAGCTGCTACCATCAGAGGTAAACCCTTGTTTTTTACGAAAATAGATATAAGCGGCTTGTGATCCGTTTGTAAGACAAATTTATTTCCTAGTAAGTATTGTCTTAATTTTGTGACAGAGAATACTATAGCCAATGCCTCTTTTTGAATTGTACTGTAGTTACGCTCTGCTGGTGAAAGTGCCCGGGAAATAAATGCAACAGGTTTCCAAGTACCGTTAGGATAATCATGAGACAAAGTTCCAGCTATTGCCACATTGGATGCATCTGTTTCTAGACCTATTGGACAACTAGGACTGTATGAAACTAAGAGGCGATCTGAAGTGATGTCCTCCTTCAGACAGACCTGTAAGAGCGTTGACATTATTCTGTCCACCTATAATTTACTAGTCCGATAAACGCACGTAGTTCAGGAATATTCTTGGGAACAGGTGCGTCAATAACTGCAGAAACCCTGTCTTTATTTTTGGACAAACCTTTTTGATCTATGTCAAATCCCAAGTACGAAATTTTTCTTTGAAAGAAAGAACATTTCTGAGCATTTAATAATAACCCGACGTTTTCAAGTTTCGCCAGCACTCTCTCAATTGTCTTAACATGTTTTTCTAACGAATCTCCCGAAATCACTATATCGTCTCAATAACATACCACGTTAGAAATACCGCGTAAAACATTTTCAATCGTCTTCTGAAAAATTGCAGACGCTGGCTTAACGCCAAAAGGTAATCTTGTAACTTTAAAAATGCCCATGTGCGTGCTCCACGCATACAATAGTTGGGAACTTTCGTCTAACTCCAACTGGTTGTACGCGTTGGACAAGTCCAACTTGGTAAAGTGAGGATCTTTGAGTGAAGTGAATATCTTATCCATTCTCGGTAGGGGGTATTTTACTTCCGAAAGATATTTATTAATAGTCGACTTGTAATCGCCGCATATAAGCAAGTCGCCGTTTGACTTCAAAACCGGCACCAACGGTGTGCCCCAATCTGAATCATCTCCTAATACTAAAACTCCTTTCTCCACTAATACACCAATTTGGCATTCTATTTTACCACGTCATGCCAAAGGCAAGGGTCTTGGCTTGCAGAAAATGGGGTTTACATTTTCTTTCAATTCTAATTTTACTTTATGAATATTATATTTCCCAAATCCATTGCTAAAAACGGTACGATATTTGGTTTTTAATTCCGACTCTATCTATCTTAAATTAATTACAGGGCTAATTTCCATACCAAAACACGACATAAAATCTCGGCCTAAAATAGGACGACTACGCGTCTTGTTAACTATTATTTTTAATTTTTTCTCCTGATTACGATATTTTATACTTGCAACAAACTCACCGATTGTGTCAATTGCATCACAAATGTATGCAAATAATTGATCCTTGCACTGGTATAGTTTAGTGGCTTGAAAATGTTTGTTGTAGTTTAGTTGCTTGAAAATGTTTGCTCGAAATTAGAGAACAGGCTGCGCCGGAATCCAGCACAAATTCAAGCTGAACAACATCCATTTCTGCATTAACGATAAAAGGAGGGAGCGATGTTGACTTAGAATCACTGTTCAAACTAAAAAGAGAAAATACATTAATAATATCATCATCTTTATATTCTTTTTTAATTAAGTTCACATGTTTTTTGCAAAGCATATACTTGCTAAATCCCCTATGCGGCCACACTTGTTACATATGCTACTTTTATATTTGCAGCTACTGCTTAAATGATTGCGCCATCTACAATGCTTGCACTCCGATCTTTGATGTTGTTGTTGTTGACATGACCTCTGGCAATATAAACCGTTTTGTTGCTACTACTGCCACTGCTGTTTCTGCCTGCTTGACTTTCTGTCACCTTGAAACGCCCCATGCGCGTGTTGTATATTTGCAGGCACTTTGGCCTCTGTCATTATCGCTATCTTCAACGCTTTTTCCAGCGATAAGTCTTCATCGCATTCTCCTCACATAGCCTTTCGAAAGCTGTGCCTTCTAATTCTGTCACAAACTTGTTGAGCACAAAAGAATCTAGTTGTGTGCTGAATTTGCAGTCCCTCGCTAATTTTTTTAAGAGAGTAAACCAGCCAGTAACTGGCTCTTCCTTCCGTCGGGATGCGTCAAAAAATTGTTGTCCCTCCCTAAAAATGATAGCAGGCGTGGAAAAGTGCTGCTCTAACAACGTGCAGAGCTCAGCATATGTTTTTTTTGCTGGTAGGACTGGATCACATAGATCGCGCAAAAGACCGGACGCTTCCATACCAATTGTTTTAAGTAAAATTGACGAATTCGCTACATACCGAGTAGGTGCCGAAATAGGTAGTAAGAACGAGACAATCGCCACTGCGCGTACTGAAGAGTATATATATGTATATGAATATATATAAGTATATGTATATGTATATGCAGATGTATCCGTATATGAATATGTATATGAATATGTATATGAATATGTATATGGATACTTATTTTTATATGTATATGTATATGTATCTTTTTTTTTTTTTTTTTTTATTGGTTCGGAGGTGGAAATCTGCAAAACAGACACTGGGCGCTCTCGCACCAGTAGTGTGGAGCTCTTACCCACTAAAACCACCTCCTCAGACGCCTCCCAGACGGTACATAGCCGTTAAGCAATACTTCGTCTGGGAGTGGGTTGGTCAACGGACCCCTCCTATTGGTTCTCTGAACGTGGCCGCCAATCCAAGTGGCGGTGGTCTCGCATGATGGCGGTCGAGGTGTCACACACCACGTCCCATTTCTCCGGGCACTCGAGCATATACTGCACGAGGTTGTCCGGTGTCACAGGTTCTCCGCAGAGTCTTTGCAGTACCGCTCTGGCACCGCTGTATCGTGGACATGAAAAATGGACATGTTCCACGTCCTCGGGCTCCGTGCCTCCACAATTATCGCAGCAGGGGATTCCTCCAGCCGAAATCTGTGTAGGTACGCCCGGAAACCTCCGTGCCCAGTCAGCAGCTGTGTGACGTGATAGTTCACCTCGCCATGCGACCTATCCATCCAGCGTTGGAGATCAGGGATCAACCTACTCGTCCAACGGCTCTTTTCGGATGCATCCCATCGGGCTTGCCACTCCTGTATGGTGCTTTGCCTAATGCCTGCTACGCGATCTTCCGCACTCAGCTCGTGCGTACTTTCGCCGTAGTATAGGCTCCACGCCTCCTTGGCCAGTAAGTCCA
The DNA here is from genome assembly GCA_920105625.2 of Clusia tigrina. NCBI lineage: Eukaryota > Metazoa > Arthropoda > Insecta > Diptera > Clusiidae > Clusia > Clusia tigrina. The sequence continues at coordinate 326,917,728 of OV050030.1, forward strand.
GCGGGATCATACCGGATATCACCAGCGCGGCGTCTGCAGACACAGTACGGTGTTCTGAGATCGTGCGGAGCGCACATCTCCTATACGCCGCCTCTATGGTGCGAACGTAGGCCTTTACGCTCGACTTCTCAGCCCATATGGGCGCTCCATACAGGATTATGGATTTGACGACCCCTGAGATGAGCCGTCTTTTCCAGTGCCGTGGCTCTCCGAGGTTTGGCATTATGCGGCAGAGCTGGGAACAGGTCCGCGCTGCCTTCTCACCTAATCGCCGAAAGTGCTCCTTGAACGTCAGTCTTGCGTCAATCCAGATGCCTAGGTATTTGAGATGTGGAGTCGTGGTAATGGTGCAGTCACCAACCCTTATCTCCACCACCTCCTATACCTTTCGTCCTGACACAAGGATAGCCTTCGTTTTGTGCTCGGCCAGCTTCAGTCCAACATCCGCCAGCCATCTTCCAACAGTGGCCACTGTGTGATTGGCCTCTGCTATTACCTCCTCCAGGTGTTTCGCCGTGATCACTAGCGCTATGTCGTCCGCATATCCGATTATTTTAACGTAATCGGGCACCCGTATGCGGAGAATGCCATCGTACATAATGTTTCAGAGAGCTGGCCCCAGTACAGACCCCTGGGGAACTCCTCCGGTGATCTTGTACGTTTCTACACCTCTATCGGACTCGTATAATAGCATCCTGTCGCTAAAATAACTGGTGATGATTCACCTTAGATAGATGGGAACTTTGAACTCTGCCAGCGCTTTTGCTATGCGCGCCCAGCTGGCCGAGTTAAAAGCGTTCTTGGCGTCGAGGGTGACCACGAGGCATCCCCCCTTCCATCTCTGGCCCTGAATCGCCTCCTTCGCCGTTTGGACGAGTTCGTCAATGGCATCCACGGTGGATCTGGCCTTTCGGAAGCCATATTGGCGCCTCGCCAGTCCTCCAGCATCCACTATCACCTCGTCGATCCGGGCGCAGATAATCCGCTTCAGGACCTTCCCTGCGGTGTCCAACATGCACAGGGGACGGTAGGCCGATGGGTCCTCTGCTGGCTTATCGGCTTTAGGTATCAATACCAACCGCAGCCTTTTCCACCGTTTCGGGAAGACTCCTTCCCTAAGACAGGCCTCGTAAAGTGACCTCAGCGTTTCTGGGTGTAGTGCAGCTGCGGTTTTCAGCAATCGGTTGGGAATTCCATCTGGGCCAGGTGCCTTCTGGTCCCCAAATTTTCCAACCGCCCGCACCACCTCTTCTGTCATTACACTGGGTACTTCTTCGCCCAGCTCGGGAGAGAACTGATCAGGCACATAAGTTTGCACTGGGAAGAGCTCTCCCACAATGCGTTTGAGCAAGTTTGGACAGCTTAGAGCCCCCCTGCCTGTAGCAGGGGGCTCTTTCATCACGAGCCTATATGCCGTGCCCCACGGGTTGTCTTCAACCTGTGCACATAGCTCGGTGAAACTCCTGCGCTTGCTCGCCTTTATGGCCGTCTTCAGCCTTCTTTTAGCCTCTTTGTACAACTGGCGCAGTTGCAGGCAGTCTGGGTTGCCTATTGCACGCTGGTGCCTTCGCCTTGCTGCGTGGCATTCCTTGCGTAGGCCGGCGATCTCGTCCGTCCACCAATAAACGGATTTATGGTTTCTACCATAGGCCCGCCTGGGCATCGCCGCATCGCAGGCGCTCTCTAGCTGGCTCGCTAGCTGGTTCGCCATTTCCGCCTTACTGCCTTTCAGCTCAAAGTCCTCCAACATGACTTCGAGTGTGCCGTCGTCGAGGGCGTCCGCTCTCCAGCTCCTGTCCTCCGCCGTTGTTTTGTTCCTTTCTAAGTCAAAGCAAATGGCATTGTGGTCGCTGTGGGTGTACGCGGAACTCACTATCCACCTGGCTCCTCTGACTAAACCGCTGCTGAGGAACGTCAGGTCGATCACAGATGTGGCTTCTCCTCTCACAAAAGTCGCCTCTCCCGCGTTCATGACGACTACGTCAAGAACGGCAAACGCGTCCATGAGGATATGACCTCTCGGTGTGGTGCGGGCGCAACCACATTCAGTTGCCCATGCGTTGAAGTCGCCGGCAATCACTACGGGGTTCCTGCCTTGCGCGTCCAGAGCAAGTCTGTCTACCACTGACTCGAACTCGTCCGCAGTTAGGCTCGGCGGCATGTAGCAACTGTACACCATGGTCCCTCCAATGGTCGCTCTGACGTAGCAATCGCTTCTCTCTATGTTGCTTAGTTGTATAGGCTTGGTTCCGCACACCCACAGTGCGGCAACACCGGTGGCTATGTTGCTTAGTTGTATAGGCTTGGTTCCGCACACCCACAGTGCGGCAACACCGGTGGTGTCTTCGGCCCATACTCCTTGGTGCTTGTGCCTATACGGCTCGATAAGCACTGCAACATCGACCATCTGTTCCCTAACGGCCTGCTCCAGGAGATCCTGCGCAGCCTCGCAGTGGCTGAGATTGAGTTGGAACAACCTCATCTCCTGCGCCTGGACTTCTCCGCGGCTAGCTTGTAGGATGGGCATGAGCTACATCCTGTCGGATGCTCCACATCCTTGCCGCCGCAGGCCTTACAGAGGGCACAGGTGGGGGCCTTGTCGCACTCCCGTGCGTTGTGGCCCTCTGTGCCGCATCTGTAGCACTTGTGGCGCCAATCGTTTTTGCTACCGCATTTCTGCGCGGTGTGGCCGAACTCCATACATTTGTAACAACGCAGGGTAGTCACCTTTTCGCGCACCCGGCATGAGGTCCATCCGACTCTCAGCCTGCCAGCTTTCAGAAGGGCTGCGGCTGCCTGGGGCGACAGACTGATGACCGCTGTCTGTGTTCCACGGTACGCTTTCCTGAGGGACCTGATTGCATCCACGGGAGGTCTCTCCGAGAGATTGGCTGTACACAGCGCCTGGTGGACATCTTCCACCGTGGTGACTTCGTCCAGGTCTTTCACCTCCACTAGGGTTTCCAGCGTGAGCTTACGCACCTCCACACTGGTCCCCAGGACAGTCGCCAGCGCCTCATGACACTGGGGTGTCTTTGGATCTGCCGCCACGCTCAACTCCAGCAGCAGTTCACCCTTGGCCGTCTTTCGGATCCTGCGGACGCTCTCTCCCAGCTCTGACAGCTGCGGGTCCCTCTTGATCTTGCGGAGGATGTCCTCGTAGCTCACCGTGCCAGTTTCCCTGATGACGCTGGCATCGGGGCGCGCTGGCTTAGGCTTCGGGCCCTTCCGCTTCGCTTGGGGTCTGGAACGAACTGTGGTCCACTCAACTTTTGCACCCTCCGCCTTTCCAGCCATAGGCTTATGGGTCTTAGGATTTGGCGGGTTACCGTTTTCTCGGCCGCCAGTGGCGGGGCATCCCCCCTCCACCTCTTAGCTACCGCTCGGCTAGTCGCACTTACTTGCTCCGGATCCCCTTCTCACGGGGGCTCTTTGGCGTTGCGGCCGCGTATCTCTTCGCCTGTGCAGGGGCTGCCCGCGAAGACGCACCGGCTTTGCCCTGGTTGTCCACAGGAGGGCCGCCAACCTGCACCTCCTTGTCCACCTCTCCGTCCGCTCTTCAGTCTGGACTGCCCTGTCGGCTTGCACCAGCTGTGGCACTCTCGCAGCCGTACCTGCGTCCTGCTCCTCGACGACCTGCAAGCAGACATCCCGGATTTTGGATGCCTTCCGCTTGATGTCGGCATGTACATTGTGCCTTGGCACAAGGAAAGCTATGAGTGCTTCAATGTGTCAATGTTTGGGTCCCCGCTCAGGACCGTTATCTTTGCTCGTAGTGCAGTCGCCTTAATGGTCCCATGGTTATTTTTGCCGAAGCAGGGAGGCCATTCGAGGGTTGACACAAGTCCTTATGGGCGCTTATGTTCAGAGCCAGACCAGCGCTAGTCGGGAATGTTACATCCGAGCCTGCACTGCCAATTTAATGGTGACGAGCATCGAGCGTTTCCTGAGACCTGCCATGGTTTTAACGGGACGGGGGCGATTGCGGCATTAAGCTACCAGACATTTCTGTAAGTTTTCACTCTTACTTACTGAGGTGGCAGCATACCGCAATCGTCAGCCCACAAGCATCAGCTTATTTTCTATGTTTCCGGTATGCCATAATCAAGGCCTTACCGGTCTCGGCCTTGATTTGAGGTACAACAGATCCCACGATGTCCCTTTGTGGTCCCACGAAGGTCCCTCGCTGTTCCATCGTTGATCCCTCGTTGTCCCCCGTTGCCCAGACAGACGCCCCATGAGGGGGTCATCGCTATCTCTGGGTGCGTTGCTCACTTCAGCTGGCCATCAGCGTGTGCTGGTGTGCCATTGACCGGGGCCGCCACGTGGAGTCAGTGAGTCTTTTTGAGGGTGTCCCACACCAGGATCGCTCTAGCACCTCCCAGTGAGGGGCAATTAGATGCTTTGCCTGGCTGGTTCCCCCCTGACCCCATTAGATGCTTTGACTAGCCGGTTCCCCCCTGACCCCATGTATATGTATCTGCATTTGTAATTGTGTATGTATCTGTATATGTGTATGTATTTAGATATGAATAAGCAAATGTAGATGAATCTCTATATGTATATGTATATTTATATGTAAATATATATGTATATGTATATGTATATACGAGATGTGATCAAAAGATAACCGATATTTTCATCTTTTCGTGAGTTACGTATGTTCGATGTTCGCATTTTTTTATTTTTTTATGTTGGTACACATGTCTGTTATATATGTTGGCAATACCAACAATTTTGGATTGTCAGTTTGTTTTTGACAAGATAAAAAGGTTAGTCGTGTTTTGGTGTGCTCTTCGATTTTTTACTATTCGAAAAAAATGGATCAAAGAAACTGTATTCAGTTTTGTGTAAAAAATGAAATTAAATGCGTAAGGGCGTTTGAAATGTTTACTGTGGCCTTTGGCGAGTCTACTATGAGCAGAACACAAGTTCAATTGTGTATAACCGGTTTAAGGAAGGCCGAGAAGATGTCAATGACGATGCTCGTCCTGGTCGCCCGAGCACGTCAACAACCGATGAAAGCATTGACGCAGTGAAGAAAATGATTTTGGACAATCGTCGAATCACTATCAGAGAGGTTGCTGATGATGTTGGCATATCGTTCGGCTCATGCCAAGCAATTTTTACGGATGTTTTAGGCATGAAACGTGCGGTAGCGAAGATTGTTCCAAAATTGGTAAATTTTGAGCAAAAACAACGTCGCATGGACATCGCTCAGGAGCTGTTGAACATCGTCAACGACGATCCAGATTTCCTCAAAAAGATCATAACTGGTGACGAATCGTGGGTGTATGGCTATGACATTGAAACCAAAGCCCAATCATCGCAATGGAAACGTCCAGATGAGCCAAGACCAAAAAAAGCACGTCAAGTTCGGTCGAACGTAAAGGTTTTGCGGACAGTTTTCTTTGATTGCAATGGCGTGGTGCATCATGAATTCTTGCCACAAGGTCGTACGTTCAACAAGGAATACTACCTTGAAGTTATGCGCCGTTTGCGAGAAGCAATTCGTCAGAAACTCCAGAATTGTGGAAAAACCAATCATGGATTTTGCACCATGATAACGCACCAGCTCACACATCGATGCTTGTGCGTAATTTTTTGGTCAAAAACAAAACCATTATCATACCTCAACCACCGTATTCACCGGACTTGGCCCCCGCTGACTTTTTCCTCTTTCCAAAACTGAAGACACCGATGAAAGGAAAGCGTTTTGCTACGATTGAGGAGATAAAAGAAAAATCGAAACAGGAGCTGTTGGCGATACCAAAAAAAGCGTTTCAGAAGTGTTTCGAGGATTGGAAAAAACGCTGGCATAAGTGTATTATATCTGAGGGGAATTACTTTGAAGGGGACAAGATAGTTGTTGATGAATAAATAAATACTTTTTGAAAAAATTGAAAATAACGGTTATTTTTTGATCAAACCTCGTATAGTCGTATATATATATATATTATTTTTTTTTATAATTATTACTGATGGGAAAAACAAATTTATATTCTTATCTTTGTGTTTTAATGTTTATAAAAATTAGTTTCGTTTCTTTGCGCCATTACTTTAGAAAATTTTATCATCTTATCCTTATGCTTTTATTTTATACAAATTGGTTTCGTTCATTTGTGCCATTACTTTTACAAATATTTAATTAATTTTTTTTATATACATTTTTCGTGCTCTTATGTCAGATCAGAGTTATATTTTCCTCTGAGAGAAAAGAGGAGAGAACTTATTGAGTTGCAGTGGTTTTTAATTGGGCCTTGTGGACTCTTCTTCCTGTATCCGTTCGTATTGTGACCCTATTGTCTTTGGTTTCTTTTTCCTTCCTGTAAGGAGCTTTCTGTTTCCCTTTAATTTGCTTCTCCCTAACGTATACTACGTCCTCTTTAATTATTTTCGATTCCTTCCTTTTTTTTGTTCAAACGTATGCTTCGAGTCTTCCCTTTTTTCCTTATGGACTTTACTGCGAAAATCGGCCAATCTTTGGTAATAAATGCGTTCTTTTCTATTGAAAACTAAGTCGCTAGGCTTTTTCTTTGTTACAGAGTGGGCCGTTGTGTTGTAGCAATCCACTGCAATATAGAAAGTCCTTTGGATTGGTAATTTTCATTTCCTTTTGGAGTCAGCGATATACTTCTCTAATAGTTGAAAGGAATTTTGCAACTTGACCATTCACCTCACTACTTTATACTGGTGTGTGGTAGAGTTCAATACCCAGTCCTCATATGTAACTTGATACGACTGGACTAATGAAACCTCTTTCATTATCGGTGACGACCATTTTTGAAGTTGTAGATTAGTGTAAAAGTTTGCGAATTTTGCTCTTAGGGTAAGTGACGACCTATATTTAATGTGGAAGACCTTCGTAATTTTAGAGAATTTGTAAATACACGAGAAGAATTTTTCCCCATGAATTTCAAAAATGTCTACGTGCACTATTTGACAAGGATACTTGGGAATCGGAGTGTCTTTCAGTGGTGGTACGGGAGGATGTGTATCAAACTTATTTAATCGACAAACCTCACAAGCAGCTGTGTATTTTTTAAGTTTACTTGTCATTTTGGGGATGTAATATTTCTCTAGAAGCTGCTCCCTGTCTTCACGAGGATTTCTATGGGCACGTTTATGCTCTTCCTCTCCAAACTCTATCCTGATTAACGACTGTTTGCGTTATCCAATTTTATAGAATAGGAAATGCTCAAGGTATACTATCTTGAAGTAACTGGAAGCAGCATTCCGGAATTTTAATTCCATTGATGACCGATATATATATATATATATATATATATATATATATATATATATATATATATATATATATATATATATATATATATATATATATATATATATATATTGGAATATATATATATATATATATATATATATATATATATATATATATATATAGGAAAACACACGCAAGGGGACGCCTCCTCTAGCATTCCCTACCCTAGTTGCCTGACCAAAGATAATCTAGCTTAGCAATAGCATCAATTCCAGCCGAACTACCCTTCCTAGTTCAAACCGCAGCAGGACCGATCAAAATTCATAGATAACTTGATGGTAAATTCTTCCAGGGAGTGGGCAATGACGCCTTAAATGTCTTCCATGTGCTTCCAGGATTTGACGTTTTTGATGGTATTACAGGAGACGATACTCTAAAACAACTCAGCGCCGGAATAGACCGTAAGAATCCCTCTCTTACAATACACTCAAATATCATCATACCTCTAAAGAATAAAATTATTCGCAGCATCCATTTAGTCCGAATTTCAGACGTCTCTAAAATGACAATCCATGCTATAGCATCAGTAGTGAAGAAATATTCCTCAATATTCGAACCATTCACCAACTGAACGAACCAAATACAGGCACAAATATAAAAACGTCAGTCAGGGCTGAGATTAAAACTCTTTCCAACGACCGTATTTGCACCAAAAGTTATCCTTACCCGGTCAGCATGAGGAATGAAGTTGAGCGGCAGATTGCCGAACTACTTAGTGAAGGCATTATACGTCCCTCTAGAAGTCCGTATAATTCCCCCATATGGGTAGTCCCAAAAAAGAGGAAAACCTACTGGTGACATACCGTACTGAATGGTGGCGGATTTTAAGCGATTGAACGCGGTCATTGTCTCAGATACTTATCCAATCCCTGATATAAATGCAACTGTCGCAAATCTAGGCTATGCAAACTACTTTGCAACTATTGACCTTGCATCAGATTCCAATGAAAGTAAGGGATTAGTTTGTAAAGAGAACCCCCATCTTGGTTTCACTCGTCACTACATTACGTTGGTTACTATAGAAAAATATATGTTAATTAAAGCACTGAAGGAATATCTTAACCCATCGGTCATCAATGGAATTAAAATTCCGGAATGCGGCTTCCAGTTTCTTCAAGATGTATACCTTGAGCATTTCCTATTCTATAAAATTGGATAACGCAAACAGTCGTTAATCAGGATAGAGTTTGCAGAGGAAGAGCATAAACGTGCCCATAGAAATCCTCGTGAAGACAGGGAGCAGCTTCTAGAGAAATATTACATCCCCAAAATGACAAGTAAACTTAAAAAATACACAGCTGCGTGTGAGGTTTGTCGATTAAATAAGTTTGATACACATCCTCCCGTACCACCACTGAGAGACACTCCGATTCCCAAGTATCTTTGTCAAATAGTGCACGTAGACATTTTTGAAATTCAATGGGAAAAATTCTTCTCGTGTATTTACAAATTCTCTAAAATTACGAAGGTCTTCCAAATTAAATATAGGTCGTCACTTACCCTAAGAGCAAAATTCGCAAACTTTTACACTAATCTACAACTTCAAAAATGGTCGTCACCGATAATGAAAGAGGTTTCATTAGTCCAGTCGTATCAAGTTACATATGAGGACTGGGTATTGAACTCTACCACACACCAGTATAAAGAAGTGAGGTGAATGGTCAAGTTGCAAAATTCCTTTCAACTATTAGAGAAGTATATCGCTGACTCCAAAAGGAAATGAAAATTACCAATCCAAAGGACTTTCTATATTGCAGTGGATTGCTACAACACAACGGCCCACTCTGTAACAAAGAAAAAGCCTAGCGACTTAGTTTTCAATAGAAAAGAACGCATTTATTACCAAAGACTGGCCGATTTTCGCAGTAAAGTCCATAAGGAAAAAAAGGGAAGACTCGAAGCATACGTTTGAACAAAAAAAAGGAAGGAATCGAAAATAATTAAAGAGGGCGTAGTATACGTTAGGGAGAAGCAAATTAAAGGGAAACAGAAACCTCCTTACAATAAGGAAAAAGACGCCAAAGACAATAGGGTCACAATACGAACGGATACAGGAAGAAGAGTCCAAAAGGCCCAATTAAAAACCACTGCAACTCAATAAGTTCTCTCCTCTTTTCTCTCAGAGGAAAATATAACTCTGATCTGACATAAGAGCACGAAAAAAGTATATAAAAAAAATTAATTAAATATTTGTAAAAGTGATGGCCCAAATGAACGAAACCAATTTGTATAAAATAAAAGCATAAGGATAAGATGATAAAATTTTCTAAAGTAATAGCGCAAAGAAACGAAACTAATTTTTATAAACATTAAAACACAAAGATAAGAATATAAATTTGTTTTTCACATCAGTAATAATTATAAAAAAAATAATATATATATATACGAGTATACGAGGTTTGATCAAAAAATAACCGTTATTTTAAATTTTTTCAAAAAGTATTTATTTATTCATCAACAACTATCTTGTCCCCTTCAAAGTAATTCCCCTCAGATATAATACACTTATGCCAGCGTTTTTTCCAATCCTCGGAACACTTCTGAAACGCTTTTTTTGGTATCGCCAACAGCTCCTGTTTCGATTTTTCTTTTATCTCCTCAATCGTAGCAAAACGCTTTCCTTTCATCGGTGTCTTCAGTTTTGGAAAGAGGAAAAAGTCAGCGGGGGCCAAGTCCGGTGAATACGGTGGTTGAGGTATGATAATGGTTTTGTTTTTGACCAAAAAATTACGCACAAGCATCGATGTGTGAGCTGGTGCGTTATCATGGTGCAAAATCCTTGATTGGTTTTTCCACAATTCTGGAGTTTCTGACGAATTGCTTCTCGCAAACGGCGCATAGCTTCAAGGTAGTATTCCTTGTTGAACGTACGACCTTGTGGCAAGAATTCATGATGCACCACGCCATTGCAATCAAAGAAAACTGTCCGCAAAACCTTTACGTTCGACCGAACTTGACGTGCTTTTTTGGGTCTTGGCTCATCTGGACGTTTCCATTGCGATGATTGGGCTTTGGTTTCAATGTCATAGCCATACACCCACGATTCGTCACCAGTTATGATCTTTTTGAGGAAATCTGGATCGTCGTTGACGATGTTCAACAGCTCCTGAGCGATGTCCATGCGACGTTGTTTTTGCTCAAAATTTAGCAATTTTGGAACAATCTTCGCTGCCGCACGTTTCATGCCTAAAACATCCGTAAAAATTGCTTGGCATGAGCCGAACGATATGCCAACATCATCAGCAACCTCTCTGATAGTGATTCGACGATTATCCAAAATCATTTTCTTCACTGCGTCAATGTTTTCATCGGTTGTTGACGTGCTCGGGCGACCAGGACGAGCATCGTCATTGACATCTTCTCGGCCTTCCTTAAACCGGTTATACCACAATTGAACTTGTGATCTGCTCATAGTAGACTCGCCAAAGGCCACAGTCAACATTTCAAATGCCCTTGCGCATTTAATTTCATTTTTTACACAAAACTGAATACAGTTTCTTTGATCCATTTTTTTCGAATAGTACAAAATCGAAGAGCACACCTAAACACGACTAACCTTTTTATCTTGTCAAAAACAAACTGACAATCCAAAATTGTTGGTATTGCCAACATATATAACAGACATGAGTACCAACATAAAAAAAAAATGCGAACATCGAACATACGTAACTCACGAAAAGATGAAAATAACGGTTATCTTTTGATCACATCTCGTATATACATATACATATACATATATATTTACATATAAATATACATATATATACATATAAATATACATATACATATAGAGATTCATCTACATTTGCTTATACATATCTAAATACATACACATATACAGATACATACACAATTACAAATGCAGATACATATACATGGGGTCAGGGGGGAACCAGCCAGGCAAAGCATCTAATGGGGTCAGGGGGGAACCAGCCAGGCAAAGCATCTAATTGCCCCTCACTGGGAGGTGCTAGAGCGATCCTGGTGTGGGACACCCTCAAGAAGACTCACTGCCTCCACGTGGCGGCCCCGGGCAATGGCACACTAGCACACGCTGATGGCCAGCTGAAGTGAGCAACGCACCCAGAGATAGCGATGACCCCGTAAGGGGCGTCTGTCTGGGCAACGGGGGACAACGAGGGATCAACGATGGAACAGCGAGGGACCTTCGTGGGACCACAAAGGGACATCGTGGGATCTGTTGTACCTCAAATCAAGGCCGAGACCGGTAAGGCCTTGATTATGGCATACAGGAAACATAGAAAATAAGCTGATGCTTGTGGGCTGACGATTGCGGTATGCTGCCACCTCAGTAAGTAAGAGTGAAATCTTACAGAAATGTCTGGTAGCTTAATGCCGCAATCGCCCCCGTCCCGTTAAAACCATGGCAGGTCTCAGGAAACGCTCGATGCTCGTCACCATTAAATTGGCATTGCAGGCTCGGATGTAACATTCCCGACTAGCGCTGGTCTGGCTCTGAACATAAGCGCCCATAAGGACTTGTGTCAACCCCCGAATGGCCTCCCTGCTTCGGCAAAAATAACCATGGGACCATTAAGGCGACTGCACTACGAGCAAAGATAACGGTCCTGAGCGGGGACCCAAACATTGACACATTGAAGCACTCATAGCTTTCCTTGTGCCAAGGCACAATGTATATGCCGACATCAAGCGGAAGGCATCCAAAATCCGGGATGTCTGCTTGCAGGTCGTCGAGGAGCAGGACGCAGGTACGGCTGCGAGAGTGCCACAGCTGGTGCAAGCCGACAGGGCAGTCCAGACTGAAGAGCGGACGGAGAGGTGGACAAGGAGGTGCAGGTTGGCGGCCCTCCTGTGGACAACCAGGGCAAAGCCGGTGCGTCTTCGCGGGCAGCCCCTCCACAGGCGATGAGATACGCGGCCGCAATCGCAACGCCAAAGAGCCCCCGTGAGAAGGGGGATCCGGAGCAAGTAAGTGCGACTAGCCGAGCGGTAGCTAAGAGGAGGAGGGGGGATGCTCCGCCACTGGCGGCCGAGAAAACGGTAACCCGGCCAAATCCTAAGACCCATAAGCCTATGGCTGGAAAGGCGGAGGGTGCAAAAGTTGAGTGGACCACAGTTCGTTCCAGACCCCAAGCGAAGCGGAAGGGCCGAAGCCTAAGCCAGCGCGCCCCGATGCCAGCGTCATCAGGGAAACTGGCACGGGTTGCTACGAGGACATCCTCCGCAAGATCAAGAGGAACCCGCAGCTGTCAGAGCTGGGAGAGAGCGTCCGCAGGATCCGAAAGACGGCCAAGGGTGAACTGCTGCTGGAGTTGAGCGTGGCGGCAGATCCAAAGACACCCCAGTGTCATGAGGCGCTGGCGACTGTCTTGGGGACCAGTGTGGAGGTGCGTAAGCTCACGCTGGAAACCCTAGTGGAGGTGAAAGACCTGGACGAAGTCACCACGGTGGAAGATGTCCACCAGGCGCTGTGTACAGCCAATCTCTCGGAGAGACCTCCCGTGGATGCAATCAGGTCCCTCAGGAAAGCGTACCGTGGAACACAGACAGCGGTCATCAGTCTGTCGCCCCAGGCAGCCGCAGCCCTTCTGAAAGCTGGCAGGCTGAGAGTCGGATGGACCTCATGCCGGGTGCGCGAAAAGGTGACTACCCTGCGTTGTTACAAATGTATGGAGTTCGGCCACACCGCGCAGAAATGCGGTAGCAAAAACGATTGGCGCCACAAGTGCTACAGATGCGGCACAGAGGGCCACAACGCACGGGAGTGCGACAAGGCCCCCACCTGTGCCCTCTGTAAGGCCTGCGGCGGCAAGGATGTGGAGCATCCGACAGGATGTAGCTCATGCCGATCCTACAAGCTTTCCGCGGAGAAGTCCAGGCGCAAGAGATGAGGTTGTTCCAACTCAATCTCAGCCACTGCGAGGCTGCGCAGGATCTCCTGGAGCAGGCCGTTAGGGAACAGATGGTCGATGTTGCAGTGCTTATCGAGCCGTATAGGCGCAAGCACCAAGGAGTATGGGCCGAAGAGACCACCAGTGTTGCCGCACTGTGGGTGTGCGGAACCAAGCCTATACAACTAAGCAACATAGAGAGAAGCGATTGCTACGTCAGAGCGACCATTGGAGGGACCATGGTGTACAGTTGCTACATGCCGCCGAGCCTAACTGCGGACGAGTTCGAGTCAGTGGTAGACAGACTTGCTCTGGACGCGCAAGGCAGGAACCCCGTAGTGATTGCCGGCGACTTCAACGCATGGGCAACTGAATGTGGTTGCGCCCGCACCACACCGAGAGGTCATATCCTCATGGACGCGTTTGCCGTTCTTGACGTAGTCGTCATGAACGCGGGAGAGGCGACTTTTGTGAGAGGAGAAGCCACATCTGTGATCGACCTGACGTTCCTCAGCAGCGGTTTAGTCAGAGGAGCCAGGTGGATAGTGAGTTCCGCGTACACCCACAGCGACCACAATGCCATTTGCTTTGACTTAGAAAGGAACAAACAACGGCGGAGGACAGGCCCGTGGCCGAAAGGCTGGAGAGCGGACGCCCTCGACGACGGCGCACTCGAAGTCATGTTGGAAGACTTTGAGCTGAAAGGCAGTACTGCGGAAATGGCGAACCAGCTAGCGAGCCAGCTAGAGAGCGCCTGCGATGCGGCGATGCCCAGGCGGGCCTATGGTAGAAACCATAAATCCGTTTATTGGTGGACGGACGAGATCGCCGGCCTACGCAAGGAATGCCACGCAGCAAGGCGAAGGCACCAGCGTGCAATAGGCAACCCAGACTGCCTGCAACTGCGCCAGTTGTACAAAGAGGCTAAAAGAAGGCTGAAGACGGCCATAAAGGCGAGCAAGCGCAGGAGTTTCACCGAGCTATGTGCACAGGTTGAAGACAACCCGTGGGGCACGGCATATAGGCTCGTGATGAAAGAGCCCCCTGCTACAGGCAGGGGGGCTCTAAGCTGCCCAAACTTGCTCAAACGCATTGTGGGAGAGCTCTTCCCAGTGCAAACTTATGTGCCTGATCAGTTCTCTCCCGAGCTGGGCGAAGAAGTACCCAGTGTAATGACAGAAGAGGTGGTGCGGGCGGTTGGAAAATTTGGGGACCAGAAGGCACCTGGCCCAGATGGAATTCCCAACCGATTGCTGAAAACCGCAGCTGCACTACACCCAGAAACGCTGAGGTCACTTTACGAGGCCTGTCTTAGGGAAGGAGTCTTCCCGAAACGGTGGAAAAGGCTGCGGTTGGTATTGATACCCAAAGCCGATAAGCCAGCAGAGGACCCATCGGCCTACCGTCCCCTGTGCATGTTGGACACCGCAGGGAAGGTCCTGGAGCGGATTATCTGCGCCCGGATCGACGAGGTGATAGTGGATGCTGGAGGACTGGCGAGGCGCCAATATGGCTTCCGAAAGGCCAGATCCACCGTGGATGCCATTGACGAACTCGTCCAAACGGCGAAGGAGGCGATTCAGGGCCAGAGATGGAAGGGGGGATGCCTCGTGGTCACCCTCGACGCCAAGAACGCTTTTAACTCGGCCAGCTGGGCGCGCATAGTAGAAGCGCTGGCAGAGTTCAAATTTCCCATCTATCTAAGGCGAATCATCACCAGTTATTTTAGCGACAGGATGCTATTATATGAGTCCGATAGAGGTGTAGAAACGTACAAGATCACCGGAGGAGTTCCCCAGGGGTCTGTACTGGGGCCACCTCTCTGGAACATTATGTACGATGGCATTCTCCGCATACGGGTGCCCGATTACGTTAAAATAATCGGATATGCGGACGACATAGCGCTAGTGATCACGGCGAAACACCTGGAGGAGGTAATAGCAGAGGCCAATCACACAGTGGCCACTGTTGGAAGATGGCTGGCGGATGTTGGACTGAAGCTGGCAGAGCACAAAACGAAGGCTATCCTTGTGTCAGGTCGAAAGGTATAGGAGGTGGTGGAGATAAGGGTTGGTGACTGCACCATTACCACGACCCCACATCTCAAATACCTAGGCGTCTGGATTGACGCAAGACTGACGTTCAAGGAGCACTTTCGGCGATTAGGTGAGAAGGCAGCGCGGACCTGTTCGCAGCTCTGCCGGATAATGCCAAACCTCGGAGGGCCACGGCACTGGAAAAGACGGCTCATCTCAGGGGTCGTCAAGTCCATAATCCTGTATGGAGCGCCCATATGGGCTGAGAAGTCGAGCGTAAAGGCCTACGTTCGCACCATACAGGCGGCGTATAGGAGATGTGCGCTCCGCACGATCTCAGCACACCGTACTGTGTCTGCAGACGCCGCGCTGGTGATAGCCGGTATGATCCCGCTGGACTTACTGGCCAAGGAGGCGTGGAGCCTATACTACGGCGAAAGTACGCACGAGCTGAGTGCGGAAGATCGCGTAGCAGGCATTAGGCAAAGCACCATACAGGAGTGGCAAGCCCGATGGGATGCATCCGAAAAGAGCCGTTGGACGAGTAGGTTGATCCCTGATCTCCAACGCTGGATGGATAGGTCGCATGGCGAGGTGAACTATCACGTCACACAGCTGCTGACTGGGCACGGAGGTTTCCGGGCGTACCTACACAGATTTCGGCTGGAGGAATCCCCCTGCTGCGATAATTGTGGAGACACGGAGCCCGAGGACGTGGAACATGTCCATTTTTCATGTCCACGATACAGCGGTGCCAGAGCGGTACTGCAAAGAGTCTGCGGAGAACCTGTGACACCGGACAACCTCGTGCAGTATATGCTCGAGTGCCCGGAGAAATGGGACGTGGTGTGTGACACCTCGACCGCCATCATGCGAGACCACCGCCACTTGGATTGGCGGCCACGTTCAGGGAATCAATAGGAGGGGTCCGTTGACCAACCCACTCCCAGACGAAGTATTGCTTAACGGCTATGTACCGTCTGGGAGGCGTCTGAGTAGGTGGTTTTAGTGGGTAAGAGCTCCACACTACTGGTGCGAGAGCGCCCAGTGTCTGTTTTGCAGATTTCCACCTCCGAACAAATAAAAAAAAAAAAAAAAAAAAAAATATACATATACATATACATATAAAAATAAGTATCCATATACATATTCTTATACATATTCATATACATATTCATATACGGATACATCTGCATATACATATACACATACTTATATATATTCATATACATAACATACTCTTCAGTACGCGCAGTGGCGATTGTCTCGTTCTTACTACCTATTTCGGCACCTACTCGGTATTAGCGAATTCGTCAATTTTACTTAAAACAATTGGTATGGAAGCGTCCGGTCTTTTGCGCGATCTATGTGATCCAGTCCTACCAGCAAAAAAAACATATGCTGAGCTCTGCACGTTGTTAGAGCAGCACTATTCCACGCCTGCTATCATTTTTAGGGAGCGCCAACAATTTTTTGACGCATCCCGACGGAAGGAAGAGCCAGTTACTGGCTGGTTTACTCTCTTAAAAAAATTAGCGAGGGACTGCAAATTCAGCACACAACTAGATTCTTTTGTGCTCAACAAGTTTGTGACAGAATTAGAAGGCACAGCTTTCGAAAGGCTATGTGAGGAGAATGCGATGAAGACTTATCGCTGGAAAAAGCGTTGAAGATAGCGATAATGACAGAGGCCAAAGTGCCTGCAAATATATAACAAGCAAATTTTGAAGTTAGTGCCGTAACAAGGCGCATGGGGCGTTTCAAGGTGACAGAAAGTCAAGCAGGCAGAAGCAGCAGCGGCAGTAGTAGCAACAAAACGGTTTATATTGCCAGAGGTCATGTCAACAACAACAACATCAAAGATCGGAGTGCAAGCATTGTGGATGGCGCAATCATTTAAGCAGTAGCTGCAAATATAAAAGTAGCATATGTAACAAGTGTGGCCGCATAGGGCATTTAGCAAGTATATGCTTTGCAAAAAACATGTGAACTTAATTAAAAAAGAATATAAAGATGATGATATTATTAATGAATTTTCTCTTTTTAGTTTGAACAGTGATTCTAAGTCAACATCGCTCCCTCCTTTTATCGTTAATGCAGAAATGGATGTTGTTCAGCTTGAATTTGTGCTGGATTCCGGCGCAGCCTGTTCTCTAATTTCGAGCAAACATTTTCAAGCAACTAAACTACAACAAACATTTTCAAGCCACTAAACTATACCAGTGCAAGGATCATTTATTTGCATACATTTGTGATGCAATTGTGTTGCGATTTCTTCTTCAAAGTAAACTTTTAACACACAGTTATATTTAGATATAAAGAAGTTTATTAAAACGATGTTATCTCTTCAAAGTTCAGAAACAGAGTATACATAAAATATAAAATGAGTTTAAAGTAAAGCACAAAAGAAACATTCCATTACATTAGAAAAGGATAATGATATATATCAAACGAATAAGAAATATGCGAGTTGCTTCAGGGATGCATTTCAACACTCCCCCTCAACGAACATATTCATAATAAAAATACTTCAATATAAGCCCATCATACCAGTAAACTTCTCATGGCTGACTTTGGGTAAATTCTTTGTAAGAATATCTGCGACCATCTCAGTACTGCTGCAGTATTTCAACTCGATCTCGCCAGCTTTGTATACGTCTCTGATGAAATGGTAGCGTATATCAATGTGTTTGCTACGCGAATGATACACTGGATTTTGAACTAGCTTCATAGCACTCACATTGTCTCCATTGATCAAAATAGCCTTCGGACAATCTATTTTCATCTCACCAAGTAACTTCTTCAGGTATATTGCCTCGCGACATGCACCCGCCAACGCCATATACTCAGCCTCTGTGCTACTCAAGGCTAATGTTGATTGTTTTCTCGATTCATATGAGAACACGCTGCCTGCCAAGGTAAAAATGTAACCCGTATATGATTTGCGGTCGCTGGCATCACCGCCCCAGTCCGCGTCCACGTAGCATTCAACTGGCCTGTTGGTTTTATAGTACCTTAACTGCTTGTCTTGTGTTGCGCATAAATATCGAAGGATTCGCTTAGCTGCTTCGAGATGCTCATGATGTGGATCTTTGTTTCGCTGTGACAATTTGCATACTGAATGCAAAATATCTGGCCTTGTGCTTATAGCCAAATACATGAGCGATCCGATAATAGATTGATATTGTGTCTGGTCAACCTTTTTACATCTATCGTCTTCACAGTTGACCTGATGACCAGAATCCAACGGTGTAGCTATCTGCCGGCACGCTTCCATGCCATAGTCTCGTATTAACTTACGAATAAATGCTTTCTGGCTAACTGATATAGCCCCTGTTTCGCCGTCTCTCGAAATCTCCATGCTCAAAAAATGTTTTATGCGGCCCTTGTCCACTACCTGCACTCGCTCAGCAATCTGCTTTTTAATTTTTTTCAGCTCGCCTTCCTCAGAACTTGCAATCATCAAATCGTCAACGTACACTGCTATGATGTTTATTTGATCCTCATAATGATTTATATAAACGCATGGCTCACTCTCGCACTGATGAAAACCAATTTCTTTCAAGATGCCATCCAGCTTTATATTCCATTGCCGCCCAGATTGTTTGAGGCCATACAAGGCTTTGTTTAGCTTTAAAACATGATCGGGGTTTTGTTTATCAATAAACATTTCTGGCTGGACCATATAAATTTCGTCGCTCAATTCGCTGTTCAGATACGCGGTAGAAACATCCATCTGGTGTAAATGAAGACCATACTCTGCTGCAAGAGCGAAAATCATTCGAATTGTTTCGTTCCGAACAACGGGTGAAAATGTCTCAGTGTAGTTCACACCGTACGTTTGCGAGCAACCCTTGGCTACTAGCCTCGCTTTGAAACGTTCTACGTTTCCGTCTTTATCGCTTTTAACTGCAAACACCCATTTATTTTTGACTGCCCTTTGGTCTTCTGGAAGTACTGTCATTTGCCACGTATCGTTCTTGATTAATGCTTGGTACTCGTCGTTCATAGCGCACCACCAACTGTCAGCATTCTCGCTGGATAACGCCTCGCTCACGGTATCAGGTACTGCAATTTGATCTGAACGCATTAGAGTTAAAGTGTTGTATATCTTTTTTGGCCTGCCGCGAACGCCTGTGCGAATTATCTGTGGTCTACCCGGACCTCTGGTTTTGGCTTCAAAATCTGCTACATCTTCTTCTGCTGATTCAAACTCACTTTCACTTTTATTAGATGGATCGTCTTTACTGCTACCTGCTGCACCATCATCGCCTTCGTCGGTTTCAATGCTTTGCGTCTTTTCTGCTAAAATTTGCATCTCCATGTTGATATGCTGCTTTGATGATGTTGACTCACAAAAATATACATCTCTGCTGACCACAAGCCGCCTAGAGTCCTTTTCATATAGACGGTATGATTTTGATGTATCGGAGTATCCCACCATAACATACTCCTTGCCTCTGGATTTAAACTTCCCGTGTTCACGCTTGTCCAAAGCAACTGCCACTGAACCAAATGTTCGCAAATGTGCCACTTTTGGCTTGTGTCCATACCAACTTTCAAATGGAGTCACATTTTTTAGAGCTTTTGTTGGAGCTCAGTTGCGCAAATATACGGCTGTATGTACTGCCCCTGCCCACAACGATTCATCGACGCCTGCACCAACTAACATGCACCTTGCCATCTCGATCAACGTGCGATTGAATCGCTCTGCGACTCCGTTTTGTTGCGGAGTGTATGGCACCGTCAGCTGTCGTAAAATTCCTTGTTCCTTCAGGTAGCTGTCAAACGCATTGTTGACAAATTCCGTGCCGTTGTCGCTTCTCACAATTTTCAGCTTCTTACCCGTTTGACGTTCTGCCATGGTCTTAAATTCTTTAAATTTTTCAAAGACCTCGTCCTTACTTTTCAAAAAGTAAACAAATACGTAGCGTGACTTGTCGTCTATAAAAGTAAGCAGGTACTTTGCATTTCCAAGTGATACTTTGTTGAATGGGCCACACACATCTGTGTGTATAATTTGCAACAATTCCATAGCGCGGCTCTCTGAGTTGGAAAAGGGTTTCTGTGTACACTTGCTCTCCATGCAAACAGAGCAACTGATGTCTGTCGGCACCGTGACTTTCATCCCTTGTACCAGCTGCTTGTTCATCAACTCGCGCAGGCTTGCGAAGTTTAGATGGCCATATCGATTATGCCATTTCATAGCTTCTTCCGCAGTTTTTCTCACAAAAAACAATTTATTTTTATTTGAACCAATCAAAAATAAATCACTAACCTTTTTAGCACGTATAATTGTTCCACCGTGCTTGTCTGTGATCGTTGCTGCCTCTTTGTTGAACGTTACTATGTAGCCGCTGCGAACTGCTTTTGCAACTGATATAAAGTTGCACTGAAGGCCAGGAACAAACAAAACTTCTATCAACGTGACGTCATACTTTGACGTTTTTATGTGCACTGTGCCTTTGCCTGTTGCTTGCATTTTGTTGTCTCCAGCAAGTACAATCGCTTCATTGTACTCTTCGAACACATCGAACATGTCGCGGTTGCAACATGAATGCGAGGTTGCGCCGCTATCCACACACCAAGTGTCGCCATGCAAAATGTTGTTTTCGACTGCAGCAAATAAACCATTGCGGTTGTTGTTGTTATTTTGCTGCCCTTTTTGTTCTTTTTTCTTCTCTCTGCATTGTGTTGCGAAGTGGCCTTTTTTGCCACAGTTATAGCAGTTGAAATTTGCACGTTTGCTATTTTCGTTGTTGTTGCCATTAGCGCTGTCGTTGTTTTTGTTGCTTGCGGAATATTTCTTTTTAAAGTTGTTGTTGTGCTCGCGTGCCATGAACGCTTTAACTGTACTTTCATTATTGTTATAATTTGATTCGGTTGCTTTTCGTCGCTCGCCTTCTTCGACCAATTTGATTTTTATTGCGCTGAGTTTTGGGAGCTCATCTCGAGACTCCAGCGCAACTACTAGATTCTCAAATGATTTTGGCAAGCTAGCTAATAGCATAATTACGATGAACTCATTGTCAAGTTTCACCTCAATTTCTGCTAGCTTTTCTGCGACTGCACAAAACTTGCACACGTATTGCTGCACACACTCACTGTCGTTCATCCGCATTCCAAGTAGCTGCTTGAACAGTGTCACCTTGCGCATTGGTCCTTTTGGCATATGGATCTCACACAGAGTTCTCCATGCCCCGTGTGATGTTTTGATGTTCTTAACATAACCAATTTGCATAGGAGTGATGCTTAGGATGATTGTCGCCATAGCCTTCTCGTCTTTAGCTTTCCATGCCGCAGCGCCTGCTTCGTTTTCACCGGGCTGCTTCATTGCACCTGATGCGACATCCCACAGCTCTTGATGAACAAGCACACTTTTCAATTGTATGCTCCACGAGTCGTAATTAGACTCGTCCAGTTTCTCAATATTGAAAAGAGAACTCATCTTTTAATTTAATTTTAATTTTTTGCGACACACGCGTATTAATTAAAACTTGGCTGCCAGGAATTTGCACCTGGGCCCATAACCTGTTGCGATTTCTTCTTCAAAGTAAACTTTTAACACACAGTTATATTTAGATATAAAGAAGTTTATTAAAACGATTTTATCTCTTCAAAGTTCAGAAACAGAGTATACATAAAATATAAAATGAGTTTAAAGTAAAGCACAAAAGAAACATTCCATTATATTAGAAAAGGATAATGATATATATCAAACGAATAAGAAATATGCGAGTTGCTTCAGGGATGCATTTCAACAAATTGACACAATCGGTGAGTTTGTTGCAAGTATAAAATATCGTAATCAGGAGAAAAAATTATAAATAATAGTTAACAAGACGCGTAGTCGTCCTATTTTAGGCCGAGATTTTATGTCGTGTTTTGGTATGGAAATTAGCCCTGTAATTAATTTAAGATAGGTAGAGTCTTAATTAAAAACCAAATTTCGTACCGTTTTTAGCAATGGATTTGGGAAATATAATGTTCATAAAGTAAAATTAGAATTGAAAGAAAATGTACACCCCATTTTCTGCAAGCCAAGACCCTTGCCTTTGGCATGACGTGGTAAAATAGAATGCCAAATTGGTGTATTAGTCGAGAAAGGAGTTTTAGTATTAGCAGATGATTCAGATTGGGGCACACCGTTGGTGCCGGTTTTGAAGTCAAACGGCGACTTGCTTATATGCGGCGATTACAAGTCGACTATTAATAAATATCTTTCGGAAGTAAAATACCCCCTATCGAGAATGGATGAGATATTCACTTCACTCAAAGACCCTTACTTTACCAAGTTGGACTTGTCCAACGCGTACAACCAGTTGGAGTTAGACGAAAGTTCCCAACTCTTGTATGCGTGGAGCACGCACATGGGCATTTTTAAAGTTACAAGATTACCTTTTGGCGTTAAGCCAGCGTCTGCAATTTTTCAGAAGACGATTGAAAATGTTTTACGCGGTATTCCTAACGTGGTATGTTATTGAGACGATATAGTGATTTCGGGAGATTCGTTAGAAAAACATGTTAAGACAATTGAGAGAGTGCTGGCGAAACTTGAAAACGTCGGGTTATTATTAAATGCTCAGAAATGTTCTTTCTTTCAAAGAAAAATTTCGTACTTGGGATTTGACATAGATCAAAAAGGTTTGTCCAAAAATAAAGACAGGGTTTCTGCAGTTATTGACGCACCTGTTCCCAAGAATATTCCTGATCTACGTGCGTTTATCGGACTAGTAAATTATAGGTGGACAGAATAATGTCAACGCTCTTACAGATCTGTCTGAAGGAGGACATCACTTCAGATCGCCTCTTAGTTTCATACAGTCCTAGTTGTCCAATAGGTCTAGAAACAGATGCATCCAATGTGGCAATAGCTGGAACTTTGTCTCATGATTATCCTAACGGTACTTGGAAACCTGTTGCATTTATTTCCCGGGCACTTTCACTAGCAGAGCGTAACTACAGAACAATTCAAAAAGAGGCATTGGCTATAGTATTCTCTGTCACAAAATTAAGACAATACTTACTAGGAAATAAATTTGTCTTACAAACGGATCACAAGCCGCTTATATCTATTTTCGTAAAAAACAAGGGTTTACCTCTGATGGTAGCAGCTCGAATACAGCGATGGGCATTGATTTTGTCAGGTTTTGATTATACCATGCGGCAAGTAAAGGGTTCCGAAAACTTTACTGACAGTCTAAACCGACTACCACAAACTCTCAATCTGAATGAGGATATAGAACAAAATTATATTAATTTCATTTCAGCAAATAATGAGTTACATTTAAATTTCAAGAAAATTGCTAGGGAAACTACAAGAGACCCTTGTCTATCAAAAGTGAAAGAAGCTGTGGAAAGTGGAAAGTTAAGTTCCTTGAAAGGTGAAACTTTTCTAGGATTCCAGAACAAAAGCTCAGAACTCTCCGTCGAGTATGGTTGTTTATTATGGGGATTTAGAAGTATAATTCCTAACAGTTTAAGAAAACGAATTTTATCTGAGCTACATGCTTCCCATATGGGTATCGTAAAAACCAAGTCCTTAGCTCGATCCTACATATGGTGGCCTAATATAGATAACGACATAGAGACATTAATTTCCAATGGTGTGTCGTGCAAAAAGCTGCAACCACGTCCAGAGAAAAGTGGACTAATTCCATGGACGCCAACGACTTCCGAATTCATTTAGACTTTGCGGGACCTATAAAAAATTATTTCTTCATCATAGATTCATATTCAAAATGGGTTGAAATTTTTAAAACCAAACATATCACAACTGCTTTCACAGTTACAAAGATAAGATAAATGTTCTGTAGGTTCGGTTTAGTTGACATTTTGGTTAGCGACAACGGTAGCCACTTTACGGCAGGCGAATTTCAACATTTTCTAAAAAGGAATAGCATAAAACATATGTTAACCCCACCAGGCTTTCCTGCAACAAACCGTCAAGCAGAAAATTTTATAAAAACATTTAAGAAGTCCCTGATAGCAAACTTGACCAGTGAAAATTGTGAAGATTTAGATGTTATAATCAATAGGTTTCTTTTTGACTATAGAGCTATGAAGCATTGTACTACAGGGAAATCCCCAGCAAAGATAATGTTAGGTAGGGAACTAAAAAGTCGGTTTAGCTTATTGAAACCATCCCTAAACAAATGTGAAATCGAAAGGAAGCAAATTAACAACGTGAATAATAATAGAGGTTCTAGAGATATGATTTTCGAAGAAGGTGCACCAGTTTTCATTCGAGATTATTCCGACCCAAACAAGAGTAATTGTTAAGAGGCAACAGTAAAAGAGCGGCTAGGATTACGAACGTATTTTTTTTTATTTTTAATTTTTTTTTTTGTCGGAACAATCTAGTAAGAAGTTACGAACGTATACTTGCACAATCTCTAAAACCAATAGATTGATCAAACGTCACATCGACCAAATGGTCACTAATTGTAGTTCTGATCCTCCTCAAGATACAGTGGCAGGCTCGGAAACCAGTGCAAACTAAGTTTTAGACTCGAAAATCTCGGAGGGCGGTGAGGATGGTGAATTACCACAAACTCCGCAGGGACGTTTGCGTGAACGAAAAAATAAATTTAATTATAAAGAGTAGGTTTTTTCTTTGAAATTGAATATTGTGAGTAAAAAACAAAATGAATTGTTGAATTTTGATTGAATTTTATTTATTAAGATTAACATTGTAAAAAGGAAACAGAAAGTAATGGAACTGAAGCTGATTATAATGTAATTTATATACAAAAATTATCTTACTTGAAGTCATTATACAATTAGTATTGTCGCGGCTATGTAATGATTAGACGGGGTTTTTAAATCCATGGTTTAAAATGTAACTTTATTTACCGAACATTAATCATTAACAGTCGACTATCTACTGTCTTGCAATTACAATGTTGGACTTATATTTATACTTAAAATAGTTGAGACGTCGATGACATCACTGTTCGATGACTCAAGAGGTATCGATGGATAAGGGTCAGTTATTTGAGACGTATGTGTGCTGGCTCACATTTCACGGTCGTTGACCGTCGCCTTGAATGTTGGTGTCTCATATCGGCACCACTTTGGAATGTTGCACACTTTGCAATTGTTAATTGATTTTAGGTCATTAGATTCATATGTCTGTTAGTTCAATGACCGTTATCCATGACAGCTACGACTTTGGCTAAAGAGGGTTTGCTTAAAACAACTACGGGTGTACGTATGTGTATTCTGTAAAATAATTAAATTTAGTACATTGATGATCAAATACTACAAACTTACCGCAGTTTTCACTGTTTCGATGTTCAAGATCAAATGGCCATTTTAGGCAGCGCTTTGACGAACATAGGAAAAGAGAGAAAGAAGAATGCACAACATTGGTTTATAACCCAGAGTTGTACAAAACGGGTCTCTGAATTTAAACTATAAATCTAACGAAAGTTAATAATACTATTTTCCAACACCCCCACCCCCGTGGAGCGATCAACTTCACTATTCTCCAGATCCACGACTGCCAGTTTAGATACCGCTCGTTGCAGAAGTCCGCCAACCGTACGCACGTCCACACGCCGAACTACACCATCCGCGCCAGTGTGCACTCGTTCAACAATTCCACGTCGCCACAGATTTCTTGGCATATTCGGATCACAAATAAATACTGCATCACCCTCTCTAAGAGGTGCTATTCGCTGACACCATTTGACTCTTCGGGTTAGCGTCGGCAAATACTCCAGTACCCATCGTTTCCAGAATGCGTTCCTTAGGTTCCGTGCAATGCGCCACTGTTTGCGTAAACCAAGTACCTTCTCTTCAGGAGTATTGTTAGTGGTGTTAGTGGTTCCTCTTCGTCGGGAGAGATGGGTAGGTGCGTCAATGGGCGTGAGTTTACTATATTCTCTGCTTCTATCAGAAAGCTCTGTAGGACATGCTCACGTGGCACTCCTTCTTTTAATGAATGTCGGAGAACTTTTTTTACGCACTGCACCATTCTTTCCCACACTCCTCCTTCCGATGGGTTGGCAGGGCAGTTGAAGAACCACTCAACTCCCTTCGTTGACAATTCGTTTTGAACACGCTCGGTATCAAAAACTTCAGAAAAACGTTTCGCTTCTTCATTAGCTCCTATAAAGTTTTTTCCATTATCGGATCGTAGACGTGCTGGAACCTCTCTCCGATTCATGAATTTGCGCATGGCGATTATGCAGGAATCCGTCGATAAGTCGTGGGCGATCTCTAAGTGTATTGCGCGTACTGTGAGGCACGTAAATAGCGCGACCCAGCGCTTCTCAGTACGCCGCCCTATCGTAACGCAAATAGGCCCAAAATAGTCGAGTCCTGTATAGGTAAAGGGCCGTACGTATGGCTCAAGCCGATCTTCAGGTAAAGGACCCATCATGGGCGTGTGCGGTTCAGCCTTGCTGATATGGCAAAATTTACATGCAGCTATTACGCTTCGTAGCAGCTGTCTTATTCTGGGAATCCAGTATTTCTGACGAATATTGCTTATAGTCGCCTCGTGATTCTGGTGCTTCATCTGGCAATGGGGATAACGTACGACCAACCGTGTAAAGGTGTGCCCATACGGCAGTATAATCGGGCATCTGGCGTTATACGGCAAGAAGCTGGCTGCATCTATACGCCCTTGCACGCGAAGTAGTCCGTCGTCGTCCAGGTATGGTGAAAGTTGTTTTAATGAGCTGGCTTTTGGTATACCTTGACCAATTATGATACAGTTGCGTTCTGAAGCGAATGATCCTGTTTGAACGCGCAGGCATAACAGATGCTCGGCAGCTTCAATCTCAGCTGCAGTAAGCCCATAGTCATGATATTCTAGCTCCCGTTTACGACATCGATTTATGAAGCGAAGAATCCACGCTACTGCTCTCTTTAACCTAATTAAACTTGAAAAACGATTATATTCAATAAAAATGTTGTTGCTGGCAATTAAAGCAAATCTGGGGCGGAGTTCTTCATCATCTTCCACAATGACTCTAGCATCGTTTTCTTCAGCTGGCCACGTATCCTCATCGCATCTCAAGAAATTCGGTCCCTGCAGCCAGCGAGATTTTTGTGAAAAATCAACGCTTTTATTGCTTCTTGTCGCATCGTCGGCTGCATTGTCTTTGGTTGGTACCCATCGCCATTCGCGAACTTCACTCCCGCTTAGAATCTCTGCAACGCGGTGCGCCACATACGGTTTGTAGCGTCGATGTTCGCTGCCAATCCATTTCAAAACTGTTTTAGAGTCGCTCCATAAGCAGCATCGTTGAGGGCCCAGTTGGTGATTGTCCAATATCAATTTCCGTAGACGTACGCCTAGCACAGCTGCTTGCAATTCTAGGCGTGGAATAGTTACAGCTTTTAGCGGGGCGCACTTCGTTTTCGCACAGACTAGCGTAACTTCAATTTCACCATTCGGCCCTCTTGACCTCCAGTAGGCGACTGCAGCAAAGGCCTCTTCGCTGGCGTCAACAAACACATGCAGCTCTAAATCTTGGGGCACACCATAAGAGAAGTAGAATCGCGGCACACGAAATTCCGTTACCTTGTGCATCTGTTGACGCCACTGTTCCCATAATACGTTCACGTCGTTAGGGATGGACTCATCCCAACGGACTTCACGACGCCAAACTTCACGCATAAGAGATTTGGCTGCAACGGTAAAATAGCTTAAAAACCCCAGCGGGTCAAACGTTGACATAATAATGCTAAGGAGTTCTCTTTTTGTAGGACTCCTCTCGCCTGCGATTACTGTATGTTCAATACGATGGAACTTCAGATTAAATTGAAAATTATCGCTTGTCGATTCCCAATATAACCCAAGAACCTTCTCTGTACTCTCACCTGCAGCGATCTGTTTTGTTGTCGTACTGCCATCCAATTCTTTAACTACTTCCTTTGAGTTCGATACGAATCCGCGTAATTCGAACCCACCATCGCTGTGAATTTCGCGAACCTGCTTTGAGATATCTATGGCCTCTTGAGTCGAACTAAAACTGTCGACAAAATCATCAATATAATGGTGATCAAAGATAGCTTCAATCGCACGAAGGTGACTTTCACGGTGCTCCCTGGCGTTCAGTCTCATGACATATTGCGCAGAGCAGGGCGAGCACGCGGTGCCGAAAATCATCACCCTCATTGCATACTCCTCAGGCGGCTTATTATTCTCGCCATCACGCCATAGAAAACGCTGTACCTGGTGGAACATTTCTTTGATGTCTCCGCAGACTGCAACTGCACGTGTTCTAAAATTAAACAAAATCGAAGGTAGTGATATGTAGAGCTGTGGCCCCTTTAAGAACATCGAGTTCAGAGATACCCCTCCAACTTGAGCAGCTGCGTCAAAAACAAAACGTAATTTTTTCGGTTTATTTGGGTTGACGACGCCGAAGTGCGGTAGATACCACTTCCTTGGTGAAGTCAAACTCACTTCCTCAAGTGTAAGTTTTCGAGCGTACCCTTTGCTCAAGTACTCTTCGATGACACCTTTGTACGTTGTTGCAAACGTTGCATCGCGTTTCATCTTTTTCTCGATGCCTTCAACTCTGTGTAAAGCGGCAGTATAATTATCGGGCAGTCGTACGTCATCGTCTTTCCATAATAGACCCGTTTCAAAACGACCTTCCACTCGCTTAGTTGTCCCTTCAAGTAACTACTTAGCTCTGACGTCATCGCTGCTTTCAACAGGCGGTGAAGGTCTAACACCGAGACCCTCAACATTGAAATAGTCGGTCACAAGTTGATGTAAGTTTTCTTCTTCTTCTCGTGTGCGCACAAACAAGCAAGAGTGGGTGGCTAACGGCGCTCGCCTAGTTGGTCCGCAAACTACCCATCCCAGTTCAGTGTTGCAAGCGTACGGACCTTGATCGCTAACCCTTTTTATATCAGTCGGTAAGCCTAGGTGTGCGTGATCAATTCCAATCAAAAGCTGAGGTACAGTATCGGAGTACGGCTGGAAGGGGAGAGACGAAATTGATTTGTCTCCTCTCTTTGGATCGTCACGACTTAAACTCTGCGTGGGCAAATCGAGGTTAGCTACGGCATATACATTGGGCAGCAGATGGCGCTTTTTTTTACCAGTCCCGCTGATTTCAATGTTGAAAACCTCAGGCGCTACCCTTCCTCCAAACCATTGTATATTTAAACTGTGTTAATGGCCACGTACTCCTAACTGCTTGGCTAATTCGCTGTCTAACATTGTAATCGAAGAACCTTCATCCAATAAGGCGTATGTATCGATCCGGTTCTTTTCACCATACAATGTTACAGGCAGCACACGAAAGAGTAGCTTGGGTTTAGTGCTGCCAACAGCCGCGCAACTCAACACACTTCCTCGTACTTCACCTCGTTGTTCAATTCGGGCACTAGAGGTCGGATCTGTAGCAGTGGCTTCGTGCAGTAGGCCGTGGTGTCTGCGTCGGCAACCCTCTTCCGAACAATACTTCTTGCGGCGACAGTTACGCGTGTTATGGCCCACGTTCAGGCACGAAAAACAAGCACGATGACTCTTTACAAAATCCCATCTCTCTGGCACTGTAGCACTAAGGAAACGGCGACAATCCTGCAGTTTATGCTCCCACTGGCATACGGGACACTTTAAGGGACTCACACCTGGACATCGTTTTTCGGATGTGTGCAGGACCACACGGCGCATTTGTTCTTTACTGTCGACATCTTGCACTGTACATATTAAGTTTGCAAGTTCAGTTACCCAATCGCTAAAATGTATAATTGTCGGATACGGCTGTATGGAGGCGGCTACTCTAGCCCACTCCAGTTTTCTACTCATTGGGAGCTTCGACACTAATTCCTCCAATAGCGTAGGATTGGCGATGTGTTGTTGGCCATTCACAAATTGCAGGAATATTGATAAATTTTTCACCTTGGTAGCAAAGGGCACCAACTTGGACAATGCATTCTCCGAAATATTAGGCAACTCCCTTGCTTGACGTAACTGGCTCTGGATTAGTTGTTCGGGACGTCCGAAGCGAAAGCGAAGCTGTTCTATGGTGGCACCGACGTTATCTGGGTGAATTAAAAGCGATTTAATCACCTCGCGCGCTTCTCTTTTAACAGCTTTCTGCAACCGCTGATTATTTTCAAGATTGGTGTACGCTGAAGTCGACTGGATGTAGGATGTATAAAAGATAGGCCAGTCTTCTGGTTCCCCATTGAACTCGGGCAAATCTTGCAATTTTCATGGCACTGTTGTTGAATTTGACAAAAATGATAACTCATTTGTTGGCATAGGCGTACGCGTAAAATTGTTGAAATTGTTAAAGGCCAGTGGCGATGTATAAGACACGCCGGAATGACTTGGTGTAGCGTGCGCTTGGTTCGTTATTGCATATATTGGCACAAAGACGGCGCTCGCAGTTGACGTCGGCAGCGAAGAAAACCCGTAACTGTTCTCAGTTGCTTGCGGCACTAGCGGCACGGCATCGCTGCTCGCGATAGTCGACGTCGTGTCATGTGCATAACTGTGTACGGCAGATGGCGTAATGTTAGCTGTTGCTGCGCTAGCCGACAAATTTGGGAGGTTATGTACTGTTGCACGTGCAGCTGGAGTCAACGATTGCGCAACGACGGGTACTATAGTTGTGGCGGCGGCGATGGGTGCATCATTAACTAGATGCACTGAGCTACGCAATGCAGTCTCCAGCCCTTGGCAGTGGCGATTTTGTTCCCCTAACCTTACCTGGAATTCTTTTATCTGTCTTTGAAGCGCGTCGATTTGCTTCTGCATTTCCAACATTGAAGTTAGTTCTGATGAACTGGCGGTGGCGTTGGTACTTGCGGCTGCAACAGCGGTATTTTCGGAGGCGGTAGACAAGGTGGAACTGGGCTTTACTTCACCTATCTCCGCTTCTGCTTTGTTGAGCCGAGGGCTTCGGCGATTCTCCATAGTCAATGCTTCACGGCAGTGGAAGCGACGCAGTTAAAACAAAACGAAAACTGCGAATAAAGATGTCGCGGCTAAGACTTTGGCTAAAGAGGGTTTGCTTAAAACAACTACGGGTGTACGTAAGTTTATTCTGTAAAATAATTAAATTTAGTACATTGATGATCAAATACTACAAACTTACCGCAGTTTTGCACCCTCTCTTCACTCTTTCGATGTTCAAGATCAAATGGCCATTTTAGGCAGCGCTTTGACGAACATAGGAAAAGAGATAAAGAAGAATGCACAACATTGGTTTATAACCCAGAGTTGTACAAAACGGGTCTCTGAATTTTAACTATAAATCTAACGAAAGTTAATAATACTATTTTCCAACAAGTATTGTACTTCAACTGTTGAGCACTTAATTCCAATGCTAGCTGATATGCATTATTGTAATATATGCCTAAGAATTTAAATATCTAAGAATTAAATATTTAAATAAATTAGTATATATCTAATGTTTTTGAGTATATTTTTCATTTAGAGGGGACGGTTGTAGTATTCCTATTGGGTTATTTGTCTTTTGTAAATATTCCCATTATATACTCTCTTCTCTCTTATATCCATATGTATTATTAGTTCTTATATACGTACTGTTACATTGTTATATATTAAGCATAAGCTAAGTTAAACTAAATAAAGTACAATCAGTCTAGCACTGAACTCTGATAATTAAACTCGTGGTTTATTAGCACATTACATTAATAAAAGAAACTTATGAAGGCAATAATTTACTATAAAGAATAAAAAGAGAAAGTAAATGACATCTGCAGACTCGTTGAAGCTGAGTGTGAAAAAACAGAATATGATGTGGTACTTGAAGTTGCTGAAAGGAAAAAGGGGGAGATAGAAATATAATCCATCGTAGGATATGTGGAAGAAAAAATTGTTGAAAACAAGAATTTAAATTATAAACTAAAAGAATGGTATTTAAAGCACAAACCAAACAGATCCTGTGTAGTGAACTTAGTTAAAATCTTGAAAGAGAACATTTGAATGTAAATGCATTCTACAAATTTAATTCTCATAAGCCAGATATATCACATCTCGCTGGTAGATCGATTTGCATGTTGGTTTAAGCATAGAGTAAAGAAATAAGAGTCACAATCTCGAACATAAAACTGTTTGTATGGTGGCGCTGCTAATAGCGCCACTTCGACTCATTGTCTCTCATTTTCATATCGCAACGCCACAACTCATCTGCCATGACCAAGAAGAGCGTGGGAGAGAACATTTTACGCTGCGTGCGATTGAATGATGGTAGATCAAATAGTTGCAGCGCTTGTGTGGCGCGAGATCAAATACAATACAAGTTTTATTTTGCTATATACTCGTACATACATTTGTATGTACATATATACATTTTTTCATTTATTTTATACATACGAGTATATGTACATATTTTTAATTTTTTCTATTTTGTCCATATGATTTTTTCTAATGCCCATGAACAATGCTTTCGCAGAAGAACGAGGACTATAAAATCAAGCAGTTGGTTTTTATGGTTGCTACATTCATCAGCGAACCATTCAGATGTTGATAGGAGACATGCCTTTGTTATCAATCCCTTGATGTAATCGGCTTGAGGCTCTGAATTAAATTGTGTCCTAAAAATTGACACATGTTTGGTACAAACATCAAAGAAAGCTTGAGAAGGAGCAACTAGACTTCCAAAATCCGACTCTCGGTTGTAATTCTTGTGAAATATAAATAATTCAGAGCTTGCTGACAATGTTTCATCTTCTTTCCTGATGTTGGTGTTACATATGTCACAATTAATTTTTGGCAAAACTTTCGCAGCTACGTAACCCAGGAAGTATCGCAATGACGGATATTCACTCTCCAGCTGCAAATTATTGTTAAACAGGCCTGATGCATTGTGCACTGTGACTTGGTAAATGTTAAACAGGCCTGATGCATTGTGCACTATGTCTTGGTAAATGCTATGGTTGTAAGTATCGGGTTCTTCAACATTGGCATTGTCATATAACAATGTTATCTCTCCGTTAGCGGAAATGTTTAGTGCCGAATTGAATGCATGGTCGTCTTCAACAATTTCGCAGTTTGCAGAAGATGTGGACTGAATAATTTTTCGGCACATAATTTTAGCCAAATTTGCGTTAATTTCGGTAATGGAAGGATATTTATTGTGAACTCTTTTTTTAAAACTTTCTAATCCAGAATTGACAAAGCCTGATTGTAAAGATTTTATAGGAGTCCAGTTGCTTACCGTATTTTCGTGAGGCAAATTGAACTTTAATCTGTTTCGCAAAAATATATATGTGGATCGGGATACAAGACAAAGATTTTGCGCTAAGAACCTTGCTTCTTCGTCGTATTCTTTTTGTCGCGATAAAAGCAACATTTTACAAAATGATTTCGATTCTTTGCTAACATTTTGGACAGAATCGATGGCCTCTATAATGCTCTTGTTTTTCTTTTTCGTCTTCTCTACTTTCAGCAGTTTTATTTCTTTACGCAGCCGTTCATTTTCTTTCAACACGTTGACATATTTTTTCCTATACACCGCAGCGCACTTGGTTTCCTTTTCACAATTATGGCAAAAAGACTCCAGAACTTCTTCTGTTTGTTTGTAATTGGACAAGTTTTGAAGTTCTTTTAAATTATCTTGCGCTTCATCATATCCCAGATTATAAATAGGATAAACGACTCGTTTTAAAAATTTGTTGCCTATGTCGGAGGGATCAAAGTGTTTGTCGCCAATTTTCAATTTTTTTCCATAGTCTTCTAAACGAATCTCACACTTTTCTCGCCAAATTTGACCTGACGCATTGTCGGCATCTGGAAACCGAAACAATTTTTTTGTTGGTAGTATTAATTAGTAAATACATTAATTAAATGAAATGAATCAAAAAAATTAATCAAAACAATAAAGAAATACTATATTATGTACGGAGAAACTCTAAATGACGAATTTTTTACCATGCCAAAACACTTTCTTGATATAGTAATAATAATAATGTTACCTCAGTCTTTGACTAAATAAACTAAATCCAACGTTCCGATTGTGCGAAAATAAAACAATAATAACGGTAACTATATTTTTCGTTTTCTTTTCGACTACGCGGAGCGGTGGGGCATCTTGGCGGCAGTTTCGCGAACATGCCCCACCGATCCTTGCATACAATATTAAGTTCCCCTTCAACTGCCTGCTTAGGAATAAACATTTTCTACATACATATGTATAATTCAATATTAAGAATCAAAGATCGCAGCCGAAGGTCTTAGAGGCTTGTGCTGGGTTTTTTTTTTTTGGCTCTTTACTATTACTGCTAGTAACTACTACTTTTTATAATAAAAATATAATGATAATAGTAATACATAATAATATTTATAAGATAATAAGAAAAAATTTTGTATAATATCGTGCAATAATAAAATTTAAAAAGTCTACGTTTATGAAGGCAACAATTGTAATCAAAAAGAAAAATGTGCTAGAAGCCCAATAGTAAATGCAAAATGTGCACTGTCAAGCTAAATAGGCAAACAGCGTAAACTCGCGTGCCATACATGGATGCATTTGTATTTCTGCATACATACTGGCATATATACAAATAATAAGGAAAAAGGTCGCTTAGAGCGCTAAAATTCAGTTCTCTGCTCTGTCTCTCTCAGCTTTCGTATAATTACCCCCGACCGATCTCTTCTAAGTCGAAAAATGAGTGACATTTCAGATTGTGACTCTTATTTCTTTACTCTATGGTTTAAGTCAACAACTTAAAAAAGTGTTGAATATTAATCAATTTTCTGATATACTAAGCATTGTGTGCACTAAGTGTGTGTATTGACGGAGTGCCTCTATTTAGCAATTTTGGCCAATTTTGGTAAAAATAAATATCTTCGAAAAAGTTCAGGTATTTCCAGTAGGTGTATTTTTAGGGAAACATAAACCAAGTAACTGCGACGAGTATTTAAGCAAGTTTACCGCAGAGCTAAAATTTCTTATGGAAACTGGCCTAGAAATAAAAGACAGAAATATAATAATTCAACTTAATTCAATATTTTGTGATGCTCCAGCGAACGGCTTTGTTAGTGGAACCCCTGGCCACACATCTAGTCATGGATGTTGAAAATGTTGCCGGGTAGCCAAAAAAATATGTTCCATTCTAACATACAGTACCAAAGCCGGATAATTAATTACAGATGAAGATTTTTGTAGCAGAAAATATTCGAATCACCACAAGCCAATATCTAGAGGAAAGTTCAGCTTTCGAAAAATTCAATGTTTCAATGGTTATACAGTTCCCTGTAGATTGCATGCATATGGTTGAACTAGGAGTCTTTCGAAAATTCTTGATCAGGTTAGTAAATAACAAAGTTGCCTCAAAAATCTCAAAAGATAACAAGAATAATATATCCGAAAAATTAACATCAATGCGAAAACATATACCAAATGAATTTGCACGTAAGCCATGATACTTCGATGAGCTGTTCAATTTGAAGTCCACAGAGTTCAGGCAATTTCTATTGTACACTGGTATTCTTGCCTTAAAAAATGAAATTAACAATGATCAGTTCTACGAGCTTTTGTTATTACTCTGCTCTTACCGAATGCTTTGTTGCCCGAAATTACGCCAAGCAAATTTAGAAACCTCGCAACAGATGTTAAATCTATCTGTTGAAATGTTCCAGTTTTATTTGGCGAAAACAGTGTGTCTTACAATATTCATAGTTTGTTGCATATGAAGGATACGATTGAGCAGGTCGGAGATCCAATTGGAGGCTCATGATTTGCGTTTGAAAACTACTTGCAAACTCTCAAAAAATTTGTTCGAAAGCCAACAAAAACACTAGAGCAAATTAACAGAACAATTGTAGAGGAGAAACTTTTACCTCCGTTAAATAAAGATGAACCAAAAGTGTTGAAAGAAAAATGCATTTTTGAAGGATATACAATAAGTACAAGAAATCCTGACAAACAGGGCTTCATAAAAAAAAATATTCCAATAGTGGATCAATCGTTTACAGCAGACATAGTAGGAGCGATCGTAGGTCGAAGATTAAAAAACATTAGAAGCTTTTTCTTAGAACCCATAAATTCGACAACTATAGGAATTGTAGAAGAGGTATTTTCATTTTCAGCAATTAAATTCAAGGCCTTAGGCGTACTATATCAAGAAGATTTATTAATATTGCCATTGTTACATTATTTTAATGAATTTTTTTGCCTTTTTAAGTAAATAAAAAAAAACTAAATAAATAAATTAATTCTCCGGAATGCCTGACAGTTTACCAAAGCAAATTAAGCGCATGACACTTTATCAATTTGAATTCATTTATTTAAAAATTATTTTAAAAAAATAAATCTCAGCACCAATTGCATAGAAAAGTTGGAGAAAAAATCGAGAATCTTAAAGGTATGAAAAACGACAATAATTAAAACATGGGGTAATTATTAAAAATTTCTTATATTTTGAGATACTATGCAATGGGAGAGGCCGGTAGAACATCCTTCGACTGAACCCTCCCTGAGTGTACCGGCTGGTAATAAGTCT
The DNA here is from genome assembly GCA_920105625.2 of Clusia tigrina. Classification (NCBI taxonomy): domain Eukaryota; kingdom Metazoa; phylum Arthropoda; class Insecta; order Diptera; family Clusiidae; genus Clusia; species Clusia tigrina. The sequence continues at coordinate 326,954,381 of OV050030.1, forward strand.
ACCATGGCATCAATTGCCTGATGGTGCTAGATCTAGCTAAGGTGCGAATGTAGCGCTCAGTGTTTGATACTCCTTAATAATACGCGTTGAGAAATACACCTTGACTATGGTTCGAAGGTAAGGGCTGGATCAAGGTGTCACGCGACCCATGCTAATGATCTGCCAGGCGTGTCGTGAATGAAGATCCCAAGTAAAAGGGCCCTTCGGTGGTAATAGCCTAGCTGGGATATTGCGGATCTCTGTCCGAGTGGTCTTTATATTCTCCCCAAAAAAGAATTTTCATAAATCTAAACAAAAAAAATTGAGGGACATCGCCGCAATTCAATGACAAATCAGATGCAAAGAATCCTTGATGAGCCAAGGCTTATTGGGGCAAGATCACCCCCATAGCCAAAATCAAGAGCTGCTGCGGTGAATGAACGGAGTCCGTCATCCTTCACCAAAGCAGTGGGCAGACCTATGGAACCCCCAATGGCAGTAGACAGGGTGGGTGGTGTAGCAATACGGAAACTTTCTTCAGATGATGTGCCAACCATTTCTGCTGCTGCTAGGACAAAAATAGGACCAACTCAACAAACTCCCATCTCCACTAAGGAGAGACTGTCGACACTGTGAGGAAAACTGAGAGGCAAAGGGGGTAATCCATCCCGATCTACCAGCTCGGAAAAACACCTCCAGGATGCTAAAGAAAGGAATCTCTCTTCCTGATCGTCATTAATCTAGGAGTTTGGATGATCCGAGAAGAAAGGAGCTAAGTGGGGCTGGAGTCAGATGGTATCTCACCTACCTGTCTCAGGGTTTCCAACCAGATGATGCTCTCGCCAAGGCAAAAGAGCACAGGTTTGTAAGGGATCTGGCTGGCACAACATCACAAGCGAACGTGAACAAGATCCTGAAGAGGGTACGAAACACCTTTTCTCCTAATCCTGACTGCTTGTCTGCTTGTCGGCGAGAGACGTCCTCTGGAATGTCCTGTCGCAGGAATCTGTAAACCTACACCACTTTTGTTAAATGAAACTCTCAGACACTTTACGTTTTAAGTCAAAATCACAAGAGAGCTTTATTCTTAAAAATACTAGTTCTTATATACTATTTACAAATAAACATTACAGTCTACGTCTTGACTTTTCTGGTGTTCCAGTTTCGCAATTGTTATTTGGTGTCAGTTACTCAAGCCAACTGACTTACTGAAAGTAAAAGTGTCGTCGGTGCATTCTAAATGCCCCTCGTCAGCTTGACTGCGGAACTGTGACACCCTAAAAGTTTACATCATAATTAGTGCAAAAATACTACTCATTTACAATATTTGCACCCTAAAAATATGTGCATTCTTAATGAGTTTAATAGGAGCCGGTGCTGTGAGTCAACTACGCGTAAGTAGCTTGATTCTAACTCACAACATCCCTCCCCTCTTTCTAAAAGAAGTTAGTGCAACTAATTTCCATAAAATCTCTACAATATTTTTCTTGCATTGTTTTTAACTCTGTAGTACATATATATAATTTGTTTTATTTTTTCCATGAAATCGCCTTATTTGGGTTCTATCACGGTTTTTTTTTCTTTTTTATTCTTTTCTTTTCCATATATTTCTTTTTCTCTAGCTTTTATTTTCTTTTGTAGTTTTCTTTCTTTTATTTTTTTCTTTACTTTGTTTTTATTGTTTCTTTTTCTTATTTTTATCCATCATTATTTTTTTTTTATAATCCCCTTTTTATAATTTGGTCTTTCATTGACTCTTTTCTCATTGGCGTATATACAAACATCTAAACAATAACACAATTCTATTCTATACACAAAACCTTACATTATACTGCGCTCTCTGCTACCCGCTGGTCCATTTGACGACCGTCGTTGTCGGAGTGAAGTCCCTCGATGAACTCTGCATACCCCTCCCTTCTTTCTGGATCGGTACGTACAAAGATGTTATAGGTTGGCGATCTCGTTTTCCATTAAAACTTTGCTTTTAGTGGCCTTCTTCTTTCCATTTATATAGTATGCCCCACGGCTGTAGGTGGTACTGCCTCTACTTATAGTATTCAACTTGTAAAAAACATTTGGAATACATGAGAGATTACAATACTCCGTCTTACTTTGCAGCAATGCGTTTTATGGTGGAAGTAGAGACAATAGGAATTTTTTCTGAGATACACGTTTAATGATGTAATTTGTGTACTCTGATCGGTTACTAGTCTCTGTGTCCTCTTGTATTAAATCATAATTCATACATATGTAAATAACGTTTCATATGTTCATACTTTAGCTTGGACATATACTTCAATGAAGCAATTAACTTCCGTGAGCCAAATTTCTTCTGCTTATTATATTTGGTGGTGGTTTCAGTCACCCTCCTTAAACTTTTACCCATCTTCAACTTATCCAAAATCAATTCTGTTGAGATTGTGATACACTGGGTGGATATTGTACTATAAAATTGTCCAATTCAAAACATGACTCCGCAAGGAAACTTGTTTATTTTTCGTTGCTTATCAATAACTCATCCACAACGCGTTCAAATGCTGCGGCCATATGCCGTTTCGCAAAATTAAAATTACATCCGTCGCCATTCATCCCCAATCTAATATGTTGGCATCTTTGGGGTCACAAACCTTAGATAACTGCCAAAAATCTCTGTTTTTCAAAAACGCATCTTTCCGAATACTATGTTGGTCCCTTAGTCCGCACCGTATTCCAATATCCGTTCTTCCCGGAACTTCCTGCTTCGCTTCAGATCATCAGAGCTATATAGAGAATACCTATAATAATTTTCTTAATTTCCTAGTATACATTTTAGTTTGATATTTCTTCTATGTTTAATTTTTGTCGAACATTTCATAAGTCAATTTAATAAATGAATTTCAAAATTATATAATATTTAAATAAATACACTATAAGTACTATATATACTCTTGGGTATAATTTCCCAATTTAGTATGATTTTTTTTTTTTTTTTTTTCTAACATTTATTTCATTATAAAGTTAGCTTTTAAACAATTAATTTTTAACTCTAATTTTTTCTAAACTACCTTTAATTTTAATCTGAATTTTTACTCAGATTATAATTTTTTGAATTTTTACTCAGATTATAATTTTTTAACTGTACGCTATTCCTGAATATATAAACAAAAACAATATTTCTACAACATGCTTTTTTTATAATTGAATGCTATATCATTCAATTTGCCATCCATTCGTCTTCTCCCCTTACATTATCGGATTCGCTACCGTATCCTGGAGGAAAAGAGGACTGGACCATGCGTTTTCATAGCCATATAGGGCATCAGTTTTGCTCTGATTAATTTTTCGTGCTCTTTTTCAACACGTGAGTTATCACTCATTTCAACTTTGAACCAATTCATTGGCCCTCCGACAAAAACCAGATTAGACAAAATAATCCCCTTTGTGTCAAAACTTTGTCCATTGCATGACTATATCTTTCATCGCATACAATTACTTTTTATTTAAATTTACTTCTAGCCTGATATGTATATATCCATTAACGATTGTTTCTTCCTAGATCGTACATGGCTACATACATACATTCAAGGCACTTTAAATTACCTAGAATTAACTGCTTACTTTCCCAATCAACCTATACATTTTTTTTATATCCCAACATATACATTTATTCAAATTTCCATATGCTAATTTCCTAATCAATAAACAGTTAAAACCTATGTATGTATACCTACATATAGCATGCTGCAGTATCTGCAAATTCCCAATTCCTAATCATATGTCCCTACATACTTACTTATATGGCCATACCCATTCCTATAACTAGAATACTTACTTCTTTAAATATTCCCTCGTACATTCATTCTGTACATTATACAGTTACATACATATATATTTACTTCACCAACGGTGCCGGCGCTACTGCTTTCATTTCATTAACCGCCGTATGTATGTATGTACATATTTGAAGTTAAGTTTTATATTACTTACCCACGACTGTCTTATTATTTTATTTTATTTTTAAATTATGTGCAATATTTATCATTTAATATTTAAAAAAAAAATTTTTTTTCCCTACTGTGATTCGTTCGGCCATAGTGCATAATAAGCACATTTTTATTACGTCAACTTTACTTGGTCGAGTTTAATTGGCACACTTCTGCTGGTCTTGACTTTGAAAATCGGAGCTGTGTGTGTTATTTGATACACACACGTACATGTTTACGTTGTTATTTTTGTGTTTACACTTGTAAGACAATGCTAACACATGTCTTTAGTTGTGTGGTCTAATGTGGAACAATTTCAACAAATTATTATGTAGCTTTTTATTTTTTCCCTTAATCGTTACGACTGTTGTAACTGGGCTTCGGATTTCTGCTACTACATACGGACCTATCCACACAGGTGAGAATTTGTTTCTCCTAGCCTGATTCTTCATTAGTCCTTGATCACACACATGAAAAACTACTGGGTTTAGTACCTTGTTATAGGCTTCCCTGGCCACTCGTTTAGCACATTCCTGGTTTTCCCTAACTAATTCGTGCGCTCGCTGCAACTGATATTTTTGTACTTTATTGGGGTCATCAGCATTGTATATAGGCGCACATTTGCGCTTCAAATTCGCTGGCATGTTGAAATCAAACCCATAGAGTGTTCTAAACGGAGTTTGCTTCGTTGACACATGCACAGTATTGTTGTGTACATGCATTGCAGTGGTTAACCATTGATCCCAATTCGAGCCGTCTTCTTTGGCAAAACTGCGCAAGTACTCGGCCAGAGGTCGATGACTACGTTCCAATGAGCCATTCGCCTGTGGATGATATGGTGTTATGTGCAACTTTTTGATTCCCAGCATTTTACACGTTTCTGAGAATAGTTTTGATACGAAATTTGAACCATTGGCGGTTATCAAAACCTTAGGTATGTTGTATCGTGCTATAATTTCATCAAAGAATGCTTTGGCTACCGTACCTGCTTCCGCATCAGGTATATATATACTAAATATAAAATTGTTTAATTACACTGCTTCCATGTTTATTTACTTTACTTACTTCCCTATTGCTCTTCCAAACATACTTACGTTTACCTTCATGCCCCTACCCCTACGACTTCATGTATATCGTACTGATAAAACAATTAAAATATTACTGCTAAACATATGCATGCAAACCACCATGTCTCATATTAAACTTACACGCTACACGCGCTCATACTTACTTATTGACATACATACATATGTACATGGCACATGCGTTTGTCATTATAGCGCATGCCAAAAATGTCAACGCATCATATTACCCGTGTACGTTATGAGTAGCTACAAACTTAATAACGTATTGCATAAACGCCCCAGTTATTGACTCTGTTGCTCATGCGACTACCTAAACCGCACAAACAAACAAAAAAAATATATATATGCATTTATTGCTTCCCATTTTTTTTTTCATTCTTTATTGAAGTCATATTTTCAGCTCGCAAAAATTATTTCTTTTACTGCTTCACACGGGCATCCGTACACTGTCTCGCCCTTGAATCATAATATATGGTTTCATTCTTTCATACCGCTGTCTTATATTTTATTTTATTTTTTTTTAAAATACGTGCAATGAACCCGTTTATTATTGCAAATAAAAAATATTTTATACATTTTTTTTTTTAAATTATTTTCTCTACTGCCTTCATTCGGCAATAGTGTTTAATAAGCAGATTTTCATTACGTCAATTTACTTGCCCGAGTTTAAGTGGCACACTTTTACTGGCAATGACTCTGAAAATCGGCGCTGTGTGTGTTATTGGATACACACACGTACTTGTTCATGTTATTATTCTTGTGTTTACACTTGTAAAACACTATTAACACATGAATTTAGGTGTGTGGTCTAACGTGGAATAATTTCAACAAATTATTATGTAGCTTTTTATTCTTGCCCTTAATCGTTACGACTGTTGTAACTGGGCTTCGGATCTCTGCTACTATATACGGACCTATCCACACAGGTGAGAATTTGTTTCTCCTAGCCTGATTCCTCATGAGTACCTGATCACCCACGTTCAAAACGACTGGGTTTAGTACCTTGTTATAGGCCTCCCTGGGTACTCGTTTAGCACAATCCTGATTTTCTCTAACCAATTCGTGCGCTCGCTGTAGCTGATACCTCTGCACTTTATTCGGGTCATCAGCATTGTACACTGGAGCACATTTGCGCTTCAGATTTGCTGGCATATTAAAATCAAACCCGTAGAGCGTCCTGAACGGAGTTTGCTTCGTTGATACATGTACCGTATTATTGTGTACATGCATTGCAGTGGTTAACCATTGATCCCAATTCGAGCCGTCTTCCTTGGCAAAACTGCGCAAGTACTCGGCCAGAGGTCGATGACTACGTTCCAGTGAGCCATTCGCCTGTGGATGATATGGTGTTATATGCAACTTCTTGATTCCCAGCATTTTACATGTTTTCGAGAACAGTTTCGATACAAAATTAGAACCATTGTCGGTTATCAAAACCTTAGGTATGTTGTATCGTGCTATTATTTCATCAAAGAATGCCTTGGCCACCGTACCTGCTTCAGCATCGGGTATAGCCACGCACGCCATTTACTTTGAGAAATCATCTTGGAACGTCAATATGTACTTGTTTCCCGAAACTGTCTCAGGTAAAATTCCTACAATATCCATATGAACTTTATCAAATGGTTGTTTTGGTGTGTCAGTTAACACCATTGGCATCTTTGTTAGCCTTGAACTTTTATTGGCCTGGCACTTTGGGCAACTTTTTACATATTTTTTTATGTCTTTGAGCATACCTTTCCATCCGTATACTCGCCTAATTCTGTCATGGGTTTTCCAGAATCCCTGGTGTCCACCTAGAGGTGAATCATGGAAACCCTTTAACACAGCCTGGGTATCTTTTTTATCCTCCAGCCATTCCACACTACTGGCTCTTTGTTCATTAGCAGCGTCACCTGCATTGCTAACATTTCTTGTTGCATCAATTTTATCCCCTTGAATTCTCTCGGCCTTCTCCTTATCTGACCGTGCCTTGGCCCTTGTTTGCACTACTGATACCTTCTGTGCCTGCGGTACTCTGCTGAGTGCATCCGCATTCAAATTCTTTTTCCCAGGTTTGTATATGATTTCAAAATCATACTCAGACAATTTGTGTCTGAACCTGGCCAACCTAGACGTTTGGTCTTACCAATTGGCTATGCCTCTCAACGGCTGGTGATCAGTGTATATCTTGAATGGTCGTCCTAGCAGATATGCCCTAAAATTCTTTGTAGCCCATACTATGGCTAGAAATTCCTTTTCTATTGTGGAGTATCTCTTCTCCGTGTCGCTAAGCGCTCTGCTTGCGAATGCTATTGGTCGGTCATTACCGACTTCCCCTTGTGACAATACTGCCCCTAATGCTTCATTGCTTGCATCAGTGGTCAACAAAAAAGTTTGCTCAAAGTCGGGGTATGCCAAAATTGGTGGCGAGCTAATTATTTCCTTTAGCCTCTCGAATGCTTGCTGACATCTCTCTGTCCATTCGAACTTTGCTTCTTTAGCCGGTGCTCCTGTTAATCCAAACGGCATTCTATTAAACTAATAATGCCCTAAACCGGTGCTGAACGCGGTTTTCTGCTTATCTTGGGTATCCACCAGAACTTGGTGGTAGCCACTCGCTAAATCAAGTGTAGAAAAATATCTACTGTGTCCCAATTGATCCAGTATCTCTTCTATCCTTGGTATTGGAAACACCTGCTTGATAGTGGCGTCGTTCAATTTCCTAAAATCAAAGACCATTCTCCACTTCTTCTGACCCTGAGCACCTCCCTTCTTTGGCACCAAAATTATTGGTGAATTCCAAGGCGAGATACTCGGCGAAATAATGTTATCTTTCAACATTCCCTCCACTTGCCTATTTACCTCATCTTTGTGAGCTTGCGGCAATCTGTACTGTTTCTGGTTAATTGGTGCTTGATCCACTCTAGTAGGTATTTCATGCTCTACCTCTGGTGTATATGTTAACTGGTCTCCTTCCAGCAAAAATATGTCATGGAATGACGCACAAATGGCTTCTATTGATGCCTTCTCTTCTGAATTCACGCTTGGGTCTAACTTCAAGGATTCTAGCACCCTCTCCATTCTTTTTCTTATATCTACCTGCTTAATCTGATTCACCGATCCATAATTCGGTTCCTTAAAATTATCATAACTAGTGAACTTGGGCCTAAAATCCTCATCCATCAGGTAGTCCTTTTCCGAGGCGTTGAGTACGCAAGCGTACACCTTACCCTTGTCAACGTGCGTTATGGTCTCCCCCATATATACGCCCTCCGCTAGCTGCTGCTTGTGCAAAACAACAGTTCTAAGTCTCGTATTTACATGCATAGTAACTACTCTGGTTGACCTTGCATTTACTACCTCCATACTATTCCTAACCTTACTCAGGGTTCCTTCCTGCCATGACTTTAATGGAAGAGTGAGGATTCTATTCTTATTATTATCATAGAATGATAACTTCTTGTCGAGCGCATCAAGTATGGTACGTCCCCAAAGATTATCGCGGCCAATTATCCCATCAGCCGGGATACCTTCCCTATCCAATTCGACTGCGTGCACTCTAAAACTCATGCCCTTAACTTTACTGTGCCCTATTTTGAGTGACCCCAGTGTTCTGATGCAACCTCCGAACGCTCCATTAAGCGTTCTTACATCTTTTGGGTTAGCAACTAGTCCTTTCCGTAAAACACTAGATTTTACGAGGCTAGTATCCGCCCCTGAATCTACCAAAAGCACTAGCTTCCCACTAGCTGCCTCCTTGCAGGGTATCGCGATGAAAGCATCTCCTACCCTGCTCACCACGAAACAACGCCCTTTTGACTCCAAAATGGACGTGTATCCACTCCCTAACTCTTCGTGATACTGGAGAGCCTCTTGCTCCTCCTTCTCCTGGACTGTAGTTCCTACATTACTAGTCCCACTTACTTCCGGCCTAATTATTACTCTCTTTCTTTTGGCTTTCCAGTCTATTGGCTTCGACTGGGCCGCTGGAAGTTTATCTGGTTCCTTTGCTGGGATTGTCTATCCCTGCATTCCGCTGCCCGATGTCCCATCTGTCCACATGAGAAGCATCTTAACCCCTGTTTGGTGTTGCTTATCCTTTGTTCACTTTTGGAATTCCAATTTGGTTGCTGCTGACCACTCCCAGTTTTGAAAGGATTTCTTCCTTGGTTAATTCCTTCTGTTGAATTTACTCGGGGTCTACTGAAGTTACCCCTGCTGTCCGTCAAGGGTGGATCCGGGCGCCTCGTAGCTGGCTGCCTTCTACTTTGATCCCATTTTGTGTCTACTTGGCACTGTCTACTTGCCTCATGACCGTAAGTTTGGCACTCCATACAGTAGGGCGTGTTTTTGCGTGTAACGCATTCGTCCCTTGTGTGCCCTGGCTTATGACAGAATGAGCAAATGGGTTTCCTTGGAGGAAAATCTTGATCTCTTTGTTGCGGAAATTGACCCATCAATCTACCAATTCCACATCTGTTTTGCTGCTGTACTGTTCCTACCTCTGCTGGAGCATTCGTCCAGCAGATTCCACCTGTTGTCGTTCATTGTTGTATTGCTGCTTCAGCTAAAGAGACCACTTTCACTAACTCTGCCATACTCCTCGGCATGAGAGTAAGAGTATAATTAGCTAAATCCCTATTTATCAGGCCTGCCTTGAACACAGAAATCATAGTCCATTCTACTTGAGCCTTGTATGCTGCAACATTTTCTGGAAACTGCCTGGTGGCTTCCATCTCAGCAGCGTTCCCCAGAGACTGGAGCCTTCGGCCCCAGGCTCTCAATTCCTCCCCCGGTGTCTGAGTTGATTCCTGTATTTCCCGTACAAGACAGTCGTACGACTTTTGTTTCAAATATGTCCGATCTAAAAGTGCGTATAACTCCGGCAGGGTGCTTACTGAGCTATGCGCTAGTAAATCAAACGCATCACCTGGGGTTCTTTGCCTAATACACTTTATTAAGTGATCCCCGTCCGCTTCCGGAACACTCTGTTGTGCTAGCTCACAACCTTCTTTGAAGCGCCGGATCTCAGTTCTCAGATCATACAACTCGACTCCTGAGAACATGGGCACCAACTTCTCCACCGCATGAGCAACTTGCAGAATGCCCATTTTATAGCTTTGTGTTTTCTCAATTGCTGGTAAAACCTTAGCTTTATTAATCTCTTTGGTAGTTTCCAAATTCTCTTCTCCCAGATCTGAGAGGTAATTGGCCAGTGACGGATTCAAACTAATTAGTCTTCGATCGTTTGTTCGTGCAGGCGAAATACTGCCCACAGTATCGGAACTTTGCTGCACGGGTACTGCTTCCGGCTCCTTTGGCGGATATCCCTGATTTTTATTATTTATCGGGCCTCCAGGAGAAAAAGGCTCGACACCGATTTCAGATCGCCAAACAAAAATTCCGCTTGCCTTTCTTCATTAAGTACTACTTTTGGCTTTACCATGCGGCCTATCCCTTCTGGTGTTAAATATTCCGGCCAACGTACTTCCGGAGGCAATGTCAATACTGTCTGCGTAAATCCAGCTGATGCTGATTTTGATCTCTCCTTTCTATGTGGGTTGCTATTGGTCGCCCGTCCACTTTTCAATCCTGCACACTCCTTCTCCAACAGCGTTGCTGCTTCCTCTGTTTCCGTCAATCTCTGAGAAAGTTCCTTTACCTTCTTCTCCAGATAATTTTTTTGTGCTCTCCAATCTTCTGCTTTCTTATGAAAACTGAACCGCTTTTCTTCTGTTCTTTTTTGGATTGCCGTCAAGGCTTGATCCGCTACCTCTAGTGGTGACACAGCACCTCCGGCATTCGCCTGCCTCCACAATTCCTGAGCTTCATCCCTGCTCGTACTCGCTTCGAACTGGTCAACTATTTTCCCAGTAAACAGTTTCACCTCTGACTGTATTGATTTCAATCTGTTCCTTATTTCCTCGTCTGGCGAAACCAAACTCACAATCTGTTGCCCTAGTCCCTCTAATTCATAACTAAGTGTATCTGCCCATTCGTTGACCAGACTATTTATGTAGTCTGCGTAATTTTCCGCAAAATATTTTCCCTTGCCGTACTCAACTGCGTGAGGCAACAACAGTCCGTGATTATTGTTGAACTCTCTCCCTAGATTTTGCAACTGTGATATTCGCTTGCGGTAATACACGTTGTCCTTACGTAAACTGCCGTCTTTCTTAAAATTACGGACCAATTTTTCAATCGTATCGCCAATTTGCTCCTGCATCAGCAGTAATCCTTGCGCTTCCTTCGTCATATCCCAAATGCCAGAACAGATGGCGTATCCCAATTACAAATAAAAATCCAATACTTGTTAAAACTTGTTACAATATTTTATTCGATCTTACTTAATGATTCAAAACAGAGTTATTAAACAAATTGGTTCTTGACTTTCTCACAGATACTCCTTGTTTTTCTCCTCACCATCTTTAATACTCCCAAAAATCCATAGGAAAGGCCATATGTTTGTAAAAACTGAAATTTGATTTACAGGCAAAAGTGTCTTGATTCATTCCCGGAAATTTGAATCCATATTTAAAAATAAAACCGTAACGTATGCACCACGTAATAATAACATTTATATTCTTCCTAATACCCTAAGCTCATGGTATTTAATTGTGTACAAAAGTGAAAAATATGTATATCCAAATATATCCCTACCGACAAACAAACACAAAACCCCTACAAAATAATCCTCACAGCTAGGATGAACATACATAGACCGTCCGATCATACTGACGGTTTATGGTTGCCATTCAAAGCTGCGTGCAACAGCGCAAACGCGCCTGTAGGTTGCAACTTCTTTGACCAGCGCTACGGCGCCTTCAGGGTCGCAGAAGTATATACTTAGATTACGCTATTATACACTCTACTCACCCAAATTTTTTTTTTTATGACATCTTTATTCCACAGTGTCCTTAGATGAGGTCCTTCGAATTCGTTGCAGGATGCCTCTCTGCTTCAGGGTTCCTTGCCCTGGGATTCCTCCAATAGGTCCTTTAGACCGACCAAAATGTTGGGGTCCTTATCTGCTTGTCGGCGAGAGACGTCCTCTGGAATGTCCTGTCGCAGGAACCTGTAAACCTACACCACTTTTGTTAAATGGAACTCTCAGACACTTTACGTTTTAAGTCAAAATGACAAGAGAGCTTTATTCTTAAAAATACTAGTTCTTATATACTATTTACAAATAAACATTACAGTCTACGTCTTGACTTTTCTGGTGTTCCAGTTTCGCAATTGTTATTTGGTGTCAGTTGCTCAAGCCAACTGACCTACTGAAAGTAGAAGTGTCGTCGGTGCATTCTAAATGCCCCTCGTCAGCTTGACTGCGGAACTGTGACACCCTAAAAGTTTACATCATAATTAGTGCATAAATACTACTCATTTACAATATTTGCACCCTAAAAATATGTGCATTCTTAATGAGTTTAATAGGAGCCGGTGCTGTGAGTTAACTACGCGTAAGTAGCTTGATTCTAACTCACAACACCAGCCAAAAAGAGGAAGACGGCAACACCGTCGGGCCCACCTAGTCGTGGAGGTGGCATCCGTTATCAAGGTGGCTGTCGAAAACCATTCTGACTACCAAGGAGCTGACAAGTGTTCAGCAGATATTGCTTGAAAGGTTGGTAGAAGAATTCTCCTTCGATGGTTTCCACTTCAAGCCTGGCTTCCTGAGCATTGACTGCTGTTTGACGGACTTGGTGGAATGGCTGAAAGGGGTCGTGACGCAGCTTTCAGTGAGTGGGCCTCAGTTTGTTCGCCAGACTGGGAGACACCACCCCACGATCACACACAGTCTTCCTCCCATGTAGTAGTGGACAAGAGGTGGCTCTGTCAATTAAGTTTGTCTCCAGCAAGAATATTGGGTTAAACACCAATATCTGGAGATATGGGGTTGCAAGGACGAGGGCAACGGACAGTTGGTGCCCGTGGAGGGCAACGGACAGTTGGTGTCCGTGCAACTAATCCAGAGCTCGGGGTTTGCGTTAAACTACCGATTCGGCAAGATCAAAGTCGTTTGTTCCAAACATACTCAAGAAAAGCAAAAGGCAGAGGCAGTAGGGAAGACAAACATCCCGCCTCTGTCGAAGGTAATTACGAGTAGTAGCCTTCCTAACGGTGAGGCTGAACCGAAGACTGTGCCCCCGGAAATTTCTCCCAGGGCCTCCAGTGTTGAGATAAGGGTTGATGCCGCATAGTGCCCTTCGCTGGTAGACAGTCTGGAGGATGGCTTTATGGACGAGGAGGACGAAGATGGGAATAGCAGCATTTCGTCAGAAACCTGTTCCTTAAGATTACGAGATTGAGAGTGGCTCAGGCAAACATCCATCGTGCCAGAGCAGCCTCGGCTGTCATTGGGAGGGTGTTTGCCAATAACACCATGGGGCTGGCCCTCATTCAAGAGTCATGGTGTTACAAAGGTCAAATTAGAGGCCTTTCTACAGGGTGGCCCAAATGAGACCTAGTGATGTTAAACACGTGTAACTCTTGTAATAACGGGTTTTTTTAAATGATTTATTTTAATATGTTAAATACATTTTATGGAAATTTAACGTGACTATGTGTGAAATATGACATCAGACAAATGACCACCATTTTGCTCGATACAGGCATTGGCCCTTTTTAGCGCATTTTGCATTACACGGCGCAATGTTTCTGGTTGCAGGCGCCGTATTTCGTCTCGAATATTCTGCTTGAGCTGTCCAAGTGTCTGTGGTTTGTTAACATACACTTTGTCTTTTAAATATCCCCATAAAAAAAAATCGGGCGCAGTTAAATCTGGTGAACGGGGAGGCCAAGGGAAATCTGAATTTCTTGAAATTATGCGTTCACCAAAAATTTCACGCAGCATGTCAATAGTTTGCCTAGCAGTATGCGCAGTGGCTTCATCTTGTTGAAACCACAAATTAGGATGTTGCTCCACCATTGGCCGCAAAAATTTGTCGATCATTGTTCGATAAGAAGCCCCGGAGACCGTTTCTGGCGTTTCATCCTCATTCTCAAAGAAATATGGGCCGATGATATTTGTGGCCATAACACCGTACCAAACAGTGCATCTGATTGGGTGTGACTGATTCTGATGTATTGCCCTTGGATTTTCGGAGCCCCACAACCTACAGTTTTGTTTATTCACATAACCACTTAAATGGAAATCTTACGTTAAAAAAACGGCGATAATTTCCCTGCGTCAGAACAATTGATCGTTGAGCAGAATAATAAAATTCGATAATCTTAATGCGTTGTTGTGGACTGTACGTATTCATTTTAAATTTCCAAGAGTTCAATTATAATCTGCAAAAAGAAAAAATAAATTATGTTAGAAAATTAAAAAGTTATTTGTGTTTCACATCAGCTGGTCTTATTTGGGCCACCCTGTAGTAAGTTTACAAAGGTAATATGGGATGCCAATGCTGACGGTCCCCGCACCTCTATCCTGATTAGAAATGATTTTATTTATCTTTGTCTTTCAGAATTCATGTCGCGAAATCTAACACCCATCATGGTAAAGTATGAAGATGATGGGGATGATACTTCCCGGGAGATATGAATGACATCCATGAGGAAGTCGTTAAGCTGGCGATGTATTGTTTATCCAAAAGGATTCCACTCTTGGTAGGCTGTGACCCCAACGCACACAATACCAACTGGGCTAGCAGTGACATCAATAAACGGAGTGAGTCAGTTTTAAAACTTTTATTATCACTTAATTTATATAAATTGAATAAGGGGAACACACCCACTTTTAGAAATGTAATTAGGGAGGAAGTTCTTGATCTGACTTTCTGTACTCCAGTGGTAACTGATATTGTTAGCAATTGGAAAGTTTCGGACGAACCCTCTCTGTCGGACCACACTATAATTGAGTTCGATATAGGAGGTATCGTCACAAAAACGGTAGTTTTTGACATCCTAGGTATATTACCTAGGAATTTTTCGATAGTTCAGTGCATTCACTACTCTCATCGTCAAACATCCAAGGAATATATAAAAATCCGGTGGAGCTAGAGGACGGTGTCAATGAGCTGAATGAAATTATTTCCGAATCCTATTTTTTTCTTGTCCTCTAAGAACAAAGAAAAACTGTAGTCTGTCTACTAGATGTACTAAGGTATATAAGTTATTCAATCTAGCTAAGCGTACGAGGGACTGGGAAGAATATAAAAAAGAGTTGACGATCTATAACAAAGAGATCAGACAAGCCAAAGGACGAGCTTTAAATCATTTTTTGAAAGTGTAAAATCGACTCCTAAAGAAGCACCATAGAGCTCTTGAGAAAAGCAAATTCGATTTAAAGCTGGCATTGAGATCTGACGATAGGGTATTCACGGCGAATGAAGAGGATCGCACTTTCCTTTTCCTGCGTGTGCACTTTCCTGGTAGCTCGATCCAGATACCGCCATCTTCGCAGATGGATGCTTTTCCTCAAAGAGCAAGCAAGATTGGCACGAAGGTGGCCAAAGAAATCATAACTAGTGAGAGTTTGAGATAGGCTGGAAGGTGGCCAAAGAAATCATAACCACTGAGAAGTTGAGATGGGCTATCAGCTCTTTTCAGCTTTATAAATCACCGAGTCCACATGGTATCTTCCGAATCCTAATCCAAAGGAGCGGTGAGGTGCTGATTCCGCACCTGATGCATATCACTAGGGCATGTCTTGCTTTTGGGTATACACCGGAAGCATGGTGCTCATCTAAAGTGGTATGCATCCCCAAAGTAGGCAAAAAGGATATGGCCCATATCAAATCCTTGAGGCCTATCAGTTTGACATCCTTTGTACTAAAAGCAATGGAGAATATAGTCAAAATACATCTCCTTGAGACCTTATTGAAAAGGGAGACTTTACATCCTTATCAGTTTGCATATATTGCGGGAACATCTACTGAAACTGCACTATACCGTCTGACTGATTATATTCAGGCAGCACTGGATAAAAAAGAAAAAGCACTTTGTGCCTTTCTTGATTTTGAGGTCAACCACCAAGAGGGCTGCAGCTTCCTTAATGATATGTAGACGGCTTGCTGGTAAATCTTGTGGATGTAACCCAAAAATCGTTCGCTGGATGTATGCCATTATGGTGAGACCAATCATCACATATGGTTCTATAGACTGGTAAAATAGATTCAGACTTCAGAAAGCGAAATCTACATTAAGTAAAGTACAACGCCTTGCCTGCCTTGTCATCAAAGGAGCTATGCGCACCTGTCCAACGGCAGCAAAGGAAGTTATACTAGATCTATCACCATCACATCTATAAATACAAGCCTCTACTAAGAAATCTCTTAACATAATACAAGAAAATATCTTGAGAGAATCATATTACATCCAAAATATATGAGGTAACAATTCAGCTCAAGAATATGGTATACTAAAATCTCACAAATCTTTTATGCCAAGATAATTAAATTTTGCACACAAATA
Organism: Clusia tigrina; assembly: GCA_920105625.2. Taxonomy (NCBI): domain Eukaryota; kingdom Metazoa; phylum Arthropoda; class Insecta; order Diptera; family Clusiidae; genus Clusia; species Clusia tigrina. The sequence goes on from OV050030.1 coordinate 326,970,813, forward strand.
CAGTACAAAGATGAAATTGCAAAAAAGAATAGAAAGGTCTAACTGAGACGTATAAAATTAGAGAAAATTCCCTTTTATGGTATATGGTATGGCGGTTCTAATACAATGGACGGAACTGAGGCAGGAGTATTTGGGCCTAGAACTAACTACTGGGAACCAATGCATTATTTCCCAAGCATTTTTCAACCGGAGATTCACGCTATTGAAAGATGTGCAGAGATCAACATTAACAGGAAATATCGGGGGGAAAACATCGCGATACTATCCGATAGTCTAGCAGCACCCAAGAGTTTGAGCTCACTCTTGATGAGGTCAAAACTTGTATGGGACTGTACTGGGAAGCAAAACTCCCTAGGCAGAATCAAAAAGTAATTTAAGTACCAGCCCACATAGGAGTAGAGGGAAATGAGAAGGCTCATAGCTTAGCTAGAAAGGCTGCGGCCTCTCCTTTCAACGGCCCTGAACCCTTCTGTGGTCCATTATCCAATACCATTGGAGGTATGCTGAAGAAGTGTACAGATGCAAAAAGAAGACAAACATGGAGAAAATCTTTCTAGATTAAGACAGTCCAAAGTTTGTCTGGGAGATTTTAATACTAAAAGAGTTAAGGAGCTAATAAATATGCCTCGGAGTAAATTAGGAACCATCAAATGCATTTTAAGTGGACATTGTATACTCAACTACCATATGAACATGTTGCGTAAATCTTCAGATGCCATCTGTCGATTCTGCGGAGAAAGTGACGAAACGTCACTGCACCTGATCACAGACTGCGGACCGTTGGCACACAAAAGACTTAGGTGTTTTGGAGAATATAACGTAGATATGAGCAAGATCCCTCAACTTGATTCCTCCAAAATATATGAATTCCAGTCTGAAATCTACCTGAGAAAACATCTGTACATGAGACTATCCTCATCTTTCAAATAAATAGGGGCATCACAATAGATCTTTCAGGTCGCAGTGTATAACACCCTTAAATATATCTATCTATCTATCTATCTATGCAATAGGAGAACAACGTTCTTCGCGGTATACATTAGTCAATTAGTATCAATTAGTATTAAATTTATTTTCAAAATTCTTTTAAGGTCAACTAGTTACTAATTGGGGTTGAAGCACTTGGTGAGGAAAAGGTTATTTTGAAGCAACTTTTGCGAGATCGTTCCGAGGAATTGCCGATAAATACCAAGTTCCCGGTGAAAGATGAAAACGAGCTTTTTAAACTAAATAAAGCCATAAACGAAGACAACAAGAATATTTATGCAAGTTACAATATACAAGTTTATTGTTATTGAAACTGCTTTTAGATTCAGTTTTTTCAATTCACCGATAAAAGCTATGAGATCGCTGTTCCAACCAGCAGGTGTGCTTAAAAGTTTTTAAAATTATAGAATCAAAGATCACAATATCGACGGAGTTCAGGGAAAAAATTCTCTCAAAATTTGAGACGCCTTTTACTCCGCTCTGCTAGCTATTATATTTAATATTTGTTAAAAAGCAAAGTCGAAGCATTACTAATGTCAAACACTATTTAGATATATTTATTTCTGGTTTGAATAAACTTTATACTACAACACAAAAAAAAATAACTTAATAATTGAAAATAATAACTTTAGAATAACTTGCAACGCGCCACGCTCCGATCTTCATTCCATATCCCGCAACTCACTAACATACTGCGCTATCGCCAGCCATCTCTTCCTAACTTAACGGTGACCAGGGATGTTACAAATCGTCATTGGAGTAGTGTTGTTTTTCTGCGAATTGATGTTCCATTGCAGGATTCGTAACTCACCATCACATTCTTTGGCATCCGTTCCTGCTGTTCGAAGATAATACCGGATCACTTGGTTTGCACGCTCAAGCTGACCATTAGCGCGAGGAGCTCTAACTGCTGTTTTTATATGTTGAATATTACTATCCCTGCAATACTGCTCAAACTGTTTTGATATGAAAGCAGTACCACGGTCTGTTTGGTAATCCGAAATAACAGCTAAGTTCGTTCAATAATTGTATTACCGGTTGAATTTTGGTGCTTTGACTGTCAGATATTTGCTAAATACAACGCTAATGGGAATTATATACATATGGCCTCGTTTGCTCTCGATGAATGGTCCAAGATTATCAACGTAGATTTGTCTGAAAGGAAACGGTTCCATGGCGTTTATGTGAAGACTCCCTTCAGGTTTTCCACCCTTTGATTTGTTATAACAGCATTCGATACATGACGAAAGGTAATCCTTCACGTATTTCCACATACGAGGATTTTCCCATTCATACGTCGATAAAGACGGTTATTTTGTAAAGAGTAGTCGTTTTGAATTTGCTTTTTCTGATCAGATGTGTGTAGTGCTTTTAGAATCGCCACAATATTTCGCAGGTTGTCATCCTTTAGTTGCATTGTTAGTAGCCGGTCATCACAATCGGCTTCAATAAGTTGCATTACTAATTCATATGACTGACTGTGATCATCTCAATGGTGGAGCTCTACTAACGGGATTTACGTGGCTCATACGGCTTCCAGCTCGATGGACACATTTATAGTCGTATTCGGTAAGCGTTTCCACCATCTTGTAATTCGAGGAATTAAGGGCGTCTTATTTTTCACACTAGTAATGGCTGAACAGTCCGTGACGATTCGGAAGTATTTTCCTAGTTGGTAGATACGAAAACGTCTAACCACTCCTACCAGTGCAAGGACCTCCAGCTCGTAACTATGGTACTTTGATTCCGATGGAGTGCACTTTGTTTCCGCTGTCCTTTGACTGCAATAATACTGCTGATATAACTAAGCTGCTGGCATCTGTATGTACTTCATGCATAGCAGAGTATTCATATAATGTATGGATTGCTACATAAGATATTTATTAAAGTTTCGTAAGCCATCTGCTGATCTTCCGTCCATACAAAACTTTCTGCGGTTGCTTTCGTCGTTAATCTCGTAAGCGGTTTTGCTTTTAACGAATAGTTATTCACAAATTTCCTTAAAATTCCAGTTAGTCCCAGAAAACGTAGGAACTGCGTTGGAGTTGTTGGTTTTTGGAAATTCTTTATTACCTGCACCTTGTGTTCTCCAGGTACAATACCACTACCACTCACCTTGTGTCCTGAAAATCAAATATTTGTGTCCAAAAAGTTACATTTATCAAGTCGCAATGTAACTTACATTTTTCCAAAATTTCTAAAAATAGTTCTAGCTTTGCTAGACCTTCATCTACTGTTTTGCTTGCGATTACAACATCATCCAGGTAAGCGGTTGCTGTGTTTGGCCAACCCAGTGCTACCAGCTTTTCTAGTATACTCTGGAACACTGCGGGTGCATTTTCCAATCCGAAAGGCATCCTGTTATATTCATAATGTGGATCGGCCGTTACAAATGCAATATATTGTTTGGAACTGTCTTCCATTTCCACCTGGTGGTACCCCATCCGAAAATCAAGGATAATAAAATAAACATTACCTGATAACTGGGCGAATATCAGGTCAATGATAGGCATGGGAAACGGCTGCTTAATTGTAACTTTGTTAAACTGTCTTTAATCGACACATAATCTGAACTCGTTATTTTTTTCTCCACCAAAACTATTGGTGGAGAAAATTTCGCGCTCTAGCATTTCATAAATAATTTTTTTCACCATCGGTCTTCGGAAGACGATATGGTTTTACGTTAACTGGAATATCTGATGTACAACGTATATTATTTTTTATCAAATTGCATCTTCCGCAACCTGATGTTGCGGAAGTAAAACGTTTTTGATATTTCGTGAGAATTGTTTTTAAATTAGCGACTTCAGTGTCCATCAAATTTTCCGCATATCTCTCTGATATTTTCTTGAAGCCAACAATTATCAGTATCAATTATTAATCGCTTTCCATTGGAAAATAACACATCTCTGATAACATAATATCAGGCGACATTATACTGCCGTCCTCCACTAACAAGTCCGAGTCACACTGATATCCATCAATTTCTATTGTTTTAATTTTCAGCTTGCACAAATATCAACCACCTCCAAAACCATTTAGCTGCACACAGCATTCCTCTTGTGGTTGTAAATTAATTGTGACACTCTTGCGAATGTACGATCACTACCCGAATCGACAAATGCCGTTAGCTCTAAGTTATTTATTTTAACCGTTTTTACTGTGCCCTTGTCTTTATTCACAATAATTTTGTTACAATTATCACGCATAATCGATTGTTTACCATTCAATACAAATTCGTTAAATTTATGTCCCGTTTTATTGCATTTCCTGCACCTTTCACGTTTTTGTGGCTGTGGGCAATTTCTGGACAAGTGACCGCGCTACTAGTGACAATTAAAACATATTATACCACTATTATCTCTCTTCTTAAACTTTTGGTCGTTACATTTCATAGAGTTATACGCACAATAATTTGAAATCTCTCTTAAAAGTGCACCGCAAGTTGCATAACAATTTACCGACAATTTTTTTTTTTCAAATCGAATCGTTTATTCGATTAATAATATATTTGATTAGAGATTGCCCATCTAAATTACCGCGGCGACCAATAGTCAACACTTTATAATAATACTCATCTGGTCTTTCGTTTAGATCTCGTCGCGTATTTATTGTTTCCATGTGGATATCGGCCGGATTTACTATTGACGGAAATTCAGTCAAAAATGCATTCACAAATTGTTGCCACTGTACGAAAATATGCGACAATGCATCAGCCACTCCTTGCAATTTTGGCTGCACCGCGAATAAAACTAAGATATCGTCCCACCCATATGCTTCCTTTAATTGTGTAACTTTTGTTACAAATTGCACAGAACTTATTGTCATCATTTACATTTGCAAATGGATTCCTAGCTCTCATTGCTTGTTATGGAGCACACATGCTATTGTTATTCACACTAATATTTGTACTTTGATAAGGAGGCAACGCCGATCGCTGTTCTCGTGGAAACTGGGTCACTGGAGCATAATATGTAGGGCAATTTTGGTTTCTTTCGTAAGAAATTCCATTATCGCTTGCTACCGGCGGTGCATTCGGCACCGTAGTACATAAATTATTTTAAAACGCATATATAAGTTTGGTACCCGCATACATAGGTTCGCTACCCGATGCCACTGTATTTGCACTGGTATATATGCTATTACGTTGAAAATCATTTAAAGAATCGATAAACGAGTGATCTGATGTTAGTCTCTCTAGGCACACGGTGGTATTGGAACGCGCCGGCGACTTTCCGCTGCTTTCTTGCCATCCAAAATTTGCAACAGCTTCCGAAACGTGACTGGGATTTGCATCGATATGAGTTGCATCGTTTCGTACCGCTCCCTCACGTTAAGATGATGACGAAGAACTCATCGGTACTCCTCCCTCACTCGCGCTTGTAAATTTATCGTTCGCGTCGTATTCATCGAGTCTATTTAATAGAGTAGTGCCGTGTGAAGAGACTTCAAGCTCTCGCAGCTTTACTCTTCCACTTTATCCTTCGTAAAGCTAAACATGACTACCAAGCGTCGTGGTCCTCAACCCGCCACACTGCATCGGGTGGGGCAACACTACAGTAAAAAAAGCATTCAACTCACCAAGTTTCTCCCAGCCGGGTATCCTCCTCCTCGACGTCAAGCGAGCCCGCCCCATCATTGCCGCCTTAGCCTATCATATTACATATATTTACACTACCAAATATTATACTTTTATATAACTAAATAACATTTTTTACTTAACTTTAATTACTTTATATTTAATTTTTTTTAATACTTAAATAAATAACATATAGTTAAAAAATTTTGTTTACCTCTTTTCTTCTGATGAGGTTTTCCAGTCTTCTCGTTGACGCACTACTCTAACCGTTTGGTTCAATATGATATTTTTCTTTTATTTGCACTCAATAACGAATGTTGTTGTACAACTCACAAAATTCAGCCTCATTAGTCTTTAAAAAAAAAAATTTTAAATCGTCTCCTTGATATTTTTTTTCTTTACCTTTTGATCAATTCCACATTTTTTTGTAAAAACATAATTTCACTTATAGGAAATATTTCACTTTTGTTGGATGTCTGCAGTTTATCTTTTACGAGGCGCACCATATATTTTTTTATATTTAAGTTTCAATTTAACTTTCCATCTAATTACACAACTATTCCTTAATTTACAAAATCTTTTAAAACTATTCAAGTTCCCCTACAACCTGACAACTGACAATTCAGAAATATAAAGATACCGTTTTCTCGTTACCACCACCTGAAATCAATTCCCTCCTTTCCTAATCTCCGTTCTATTTTTCCATATTTCGGACTCCTCCGCTATTCCACCATTGACCGTTTCAGCGGTCAAGCCGGTCAGTCAACTCTCTTTTTAAATTTCGACTAGTCTGAGGCCGTGCCGATCGTCAGTCCGAATATCCCGCAACTCACTAACATACTGCGCTACTGCCAGCCATCTCTTCCTAACTTTTTTTTTTTTAAACTCCAGTTTTTTTTGCACTCTACACCTTAGGGCAATAATCAAATTAAATAACAATATTAAACAACTACATAAATAAATACACAAAGTAATTTTTTAAATAGTTATTTAAATCAACATGAGGAAGAGGAGCCAGTGCTAATCTCCCATAAGGTTGGTTCAGAACTATTGCGTTAGAAAAGTATTATTAGAAATTGAGTGGTGTTGCTCGCTTCAGTCGCCGTGTTGTACCTGTCCTCTCCAGAAGCTTTGAAGCTAGTATATTAGGATGCTTGCTTAGTCGTTCCCGGTATTTTATGCTGTATCTTGATATTTCCTCATCGACAGTAGGGATGTTTAGGTCGTGACGTATTATATCATTCCTGACGAACCATGGAGCCTTTACTATCATGCGAAATACTTTTTGTTGGAATTTCTCAATGAGTTTTATATTAGTTTTTGCCGCTGAACTCCACAGCTGTATACCATATGTCCATTTGGGTTTTAGGATTGTGTTTATTGTCAAGCGATAACTGGGATTTATATCCCAAGAGCGAATATAAGTAAGTAAGCTTGATTCCCAGTTGTTTTCTCTTCGTAAGAATATGCTTCTGTCATGTCAGATGTCGATCAAGATGTAGCCCTAAATATTTAACGTCTTCGGATTGGGGCAGTTGACAATCATTTAATATTACTGAAGGACAAGTATTCTGTTTTAAGCTGAAGGTTACTTGCACAGACTTAGTTGCAGTCACCTTAATCCTCAGTTCAGTGACTTCTTCATTGGCCTTTACTCTGAAATGCCGCTCTTCCAGATATGATCTTAAGATATCATAAAACGTCTGAGGTAGCAACTTTTTCAGTTTAAATAATAAGCCATGGTGCCATACTTTATCGAACGCCTGTGTTATATCTAGGAAAGCAGTTGTGCAATAACGGTTTTGCTCGAGAGCGTTTCTTATTATGCTGTACACTCGGTACACTTGTTCTGTTGTGGCATGGTGTTCCCTAAATCCAAATTGATGATTAGGTATTATCTCCTTGTTAGCAGAATTGGTTTAAGTTTGTTTAACAGGAGCTATTCAAACATTTTGGAGACAATTGGCAAAAGGCTAATTGGTCTATAAGAAGTGACTTCCTCCAAGGGCTTCCCGGGTTTAGGGATGACAATAATTTCGGCCACTTTCTATTGACGCGGAAAATATCAACTTCTAATTATTGCATTGCAGAGATAGGTAAGGTATTTTATTCCTTTATTTGGTAATTCGCTTAATATTTTACCTGTTATCAGGTCGTAACTCGGTGCCTTTTTCACATTCAGTATCCTGTGCACAGCGTTATGTATTTCCGTTTTTGGAAAGGACGTGATAGGTAACTCTAATTGTCCTGGATTATTGAGAAGATTAAATACCTCCTCTTCCTCTTGCGGTGAAGTTGGTGGAAACGGCTTAAAGACCCTAGTAAGGTGTTTGGCAAATGTAATTGCATTCTCCGTATCAGTTTTTGCCCAGGAGCCATTTGCGCTTTTGATAGGAGGAACACGGGTGGTCTATATATAATTTTTATATATGTATGTGTATGATATGTAGAGTGCGATTCGAATCGAAGTGGATGTGTAAATTTTCTTTCTTTTTTAAAAATCCACCATGTGTAGACGTATAATCTATGCGAAAATTGTGGAAAGGGTAGCCAAAGGGCGTACCCCGGTCTGGTGATAAGTGCAAATTTTTTATGCGTTCGTGGAAAAATAAGGTATTTAATCTGGTGTTTCTGCCAGTGGCAAAAATACCAGTCCCCTGTTCAGCGTGGTTTAGTTACGCGGAACGCTGCAGATACAACGAATTTTGCGCCTAGGCGAATATAAGTTTATTTATTGAAACTTACTTAATTTGCATACGCGTTGCCAATTTATGCAAGTTCCAGCCTCTCAATTGTTGTATCCGAAAATTGAAAGAGCGTTGAAAACTGTTAAAACGCTTTCTGTAGCCAGAGTGGAAACACCGGAAGGAATGGCGCTGTTCCCAGATGGAATACCCAATTATGCCTTCAAAACCGCTGCTGCAATGCATCCGGAACCACTGAGGAAGTTATTTGAAGCATACATTAAACAGGGAGCCTTCCCTGCACGGTGGAAGACACAACGGGTGGTTCTGGCGCCTAAGAGCAATAAGCCACTAGAAGACCCATCTGCGTACCGTCCACTATACATACTTGACTCGACGGGAAAGGTCCTGGTGCGGATTCTCTGTGACAGAATATATCGATCAGTTGCTGAAGCCGGAGGATTGGCGCAGAGTCAATATGTTTTTCGGAAGGCGAGGTCAACAGTGAGCTCGTGAAAAAGGCGAAAGAAGCGATCGACGGTAAGAGATAAACGGGTGGCAGCAAAATGTACTGCCTTGTGGTCACCCTAGATGTAAAAAACGTACTTAACTCTCCTATCTGGACAAATATATCCGAAGCGCCAGCAGAATTCAAGATACCCATCTACCTGAGATGTATGGTAGCCAGCTATTTTAGCGACAGAGTATGACACGGACAAAGGGACACGAAGGAACGATATCACCGGTGGAGTCCCCCAACGGTCAGTCCTGGGTGCTCTCCTCTGGAACGTTATGTACGGTGGCATACTCCGCGTAGGAGCATCTCCGGCAAACTGGCGATAAAGCAGCAAGGTTATGCGCCCAACTCTGCCGCATAATGCCAAACATAGGATGACCGAAGCAGTGGAAGAGACGACCCATTACATTGTAGTAGTTAGATCCGTTATATTGTACGGAGCGCCGATGTGAGCTGACAAGACGTATACATCCGTAATATTGAGTCAAGAAGTATACATCCGTAATATTGAGTCACGCCGCACTATGGATTTGCAGTGCATACCGCACCACATTCGCAGATGTCGTACTAGTAATAGCCGGCATTATCCCAGCAGACCTACTGGTGAAAGAGGCAGGGGATCTGCAGAGTTGCCCTGATGGGAAGATAACGCCGGAGAACTTGCTACTTGTGGAGGGACGGGTGATATCGCAAATCGCGAGGAGCTACAGGTCGATGGGGCAGAGGGGTGTCAAGGTCGCTGATTGTAATAAAAAGAGGTTTCTAGACTTCTTAACTCGTGCAATTATCAACAGCACAGGCACAAGCTTAGTATGTTTCTAACGTCCGCATACTTTCCGTACCATGGGGAAGTGCCGCCACCACAGATCTTCCGGTCCAGTCACGCGGACAGGGCATAGTGGAAATGGGCACCTTGAGTGAGTACATTTGCTATTACATTCTCTCCACTAGCCTAACGTTATGTAACAAGGAAATCAGCCAACGTTTCGAAATGAGGTTAGGGAGGAAGTTATTGACATCACTCAGGCCACTGGACCTAATACCATACGAGTGGACAATTGGAGAATATCTGCCTCCTGCTCCTTTTCGGATTTTAGTCGGATACGCTTCTCAGTGTACTCAGAGGTACATATACCAAGACCTTTTAGGACACCAAAAAAGAGTGACTGGTCCAAATTCTCAAGATTATCGACCCAAAAACTTACTTTGATGAAAGTCAAACTCGGCGAAGGGAACGCTAACTTTGACAAGGCTTATGGTCGTCTTACGGGAACACCGAAAAAATCTTTTAACTATCTTGTCCATTGACTAGGCGGCGAGCTAAACCAAAACCAGTTTGGTAGAACGCAGAGTTAGGACTTTTTAGGAAAAGTCAAGAAGACTTTTCAACAAGGCCAAAAATAGTCAGCTGGAACAAGACTGGGAAAACTATAGTCAGCTTTACTGAATACAAAAGTAAAATTAAGATTGCGAAGAGGTAGTCCTGGCTACAGTTCTGGGGAACTCTGGAGTCGGTCAACGAGTTATCAAGTCTTAGCAAAATACTGTCCAGAATTCCGACGGTTCTCGGCAGTGTGAAGAAGCAAGATGGCTTGTGACGGGACTCCCTGGAGGTTTTGATGGAAATGCACTTTCCGGATTGCATGGACTCGTACACCGTCGATACGCAGTCGATAAATCTTGGCCGCGTTTCAAGGACTGAACTGTTGGATTCCGTGAAGGAGGACAAAATTGCGTGTATGGTAGGTTCCTTTGACCTGTATAAGTCAGCGGTTCCTGATGGAGTTATACCGCCTATGCTAAGGGCATGATTCTTCATCATAAGTCTCTCACCGTTTATTCTTAAAACACTTGAGAGACTTATCGATTTGTATATTAGAAGGGTTACCAATATTCGTACAATGGATATCGCACAACACGCATTCCGTAAAGGTAGATCAGTAGACAGCGCACTTTATGAAGTGGATGGCATTATTGACATATCAATAAACTATAAGGAATACACGTTGGTAGGTTTTCTGGACATTGAGGGGGCCTTCAGCGATGTAAAAACAGGGGCCATCTGCAAGGCGCTGAGAGATCACAGAGTCAAGGAATTCATAGTGACATGGATTAACACAATGCTAGTAAGCATAGTCATCAACGCCACTATGGGACTGGCTCGGTGAATAGGAGGACTACAAGGGTTACGCCGCAGTGGATTCTAGTAGTAAATGAGATATTAGAAACTTTCAAAGCAAAGAGAACAAAGGTTGTATCCTAAGCTGATGACGTTGCAATACTAGTCCCGGGCAAGTTTTTGTCAATGATTAGCGAACTCAAGCAATCAGCAATGGGTGCGATTTCCGAATGGGCTGAGTGCAACGGCTTTGGAGTTAACCCTACTTAGACGGGTAACGTAGATTCTTTCTACAAAAGCAAGATAATTAGGTACCATTCTTGACCCAAGTTAAACTGGAGAAGGAATATTGAGGAGAGAACAAAGACGGGTTTGGCTGCATACTATACCTGTGAAAGATCTTTGGGTAAAAATGGAGATATTCACCGTATATTGTGTATGCGATGTACACCACAATCATTAGACCAATTATCACCTACGGGTCCATCGTCTGGTGGAAGGCGTTAGGAAGGAAATGTAATCAAAATCGTATTGGAAAAGTAATAAGACTAGCCTAGGAATTTCAGGGCCTGCAAGTAGCAGGGCCTCAAGAAGGCTTAAATATATTATTTCAACTCTTACCACTAGGGGTGTTCAATCACGGTTGTACCGCCAAGTGTGCTCTTAGACTAAGGGAGTGCAACATGTGAAAATCTGCCAAAAATGGACATTGTACAATTTTGAGCGAAATTAAACGGAAGGGTCAAAGGATAGTTACAGCTGACTTAGAAACGGCTACAGACTACATGATTTCTTCTATAAGCCTTGCAGCTAGAATTCCAACTCTCTATCCAACCAGGGAAGATTGGGAGTCACGCTCTGTAACGGGTAATTCTGACATTATCACATACACTGACGGCTCAAAGATGGAGAGTAGAACGGGGCGGGTGTCTTTTCGGAAGGCAAGACAGTCATATCGGCTGCCAGACGAATGCAGCGTCTTTCAGGCCGAAATCTATGCAATTGAGAAAGCGGCCAGGCTGATACAAAGTAGTACAATTCGACCCTCGAATATCATGCGTGTGTGAATAGTCAGGCGGCGATTCAGGCAATATAATCCAAGACAGTTAAATCGAATTTGGTAATTAAGTCTCGTACCTCGCTACTGAACATTGGACCCACAAGGTCTCAGTTTGCTGGGTTCCCGGATATAGCAATATAGAATGACATTAACAAAAGCAGATACCTCAGTAAAAATCTTGATATGTGAACTATTTAGGAACATAGGTGAATTCAGTAATGCCGTGATAAACAACTTATGGACTAATCGTGACGAATTGTGATATCATACCAATGCTTCAACGTTGGCGTATTCCGATGAAGAAGAGATAGAATCGAATCAACACATTTTATGTCAATGTCCAAAACTACAGTTGAAACGATTTCAATGTTTGGGGTCGTGCTTCTCCACAAGCTTGACAAAGATAACGAAGGTGCACTTATTGGATCTCCTCACGTTCATCTGGAAAACCAAATGGATTAAGGGATGGTACTTCCAATGTAAGCGGCAATCGAGGGAAAAGACAAGTATCCCTCCTCTTGGCATTCTTGAAGGCAGTCACAATGGACATACGAGGTTTGATCAAAAAATAACCGTTATTTTAAATTTATCCAAAAAGTATTTATTTATTCATCTACAACTATCTTGTCCCCTTCAAAGTAATTCCCCTCAGATATAATACACTTATGTCAGCGTTTTTTCCAATCCTCGAAACACTTCTGAAACGCTTTTTTTGGTATCGCCAACCATCAGGTATGATAACGGTTTTGTTTTTGGCCAAAAAAATTACGCACAAGCATCGATGTGTGAGCTGGTGTGTTATCATGGTGCAAAATCCATGATTTGTTTTTCCACAATTCTGGGCGTTTCTGACGAATTGCTTCTCGCAAACGACGCATAACTTCAAGGTAGTATTCCTTGTTGACCGTACGACTTTGTGGCAAGAATTCATGATTGCAATCAAAGAAAACTGTCAGCAAAACCTTTACGTTCGACCGAACTTGACGTGTTTTTTTCGGTATTGGCTCATCTGGACGTTTCCATTGGGATGATTGGGCTTTGGTTTCAATGTCATAGCCATACACCCACGATTCGTCACCAGTTATGATCTTTTTGAGGAACTCTGGATCTTCGTTGACGATGTTCAACAGCTCCTGAGCGATGTCCATGCGACGTTGTTGTTGCTCAAAATTTAGCAATTTTGGAACAATCTTCGCTGCCGCACGTTTCATGCCTAAAACATCCGTAAAAATTACTTGGCATGAGCCGAACGATATGCCAACATCATCAGCAACCTCTCTGATAGTGATTCGACGATTATCCAAAATCATTTTCTTCACTGCGTCAATGCTTTCATCGGTTGTTGACGTACTCGGGCGACCAGGACGAGCATCGTCATTGACATCTTCTCGGCCTTCCTTAAACCGGTTATACCACAACTGAACTTGTGTTCTGCTCATAGTAGACTCGCCAAAGGCCACAGTCAACATTTCAAATGTCTTTGCGCATTTAATTTCATTTTTTACACAAAACTGAATACAGATTCTTTGATCCATTTTTTCGAATAGTACAAAATCGAAGACCACACCAAAACACGACTGCGGATTGATATTGAAGCTACCTAAGTAGGAAAAAAACATTTTTTTTTAAAATCCATTTATTTCTCAACATAGTCTCCTTTTACTCTAGACGCTCAATTGTTTATCTGCTAGGACAATTATGACGACCATAAATTGGACGTAGCGTTCTTAAAGTTGAGCTGACTGACTCCGAATTTCGGTAATAAATTTTAATAATTTCGACTCGTTGTTGGCTCGTATATCTTTGCACGACGAAATGTCAAACCTTACTGAAGAGAAATGTCAAAAGAGCGGGAAAAAATATGGCGTCGTTTGCTGTCACTATTGATTTACTTTTGTAGCGTTTCTTTGGAAAGCCCCTTTATTAATGTTACCCGCAGCAGTGTGTACTTGAAAAGGATTTTTTAGCGGGATTGAAATTTTTGTAACGGACGGACTTACGAAATTTTTGTTAGCCCCATCGATACCGCAAGACTCAGGTTCTAACTTTTCGTCACACCCTTCTTCTGAGAAGCCTAGCTCTGGTTCTGACATCTGAATATTGTTAAGCTTTTGATATTTTTGCGGGTAGTTGGCAGACATGGCTCTTCGCTTGAAGGAGTTGCCACCCTGAGGGCGGTTCACGTAATTCGACCGTCTTGATTGTATCAACCTCCATTCTCTCTGGTGGAGTAGATCCCATTGGTATTCTTTGATAGTTCGATGAAAAGTTCATGTTATTGTTATAATTCGTGTTACCTCTTGGAGGAAAGCGATTAAATGGCCTGAATGGAAGCTGTGGTTTAGAATCCTTACGAGGTACCTGACTTATTGGGACTGTCACTCTATTAAGAGTATTCGAATGAATTGTTTTCTTCCTTAGAGATAGATTCTGTATCTCCAGGCAAGCAGAGTATGCTTCAGGTAAGGTTCTAGGTTTTTGAATTATCAGCATTTTCGAAAGGTCACCATTTAAACCGCGAATAAAAACGTCCAAGGCACGGTTGCGGTAGGATTCCACCAACGGCTTGACCGTCTCCTGGGAGTATGTTGCTGTTTTTATTTTGTTAATGATCAGGGAAAATTGGTGATTAACCATGGCATAGTGTTCATCCAACTTGGACCCCTTCTGTGATAATTGATTAAGTTGGTGTTCTAGAGTACCAATATCCCTCTTGTCAGCATAGTGTAATGACAGACCCGTCTTAATGGATGGCCATTCGTCATCAAAAATATTATATGACACCAGCGCCGTATCGGCACCGCCCCGTATCTACTGCCTTGTGTGCTACAATATTGCTCTATAAATGGGCTTATCCCGCACTATTTCAAAATCCTTGAGAATCGATTTGACACTATGTACCCAGGAAACATATTTTACTGGATTGCCCTCGAACACCTGTAATTCCTTAACACAGTCTGGAAGCCTACATATTTCTTTTAGTTCCTGTTCTGTTCTTGGAGCACAAAGAGCTACGGAATTTGATTCACCGAATGGGTTGAGGCCAGGTTCCGACTCCCTGCCTTCGACCTGCGCTATGCGATCTTCGTCTCTTTTCAATTCTGCCCTAACCGCAGAGGAAACTACGGTTTCGTTCCCCGTTCTTTCTAATCTCCCTACGCGGCCTTCCAGCCCTTTCAGCTGTTCTATTAGAGCATTGACTGCTCCAGTCAAGCTCGTTAAAGAATTTCTAATATCTTCCATTATACTTATAACAAAATGTAAAAGGCAACGAATTAATTAAATAGGCATTTACCTTGGAAAAATCACGCTTAGGGCACAATTATTATCACTATTAATCACACAACAAGTTGTATTTTATTTAATGCACTTAAAACTTTTTTTTAATTTTTTCTTAGGCTTTTTGTCCCATAACTCACAAGCTTTTCATTCTTAGAAAATTTTCCACAAAATTCTTTCGTTCAGCAATTTATTTTCTTTCCTGTTTTTGGTTATGCTGTATTATTTTTGGTTATTATTTTTTGCCTGGAATGATAACAAAAAATTGAAGATACTGAGGCTATAGACTTTTTTATAGCATAGCTGGAGGGTCTGGCTTTTTGGGCTACAGAGTCGCAGCTGGCTGTTTTATTTATTGAACTGGAGGGTCCCTTGGGAATCGCAGCTCATATTGATTTGTTTTAAAATATTTAAAAAAAATTATTCAATTTTAATTATTCAATTTAATTGGAGCCCCTATGGACCTTTTTATAGCATAGCTGGAGGGTCTGGCTTTTTGGGCTACAGAGTCGCAGCTGGCTGTTTTATTTATTGAACTGGAGGGTCCCTTGGGAATCGCAGTTCTATTTGTTTTTAAATATTTTATAAAATTTTAAATTTTAATTCGTCAATTTAATTGAAGCCAACTTTATTGAAGAATCCGCACAAACTTTGGAGCCTGTCAAGGAAGGATCGTGTTCTCCGTTTTAGATGCCCACTTTTAAAGTCGTGGGCAACCTACTAAAGCACGATTTACTTCACACAAGAGCTCCCTCTTCCCTGCTGGTCTCCAATGTTGGAATTTGTTCAGACATTAGAACTTATTTGCCGTGTTCCCATGGGTACGACAATATTCACTCCTAAGAGCGTGTCTAATGCTAATGAAGAACCAGAAATTAGAAAGGGATAAACCTGTTGTGACCGGTCTCTAAACCGCTGACTCCTTCGCGAGGAATTGAACCACGGTCTCCCTCAAGAGGGTGTACTAACCACTATACCACAAAGGAGTCAGGGTCCCTGCTCGGGCGCCAGTTAACGTGATCGCGACGCGTTACATAAAAAATAATAATTTTATGAAGCCGACCATTGGCTCCAATTGAAACGCACTGTTATTTTGTTTAAGTAATTTATTTTGACAGCGATTCGTTCTATCCAAATGCGGACTGCCGAATAATAAAACGTTACACATATTTATAGCCTAGAATAAAAATAAGCATAGCCTAACTTAGCCGCTACCCTAAAACTGCTGACATGACGGTTCCCACAATGGCTAAGTCGCCAGTGCACTCGCTGCTGCTCTGCCGCAGAGCAGCAGCGAGTGCACTGGCGACTTAGCCATTGTGGGAACCGTCATGTCAGCAGTTTTAGGGTAGCGGCTAAGTTAGGCTATGCTTATTTTTATTCTAGGCTATAAATATGTGTACCGTTTTATTATTCGGCAGTCCGCATTTGGATAGAACGAATCGCTGTCAATCGCACATTTTTTCAAGAATGCGTGTAATGGGGATAGTCCTATTATGGCCTCAATAGCAGCGGTTGGGCAGTTTCGCATGGCACCGGTGATTGCCGCGCAAGCCTGCCTTTGAAATCTTGTAAATATTTTCTTACCAGATTCTTCTGTTGTCTTGGGCCACCACACAAGGAAGTAATGATTGGTAATGATTGGTCTAACCATCATTACATACATCCAGTGTATCATTTTTGAGTCAAGACCCCATGTTCTACCAAAGAGACTTCGACATGCCCACATTGCTCGTGTGGCTTTGTTTATCCCCGAGTGTAGGTGAGAGTTCCAATTCAGTCGCTTATCCAGAACTACACCTAGATATTTGACCTCATCGGAAAAAAAAACAGCTATTTTACCAAGGTTCAATTTTAATCTGTTTGTAAAAGGAACGAGAATGGTTTTGCTAGGATTCATGCATAACCCCTCTGCGCGACACCATTCTGAGATGAAGCGTAGAGCCTGATTCATAATGTCGGATACTGTTCTTTCAAATTTGCCACTAATAATGACAGCAAGATCGTCAGCATATCCAATTGCCCCAAAGCCTAACCCTTGTAGTAAGAGATCGTCAATAACTAAAGACCATAGAAGGGGTGACAACACACCGCCTTGGGGACAGCCTTTCATTGCCTTGACTGATACGGCCTCGTCTCCCAGAGATGAGCTAATTTGTCTGCTTTTTAACATCATTTTAACCCACCCAACAGTCGGTTTAACGATATTTTTGCAGAGCATAGCCCCCTCTTTAGAGCCGTAACCGGTATTATCAAAGGCGCCCTGACATCTAAGAATGCACATAAAGCAATTTCCTTGGAATATTGAGCTTTCTCAATCTTTGTTACAAGGTAATGAAGCGCTCCCTCCGTGGATTTTCCCCTATTATATGCAAACTGAGATTGGTGCAGGGGTGTTGTTCTGTCTAGCGTTTCTCTAATATGTAGATCCACCAATCTTTCCATAGTTTTTAGAAGAAACGACGTGAGACTGATAGGTCTGTAAGATTTAGGCAGTTCGCTGGACCTCTTGCCCAATTTTGGAATAAATACCAAATTGACTTTTCGCCATATGGATGGTATGTACTCCCTGCTTAAACTGTTCCTAAAAATAGCAACAAGTGATTCAAACATTATATCCAGTCCTCTTATCAAGAGGGCTGGAAAAATGTTATCCTCACCTGGAGTCTTGAATCGTTTAAAGGACCCAACAGCCCATTTAACTTTGTCTGGGGTCATTTTACTCCAGACAAACTTCAGGGTATTTTGTCTAATACGGCCCTTTGGTCGCATGACGGCTGATCCAGTGTCATTGACACTCTAGTTGACCCCGGGAAGTGCACTTGAAGCAGGTATTCTAAAGTGTCCCTCCTGTTCATTGTATAAGACCCATCTGGTCTTCTAAAAATCATCGAAAGTGAAAGATAAGACTATGCAGTCAGCAATAGGGAAAACTTGGACAGAGAATAGTTAACCAGGGTAACCTAGCAAATCGACCCGAAACCTCCTGGCACCAGCATCAACAAAATTAACACCACAAAATTATTCACTGAGGATATCAGCATTATCATCAACAGAATCAGTCCACCACGACGTTGCCAACGAAGATATCACATCTAAACCAGCAAAATAGAATAAAAACTTTATAATTATTTTAAGTGAGGAATTTTATACCAGTATCTATAAAAAAAATTCAAAACACGTGCTGAAAATAATTGTAAAAGAGGGTATTTCTTGATGGTTTTTGCAAAAGAAAATTTATTATACCTATTAGATTTTCAAAATCCTCACTCGTCAACGGGCGGTTATTCGCTAACCTACCACTTTTCGTAAATTCATTTGTCGCTGATAGTTTCGAAGATAACGATCTCGAAATGGACCTAAAGTTTAGATTGAATGACATTTACAATATCGTACTGGTATATGACGTAATCCCCCTGACATAAAAAATACATAGCGTTGGGAACTATATTGTTTTCGACCTTTAAAACTGAAGCGGAACACAAACTCATTTTACAAGCAGTGCAGACAAATTAAATCTGTTGCGAAATGGAATGATTTGATACGTGTTTTGGATAAGGAGTTCAAAGAAGAAAAATCGCGAATCTCTGCTCAGAACGAATTACTAACCGCCAAGCAAGTATCACAAGAATCATTTAAAGAATTTGGCGAACGAATAGGAATGTGACTGAAGGCTTTACATTCTGCACATTCGGTAGTACTAGTGAAGAATCAGTAAGGACATACTTAAAGTGGGAAAATGATTAATTGCCCATTCAGATTTTTGCGTAACCAAAACCTGCGGATGATTTTAAAAGCTCACAACAAGCATGATTTAAAAAGAATGCTGTAGAGCATTCAATACTGCTCTTTAAATCGCCTCAGTATACGTGACTTCAAAACAAACCTTCCTGCAGTTGCAGCAAAAGGTTAGATAAGATTAGATAAGATCACATGCACTTATTGCAAAAAACTCAATCACACTTACAAAGAGTGTAGGCCACGGCAGGAACAAATCGCGGAATTTTAGAAAATAATAGAACTTGTAGACAACATGTAAATCCTTTTGGAGATAATCATCCCAGACAAGCAAACTACATAGGCGGGAAATCGGGAAATAATCATGCACGGGAAGAAATTGTCGGAAATCCTTCCCAAATACAGATAACAGCCGATGTGTACCAAGGAGAAAACTAAAGCATAGACTTTCATCTCTTTTCTTTAAGAATTCAAGGATCCGGTGATCCCTCTCAAATCAAAAGCTAACGTCCTTTCTAATAGACACTGGCGCAGAAATAAGTTTACTCAAAGATTTAAGTAATAATTTTTTATGATTATTTTAAGTAAGGAATTTTATAGCAAAATCCAAATGATTTGATTTGGTTACTGCATGGCTTCAGTCACAGTATATGAGTCGCTTACATAGCTAATTCACTAATACATCTTTAATCGGTAATTTGATATTATTAACCACCAACTGAGAAGAACTATGCTTGCCACAACAACAGGGCGTGCAACAACAACAAACGTGCCACAGCAACTACTACGCGCTTGACGACAAACGGACTTTTCCCAAAAACGCTTAGGGTCGCGTAAGGTCAAGAGGGGACAACAATAATACATTAGCCTTAGCAACAGGAAGCAGTAGTCGAAGCAACGGCTAACGGAACTTGGCCAACAACAAAAGTTGCAACAAGTGTCTATAAAAGCGACTGCAACAGGGCATACTCTCTCTTTTCCTGCTGCACATCATTGAAGTTAGAACAAAGGAAACGTTGCTGCATCGTCATACGCTACCAGAGGATCAAACCAATGGACACACACACAAGTGCTGCATTTCCTACGAATGCTGGATTTTTCCAATCCACTTTCATAGCAAAACGGAACTTGTTCGTTGAAGGTGATATGGTGGAACTGGTTTTTCAATGCACCACCGCGGAAACTAAAAACTAGAGGCGCCCGGACAGAGCCGCCCAGGAATAGTGCGTTTGCTATGAATTTGTGGTTTTTCAATGCGCTTTCATAGCAAACCAGAGTTACTTGTCGCAGTTAAAACGGTGGAAGTGGTTTTTCAATTCACCACCGTTGAAACTAAAGACAAAAGACACATGGAACCGTTGAGACTGGAGACAATGACTGCACAGCGCCAACTACAGGAGCGCCCATCCACAAAACATTAATCACTACTATTAAACATTTTGAACTTGCAATAAGCTCAAATACTTTGTGTTTTAGTTACGGTATAAATAAAAACTTGAAAACTACAAAACTCCGAGGGAAAGATTTCTGTATACGACTCTTGGCGAACCGATGAGTTTATGCCAGCGAGATTTAAGTCCTTATAATGCAAATTGTTAAAAATTAAGAAGTTACAAACTACTCCATACCATCCACAAACAAACGGAGCACTTGAGCGGAGCCATCTCACATTAGCGGAATATCTTCGACATTATGTAAATAATGACTCCCTCACCTGGGATGATTGGATCCCCTGTGGAATGTTTGTGTTCCACAACACACCACACAGTAGTACCAGCTACAGCCCCATAAATTACTTTATGGATTTCCTGCCAAAATTCCTTCTAACTTACAAAAAGATCCAGCATTGAACTTGAAGTTTCATTAATATTTTAATTATATTTTATTTAACTTTAATCTTAATTTACATATAAGAGTACATTTTACTCCAAATTAATATTTAAATGTTTGAGCTGCACGTCCGTTTCTTACATTCACTGTGTCGGGTTTCATAATTTCCACCCATTTTTATACTTTCAATTTGGAATATTTTCTCTTGGATTATATGAACTAAGTGAAATAGGAATATTTTTCTGAGGGCGACTACCAGGAATCATTTAAAGAATTTCGGGATAAATTTAAATGCGAACCTTCCAGGAGTCATTGATTGAATTTCGAGCGTTGATTCTTAAGAAAACATTTCAACTATCAACAGAAATTATTGCCAGAATTTCGAGCGTTGATTCTTAAGAAAATATTGCAACAGAAATTCTTAATCAATTTTTGATGTGCACTTACGTGTGTCATTACAGTACCAACTCCTTAGTGTCAAAGATTTTAATAGTCAAATTTTACTCTGAGACCTGATATTAATTTCATACGTGTAAGCGGTTCTGGTGTTAATTTCAGGATACCTGGAACTGGTGATAATGATTTACCAATCCATTTGGTTGGGGCTTCAACTTCTGGTGTATTTTCTGGTTCTAAACTGTTCATTATAACTGCAGGTTTCAAGCAATCGATCGAAATGACTTTTTCTTCTCATGGTACTAAAATTTTAAATATTTTATCAGAACTTGTAATCACCTTAAATGGTCCCTCATATGGTTTTCTCAATCTGACTGCACCATGACGTGTATCACCAAAGGGTTTGAGCCTTCTCATTTGTCTCGAAATAGGTTCATCCATTCATTGTCTGCTTTCAAAACGGATGTTTCTTAAACGAAGTCTCCTGGTAATCTTAAATTTGTGCCAAACACCAATTCTGCTGCTGATGCATCAATGTCACTGATAACAATTGAATGGAGTCTCAATATTACTAGCGCAAGAACATTCACCCAATTTGGATCAGTATGACATTTCAATGCTCCTTTTAAAGTACGATGCCATCTTTCGATGTACCCGTTTGCTTGGGGCTGAAATGCTGTAGTTGGTTTACTTTGATTCCCAATAGTTTAGCAAGTTCGCGAAACAAGCTGGACTCAAACTATCGACCTTGGTCCTTTATCAATTGGGCAGCTGCAGTTGATTCAGCTGTAATATTCTCCGAAGCTGTTGCCTTAGTCCATCTTGTAAAGAGGTCAATATACGATAGTAGGAAGCCTTTACATATAGGCAAAGGACACACAATAGCAATACTAATATATTTAAATCGTTGCTTTGGCAATTCAAACTCTCCAAGTAGACTTTTAACATGTCGATGAATTTTTGATTTTTGACACACTTTGCAGGATTTCGTCCAATTACAGACATCTTTATAAATTGAGGGCAAAAGAAAACGCCTGCTCACTAATTTAACTGAATACCAGGCCGTGAAGATTATCATAAAGTGATATACGAAAAGTTGGTGTAATATACGGTCGAATATTTTTTGTTGACATATCACAATAAATATCCACTACGTGTTCGGGCATATGTATTATTATCACCATTTACAAACTGCTTTGCGGTGCGTTGAGCAACTGTTTCAATCATAAATCTAAGCGCTCCTCTTTAGCTAACAGTTTGTCGATGGCGTTCCTATTGTATTTATTCTAAATAGCGCTTCAGCCACTTTTCCTCACCTCTAACATGCCGAATGTCCGTGGTATATTGACCTAAAAAGTCAAGGTGACGTAATTGCCGTGGGGATGCTTTGTCTATCTTCCTGCTAAATGCGAATATTAGTAGCTGGTGATCGGTGTATAGCGTAAACTGTCGTGCATCCAAAAAGTTTTCAATTGCTGAGTATGCTGCTAATAACTCTCTATCATATGCACTGTAATTTTGTTGAATGGGTGTTGGCTTCTTAGAAAAAAAGACGATTGGCTTCCAACCACCATCAATCTGTTACTGTAAACTCCACCCATACCTGTGTGTGATGCAATAATGACAGCAAGAACGTTAGCATATCCACTTGCCTCGAAGCCTAAACTTTGTAGTTTGACTACGAGATCGTCAAGAACTAAAGACCATAGAATGGGTGACAACATACCGCCTTGGGGACAGCCTTTCATTGCCTTGACTGATACGGTATCCTATCCCAGAGATGAGCTAATTTATCTACTTGTTAACATCGTTTTAACCCACCCAACAGTCGGTTTAACGATATTTTTGCAGAGCATAGCCCCCTCTATAGAGCCGTAACCGGTATTATCGACATCTAAGAAGGCACATAAAGCAATTTCCTTGGAATATTGAGCTTTCTCTATCTTTGTTACAAGGCAATGACACGCCCCCTCTGTGGATTTTCTCCTATTATATGCAAACTTAGATATATGCAGAGGTATTGTTCTGTCTACCATTTCTCTAATATGTAGATCCACCAAACTTTCAATAGTTTTTAGAAGAAACGACGTGAAACTGATAGGTCTGTAAGACTTTACGCCATATGGATGGTATGTACTCCCTGCTGAAACTCTTCCTAAAGATGTAAGGCGATGTAAGGACTGGTTAGAATTAGGTCTAATACCTCTTCTCTAACCGCGATAATAAAGGTTGGCCTTGCACCCTTATTACATACGTTGATATTTTTACTTAAGAGAAAACTTAAGAGAGACTCACCCCTGTTGTTGATGTACGAGCTTCCAATGCATGATGATGCGCGTTTGCATCGCAGCCAATCACGTACTGCACATTGTTGTTTTGGCAGTGCCCAATAAGCCCCTGCACCTCAACGGGAGGTATAATGTTGGAGTCACCTGGAAAGTAGGCGGACTCACACACAATTTCCTGCGCTCCCTTCTGTTGTGAGTTAGAAGCAAACTACCTACGTGTAGTTTACTCACAGCACCGACTCCTAATAGATGCCACACTATGTTGGATTAGCATGTGCTAAAACTGTGTTATGATAAGGCATACTTCTAGGGTCTAAGTATTTTAAGTCAATGTGATCTGTGTAACATTATCATGTAAGCTTTTAGGGTATTACAGTTCCGCAGTCGAATCGACGAGGGCAGCGTAATGCACCGTCGCCACTTTTGAAGTAGGTCAGTTGGCTTGACCAACTGACACCAATTAGCAGGTGCGGAACTGGAACACCAGAAAGGTCAGTTCACAGACTGAGATAGATGTTTAAAAAATAGTATATAAGTATTAGGTTTCGTAGTAATAAAGGTCTTGTAATTTGAAATTGAAAAGCAATAAGTGTTTGAATTCAGCATTAGGGCTTTTAAGTTTTCAGCCACGCGCCCGAAAGAACTGCGACAGGACGTCCCCCGCCAAGCAAGGACTCGAGATCCCCAACATTTTTGCGCAGCCGGTCTTAAGGACCTACAGGAGGAATCCCAGGGCAAGGAACCCTGTAGCAGGAAAGAATCCTGCAACGAAAATCAAAGGACATCTTACTACAATATTTAAAGGACCAGGATGCCATCAGGAAAAATAATGGTGAGTAGAGTGTATAGTAGCGTAAAATAAGTAGATACTTCAGCGACCCTGAAGGCGCCGTAGCGCTAGTCAAAGAAGTTGCGACAAAAAGGCGCGTTTGCGCTGTTGCACGCAGCTTTGTATGGCAACCAATAACCGTCAGTATGATCGGACGGTCTATGTATGTTCATCCTAGCTGTGAGGATTTTTTTTGTAGGGGATTTGAGTTTGTTTGTCGTGAGGGGCATTTGTATTGTTTATTAAGCCATGCCATCTATTTGGGAGACATTTAAATTATTTTTATATTGTTTAAATTCAGATTTTGTGAATTTATGTTGTTTGAAAACAAACATATAACATTTGATTTAAATATTTTGCATTTTGAGCTTAGGGTATTAGGTAAAGATATTTCAAGAAATGTTTACAACACGTGTTGTGCATCGAGTTTATGTAGTTCGGAAACTACAATTTGCGTAGCGACGTTAAAGTAATTTTACGTACTAAAAATACGAAGCATGCAAGCATATCATTGTGCGAAAATGAAAATGCGTATGATTCTACGGTAAAATTTCTTTCTTTGGGTATGAATATTTTTGGAAATAATTTTGTGAAACCAAAAACTTCCTCGGAATTAGGAGAAATATTTTTAAAAAAAACATTTGTTTCTTATTATTAAAATAAGTATAATTTTTATGCTAGTGAAAGTATAATTTTTGTACTAGAATAAGCGGCATTACACTAGGGAAAAATGGAAACGAAATTGTGTTGAGTGAGAATTTAAGCACTCACAATTGTTTTATTTTTCTCTTTGCTTTTAAAGAAAACAAAAGTTGGGAATGAACATGGAAGCACTGAGCGACAACTGAAGGATATAACGTAGTTACTGAAGGACGGAAAGCGGTTTGGGACTAGAAAAAGAGGAGGAGAGCAAACGCGGGAACGGAAGCGACTGGCGTATTTGAGGAAAATACTGGAGGAACAGCAAACTGTGGAGGTCCCTATGCCGTGGGAGCAGGCTAATAGATTGTGGCAAGTGGTATGCCGATTGGAGGAACAACAATGCAGGAGACGTGGAATGCTATAAGAATAATATCTTTGTTATTCATAATTTGTTAGTTTAATTACCTTAACTTGTTTAAAAAAAAAAAAAAGTATTGTTTATTAATAAAATTTATAAATATAAAGAGAAAGAAAACGAGTTTGTACCATTTATTACGGCGTCCTAGATAAGAATTTGTTCGGTCTATGGAAACGCCAAGAGAAGCGATAAAATTGCTGGAAGCTCAAAAGCTTCAGAGCGATGCAATTCAGAAGAGAATCAGAAATTGCAGGAAAGACAGCAAAGCAAGGAAAAACAGCGCGTACTACCGCAAGCGCATAACGGAGTTGGAAGCCTTGTTGAATGTATTCAATAGCAACAACGAGGAATTGTTAAAATTTAAGGACTGTTGTGGTGACAAGGAGTACTTCACCAAGGATTACGCGTTACACGTCAACGGTTTGACACGAGACTGGTTGACTAAATTCAAGTTGGATTTAGAAGAGCTGGAAGCACAGGAGGATAGTCCTAGTTCGCAGGAGGACAAGGCTTGAGACAAGCTTAGGTCTCTGCAAACTGAGGTAAAATTGTTCGCAGAAAAATTGTTTGAACAATTGGAAGCGGCAACCAGCAAGAGTGAAGCCCAGGTACTCTGGAGATTAGCGAGAGACGGTGGAAACCTGTCAACTCTGGAAGCAGCAGACCAAGCGTTAGCTACTATTCAGAGTCGGACGGAAGAAAAATTTTTCCAAATCTTCAAAGATACTGAAGAATTGAAGATAAATACGGAATTCCTCGAAAATAAAACTAGAGTACTTTCTAGGCAACTCCGGGAAACTGAGGAAGCCGCATCGCATCTGGAGAAGGAAAACTTGGAGCTCAAAAGAATCGGGGCAACCACTAAGCCAGCAAGAGTGAGATCGGCTTCAACCTCGCAAATACAAACACAGACAGTACTAGCTTTGCCACCAGAAGTTCGCTGGCCAGAGTATTTAACTCCGGAAGGGATAGGTCGTGTGGTAAAGCCTAGATTAATATCGACTGGAGAGAGTGAAGCGGAGTTTTTATTTGACGCATCGGAAATCGGTGTCGAGCCTTTTTCTCCAGGAAGTCCGATTAATAATAAAAATCGGGGTTGTCCGCCAAAGGAGCCAGAAGCAGTAACAGTACAGGAAAGTCCCAATACAGTGGACGATATTTCGCCTGTACGGGCAAACGGTCGAAGACTAATAAGTTTGAGTCCGTCGCTAGTCAAATACATTTCAGATCCAAGGGGAGTGAATTTGGAAAACACCCAAAAGGATAACTCTCAAATTTTACCGGTCATAAATAATACAGGAATACGTAAAATGGGTATCGAGGATATCTCCAAGACCGTGTCCAGGCTAGTACCTGTTTACTGGTGCTGCTTCAGCAGATTTAAGGTCAGAGCTCAGTAGGTTCATTCAAGGTTGTGAGTTTGCAAGGCGGAGCATAAGCCCTGATGAGTTACAGGATTTCTTCGACTGCATAAAGCAAAGGTTATTTGGAGATGCGTACAACCTTGTGCTGCCAAAACAATTCGCCAGTGTGAATGAGCTTTATAGCCTTCTGAAGAAAACTTATCTTAAGGAGAGAACTCTGGAAGACATATCCCAGGAGATTAGAATCGGGAAACAACTGGCAGGGGAAGACATTCGCGCCTTTGCCAGGCGTTTGGAGTCACTTCGGATGTTGGCCCAAAAAGTGGTCAAAAATAAGTACGATGGCGTTGGTGATACCGCGTTATTATACGAAGTTGACAAGTCAGTGTTAACGACTTTCGTAGTGGGGCTCCGCAATTCCGCTCTAAAAATTCATATGCTGAATAGCAAAACAGGAAATCTGGAGGAATTGGTAGAAAAAGCAATTCGAGCGCAAGTCCTTGTGGAACGGAGTACGGCCGGATTGGGGGAGATACATATGTTTGAAAATAGACAGGACAATTTAACTGCCGCTGTCATGGATAGAGAAGGAAAAAATTTCGTCCCAAACGTGTACAGAGGAGCATATAATCCCGGTGTCTCCGACAGCAGAGCCGCGTGTCAGAGAAATCCGCACAGGGAGGTTGTACAGAGGGCTCCCACATGTTCGTTCTGCCACAAGCCAGGTCATACAAGGGATGAATGTATTACACGCAAGAATACGCCCTATTGTATGGAGTGCCAAACATATGGTCATGAGGCAAGTAGACAGTGCCAAATAGATATTAAATGGGTTCAAAATGAAAGGCAGCCGGGTACGAGGCGCCCGGATCCACCCTTAAGGGACAGCAGGGGCAGTAGTCCTCGAGTCAATTCTACGGAAGGGAATAACCAAGGAAGAAATCCTTTCAGCACTGGGAATGGTCAGCAGCGGCCAAATTGGAATACTAGAGGAGGACAAAGGTTAGGCAACACCCAACAGGGGTTGAAATGCTTTTCATGTGGTAGGATGGGACATCGAGCTGCGGAGTGCAGGGATAGGCAGTTTCAACAGAGGAACCAGGGAAACTTCCAGCGGCCCAGTCGAGGCCAATAGACTGGAAAGCCAAAAGAAAGGAAGCAACAGTTAGGCCGAAGGTACGTGTGACTGGTAATGTAGGAAGTACAGTCCAGGAAAAGGAGGAGCAAGAGGCTCTCCGATACCACGTACCAAGTAACGTAAGAACAATGGTTCAAGTTACGGAGGAGCAAGAGTCTCTCCGGGAGAAAATTTTTGAATGCGTATTGATTTGGGTAACTGTGATGATTCTAGTACTTAGTTTCAATAAGGTTAGGAAGTATAGGCCAATCGCCGCGTATGTGGTACGAGGATGTATAGTTAAGATATTCACGGTAATTTTGAGGGAGTATAGGATTGTAAGGGATAACTGTGGTGCATGGAGAAAACAATTTGAAGAGTTAGGAAGTAGATACGCGTCCATTTTGGAATCAAAAGGGCGTTGTTTCGTTGTGAGCAGGATAGGTGATACTTTTATCGAGATACCAGCTTCGTAAATTCTAGTGTTTTACGGAAAGGACTAGTTGTTAACCCAAAAGATGTAAGAACACTTACTGGAGCGTTTGGAGGATGCATCAGGACACTGGGGTCGCTCAGAATAGGGCACAGTGAAGTTAAGGGCATGAGTTTCAGAGTGCACGCAGTGGAATTGCATAGAGAAGGTATCCCGGCCGATGGGATAATTGGCCGCGATAATCTCTGGGGCCGCACCATACTGGATGCGCTAGAAAAACAGTTATCATTTTATGATGATAATAAGAATAGAATCCTTACTCTCCCATTAAAGTCATGGCAGGAAGGAACCGTGAATAGGGTTAAGAATTGTATAGAGGTAGTGAACGCATAGTGAATTGTATAGAGGTAGTGAACCAGAATAGTTACTATGCGTGTAAACACGAAACTTAGGACTGTTGTTTTGCACAAGCAGCAGCTAGCGGACGGCGTATATATGGGAGAGACCATAACGCACGTTAATAAGGGTAAAGTGTACGCTTGTGTACTAAATGCGTCAGAAGAGGACTACTATATGGATAAGGATTTTAGGCCTAAGTTCACTAGTTATGATAGTTTTAAGGAACCGAGTTATGGATCGGTTAATCAAATTAAGCAGGTAGATATAAGAAAGAGAATGGAGAGAGTGCTAGAATCACTAAAGTTAGACCCAAGCGTAAATTCGGAAGAGAAGGCATCAATAGAAGCCATTTGTGTGTCATTCCATGACAGATTTTTGCTGGAAGGAGACCAGCTAACATATACACCAGAGGTAGAGCATGAAATACCTACTAGGGTGGATCAAGCACCGATTAACCAGAAGCAATATATATTGCCACAAGCTCACAAAGATGAGGTAAATAGGCAAGTGGAAGGAATGTTAAAGGATAACATTATTTCGCCGAGTATCTCGCCTTGGAATTCACCAATAATTTTGGTGCCAAAGAAGGGAGGTGCTCAGGGTCAGAAGAAGTGGAGAATGGTCGTTGATTTTAGGAAATTGAACGACGCCACTATCAAGCAGGTGTTCCCAATACCAAGGATAGAAGAGATACTGGATCAATTGGGACACAGTAGATATTTTTCTACACTTGATTTAGCGAGTGGCTACCACCAAGTTTTGGTGGATACCCAAGATAAGCAGAAAGCCGCGTTCAGCACCGGTTTAGGCCATTATGAGTTCAATAGAATGCCGTTTGGATTAACAGGAGCACCGGCTACCTTCCAACGGCTAATGAACCATGTGCTAACAGGCTTACAAGGGTTAGATTGTTTTGTGTATCTCGATGATATTGTAATTTATGGGAAGAACTTGCAGCAGCATTCGCAAGGTACTCCAGAAATTACGAGAACACAATTTGAAATTGAACACGGAGAAGTGTCAATTTATGCGAAGATTGGTGGTTTATTTAGGCCATCGTTGCTCAGAGGCAGGAGCACTGCCTGACCCGCAGAAGGTGGAATGCGTTAGAAATTTAGCGGTTCCAAGAAATCGAAAGGAAGTGCAAGCATTCCTAGGACTAGTGAACTATTATAGAAAGTTCGTGGAAGGGCTAGCCAGAATTGCGTTGCCAATTAATAAGTTGCTACGTAAAGAAGCAAAGTTCGAATGGACAGAGAGATGTCAGCAAGCATTCGAGAGGCTAAAGGAAATAATTAGCTCGCCACCAATTGGCGTACCCCGACTTTGAGCAAACTTTTTTGTTGACCACTGATGGAAGTCGGTAATGACCGACCAATAGCATTCGCAAGCAGAGCGCTTAGCGACACGGAGAAGAGATACTCCACAATAGAAAAGGAATTTCTAGCCATAGTATGGGCTACAAAGAATTTTAGGGCATATCTGCTAGGACGACCATTCAAGATATACACTGATCACCAGCCGTTGAGAGGCATAGCCAATTTGAAAGACCAAACGTCTAGGTTAGCCAGGTTCAGACACAAATTGTCTGAGTATGATTTTGAAATCATATACAAACCTGGGAAAAAGAATCTGAATGCGGATGCACTCAGCAGAGTACCGCAGGCACAGAAGGTATCAGTAGTGCAAACAAGGGCCAAGGCACGGTCAGATAAGGAGAAGGCCGAGAGAATTCAAGGGGATAAAATTGATGCAACAAGAAATGTTAGCAATGCAGGTGACGCTGCTAATGAACAAAGAGCCAGTAGTGTGGAATGGCTGGAGGATAAAAAAGATACCCAGGCTGTGTTAAAGGGTTTCCATGATTCACCTCTAGGTGGACACCAGGGATTCTGGAAAACCCATGACAGAATTAGGCGAGTATACGGATGGAAAGGTATCTCAAAGACATACAAAAATATGTAAAAAGTTGCCAAAGTGCCAGGCCAACAAAAGTTCAAGGCTAACAAAGATGCCAATGGTGTTAACTGACACACCAAAACAACCATTTGATAAAGTTCATATGGATATTGTAGGAATTTTACCTGAGACAGTTTCGGGAAACAAGTACATATTGACGTTCCAAGATGATTTCTCAAAGTATATGGCGTGCGTGGCTATACCCGATGCTGAAGCAGGTACGGTGGCCAAGGCATTCTTTGATGAAATAATAGCACGATACAACATACCTAAGGTTTTGATAACCGACAATGGTTCTAATTTTGTATCGAAACTGTTCTCGGAAACATGTAAAATGCTGGGAATCAAGAAGTTGCATATAACACCATATCATCCACAGGCGAATGGCTCACTGGAACGTAGTCATCGACCTCTGGCCGAGTACTTGCGCAGTTTTGCCAAGGAAGACGGCTCGAATTGGGATCAATGGTTAACCACTGCAATGCATGTACACAATAATATGGTACATGTATCAACGAAGCAAACTCCGTTCAGGACGCTCTACGGGTTTGATTTTAATATGCCAGCAAATCTGAAGCGCAAATGTGCTCCAGTGTACAATGCTGATGACCCGAATAAAGTGCAGAGGTATCAGCTACAGCGAGCGCACGAGTTGGTCAGAGAAAATCAGGATTGTGCTAAACGAGTACCCAGGGAGGCCTATAACAAGGTACTAAACCCAGTCGTTTTGAACGTGGGTGATCAGGTACTCATGAGGAATCAGGCTAGGAGAAACAAATTCTCACCTGTGTGGATAGGTCCGTATATAGTAGCAGAGATCCGAAGCCCAGTTACAACAGTCGTAACGATTAAGGGCAAGAATAAAAAGCTACATAATAATTTGTTGAAATTATTCCACGTTAGGCCACACACCTAAATTCATGTGTTAATAGTGTTTTACAAGTGTAAACACAAGAATAATAACATGAACAAGTACGTGTGTGTATCCAATAACACACACAGCGCCGATTTTCAGAGCCAATGCCAGTAAAAGTGTGCCACTTAAACTCGGGCAAGTAAATTGACGTAATGAAAATCTGCTTATTAAACACTATTGCCGAATGAAGGCAGTAGAGAAAATAATTTAAAAAAAAAAATGTATAAAATATTTTTTATTTGCAATAATAAACGGGTTCATTGCACGTATTTTAAAATAAAATAAAATAAAATATAAGACAGCGGTATGAAAGAATGAAACCATATATTATGATTCAAGGGCGAGACATTGTACGGATGCCCGCGTGAAGTAGTAAAAGAAATAATTTTTGCGAGCTGAAAATATGACTTCAATAAAGAATGAAAAAAAAATGGGAAGCAATAAATGCATATATATATTTTTTTGTTTGTTTGTGCGGTTTAGGTAGTCGCATGAGCAACAGAGTCAATAACTGGGGCGTTTATGCAATACGTTATTAAGTTTGTAGCTACTCATAACGTACACGGGTAATATGATGCGTTGACATTTTTGGCATGCGCTATGATGACAAGCGCATGTACCATGTACATATGTATGTATGTCAATAAGTAAGTATGAGCGCGGGTAGCGTGTAAGTTTAATATGAGACATGGTGGTTTGCATACATATGTTTAGCAGTAATATTTTAATTGTTTTATCAGTACGATATACATGAAGTCGTAGGGGTAGGGGCATGAAGGTAAACGTAAGTATGTTTGGAAGAGCAATAGGGAAGTAAGTAAAGTAAATAAACATGGAAGCAGTGTAATTAAACAATTTTATATTTAGTATAAGTAATGATAATAGGAAAAGAGGAAACTCAAGGAAATTGAAAAAGACACAAATTTCTAAATATATTTTTTATTGATATGAATAATGTAATAAAGAAGATAAGTATGGAATACAATTGATTTCAATTAGTTTGAATACAACTTCCGCGTGTACGACCCTGGAAGTATCGAACGTTGGCAGCATCGGATGTGGGTCGCCTAGCATTTGGTGCAATCGGTGCAGTAAGATGGTAAGCCGACCAAGGCAAGTTTTGACTCGTTTAACAATTACGTAGGACAATTATGAATGGGGTTGTTTTGAAGTAAGAGGTTAGAAAGGGTCTTGTTAGTATATTTAGTTAATATGGCAGGTTGGTCTAAGCTAAAATAAGTTAGGGAGCATAATTAGTAGGTAACAAGCTAAGAGGGCTAGTTGAGAATGGATAGTAGTAAAATCGAAATTAGGTTAGATAGACTAAAGTTTGCTTGTATTGTGTGTATTAAGTTAAATGTTAATTGAGAGAAAATCTGGAGCTATAGGCTAGCTGACAGCGGTTAGAAAGCTAGCGTAAAATTGGCAGAGCTTCAGCGCAGTAGCAAGTAGGGTAGTGTTAATACCGAGAGGGTGCCTGTATGTTTCGTATGCATTCATAGAGGGGTTTTCCACACTAGAGGTGTTATGAATATACACGAAACCAGGAGATTTTTTTTTAAGAGAAGAATTGAATTGGGTCATGCTATTGACAACGGAAATACATGGTCAAGGATATTTAGATATTCTCGATTATGGTAAGAAAAAAAAAGAAGATAAAAGGTCGGTAGATGGTGGATGTTAGTGTAAAATAGTGATAATTATAATGTAGCAATAATAAAGGGTGTCCCAACAAAAACGCAATTTTTAAAACTGGCAACATTGGAAGTGTCATTGTTTGACATTTGAACAATTGTTATTGTTTGCGAGTAGAAGGTACGAGGTTAGTAAAAATGGACACGAATGAACAACGCATTCTCATTGTGAAATTGTTTTACCAAAATGGTGAAAGTTTTGCGGCTACAGTTCGCAAATTGCGATCAATTTGGGGTCAGAATAATGCTCCAAAAGAGTTAACTGTAAAGAGATTAATGGATAAATTTGCCGAAATTGGGTATGTTAGTGATGTAAAGACAACAACGCGCCATCGACCAGGTCGATCGACCGAAAATGTCGCAGCTGTACGTGATGTTGTCGCTCAAACTGCATCCACCTCAATTCGACACCGAGCTCAGCAAATTGGTGTCTCCAAATCCACTATGCAGCGAATTTTGACGAAAGATTTGCATCTTCATGCATACAAAGTTCAATTGACTCAGGAACTGAAGCCAGCTGACCATGGACAGCGAAGGGAGTTCGTTAATTGGGTATTGGAGAGACAACATGAAAATGCTGATTTTGCCGCTAAAATCATCTTCAGTGACGAGGCCCATTTCCATCTTGATGGCTTCGTCAATAGGCAGAATTGTGGCATTTGGGGTGAGGAAAATCCTCGAGTGATTCACGAGAAGCAAATGCATCCTCAACGTGTCACTGTGTGGTGTGGTTTTTGGGCTGGAGGAATCATTGGACCTTTTTTTTATGAAAATGAGGCAGGTGAAGCGCAAACAATTAATGGTGTTCGGTATCGTGAAATGATAACCAGTTTTTTCTTGCCTCGAATTGAAGAAATGAATGTGGAGGGCATGTGGTTCCAACAAGACGGCGCCACATGTCATACAGCCAGAGAAACAATTCAATTGCTGCATCAGTCATTTCCCGGTCGTGTTATTTCGCGTTTTGGAGATCAGAATTGGCCGCCTAGATCGTGCGATTTAACACCATTAGATTTTTTCTTTGGGGTTTTTTGAAGTCGATGGTTTACGCGAATAAGCCGACGACGACTCAAGCCTTAAAAGAGGAAAATGGACGCTGCATAAATGAAATACCGCAGCATTTATGCAAAACGGTCATTGAAAATTTCATTAAAAGATCGCGTGCATGCCAGCAAAGCCGCGGCGGCCATCTGCACGATATATTGTTCCATACATAACCTCATTCTGTCTACTTTACGATATAATAAAGTTTCACGATTTTTTTTAAAATATCTGAGTTTTATTTAAAATTTAAAAAGTGCGCTCTTGTTGGGACACCCTTTATAACCATAATGATTATTTAAATATTTAGAGAAATAGAAATATTTATTAGATAAGTTATTATATCGATTACTACAGTATATGTGTAAGGCAGCTGTGTTCTTGGTAGCCTATTTGAGAATTCCAGCGAAATGCAACGAAACCGCGGAAGTGCAGAAGTCTGCCCTTGGCAGAAACGGACCTGATTTTGGTGATATCGGAGTTTCGCGATGCAGATCTGGAGCCAGTACTGAAAAAACTAGAATACTTGCAAGAGAAAACAACGGAGCTTTGCGAGTTAAGAGCAAATACGGCAGGATCTGACGGAAGTAAGAGAGGGTGTGAGATAACGGAAACAGAATCGATAAGAGCGAGACTCAGACGAAACGAGCAAGCTATGTCATTTCGGGGTAACAAACAACGCGCAGCAAGTTGACTCTGATCTTGTGGGTTATGGTTCAGTGCTTTAATCTAATTATTTGTCAATTAAGTGCTGAACGAGTTCCAAAATGTAACATTTTTGTAAATAGTCCGGGACTCCGCGATACGCACAATACTCCTGAGTATATCAGACGAAAATTACCTCCACAAACGTGCTATTGAACATGATTTCTGCTATCGCATTATTATTGGGCAGAACGCCGAGCTGGATAAATACATAGTATTGCATTTGGCTAAGAACGGGGAGGAGGATAATGACCTGCTATTTGAAACCAACGAGTTGGAGTGCAACTCTCAAGGATCTGTAAATCAATTGGATATTGACACACAGGCCCTGGCGAGTCAATGAGTCGGCGCATGCAGAATGACACCAGGCTCCCTAGTAGTTATTGCACGAGACAGGAAATTGCCAATGAACACACATTCAAAGAAAGCAAACGGCTTTTCAGCGAATTGAACAATTTACTTATACAGGGCAATCATTTCTGCAACTCCGTTGAAGACGTCGCTAATGCTGATTACGTATTTTTGGTCTACTCTACGTTCACCCAGACAGCCACCTGCGAACCGTATACTCAGACTTTGAACGGCGGCACATTCTCGCCAATGGAGTGTCCTTTTGTCCGGAAACCGTTCCGAGTGGTACATTTTTGATCGCACTCCTCGTTGGAAAAGGGAGGGATCGCCGCGATCATAACGCTGGCAGTGATCGTTTATATTCTGCCAGTTACGGATACCCACAACGAGAACCACAACCAACGGCGCAGCACAACAACCATACCGATAACGGCAGCCGACAACCGGATCATCAGTTAGCAGAAGTATAACGTAAGATTTTAGGTATAAATATCATAGCGGAATATAAGATTTAGGTATGAGAATAAAATGTATTGTACGCCAGTGAGAAAAGAGTCGATGAAAGACCAAATATAAAAAGGGGAAAAATATAAAAGAACAAAATAGAACAAAAGAGAAAAAAAAACTAAAAAAAGTAAGTCATAGTAAAGAAAAAAAGAAAAGAAAAAACGAAAAAATAAAACATGATTCAAAAACAAAAAGAAAAAAAAACATAAAGAAAAGAATAAAAAAAAGGAAATAAAAAGAACCCAAAGTATAAAATAAGGCGGATTGAAAAAAAAAGAAAGAAGAAAAACTATACACATGTATTGATTTAAGAGAATGCACTGACTGTTTGGAGTGCAGAAATAAATGTAAACTTTCATTAGAAGTTAGTTGCACTAACTTCTTTTAGAAAGAGGGGAGGGATGTTGTGAGTTAGAACCAAACTACCTACGTGTAGTTTACTCACAGCACCGACTCCTAATAGATGCCACACTATGTTGGATTAGCATGTGCTAAAACTGTGTTATGATAAGGCATACTTCTAGGGTCTAAGTATTTTAAGTCAATGTGATCTGTGTAACATTATCATGTAAGCTTTTAGGCTATTACAGTTCCGCAGTCGAGTCGACGAGGGCAGCGTAATGCACCGTCGCCACTTTTGAAGTAGGTCAGTTGGCTTGACCAACTGACACCAATTGGCAGGTGCGGAACTGGAACACCAGAAAGGTCAGTTCACAGACTGAGATAGATGTTTAAAAAATAGTATATAAGTATTAGGTTTCGTAATAATAAAGGTCTTGTATTTTGAAATTGAAAAGCAATAAGTGTTTGAATTCAGCATTAGGGCTCTTAAGTTTTCAGCCACGCGCCCGAAAGAACTGCGACAGGACGTCCCCCGCCAAGCAAGGACTCGAGATCCCCAACACTTCTCTGTTGCGACTTCAACAAGGATGGCAACTAGATCTTGACTAGTGAATTCTGAAATGATAAAATAGTTAGTATTGAAATCAATCATAATCGCCGCGCTGGGCCGCGGACAGTAATAATAAACCAACTTGCATCCTTTATTTGTAAGACCTTTGATTTGGCCCCCAATTTTTCATGGCACCTGTATTAGAACAATGGATAGGTCTTTTTCGGCAAATCTCTTGCACAGGGTGGCCGATTTTCCTTTAGCATGGTGCAAGTTCACCTGTAGCACTTTAAGAGTGCTCATTCGCGGCGGCTTTCCGCAGCGAGTTTCTGGAGCCTCGCGCCCATAGGACCCTTATTTTGTGGTCCCTATGGCCGCCAGTATTCTTGGCTTTTGGTTTTTGATGCTGAGGCGGCGCATGCCATACTGCGGGATCGCGTTTTCTTGTTGTTGTTATTGCACTTGCGATTTGTCTTTGTCACTCTAGCGCGGCTTTGCTAGTCGATGGTTGGTCGGCCTCCACTTCGTTAGACCTTGTGTCCCCAGCATGCCCTTCAGCACTGCTCCCGAGTGTCGGAGTTGTTTGTATCTTTTCGCTATCGCTGGCTTTTTCTGCCCCTTTGTTGCTCTTTAATATGAGACGCACGTGTCCATAGCGATAGGCTATCTTCCCCTTGCACTGTGACAGTTTAGAAAGTGATTCATCGTCCACCGCAATAACCATGTGAAGTGACGCACCTTCTGTTGACCCCTGTATCACCTTCCAATTCTTCGCTGCCATTGCATTCTGCGCCCCAATGGTCGCAAGAATTTTTTCATTGTTGAACTCGGTGCTCTGTGGGAAGTAGCCTCTGACCATATACGTTTTTGGAAAATTTGCTTTCTAAACGAGTGTTATTTCCAAACAATTCCCTTTTATCAGGCCGATGTGTTTTCTGATCCAATTAGCCTTATTCTCGTTTGAGCATAGGAACAGTAACCATCCGTTTCTATGTGCTGGGCCCTCAAACACTGGTTTGTCGTTAGTGTCGTTTACCTCTATCATTACGTCAATAACGGTATCTTGCATTAGTACCAACTGTTCTTTAGTGCGCCATTCACTGCTTATTAAATCGGTCGGAACAATTCCCAGCCGAATAATGCTGGCCACCTGACTGAACGTTGGCTTCCCTACATAAGGTGACGTTTAGGTCTTTTTTACAGATGGCGTTTCTGTTGGGGACTCTTCTGAGTGAGCCCTTTACGCCGTGGACTTCCTTTTAGCAATCTCTAGGGCCTTTTCCCTAGCGTGACCACTTGTCTTCGCTTGCTTAAGTGTCTCTTCTCTGCCGACGTCATTTTTATGAAGCCACTTTTTATGTTCAGATGGTTTAGGTCTGAACCAATCACCGTGCACCCAGATTTCTCTAAGGTCACACTATTGTTGTCACCACACAGTGTATCAGTGTCAGAAGAGTCCATTGACTCAAGACCTGATTCAATATTCTGTGGTGGTGGCATCGAAACCCGAAAGTTTAATTTTTTGCAACTGCAGTCAACACCGTAGATGCTGATGCAGAGCAGAGTTGGTCAACAATACCTACCAACGTAAATGTTGTTGTGAATTGACTAGGTGCATGTCCAACAACTCTGCAAGAAGAGGCGTTCTCCAGCCAAACAGCTGGCTTGTTTGAAATGGCCAACGATGATTGCCCAACAGCAGATTCATCGTTTATTTGTTTTTTTTCTTGTTTAGATATATCCATATAAATCCCACGAGTAATAGGGTATATAGGTCACCCACGGCAAAGCCCTTATACAATAGGAAGGCATTTAATTAAAACCGGAGGTCACCAGGTATCCGGAGTTCGCAGTCGAGACTAACCGCCATATTAGCCACGCATCCTTCGGCATATGCTGTTCCACCTTGGATTAGGAGTCTGTCTATCTTAGTCAATTGTACATCAAAAGACTGGTATGTGCCATTAAATATAGCATGTCACCAGTCCCCCAATGCACCCCTGTTTTCATCCGTCACCATGTGCAAGTGATAGATTTGGCTTCCATCAGAAACTTAATTACGGCACATACCTAAGTACATGTTAGTTCCCTTGAGATACCTGCGGCTCTGTCAGTGCCTCGCGAGCTTGAAGTTTCTGAGAGAATACAGAGAAACGTCTCTCTTTTTTATGTAAACTGTAGTAGTGTGGATGATTTTCTTCAAAACCTATGATAAACAAACCTATACAGATTGCCAACTAATGATAAACAAAGCATTTTTTAAGATTTAGAAAATTTGACTTCTAAGTGTCGCTTCTCTGTCTTCTCTGATTCATAATTCTCTCTTGCTCATAAATAAGCGTGAGCGTTATTTTATCCAATTTCTCTTTCGCTTTTTTCAAATGTTTTTCAATGATTTTTACATTATCCCTACAGTAATTATTTACATATTTAAAAAACACCAACTAATTTTGTTGATTATTACGGACAGCAGTGGGAAACAGACACTTTTTACCACTTTGATGTATATACAAGATATATATATATATATGTATGTGTACGAGTATATGTATATATATATATATATATATATATATATATATATATATATATATATATATATATGTATATATATATATATATATATATATATATATATATATATATATATATATATATATATATATATACATATATATACACATATATATATATATATATATATATATATATATATATATATATATATATATATATATGTATATGTATATGTATATGTATATATGTAAGAATGGTAGCAGGTGGGCTTCGTGAAGAAATGCACAACTGCTTCCTTAATTGATATTTTAAATGTTTTATTCGTTAGAAAATACGAGGATAATAATAAAGTTAATATAAGGCGAAAATAATATTTAGAAAGTTTGTTCCGATTTGTAGACGGATTTCTATTAAACTAGATCACTGTCTTCTTAAGACGACAACCGACACACCCGACAACTGTAAAGAAAAAGAAACTACTTATGAGCGTGCTATTGAGTGACAACTGAACTCGACGACTTACTGTGCACGACTGACTGCTATACATATATATATATATATATATATATATATATATATATATATATATATATATATATATATATATATATATATATATATATATATCTATATATATATATATATATATATATATATATATATATATATATATATATATATATATATATATATATATATATATATATATATCTATAAATAGTTTGGCCAGCGGCACACTTTGCCCGTCATAATCTCTACTGAGGGCGTTATTCCGCTTTGCGAAGCCATCTATTTTATCTACAGCCTTTCTTGCATTCATATACCATATGACATCTTGCATTCATCATATGACGATCCATACTTACACCACATAGCGATACTGCAACTGATCTGGAACCTGACAAGCAGTCAAAAATAACAGCTGAGAAGACCTGACCACATACGTTCCTGCAATAAAATTTTACACCGATTCCTAGAATCCGCTTTTCCGAAGCAAATACAAACAGCTCTGCTCAACGACACTTCCAAACATATGGAAGAATACGTGCCAGAAAGTATAACAAAACCAACCGATCCTGCGCCGGTGTACATACCGAAACCAGCCTTGAAAGTCAGACCACTACCACTTACGATCCATGAATACTATAGACGCCAGGAACAACACAAAGAACACAACCAGACGATAATCCCACAGTGCGCCCAGAAACCTTTGAAGAAACGAGGAGGACAACCAAACAAAAACGTCAACTGGCCCATTTACTATTTAACGTTAAAGACGAAAGTAACCCACCGGCGTGGAATGAAGCAACATGAATCTGTTATAGTTAAATTAAATAGTAAATTAGCTTTGGATGTATTCAAAAAAGATCTAGCAGAAGCAACAGAATTGGCAAAGCGAATCCAGAACAATGCCAAATACATCGCAGGTGATGCAACTAAGGCATAATTCATTTAACTCACACAGTGAAAATATCCAATTTTAGCGTTAGATATCAGATAACCACACAAATTTCGTTACACTGACTTACAGAAAGCAACAAATTACATTTTTAATAGACACAGGTGCAGACATCTCACTATTGTAAAATAAGTAATAAATTAGCAATCCATGAATACTTTCCCGACAACAAATGCAAACTGACGGGCATAATAAATGTAGAGGTATATTCTGAAGTTCAAATCGAACTACAAATAGAAATAGTTGAGGAAACTTGTAACTAACCTTTCCAACTGGTAAACAAAACATTCCCAATAGAAACAGATGGCATTCTGGGTAGAGATTGAAAAATTCATATGCAAAATAGACTATGAAATGTTTACAATTTCCATATACGTAAACGATCAAACCTATGCAGACCAAATCACATCAGATAAAAAAAATTCAAATACCCGCAAAGAATTAAAAGAAGGTATATTTGTAATTAACTCAATAGCATCAAAAAACGGCATAACTCATATAAAAATATTTTATGACAACACAACAGTATACATAAAAAAATTATAGACTACCACACACTCACACAAAAATAGTAAATGAACACGTACAGAAAATGCTACATGAAAACAACATTGAACCTTCAGTCAACTCATACAATGCTCCACTCCATTTGGTTCCCAAAAAGAACACAAATGACAACAAGAAATGGAGACTTGTAGTGGACTTTAGAAAACCGAACGATAACATAATCAATGACAAGTTTCCACTAACTCGACTAGAAGACATTTTAGACAAGCTAGGAATAGCAAAATGGGTTTCAATACTAGTTCATTCCATCAGATAGGTCTTGAAAAACAATCACGACAACTAACAACATTTTCTACCTCAAGCGGACACTACTAATTCAAACGACTACCTTTTCGAGAAAGTCAAGAATCACCAACAACCAAACACCGCCAATGAAGTCAGAAGATTCGTTGCATTCTGAAATTACTATTGAAGATTCATTCCGGAATTTTCAGATATTGCGAAAAGTTTGACTCCTTAGTTAAGAAATCAGTAAAATTCATATGGACAGAAGAATGCCAAAGCTTTTGATACACTAAAACAAAAACTAATTAATCCACCCCTATTACAATATCCAAACTTCTATAAACCTTTCATCCTAACTTCAGATGCATCAATTTATGCACAAGGAACCGTATTATCGTAAGGAGAATTAGGAGAAGATTTACCAATTTCATATGCTATGATTTTAACAAACCGGTAATAGAAAAAGAACTACTAGCAATACATGTAAACCTTATTTATTTGATTGGAAGTTTACCGTAGTAACTGATCATCGACCACTAATGTCACTAATGTCACCCATAAAAATCCTTCATCTAAAATGACCAGAATTAGATTAGATCTCAGCCACAACGATTTCGACATAGTTTACAAGAAAGGTAAAACGCGGACGCACTATCGAGAATACAAATTGACTCGAACCTACTAAAAGAAATGATGCCGACAGAAATAGACGAAAAGGCAAAACGAACATTGATAATTTCAAGAGGAGAGGCTTTATAAAACATGATAAATAAAGAAACAAAAAATAAAGAGGCAAATAAAATTGAAAATAAGAAAATAGGAAATTGCATATCTCAGAAGATTGATTACCTTCAAATGTGGCAATGTATATCTATAATTGATGTCAAGAAAACTAAAAAATTAAAATTCTATGTCGACAAAGCTTTGAAAAAATGAATATTTATTTTGAAAATAATACGCTGCACATATGCGAATGCGATAATTCAGCGAATCAAGATTCGACACTGAAGAAGCTTCGACCTAAAAATAAGAATACAAATGAAAACATAAATCAAGCAGAAATCAATGATAACTCAACTAGACTCGATTCTGAGGAAATTGATATCCAAAACTAAGAAAGAAAATAGAAAAGAATTAGCCATAGCAAATGATGATGATATATTCAAGCTATATGGAAAACAAAAATTTAAAGAGCGTACGAAAAAATAAAAATAAATAGCAAAAGTCCTCATATAAAAATATTAATATATACCCTCCAAAAAGAATAACAGATGACTTAGTACAATACAAACTAATTGACGAATGCCACAGAACTGCACACTTCGGAGTAAGAAAAACCCTGCTGAAACTAAAACAAAAATACATTTGGAAAAATATGAACCAAATGATAAAAAAATTTCGTTACCAACTGTGACACATGCGCCAAATGTAAACAAACAAGACACACAAAAGAACTGCTTACAATAACAGACACCCCTAATAACAGTTTCGAAGTAATATCCATCGGCACCGTAGGGCCACTAAAAA
Organism: Clusia tigrina; assembly: GCA_920105625.2. Classification (NCBI taxonomy): domain Eukaryota; kingdom Metazoa; phylum Arthropoda; class Insecta; order Diptera; family Clusiidae; genus Clusia; species Clusia tigrina. The sequence goes on from OV050030.1 coordinate 327,013,852, forward strand.
TTTCAAACGAATACCGCTACATACTGACCATGCAGTGCGAGCTGACAAAATTTGTAATCGCACACCCAATGATAACAAGAGATGCACACACAACAGCTAAGACACTAGTTGCACAATGCATTCTCAAATACAAATATTTTAAAGTGCTCAAATCTGACAGGGGGACAAAGTTTACACACGAGCTAATATCAAATATATGCACATTACTCAACATAAAACAAACATTTTCGACACCATTGTTGCGAGTCAAGATACGAATACCTACGAGTAGTTGACTCGCGACACAACCCAAGTAGCCTATCGACCGGTTGTAGCTATAATTAATATTACATATATGAATTTCACAGATGTTACAATTACACAGTGACACACAAACTAGGGCTAAAATGCACCATTGGCATTTTATATAAACTGGCTCATTGCCATAATTGATTTGGTCAACACCTGTGTAATTGGAACACCTAAGTAGGTTATAAAAATATGATGTAACTAGAATTAAGACTATAAATAAGAGTGTTTTAAGAATAAAGACGGTTGGTGTATTTCTGAAAGCGAAACGGTGTGTGTTGTGTTTACGCCGCAGTCGGCAAGTGTTTTACAGGTCCGGCAAGGATTTACAGGTGACAGGCAACTGCAGGGAGCATTGCCACAGCTAACGCTCGGAGAACGCAACAATTGGCGCAGCCGGTCTAAAGGACCTATTGGAAGAATCTTGCAACAAAATTCAAAGGACCAAGATGTCTTCGAATACAATAATGGTGAGTATGCTTATATTAAGACATTTAAGTATATAAGTGCATTTTGTCGACGATTCTTCGGTGGCCCTGTGGGCGCTTTTGCGCCGGTCATGCAGAAGAAGCAGCATCGGGGTTGAATAGCCGCTGCGGTTAGGTGACACTAGGTTGATTCGCAAAAATTGTTAACGGTCAGGTTGTATAGGTTTGTTTCACTGAGATTAGGCTCATACTTTTTAATTCTTCTTGTTTCAGCATTCTCGGGGGATGTGGAACGTGTCTGCTAATTCACGGTTTTTTCGTTATCGAATTGCGAACTTGTGTATACCAGTTGGTTTGGTTCAGAAAGAACGTGCCACGGTATAGGGTTCGTACGGTTACGATAGGGGATTTGTGTTTGTTTGTCGGTAGGGACATTTATATGTATCAATTTATATTGCTTTGAAATCAAAATAAAGATAGATTAAAAATATTTGGCATTTTGAGTTTAGGGTATTAGGTGAAGAGGTGCCGACAACACGTGTTGTTGCATCAAAGTTTTTGTAGTTCGGAAACTACGATTTGCGTAGCAATGTTGAAGAAAACATTTAAATGCAATTATTACGATGCGCATACGTTACGGGTTTATTTTTAAATATGGATTCGAATTTCCGGGATTGAATCAAGACATTTTTGCCTGTAAATCCGATTTCGGTTTTTGCGAATTGGGAGGATTTTTGGGAGTATTAAAGTTGGTGATTGGTTATGGGGATACATGTGAATAAATCAAGGTGTATCTGTGAGGAAGTCAAGGACCAATTTGCATTGTTGGAAGCACTTAATGGACGCCGGTAGACAGCGGATATTGAACTTGGAAAATAAGTAAAGAAAGAATATTAAGATAGAATTTACGGTGGAATGTTTTTTTTTAATAAATTTGTATTTATCATTAAGTAATATGAAATAAAAATAAAAATTGCAATAAGTTAATAACAAGTTTTAACAACTATTGGGTTTTATTTGTAATTGGGATACACTATCTGTTCTGGCATTTGGGATGAACATATGGATGGAGATTTTTCCTTGAGATTGGGTTGTTCAACGGGCTATTTATTGGATTAGCCAGAGTACATGGGACTATCGAAGGAAGTGAAGGAGTTGCTGAAATCCCAGTAAGTGGTGGGCAAAGAAGTACAGAGGTTGATTTCCAGCTTCAGGAAGGACCGGAAGGATGTAAAAACGGTGAAGTATTATCACAGACGAATCACCGAGTTGCGAGGTTTGTTGGAAAAATTTCAAAACAACCACGTAAAATTATTGCCGCACAAGGAGGTCTGTAGAGACGACGAATACTTTGCGACGATTTTTCCTGGATATGTAGAAAATTTAGTGTCAGGGTGGCTCAAGGTATTCGAGACGGATTTAGCAACAATTGAGGCACCGAGTGGGTCTCCTTTAAAGAGAAAGGAAGGCGCACAGGACGAGTTAAGAGCAGTAAGAACAGAGGTGAATCTTTTCACCGAGAGAGTATTCGAGCATTTCGAAGCCAGCGCGGGTAAGACTGAAGCCCAGACATTGTGGGAGGAGGTCAGAGTAAGGGGTGGAATATCGCCTTTGGAAGTAGCCGATTTGGCGCTGACTGCTATCTAGAGAAGGAGGGAAAAAGAATTAGAGGAAGTACGTAAGGAAAAGGAGGAGCTGAAAGCTGATAGAGAATACCTTCAAAGTAAAGCTAAGGAACTCTCAAGACGGCTCGAGGAAACAGAGGAGGAAGCTTGTTTGTTAGAGCAAGAGAATTTCAGGTTTACGGGAGCGACGGTAGAAGTGAAGCCATCCCAGCTGAGGCCAAGTTCGGTGTCGACGTCGGAAATACAAACGCAGACGGTTCTGGCTTCGATACCGGAAGTAGGAAAATAGTAGTGAGGGATTGCGATTTAGGAGGGCTACCGATTAGTTTCATTGAAGACCAGGCACAGCGCGAATCGCAGGTGAATAAGAAAGCAGCGACTCAACCGACGAGCGTAGGGAAAAAGGATAAAGCGCCTCAGTCGGAAGAGCCTATATACGACAAGCCAACTCGTTTGGAAGCACGGCGGCCACTAGTTTGCGCCAGGATCTGGTTAAGTATCTATTGGAAGAGGGGATTAATAGCCAAGTAGCTACACAAGAAGTGAGGTTATTCCTGTGGTGGTTAACTCGACAGTCAGAATGAGCATGAGGTGGCCAAAGCTGTGGAGAAGCTTGTGCCTATGTTTTCTGGCGTTGAGATTTACGATCTCAGGACGGAATCAGGAGGTTCAAGGATGGATGCAAGCTTGCCCAACAAAGTCTTCCGGGAGCGGAGGTTGAACACTTGATAAGATGCATAAGACAGAGAACAACAGGGGACGCGTTTGAATTGTTGGCGCATAGCCCGGTGGATAACCTGACTGATTTATATGCTCTCCTGGACAGGACATACTTGAAACAAAAATCTTACGACGTACTCATAAGAGAAACCCAGGAGTCTATTCAGAAGCCTGGAGAGGAATTGAGAGCCTGGGGCCATAGGCTCCAGCCACTGAGGAGTGCAGCGAGTGCAGAAGCAAACAGGCAATTCCCTGAAAGTGCGTCGGTATACAAATCGCAAATAGAGAGGGCCATGGTGACGGTGTTCAAGGCCGGTTTAGTAAACAGGGACTTGGCCAATTACACGCTAAATCTGACACAACGGTCAATGGCAGATTTGATAGAGGCAGTTACGTCTGCAGAGGTGGCCATTCAGCAAAGAGCGACGACGGGGGGCATATGCTGGACGAGTGCACCCGCTGGTTCGAGTGTCCCGCGAAAAGAATTGGGGGGTATTGAGAAACGGGGAATGGACCATAGAGATCGACGACCGGCTGTAGAGGTTGTATGCTCATTTTGTAATAGGCACGGGCATTTGTGGGATGAGTTCCGGACGAGGAGGAATACTCCGTTTTGTGAGGATTTCGGAAATTATGGACACCAAAAAGGGATGAGTTGTCCAAGGAATGTATCAGCAAGACAACAGGGTAGAAAAAGCTTCGGAAATCAGCAGCAAAATACCATTGCCAGTCAGCAGAGACCCGTGTTGCCTCGTGGAAAACCAAGGGACCGCACATGGCAGCGGAACACGTGCGGCACTAGTACTAACCATCATACCTATGGTTCGCAGCAAAACCAATCATACGATGCAAGGAACGAACGGAAAGGAAGTCGCCACCCGACATGTACATGGTGTGGGCGCATTGGCCATATGGCAGAGAACTGTTTCGCGAGGAACAGTAACAGGCAGAACCAGGCAAACCGGTAGGGGGCCAACCTCGGCCTAGAGGTTGGAAACCCCAGAACACTGCTAATATACAGGCACCAAACGTGGTTTCCACGTAAGCGACAGTCGAGAGACCACAAACTCCGAAGATACAGGATACAGCACTCTTAGGGACAATAAATTTCTTTTGTCTATTGCTAAGCCTGTTTGGGGTAATTCGCCAGAGAGCAGTGGGGTTAGTCAGGAACTACCTCCCTGGTATATAAATATATATAGGAACAAATTTTAATAATATTATTGAAAGCTGCAGACAGGTAATTCAGCTGGCCAGGGGCATAACAGCATGTTTAAAAAACTGCATGGGGAAGATGAATGATAGTACGGCAAATTTTAAATCGTGTTCAAGTATATTTTTTGGTAGCACCGCTAGGTTTATGGAAGATATGTGTAGAGATCCTCCGCGATGTAAACATATTTTTGCTAACAATTTCAACAGTCAGTCTACCTACACGGATGATTCTTATGTGATCATTCCGTGCAAGGCAGCAAAAGCAGGTCAGCTGGTATTATTGCTGGACACAGGTGCGGACACCAGTCTAATAAAGTCTGAATCCATGAGGTCGTTTCCCAATGTACAAGCGTGCAGAATAAGCAGTTTAAGGGGGGCATTTGGGGGAAGTGTTAAAACCCTTTGCCTAGTGAAACTCTATATTCACCGTGCTGAGAATTTGGAATGGGATTTCCACATTATCCAGATCCAAGATGGTATCCCGGCAGATGGATTACTGAGAAGAGATAATTTGTGGAATTGCTCTATAATAGATACAGTATGTAAACGCTTATCTGTATGCAATGGGAACGGGAAAACTGTGAAAAATTTTAGACTTTGTGCAAGGGACAGTATAGGAAGGAACCAGAGTAGAACACGGAGGGACAGTTTAAGCAGGGAGCAGGAAAGTCAATCAGAAGGCATAACGAAGGCTAGGGCAATAACTGTAAAGAAGATAAGGGTACCTGTGAAAGAGGGTTTAACAATAGTAAACAGGCAAGATATACAGCGTGCCGTGCATATCAGCGATACTTTGGCTAACGCCACAGATTAAACAGTTGAGGCACCAGTGCTGAACACTCAAGAATTGGACGTAGTATGGGATCAGAATTGCGAGGCGACATGTTCCAATATCTCGGAGTACGACATTATAGAAGTGAGCGATGCAAGAGATTTTGTAGTGCAGGAAAAGTCTCGGGAGAATACCGAGAGAGCGGAGAAACTGAAAAACGAATTGGGAACGGGGAGTATTTTGAATGAGGAAAAAATCCGTTCAATAGCAAGAATGTGCGCAGAGTATAACGATGTTTTCCTACTCGATGGGGACGCGCTGCCGTTCACATCTACAATTGAGCACAATATTCCCATAGCGGAGGGGCAGTTGCCCATAAATCAAAGGCAATATAGAACTCCAGAGGCTCATCGTGACGAAATGAATCGACAGGTGGACAAGTTGTTGGAGGAGGGTATAATAATGCCGAGCAATTCTCCATGGAATTCACCTTTATTATTGGTTCCGAAAAAGTCCCAGAATAACACCAAAAAAAGGGGATTGGTGGTCGATTTCAGGAAATTAAATGACGTCACGCTGAAGCAAGTTTTTCCGAGAATTGACGAAATTCTGGATCAGTTGGGTCATTGTAGGTATTTCTCTACGCTAGATTTGGCTAGTGGATACCATCAAGTCTTGATGGGTGCGGAAGACAGGGAGAAAACGGCATTCAGCACGTCTTTGGGTCATTTTGAGTTCAAACGAATGCCATTCGGACTTACTGGTGCTCCAGCAACTTTTCAGAGGCTCATGAATAGCATTCTAACTGGTCTGCAAGGTATTGACTGTTTTGCATACCTAGATGATATAGTGGTATATGGAAGGAATCTGTCAGACCACAGAAGCAAGTTGAGTAAAGTACTGGATCGACTGAGGGAGCATGGTCTCAGGCTCAACACGAAGAAGTGTAAATTCCTGCGACGCGAGGTGGTCTATCTAGGACACAAGTGTACTGAGAAAGGTGCTCTTCCTGATCCTGCGAAGATAGAATGCGTCAAGAATATTGCTCAGCCAAGAAACAGGAAGGACGTACAAGCTTTTCTTGGTCTAGCAAATTATTATAGGAAATTCGTAAAGAATATGGCACAGTTGTCGCTGCCAATCACGAAATTGCTACATAAGGACACAAAACTCTAGTGGACGGAGTCATGCCAACAGGCGTTCGAAGGTTTGAAATTGGCTATTACGACACCGCCCATCCTGATTTACCCGGACTTTAATAAGCATTTCATTTTAACGACAGACGCCAGTGGTGAAGCTCTGGGAGCGGTTCTTTCACAGGAACAAGAGGGTAGCGATCATCCCATAGCTTTCGCGAGTAGAGCGCTGAGTGAGACCGAGAAGCGGTACTCTACGACAGAGAGGCAGATGCTGGCTATAGTTTGGGCCAGTCGTAACTTCAGATCATACCTTTTGGGGAGGCAGTTCATGGTTTACACCGACCACCAACCGCTAAGGGGAATCGTAAATTTGAAGGATCAAACGTCTAGACCGGCACGGTTCAGGCATAAGCTGTCCGAATATACATTTGATCTTGTGTACAAGCCAGGGAAAACGAATTTGAATGCGGATGCGCTAAGTAGGGTGCCGCAAAATACGAGTGTTCTGAGAATCACTGAGAATATCGCGGGATATGCGATCAATGATAGGCAAACGGAAAGGTCAAAAAGGGAACGAATGATAGTGAGGGCATGGATTGAATTAGACAGGGTAAAAGTGGAACTGGGGTTTTTGGAAGCGAGGGCAGTTTCTTTTGACATCACGAAAAACTGGTTAGCATACAGGTTCATCAGTGAGGGGTTGAGACGGTGTCTCGCTAGATTAGATGATATAAACGTACAAGAACAGGAAAATTTGCGGAAAGCGTTTGAGGATACAGCAGCGAGAGTCCAACAGGTAGTAACTCGGTTAAGGGAGAAGGCGAGATTTCCACCAGCCGAGAGGTGTGACACAGCACCGCGGATAGCAGCTGTCCAAACAAGAGCGCAAGTAAGGGAGCGAAAGAGTACTGTGGATGACTCCGCGAAGCAGGGGGGCGCCATGGGTGACGGTACGACTCCAGAATTACCTTTTGTTACGGACGCTATAATTGAACTGTCGGACCAGAAGGAGATTGAAACGGTGTTAAAAGATTACCACAAATCTCCTTTGGGGAGTCACCAGGGTTTCATGAAGACGTATAGGCGTATACGCAAGAACTATAGGTGACCTAAAATGGTGTTGGATATACGGAAACTCATCGCTGGGTGTGAAAGCTGTCAGAAGAACAAGGTATCAAGGCTAACAAGGATGCCTATGCAACTAACTGATACTGCTAACAGACCATTCGAAAAGGTGTTCATGGATATGGTGGGACCATTGCCCGAGAGCTCGTCTGGGAATAAATACTTTCTAACAATCCAGGCCGACTTATCTAAATACTTTATAGCGGTTGCCATGCCGGATGCTGAGGCAACCACGGTAGCTAGGATTTTTTTGGGGAAGTTGTAGCAAAATTATATGTCCCAAAGAGAATGTTTCGAGAATTTTTTCTGAAACGTGTAAACTGCTAAAGGAGAAGAAACTTCACATCACCGCGTATCACCCTCAGGCTACCGGTTCGTTAGAACGTAGCCACCGACCGCTAGCTGAATACTTGAGGCATTTTGTGAAGGAGGATGGATCGAACTGGAACCAGTGGTTGGCGTCAGCAATGCATGTGCACAACAACACGGTAAACGCATCCACTAACCAGACGCCATTTTTCACGTTGTATGGTTTCCAACCACAAATGCCATCGAATTTGAAACGAAAGCCAGCGTCTTTATATAATACAGACGACTACCCACATCTGTTACGTTATCAAGTGCAGAAAGGGCACGAGTTGGCTAGGAAGGCGCAGGAAAGGGCAAAAGAGGTTTCCAAGAAGCAATATGATGCTTCCGCTAATCCCGTGCAGTTCGTTGCTGGGGACAATGTTTTACTGCGTAACAATAACAAGAAGAACAAATTTTCCCATATTTGGCTTGGTCCATATAAAGTAGAAAAAATGTTGGCGCCAGTAACGACAGAGCTTAGGATAGGAAACAAATTGAGACGTTTCCATTACAATCTGTTGAAGCCCTACAGATCGAATTAAGAATTTTAGTGTGAAACTGGTTGCACTGATGAGTGAATTGAAGCAGAGGTTTTATTTGCTTGACCTATCCCAAAATTCAGTTCGTGCGGCAAGTGACGGCTGAAATGAGTGAAACTTTTATTTCTTCAACCTTGAAAACGAAGAAAATTAAACGTAAGCAAGACAGCGGGATGAAAGAATGAAACCATATATTATGATTCAAGGGCGAGACAGTGTACGAAAGTCCTCGTGAAGTAGTAAAAGAAATAATTTTTGCGAGTTGAAAATATGACTTCAATAAAGAATGAAGAAAAAAAAATGGGAACCAATTAAATGCATACAATTTTTAGTTTATTTCTGCGGTTTAGGCAGTCGCATGAGCAGCAGAATCAATAACTGGGGCGTTTATGCAATACATTAAGTTTATAGCCACTCATAACGTACACGGGTAATATGATGCGTTGACATTTTTGGCATGCGCTATAATGACAAACGCATGTGCCATGTACATATGTATGTATGTCAATAAGTAAGTATGAGCGCGTGTAGCGTGTAAGTTTAATATGAGACATGGTGGTTTGCATGCATATGTTTAGCAGTAATATTTTAATTGTTTTATCAGTACGATATACATGAAGTCGTAGGGGTAGGGGCATGAAGGTAAACGTAAGTATGATTGGAAGAGCAATAAGGAAGTAAGTAAAGTAAATAAACACGGAAGCAGTGTAATTAAACAATTTTATATTTAGTATAAGTAATGATAATAGGAAAAGAAGAAACTCAAGGAAATTGAAAAAACACAATTTTCTAAATATCTCTTTTATTGATATGAATCTATATATTAAAAATGAATGTTTGTTTCTTAGTGACGCTAAGGCTCGAGAACGGCTGGACCAATCTTGATGGTATTTTCAGAGGTTGTTCATTGTGGATCTGGGAAGGTTTAGAAATAAAAAAACCTTATACTTTTCCTGAAGAAAAGTCGGAAATTTTAAAAATTCCAAAAAGGACTTTTTTCCACACAAAATTTTTTTTCTTTCAAATTTTTTTTTCCAATTGTTTCTTGCGAATCTATCGATCTCAAAACATTCGGAAAAGTTGGAGAGTTCGGAAAATTCGAAAATTGGAAAAACCTAATCTCACTTTTTGTTCTCATTTTTTTGGTATGTGCGTGGTGTTGCACGCGCACATTTAGTTTCATATTGGTGTTGTAAGCACTGACTGATACTCCAATAACTCAACAGATGGAGCTGTAGACGCTTATTTATTTTGACAGCTGCGTATATTGTTTGTTCTTTCTGATTTGTTTATTCGAACAGTGCGGACACGGTCAATTGACTTTCTGACATTATTCCAAATTTTAATTGATTTCTCGAGTTAAATTCATTACATTAAATTGTTAAATTGTTTACATTCACGAAATATTTGACTTTAATTCTGTGGGTCATCAGTTTTTGAGTGAAATTATTGACATTTCAAACAAAAAAAGTGAGTTCATTATTTTTGTTTGTTGGTGAATACCTAACCTCATATCCATTGGAATTTATTTGTGTTATTTCTTCAGCTGATTTGTAAATTATTTGAATCGTTCAATTTCGGTCGTTTGCTTTCTTTATTTTATTTATTTGCTTTATGTGTGTTTCATACAAAGTGATCAATTACAGATTGAAATTTGTTACGATGCCACAAAGAGGTCGCGCTAATATCGGTCGGCGTTCCCGACGTACAACGGACCAACGTAATTATACAGCACGTCGTACGGAAGAGGAAAATGCTACTGCAAGGGAATCTGCTCAAATCGGAATGTTTGAACATCGTGCGCGACAATCACAAGAGGCCCACGAAGCTTACAATGAGCAACAACGATTGAGAAGAATACAAGTTCATGCTCAGGAAATACATGAAGGAAGAGAATAACGTTTGGCTGCTCACCGACAACGCCAGCAACTACAACGATTGCCTAATTTGAATATCGAACGTGCAGCCTTTCGATATGAGCCGGACATTGAATACGGTGCGCACGAATCACTTCGATTTGGTTCGATGTCTGTCGTTTGCCCGCATTGCAATGCACGGAAATTTCCAAAAGAACCAGCGAAAAAGTGAAATTCGTTGCTTTACGGATCATTCGAATCATTTTTTACAAAATTCCAAGATGTGTAATGATTGTTTTCAAATGACGTCGTTTGGTGTGGAAATTGTGAATGAACATAATTACAATCCCACATTCCAGGTTAGTTCACCAACAATCTAACACTTATTATCTCGCCAATAAAATACAGAAATTAACATATTTGTCTGCAACTATACAGATTCACGGGCAAATTTATCATCTTGCTGGATCGCTGTTGCCGCATCCTGATCAAGATCACAAATATCTCCAAATATATTTCCTTGGAGAATGAAGAAGTGAATCGAGCAGGCACTCATGAACGGCAGGCACTCATGAAGGGCAATATAATGCCCCGACGGCCGATGAAATATCAATTGTTGCTGTTGGCGATAATTTAGAATCCCGTGATATTGTTATTAAACGTCGAGCTGGAGATGCATTAGAGCGAATCAGTGAAACTCATCGATCGTATGCCTCACTACAATATCCGCTTATGTTCTGCCGTGGTGAAGATGGATATCACTTGAGATACAACATGATCAATCCTGCCAATCGTTAGTAAAAGAAAAACAAACACTCTTGATTGTAACTTCATTTTTTGTTAACTTTTAGGTGTCGATGCAAATAAGAAGGTCAGTGCAAAGAACTTTTACGCGTATCGATTGATGATTCGCGAAGGAATTGACAACCATCTCTTGAGATATCGCCGATTATTTCAACAGTATGCAGTTGATGTGTACGTGACGATGGAGACAGAACGACTCAATTTTATTCCAAGGCACATGCACGAGGACTCGCAGGATGCGATGACATACGTGCGGAATTATGGACGGCCGGATTTGTTTGTTACATTCACTTGCAATCCAAAATGCCCACAGATAACGGAATTATTGAATCGCGGTCAATCAGCAAGCGATCGTCACGATGTCACAGCACGAGTTTTCAAACAACAGCTACGATATTTGATGGACTTTTTTCGTGAAGCAACGTATATATGGTGCTGTTAGATGCTGGATGTACTCTGTTGGGTGGCAAAAAAGAGGTTTGCCGCACGCACACATTCTTCTTTGGATGGTGGACAAGATTACACCAGATCTAATTGATGACATCATATCTGCGGAAATTCCTGATCCAGAGATAGATCCAGAATTATACGAAGTGGTGAAAACCAATATGGTTCATGGAGCTTGCGGACACTACAATCCCACTTCGGTTTGTATGTCTGACATTAAATGCACGAAACACTATCCACGTGCTTTTCTTTCGGAAACGCAAACTGGAAATGATGGATATCCACTCTATCGGCGTCGCTCATCAGACAACAATTGCAGAACATTCAGGATTCAATTTAGAGGAGTGAATATCGAAGTTGACAACACATGGATCGTACCATATTCGCCAACATTGTCTAAGACATTCAAAACTCATATCAATGTTGAGTATTGCAGTTCTGTGAAATCGATCAAATACGTATGCAATTAATTAAGCATGCCAGCAATTACAATTGCTGGAACATGATTATCACTGGAATCAAACGATGGACGATGCGATAGCTACTTCGCATTCCATTGAAGTTCGGACACTTTTCGCGATGATCATTTCGACATGTCAGCCTTCAAATCCGCGTCAATTATGGGATACGTACAAAAATTACATTGCCGAACACATTTTACATCGTATTCGAGTGGCAACATGGAATTCAGAATTGCAAATGAACGATGACATCTACAATGAAGCATTTGTGTTGATTGAAGATTTGTGTTTGCTTACTATTGACTGAAATTCATATGCAAGCGCCAAATCTTCAAATCAGATGTACTGAATCGTGAATTGGAACGTGAGCGTGCATACGACAGAATAACTTTGGAACAACAAGTACAAAGAAATGTTCCATTAATGAATGAGCAGCAAAAGAGTGCGTATGATGAATTGATGAAGGCTGTCAATGATGGCAACGGTGGACTATTTTTTCCTGATGCGCCCGGCGGAACTGGGAAAACGTTCCTGATATCATTGATTTTGGCAACAATACGATCTCAAAATGGCATTGCGTTGGCTCTCGTATCTACTGGGATTGCTGCAACTCTACTAAAAGGTGGAAGAACGGCACATTCGGCACTGAAGCTTCCGTTAAACATGCAAATCAATGAAACACCTGTTTGCAACATTTCAAAGCAATTAGCTATGGCAAAAGTGTTGAAGAATTGTAAACTGATAGTATGGGATGAGTGCACAATGGCTCACAAACGGTCTCTAGAAGTACTTGACAGAACAAAGAAAGATCTGTGGAATAATAATCGTCGCTTTAGTGGCGGAATGATACTGTTAGCAGGCGATTTTCGACAAACACTTCCTGTTATTCCGAAATCAACAGCGGCGGATGAATTGAACGCATGTCTCAAAACATCGTATTTGTGGCGGTACGTGGAAACCATACGATTGACTATGAATATGCGATTGTTCCTGCAACAGGATAGCACCGCAGAAGTTTTCTCTAAAGAACTGCTAAGAATTGGAAATGGGCAAATTCCGGTTGATACTTCCAGTGGTTTGATATCAATTCCACCTGCCATTTGTCAATTCACTTCAACGAAAGCTGAACTCATCACGAATGTTTATCCGAACATTAGCCAAAATTATCGTAACTACGATTGGTTGAGTGCACGCGCAATTTTAGCTGCCAAAAATACCGATGTTAATGACTTAAACTGGACGATTCAAAGTCAAATTCCGGGAGATTTGCGCTCATACAAATCGATCGATCGTGTTGAAAATGAAGGCGAAGCCGTGAATTATCCAGTGGAATTTCTAAATTCTTTGGATTTGCCTGGCATGCCGCCGCATCATTTGCGTCTCAAAGTTGGATCTGTCATTATTATGCTTCGCAATCTTCATGCGCCGAAACTGTGTAATGGAACCCGACTGATTGTGATGCAGCTATCGAATAATGTGATAGTTGCAAGAATTTTGAAAGGGACTTACAAGGGGGCAGAATGCTTGATTCCACGAATTCCTTTGAGTTCCAACGATTTACCATTTCAGTTCAAACGTATTCAGTTTCCAGTGAAACTTGCATTTGCGATGACAATCAACAGGTCACAAGGACAGTCGCTGGAAGTGTGTGGCATAAATCTGGAAATGCCATGTTTTTCACACGGCCCGCTATACGTGGCGTGTTCACGAGTTGGAAAACCATCTTCTCTCTACACCGGAACAGAAAACAAAAAATGTTGTTTATCTAGCTGCGTTACATTGAAAAAATGTAGAAAAATCGCAAATAAATTATTTTCAACACAATATAAATTCAACTTTCTTTTCTTTTCAAAACACATAATTTCACGCAGGGCAACGCCTGCGGGGTCAGCTAGTAATGTAATAAAGAAGATAAGTATGGAATACAATTGATTTCAATTAGTTTGAATACAACTTCCGGGTGTACGACCCTGGAAGTATCGAACGTTGGCATCGGATGTTGGTCGCCTAGCATCTGGTACAATCGGTACAGTAATATGGTAAGCGGACCAAAGCAGGTTTTGACTAGTTTAACAATTACGTAGCACAATTACGAATGGGTTTGTTTTGAAGTAAAAGGGAAGGTTAGAAAGGGTCTTGTTAGTATATTTAGTTAATATGACAGGTTGGTCTAAGCTAAAATAAGTTAGGGAGAATAATCAGTAAGTAACAAGTTAAAAGAGCTTGTTGAGAATGGATAGTAGTAAAATCGAAATTAGGTTAGATAGACTAAAGATTGCTTGAAAGTTGATTGTGTGTATTATCTTAAATGTTAATGGAGAGGCAATCTGGAGGTATATGCTAGCTGACAGCGGTTAGAAAGCTAGCGTAAAATGGGCGGGGCTTCAGCGCAGTAGTAAATAGGGTAGTGTTAATACCGATGGGGTGCCTGTATGTTTCGTATGCATTCATAGAAGGGTGTTCCACACTAGAGGTGTTATGAATATATACGAACCAGGAGATTTTTTTTTAAGAGAAGAAAATAATTGGGTCATTCCATTGACAACGGAAATACATGGTCAAGGATATTTAGTTATTCTAGATTATGGTAAGAAAAAAAAAGAGGAGAAAAGATCGGTCGATGGTGGATGTTAGTGTAAAGTAGTGATAACGATAATGTAGCAGTAGTATAACCATAATGATTATTTAAATATTTTGAGAAATAGAAATATGTATTAGATAAGTTATTGTAGCGATTACTTATTTTTTTTCTACAGTATATGTATAAGGTAGCTGTGTTCTTGGTAGCCTATTTGAGCGTTCCAGCGAAATGCAGCGAAACCGCGGAAGTGAGGGTGGAACCCTTGACGGCAACGGACCTGATTTTGGAATCACTGGATAATGTTTGGTTCTCGAAAGACGAGTGGGGGGTGATATCGGAGTTTCGCGATGCGGATCTGGAGCCAGTACTGAAGAAACTAGAAGACTTGCAAAAGAAAACAATGGAGCTTTGCGAGTTAAGAGCAAATACGGCTGGATCTGACGGAAGTAAGAGAGGGTGTGAGATAACGGCAGCGGAGGCGGAATCGATAATAGCGAGGCTCAGACGAAACGAGCAAGCTATGTCATTTCGGGGTAGCAAACAACGTGCAACAAGGTCGTTAATAGATGTGGGTAGTGAGATACTGAAGTGAGGTATCGGAACCATGGACCATTGTGACGCGGACAAGATTTACGCTCATTTGCAAGAAATAACCATTCTGGGTTCGAGCTACAAAGGGTTACACAAAGCAGTAAAGGAAATTTTTGTCGATATTGAACGGTTGCAGGCTGGCATGAAATCGATAAATGAGAAAACTGAGGAAATATTTAGCAATTTGGCGGAACTCGTTAATCTGGAGAATTTTGTATCAGAAGAGCTTGTGAACCTGCAAGGACGTCAGCAAATTGAAATGGCAGTCGTGGATGATTTGTTGCATGGGAAGTTACACCCTATGTTCACTTCCACCGAAGCCCTACTTAAAGCAGCTCCCAAGACTTTGGGTGGCATAAACTGGTATTTGGAGAAGCCCGAACAGCTGTACGAGTTAGCAACGGTACGAGCAGCGAAGTCGAAAGCGGGGTATCTGGTGGTCATAAAAATACTACTTCCTCTTCCTGATGCATATGCGCTATACAAGATGGGATATATCTAAAAAACCTAAATCGTTAAACGGTAACTGGAGAATAGTACCGAATACACTATATGACTACATCACAGAGAATCGAGTGCATGATAATTATATCGGACTAACGTCGGAGGACATTAAGTCTTGTAGAATGGTGGATATTTCACAACGTATGTGTCCACATCCGGGAAAAGCCCTTACAAGGGAAAGCAAATCTTGTGAAGTACAGGCGTTGAAAAACGAGCAAGATAAGTGCGAGCATGTAGCAGTCTCGGCTACGGGAGGATTGTTGGTAGTGACAGTCACCAAACCGCTGGCTATACCATTTTGATGAGACAATTTTTATGTCTGCAGTGTGCCAAGGGAGATCAACAAGACTAGAGCTGCAGGAGACAGGATTCCTGCACATTGGCGAAGACTGTCGGTTGATTGGGAAAGAGATGGTGTTGGTGCATAGAGCACAGAAGAACCAGCATTACGAGTTTTCACCAGCAAGTATGGGAACTAGAGAGATGGCGGCCAACGTTCAGGCCTTGTTAACAACTTTGCAGCGTTCGAAACCATTAAATAGTACATATGTACCAACGACAGTACAAGCAATACCCCACGGAGATCTGCGGAAGATTCTAGCGACTAGCGGCAATCAATTAACGAGTTAATGAGGGAAACAGAGAAAGAGCAGACGTTGTTGAACCTGAAAACATCGTACGATATAACGCACTCCTGGTTGGAAAAGGGAGGGATCGCCGCGATCACAACGCTGGCAATGATCGTTGCAGTAATCTCATATATACTCTGCCAGTTAAGGAAGCGAGTCAAATACCCACAACGAGAACCACAATCAACGCCGCAGGTAGCAGAGATTGCAGTGTAGAGTAGCGTAGGCTAAGCAAACCAGATGTTAGAGTTAAGAATGTACAAAATGTTTGAGAAAAAAAATAAATAAAATAAATAAAAAGGAAGAGAAAATGAACCAAGAAAAAAAGTAATTAATAAATAAATAAAAAAAACACAAAAAACAAACAAAAAATAAATATTAAAAGAATAAAAATAAATGAATGAAAAAAAATATATAAAAAGAAAAACACAATAGTTAAAAGAAGAAAAAATAAAAAATATTTGAAAAGAAAAAGATATATATATATATATATATATATATATAATAAAAATTAAAAAAAGAACATAAATAATAATATAAATATACATATAAAATATTGTATTAGGTTATCAGAAAAAATATATAGTAAATGTATACATATAAAATATTGTAGTAGGTTATACAATTTTAGAAGGTAGCTACACTACCTTCTTCCAGAAAGAGGGGAGGAATGTTGCGAGTCAAGATACGACTACCTACGAGTAGTTGACTCGCGACACAACCCAAGTAGCCTTTCGACCGGTTGTAGCTATAATTAATATTACATATATGAATTTCACAGGTGTTACAATTACACAGTGACACACAAACTAGGGCTAAAATGCACCATTGGCATTTTGTATAAACTGGCTCATTGCCATAACTGATTTGGTCAACACCTGTGTAATTGGAACACCTAAGTAGGTTATAAAAATATGATGTAACTAGAATTACGACTATAAATAAGAGTGTTTTAAGAATAAAGACGGTTTGTGTATTTCTGAAAGCGAAACGGTGTCTGTTGTGTTTACGCCGCAGTCGGCAAGTGTTTGACAGGTTCGGCAAGGATTTACAGGTGACAGGCAACTGCAGGGCGCATTGCCACAGTTAACGCTCAGAGAACGCAAAACCATACCACCACCAAACAATAGGCTTACTAGAACGCAACCACAGAGTTCTAAACAAATTCCAACTGATATCGACAACCGATGATGAGTGGGATAAATGGATTCCTTATTTCACTTTCGCATATAACAGAACGCCACATATTGACACAGGCTACACACCTTATGAATTGGTATATGGGAAACTCCCATGTACACCAAATGACAACTTAGAAAATGAAACTAAAATATATAACTTTGAAAATTAAGATATGCCAATGAAAATGCAAAATAAATGCTCATTAATGCAAAACAAAACGTATATTAACAGATTTAAAAAACAATAACAATATACTTAAAGTAGAAATAGGAGACTTTGTTTTAGTAAAAGTAGAAAACAGAAAAAAAAAATTACTAATCCATACAAAGGACCTTATAAGGTCCTAGATAAGTTAGAAGTTAATTCACTAATAGACTATAATGGTACACCTAAGAAAGAACATAATAATCAATTAAAACCCTACAATGTAATATAAACAATATAATTAAAAACCCTACAATGTAACTATAACTATTAGAAACAATGTAAATAACAAATCATATCAACTATTAGACAATAAAAAAAATAATGTAATTGATAAACAATTCCATAATAAGTTCTTAACATAAAACACGTGTAAATAAGCGAACAAACCATATTTCCAGAAAAATTATTCGCTAACTCCCCTAATTTTTCTCTTAGGGGTGAGGGTGTAATGTACCTCACTAGTGTACACTGACGACCACACATCGTCACAGGCACACTAGTGATTCACCTATGCTAACGAGCTGACAATAGCGCAACGCCATGCACTTGCACTCAATTCCAAATACACATGCATATTGGATAGTGTACTGACTTCCCTTGCACTTGCAATCAATTAAAATAATGTAAACAAAGATTCCTTAAAGAAAAATATCGGTAACTCGATACTTGAGACTAATTGAGGAGATATGATTTGTAGCTAGTAAAAGTAAGATAGGTATAATTTATGTTAGATAAAATAGAACAGAAACATATTTTAAATGTTATATATATATATATATATAGTATAATCCCTATAATTCGTAATCTCAACGGACTGAGCAATTATTAGGAATTAGAGGGTTTTTCGTGTTAGCGGAACTACGAGTTATCGGAACCAAAACTGAGTTACTTAACTGGAAGAAAACTCGAGTTATCGGGATTGCGAATTATCGGGATTTTACTGCACGTAAAGACTTTAACCATAAAAATACAAAAAAGACAGTAAAGAACGGAGGAGGCTCCGTAATGGTTTGGGGATGTATGGCAGCCTCGGGTGTGGGTAAACTCCATTTTATTTATGGCATAATGGATAAAAATGTTTATCTTAATGTCTTGAAGTCAAACGTAAAGGAGAGTGCACACATGTTGGGTATTTCTGATATCTTTAAGTTTTATCAGGACAATGATCCTAAGCACTCTTCTTTGCTGGTGAGGACCTGGCTCCTATATAATTGCCCCAAGGTAATAAAAACTCGTCCAAGTCTTTCTGAATACGCCAGTCCAATTTTTCTGGTAAAGAAAAAATACGGGTCAAAGAGATTGTGTGTTGACTATCGGCTGCTCAATAAGAAAGTTGTGAAGGACAAATACCCTATGCCGATAATAGAAGAACAAATTGACTTGCTACAGAAGAGTAAAGTGTTCAGTACACTCGACTTGGCAAATGGGATTTTCCATGTGTCGGTCGATGAAGCCAGCCAAAAGTATACTTCGTTTGTTACACCAGCTGGCCAATTCGAATTTCCAAAAGTACCATTGGGGTTGTGCGTTAGCCCGGCTGCCTTCCAGCGATTTATTAACACGATATTCAAGCCGTTGATGCTGAAAGGCATTCTATTAATTTACATGGACGATTTGATAATCATTGCAGACAACGAAGAATAAGCGGTGCGCCTATTGCGAATAGTTCTAAATGTCGCGGCTGAATACAATTTGAATATCAAATGGAAGAAGTGCCAATTACTACAGAAGAAAATCGATTTCTTGGGATACGAAGTAGAAAATGGCCACATCAAACCATCACCGTTGCTGGATACTTCCGTAAATTTATCCAGAATTTTGCAATGATAGCGCGACCATTGAGTTATTTGTTGCGAAAGAATGCCAAATTCGAGTTCATTGAAACACAGCGTCGTGCTTTTCAAAAGCTTAAAGATTGTATTTCAGAACGACCAGTATTGACAATCTTTCGGCACGGTGCTGAAACCGAATTACATACAGTCGCATCGAAATGGGCATTCGGAGCAATACTGCTGCAGCGTGATTATGATGATGGGAAATTGCATCCAGTTCGATATATCAGCATTAAAACAACAGAAGCCGAACAAAGTTATCACAACTATGAATTGGAAGTGCTCGCGGGAATCAGGGCAGTACAAAAATTGCGCGTGTATCTGCTCGGGCATCGATTCAAAATTGCGACTGACTGCAAGGCCTTTGAAGCGACGATGAAAAAGAAACATGTGCCAAAAATTTCTCGTTGGGCACTAGCACTGCAGGAATATGATTGTGAGGTGGTACATCGTGCAGGCGACAGGATGAAACATGTAGATACATTAAGTCGAATGCATTTAATACAAGAAGCGAGCATGCTTAGCAGAATCAAAACCGCTCAAGCAAACGACGAATACATACGGGCCATTATCGATGTGCTGCGTGAACGAAGTTATGACAAGTATGTTATGCAAAACTGGTTGCTCTGTAAGGACTTTAATGGTAATGTCGTCATCGTGATACCCGCAGCAATGCAGCACGGAATTGTCAGTAAAGCGCATGAGCAGGGACATTTCCAGCAAAAACAGATGGAAGACGTGATCAAAAAGGAATTTTACACAAGTCACAAGTCTGAAAACGATGACAAACAGTGTTGTGCAGAATTGTGTACCATGCATACTAACCGAGAGAAAATATATACGTATTATAATATATTTGCATTAATATATATACTATAATATATTACGTAGACGTTAACTGTCCGGACCAGTTTTATAATGGCAAGCTGGTCGCTGCCTATGATAGTGGCAAGTCAAAGGACTGCCTAAATGTTCATATAGTAGTTATGGTGAAAAAGGCAAGTTCTACTGAACTGCCGAGGAATTAGAGAGACTGTTGCGTTCTGTTTGTAAGCAGGACTGAGAGTGATCATCCTTTGTATTTTTATTTAATAAGTAACGTAAGGTGTTATACTAAACTTATTCTAATTTGTTATACAGTTTATGGGATCTAAACTGTTATATAATTTACCTACCCTAAGTGCAACGCGCATGCATGTAGTGCATACTCTTTCACGAGTGTAGAGCACGTACCCTATTGGTGCGCTCTATTTACTTGCGACTATATACTGCATTAGATGGAGTATATGGTCTGCAGTGTGGCAGACATGTGCAACAAGATCGTCTGTCTGTCGTTCTGCCCGCTCTTATGACTGTACGTCATATCGTCGAACTCAAAGGCGTGAGAAAGCATTGAGCGACGGTTGAGGCACGAGTATCGAGTGTCGAGCTCTGTCTGGACAGTCCGATACTCGTTTCTTGTTATCGCATAACGATAAACAAATCGTGGGAGAATGACAGACAAGGGATAGTGTGTGCCGTTTAATTGTTGCGCACATGATATCACTCGTGAAGGCTGTCTGTATCTTTGGGTGCCTTAAGGTGCATCACACGGAGTGCTTTTGAATGCATTAAGGTGGATTTGCATTAAGTGTTTATAAATGCATTACACCCTCACCCTTTAGAGAAAAATGATTTTGTTTCAAAGAATAAAATTATTTTTAAGATTGTACTAGGCGTTTGTTGCACTGAGGTTTACATATTTTAAATTAATGTTTAAAAGTAATGTTTTTTAATTAGGTAATAATATTTATATATACTTTATTTAATTAAATATGTGCTGAAATAAAGTTTTTAAAACTATTGTTATGTACTATTCTTGTTTTGTTTTTTATTTGTATTGTAGAATTTACATTGTTTCTTTCAATTATTTTGTATGGTCCCTCATATGGGCTTACATGTTTTCTTTGGTCGCTGGTTTTTAAAAAGACTAGATCACCTATTTTAAAAATACTACTATTGCATGTTTTATCATAAATTTATTTATGTGTGCATTTTGCTTTCCTGAGCATTCTGTTTGCTGCATCTTGTGCATGTAAAATTTTTGTTCTAAGTTCTGTTAAATAGCTTCCTAAGTTATAAAATTTTCGGTTGTTATTGATTTTTTCGTTTGGGAATGTTGCTAATTTCCCAGTTCAAATGGTGAATAGTTAGTATCTGTGTGTGGGGTGGTATTGTAAACGAAAGTGTAATAAGGAAGCCAGTTTTCCCAATCACCAGTGTCTGAGAATGATAATAAATTCATTCAGGACTCTGTGGTTACGTTCAATTGAACCTATTGTTTCATGGTGGTAGGGAGTGGAAGTTATGTGTTTTATATCAAGTAATTTGCATATGGAAGTGAGTAATTCATTTTTAAATTCGGTGCCTTGGTCGCTTTTTAGTGTTTTAAAAGTTCCGTGGCGTAAAATGAATTTCTCTACTAACGTTTTTGCAACTTCTATTGCTTCTTTCGTTTGCATCGGGAATGTTTCTATGTATTTTGTTAGTTCACATTGTATTGTTAGTATGTATTTGTATCCATTTGAAATTTTAAGTGGACCGACAGTGTCGATTTGAATAATTTCAAATGAGCTTGTTGGTGTAAGTGTTATCTCTAGAGCTTCTTTATTGTGGCGAGTTGTCTTATTTTTACAGCATTTTTCGCAGTTTTGAATAAAATGTTTGACCATTTTGTTCATACCGCGCCATACGTATTTTTGTTTTAGTTTACAAATTGTTCGTTTTACACCGACATGACCTCCTACCTTTGAATTGTGATACTCATTGATTAATCGTAATTGATCAGTGTGATCTGTCACTGTCATTGGTGGGTCATAAATGAGAATTTTAACAGGAGTTTGCCGTCCTGATTTTATTATTTTCATATGAATTTCATTATATATTCTGATTAAATTTTCTTTGTTATGGCATTTAAATATATAATCATTTGATTGTAGCGTTATCTCTAGATAACGCTACATTTTCTATATTTTTCTTCTGTAAAACAGTGATTAGTTTCTCCAAGACTGTACTTAAGTCCGAGTTTGGATTATCGCTAATTTGCATTACTATTTCTTTGTCGGTAATTTTTATATTAGGTAAACTTTTATTGTTATTTTTATCTGATAAGCTTATCTTTTTCCTTGACGCGTTTTTAATTTCTTGTATAAATTTTAACTTTCTTAATTTTCGAACTTCTGATACTAAAATGCAAATCCAAATAAAGAGTTGGCCAGTCTCCATTATAGAATTTGCTTGTGTATCGTTGGGTTCATTTTCTAACCTATTTTTACTTTTACTTCTAGTTGCTATTAAAACTGAAGGCATCATATTTTTAAGTATATTAGAGTCTAATCTAATTCTACTTAAAGCATCGGCATTTGTATTTATGCTGCCTTTTTTATATTATATTTTAAAATTATAATCCATTAGGTCTAACCTAATTCTAGTTAATTTTGATGATGGTTCCTTATGTGAAAATAATGCTACTAATGGTCTGTGGTCTGTTACAACTATGAATGTATTGCCATATAAGTAAGGTACAGTGGCTTATTGCCCAATGTATGGCTAATAATTATTTTTCTATAACTGGCTTTTTCTCCTCGTGCTTGTTTAAAGTGCGGCTTGCGTATGAAATTGGCAAATCATTTCAAATGATACCTTGGGAAAGTACTGCTCCTAATGCATAGTTTGATGCATCAGTTGTGAGTACGAATTCTTTGTTAAAATCTGGGTATTGGAGTACAGGTGGTTGTGTTATTGCAAGTTTTAATTTTTGAAAAGCTTCTTGGCATTCTGAACTCCAAACAAACGTATTTCCTTTCTTTAAGAGTGAATTCAAGGCTTTGCTATTTCGGCGAAATTTTTGACAAAGTGTCGGTAGTAGTTGCAGAATGCATAGAATCTTCTTACTTCATCTGCATTGGTGGGTGCAGGATATTTTTCGACGGATTTGCATTTTTGCGGATCGGTTCTTACACCGTTTACTGTAATTAAGTGTCCTAAATAAATGACTTCTGGCTGTAAAAAATTACATTTTTGAGGGTTTAGTTTTAAGTTATACTGTCTAAGTCTTTCAAAGACTTTAGTGAGATTTGTGTTGTGGTGTTGTAATGAGCATCCAAATACTATGATATCATCCACGTATAGAAATGAATCACTATTTAACCCTGAAAGTGCTATGGTAAGCATGCGTTGGAAGCTGTTTGATGATACTTTTAATCCAAAAGGGAGTCTTTTGAATTGGAAGTGCCCATTGTTTGTTGAGAATGCGGTTAACGGTCTTGAAGATTTTTCCAATTCTATTTGGTGGAATGAGCTAGTCATGTCGAGAGTTGAAAAATATTTTGCTCTTCCCATGACGTCGAGTACATCATCGAGTCTTGTTAGTGGAAATTTGTCGTTTGTAAGTTTTTTGTTCAGTTGTCTGTAGTCTACTACAAGTCTCCATTTTTATGTGTCGTTTGTACTCTTTTTCGGTACTACAAGTAATGGGGAATTGTAAGGGCTTACAGATGGTTCTATTATGTCCTCTTTGATGAGTGCATGTACTTGTTCGCTTATTTCGGATTGCTGTGTTTGTGGAAGTCTGTAATTTTTTATGTATACGGGTGATTTGTCTGAAAGGTGTAGGTTCTGTTTATAGAAGTTATTGCATGTGAGTTTGTCAGTATCGAAGTGCAAGATATCTTGAAAATTTTTACATATCAGCAACTGTTTTGTTAGCTGCCTGATCAGGAAAAGAAAATTTGAGTTGAGATTTTAAATTAGTCCATCTTTCTGGCGTTGATTTTGTATTAGAGTGATTGATGGAGAATAAATGAAGTGGTTTCATTTCTAAATCAAAATTTTCTAGTGTTTGTGTTTCGTTTGAAATGTTTAGTATGCGTATGTGTTTCACTCCTTTTGCTGGTATTATAGTGTTTGCTATAAATAAGTTTTCGTTTAAATTTTTGTTGCATACTAGACTGTCTTCTGTTAATTTAATATTTATGGGGTGTACTAGTTCGCTTCGGGGTGGTATTGTTATTTTATGTATTTTTGTTTGCATATCCAATACGTACTCAGAATTGTTCACAAATAAGGAGAGTGTAAAATTGCCATAGTCAATTTTTGTTTCAAATGCTTGTAAGAAATCTCTGCCTAATATTCCATCAGCTATAATTGGGAAATTTTCGTCTACTGCATGGAATTCATGTACTAGGTGTTTATTCGGTAGTTGGAAACGTAATTTGCAAGTGCCTATTGTGGAGGTATTTGTTTCATTTATGCCAGTTATTGTGCATGAATTGTCTTTTGAGATAAATTCATTTTGTGTGCTAGTTATTTTTACTAGCGAAATGTCAGCACCAGTATCGACCAGAAATGTTAAATGGTAATTTTTATAATTTAATTTAATGTAATTACTTATGCTATTGGTAATTTATAATTTATAAGTTTTTAATTTTGTTTTCCCCGAGCAAGCTTTTATCTTTATTGTTCGTTGTCGGGGCGATTGGAGTTTCCCTCATAATTTAAGCTAGACTCTATGTGTTCGCCTTGTATGGTGTATACTCTTCTATTGTTTGGCCGATTGCCATATCTTCCACGGTTACTGTTGCCGTTTTGGTTGTAGTTAGTATTTTGTTGGTACCAGTTTTGTTGTTGATTCGTCCTACGGGGGTTTTGATATCGAGGTGTCTGATTGTTAAAATGTTGAGGGTTTTGACGATAGTTGTTTGGTCTTATTATTAGAATAGCCTCGTCCTCGTTGCTGTTGGAATCTATGTGGTGCGCGATTGTACCGTGGTTGATGTGCGTTGAAAGCTAATACTCTGCTTTCATTATTTCCGTCAGCTTTTTCTTATTGTCTGTACCGTAGTCTGGTTATTAATTCCGTTTTTGAAAGCATTGAATGCTATAAGGTCGTTTGTTAGTAATATTGTTGGCTTCACCAATACTCTGTATTTGTAGCGTATTGAGCTCTGTTATTAGAGACTCAAGTTTTTCAGTATATTTGGTGACTGTCTGGTTGCCTTGCCGTGCACGTGTGATTTCTTCTAGTATAGTGTTAGGTGATTTTTTTTCTTGAAAATTTAATACTAAAATTCGCTAGAGTTTTAGTCGATAATAATAATTCAACTTTATTACGTATTTGGTTTGGAATTTTTGTGTTAAGCACGAAATTAAAAAATACTGCTGATTGATCAGTTGGTATAGTGTCTCCTATTATTTTTATGGTGTTTATAAATTTATTTGCATCGTCATGCTTTCCTGAGAATTCAGGTACCAATTTTAGACAATTTAAGATATCGAAAGTTGACATTTTGATTATTTTTTCTATTTCTAATAGGATTTGGTTAAATTTTGTTTTATAATTAAATTTTTGTGATTGATCTATTTGTGATTCTAGTTCTTTTTTAAACGCAGTTTTTAATAATTCTATATTATTTTTAAGGCTTAATATATAATTTGATGAATAAGTTCTTTTTGGGTTCTTTTTTAAATTGCTTAATATCTTTTTTAATTCAGCTGTAGAATCAGACATTATTTGTTCTGTTTAGCTGTTTCATTACATAGTGTTTGCAATACATACGTGTTTATTTTGTATAAAATTACAATAAATATGGCTATTAATGTAAATATTATGACCGAGTGGCCTCTAGTCATTACATATTCAGCAATTACGTTATTATTATTATTATTAGATACAATAATATTTTCTTCTTTGCTTTGAGTTTTCCCCATTTTTATTTATATATATATATTTTACTCTACAAAACTGTATTTCTTCTTCTCTTTTATACATAAATAAAAAGAATATATATATATATATATATATATATATATATATATATATATATATATATATATATATATATATTCTTTTTATTTATGTATAAAAGAGGAGAAGAAATACAGTTTTGTAGAGTAAAATTTAATATTAAAATTAAAATTGTGTGGAAGTTTCCATAACCTATTTAATTTTTAATTTAATTTTTTATATGTTTTTCTAACATCGTTTAATTTATTTTTTATTTTTATTTTATCTTCCATTTTTGTGGCTAAATTTAAATCTCTATATAATAGAGCGGTGGTGTGGCGGTGGTGTGGCGGTGTCGTACAGTGCGGCCTCCTCTGCACTTTTTCTTCTTGTGCTCTTTCTTTGTTTGCAGTTTTCCTGTCGTAGTCTATATTCCTCTATTGTAAGAGGTTTTGGTCCTAGTCTTATTGGTGTGTACACTGGATAGTTATGGCTGGGTTTGCCAGGATCATATTCGTCTGCTACCGGAGGTGTTGTAGTAGTTGGTTGTGGAAGTAATAGTTTGGCCCACTTCTCAAAAATAGCGTCGAACTCTTCCTTCTTCATTTCATTTATAATATATTTTAAAAGTCAGGCGCGTTTTCATATAGATATGAACTGGGACATCAATTTAATAATTAATTAGAAATCGGCAGGATCCGACATCAGTAGTTCCAGTTTGGCAGGATCGCCATATAATATATTTGCATTAATATATATACTATAATATATTACGTACATGTTAAGGGTCCGGACCAGTTTTATAATGGCATGCTGGTCGCTGCCTATGATAGTGGCAAGTCAAAGGACAAATGTTCATATAGTAGTTATGGTGAAAAAGGCAAGTTCTACTGAACTGCCGAGGAATTAGAGAGACTGTTGCGTTCTGTTTATAAGCAGGACTGAGAGTGATCATCCTCTGTATTTTTATTTAATAAGTAACCTAAGGTGTTATACTAAACTTATTCTAATTTGTTATACAGTTTATGGGATCTAAACTGTTATATAATTTACCTACCCTAAGTGCAACGCGCATGCCTGTAGTGCATACTCTTTCACGAGTGTACAGCACGTACCCTATTGGTGCGCTCTATTTACTTGCGGCCATATACTGCATTAGATGGCGTATATGGTCTGCAGTGTGGCAGACATGTGCAACAAGATCGTCTGTCTGTCGTTCTGCCCGCTCTTATGACTGTACGTCACATCGTCGAACTCAAAGGCGTGAGAAAGCATTGAGCGACGGTTGTGCCACGAGTATCGAGTGTCGAACTCTGTCTGGACAGTCCGATACTCGTTTCTTCTTATCGCATAACGATAAACAAACATGGGAGAATGACAGACAAGGGATTAATTGTTGCGCACATGACATCACTCGTGAAGGCTGTCTGTATCTTTGGGTGCCTTAAGGTGTATCACAAGGAGTGCTTTTGAATGCATTAAGGTGCATTTGCATTAAGTGTTTATAAATGCATTACAGTATACATATACATATACATATAATATATACAAATACAAATATATATACGTATATATATATATATATATATATATATATATATATATATATATATATATATATATATATTCGCATATATATTTGTATTTGTATATGTACGAGTATATATACGAGTATATATTGTAGGTATATACTAACAAATTTCATATAAGCATAGGCAACCCAACTGCTGTCAAGCTCTAACTTTTTGTTCTTACTGTGTCACGTAATCTTTTTTTTTCTAATAAACCTGCTAAACTGAACGGTCCTTATTTTGTTCATTGTGCTTATTCTGAGAAAGTTTATGGACCCAGATCAAAAATCCAATAACCAAAAACTTGTTTCGGAAGTGTTTTGTAAAGTGTTCTTAAAATCGTTAGTCGAATTAAAATAAAAAATGAGTAATTCGTTTTCGCAAATCGAAAAATTGAACAGTGAAAATTATACATCTGTTTGTTAATAACGCAGGATCATTGGAATGTTGTGGAAAACGCATGTCCAGCAGCAGCAATCGCGGCTGAACAATTTGCGTGGGAAATGGAGGACAAAAAGGCAGTAGGAACGATCACATTGTGTGTCAAGTCATCGGAGCTAATCCACATAAAAAGGTGTGCTTCCGCTATGGGCACAAGGGATACATTGAGCAATTTATATAAAACAATCGCACTAGAGCGCAAGGTAAATTTGTTCAGAAAACTAGCTCGCTTTCGATTCAAAATCGTTGAAAAATTGTCTGAACAAATCAATGAGTTTTGTACCCTTGCGGATGCTCTAAAAGACATTGGAATCGACGTTCCAAACGATCTACTCAGCATCTTGCTACTATGCAGCTTGCCGGAAGATATGAATGATTTTGTTGTGGCAATGGAGAGTCGGGACGTGCTACCAAATGTCGAGCTGTTGAGGGTCAAAATATTAGAAGTGCTGCAGCGACGAGATGAGCGGAAAGACGTCAGCGGAGAAAAGTTTTTGCAGCGGATCACCTGCAGGTCATGCAGGTCGACGTCATTGAGAAAAAAGTTTTAAATCAGGTCGCAGTGACAGTGGAGATATGTTAGCGAAGCGAAATATAAAGTGCTATTCGTGCGGTAAGCGAGGACTTATCCGATCGGAATGCAGAACAAATTGAAACCGAATATCGCCTGTCTTATTAAGCCTTACTAACGAGTTGATGTAAGCAGCGACGTATGGATACTCGATAGTGGCGCATTGTCGCATATGTGCGAGAAAACAAGTTTTTTTTTACGATTGAGAATCGCGCGCATAAAGTAATACTAGCTTCGGGCGAAAGTGTGAATGCAATGGGTATAGGAAATGTGACTCTAAAATCACGTACCTCTGACATTACATTGAGCGAAATGTTGTATGTGCCGAACTTACATTGTAAATTCTTGTCGCAAAGACGAAACTGTGATTAAAACGCAGCATATTAAATTAGTGTTTTCAGCAAAAAAGATCGGCGGCATTTTCTGTACCAAATTTCTAACAAATGAATATTTGTATACCACGTCTACTAAAAAGCAAGAAATCGAACTGTGGCATCGCAGGTATGGGAATGTTAATGACTTGTACAAACTGTCTAATAAAAATATGGTTCGTGGTTTAAATATAGACAATCGAAAAGATTTTCAATGTGTCACTTGTGCATTTTGCAAAATTAGCACTAAGCCGTTTAGGTGCTATCCTAATGTAAATACAACAAGTGCTCTAGAATTGGTCCATATTGACATTTGTGGTCCAATGCGCGTTTGCTTACAAAGTGGTTCGAGGTACTTCATCACCTTCATTAATGATTACTCGAGGTATGCAGAAACTAAATTTTTGCAGCACAAATCGCAGGCCTATGAAACATTCGCGGACTTCATACCGCATGTGGAGAAGCAGACTGGACGCAACCTGCAATGCTTAAGGAGCGTCAGCGGGTTGGAGAATGTAAACAAAAATTTCAATAATTTCTTCAAGCGATATGGCATCGTGCATCAGAAGACAGTTACACACCTCAGCAGAATGGCATAGCGGAGAGATCTAATAGAATGCTGGTCGAAATGGATCGGTGTATGCTAGAAACAGCGCATCTTCCTCAAAGCTTATGGTCGGAGGTTGTAAGTACTGCTTCGTACATACGTAATCGTTCTCCTGCAAATATATTGAATGACGAAACTCAATATGAACGTTGGTTCGACAGGAAACCATCTGTAGCACATTTCCGAACGTTTGGCTGTAATGCTGTTGCACTCGACAAGAATCGGAATCGGTCGAAATTTGAGCCAAAAGGTACACAACTGGTTTTTGTTGGCTACCCGAGTAATACGGAGGGTTATAGGCTTTATAACAAAGCATCGAAAACTATAACTATTGTACGGGACGTCAATTTCTTCGAAAACTCAATTATATTAAGTGATGCAGCTGTCGCAGATCAAGCAGTGGAAAATGCCAAGGATAGATTCTTCGT
The DNA here is from genome assembly GCA_920105625.2 of Clusia tigrina. Taxonomy (NCBI): domain Eukaryota; kingdom Metazoa; phylum Arthropoda; class Insecta; order Diptera; family Clusiidae; genus Clusia; species Clusia tigrina. The sequence goes on from OV050030.1 coordinate 327,043,900, forward strand.
ATACGCTGAGCTAAACTATGAGACCAACAATAGAAGTAGCAGTAGCGAACGCGAGGACTGCGAAAGGTTTGTTTGGTGGCAACTCCATCGCATGGGAGTCGAAAAAATGTGGTTTCGCTCAGTACCATGGAAGCGGAATATATCGCGATGTGCCAGGGAGCGAAACATATTTCATTCCACCGAAGTTTGCTAAAGGAGTTGTGATTTGAGGCCTACTTAAATCGCGCAACAACAATTTTTGTGACAACCAAGGCGAGCAATTCTTGGTCCAAAATCCCATTGCTCACAAACGCAGCAAGCACATAGACATCAAGCACCATTATGTGACAACCAAGGCGAGCAATCCTTGGTCCAAAATCCCATTGCTCACAAACGCAGAAAACACATAGACATCAAGTACCATTACATTCATGACAAACATCTTTCGAACGAGATTGGTATCCAATGCATTCCATTTTCATAAAATGTAGCTGAAGTTTTTAAAAAATGTCTAACTAAAGATAAACATCACATTTTTTTTAAACTATTAAAAATTTAATTTGCTTAATTTTCGATTGAACTATATTTTTGTGAAAATTTTGCCTCTATTTATATAAATTCTTGATTCTGATTAAATTTTTGTGTAATCGCATTTGAGTAGAGGCAGAGTATGTAGGTATATAGTACCAAAGTTAATATAAGCATAGGCAACCCAATTGCTGTCAAGCTCTAACTTCTTGTTCTTTCTGTGTCAAGTAATAATTTTTTTTTTTTTAATAATCCTGGTAAACTGAACGGTCGTGTTTTTGGTTATTGCACTTATTCTGAAATATATATATATATATATATATATATATATATATATATATATATATATATATATATATATATATATATATATATATATATATATATATATATATATATATATATATATATATATATATATATATATATATATATATATATATATATATATATATATATATATATATATATATATATATATATATATATATATATATATATATATATATATATACATATATATATATATATATATATATATATATATATATATATATATATATATACTAGAGTAACCCTGCCCGCGTTGCTGGACAATATAATAACATACGTTTACGTCTTTGTATTAAAAATTAAATTTTCTAGAAAAAATAGACATTTTCCTGAAAAAGAAGTGCAAAATAATATAAATTTTTTAAAGTGAGAACATCAAAAAGAAAAAAATTTATTGCAGAGCTTGGTGGTAAACGAAATTTTTAGTATTGCCATTTTCACAAAAAATGAATAAAGACGACGGCTTCCCAACACGTGAACGTGCAACATAAAGTTGACCGTGTGAAAAACAGAAATTCTAAATTTATACCGCAAACTTGCAACGACTGGCCTTGAGCTTTATTAATAGTCATTGCAAAATCCAAACGAACGGGAAACTGTAATCGTTGAAATTGAAATGGCATATCAGTGGGAATCATTGGGATGCGTGGTATTAAAGCATCTTCGCCTTTGAATTTCCCATTTAAAATTGTTGCTTCAATTACATAATTCATTAATTTTTTGAACGCAAGTCTTGTTCCGTTGCATAATTTTGGTGGATTTATATTACGAAGCATAATGATTGTAGATCTGATTTTCAATTGTAAATTATGCGGTGGCGTTCCAGGCAAATCAAGAGAATTCAAAACTCAGTTGGGTAATGTACTACGTCTTCTTGATTCTTCACAGTATCAACAGATTTATATGTGATCAATTCACCATCTATTTGAGATTGAATGATGAAATTCAAATCATTGACATCCTTATTTTTTCCTGCCAATATAGCTCTTTCACTCAACCAAGCATGATTTTTGTATTGCTGTTGTATATTTGGGAATACTTTTTCAATTAGTTCTTCTTTTGATGGTGTAAATAAGCAAAAATCTCTCGGAATTGTAACCATCATTATCAATTGGCATTTTACCATCACCCATTAAAAGCAATTGCTTTGAAAATGTTGCAGCTGATTGATCATTTTGCAATTGCACACGAACATTGGTGGTGAGTCTTAACGTTTTAACGTATCTCCATACATTTGATAGCTTCAAACACGCATTTATTTCATCAGCTGGTGTTGATTTTGAGATAACAGGTAGTGTTTGTCTAAAGTCTCCTGCTAACAACATTAAAGCACGACCAAATAAATTTTCATTTCCACGGAAATCTCTCATTGTTCGATCCAAAGCTTCAGTCGATTTTTTGTGTGCCATTGTGCATTCATCCCACAACAAAATATCAAATTGTTTCAAAACTCTAGCCATGCCAGAGGTTTTTGATAAATTGCATGATGGTGCAATCGTCATATTCAAAGGCAATTTCAACGCTGAATGCGCTGTCCTACCACCATCCAATAAAGTGGCTGCTTTTCCAGAAGATGCAAGTGCCAAAGCAAATCTACCACGTGCTCGTACAGTTGCTAAAATTAAAGTTATCTAAAAAGTTTTGCCAGTACCACCAGGTGCATCCCAAAAGTACATCCCACCATTACCATTATCAATTTCTTGCTTAATTTTTTTATAAGCTAGTTTTTGCTGTTGATTTAATTTAGGAATATTTTTTTGAACATTTGGCAGCACATTTGGATCGTAATTCTGTGCTCGAAGCAAATCTTGATTAGTAATATCTTTTCTTGAACGATTTGGTGATTTCATACCTAACTGAGACAAAGGTTTACTCGCCATTCCTAAACACATATCCTCAATCAATATCAAAGCCTCATTATACATTTCCTCTGTATAATTCAATTGAGCATTAATATTTAAGGTGCGTATTCGATGTAAAATATCTTCCGTCATGTAATCACGAAATTTCATCCAAAATCAGATGGATTAACCGGATTGCACGTTGAGATAATGATAGAAAATAAAATTCTAATTTGTTGTGGATATGCTGATACCGATGCATCAGTTAATGTATTTTCCCAATGTGTATCGTGCTGAAGCAATCCTAGTTTTTGACATGCTTCACGGTAAGTGGCGCGTAATTGTCCTTCAAGAGTTCTGAAATAATTAAATGATGTGGGACCATGAACATTTATCAAAAGCAAACGCAAATTAAAACACTCATCATTATTTGGGTGAATTGTGTAAATTCGACCTAAAACATCAGTTTCAAACACATTTGGATGACCTTGAACAGGTTTGCCTTGCTTTCGACGTTGAAATTCCTTTTTTGATGCATTCCAAGTATAATATGATTGAACCTGAGCATAAAGCAATGTTCTTGCAAATGAATCTTCTTGGGACAATTTAAAAAATGCGGTCAAAGTTGTATTTAGTGGGGCAATTGCTCTTTGTACTGCATTTTGTTCATTAAAACAAATACGCTGACCATTTTCCAAATGAACAGCTAAATATTGAACGGTCGGGTATCTTTCATGTATTGCAAAAGAGAGTATACGCCATACTGCTTCATTACTGCTAATGCATCGACCAGTTCGGTAATGTTTTATTTCATCATTTTCAGCAACACCGAAAGCAGCCATATCACGATCTATTGTGATATATTTACAAATATATTTGATCGCTTTAACTGAATTGCAGTTTTCAACGTTAATGTGACCCTTAAAAGTTTTTGATAAAATTGGTGAAAATGGGACAATCAAACGATTGTCGACCTCGATTTCTTGTGTTCCCACTTTGACAGTTGTTGATCTACCATTATCTTGTGTTGATCGTCGACGATATTTTGGATACCCATCATTTCCAGTAATGGTTTCAGAAACTAATGCCTTCCATAATGACGCACATAACACATTGCATCTTGCGCGTATTCATGCATATGTCGTGGTCCACCAACATATGACGATGGTAAAGTCACCATATTGCCAATATCATTAGGATCCACATCATTGTTAATAGCATCACGCAAATGAATGTACTCGTATTCTTCTGAACGTAGTTTTGCTTGGTTATATTTAATGAAATTTAAACGTTCAGTTTCAATTTTTGCATACATATCAACAATATACTGATGAAAAAGCTTACGGCAATGCAAAATGTGATTGTATTAATTTTGTCGAACCATTAATCGATACGCGTAATAATTCATAGCGCTAACCTTTTTATCAGTTCCCGCACCTGCCATAAAAAGAAATAAAAATAAATTCCATTATGTTTTAATTTCATTCCTTAAAATTATTTTATTTTGTAATGGTACCCATGATTTTGAAATGGTATCCATCTTCACCTTGCCAAAAAATTAGCGGATATTGCAACGAATCATAAGTTGTGTTTCACTAACATTTTCCAACTGGTCATTTCTACGTTACAAAATAATATCACGCCTATTGAATTCTTCTCCAACCATGACAATCGCTACTTCATCTTCAAATCTTGGTGCATTAAATCTTCCTACATGTTGGCCAGCTGGCGTTTTATCCGCATTTATTCTTATTCCATAATTGTCAGCAGGCACATTATCAATTTGTGATTTAAACATTCTAACCAATTCATTATGTTCATGTAATAATATTTGTTATTCACGAATAATTGGTTTGCTTAATTTCGGATTTATTGAATAACGCTGATCAACTTCTTCATATCCATTTCCCATGAAATAAATTTGTAGAAAGCGATACTCTTGGTTGTCGAATGGCAATAACGAACCAATTTTATGGTACACCTGACCCTGAATCTTTAATTAATATTCAACAAATTGGTTAGAATTTTCGTATAAATTTGGTTAGAATTTTCGTATAAATCAAAACATATATTTATATCTGAATTGAAAACCACATTATTTACCTTAAAAGTTGGCATAAATCTATCACGAACAATGTGTTGTGCTCCAAATGATGTCATATGAAAGCAACAATTGTACGACTGAATGAATTTCAAGAAATGTTTTGACTGATTTGTTCTGCCACCAACCAAAGAGAATAATGGCTCAGGTGGTGGACTTAATGGTGTAATTTAACTTTCCGCCAGCACAACACATTCATCGGTTTCATTTTTAAATTTAAATGCGTTGCATTTATTACAAACTTTATCCATTTTGCCAATTTGAATAGATGGATGCGAAGCGTAATCAATGTTATGATCATAATTAAAACCTGCACGATCCAAATTTCCAATTGAATGGCTACGTCTCCATTGTTGCCTGTTTTGATTGTCACGTTCAGTGTTACGTTCACGATCTCTTCTGTTTCTAACTCTCACACTTTCAATACATTCTTCTCTTTGTTCTTAATTTTGATTTGATCTTGGTCCAGCCATTCGTTGCCTTGCTAATTCATTACTTTCTAATCCCTCTTGTTCATCCTGAGTAGATCTATTTAAACGTATTTGACTGCTGTGGCGTGTTCGTCGGCCAATTTGTGAACGGCTTCGTCGCGGCATTGTTGATTAATTTTTAATTTTTTTTTGATGCAAAAGATTTTAATTTTAACTGAAAGATTACAAATCAATAATTAAAAAATGTCAATGCTCACAATGTAAACTTAAATGACAATCAATAAACACACAGAAATTAAATAAGTCAAATGACGCGAGCAAGCAGAGCCTTATACCGACAAATTGTAATTCTCATAAGAAAAAAAAATACATTTTATATGGGGAAAACACACCATCATAAATGTGTGCGTATAACGCATATTCGTAAAAATTTTTTTATAAACCAGCAGTGAAAGTAGACCTTTCCAACGCATATACTCGATTGAAAATCGGTTGAGTGGTTCTCGAGTTATAAAATCACAAGCATAGGACAACTTATTTTTATATATATATATATATATATATATATATATATATATATATATATATAAAAATGAATGTTTGTTTGTTAGTGACGCTAAGGCTCGAGAACGGCCAACCTTGATGGTATTTTCAGAGGTTGTTCGTTGTGGATCTGGGAAGGTTTAGAAATAAAAAAAACCTTATACTTTTCCTGAAGAAAAGTCGGAAAATTTAAAAATTCAAAAAAGGACTTTTTTCCATACAAAATTTTTTCTTTCAAATTTTTTGATTGAACATCGTGCGCGACAATCACAAGAGGCTCACGAAGCTTACAATGAGCAACAACGATTGAGAAGAAGACAAGTTCGTGCTCAGGAAATTCATGAAGCAAGAGAACAACGTTTGGCTGCTCAACGACAACGCCAGCAACAACAACGATTGCCTAATTTGAATATCGAACTTGCAGCCTTTCGATATGAGCCGGAGATTGAATACGGTGCGCACGCATCAGTTCGATTTGGTTCGATGTCTGTCGTTTGCCCGCATTGCGATGCACTGAAATTTCCAAAAGAACCGGCCGGATTGTGTTGCGCAAGCGGAAAAGTGAAATTACCAGAGTTACTTCCTCCACCAGCGACATTGCGGTCGTTGCTTTACGGTGAATCACCAAATTCGAATAATTTTTTACAAAATTCCAAGATGTGTAACAATTGTTTTCAAATGACGTCGTTTGGTGGGGAAATTGTGAATGAACATAATTACAATCCCACATTCAAGGTTAGTTCACCAACAATCTAACACTTATTATAAATAAAATACAGATATTTACATATTTGTCTGCAACTATATAGATTCACGGGCAAATTTATCATCTTGCTGGATCGCTGTTGCCGCATCCTGATCAAGATCACAAATATCTCCAAATATATTTCCTTGGAGATTCAAATGAAGAAGTGAATCGACGTTGTGCAATTTTCAATGCGACGAAAAGAGAAATTGTGCCGCAATTGCAAGAAATGTTGCATGAACACAACGAACTAATTCGATTATTCAAAACTTCATTAGAAAGGATGCCATCTGATGATCACAGAATCGTCATAAAAGTGGACAAACGACCAGCAGGCACTCATAAACGGCAATATAATGCCCCGACGGCCGATGAAATATCAATTGTTGCTGTTGGCGATAATTTAGAATCCCGTGATATTGTTATTAAACGTCGAGCTGGAGATGCATTAGAGCGAATCAGTGAAACTCATCGATCGTATGACTCACTACAATATCCGCTTATGTTCTGCCGTGGTGAAGATGGATATCACTTGAGATACAACATGATCAATCCTGCCAATCGTTAGCAAAAGAAAAACAAACACTCTTGATTGTAACTTCATTTTTTGTTAACTTTTAGGTGTCGATACAAATAAGAAGGTCAGCGCAATGAACTTTTACGCGTATCGATTGATGATTCGCGAAGGAATTGACAACCATCTCTTGAGATATCGCCGCTTGAGATATCGACGATGGAGACATACGACTCAATTTTGTTCGCTTCAATCAGACCAAGCTTCGATCTGAAGAGTATATTCACTTGCGAGATGCGGTCAATAGCGATGAAGATGTGACAAACCTTGGCCGACTCACGATTTTGCCATCAACATACATTGGCAGCCCAAGGCACATGCACGATTTGTTTGTTACATTCACTTGCAATCCAAAATGCCCACAGATAACGGAATTATTGAATCGCGGTCAATCAGCAAGCGATCGTCACGATGTCACAGCACGAGTTTTCAAACAACAGCAACGATATTTGATGGACTTTATCGTGAAGCAACGTATATAAGGTGCTGTTAGATGCTGTATGTACTCTGTTGGGTGGCAAAAAAGAGGCTTGCCGCACGCACACATTCTTCTTTGGATGGTGGACAAGATTACACCAGATCAAATTGATGACATAATTTCTGCGGAAATTCCTGATCCAGAGATAGATCCAGAATTATACGAAGTGGTGAAAACCAATATGGTTCATGGACCTTGCGGACACTACAATTCCACTTCGGTTTGTATGTCTGACAATAAATGCACGAAACACTATCCACGTGCTTTTCTTTCGGAAACGCAAACTGGAAATGATGGATATCCACTCTATCGGCGTCGCTCATCAGACAACAATGGGAGAACATTCAGCATTCAATTTAGAGGAGTGAATATCGAAGTTGACAACACATGGATCGTACCATATTCCCCAAATATTGTCTAAGACATTCAAAACTCATATCAATGTTGAGTATTGCAGTTCTGTGAAATCGATCAAATACGTTTGCAAGTACGTCACCAAAGGAGGCGACATGGCGGTTATTGGCCTTGAACGAGATGAGATCAGCAAGTATCAAATCAATACGTGAACTGCAATGCAGCGCTTTGGAGCATATTTTCTTTTGTAATTCATGAGCGTATTCAGACTGTTGTGTATCTCGTAGTTCATTTGGAGAATGGCCAAAGAGTGTATTTCAACCCAGAGAATGCAGTACAGCGAGCGCAAACACCACCAGCAACAATATTGACGAGTTTTTCCTCAACTTGCGCCAGTGATCCGTTTGCGAGAACATTGCTTTATTCGGAAATGCCTCGATATTATACATGGAATGCATCGTCGAAGAAATGGTTACGCAGAAAGCAAGGCCAACCAGTAGATGGACATCCAGGTGTGTTCTCAACTAATGCATTAGGACGAATTTACACAATCCACCCGAAAAACGACGATTGCTTATACCTACCAGGGCAAGGAACCCTGAAGCAGAGAGGCATCCTGCAATGAATTCGAAGGACCTCATCTAAGGACACTGTTGAAAAAAGGATGTCATCGGGAAAAATAATGGTGAGTAGAGTGAATAGTAGCGTAGAAAAAGTAGATACTTCTGCGACCCTGAAGGCGCCGTAGCGCTGGTCAAAGAAGTCGCAACCTATAGGCGCGTTTGCGCTGTTGCACGCAGCTTTGAATGGCAACCATAAACCGTCAGTATGCTCGGACGGTCTATGTATGTTCATCCTAGCTGTGAGGATTTTTTTGGTAGGGGTTTTGAGTTTGTTTGTCGTGAGGGACATTTGTATTGTCTATTGAGCCATGCCATCTATTTTGGAAATAATTAAGTTATTTTATTGTTTAAATTCAGATTTTGTGAATTTATGTTGTTTTGAAATCAAAATTGATTTAAATATTTGGCATTTTGAGTTTAGGGTATTAGGTGAAGAGGTGCAGACAACACGTGTTGTTGCATCAAAGTTTTTTGTAGTTCGGAAACTACGATTTGCGTAGCAATGTTGAAGAAAACATTTAAATGCTATTATTATGTGGCGCATACGTTACGGGTTTATTTTTAAATATGGATTCAAATTTCCGGGAATGAATCAGAACACTTTTGCCGGTAAATCAAATTTCGGTTTTTACAAACATATGGCCTTTTCTATGGATTCTTGGGAGGATTAAAGATGGTGAGAGGAAATCAAGGAGTATCTGTGAGGAAGCCAAGGACCAATTTGCATTGATGGAAGGACTTAATGGACGCCGGTAGACAGCGGAACTTTGTGATGGAAAACAAGTATAGCAGAATATGTATATAGAATTTACGGTGGAATGTTTTTTTTTTTAAATAAATTTGTATTTATCAATAAGTAAGATGGAATAAAATATTGGGATAAGTTAATAACAAGTTTTAACAACTATTGGATTTTTATTTGTAATTGGGATACGCCATCTGTTCTGGCATTTGGGATATGACGAAGGAAGCGCAAGGATTACTGCTGAGGCAGGAGCAAATTGGCGAAACGATTGAAAAGCTGGTCCGTAACTTTAAGAAAGACGGCAGTTTACGTAAGGACAGCGTGTATTACCGCAAGCGAATAACACAGTTGCAAGATCTGGGGAGAGAGTTCAACAATAATCACGGACTGTTGTTGCCTCACGCATTTGAGTACTGCAAGGGAAAATATTTTGCGGAAAATTACGCAGACTACATAAATAGTCTGGTCAACGAATGGGCAGATACATTTAGTTCTGAATTAGAGGGACTAGGGCAAGAGATTGTGAGTTTGGTTTCGCCAGACGAGGAAATAAGGAACAGATTGAAATCAATACAGTCAGAGGTGAAACTGTTTACTGGGAAAATATTTGACCAGTTCGAAGCGAGTACGAGCAGGGAAGAAGCTCAGGAATTGTGGCAGCAGGCGAACGCCGGAGGCGCTGTGTCACCATTAGAGGTAGCGGATCAAGCCTTGACGGCAATCCAAAAAAGAACAGAAGAAAAGTTGTTCAGTTTTCATAAGAAAGCAGAAGATTGGAGAGCACAAAAAGAGTATCTGGAGAAGAAGGTAAAGGAACTTTCTCAGAGATTGACGGAAACAGAGGAAGCAGCAACGCTGTTGGAGAAGGAGTGTGCAGGATTGAAAAGTGGACGGGCGACCAATAGCAACCCACATAGAAAGGAGAGATCAAAATCAGCATCGGCTGGATTTACACAGACAGTGTTGACATTGCCTCCGGAAGTACGTTGGCCGGAGTATTTAACACCAGAAGGGATAAGCCGCATAGTAAAGCAAAAATTAGTACTTAATGAAGAAAGGCAAGCGGAATTTTTGTTTGGCGCATCTGAAATCGGGGTCGAGCCTTTTTCTCCAGAACGTCCGGTAACTAATAAAAATAAGGGATGTCCGCCAAAAGAGCCAGAAGCAGTAACGGTACAGGACAGGCCCAATACTGTGGACAGTATTTCGCCTGTACGAACAAACGATCGAAGACTAATTAGTTTGAGTCCGCCATTGGTCAATTACCTCTCAGATCCGGGAGAAGTGAATCTAGGAACCACCCACAAAGATAGCGCTCAAGTTTTACCGGTCATAAGTAAAACAAAAATACGCAGAATGGGTATAGAGGAGATTTCAAAGACAGTGGCCAGGCTAGTACCGGTGTTTACTGGTGCAGCTTCAGAAGATTTACGGTCAGAAGTTAACAGATTCATTCAAGGTTGTGAGCTTGCAAAGCGAAGCATAAGCCCTGATGAGTTGCAGGATTTCTTCGACTGTGTTAAGCAAAGATTATTTGGAGACGCGTACAACCTTGTGTTGCCAAAGCAATTCGCCAGTGTGGACGAGCTTTACAGTCTTATAAGGAGAACTTATTTGAAGGAGAGAACTTTGGAGGACATAACCCAAGAAATAAGAATCGGGAAGCAGCTGGCAAGTGAAGACATACGTGCCTTTGCCAGGCGTTTAGAGTCACTTCAGATGATGGCCCAGGAAATAATCAGGAATAAGTACAATGGCATTGGAGATACAGCGTTATTACACGAAGTTGACGAGTCGGTGTTGACAACTTTCGTGGTGGGGCTCCGCAACTCCGTTCTAAAGATTCATATGCTGAATAGCAGAACAGGAACTCTGGAGGGATTAGTAGAGGAAGCGATTAGAGCACAAGTTCTCGTGGAACGGAGTACGGCTGGGCTAGGCGAGGTACACATGTTGGAAAATAGACAGGACATGTTCACCGCCGCTGTCGTGAACAGAGATGGAAATAATTACGTCCCAAACATATACAGAGGGGCATATAATCCCGGTGTCTCCGACAACAGAGCCGCGAATCCGAGAAATCCGTACAGGGGGTTTGTACAGAGGGCACCCACATGTTCGTTCTGCCGTAAGCAAGGTCATACAAGGGATGAGTGCATTACACGCAAAAACACGCCCTACTGTATGGAGTGCCAAACATATGGTCATGAGGCAAGTAGACAGTGCCAAGGAGGCACGGTATGGAATCAGAATAGAAGGCAGCCAGCTACGAGGCGCCCGGTTCCACCCTTGAGGCACAGCAGGGGTAACTTCAGTAGTCCCCGAGTTAATTCAACAGAAGGAATTAACCAAGGAAGAAATCCTTTCAAAACTGGGAGTGGTCAGCAGCAACAAAATTGGAATTCCAAAAGTGAACCAAGGATACGCAACACCCAACAGGGGTTGAGATGCTTCTCATGTGGACGAATGGGACATCGGGCAGCGGAATGCAGGGATAGACAATCCCAACAAAGGAACCAGGGAAACTTCCAGCGGCCCAGTCGAGGCCAGTAGACTGGAAAGCCAAAAGAAAGAGAGTAATAATAAGGCCGGAAATACGTGGGACTAGTAATGTAGGAACTACAGTCCTGGAGAAGGAGGAGCAGGAGGCTCTCCAGTATCACGAAGAGTTAGGGAATGGATACACGTCCATATTGGGAACAAAAGGAGGTTGCTTCGCTATGAGCAGGATAGGTGATGCCTTCATCGTGATGCCCTGCGAGGAGGCGGTGAGTGGAAAGCTAGTGCTATTAGTAGATTCAGGGGCGGACACTAGCCTCGTAAAATCTAGTGTTTTACGGAAGGGGCTAGACATTAATCAAATGACTTAAGAACCCTTAACGGAGCGTTTGGAGGGTGCATTAAGACATTGGGGTCGCTCAGAATAGGGCACAGTGGAGTTAAGGGTATGAGTTTTAGAGTGCACGCAGTGGAAGTGGATAGGAAAGGTATACCGGCTGATGGGATAATTGGCCGCGATAATCTTTGGAGACGCACCATACTGGATGCGCTCGACAAGCAGATATCGTTTTACGATAATAATAAGAATAGAATTCTCACTCTTCCATTAAAGTCATGGCAGGAAGGAACCGTGAATAGGGTTAAGAGTTGTATAGAGGTAGTGAACGCAAGGTCAACCTGAGTAGTTTCTATTTGTGTAAACACGAAACTTAGGACTGTTGTTTTGCACAAGCAGCAGCTAGCGGACGGCGTATATATGGGAGAGACCATAACGCACGTTAATAAGGGTAAAGTGTACGCTTGTGTACTAAATGCGTCAGAAAAGGACTACTATATGGATAAGGATTTTAGGCCTAAGTTCACTAGTTATGATAGTTTTAAGGAACCGAGTTACGGATCGGTGAATCAGATTAAGCAAGTAGATATAAGAAAAAGAATGGAGAGTGCTAGAATCACTGAAGTTAGACCCAAGCGTAAATTCGGAAGAGAAGGCATCAATAGAAGCCATTTGTATGTCATTCCATGACATATTTTTGCTGGAAGGAGACCAGTTAACGTATACACCAGAGGTAGATCATGAAATAACTACTAGGGTGGATCAAGCACCGATTAACCAGAAGCAATACAGGTTGCGACAGGCTCACAAAGATGAGGTAAATAGGCAAGTGGAAGGAATGTTAAAGGATAACATTATTTCGCCCAGTATCTCGCCTTGGAATTCACCAATAATTTTGGTGCCAAAGAAGGGAGGTGCTCAGGGTCAGAAGAAGTGGAGAATGGTCGTTGATTTTAGGAAATTGAACGACGCCACTATCAAGCAGGTGTTCCCAATACCAAGGATAGAAGAGATACTGGATCAATTGGGACACAGTAGATATTTTTCTACACTTGATTTAGCGAGTGGCTACCACCAAGTCCTGGTGGATACCCAAGATAAGCAGAAAACCGCGTTCAGCACCGGTTTAGGGCATTATGAGTTTAATAGAATGTCGTTTGGATTAACAGGAGCACCGGCTACCTTCCAACGGCTAATGAACCATGTGCTAACAGACTTGCAAGGGTTAGATTGTTTTGTGCATCTGGGTGATATTGTAATTTATGGGAAGAACTTGCAGCAGCATTCGCAACCCTTGCGCAAGGTGCTCCAGAAATTACGAGAACACAATTTGAAATTGAACACGGAGAAGTGTCAATTTTTGTGAAGAGAGGTGGTTTATTTAAGCCATCGTTGCTCAGAGGCAGGAGCACTGCCTGAAGGTGCCGCCCGCAGAAGGTGGAATGCGTTAGAAATTTAGCGGTTCCAAGAAGCAGAAAAGAAGTGCAAGCATTCCTAGGACTAGTGAACTATTATAGAAAGTTCGTGGAAGGACTAGCCGGAATTGCGTTGCCAATTAACAAGTTGCTACGAAAAGAGGCAAAGTTCTAATGGACAGAGAGATGTCAGCAAGCATTCGAGAGGCTAAAGGAAATAATTAGTTCGCCACCAATTTTGGCATACCCCGACTTTGAGCAAACTTTTTTGTTGACCACTGATGCTAGCAATGAAGCATTAGGGGCAGTATTGTCACAAGGGGAAGTCGGTAATGACCGACCAATAGCATTTGCAAGCAGAGCGCTTAGCGACACGGAGAAGAGATACTCCACAATAGAAAAGGAATTTCTAGCCATAGTATGGGCTACGAAGAATTTTAGGGCATATCTGCTAGGACGCCCATTTAAGATATACACTGATCACCAGCCGTTGAGAGGCATAGCCAACTTGAAAGATCAAACGTCTAGGCTAGCCAGGTTCAGACACAAATTGCCGAGTATTGCTGAGTATGATTTTGAATCATATACAAACCTGGGAAAAAGAATCTAAATGCCGATGCACTCAGCAGAGTACCGCAGGCACAGAAAGTATCAGTAGTGCAAACAAGGTCCAAAGCACGGTCGGATAAGGAGAAGGCCGAGAGAATGCAGAAGGATAAAGTTGATGCTACAAGAGATGTTAGCAATGCGGGTTTCGATGCCAATGAACAAGCAGCCAGTAATGTAGAATGGCTGGAGGATACAAAGGATATCCAGGCTGTGTTAAAGGGTTTCCATGATTCACCTCTAGGTGGACGCCAGGGATTCTGGAAAACCCATGACAGAATTAGGCGAGTATACGGATGGAAAGGTATGCTCAAAGACATAAAAAAATATGTAAGAAGTTGCCCAAAATGCCAGGCCAACAAAAGTTCAAGGCTAACAAAGATGCCCATGGTGCTAACGGACACACCAAAACAACCATTTGATAAGGTTCATATGGATATTGTATGTATTTTACCTGAAACTGTTTCGGGCAATAAATACATATTGACGTTCCAAGACGATTTCTCAAAGTATATGGCGTGCGTGGCTATACCCGATGCTGGAGCAAGTACGGTGGCCAAAGCATTCTTTGATGAAATTATAGCACGATACAACATACCTAAGGTTTTGATAACCGACAATGGTTCAAATTTCGTATCAAAACTATTCTCAGAAACGTGTAAAATGCTGGGAATCAAAAAGTTGCACATAACACCATATCATCCACAGGCAAATGGCTCATTGGAACGTAGTCATCGACCTCTGGCCGAGTACTTGCGCAGTTTTGCCAAAGAAGACGGCTCGAATTGAGATCAATGGTTAACCACTGCAATGCATGTACACAACAATACTGTGCATGTATCAACGAAGCAAACTCCGTTTAGAATACTCTACGGGTTTGATTTCAACATGCCAGCGAATTTGAAGCGCAAATGTGCGCCTATATACAATGCTGATGACCCCAATAAAGTACAAAAATATCAGTTGCACCGAGCGCACGAATTAGTTAGGGAAAACCAGGAATGTGCTAAACGAGTGGCCAGGGAAGCCTATAACAAGGTACTAAACCCAGTAGTTTTTCATGTGTGTGATCAAGTACTAATGAAGAATCAGGCTAGGAGAAACAAATTCTCACCTGTGTGGATAGGTCCGTATGTAGTAGCAGAAATCCGAAGCCCAGTTACAATAGTCGTAACGATTAAGGAAAAAAATAAAAAGCTACATAATAATTTGTTGAAATTATTCCACATTAGACCACACAACTAAAGACATGTGTTAGCAGTGTCTTACAAGTGTAAACACAAGAATAACAACGTAAACATGTACGTGTGTGTATCAAATAACACACACAGCTCCGATTTTCAAAGTCAAGGCCAGCAGAAGTGTGCCAATTAAACTCGAGCAAGTAAAATTGACGTAAATTGAAAAAAATTGAATAAAAATGTGCTTATTATGCACTATGGTCGAACGAAGCACAGTAGGGAAAAATATTTTGTTTTTGATAAATATTGCACGTATTTAAAAAATAAAATAAAATAGTAAGACAGTCGTGGGCAAGTAATATAAAACTTAACTTCAAATATGTACATACATACATACGGCGGTTAATGAAATGAAAGCAGTAGCGCCGGCACCGTTGGTGAAGTAAATATATATGTATGTAACTGTATAATGTACAGAATGAATGTACGAGGGAATATTTAAAGAAGTAAGTATTCTAGTTATAGGAATGGGTATGGCCATATAAGTAAGTATGTAGGGACATATGATTAGGAATTGGGAATTTGCAGATACTGCAGCAGGCTATATGTAGATATACATAGGTTTTAACTGTTTATTGATTAGGAAATTAGCATATGGAAATTTGAATAAATGTATATGTTGGGATATAAAAAAAAAATGTATAGGTTGATTGGGAAAATAAGCAGTTAATTCTAGGTAATTTAAAGCGCCTTGAATGTATGTATGTATTCATATACGAGCTAATTACAGGATGGAAAATAGAAACGTTAATATATATATATATATATATATATATATATATATATATATATATATATATATATATATATATATATATATATATATATATATATATATATATATATATATATATATATATATATATATATATATATATATATATATATATATATATATATCAGGCTAGAAGTAAATTTAAATAAAACGTAATTGTATGCGATGAAACGTATAGTCATGCAATGGACAAAGTTTTGACACAAACGGGATTATTTTATATAATCTGGTTTTACTCGGAGGACCAATGAATTGGTTCAAAACTGAAATGAGTGATAACTCACGTGTTGAAAAAGAGCACGAAAAATTAATCGAACCGAAACTCTTGCCCTATATGGCTATGAAAACACTTAGTCCAGTCCTCTTTTCCTCCAGGATACGGTAGCGAATCCGATAATGTAAGGGGAGAAGACGAGTGGACGGCAAATTGAATGATATAGCATTCAATTATGGAAAAAGAATGTTGTAGAAATATTGTTTTTTTTTCTAGTCAGGAATAGCGTATATTTAGGAAAAGTTATAAATTTAAAAAGATTATAATCTGTGTAAGAGTTCAGATTAAAATTAAAGGTAGTTGAAAACAATTAGAGTTACAAAAATTAATTATTTAAAATCTAACTTAATAATGAAATAAGTGTTATAATAAAAAAAAAAATACAAATCATACTAAATAGAAAATTATACCCAAAAGTATATATAGTACATATAGTGTATTTATTTAAATATTATATAATTTTGAAATTCATTTATGAAATTGACTTATGAAATGTTTGACAAAAATTAAACATAGAAGAAATATCAAACTAAAATGTATATTAGAAAATTAAGAAAATTATTATAGGTGTTGTCTAAATAGCTCTGATGATGTGAAGCGAAGCAGGAAGTTCCGGGAACAGCGGATATCGGAAGACGGTGCGGACTAAAGGACCAACATAGTATTCGGAAAGATGCGTTTTTGAAAAACAGAGATTTTTGGCAGTTATCTAAGGTTTGTGACCCCAAGGATGCCAACATATTAGATTGGGGATGAATGGCGACGGATGTAATTTTAATTTTGCGAAACGGCATATGGCCGCAGCATTTCAACGCGTTGTGGATGAGTTATTGACAAAGAACCAAAAATAAACAAGATTCCTTGCGGAGTCATATTTTGCATTGGACAGTTTTATATTACAATGTCCACCCAGTGTATCACGATCTCAACAGAATCGATTTTGGATAAGTTGAAGATGGGTAAAAGCTTAAGGAGGGTGACTGAAACCACCACCAAATATAATAAGCAGAAGAAATTTGGCTCACGGAAGTTAATTGCTTCATTGAAGTATATGTCCAAGCTAAAGTATGAACATATGAAACGTTATTTACATATGTATGAATTATGATTTAATACAAGAGGACACAGAGACTAGTAACCGTTCAGAGTACACAAATTACATCATTAAACGTGTATCTCAGAAAAAATTCCTATTGTCTCCACTTCAAAACCTAACGATGTCAAATACCATTATGAGGAAGCTCAAGAGAAATACTTCCACCATAAACGCATTGCTGCAAAGTAAGACGGAGTATTGTAATCTCTCATGTATTCCAAATGTTTTTTACAAGTTGAATACTATAAGCAGAGGCAGTACCACCTACAGCCGTGGGGCACACTATATAAATGGAAAGAAGAAGGCCACTAAAAGCAAAGTTTTAATGGCAAACCAGATCGCCAACCTATCTTTGTACGTACCGATCCAGAAAGAAGGGAGGGGTATGCAGAGTTCATCGAGGGACTTCATTCTGACAACGACGGTCGTCAACTGGACCAGCAGGTAGCAGAGGGCGCAGTATAATATAAGGTTTTATGTATAGAATAGAATTGTGTTATTGTTTAGATATTTGTATATACGCCAATGAGAAAAGAATCAATGAAAGACCAAATTATAAAAAGGGGAATGTAAAAAAAATAATGATGGATAAAAATAAGAAAAAAAAAACAAACAAACAAAAACAAAAACAAAGTAAGGAAAAAAATAAAAATAAAAAAAAGAAAACTACAAAAGAAAATAAAAGCTAGAGAAAAAAAAAATATATGGAAAAGAAAAGAATAAAAAAGGAAGAAAAAACCGTGATAGAACCCAAACAAGGCGATTTCATGGAAAAAAAAAAACAAATTATATATATGTACTATAGAGTTAAATAGAGACACATGATTGTTTACAGTGCAAGAAAAATATTGTAGAGATTTTATGGAAGTTAGTTGCACTAACTTCTTTTAGAAAGAGGGGAGGGATGTTGTGAGTTAGAATCAAGCTACTTACGCGTAGTTGACTCACAGCACCGGCTCCCATTAAACTCATTAAGAATGCACATATTTTTAGGGTGCAAATATTGTAAATGAGTAGTATTTATGCACTAATTATGATGTAAACTTTTAGGGTGTCACAGTTCCGCAGTCAAGCTGACGAGGGGCATTTAGAATGCACCGACGACACTTTTACTTTTGAAGTAGGTCGGTTGGCTTGAGCAACTGACATCAAATAACAATTGCAAAACTGGAACACCAGAGAAGTCAAGACGTAGGCGGTAATGTTCATTTGTAAATAGTATATAAGAACTAGTATTTTAAGAATAGAGGTCTCTTGTGTTTTGAAACCGAAAAGTGGTAGTATTTGAATTCTATGTTAGGGCTCTTGATTTTTCAGCCACGCGCCCGAAACGGCGACAGGACGTCTCTCTCGCCGACAAGCAGATACGGACCCCAACACACTGGAATCAAACGATGAACGATGCGATAGCTACTTCGCATGCCGTTGAAGTTCGCACACTTTTCGCGATGATCATTTCGACATGTCAGCCTTCAAATCCGCGTCAATTATGGGATACGTACAAAAATTACATTGCCGAAGACATTTTATCGTATTCGAGTGGCAACACGGAATTCAGAATTGCAAATGAACGATGACATCTAAAATGAAGCATTGGTGTTGATTGAAGATTTGTGTTTGCTTATGAGTGGCAAACTATTGACTGAAATGCATATGCAAGCGCCAAATCGTCTAATCAGAGATGTACCGAATCGTGAATTGGAACGTGAGCGTGCATACGACAGAATAACTTTGGAGCAGAAGTACAAAGAAATGTTCCATTAACGAATAAGCAGCAAAAGAGTGCGTATGATGAATTGATGAAGGCTGTCAATGATGGAAACGGTGGACTATTTTTTCTTGCTGCGCCCGGCGGAACTGGGAAAACGTTCCTGATATCATTGATTTTGGCAACAATACGATCTCAAAATGGCATTTCGTTGGCTCTCGCATCTACTGGGATTGCTGCAACTCTACTAGAAGGTGGAAGAACGGCACATTCGGCACTGAAGCTTCCGTTAAACATGCAAATCAATGAAACACCTGTTTGCAACATTTCAAAGCAATCAGCTATGGCAAAATTGTTGAAGAATTGTAAACTGATAGTATGGGATGAGTGCACAATGGCTCACAAACGGTCTCTAGAAGCACTTGACAGAACAATGAAAGATCTGCAGAATAACAATCGTCGGTTTAGTGGCGCAATGATACTGCTAGCAGGCGATTTTTGACAAACACTTCCTGTTATTCCGAAATCAACAGCGGCGGATGAATTGAACGCATGTCTCAAGTCATCGTATTTGTGGCGGTACGTGGAAACCATACGATTGACTATGAAAATGCGAGTGTTCCTGCAACAGGATAGCACCGCAGAAGTTTTCTCTAAAGAACTGCTAAGAATTGGAAATGGGCAAATTCCGGTTGATACTTCCAGTGGTTTGATATCAATTCCACCTGCCAATTGTCAATTCACTTCAACGGAAGCTGAACTCATCACGAATGTTTATCCGAACATTGGCCAAAATTATCCTAACTACGATTGGTTGAGTGCACGCGCAATTTTACTGCCAAAAATACCGATGTTAATGACTTAAACTGGACGATTCAAAGTCAAATTCCGGGAGATTTGCGCTCATACAAATCGATCGATCGTGTTGAAAATGAAGACGAAGCCGTGAATTATCCAGTGGAATTTCTAAATTCTTTGGATTTGCCTGGCATGCCGCCGCATCATTTGCTTCTCAAAGTTGGATCTGTCATTATTATGCTTCGCAATCTTCATGCGCCGAAACTGTGTAATGGAACCCGACTGATTGTGATGCAGCTATCGAATATTGTGATAGTTGCAAGAATTTTGAAAGGGACTTACAAGGGGGCAGAATGCTTGATTCCACGAATTCCTTTGAGTTCCAACGATTTGCCATTTCAGTTCAAACGTATTCAGTTTCCAGTGAAACTTGCATTTGCGATGACAATCAACAGGTCACAACGACAGTCGCTGGAAGTGTGTGGCATAAATCTGGAAATGCCATGTTTTTCACACGGCCAGCTATACGTGGCGTGTTCACGAGTTGGAAAACCATCTTCTCTGTACATTTACGCACCGGAACAGAAAACAAAAAATGTTGTTTATCTAGCTACATTACATTGAAAAAAATGTAGAAAAATCGCAAATAAATTATTTTCAACACAATATAAATTCAACTTTCTTTTCTTTTCAAAACACATAATTTCACGCAGGGCAACGCCTGCGGGGTCAGTTAGTAGATATATATATATATATATATATATATATATATATATATATATATATATATATATATATATATATATATATATATATATACGAGGTGTGATCAAAAGATAACCGTTATTTTCATCTTTTCGTGAATTACGTATGTTCGATGTTCGCATTTTTTTTCTGTTATGTTGGTACACATGCCTGTTATATATGTTGGCAACATCACCCATTTTGGATTGTCAGTTTGATTTTGACAGATAAAAAGGTTAGTCGTGTTTTGGTGTGCTCTTCGATTTTGTACTATTCGAAAAAATGGATCAAAGAAACTGTATTCAGTTTTGTGTAAAAAATGAAATTAAATGCGCAAGGACATTTGAAATGTTGACTGCGGCCTTTGGAGAGTCTACTATGAGCAGAACACAAGTTCAATTGTGGTATAACCGGTTTAAGGAAGGCCGAGAAGATATCAATGACGATGCTCGTCCTGGTCGCCCGAGCACGTCAACAACCGCTGAAAACATTGACGCAGTGAAGAAAATGATTTTGGATAATCGTCGAATCACTATCAGAGAGGTTGCTGATGATGTTGGCATATCGTTCGGCTCATGCCAAGCAATTTTTACGGATGTTTTAGGCATGAAACGTGCGGCAGCGAAGATTGTTCCAAAATTGCTAAATTTTGAGCAAAAACAACGTCGCATGGACATTGCTCAGGAGCTGTTGAACATCGTCAACGACGATCCAGATTTCCTCAAAAAGATCATAACTGGTGACGAATCGTGGGTGTATGGCTATGACATTGAAACCAAAGCCCAATCATCCCAATGGAAACGTCCAGATGAGCCAAGACCGAAAAAAGCACCTCAAGTTCGGTCGAACGTAAAGGTTTTGCTGACAGTTTTCTTTGATTGCAATGGCGTGGTGCATCATGAATTCTTGCCACAAGGTCGTACGGTCAACAAGGAATACTACCTTGAAGTTATGCGCCGTTTGCGAGAAGCAATTCGTCAGAAATACCCAGAATTGTGGAAAAACCAATAATGGATTTTGCACCATGATAACGCACCAGCTCAAACATCGATGCTTGTGCATAATTTTTGGCCAAAAACAAAGCCGTTATCATACCTCAACCACCGTATTCAGCGGACTTGGCCCCCGCTGACTTTTTCCTCTTTCCAAAACTGAAGACACCGATGAAAGGAAAGCGTTTTGCTACGATTGAGGAGATAAAAGAAAAATCGAAACAGGAGCTGTTGACGATACCAAAAAAAGCGTTTCAGAAGTGTTTCGAGGATTGAAAAAATGCTGGCATAAGTGTATAATATCTGAGGGGAATTACTTTAAAGGGGACAAGATAGTTGTTGATGTATAAATAAATACTTTATTTTTTGATCACACAATAATGGTATATATATTTATTCGCTACCACATGGGTAATGTAACATGTAATGTATTGTATGTCGAATTTCAAAGCAAAAGATATCGCATAAAATGTAAAACAACAAATTTGAAGATTGTGCCGTTACTTGTTTGTTTTACTCTTACTGATTTCGAACTTAATTTGATTATATGTGTTTTCGCTTTCATTTGATTTTTGTCAGAAGTAGTAATTGGTTTGCTCGCAATTAAAAATAAATTTAAATTTCTTTGATATCGTGGACTTGTGAAGTGCATTCAGTTTAACAAAATTTCTTAATAATAATAGAAACCTATGAAGGTAATAATTTACTATAAAGAATAAAAAGAAGAAGTAAGTGACATCTGCAGACGCGTTGAAGCTGTGTGTGACAAACAGAATATGATGTGGTACTTGAAGTTGCTGAAAGGGAAAAGGGGGAGATAGAAATAGAATCCGTGTTGTTGTGCACATGCATTGCTCACGCCAACCACTGGTCCCAGTTCGATATATCCTCCTTCACAAAATGCCGCATGTATTCAGCTAGCGATGGTGGCTACGTTCTAACGAACCGTTAGCCTGAGGGTGACACGGGGTGATGTGAAGTTTCTTCATCTCTAGCAGTTTACACGCTTCAGAAAATATTCTCGAATTGAAATTAGATCCGTTATCTGTTACCAGTATCTTTGGGGCACCTAATTTTCCTACAACTTCCCCAAAGAAAATCGTAGCTACCGTGGTTGCCTCCGCAGCCAGCATGGCAACCGCTATAAAGTACTTAGATAGGTCGTCCTGGAATGTTAGGATGCATTTATTTCCACACGAGCTCTCGGGCGATGGTCCCACCATATCCATGAACACATTTTCGAATGGTCTGTTGGCCGTAGCAGTTAGCTGCATAGGCATCCTTGTTAGCCTTGATACCTTGTTCTTCTGGCAGCTTTCACACCCAGTGATGAGTTTCCGTATATCCAACACCATTTTAGGCCACCTATAGTTCTTGCGTATACGCATATACATCTTCATGGAACCCTGGTGACCCCCTAAGGGCGAATTATGATAATCTTTTAACACCGTTTCAATCCCCTTCTGGTCCGTTAGTTCAATTACAGCGTCCGCAAGAAGAGATAACTCTGGAGTCGTACCGTCACCCATGGCGTCCCCCTACATCGCGGAGTCATCCACAATACACTTTCGCTCCCTTACTTGCGTTCTTGTTTGGACAGCTGCTATCCGCGGTGCTGTGTCACATCTTTCGGCTGGTGAAAATCTCGCTTTCTCCCTTAACCGAATTATTACCTGTAGGACTCTCGCTCTTGTATCCTCAAACGTTTTCCTGTTCTTGTACGTTTATATCATTCAGTCTTGCGAGACACCGTCTCAACCCTTCACTGATGAACATGTATGCTAACCAGTTTTTCGTGATGTCAAAAGAAAGTGCCCTCGCTTCCAAAAACCCCAATTCCACTTTTACCATGTCTAACTCAATCCATGCCCTAACTATCATTCGTTCACTTGTTGGCCTTTCCTCGGCACTGTCTACTTGCCTCACGACCATATGTTTGGCACTCCATAGAGTAGGGCGTGTTTTTGCGTGTAATGCACTCATCCGTTGTATGACCTTGCTTACGGCACGACGAAACTTATTTACGGCAGAACGAACATCGTCATTACCTGCGCACATTCTTGCTATTGAACGGCTCTCCTACTCATTCAAAGTACTCCCCGTTCCCAATTCGTTTTTTAGTGTCTCCGCTCTCTCGGTGTTCTCTCGAGACTTTTCTTGCACTACAAAATCACTCGCATCGCTCACTTCTCTAATGTCGTACTCCGAGATATTGGAACATGTCACCTCGCAATTCTGATCCCATACTAAGTCATATTCTTGAGTGTTCAGCACTGGTGCCTCAACTATATAATCTGTGGCGTATGGCAAAGTATCGGTCATATGCACGCCAGGCTGTATCTCTTGTCTGTCCAGTATCGTTAAACCCTCTTTCACAGCTACCCTTACCTTCTTTACAGCCTTCGCTATGCCTTCTGATTGACTTTCCTGCTCCCTGCTTAAACTGTCCCTCCGGGTTCTACTCTGGTTCCTTCCTATATTGTCCCTTGCACAAAGTCTAAAATGTTTCATAGTTTTCCCGTTAGCATTGCATACTGATAAGCGTTTACGTACTGTATCTATTATAGAGCAATTCCACAAATTATCTCTTCCCAGTATTCCGTCTGCCGGGATACCGCTTTGGGTCTGGATAATGTAGAAGTCCCATTCCAAATTCTCAGTACTGTGAATATCGAGTTTCACTAGGCAAAGGGTTTTGACACTTCCCCCAAATGCCCCGCTTAAACTGCTTATTCTTCACGTTTGTATATTGGGAAATTACCTCATGGATTCAGCCTTTATTAGACTGGTATCCGCACCTGTGTCCAGCATAATACTTCCTTGCACGAAATGACCACATAAGCATCATCCGTGTAGGTAGACTGACTGTTGAAATTGTTAGCCAAAAAGTGTTTATATCGCGGGGGATCTCTACACATATCTCTTATAAACCTAGCGGTGCTACCAAAAAGTATACTTATACACGATTTAAAATTTGCCGTACTATCATTCATCTTCCCCATGCAGTTTTTCAAACCTGCTGTTATGCCCCTGGCCGGCTGAATTACCTGTCTGCGTCTTTCACTAATTTTGCTAAAATTTGTTCCTATATATATTAATATACCAGGGAGGTAGTTCGTGACTAACCCCACTGTTCTCTGGCGAATTACCCCAAACAGGCTCAGCAATAGACAAAAGAAATTTATTGTCCCTAAGAGTGCTGTATCCTGTATCTTCGGAATTTGCGGTTTCTCGACTGTTGCTAACGTGAGAACCACATTTGGTGCCTGTATAATAGCAGTGTTCTGGGGTTTCCAGCCTCTAGGCTGACGTTGGCCCCCTACCGTTTTCCCTGATTCTGCCTGTTGTTGTTCCTCGCGAAACAGTTCTCTGCTATATGACCAATGCGCCCACACCATGTACAGGTCGGTTGGCGACTTGCTTTCCGTTGATTCCTTGCGTCGTATAATTGGTTTTGCTGCGAATCATCGGTATGATGGTTATTACTAGTACCACCCGTGTTCCGCTGTCATGTGCTGTCTTCTGGGTTTCCACGAGGCAGCACGGATCTCTGCGGACTGGCAATGGTACTTTGCTGCTGAATTCCGAAGGTTCTTCTGGAGTAGTCCTGTCTACCCTGTTGCCTTGCTGATGCATTCCTTGGACAACTCATCCCTATTAGGTGGCCATAATTACCGCAATCCTCACAAAACGGAGTATTCCTCCTCATCCGGCACTCATCCCAGAAATGGCCGTGCCTATTACAAAATAAGCATGCGACCTCTACAGCCGGTCGTAACAGCCTCTATCAAATCGGTAATTGATCGTTGTATCAGACTCAAGTGTAGCTAATTGGCTATTAATCCCCTCTTCCAATAGATACTTAACCAGATCAGTGGCCGCCGTGCTTCCAACCGAGTTGGCGTGTCGAATATAGGCTCCTCCGACTGAGGTGCTTTGTCCTTTCCCCCTACGCTCGTCGATTGAGTCGCTGCTTTCTTATTCATCTGCGATTCGCGCGGTTCGTGATCTCAAATGAAACTACTCGGTAGCCCTCCTATATCGTAATCCCTCACTATTATTTTCGGAACGAGGTGTCCTCGGGTACACCGGGGACACCTCATTTTTCCACCAAACCTTGCAACGCTGTGATACGTCTGTGATAGTACTTCATGTTTTCCGGTGCTTCCTGAAGTTTGAAATAAACATCTGGATCCTTACCACTTCCTGGGATTTCAGCAACTCCTTCACTTCCTTCGATAGTCCCATGGCCTATGCCTAATCCAATAAATATTCCGTTGAACAACCCAATCTCAAGGAAAAAATTACATATACTATTAATGTTTCCATTAATCTAATTTATTTTGAAAATAACATGTCAACGGTAGAATTAGAGGTTTTAATATAAACAGCTCCCGCTGGAATCAATGATACTAGTGTCACGCATAGGTCGTAACACAAATTTTACTTCTTTAGATTAACCCAATTAAACAATATACGAACAATTAAATAGAGAATGTACCTACTGCCCTGACTGGTAATCGCGCCTATTATACACCATATGTGCACCGTCGCATTTCAAATATCCCAAAATAAACACATTAATTTACAATAGTGGATAAAGAGCCTACATTTAGTGAAATAATTCTATACGACCTGACCATTAAAAGTTTTAAGGATCAACCTAGTGTCACCTAATCGCAGCGGCTATTCAGCCCCGATGCGGCTTCCTCTTAATGTTCGGCGCAAAAGCACCCAAGCGGCCACAGAGGAAACGTCGACAAAATTCTTATTATACACTTAATATCTAGCATATATTCCTCCATTGTCCTTTTATATCTATTAGTTTATTGTCCTGCCGGTCCTGTGTAGGAGTGCTTTTTTCCTAGCACTCTACGTTGGATCCTACTGGCTGCGCCAATTGTTGTATTTCCTGGGCGTTAGCTGATGCAATGCGCACTACAGTTGTCCGACGGCTGCTGGACCTGTAAAATAGTCACTGACTCTAAAACTTGCCGAACTGCGGCGTAAAGAACATAACACCACCGTTTCGCTTTAAGAAATTTCAAACTCGTCTTTATTCTTAAAAACCGCTCTTATTTATAGTCTTAATTCTAGTTACATATTCGCTTACTTCATATTTTGTTCCGCTTTCACGGTGTTCCAATTACACAGATGTTGAACAAAACAATTATGGCAATGAGCTAGTTCATACAAAATCCCAATGGTGCATTTTAGCCCTCGTTTGTGGGTCAATGTGTAATTGTAACACCTGTGAAGTTCATATGCGTTATAAATACTCAATAAGTGCGCTACTTGGATTTCTATCGCGAGTCAACTACTCGCAGGTAGTCGTATCTTGACTCGCAACACTAAAATTTCTTATGGAAACTGGCCTAGAAATAAAAGACAGAAATATAGACATTCAACTTAATTCAATAGTTTGTGATGCTCCAGCGAGCGGCTTTGTTAGTGGAACCCCTGGCCACACATCTAGTCATGGATGCTCAAAATGTTGCCAGGTAGCCAAAAAAATATGTTCCATTCTAGCATACAGTACCAAAGCCGGAGTATTAATTACAGGTGAAGATTTTTGTAGGAGAAAATATTCGAATCACCACAAGCCAATATCTAGAGGAAAGTTCAGCTTTCGAAAAATTCAATGTTTCAATGGTTATACAGTTCCCTGTAGATTGCATGCATATGGTTTAACTAGGAATCATGCGAAAATTCTTGATCAGGTTAGTAAATCACAAAGTTGCCTCCGAAAAATTAACATCAATGAGAAAACATATACCAAAGGAGTTTGCACGTAAGCCATGATACTTGGATGAGCTGTTCAATTCGAAGGCCACAGAGTTCAGGCAATTTCTACTGTACACTGGTATTCTTGCCTTAAAAAATGAAATTAACAATGATCAGTTCAACGAGCTTTTGTTATTGCACTGCTCTTACCGAATGCTTTGTTGCCCGAATTTACGCCAAGCAAATTTAGAAACCTTGATGTTAAATCTAATTGTTGAAAATGATCCAGTTTTATTTGGCGAAAACAGTGTGTCTAAAACAGTTTGTTCGAAAGCCAACAAAAACACTAGCGCAAATTAACAGAAAAATTGAAGAGGAGAAAAAATAAATAAATATAAAACTAAATAAATAAATAAATTCTTCGCAATGCCTGACAGTTTCCCAAAACAACTTAAGCGCATGACGATTGACACTAATCGTAAGTGACTTTATCAATTTGAATTTATTTATTTAAAAATTAATAAAAAAATAAATAAATTTCAGCACCAATTGCATAGAAAAGCTGCAGAAAAAAATCGAGAATCTTAAAGGTATGAAAAAGGACAATAATTAAAACATAGTGTAATTATTAAAAATTTCAAATTTCAGTCAATTAATATCAATTAGTATTAAAATTATTTTCAAAATTCTTTTAAGGTCAACTAAGAATTGTGGTTGAAGCACTTAGTGAGCAAAAGGTTATTGTAAAGCAACTTTTGCGAGATCGTGAGGAGGAATTGCCCGTAAATACCAAGTTCCCGGTGAAAGATAAAAACGAGCATTTTAAACTAAATGAAGCCATACAGGAAGACAACACGAATATTTATGCAAGTTAAAATAGACAAGTTTATTTTTATTGAAACTGCTTTTAGATTCAGTTTTTTCAAAGCTATGAGATCGCTGTTTCAACCAGCAGGTGTGCTTAAAAATTTTATAAACATACTAAGCGATGAAAGAACACAAATTCACAAAAAAAAAATTGTAAAAATTTTAGACGCCTTTTACTCTGCCCTGCTAAATATTATATTTAATATTTTTTACAAAGCAAAGTCGAAGCATTACTAATGTCAAACACTACTTAGATATATTTAATTCTGATTTGAATACATTTTATAATAGAACGCAAAAAAAAGATTACTTAATAATTGAAAAAAATAACTTAAGAATAACTTGCGTCGCGCCACACTCCGATCGTCAGTCCGAATATCCCGCAACTCACTAACATACTGCGCTATCGCCAGCCATCTCTTCCTAACTTAACGGTGACCAGGGATGTTACAAATCGTCATTGGAGAGGGGATACAGCTACCAGATAAGAGCTCGGCCTTATCAGGCATCGTCTAGATGCAGTCGGCTTCACACGAATCAACCTCAGATGGAGACCCCCTCGATAACGAGGTTCCAACTTGCGCGAATCACCAGTTGACCGCATATCATTCTCCGGTACTACCAAATCGTTTATATCATATTTGATGGGCGCTCTGTATTTTTTTATCGAAACGCTCCTTCCACTTCTCACGGTTTGATGGTATGTGATGTAAAGCGTCACGACTTTTCTTTTTCAATTGGCTTGCTGTCGTCGTCATCTAATATTGCCGCTACCAGCTTGTTCTGAAATACATCGATCAATTTGAAATCGAATACCATTTCATTAGGTGTGAAACCAGTAATGTTGTTTTTCTGCGAATTGACGTTCCATTGCAGGATTCGTAACTCACCATCGCATTCTTTGGCATCCGTTCCTGCTGTTCGAAGATAATACAGGATCACTTGGCTTGCACGCTCCAGCTGACCGTTAGCGCGAGGAGCTCTAACTGCTGTTTTTATATGTTGAATATTACTATCCCTGCAATACTGCTCAAACTGTTTTGATATGAAAGCAGTACCACGGTCTGCTTGGTAATCCGAAGTAACAGCTAAGTTCGTTCAATAATTGTATTACCGGTTGAATTTTGGTGCTTTGACTGTCAGATATTTGCTAAATACAACGCTAATGGGAATTATATACATATGGCCTCGTTTGCTCTTGATGAATCGTCCAAGATTATCAACGTAGATTTTTCTGAAAGGCAACGGTTCCATGGCGTTTATGTGAAGACCCCCTTCAGGTTTTCCACCCATTGATTTGTTGTGAAAGCATTTGATACAGGACAGAAGGTAATCCTTCACGTATTTCCACATACGAGGAAACCAATCCGTTCAAGTGTTTTATCAATTCCAAAATGTCCCATAATATCGTGACAAAATCTGACGATGCGCCATCTTACAGCTGTTGGTATAACAAACATCGATTTCCCATTCACACATCGATAAAGACGGTTATTTTGTAAAGAGTAGTCGTTCTGAATCTGCTTTTTCTGATCAGATGTGTGTATTCCTTTTAGAATTGCCACAATATTTCGCAAACAAGAGCTCAGATGACTCTTAACAAGATTCACCGTATAACCTGTTTGAGTGTGACGGGAGCAATGAGAACGTGCCCCACACTTGCTTTGGGAGTGATCACTGGACTGACTCCTCTACACCTTGTAGTTAAAAGGATGGCGGCCAGCGCGGCCTAATCTAGCCCATCTTAAAGAAGGCAACCTTTCGGGGCACGCAAGGATTCTGGACACTGTCTGGAATTCTCCGTGCCTCATGGTCTTCGACAAAATGGACAGAAAATTAGACTTCTCAAAGCAATTCAAAGTGGTCATCAGTGACCGTTCAGCTTGGAGAAACAAGGAAATAATAATAAAACAGGACTCTCAGTTGTGGTATACAGATGGGTCCAAAATAGAAGATGGCAGTGCAGGAGCTGGAATTGTAGGGCCAAATTTCCAAAAATCAATTGCAATGGGAAAAACAGCTTCCATTTTTCAGGCGGAGGTCCACGCTTTAGAGTTATGTGCTAGAGAATGTCTACGCAGGGGTACACGCAACACCAAAATATGCATACTCTCAGATAGCCAGGCAGCTCTAAAATCATTAATAAACTTCTCATTCCAATCAAAGCTGGTCTGGGAATGCTGTAAACTTATCAATACCCTAGCAGCGAGAAACTCTGTTACGCTAATGTGGGTACCGGGACACGAGGGACATGAGGGCAACGAAATGGCAGATTCTTTAGCAAAAAAGGGTGCAGACACTGCCTTTATAGGTCCAGAACCCTTCTGTGGGGTAACCATTAGCTTCACAAATAACTTGTTGTGCGAACAGGAAAAACGAGGTCTGCTAAACTACTGGAGAGCCCAAAAAGGCATGCGGTAGTCGAGACTACTCATTGATCCTGAACACATCAGGGTAGATGCTTCTTTAAACCTCAGCAGAAATGACATCAAACTCTACACTGAACTTTTAACAGGACACTGTAGACTAAATTACCACCTGAAGAAAATAGGCGTGGTAGAAGACGATTCCTGTCGACTCTGTCAAGAGGAGCAGGAAACGGCAGAACACATTCTATGCACTTGCCCAGCGGTGGCAAGACGCAGACATAAGTACCTAGGCAGTAGGTTCATATGTCCAAATCACCTAGTTAATATTAAGCCCACAGCAGGTACGAGATTTATAAACAGTCTAGGACTGTTTTAGTTGGGTACGAGGCTGCATTGTTACTAATCAGTCATCACAATCGGCTTCAATAAGCTGCATTACTAATTCATATGACTGACTGTGATCATCTGAAGGTGGAGGTCATTCATAGTCGTATTCGGATAAGTGTTTCCACCATCTTCAAATTCGAGGAATAAAAGGCGTCTTATCTTTCACACTAGTAATTGCTGAACAGTCCGTGACGATTCGGAAGTGGTTTCCTAGTAGGTAGATACGAAAACGTCTAACCAATTCCACCACTGCAAGGACCTCCAGCTCGTAACTATGGTACTGTGATTCCGATGGAGTGCAATGTCGACTAAAATATATTACGGGTGCCCAAAAGTTTCCGTTGTCCCTTGACTGCAATAACTCTGCTGATATACCTACGCTGCTGGTATCTGTATGTACTTCATGCATAGCAGAGTAATCATATAATGTCAAGACTGGATTGCTACATAAGATTTTTATTAAAGTTTTGTATACCATCTGCTGACCTTCCGCCCACACAAAACTTTCTGCGGTTGCTTTCGTCGTTAATCTCGTAAGCGGTGTTGCTTTTAACGAATAATTCTTCACAAATTTCCTAAAAATTCCAGTTAGTCCCAGAAAACGTCGGAACTCCGTTGGAATTGTTGGTTTTGGGAAATTCTTTATTGCATGCACCTTGTGTTTTCCAGGTACAATACCACTACCACTCACCTTGGGTCCCAAAAATCAAATATTTGTGTCCAAAAAGTTACATTTATCAAGTCGCAATGATAGGCCACATTTTTCCAAAATTTATAAAATTAGTTCTAGCTTTGCTAGACCTTCATCCACTGTTTTGCTTGCGATTACAACATCATCCAGGTAAGCGGTTGCTGTGTTTGGCCTAGCCAGTGCTACCACATTTTCTAGTATACTCTGGAAGACTGCGGGTGCCTTTTCCAATCCGAAAGGCATCCTGTTATATTCATAATGTGCATCGGTCGTTACAAATGCAATATATTGTTTGGAACTCTCTTCCATTTCCACCTGGTGGTACCTCATTCGAAAATCAAGGGTAATAAAATAAACATTACCTGATAACTGGGCGAATATCAGGTCAATGATAGGCATGGGAAACGGCTGCTTAATTGTAACTCTGTCTTTAATCGACACATAGTCTGAACTTGTTATTTTTTTCTCCACCAAGGAGAAAATTTCGTGCTCTAGCATTTCATAAATAATTTTTTTCACGACCGATCTTCGAAGACAATATGGTTTTACGTTAACTGGAATATCTGAGGTACAACGTATATTAATTTTTATCAAATTGCTTCTTCCGCAACCTGATGTTGCGGAAGTAAAACGTTTTTGATATTTCGTGAGAATTGTTTTTAAATTTGCGACTTCAGTGTCCATCAAATTTTCCGCATATCTCTCTGATATTTTCTTGAAACCAACAATTATCAGTATCAATTATTAATCGCTTTCCATTGGAAAATAACACATCTCTGATAACATAATATCATGCGACATTATACTGCCGTCCTCCACTAACAAGTCCGAGTCACACTGATATCCATCAATTTCTATTGTTTTAATTTTCAGCTTGCACAAATATCAACCACCTCCAAAACCATTTAGCTGCACACAGCATTCCTCTTGTGGTTGTAAATTAATTGTGACACTCTTGCGAATGTACGATCACTACCCGAATCGACAAATGCCGTTAGCTCTAAGTTATTTATTTTAACCGTTTTTACTGTGCCCTTGTCTTTATTCACAATAATTTTGTAACAATTATCACGCATAATCGATTGTTTACCATTCAATACAAATTCGTTAAATTTATGTCCCGTTTTATTGCATTTCCTGCACCTTTCACGTTTTTGTGGCTGTGGGCAATTTCTGGACAAGTGACCGCGCTACTAGTGACAATTAAAACATATTATACCACTATTATCTCTCTTCTTAAACTTTTGTTCGTTATTTTGTTTTTGGGTTTGCACTTGCAGTGTAGCTCGATCCCATTGCCGCACTTGTTGTTCACATTTCATAGCGTTATACGCACAATAATTTGAAATCTCTGTTAAAAGTGCACCGCAAGTTGCATAACAATTTACCGACAGAATTTTTTTTCAAATCCGAATCGTTTATTCGATTAATAATATATTTGATTAGAGATTGACCACCTAAATTACCGCGGCGACCAATAGTCAACACTTTATAATAATACTCATCTGGTCTTTCGTTTAGACCTCGTCGCGAAATTTATTAATTCCATGTGGATATCGGCCGGATTTACTATTGACGGAAATTCAGTCAAAAATGCGTTCACAAATTGTTGCTACTGTACGAAAATATGCTACTATGCATCAGCCACTCCTTGCAATTTTGGCTGCACCGCGAATGAAACTAAGATATCGTCCCACCCATATGCTTCCTTTAATTGTTTAACTTTTGTCACAAATTGCACAGAACTTATTGTCATCATTTACATTTGCAAATGGATTACTAGCTCTCATTGCTTGTTATGGAGCACACATGTTATTGTTATTCACACTAATATTTGTACTTTGATAAGGAGGCAACGCCGATCGCTGTTCTCGTGGAAACTGGGTCACTGGAGCATAATATGTAGGGCAATTTTGGTTTCTTTCGTAAGAAATTCCATTATCGTTTGCTACCGGCGGTGCATTCGGCACCGTAGTACATAAATTATTTTAAAACGCATACATACCGATGCCACTGTATTTGCACTGGTATATATTCTATTACGTTGAAAATCATTTAAAGAATCGATAAACGAATGATCTGATGTTAGTCTCTCTGGGAACACGGTTTTATTGGAACGCGTAGGCGACTTTGCGCTGCTTTCTTGCAATCCACAATTTGCAACAGCTTCCGAAACGTGACTGGGATTTGTATCGACATGAGTTGCATCGTTTCGTACTGCTCTCTCACGTTGAGATGGTGACGAAAACTCATCGGTACTCCTCCCTCACTCGCGCTTGTAAATTTTTCGTTCGCGTAGTAGTCATCGAGTCTATTTAATAGCGTCGCTTTGTTGCCGTGTGAAACACTTTGCACTTCGTAAAGCTAAACATGACTACCAATGGGGTTTAAAAATAGGAAATTTCACATGCTTGGGTCTTCTTCTTTATTCTATGAAACTTTAAATCGGCGAGAAGAAAAACATGAAAACGCAGGTATCTATCGCACTTCTGAAAATTGTCACACCTTATTTAGATATATTTATTTCTGGTTTGAATATTGAATCTGAATTGAAAATAACTTTAGAATAACTTGTGTCGCGCCACACTCCGATCGTGAGTCCGAATATCGCGCAACTCACTAACATGCGCTCTCGCCAGCCATCTCTTCCTAACTTAACGATGTCCAGGGATGTTACAAATCATCATTGGAGAGGGGATAGAGTTTCCAGATGATACTAAGAACTTTTTATTTCAGACTCAATTTCGGTGAACGATATTCAGCTGCAAAAGAAGCGTGTATCAAATGCAACCATGCGTTTGAGTTTCGCACATAGCCAAAATAGGTTCAGCGAGTATTTGAAAGTTTAGTTCGTTTCTGATGATGGAGCTGTGCGGTTGTGCCAATGGAGCAGTGCGAGAGAGCACAAGGAGCAGTGCGGTGGTGATGTGCAGTGCACAAAAATATATAAGTGCATATGGGCCGGAATCTATGTGCAGGGAGCTGAGGCAGGAGAGCGGTGCAGAGTAGGGGATCTAAGAGCAGGAGCCTATATATACATATATACACAAGAGCAAGTATGAGCAGTACCACAGGTATTCGAGAGCATAGTCACGTATACATTATATACGTTGACATTATTTATGTTCACATTGTTGGACGTAAGCATTATACATTATATATATACATAAACGTACCTATTTACATATATGCAGGTCCGTTTATGCATATGAGAG
Organism: Clusia tigrina; assembly: GCA_920105625.2. Lineage (NCBI taxonomy): Eukaryota > Metazoa > Arthropoda > Insecta > Diptera > Clusiidae > Clusia > Clusia tigrina. The sequence continues at coordinate 327,078,913 of OV050030.1, forward strand.
CAATTGAGCTAGAGCTTGTGCATTTTCACTAATTGTATGTACATGTATCGCATACATGCCGATTTATTGTTGAGCTACGTATGTGCATAATAATAAGAGCAATAAAAAGTGGTTTTTCGTATGTTTTTCCACTTAAAACAATTGTGTTTTTATTTAAGTCGGATTGAGGTAAGTATTGCCATAGATTCATTGTCGATTCGATACATTGGTCCATGTCGAGCCGGATCGTACCAGTGATCTATGCAATACAGCAAGTATGGTGCGATGCATGTAAATATGTACGAGTACATGGACTTACAATTATCGCTATAAGTAGTTATGTGCAAAATGAAATTGCGCCTTTAATTTAAGCATTCATTTGAGATGACGTCAGAGCTATGTAAACGCAGATCGCATTTGCATGTGTGTACGAAGTGTGATCAAAATATAACCGTTATTTTCATCTTTTCGTGAGTTACGTATGTTCGGTGTTCGCATTTTTTTTCTGTTATGTTGGTACACATGTCTGTTATATATGTTGGCAATCCCAACGATTTTGGATTGTCAGTTTGTTTTTGACAGATAAAAAGGTTAGTCGTGTTTTGGTGTGCTCTTCGATTTTGTACTATTCGAAAAAATGGATCAAAGAAACTGTATTCAGTTTTGTGTAAAAAATTAAATTAAATGCGCAAGGACATTTGAAATGTTGACTGTGGCTTTTGGCGAGTCTACTATGAGCAGAACACAAGTTCAATTGTGGTATAACCGGTTTAAGGAAGGCCGAGAAGATGTCAATGACGATGTTCGTCCTGGTCGCCCGAGCACGTCAACAACCGATGAAAACATTGACGCAGTGAAGAAAATGATTTTGGATAATCCTCGAATCACTATCAGAGAGGTTGCTGATGATGTTGGCATATCGTTCGGCTCATGCCAAGCAATTTTTACGGATGTTTTAGGCATGAAACGTGCGGCAGCGAAGATTGTTCCAAAATTGCAAAATTTTGAGCAAAAACAACGTCGCATGGACATCGCTCAGGAGCTGTTTTTGGGCAAAAACAAAACCGTTATCGTGCCTCAACCACCGTATTCACCGGACTTGGCCCCCGCTGACTTTTTCCCCTTTCCAAAACTGAAGGCACCGATGAAAGGAAAGCGTTTTGCTACGATTGAGGAGATAAAAGAAAAATCGAAACAGGAGCTGTTGGCGATACCAAAAAAAGCGTTTCAGAAGTGTTTCGAGGATTGGAAAAAACGCTGGCATAAGTGTATTATATCTGAGGGGAATTACTTTGAAGGGGACAAGATAGTTGTTGATGAATAAATAAATACTTTATTTTTTGATCACACAATAACAGTTCTTTTTTGATCACACCTCGTATGTATGTGCGAGCTGTGTACAGGCAGAGCATGCAACAAATATTTTTGTTCAAATTCCTTTCTTCCACTGTGCGTGCAAAAAAGGAAAAAGATCAAGCGCAGAGCGCTAGACGAGCATCACTTGCTGAATGCGAAATACGTATACCGAATAAACAAGACGGTATGTGAGCAGAGCGAAGAGAGCACAGGCAGGTACAGAAAGAAATTGAATAAATTTCAAGAAAGAAATAAATTATAAGATAAAAAATAAGTGCAGAACAATATAATAATAAGATAAGATACAGTCCACGGAGTTATAGGAGCAGGAGCAAAAAAATTAAATCATGAAAGCTAAAAGAATTTAGGGGTGAGTGTAATGTGCGCAGCAGGCACAGTTCGAGTTTTGTGCAGAGAATATGCGCAGGCAAGCACTATGCGACGCAGCCATAGATATGCGCAATATGCTGCGTTATGGCTGCCGCCTTGCTGACGGCCGACAGTGAGGGAGCGTAGCTGCGTGTGCGCGTGCTTGGTGCTGAAAATTTTGTGGAAATTATCGAATATACCAGTGCGGTTATTCGACTCAAAATTTAAATATGACCGATCGAAAATTCTGTGCAAATGAGCGAATAAACTAATGCAGTTATTCGTCTCAAAATTTAAATATGAGCGGGCGAAAATTCTGTGCAAATGATTTCATGCTAGTGAGCGAATTATCCAATGTGGATATTCGGCTCAAAAATTATATAGGAGCGAGCATTGGTGCGAATAATTTCGTGCTAGTGAGCGAATAAACCAATGTGGTTATTCGGCTCAGGAAATTAAATAAGAGCGTGCTTTAGTGCTGAGATTATGAGCTAAGTGGATGCATAAACCAGTGCGGTTATTCGACTCAAAAAATTTTAAAGCACAAATATGCAGTGTTGGCATATCTGCAGAAGGAACCAGGAGGAAACAGTTATTTCTTCTTTCAAAATTAGTAAATTTTTCTTCTTTGCAACAACAACAAAGCCACAATATCAGAGCAACAGTAACAGAGAAAAATAGCAGAGCAACAATAACATAGCAACGACAAGATGATCTACGGGCAACACCAGTCGGCCAACAACGCCATCCGAAGAGCAGCAGAGCACGTCAAAGCTGACGAGTTTGGGCGACTAGGTCTTGATGAAGCCAAGGTGCGGTTGAATCGTTTGGAGCAACAGTGGGAGCGCGATCGAGCAACGGGCGCAGTACCCAAGAGCAGGAAGAGAATGGGCCACGGTGTGTGTGCAACAGGAGCAGCACCGATACGAGAAAGCCAAGACAAGCTGTGGGAGATATGCAGCGCAGATCACGCAGTGTACCGATGCCCAGACTTCGTGTCACTCAATTTCAGGGCTAGGCAAGAGCTAGTTGGCAAACGCAACCTGTGCCAAAACTGCCTGAAGAAGAGGCATAAGGCGTCGGAGTGCTTTGCAAAAAAAGAGCCACAGCAGCAGGTGTTGGTGGCACAGCAGCCAAAGCGGGCAGCCGCCGCGACAACAATGCCGAAGGTTAAGAGCGACTGACGGTACAGCAACCATGCAAAGCGCGCAAGGGTAGCACAGCCTGGACGAAGTGCTAGTTTTAAGAGCCTTTTAAACTTAAAATTTATAAAACATAGTAGAGCATTAAAAAAAGAGCGAGATATTCCTAATTGTGCAACTTACTATAAGTCTTTTCATTGTAATTTAGAGATCCAAGAAGCCTTGTTACCAACAGTTATGGTGCGTGTCGAGATTGCAGGAATCCTATATGGGCCAGTGCGAGCACTTATGGACACTGTAGCGCAGCCAAATTTAATGAGTGCCGAATTCCGGCGAAAGTACCAGTTGCCAGTACGATCACAGAGCAGCAAAATGATAGAATTACAATGTAAATCATTTGACATAAAGCACTGTTTGAGTGTCAAGGTGTTTTCTTGTTACCCTATGAAGAGCGAGTATGATTATTTAGAGAATGACTTTTGGGGCTGCCAAGAGAATGTAACTGGTGCCCAGTTTTGCCAACAAGAGATTTAGTGGATATACCCATGTATTTTAAGAATGAGGGTTTATGGGCGGATCCTGAGTTCTGGAAGGCGAGACCAGTCGAGCTACTGTTAGGAGCAAATATAGTGGCTAGAGCCAATACGGCGATAATGACAAATGAGGTGCAAGGCATTGCCATATATGAGAGACTGTTTGGGCAAGTCATTTTCGAGGCACAACCCTGTGAGAGAGATAGAGGGGCCGATTCTATAGTTGCTTCGATAGAATGTATCGATAACAAAAGGTTAGACGACTTACTGCTCGCTGGAGAACAGATGAGGAGCAGCAAGTGGAGCAAAATTTTATGGAGACTTGTACTAGAGATGAAACAGGGCGTTTTATTTTGACAATTCCAGTAAAAGAGAGGGTGCAAGGTTTAGGCACTTCAAGAGCAATAGCATTGTGCAGGTTTATGTACTTGGAGCGGAAATTAGAGAAAGACTCAGAGCTGAGAGAGCAATACGTAGAATTCATGAGAAAATATGAGGGATTAGGGCATATGAAGTGCGCTATACAACCACCAAGAGTGGACGAGCCAGTTTATTATATCCCACATCACTGTGTCACCAAAAAATTTCAGGTGGTTTTTGATGCTAGCTGCCAAACGATCGTGGCATCTCTCTGTGCAATGTTTAGGCGAGAAGTTACAAAAGGGTCTTTACGAAATTGTCATGAGATTTAGGCGTCATAAGATTGCGATATGTGCCGACATCAAGAAGATGTTCCGACAGGTGCGTGTTGCCGAGCGGCAGTGGAATTTGCAAAGAATCTTTTGCCGAGACCATAGTGGTGAGCCATTACGAGAATACTGGTTAACAAGAGGAGAAGAGACGACAGTGCTAAGACTGAAATGACTAATAGAGGAAGACAAATTCACTTTTATGGTGAAGACTTCTTATTTGGTTGGTGAGGTGACCAAAACAAAGATAGTCAGTTGTGTGGCACAACTATACGATCCAGACGGGTTTATACCTCCAGTCACTTGTAAGGAATCTTTAGCTGGGGTGTGCTCAGCCTTCCCAGAGTTCTGTACAATATTTGTTTTATTGACCTTAAAACATTTGATGTAGTTTATTTTAGTTTCTTTTATTATTTAATAAACAATCATTTCATCTTAAACTAATTATAAACAAAATTATGTATACTTTCCGCTTCGTATAATTGCGGTGAAGTGGGGCAGATGTGGCAAACGTAGAAGCAATAGCTGCTGTGAAGTTGAACGCCGGTTAAGACCTCGCGCTTACTTCGCTTAAGGTGGAGCACTCTCTTACGTGGTAGTGATGTCGGTTAAAACCTCACGCCACCAATCACGTAAGAAGTCTCAAAAGTCAGAAACTGTCTGCCGTTGTCGCCACTGTCCGCGAGTATTATACCCACTTACTCGCCTGCTCGTTCGCTGTTGTCGCCGCTGCTGTTGAAATCACAAGAGAGAGACCGGTTTCTCTGCGAACCGGCCTTTTATACCCTTTTCCCATGCAAATATTGACAAGTCCCGTATTTCGGCACTGTGTCGTGTTCGAGCATACATAATTCCCGTATTTCGACGTTGTGTGGAGTTCAAGCATAACCACGTGTGACGTGGTTTGGCTACATGTGCTCGCTCTCCATTCCTCTCTCTCCTTCCTGCATCTTCTTGCGAGCATGGTGTCGGTATACGGTGAGGGCAGTTTTTTGTGTGACCTTCAATTTGTAAAAATTTAGGTTTTCACACACTATCAAGGGGAAAATTATTATACAATATTTATGGAGATTGAGCCTAGACTGGGATACAATAGTACCATCAGAGATACTGAAAAGATGGGAAGACTTCTGGGAAGAGATAGGGCATTTAGAACAATTTAAAATTAGCAGGTGGATTCATGGATTTGGGGTCGCATCAATGAGCGCGTATGGTGCAGTAATTTATGTGCGAATTGATTATGGCTACCAGCAAGTGGAGGCAAATTTACTGACGGCTAAGGCGCGCGAGTTATAAGCTGAGTAAAAAAAATGAAGCTTATGCTTAAAAATGACTTTATTCGCTTGCAATGAATCTTAAGACTGACTTAAAAGTATTTTTCTATTCTACTTTACTGTTCAAATTCAGTTAGCCTTGAAGTGCAAATTATGCTACTAAGCACATTTTTGCATTTGGAGCCTTAACTGAATTTGAGACCATCTGCTATGCAATAACAAAAACTAAGCGATAACGCTATTGCATAGAGGAATGTGAATTTGTATATACGAGTATGTATGAAGATATGTATTTATATATGTAGGGTATGCGGACATAACTCGCGTAGCTCCTTTAAAGACGATTACAGTACCAAAGCTTGAACTGTCAGCAGCCTAATTACTGGCACAGCTGCTATGCTGCGTGAGGAAAGAAATGGAGTGGGCAAAATGTGAGTAAAGCTTCTGGACAGATTCACAGGTTGTTCTGCACTGGATCAGAAAACTACCATGTGAGCTGAAGATGTATGAAGCAAATAGAGTTTCAGAGATACAGACTCAAAAAGAGATTGGACGTTGGCGCTATGTAAACTCAAAACAAAAATCCAGCAGATTTGTTAACTAGAGGCTTAACAGCGAGTTGGTAATAAGCTCTGGTTATATGGACCGGAGTGGTTACGTAAATCAGAAATCAGTTGGCCAGCCAACATTTTTGAGCCGGAAAAACCAACTGAAAGGCTTAAAGAGCTGGGAGCGTATCACGTGACATATTCACGCTAGTTTTTGCAAATATTTATACCGAGCAGGGGCAAGAGCATGGCGCTGATTGACTATGCGCGAAGTCTAGAGAAGAGCATCAACATATTGAGCTACATAATCAGGTTTGTGCGAAGAGCAAGGCACAGAAAGAGGCGGCACAGAACTCGGCACAACAACCAAGTATTGCAATCGCCAACAGTGGAAGAGAAATGTGAAGCAATTCCTGCTAAAGCAGGCGCAGGTGAGCGACCTCAGACAAAAGATAGACAAACTAAGAGAGATTGGGCAGGTGCAAGAAGGGAGCACAATTAGTGCATTGAATCCAATAATGATCCAATAATGGACAGCAAGGGTCTTTTGACAGTGGGCGGACGATTGGGGAGATCAGAAAAAGCCTATGAGATGATGCGTCTGGTGATAGTGAAGGATGGTTCTCGAACAGCATGGATGATAATGGACCACGCTCATCGTATGATTAAGCATGGTGCTGTGTAAGTGATGATGCAATTCATCAGACAAAAGTTTTGGATTCCAAAACTATGGAGCCATTATTTAAGAGCTTTTCTCCACAAGTGCGTGGTGTGCGTGCGCTATAATCACAGAATGGGCTTTGGGCAGAATTTGTGAGCAAATAAGGAGCAGAGATGGGCTAATACGTTCAGTCATTGTGCAGACGGCTACAAACGCTCTGACAAGGCCTGTTCAGAAGATATGTGTGCTTCCGATTGCGCCGAGCGAATAGAGGGCGGCTTTATGAAAGTAAAGACAGGAGGTCCTTCTCTTGCTCGCGGGGACTGTATCAAATGCAACCATGCGTTTGAGTTTCGCACATAGCCAAAATAGGATCAGTGAGTATTTGAAAGTTTAGTTCGTTTCTGACGATGGAGCTATGCGGTTGTGCCAATGGAGCAGTGCGAAAGAGCACAAGGAGCAGTGCGGTGGTGATGTTCAGTGCACAAATATATAAGTGCATATAGGCCGGAATCTTTGTGCAGGGAGCTGAGCCAGGAGAGCGGTGAAGAGCAGGGGATCTAAGAGCAGGAGCCTATATATACATATATACACAAGAGCAAGTATGAGCAGTACCACAGGTATTCGAGATCATAGTCACGTATACATTATATACGCTGACATTATTTATGTTCACATTGTTGGACGTAAGCATTATACATTATATATACTCGTATATACATAAACGTACCTATTTACACATATGCAGGTCCGTTCATGCATATGAGTGCAATTGAGCTAAACGCGCTAGAGCTTGTGCATTTTCACTAATTGTATGTACATATACTCGTATACATGTAAGTTAATGTCACATGCTAATACTCCCACACATTAACAGTCAACAATAGTGACAGCGACAGACAACAATAGCCAACAGTAACATGAGCGCTGTACGTGACAATTTAACCACCTGCTGCTCGCGAAATAATTCAGACCATGCAACAGTGAGAAATGCAGAACGATGCATTTTCTCAGGATCTAGAGCTCACCAACTTATTCCCAGAAGTCTATGTTCTTAATATTAGTCTTCTTCTTATTCTTCTTCCTCTTCTTATGATAAAATTAGTTCTGTTATTGCTAGTAAAAGTTCATTGTTTCAGTTCCGAATTTCATGTTGTTATAAACAGTTGAGCATAGCTCAAATAAATTACATACTAATAAAGAACTCCAGATCTTCGTTTATACTGGGAAAACCCGATCAGTTAACTGGCGCCCAACGTGATTAAATCTTACAAAACAAACATCTTTAAAATGCAAAAAGCATTGAAAAGTGATTAAATAAAATAAATTCAAAAGCACTAAAAAGTTCTTCAAAAAAGTTTTTAAAAAAATATTAACTTTATGAATCAAACAAGTAAATGCGAGAGACATTGAAAAGTAACTTAAAATAAATGCAAGAAGCATTAAAATTTTTAAAGTGTTTAAGAAAAATTAAGCAATGCCAAAAGCAATTAAAGACATCTACTAAAATCAGAATAAAAACAATTCATTACATCTTACAAAGAGAAAAGGCGAAGCAACATCCCAAAGCAACAGAGAACCAATCTTTTGTAAACATTCCTGTATTCAAAATTTATTAAGATGAATATAATAATTTTTATGTAAGTACGGATCAGAGTCTTCATATATAAAAATATATAATAAATAAACAAGAAATTTTTGTGTGAAAGTGATTGATTTCAAGTATTTAAAGTCTCCGGTTTATTTTATTTGTGTGATTATTGCAAAAAAATATCAGTGTGGGATTTTTGTTTTCTAACTTTCATTGAATATTTGTTATAAACAGTTAATGTTTGTTTGGTTGTTTGTTGACAGTTAATTTTCTGTTTCGAAATTTTTTGTTTTTCCTCTTCTCCCTTCTTCTTCCTCTTCTCGTTTCAATTAAATTTTAAAAAAATGGAAGTAACTAGAGAACAAGTACTTACCATAGTGCAGCAGTGGTCGCCTTACAGCACAGCTGGAAGGCATTACAAACGCTATTAGCCAATTGAGCTTACCAAGTGTGGTGTCATATGCTCCAGTTACTATTATACCAAATGTACAAAACAAAAGTACAACTTTAGATCTTATTAAATCTATACCAGGCTTTAACGGAAATGCTTCAGCATATCCAGCTACGAAAAACCCAAAACATTAAAATCACTGCGTTCATTCCTTGGGTTATCAGGGTATTACAGACGATTTATTAGGGACTATGCTCAAATAGCAAAGCCTCTTACAAGGTACCTCCGCGGTGAAAATGGTCATATTGGAACCAAACACTCGAAACACAAAAAAATAGAATTTGACGAAGAAGCATGTCTTGCCTTTGAAAAATTAAAAAATATCCTGGCCTCTGAAGATGTTCTTTTAGCACACCCAGACTATACTAAGCCATTCGAACTAACAACAGACGCTTCAAGTGTAGCATTGGGAGCAGTGCTGTCACAAGAGGGGAGACCTATTAAAATGATTTCACGCACACTTGCGAAAGCAGAAGAAAACTACGCAACTAATGAGCGGGAGTTATTAGCTATAGTATGGGCTCTACAGGCTTTAAGGCATTATCTGTATGGAATAACAAATATTCATATTTTTACCAACCACCAACCACTGACTTTCGCGATTTCCGATCGCAACCCAAATTCCAAAATTAAAAGATGGCGCGCGCTTATTGAAGAATTTTCACCCACCTTCCACTACAAACCAGGAAAAGGAAACAAGGTCGCTGATGCTTTGAGCAGGCAATACCTTAACGCAATGACGGACATCTCGGTCGACACAACAGTACACAGTGAACTTTCTTCGTCGCAAGTTATCAAGACAATTAAATTCCCAATAAACCAGTTTAAAAACCAGTTTATCCTATCTCGAACAACCCACAGCTTTAAAGGTACAAAAATAATATTTCAAAAATTTATCCGACACACCATGAATTTTGTCACTACTGACACCTTAATAAAATACCTAACGACACCATCAACCCTAATACCATTAACGCCATTCATTGTGATTTACAAACTTTGGCATTCATCCAAGACAAATTAGTGACAGCATTTCCTTCGGTGAAGTTTATCCATACGGAGCGTCTAGTTATCGATATTATAAATAAAGATGACCAATTAGAAACAGCAATTACAGAGCATAATCGCGCGCACAGATCGTTACAAGAGAACTTCCAGCAAATAATTAGTGAATATTATTTCCCGGGGATAAAAAAAATGCTTAAAGGCATCATTGCAAACTGTAGAATTTGCTTGGAAAATAAATACCAACGGAAACCCCAAAACATAGCAATCGCAGAAACTCCCATTCCAAATTTTCCAGGAGAAATTTTACATATAGACATTTTCATTACAGGTAAACAGCATTTCTTAACTTGTGTGGACAAGTTCTCCAAATTTACTGTGGCAACACCCATTACCTCTCGATCCTCTTTAGATATCAAAGCAGCTCTTTTCCAAATTCTTTTGAATTTTAAAAATACAAGACTTCTAGTTTCGGATAACGAAAAAGCATTTCAATCCAACATTATATCCACATTTCTTAGAGATCACTTCAACATAGAACAGTATTTCGTGGCCCCAATGCACAGCAAGAGCAATGGACAAGTTGAAAGAATACACTCAACGCTGCTAGAAATAGCCCGTTGCCTCAAATCGCAGTATGACGTAACAGATACAATGGAATTAATTCTATTAGCAACGCTTAAATATAACAACACTATCCATTCAGTTACAGGCAAACAACCCATAGATATACTCCACAGTTATTCGGAAGACGAACTAAAAATAAAACAGAATAAATTAATTACGGCTCAGCAAAAAACAGTACGTAGATCTAACGACAAAAGTATTAATAAAACCTACCAACCTGGAGATAAAGTTTTTATTCGCAGAAATAGACGATTAGGAAACAAATTTGACAAAGTTTTTGTAGAAGGCATTATACAAGAAGATTTGGGTACAACAGTACTAATCAATGGGAAAAGGGTGCACAAAAATAATTTAAGATAACATTTTGTTGTTTTTTTTTTTCTTCACTCTTCTCTTTTCTAAATATTTTTTTCTCTTCTAGGGTTATACATCTACTCCGACTGACTGCAACCCGAATAACTGACTACTCATCTGCACATTTTATAGCACTCACTAAGGGAAAAGTAGCAGTGTTTGACGAATACACTTACCTTATTCACGAGACAAACCTGACGGACTCTCAGCAGATTATTACACAAATAAAGGACACACTGACACAAGTCGGAAACAATTCGCAATATCTGCAAACTATAGACTCACAATTACAAGAAATAAATCGAATAATAAGTGCAATTCGTGTAAATAGAAGATTTGCTAGGTCAATAGACTTCTTAGGCTCAGCACTTAAGTTCATAGCCGGTACTCCTGACCATGAGGATTGGGAATTGCTAGTTACGAAACAGAAAATTTTGATAGAAAACAGCAACAGACAAACAAGAATTAATTCGATGGTACAAGACAAAATCAATCAATTGACTGGGAGAATTAATATCCTCCAAAAGGGGCATATAACTAACGAAGTTCTTCGAAACAGGGAAGAGTTATTGTTGGAATTCATCGCAAACCGAAATATAGCCATCATTAATCACTTAAACAATGTTGTCTTGTCCATAGTTCTTGCAAGAGATAACATAATTAATCCGCTCATATTAGACAATATTGAAATCAGTCCTTTAACCGACTCTGAAACCGTACCTCTTAGTATTAGTAATATTTTAAGTGTTGCTACTGTAAAAGTATTACAAAACAATGAACTTATTATTTATATTGTGAAAACTCCTAAGCTTATCCAATTTTGTGACTCTATAAAAATTTTTCCTGTAAGTCATGATAGAACTATTGTTAAATTAGATATTAATGAAGCAGGTAATTGTTATGGCGTAACTCGACCAGTTAAAAATTGCACCGATATATCAGTCGCCCAAATTTGCCAACCGACAACATCACCATGTTTGCAGCAACTATTGAATAACAACTCGGCAGCATGCCCAACAGAGACCGCATATCACTTACCATTAGTCCAAGAAATCGCTGAAGGAATCATTATCTTGAATGAAGTCGTTAATACTACCATCACTGATCAGCAAAATTTAACGATTTCGGGAACATTCCTATTGACGTTTACTTCAGCATCCGTAAAAATTAACGGATCAACCTTCACAACTGAACCGAATTCTACATTTTCACAACCACATCCTCCAAAAACCATGGACATGAAGTTTCTACAGCACGAATTGAAGTTATCCTTGCCGTATCTTCACAAAATTCATTTAGATAACACAAACCACATCGCATCAATTAATGAAGACGTACAATCGCACAAAACATATTGGTTAATAATGATCTTTGTGACGACCATTGGTATGATCAGCATACTAGTAACTTTTCTCGTTAAACAATACAGGAAGAGGAAATTATCAGCAAACGCAGAGCAGGACCTTAGGGAAATTCTAAACAGAATCAGTGATCAAAACAGGGACGTTTTGAATTTAACAGAGGGAGGAGTTAATGTCACATGCTAATACTCCCACACATTAACAGTCAACAATAGTGACAGCGACAGACAACAATAGCCAACAGTAACATGAGCGCTGTACGTGACAATTTAACCACCTGCTGCTCGCGAAATAATTCAGACCATGCAACAGTGAGAAATGCAGAACGATGCATTTTCTCAGGATCTAGAGCTCACCAACTTATTCCCAGAAGTCTATGTTCTTAATATTAATCTTCTTCTTATTCTTCTTCCTCTTCTTATGATAAAATTTGTTCTGTTATTGCTAGTAAAAGTTCATTGTTTCAGTTCCGAATTTCATGTTGTTATAAACAGTTGAGCATAGCTCAAATAAATTACATACTAATAAAGAACTCCAGTTCTTCGTTTATACTGGGAAAACCCGATCTGTTAACTTGTATAGCATATATGCCGATTTATTGTTGAGCTACATATGTGCATAATTATTAGAGCAATGGTTTTTCATATGCTTTTCCACTTAAAACAATTGTGTTTTTATTTAAATCGGATTGCGGTAAGTATTAACATAGTTTCATTGTCGATTCGATACAAAGCGTATTTTTAAAAACATTTTTGTTACCAAAGGTAAAGCGTGACCATCAGAGACTACGATTTAAGTTATTTAAGTTGAAATATAATAAAGTTGAAGTTTTTTCATTAATTTGAATTAAAAAAGTTGGCGCATTTAATCAGGAAGGAATCATAATCATAAGCATTCACGAAAAACCTAGCTACTTCGGACTAAGAAAAAAATACTTACTTTTGACAAGCGAATTAGTTGATTACATGACATTATCAAAGTAGTTACCTATTGGTAACGACTAATACCTGTCAACGGACTAGCGAAATAGCTGACTGCAGGCAATGCAAAGGCTTGCGATTTACTACCCCCGAGGGCATCTCCATGTTAAATTCGCGTGTCGAATGCGTACAAAGTAGGTTGACGGGGAACTAGTGGTGTTTACAAGTAGCTAGAAACTTCGCTAATTCGGCACTAGCTCGACGATATACGAGTATATATATATATATATATATATATATATATATATATATATATATATATATATATATATATATATATATATATATATATATACGAGTATATATATATATATATATATATATATATATATATACGAGTATATATATATATATATATATATATATATATATACGAGTATACATATATATATCTATATATATATATATATATATATATATATATATATATATATATATATATATATATATATATATATATATATATATATATATATATATATATATATACATGTGATGAATTGGCCAGCCCAAAGCCCCGACCTCAACCCGATTGAGAATTTATGGTCAATTGTGGGATGACGGTTGGGGTTGTACCAAACAGCTCCATCAAACCTAGAATAGCTGTGGGCACATGTACAGCTAGAGTGGCACAATATACCAAAAGAAATAATACAGGAACTGGTTGAAAGCATGCCAAAGCGTATTAATATGGTACTAAAAAATAATAAATTATAATAATAAATTTGCATTACTGGTCGTATACAATAGCAAACTATTCAAAACTAACGGTATAAACTTGTTTTTTGATGAGTACATACAAAAGTGCAAAATTGAGTACATGCGAGTTATTTTTGTTATATATTGCTATTCTCTCAATATATTGCATTTTATTTTGACTTTCTTGTTTTTTTATTCAGAATAGAACAAAGAATAAACGACAAAAAAAAATGTTTTTATTTTCTTTGTTATTGATCATTTTATCGTCCAGAAAAGGAAAAAAATGAATTATGTACTCATTTCTGCACGCCACTGTATATATATATATATATATATATATATATATATATATATATATATATATATATATATATATATATATATACTCGTATGTATTTAATCCGGTGTTTCTGCCAGTGGCAAAAAAACATGTCCCCTGTTCAGCGAAGTTTATTTACGCGGGACACTGCAGATACAGCGAATTTTGCGTCTAGGCGAATATAAGTTTATTTATTTAAACTTAATTAATTTGCTTACGCGTTGACAATTTATGCAAGTTCCAGCCTCTCAACTCGAATATCCGAAAATTTCAAGAGTGTTGCAAACTGTGCATTTAGTGTGTAGGTGTAAACTGCACACAGCGCAGCCGAGCAGAGAGGGAGGGAGACTCGTGTTAACAATGAAAATAGTAGAATGCAACTGACGCCGACGAAAGCATTCACAGCGACTGTCCGCCTACTATCAGCGCAAGCAACGGCCCCTAGGAGAAACTCCAAGGCGGCCAGGATCCGAGATATTTGCTTGGAAGTGGCAGATGAGATGGAATCGTTGAAGAAAGCGACCCCACCCTAACCGGAACGTGCGGATAAGCAAGTACAAGCGAGTGACCAAAAGACAGCAGGAAGCCTCAGCTGAAGATTTTCGTCTGCGTATTGGCGTTGAACCCAAAAGGGTCCAGAGATGGAACCGAAGGGTAGCCCAGCGAGTCGGGCCATCCCGAAAAGGCCAGGAGGAAACGCCAAAAATTACACTCGCCATAAAAGCGGCTAAAACTAAAGAGAGCGTAGTGCCAAAATCTTCGGTAATGCAGGCAGCAGACATGTCAAAGACAGAGTGGACTACAGTGAGTAAGCGCAGTCGTGCTAACTAGCGGCCGAAGCTGAACAGAAAGCCGGTAAGACCTGAAGCCATCATTATCAGCAATTCGAAGGAAGGAGGAAGGTTTGATGATATACTCCGCAAACTTTCAACGGAGCCACAGCTACAGGAACTGGGCCAGAGTGTCCAGAAAGTTCGTAAGACGGCTAAGGGTAACCTACTCTTAGAACTGTCAAAAACAGCTTCTCCAAAAGCAGGGCAATACCGCAAAGCCGTACAGGCGACAGGACACTAGGAGACAGTATAGAAGTGGGAAATCTTACTCAGGAGGTGCTGGTGTTTGTTAAGCACCTAGACGAGGCCACCACAGATGAGGAGGTAGTAGAGGCGCTTGGGAAACAGCACTTCGGAGTGCGTATGGCGGAAGACTGACAGCAGCCGTTAGCTTGACTCCAAGTGTTGCAGCAACCAAAGGTAAGGTGAGCATCGGTCGGGCCTCCTGCCGTGTGTGGGAATTGGTGGCCCCTATCCGATGCTATAAAAGCATTGACTCTGGACAAACATTGCAGAATTGCTGCAGCAAGGATGATTAGCGCGGCAAGTGTTACAAATGTGGAGAAGAGAGCCACAATGCAAGAGGATGCGACAAGAAGCTAAACTGTACATTATGCAGCGCAAAGGGGTTGAAGGATGTACAGCATCCGACAGCCTGGGGCTAATGTCCGTCATACCAAAATGTTGTGAAGGATATTAAACGTAGAATATAAGAATACTCTTGCTTTAACTCTCCACTGCGAGGCAGCACAAAACCGCCTGGAACAAACAGTGAGAGGACGAGACATACATCTTACATTCAGGGAGAGCACCTACATTAAGGGAACTCAGTGTTAGACCTCAGATTTCTGAGCGAAAAACGGATCAGAAGAAACAAGTGCCAAGTGAGCAATCACTACACACACAGTGATAACCAGGTCATAATCTACGACCTACGAAAGAGCATCCAGAAGAAGTAAACGGTAGCTTCGATTGACAAAGGTTGGAGGACAAACATACTCGAAGACCTAACTTTAAAAGGCACGGTGAATGATATAGCAAACCAGTTCAGCAAACAAATGAAAAGCGCTTGTGATGCAGCAATGTATAGGAAAACCTACGGTGGACATCAATAACCAGTCTATTTGGTGGATGGACCAGATAGCTGATCTACGCAAGGCATGCCATGCACCAAGGCGGGGGTATCAGCGCTCTATAAAGAAGCCGAATTGTGCGCAGACGCAGCAGCTTTTCAGGAAGGATCTTAAAGACGACCTATGGGGTAAAGGTATGGTACGAGCTAGTGATGAAAACTATTCGGGACATAAAGCTACTACCCTGAACAGCTTCCTAATGAGCTGAGGTTGGAAGAGGATATACCGGAGGTAACAGTGCGCGAGGTGTTGCGGGCGGTTGGTAAATTCGGAGACCAGAAAGAACCTGGCCCAGATGGAATACCCAATTGTGCCTTCAAAACCGCTGCTGCATTGCATCCGGAACCACTGAGGCAGTTATACGAAGCATGCATTAAACAGGGAGCCTTCCCTGCACGGTGGAAGAAACAACGGCTGGTCCTGGCGCCTAAGAGCAATAAGCCACCAGAAGACCCATCTCCGTACCGTCCACTCTACTTGCTTGACTCGACGGGAAACGTCCTAAGCGTATTCTCTGTAACAGAATAGACGGATCAGTTGCTGAAGCCGGAGGATTGGTGCAGAGGCAATATGGTTTTCGGAAGGCGAGGTCAACAGTGGATGCCATTAGTGAGCTCATCAAAAAATCGAATGAAGCGATCGATGGTAAGAGATAGAGGGGTGGCAGCAAAATGTACTGCCTTGTGGTCACCCTAGATGTAAAAAACGTACTTAACTCTCCTATCTGGACAAATATATCTGAAGCGCCAGCAGAATTCAAGATACCCATCTACCTGAGATGTATTGTAGCTAGCTATTTTAGCGACAGAGTATGACACGGACAACGGGACACGAAGGAACGATATCACCGGTGGAGTCCCCCAACGGTCAGTCCTGGGTGCTCTCCTCTGGAACGTTATGTACGGTGGCATACTCTGCGTAGGAGCATCTACGGCAAACTGGCGATAAAGCAGCAAGGTTATGCGCCCAACTCTGCCGCATAATGCCAAACATAGGATGACCGAAGCAGTGGAAGAGACGACCCATTACATTGTAGTAGTTAGATCCGTTATATTGTACGGAGCGCCGATGTGAGCTGACAAGACGTATACATCCGTAATATTGAGTCAAGAAGTATACATCCGTAATATTGAGTCACGCCGCACTATGGATTTGCAGTGCATACCGCACCACATCCGCAGATGTCGTACTAGTAATTGCCGGCATAATCCCAGCAGACCTACGGGTGAAAGAGGCAGGGGATCTGCAGAGTTGCCCTGATGGGAAGATAACGCCAGAGAACTTGCTACTTGTGGAGGGACGGGTGATATCGCAAATCGCGAGGAGCTACAGGTCGATGGGGCAGAGGGGTGTCAAGGTCGCTGATTGTAATAAAAAGAGGTTTCTGGACTTATTAACGCGTGCAATTAGCAACAGCACAGGCACAAGCTTAGTATGTTGCTAACGTCCGCATACTTTCCATACGGTCCAGTCACGCGGACAGGGCATAGTGGCTGGCTGCGATGGAAATGGGCACCTTGAGTGAGTCCATTTGTTATTACATTCTCTCCACTAGCCTAACATTATGTAACAAGGAAATCAGCAAAACGTTTCGAAATGAGGTTAGGGAGGAAGTTATTGACATCACTCTGGCCGCTGGACCCAATACTATACTAGTGGACAATTGGAGAATATCTGACGCCTGCTCCTTTTCGGATCATAGTCGGATATGCTTCTCAGTGTACTCAGAGGTACAGACACCAAGACCTTTTAGGACACCAAAAAAGACTGACTGGTCCAAATTCTCAAGAATATCGTCCCAAAAACTTACTTTGATGAAAGTCAAACTCGGCGAAGGGAACGCTAACATTGACAAGGCTTAAGGTCGTCTTTCGGGAACACCGAAAAAATCTTTTAACTATCTTGTCCATTGACTAGGCGGCGAGCTAAACCAAAACCAGTTTGGTAGAACGCAGAGTTAGGACTTTTTAGGAAAAGTCAAGAAGACTTTTCAACAAGGCCAAAAATAATATAATTTTCAACGATATTCAAGCATAAATCGGCCGATACTGTTGCAGTTTCACGTTCGATATTCGTACGAAGGGCATCAATCGTCGCCGGCTTGTTGGCATAGAGCATAGACTTGACGTAGCCCTACAGGAAATAATCTAACGGCGTCAAATCGCACGTCCGCGGCCGCCAATCGACTGGGCCATTTCGTGAGATAACACGTTCACCAAACTTGGTTTGCAGTAAGATGATTGTGGCATTCGCTGTGTAGCTTGTGGCGCCGTCCTGTTGGAACCACTTGTCCTCCAAGTCCATATTATCTAATTGGAGCCAAAAATATTCGGTTATCATTGAACGGTAGCGATTCGCATTCACAGTAATGTGCCGGTCTTGATCATCACGGAAGAAGTACGGCCCAATGAAGCCGCCGGCCCATAATCCGCACCAAACCGTAATTTTTTCGGGATGCAATGATGACTCATGAAGTACGTGTGGATTGCTGTCTAACCAATAACGCATATTTTGCTTATTGACGAAGCCATTCAGCCAGAAATGGAGCCTCATCATAAATTGGACGTAGCGCTCTTAAAGTTGAGGCGATTGACTCCGAATTTCGGTAGTAAATTTTAATAATTTCCACTCGTTGTTGGCTCGTATATCTTTGCATGATGAAATGGCAAACCTTACTGAAGAGAAATGTCGAAAGAGCGGCAATAAATATGGCGTCGTTTGCTTTCACTATCAATTTACATTTGTAGCGTTTCTTTTGAAAAACCCTTTATATATATATATATATATATATATATATATATATATATATATATATATATATATATATATATATATACATATATATAGATATATATATCTATATATATATATCGTCCCACATCCGCATATGCCGTACTAGTAATAGCCCAGTAGGCCTACTGGCGAAAGAGGCAAGGGTTCTGTACTGCGGACAGAGTAAGTAGTAAGCCAGTGAGGAGGAACATCTGGCGACTATAACACGATATAGTATCCCGATGGGACTTGTCCTCAAAAGGTCGATGGACAAAGAGGCTGATCCCTGATATAGTGCGGTGGATAAAAAGGTTCCAAGGTGAGATGAATTCCCACATCACACAACTGCTGACCCGGTATGGACTTTACCGGGATTACCTATACAGATTCAAACACTAGAAATCCCCCATGTGGTCAAAGTGCGGACGGACAGCACCAGAGATGGCAGAACACACGTTATTTTGCGGTCCGATGTCCAAGGTATGTATATGCATATGTATATGTAAATGTATGTGTATATGTGTATATATAAGTATGTATATGGAAATGTATATGCATAAATATATAACGTCCCATATATATTTATATATATATATATATATATATATATATATATATATATATATATATATATATATATATATATATATATATATATATCTATATTGTTCAAGCGGTGAACCTTGCAGTCAGAACCACGACCTTTCTCTGCAAATGAATACAAATAAGCATTGTGTATTATTATAAGTGATATAAAATTGTGTCTTTTTATTTAAATAGAAATAAAATATTGTCACATATATCCTTTTCTTCAATTAAATACAAATAAAAATTGTGTCTTTTTATAAGTGATATAAAATTGTGTCTGTTCAATTAATTACAAACATGCATTGGTCCTTCGAGCCGGATACCTCTGTAAGTTCCGCCTTATTTTCCTCTTCGAAAATTGTTATATATTTTTCAGCCTTTTAATATATAAATTTATATAGTATTTTTGCGGCTGCCCCCACAGAAACCTTGGTGTTGTTATAGTTAGACCTAATGTCAACAGCGGTGCTTGTACCGAGTTGATGGTGGGTTTGACAACAGGCACATAGAACCTTGGTATCGGAGAATCAACCAAAGCTTAGCTAAAATGAAAACACTCACATTTAACTCTTACTGATTGACTGACTTTTGGCTGCACCAATCGTGGGTCTTTATTCATTTTTTCTATATACGAGTATACATTACATATTTTTCGTCTATACTTATATTTCGATATTAGCATAACCGTGAAAAGTGCAATATTGACAAATTTGCAAGCTGAGTTATCCAGAGCACTTGAGTTATCCAGAGCATTGCACTTGATATTATATTTCATCCAGTGCAATGCCTTCGTTGCTATAGTAAATAATTGGAGTTTTTGTTAACAATGCAAGTTTCATCGTTATGCTGGCAAAGTTTGCTTAACACAAGCCTGATTGTATGCAAAAGAAGATGTTATGCATTAAAAGTTTGAATGTTAAATAACCTCCCAATGAGGTTTGCACATCAACTGTTAATGCAATTAAACGGGTCATTACGATCAATGACCGCCATGACCTAATGTCTTTTCAGCACTTCGCTGGAGGACTTCATGATGACAGTACAGCGATATTTGAATTTTAGGTGCGGGTGGGTGGTCTCCTCTATGGGCCTTCTGCTCCGCCGTCCTGTCCTTCTCTGGAATTCACGACAAGCGTTCCACCGTCGGGAGCGCAGACCGTCTCTCTTTGTAGAACCAATAAGGTTTCGCAGCACTAGAGCAGCAAGTGGCATTGCTTGTGTCAGGCTCGACGTCCTTAACTGCAACAGGTGGTCACAGGTAACTTTATATAAAACTTCGAATAATTTTGTACACTTCTAGCCAGAATCGAAGCCTGCCTGAACTCCCGACCCATATGCGCGATGGCAGTTGACCCCACCGATCTGCAGCCATTCACCCCCGGGCATTTTCTGATCGGATCCCCCTACTCGTCCCCGTAGAAGCAGAATGTCATGATGACCCGGTTTCGTTTACTAATAGGTGGCGCAGACTAAAGGAGATATCTAAAAAATTTTGTAATCAATTGAAAAGCGAGTACCTTCAGGAGTGCCAACGGCGCACCTGGTGGAAAGGAACACAACCCAGCCTCCTCGAAGGCGACCAGGTCGGGAATGGCGGCTAGGACGCGTCTGCAAGACGTACCCTGGACTTAATGGGAACGTACGCGTCGCATATGTTCGCACAGCTCGTGGCGTCCTAAAACGACCGATTGTTAAACTCGTAGCGCTACCCTCCGCGTCAATGAGTGCCACTAACCTGAGTTCTCAACTCTATTTAGGCACCCACCATAAACCCTCATGTGTGTTTTCTCCGTCACCACACTAGAGCAGCGAGGGACACACATATATATTTTTCTTCAATTGAATACAAATAAACAATATGTCTTTTTTAAGTGATATAAAATTGTGTCTTTTTAATTAAAAACAAATAAAAGATTGTCACATATATCCTTTTCTTCAATTAAATACAAATAAACATTGTGTATTTTTTTAAGTGATATAAAATTTTGTTTTTTCAGTTAAATACAAACATGCATTGGTCCTTCGAGCCGGATACCTCGTTAAGTTCCGCCCTGTTTTCCTCTTTTTGCTATTATACAGTCCACAAAGCGCGAAACCGCGGAATTTATTGTATATTTTTTTTAGCCTTTTAATATATAAATTTACATAGTATTTTTGCGGCTCCCCCCCCCAAAATTTAAGGAATAGTTCGGCCTGCATCTCCGTTATATTACTGTTCGATGAGTGTCGGCAGTCTACGATTGTGAGCAACGCTGCCGGCGACTAGTGTAACAGGCTATTCTGTACAATTTTAATTTGCAAGTATCAATTTTGTTGTAAACATTCCTTCTGAATGATCGCGAACCGGATTTAAATCAGCTTTTCGTAAGTTTAAATAGGATAGAAGTTGAGAAAAGGAAATGCAATAGTAGAAGCTGTAAGGAAAATTGTTGGTCAGTGTAACAAATCAAAAACAAAAAATGGCCATAGAATCAATCAATTAAGAGCACTTGTGGCAAGTGCTGTTAGTGCCGCTCTCGCAGTACAGAGAGAAAACTTCGAACAAAGACTAACAAACATTAGTAAAAATGACATTAAGGTCACTACCTCCGAAGTAGAAATATATAGAGAAATAGAAATTATACCAGGGAGTGACGGTGTCACGAACCTCTGGACATTATTAGATCATTACCAGATTTCGATGGTAAACAGGAAAATTACGTATCATGGCGTCAAGCAGAACATACAGCATAACAAATTTTTGAAAATTACGAAGGTAAAAGCAAACACTACCAGGCTGTTGCGATTATTAGAAATAAGGCAAAGTGCCCGGCCGACATGGTTCTGGCATCCTTTAGTAATGTATTGAACTTCAAGGACATAATCAATCTTCTTGATTTTACGTACTCAGATAAACGACCAATTTAACCTGATAGAACAGGAGCTGTCTACCCTTCGTCAAGGGAATATTACACACTTACAATATTTTGACGAGGTCGAAAGAAACTGACTCTTCTTACTAGCAAAACAATAATAACCTACGACCAAGCCATAGGAGCATCCATCAAATGTATACGATGGAAGAATTGCGGGTATTCATATCAGGAACCAAAAAGCTGTTATGTGATGCGATCACTGCCAAGTGATCTACATTTTGCTCTAGCTCTTGCTCAGGAAGTATATCAAGGGAGCGATACCCATTAAATGAAAATTCCCTATTTTAGTAAACCACAGGGCCTTAATAATAGGTACTCTCAAAAGTTGGAACCGGTACAACCGATGGATGTTGATCTTTCGCTACGGTATTAGCAGCCCACGCAACATCAATTTAACAATAATCTTCCATCCCGAGGTTCAGTACAGTATGGGCTGGTAGCGAAAAGACCAAATAATGGACCGCTCGGCTTACGGGACCAAAACAACATAGAATTAATCATATATCCCATGACGATATTTTTTCAAATCAGAAAGATAACGAATTTCAGGCCGCAGCGAATTCAGAGGAAAATAAAATTACTGCTCGATACAGGGCTTCAAAAAATTATATCAAGCCTCTAAAAGTGCTTAAGCTCATAACTCCAGTCGAAACTCCCTTTCTAGTAAAGTCAATTCATGGCTTTAATAAAATTAAAGGAAAATGCATCTAGTTTGACTCAAACAGTACCTTTTTATACTCCCCTCTCTTTCAACGTTTGACGGGATAATAGGCCTTGATCTGCTAACGCGGACAAATGCTACAACGCATTTTAAAACAAAAAAATTGAGGTAAATATAGGTTCAGAGGGAATAAAATTCTAAAAGTGTGGTAATGTGAATTTCATACAACTAGAAGAGGTACCGCAGACAACTTCAAAAAATTACAAAGAGCTCAATAGAGTTCTTTGCAGATCCCAATGAGTCACTCCCCTACAATACAAATACTGTCGCAACTATCCACACGGAAAGAGGTGGCCCAGTATACTCAAAATTATACCCTTCCCATATAGGTGTAGCAGACTTCGTTAATACCGAAATTTAGGATTTATAAAAAAATGATATAATAAGGCCAAATGACATATCACCTTGCAACAATCCTGTCTGGGTTTTTGGTAAGAAAGGAACAGCGAACATGGCAACATAAAAAAACGCCTTGTCATAGATTTTAGAAAGCTAAACCAGAAAACCACCGATGACAAATATTCTATCCCAAATGTAACATTGATCTTATCAAACTTATTAAAAGCTAGGGATCTTACAATGCTTGATCTAAAATCAGGTTTTCACCAAATAACACTCGCGGGGCGGGATAGGGAAAAACCTGCTTTTTCAGTAGGCAACGGGAAGTACGAGTTGGCTTCCTTTTGATTTCAAAAATGCACCTAGCATTTTTCAGAAGCTCATCGCCGACGAGTTTAGAAAACAAATAGAGAAATGAAGAAAATGAGGAAAAACATATCGAGGGCATCAAATGGGTTTTAAGTAGACTGTATGAGGCTAATATGAGAGTTCCCCGCGAAAAATCGCACTTTTTTAAAGAAAAAGTCAAATATTTAGGTTTCGTTGTATCCACGGGTTGTATAAAAACAGGCTCCAGTAAGATAGATGCAATTGACAACTACAAAGAGCCCCACACTATTCAATATCAGATCATTTTTGTGACTGACAAGTTATTTTCGATGCTTCATTATAGCTTTGCCTTCAATAGCAAAGCCTTTAATTGATATTTTAAAGGCAACAACGCGAAAGTTAGCGCCAGCTTTTAATATGCTAAAAGAGCTCCTGGTATCGAGTGGATGTTATGCTAATTTACCCAGATTTCAAGAAGCCATTCGATCTAATGACGGATGCTTCATCATTGGGTATAGGAGCTGTATTGCCACAGGATGGAAGGCCAATTACTATAGTTTCAAGGACTCTGAAGCATCGAGAGCAGTATTTCGCCCCAATAAACGGGAGTTGAATGCCATTGCCTCGGCTCCTAAAAGGATTAGAAATTAGCTTTATGGGGTCAAAAATATAAATATTAGCACAGATCATCAGCCACTTACGTTTGCGGTTTCAGACCGAAATCCAAATGCTAAGATTAAATGCTGGAAAGCGTTTATTGATGAGCACAACGCTCAAATTTTCAATAAATCGAGTAAAGAAAACTATGTTTCTGATGCACTACTACGGGAAACCATTCATGCCCTAGAAGAAGAGGCACAATCAGATAATGCTACAGTACTTAGCGAAGTGTCGCTAACCTACACGATCGAATCGACTGACAAGGTACTCAATTGTTTCAGAAACCAAATTTTTTTGGAAGAAGCAAATTCCATTCTAATGCGAAATTTCACAATCTTCTCCGAAAAAACTCGTCTCGTAATCGATTTCATAGATAAGAAAGCTCTTATCGATGAGGTAAAGCTGGTTGTAAATCCGAATTTTGTAAATGCAATATATTGCGAGCTACTGGCATTGACTAGCATCCAACATGAATTGGTGAAATATTTTCCGTCAACGAAGTTTTGGCACTGTAAAAATATGGTGTCAGACATCGTCAACAAAGACGAGCAGAAAGAGATAGTTATTGACGAGCATAATCGTGCCCAAAGAGCAGCTCGGTAAATAGATTCTCTGTGATTTTATTTCCCAAAACTTCCTCACTTGCCTAGACAAATTTTCAAAATTCGCGGTGGCTCAGCCTTTGGCATGAGATTATAGATGTCAAAGCTCCAATCATCCAATTACTGAACATGTTTCCAAACAGAAAGATTATTTATTGCGATTCCGAAGCGTCCTTCAACTCTGAGACGATATCATCAGTGCTAAAAAAAAGTTTAGTGTCGATATTGTCAATACGCCGTCATAGTACCATCTCGGAGATAGCTAGATGTTTTAAATTAGAAAAGAAAATGAGTGATACGATTGGCCTCATACTACTGGCTGCAGTCGAATATAATCGAATAATTCATTCTGTGACCAACAAAAGACTCATTGATATGATTCAAGCAACACCTCCTGAAATGAGGAATGAAATAACTAATAGAATAGGTGCATCTGGAGAGGAATAACCCTTCCAGACGGAATAGAGTATTTGATGTCGGAGAACGTGTATTGGTAAAAATAGACAGGAGATTAGACAACAAAGTGTCCCTGTATATGTTGAAGAAAACGATGAAGCAGACATAGGTAGCACGGTTCTCATTAAAGGTAGGGTGGTCCATAAGGAGAAAATAAAATTATCAAATCTTACCTTGTCATCTATGAATTATTTTTATAACTTCTTTTATTGGTGTAAGGTAATACTTACTGTACTTTTGCTTATCAATCTTTAGGATGCTGGTAATAATGCTTCTCATTCGGACAGCAACTACTAGACTAAATTCTAATTTTGGACAATGACGTAATTGTTTGGCATGATTTCGACTATCTAAGATCACAACGTACTTCGAAATAGCAACATATTCAAAACTCAGGACCAGATAAATAATTTAATTTGAGTGGTTAACATCATTATTAATAATTCAAAGCAATACAGATTTGAACAAGGTAATTTTTTAAAACAATGCTTGCAAAGAATAGAATAATAATTTCCGAAACTGAAACCATAATGTCAGATAGGCATAATAAACCCCGCAACTTTATTCCAATTATGTGAAATATATTATTAACAAGCGGTCCACAAACATAACTATAACTGATTTGATGGAAGTATCCTATATTAGAGTCCTATTAGATAATAATTTTAATTAAGTATCCTAAGCCTAGATTAGTTTCTAAGAAGGCCATCCTGTTTCCTGTTGAATCCTATGGAACGACCCTGCACTTCGCTGATGACAACAACGTTGCTGACTGCGGGAATCAAATACTTCCGGTTGAGAAATGTAGCGCAAAACTTACGTCAACATTGTGCCGGATGCTACCAAATCCAGTGTGTTCGCAACAGTTCCGCTCCGGCTGCATCGGTCAATGCAGTACTCGTCCCTCGATGTACATGCGGTAGTTGAAATGCAGCATCCTCTTTTCAGGCGGAAAATTTTCGTAAATCGATGGCATGATTTTGCTTTCAAAGCAAGCGGTCACACTCGAACAGTTCTATTTACCACTTTATCAAGAACAAACGAAACGAAAACAAAAGTAGTTTAGTGTAAAAAAAAAACCAGAGAGAACAAAGAACACGCGTAACAAGTGTAACGGTTTGCTCGTAGACTTATTCACCGTATCACGTTCGGATCACCAAAAAAAGTTGAGCTGTCGAGCCTTTTTTTAGAGCATATAATAATTATCACGATTGGTAATTTAGTTAAAAAACTGCTTTATTTTGCTGCACAGGGCCTTTAGTTACAAATTTGCGAAATTGACTGACGCAGTTAAATTCACTTGCCGCGCAGGGTTTTTTTGAAAAGGTTTGCAAACGATTTAATAACAAAAAATACTGATGCACTTGCGAATGATTTGCCGCGCAGGGCTTTTATGATTTAGTTTTATGACGAATTAATTAACGCGCAGGGCTTTGCAATTTGTTAAATTATTTAATAGAACTGAAACGCAGTTGCCGCTGCTAGACAAAAAACGAACAACAGAACACTATTGCAGTTGACAAAGGAAAAAAAATAGCTTGGTCGCAGCAGAAGGCAAAGTAGCAAAAAGTATCGAGAGTTTTTGACTATGTCGGAGGCGCCGGCTGCATAACCCAAGATTCTCCCCCCATTGGAAGACACGACCTTTCCATATCATCAGCCTCAGCCAACATAATCGGCGAACGTCTCTTCGAATGAGTCCAGCGGCTGTTTTCAGAATGGCAACACGAGCAATCCCATCGGTCGCAATAACCAATTCGACCACTCTTGACAATGGCCATTTCAGAGGAGGCAAGTTCTTGTGTTTCGCCACGACAATATCATTTACGGAGAGTCCAGGTCGAGGAGTACACCACTTGGAACGCTGCTGGAGAAGCGCCAGATACACCTGTCGCCAACGTGACCAAAATATTTGCTGAAAGTGCATAACGCGTCGCCAGCTAACCAAGCGATTGGAATTAAGTTTGGTGATGTCGGGCTCGGCGTAGGGCGGCCCAGAAAATGCGCAGGCTTCAGGACTTCTAGATCGGCTGGGTCTTCTGAAAGTGGAAATAGCGGTCGAGAGTTAATGATTGCCGCAATGTGGCAGACCAGCGTTCGCAGCCCGTCAAAATCAAGCAAAGAAGAACCAGCACAGCTACGAAGGTGATGCTTCGCTGTCTTAACCGCCGCCTCGCATACACCGCCGAAATGCGGAGAACGAGGAGGAATGAAACACCAATCAATAGAGTCAACGAGGCAAAATTCCTGCAAACTACTTGTACTATTTATTTATGTTATTTCTTTAGCTTCTAATGAAATATTTTCTTTTTCAATCGAAATATTTATTTATTCATTATTTATATTGGTAATGATGATTTTTATTTCCTTTTTTTTAGAAAAAACTACATTTATATTTTTATCAAATCCAATAACTATAGAACAATTAATAATCAATATACTTATTTTATAGAAAATTTTATTTCTTTATGTAAATTATATAATTATCCAATTAATTTAATTTATTTATTATTAATAAATTATTTATTAGTAACTTTAATTGCATTCGTAAAAATTACTAATTTATTTTATGGTCCTATATGATCAATAAACTAATGAATAAACTTTTACGATCAACTAATCCCTTATTAAAAATAATAAATAATGCTTTAATTGACATACCCGCTCCATTCCATCACTACTCCATTATATCTAATTATTAAAATTTTAGAGGATTATTTTTATCTATACATTGTACAGCCGATATTGACTTAGCTTTTAATAGAGATTTGTCGAAATGTTAACTATGGATGACTATTACGAGCCCTAAACGCCAATGGAGCATCATTTTTTTTCATTTGTGCATGTTTCCATGTAGGACGAGGTATTTATTATAGTTCATATGTTTATACTTCAACATGCTTAATTGGAACAATCATTTTATTTTTATTAATAGGTACCGCCTTTATAGTATATGTTTTACCATGAGGCCAAATATCTTTTTGAGGAGCTACAGTTATTACTAATTTATTTTCTGCAATTCCATATTTAGGATTTCGGGGCTTTTTTTCCATAATTGGAATGGAGGTTCAAATCTTCAAAAGACACTGGTAACATTACGCTACCAGTAGTGTGGGATTCTTACCCACTGAAACCACCTCCATCGCAGCCTCCCCCCGCGGGACCGCCGCAAGGTAATACTTTTCCGTTGTAGTATGGTCAGCGGACTCCTCCTAGCTATTTTTCATTGCTCGTCTTCGCCACTCCTGGTGGCGGAGGTCTTTCATAATAGCGGCGGTGGTGTCACACACCGCAGCCCATTTCTCCGGGCTCTCGAGCATATGCTGCACTATGTTGTCGGGCACCACGGGCTCTCCACATACTCCTTGTAGTGCCACTCTAGCACTTTCATAACGTGGGCAATAGAAGAAGACATGTTTGGGATCTTCTATCTCTGTACCTCCACAGTTTGCACAGTAGGGAGATTCCTCCATGTGGAATCTGTGCAGGTATGCCCGAAAACCTCCGTGGCCTGTCAGCAATTGTGTGACGTAGAAATTCACCTCACCATGCGACTTGCTTACCCATTGCTGAATGTTGGGGATCAGCCTTCTTGTCCAGCGGCCATTTGTAGAAGTATCCCACTGGGCTTGCCACTCTTGAAGGGTCTTCCGCTTTCCAATTTCCAAGAGCTCCTCTACATTTGTCGCGTGTGTCCCTTTGGCGTGGTAGAGGTTCATCGCTTCTTTCGCTAGCAGGTTCACGGGAATCATGCCGGCTATTACCAAGGTGGCATCTGTGGATACGGTGCGGTATGCGCAGATCACTCGTAGTGCACTTCTCCTGTATGCTGCCTCAATGATGCGGACGTAAGCCTTCACATCCGCGTTTTCGGCCCATATTGGCGCTCCAGAGAATAATGGATCTGACAACCCCGGCGATGAGTCGCCTTTTCCGCTGCCTGGGTCCTCCCACGTTGGGCATTATTCTACATAGGAGAGAACATGTGTTTTCTGTCTTATCTCCCACGCGCCGCAGATGTTCTTTGAAGGTAAGCCGCGCGTCTATCCACACTCCTAGGTACTTGAGGTGTGGAATCGTGGTTATGGCACATCTACCAACTCTTATTTCCACTACCTCCAATACTATGCGGCTCGAAACCAGGATTGCCTCGGTCTTGTATTCAGCCAAGCTGAGTCCATCGTTTGCAAGCCATCTTCCGACGGTAGCCACAGTTCGGTTGACCTCTGCTACCACTTCCTCCAAGTATTTAGCTGTGATTACCAATGCTATGTCGTCCGCGTATCCGATGATTTTGACACCATCAGGGACCTATACGCGGAGGATGCCGTCGTACATAGCATTCCAGAGTAACGGTCCAAGCACCGATCCCTGGGGAACTCCTCCGATAATCTTGTGCGACTCCACACCTTTTTCGGACTGGTAGAGCAGGATCCTATCGCTGAAGTAGCTGGCAATCATTCGCCTCAGGTAGATGGGTACCTCAAACTCTGCTAACGATTCGGCTATGCGCTCCCAGCCAGCTGAGTTGAAAGCGTTTTTGACATCTAGGGTGACCACAAGGCAATACCTCTTGGTTCCACCCCTCCATCGTTTCCCCTGGATCGCTGTTTTAGCCGTCTGGACAAGTTCGTTGATGGCGTCCACGGTAGATCTCGCCTTCCGGAAACCATATTGCCGTTTTGAGAGCCCTCCAGATTTTGCAATGGCCTCATCAATCCTGTCACAGATTATCCGCTCCAGAATTTTTCCCGCCGTATCTAACATACAGAGCGGGCGGTACGCTAAAGGGTCCTCTGTTGGTTTGTTGGCTTTCAGCACCAGGACCAATCGTTGCCTCTTCCATCTCTTGGAGAAAATGCCTTCTCTCAGGCAAGCGTCGTACATTTTCCTCAGTGGCTCTGGGTTCCGTGCAGCTGCGGTCTTGAGCACTCGGTTGGGGATTCCATCTGGGCTGGGTGCTTTCTGGTCTCCAAACTTCCCAACCGCGCGCAACACCTCATCTATAGTCACACTGGGTATTGATTCCTCCGTTTGCTCCAGAGGGAGCTCGTATGGGACATAGTTCTGTACTGGAAAGAGCTGTGCCACTATGCGTCTGAGCAACATTGGACAGGTTAGGGCTGGCTGCCTATAACAGGGCAATTTTCGCATGACAAGTCTATATACCATGCCCCATGGATCGTCCTCAACTTGTGCGCATAATTCAGCGAATCTGGTGCTCTTGCTCTTCTTAATTGCCTTCTTTAGAACATTTCTGGCTTCCTTGAAGGCCTGGTGCTTCTGCAGGGAATCCGGTTTCCGTATGGAACGTTGATACCTTCTCCTCGCAGCACGGCATGCTTTACGGAGCTCGCCTATTGCATCCGTCCACCAGTAGACAAGTTTATGCCTCCCACCATATGCTCTCCGGGGCATTGCCGCGTCGCAGGCGTTTTCTACCTTCCTTGCCAGCTGATTCGCCATTTCTTCTGCACTGCCTTCCAGCACCAAACCTTCAAGCCTCATTTCTAGGACGTCTTCGTCAAGGCTGTTTGTCCTCCAGCCTTTCAATGTCGGACCTATCCGCTGCCGATTCCGGGGCTTCTCCAGTTCGCAGATGATAGCTTGGTGGTCGCTGTGGGTGTATATGTCACTCACCAGCCATTTTGCACCCCTCACCAGCCTGCTACTTACGAAGGTTAGGTCTTTCGCAGAACTGACACCTCCTCTGGCAAAAGTCATCTCGCCGGTATTCAAGAGAATCACGTCAAGTGCTGCGAGTGCATCCATGAGGATATGACCCTTTGGCGTAGTTCGGCCGCAGCCCCATTCAGTTGCCCATGCGTTGAAATCGCCAGCAATTACTACAGGGTTCCTGCCGTGTGCATCTAGAAAAAGTCTATCTACCGCCGACTCAAACTCATCCGTAGTTAGGCTTGGTGCCATGTAGCAACTGTAAACCGTGGTTCCTCCTATGGTTGCCCTGACGTAGTTTTCATCCCTCCTGACGTCCGCGAGTTGAGGTGGCTTGACTCCCCACACCCATATTGCAGCTCCGCAAGGATTTCGGGGCTAAGCTCAGGCTACCGTGGGGGTCACAGGTGGCGGATAGTGAACGGCCTACCAGAGTAGGTTAGCTGCGAATAACCAATAAGTAGTCCCCGACCAAGAGCGGCAAGCGAGGAACGTGCGATTGAGCTGGTAGCTGCAGTATTTCGTTACCTCAGTAAACCAGAGTGATATCGGGTGGAAATTGCTTTCGGGCAAATGCTGAAGCTGCCTCCGTCCCGTTAAAACCGTGCCGGGTATTCAAGTACGTTCGATGTTGCGTCACCATTAATTTGGCGGTACAGGCTCAGTTGAGCATCAATCCTGACTAAAGCTTATCCTGGCTCTGACTACAAGTTCTCATAGAGACTTGTGCCAACCCTCGGTGGCACTCCCTGCTTGCATAGATAACCACATGGATATTTCTAAAGCGACTGTACAACGAATGCAGATATTGGCTTGAAGCGGGGACCCATATAAAATTACTATAGCTCAGCAAACAATAAAACAACAAACACAGCCTCAATCTCAAATACACCAAAAAGTAACTCCAAGCGATCCAGAAAGGGGAAGATGCTTTAGAAGAAGTGGCAAAATTAAGCGATCGCCAGAAGAGGGAGTAACAAATCAGCAACAACCTCAAGTGAATGACACACATGTAGATGGAGCGAGTAACAAATCGCGCACTATCCCTGCCGAGAACCAAAAGCCTCTGGGTGCAAAAGGGAACCAACAACAGCAGGAGTCTTCTGGAAATCCCACACCATTATTGATGAAATGTCCCGCCAGCTCAGCCAGACAGGAATTTATCATAAAGATAAGAACGGCAGGAGAAGAAGTTCTCACGAAATGCCGGAGAGTATTGACGAAGATGAAACAAGCCATGATCAAGCAAAAGAACGTGAGCATGGACGTAAAGACCGGAATTTCCGAGCTAGACGAGCTTTTCGACGTAATGGAAAGCTATCGGTGAAACTGGACGGAAAAAGAGAACGAGTGCAAACTTGATACCGCACGGAAACCGCGGCACAAGGCCCTGACAAGCGCCTCAGCAACACCGACGATGGCTAGACCCAAACGAGCAGCTTCTATTGAGCAATACTCTCAGAAGCAGAAGATGGGAAAAAATTCTGTGAAAGTAAGGCCGATGGGTGGCAAACTGTCACAAGACGTAGACGTGTGGCAACACAAAGCCAAAGACAGGAAAATTCAACAGCAAAGAATTCCGTTGGCGACAGCGATAAGTCACGAGCAACAATGCAAGGAAGACATAGGACAAAGGAGACAAAACCAAACTCCGAAGCCGTCCTTATCAAACCAGCAGAAAGTTTCAAATATGTGGATGTCCTGAAAAGCATCCACTTCAATGTCAAACCAGAGAATGCACACACCAAGATGCGATCGATCTGGAAAAAATGCGACTGATCTTAAGCCAAGAGCCACGATAGAGATACGAGATCTCGATCTGCTGGCCACAAAGGAAGAAGTACACGAAGCCGTAATGGAGTCACTTGCCGAAAATATGAGAACTGCTTCCTGTAAGGATATGGTAACAATTATACCAGCACCAAATAGTTGAGAGCAGATGCGAGCCTAAGATGCGTGCAAAGGTCCTGACAAGAAAGGGCAAGGCCTGTGCATATGATGTGGCGAAACGAAGCAGAAATTAAAAGAGTGCAGTAACACCCCAAAGTGTTGCCTCTGCATTGCTGCTCATTGCAGTCCGGCAGACCATAACGAGGCACAAATTAAAAGAGTGCAGTAACACCCCAAAGTGTTGCCTCTGCATTGATGCTCATTGGAGTCCGGTAGACCATATCCCGAGCTCAAGTAGATGCGCGATGACCAAAAAATTGACATCTAAATGAAAGTGCTACAAGGAAACATGCACAGAAGCAGAGTGGCTGACGCTATACTGAACCAAATTAGTATAGAGCATAAAGCAGACATTATAGCAATTAGTGAGCAATATAGGGAAAAAGTAAGCGGAACATATCTTGAACACAGGGACTACTGCCAGTTTTAGAAGACCACGATGCAAGGGTACAATTCCAGATATTATACTAGCTTCTGAGAGTAGAAGTGTCTGCGGTGTAGAAGAAAGTACACTAAGGCCAGGCGTGTAGGATCCGCGATTGCCGAAAGAGAATATCTCCAAGTTGCTAGTAAAACCCTCAAAACTACTATTCGCACTAGCAAGGAGAAGAAATGGGAGGAGCTCCGAAACGACATAAACACCAACCCATGGGGACTGGGATATAAAGTCGTAATGAAAAAGCTTGGAGTAAGAGCATCGGTACCCCAACTAGAAGACCATGCTATGGAAAACATAGCAAACGCTCTATTTCCTATACATTCAGGAAGTCCCACCTCCTTTCACGGAAGATGAACTTAGAGCAGCCACCATAACCCTACTGAGAAACAAAGCACCGGGTATCGACAGTATTCCAGCAGAAGTCTTAAAAATAGTATCAAATAGCCGTGCCCAAGTACTTCTCGATATTACTGACAGAAAGAATATTTCCAGATGTATGGAAAAGACAGCGGCTAGTGCTCATCAGCAAGGTAAAAGGAAGCTCCAAATCACCGTCAGCATATCAAAAAATGTGTATGCTAGACACCGCGGGCAAACTTTTGGAGCGACTACTCAAACCCCGAATAGAAGCAGCCATTGAAAACGCTGGGGGATTATCCACTCGACAATACGGTTTTCGGCCAGGAAAGTCCACAATTGGCACCGTAGAAGACGTCATCGAAAATATGCTAGCGGCACAGCAAGGAAATCACTACTCCAGACTAGTGGTATTCCTTGCTACATTACACGTCAGAAACGCTTTCAACAGCGCTAGGTGGGTGGACATGATCGAGGCACTCGAAAATCGTTTTCAGATAACAGCTTATCTGAAGAGGATAATCCGGAGCAACCTTAAAGATCGAATGTTCATATACGAGACCAACAATGGCACCCGAAGCCAAACTATCACGTCAAGGGGAGCGCAAGGGTCCATCCTCTGACCGGAGCTTTGGAATATAAGCTACGACGGCATTTTGCGCATAGAGATGCCAGATGACACCCATCTAGTCGAATACGCAGACGACATTGCGGCTGTCATCACCCCACGCGACTTGGAAGATGCCCAAAGAAAGCTGAACCAGGTCATGATCAGAACCCCGAGGTGGCTCGATTGACATGGTTTGAAGTTGGCCACTGAAGAGTCGGCACTGCTATTCCTCACGAGAAAGCACATTCCAATAGAAATCGACTTGAGAGTTTGCTCCGAGACCATCAGGACACAAAAGGTGATAAAGTACCTGGAAATTCATCTTGACTCCAAGCTCACCTACTGACCGAAAATGCAAGATGCGGCGGCGAAGGCAGCACGGGTAACGGCTTCTCTCAGCAGACTAATGGCAAACATTGAAGGACCGACATCCAGCAAGAGGAAACTTCTTATGATGACAACGCACTCCATTCTGCTGTATGGTAGCGAATTGTGGGCTGACAAAGCTGAAAGTGCACGCCCGAAGAAAAGTTTTATCCTCCGTGCAACGAACCGCAGCTCCGCGAATAGCTTCAGCGTACCGTGCGGTATCGGAGCCGGCAATTCTGTTAATTAGGTGATTAACACCTATCGATCTCTTGGCCCTCGAACGCAAACACCTACGAGAAGCCAAGATGGGTAAAAATACCAGAGGAACCGCGCAGGATATAAAGCAACAAACCGTGCAACATTGGCAAGAACGATGGGCCGCCGAGAGTCGCGGACGATAGACAGCGAGACTCATACCCGACATAGCGATCTGGATAGGAGGAATAGCCGGAACCGTCAATTTCGACCTCACGCAGTTACTGTCTGGTCATGGATACTTCTGCAAGTATCTACATCGAATGGGAAAAATTGGGGGAGCCTGAGAGCATATACGGCGACAGCAATGTGGATGATGCAGTGCACACATTTTTCAAATGCACAAGGTGGCAAACAGAGCGCACCACGCTTTAAATGGAAAGCGGGAAAACTTTAGCCACCGATATCATTGTGGAGGTTATGCTAAGTAGCAAAGAAAACTGGGACCACGTAGATAAATATGTGGAAAATGTGCTCCGACGGAAAAAGCGGGACCACGATGCAGGAATAATGTTGACAGTCCAATAGGGACGAAGTGAGCATCTCCACCTTGAAGGAAGTATAATAAGGGTTCCAAGGTGGCGAGATGTTCTCAGCGAGGGAGGGGGATGTTTTAGTGAGTGCAATCCTCACATACCAAATCTGTGACGACGAAAAATTTTAAAAATTAAAAAAAAAATATTTAGGAATTGATTTAGTACAATGAGTATGAGGAGGACTTGCAGTAGATGACGCGACTCTCACTCGATTTTTTACCTTTCATTTTAT
Organism: Clusia tigrina; assembly: GCA_920105625.2. NCBI lineage: Eukaryota > Metazoa > Arthropoda > Insecta > Diptera > Clusiidae > Clusia > Clusia tigrina. Next base: position 327,114,624 of record OV050030.1, read on the forward strand.
TTTATCTTTTATTGTATTCGCTATAGTAATTAAGTAATTATTCATTTATTATTTTTACATCAAACAGGATCAAATAACCCAATAATATTAAATTCTAAAATAATAAAATGCCTTTCATCCTTTACTTTCATTTGAAGATTTATTATTATATTAATAGGCTTAATAATTTTAACACTTACTAATCCTTATTTATTAGGAGATCCAGATAATTTTACCCCAGCAAATCCTCTAGTAACACCAATTCATATTAAACCTGAATGATATTTTTTATTTGCTTATGCTATTTTACGACCTATTCCTGATAAACTTGGTGGAGTAATTGCTTTAGTTTTAGCTATTTCTATTTTAATAATTATGCCTTTTTATAAATTAAAAAAATTCCGGGAAATTAAATTCTATCCTATTTATTAATCAAATTATATTTTGATTAATATTAATTAATTTAATTTTATTAACATGAATTGTTGCCCGTCCTGTAGAAACTCCCTATATTCTAACAGGACAAATTTTAACTATTACTTATTTTTTTATTTTATAATTAATCCCCTCATTACTAAATGATGAGACTCATTATTAATGTAAAAAGTTAATGAGCTTGAATAAGCTTATATTTAGAAAATATAAGATAGAAATATAATTTTCTATTAACTTTACTAAATTAATTCATAATATTAAAAAAAATAAAACAATTTTCAAGCCAATAATAAATATTAAATAATTTAATAAAAGGATAAAAATCATTTTCATGCTAAATATATTAATTTATCATAACGAAATCGAGGTAAAGTCTCCCGCACTCAAATAAATAAAAATCCAATAGCTCCTAACTTTAAATATAAAAATAAATTAAAAATATCTGCACTTAAAAAAAAATACTAAATAATATTCTTATAAATAAAATACTAGAATACTCTGCTATAAAAATTAAAGCAAATCCTCCTCTTCTATATTCTACGTTAAACCCTGAAACTAATTCAGACTTTCCCTATGCAAAATCAAAAGGCGTCCGATTTGTTTCTGCTAAGCAAATTGTTATTCAAATTAAAGAAATAGGAAATAAAATAAAAATAAATCAAATATAAATGTGACAAGTATAAAATCTTTAAAATATAAAATTTCACAATTAAAAAAATAAAAGATAATAAAATTAAAGCTAAACTTACTTCATAAGAAATTGTCTAAGCAACACCTCGCAATCTTCCTAACAATGCATAATTTGAATTAGATGATCAACCTGCTCCTATTACATTATAAACCCCCATACTAGTACATCTTAAAAAAAATAAAAGAATATAATTTAATAATTAAAGGCATACATATTCAAATTAACAAAAACAAAAACAAAGAAAAAATAGGAGAAATATAATAAGGTATATAATTAGATAATAAAGGATGAATTTGTTCTTTCGTAAAAAATTTGATTGCATCACAAAAAGGTTGAGGTAAATCCGCTAATCCAACTTTATTTGGTCCTTTTCGAATTTGAATATAAACTTATACTTTACGTTCTAAAAGAGTAAAACATGCTACGCCCACTAATACACAAATAAATAAAATTAAACTTCCAAAATATATTAATAAAATATCTAAATTAAACATATATTATTTGTGATATTTAATTCTCTTAAATAAATTCTAAATTTATTGCACTAGAAGGCAGAAGCTAAATAATTATTTATATTAAATATAATCTTAATTAAAAATATAATTATATATTATAAAATATTATAATAAATTAATGATAGAAACCAACCTGGCTCATAACGGTTTGAACTCAGATCATGTAAGAATTTAAAAGTCGAACAGACTTAAATTTTAAACGGCTACACCAAAAATTATATCGTAATCCAACTTCAAGGTCGCAATATTTTTTATCGATAAGAACTCTCCAAAAAAATTACGCTAAAGTAACTTAAACTTTTAATCATTAATAATAGATCAATAAATCATAAATTAATGAATGTATAAGATAAAAGTTTATTAAATTGTATTATCACCCCAATAAAATATTTTAAACTATTTTAATAAAATTAATCTTTATAATTAAAATAATTTAAAACATATAGATTTATAGGGCCTTCTCGTCTTTTCAATATATTTTAACATCTTAATTTAAAAAAAAAATTCAAAATTATATTTATATGAAACAGTAAATATTTCATCCAACCATTCATTCCAGCCATTAATTAAAACACTAATGATTGTGCTACCTTTGCACAGTTAATATACTGCGGCCTTTAAATAATTTATATCAATCGGCAGGTCAGACATTTTATAAAATTCAAAAAGACATGTTTTTGTTAAACAGGCTTATATTAAACTTGCCGAATTCTTTATATAAAACTTTCATAATAACATATATTTCACATTTAATTTTACTAATTTTATAATTTTTTCTTAATTATAAAAATTATAATTAATATTTTAATAAAAATTTAAAATATATTAAACGAGTACAGAAGTCTGAAGTCGGATTAGACCGACTTCGAAATACCCTTTACCTTCTCTTGTGCGTGCGAGTTCAACAATAGGGATGTTTTCTTCATAAATCATCAGTAGGAGCATATCTATGTTAATTTGCGGTACGGTACCTTGAATTGATTATAGCGACCCCATTTCTTGTGTATGGCTTTGTAGGATCCATATACGTACTAATATAAAATTTCGTCAAAAAATATTGTGTAGGTCGAAAGTTATAATAATATGTCAATAGTGGGTGTGGCTGTAGAAATAACTCGCTCATTTTTTGTGTGGTGTTTAATGTTAGTACCCGCAACATTCCTGTGAAATTTCGTTCATAAATCTTTAATAGGAACCTAGTAATGATTTTTGGTTAATTGTGGACGATAGTAATAATCTGCCCATATTTGAAATGCATGCTAGTTCAGTCCTAGTGTATACAGCTACCAATTTGTTTTCATATATCATCCCTAGAAGCAATTGTCCATGAAGTGGGGTCCCCAAAGTTTATTATATGTGAGGCAGGCGTATTCATTATATGATCGACCCCGAATCTTGTATATGGCTTTGTAGGGTCAATATACGTACTAATGTATAATTTCGTCCAAAAATATTGTATAGGTCGTAATTTATAATAATAAATATGTCAATAGTGGGCGTGACTCTGAAAATAACACGCCCATTTCTAGTGTGGTATTTAATGTTAGTACTCGCAACTTTCCAGTGAAATTTCGTTGCTAAATCTTTAATAGGAACACAGTAATGATTTTTGGCTAATTGTGGGCGTGGCAGTTGTATTATGATCTCCATATTCTGTACACACACTATTATGGACCCCAATTATATTTTTGCATATTTTTATTCCGCTGGCATCAATACGAGCATAGGTAGGCTAATTTTAATTTTAGACCCGATAGTTCCCTATATCAAAAGTGGGCGTGTCATTTCTCTGATCAGCTCCATTTGTTGGAGAGAGCTTTATAATGTCCACATGTAAAATTGTCCGGTAGAATGAGCAAATGGGTTTCCTCGGCTGGAATCTCTCGACTAGTAATCCTGGGTCTCTTTGTTGCGGAACTTGGCCCATCAATCTGCCGATTCCACTTGGGTTCCGCTGCTGTACTGGTCCTACCTCTGCAGGTGCATGAGTCCAGCAGATTCCACCTGTTGTCGTTCGTTGTTGTATTGCTGCTTCAGCGGAAGAAACCGCTTCCACTAGCTCTGCCATACTCCTCTGCGTGAGATTAAGAGTATAATTAGCTAAGTCCCTATTTATCAGACCTGCCTTAAACACAGAAATCATAGCGCGTTCTACTTGAGCCTAGTATGCTGCAATGTTTCTTGGAAACTGCCTGTTGGCTTCTGTCTCAGCAGCATTCCCCAGAGACTGGAGCCATCGTCCCCAGGCTCTCAATTCCTCCCCTGGTTTCTGAGTTGACTCATGTATATCCCGTACAAGACAGTTGTACGACTTAGATAAAAAGTTTCCGTTAATCTCTGTGGGGGTTTCTAGATTCTCTTCTCCCGAATCTGAGAGGTACTTGACCAATGACGGACTCAAACTAATTAGTCTTCGCACACTCGCTCTTGCAGGCGAAATACTGTCCACAGTGTTGGAGCTTTGCTGCACAATTACTGGTTCTGATTCTTTCGGCAGATATTTCTTGTTTCTACTTTGTACCAGACTTTTCGGCGAAAAAGGCTCGACACCGATCTCGGATGCTCCAAACAACAATTCCGCCTCCCTCTCTTCACTCAATACTAACCTGGGCTTTACCACATGACCTATCCCTTCAGGAGATAAATATTCCAGCCAGCGAACTTCTGGTGGCAAGGCTAGTACTGTTTGCGTATGTATTTGAGAGGTTGAAGCCGATCTTACTCTTGCTGGCTTAGCAGTTGCCCCAATTCTCTTGAACTCTAGATTTTCTCTCTCCAGACACGATCCAGCTTCCTCGGTTTCTCGGAGTTGCCTAGAAAGTTCTCTAGTTTTATTCTCGAGAAATTCCGTACTTATCTTCAACTCTTCTGTTTCCTTGAAGACTTGAAAAAATTTCTCCTCCGTTCGACTCTGAATAGTCGCTAATGCTTTGTCTGCTGCTTCCAAAGTTGATAAGTTTCCACCGTCCCTCGCTAATCTCCAGAGTACCTGGGCTTCACTTTTGCTTGTTTCCGCTTCCAATTTTTCTGCAAACAATTTTACCTCCGTCTGTAAAGACCTTAGCTTGTCTTGAGCCTTGTCCTCCTGCGACCTCGGACTATCTTCTTGTGCTTCCAGCTCTTCCAGATCCAATCTGAACTTAGTCCACCAGTCCCGTGTTAAACCGTTAACATATAACGAATAATCCTTGGCAAAGTACTCCTTGTGACCGCAACACTCCTTAAAATTTAACAACTCCTCGTTGTTATCGTTGAATGTGTTTAACAAGGCTTCTAGTTCCGCTATGCGCTGATGGTAATACTCGCTGTTCTTTCGTGCCTTACTATCCTTCCTACAATTCCTGATTTTCCTTTGGATTGCCTCACTCTGCCGCTTTTGCTCTTCCAGCAATATTTTTGCTTCTTCTGGTGCTTCCATAGGCCGAATTAATCCTTACTTACAACCCAAGACTCCAAAAAAAAAATATAACCAAGTGTTACAGTATTTTAATTTTACAACACATTCCCTTAAATAATCCCATATGACTAATTTCGTTCCACATAATTTTTACCAAAAAATTTTTACACCCAAAGAAGTATATTACAGCAGAATCATACGCATTTTCATTTCACTAAAATGTTCTGTTGAGCTGTTTCGCTTTTCCGTGCGAAATATTGGTTCAACATTGCTGCGCAAATTGTAGTTTCGGAACTACACAAACTTTGATGAAATAACACGTGATCAGAATCACTTTCTAAGCAATTTTTATTTTGTCCGCCCGTCTGTCCGTCTGTCGCGACTTTTTTTCTACACCGTTAGAGCTATCTTAATGAAATTTTGCAAAAGTGTAGCCTGGACAATGATACAGAACCAGATTGCTATATGTGCCGATTTGGACAAAGACCACGCCTACTTCCCATATAAGGAACTTTTTTCACCTTTTTAAAATGACTACAACTTCGGTCTAATTGACGAAAGCGTGACATTATTTGGCAGTTATGGAGATGTGGGTCCTACTAAACACTGCGCAAAATACTAACTGCCACGCCCACTATTAACAAATATTCATAACTTAAGATTAGGAAAAGATTTATGGACGAAATTTTACATGAAGAAACATGTGGACATTATAAAGCTCTCTCCAACAAATGGAGCTAATCAGAGAAAAGACACGCCCACTTTTGATATAGGGAACTATCGGGTCTAAAATTAAAATTAGCCTACCTATGCTCGTATTGATGCCAGCGGAATAAAAATATGCAGAAATATAATTGGGGTCCATAATAGTGTGTGTACAGAATATGGAGATCGTAATACAACTGCCACGCCCACAATTAGCCAAAAATCATTACTGTGTTCCTATTAAAGATTTAGCAACGAAATTTCACTGGAAAGTTGCGAGTACTAACATTAAATACCACACTAGAAATGGGCGTGTTATTTTCAGAGTCACGCCCACTATTGACATATTTATTATTATAAATTACGACCTATACAATATTTTTGGACGAAATTATACATTAGTACGTATATTGATTGACCCTACAAAGCCATATACAAGATTCGGGGTCGATCATATAATGAATACGCCTGCCTCACATATAATAAACTTTGGGGACCCCACTTCATGGACAATTGCTTCTAGGGATGATATATGAAAACAAATTGGTAGATGTATACACTAGGACTGAACTAGCATGCATTCCAAATATGGGCAGATTATTACTATCGTCCACAATTAACCAAAAATCATTACTAGGTTCCTATTAAAGATTTATCAACGAAATTTCACAGGAATGTTGCGGGTACTAACATTAAACACCACACAAAAAATGAGCGAGTTATTTCTACAGCCACGCCCACTATTGACATATTATTATAACTTTCGACCTACACAATATTTTTTGACGAAATTTTATATTAGTACGTATATGGATCCTACAAAGCCATACACAAGAAATGGGGTCGCTATAATCAATTCAAGGTACCGTACCGCAAATTAACGTAGATATGCTCCTACTGATGATTTATGAAGAAAACATCCCTATTGTTGAACTCGCACGCACAAGAAAAGGTAAAGGGTATTTCGAAGTCGGTCTAATCCGACTTCAGACTTCTGTACTCGTTTAATATATTTTAAATTTTTATTAAAATATTAATTATAATTTTTATAATTAAGAAAAAATTATAAAACTAGTAAAATTAAATGTGAAATATATGTTATTATGAAAGTTTTATATAAAGACTTCGGCATGTTTAATATAAGCCTGTTTAACAAAAACATGTCTTTTTGAATTTTATAAAATGTCTGACCTGCCGATTGATATAAATTATTTAAAGGCCGCAGTATATTAACTGTGCAAAGGTAGCATAATCATTAGTGTTTTAATTAATGGCTGGAATGAATGGTTGGATGAAAAATTTACTGTTTCATATAAATTTAATTTTGAATTTTTTTTTTTGAATTAAGATGTTAAAATATATTGAAAAGACGAGAAGGCCCTATAAATCTATATGTTTTAAATTATTTTAATTTTAAAGATTAATTTTATTAAAATAATTTAAAATATTATTTTGGGGTGATAATACAATTTAATAAACTTTTATCTGTAGGAGCCAGGTTGGTTTCTATCATTAATTTATTATAATATTTTATAATATATAATTATATTTTTAATTAAGATTATATTTAATATAAATAATTATTTAGCTTCTGCCTTCTAGTGCAATAAATTTAGAATTTATTTAAGAGAATTAAATATCACAAATAATATATGTTTAATTTAGATATTTTATTAATATATTTTGGAAGTTTAATTTTATTTATTTGTGTATTAGTGGGCGTAGCATGTTTTACTCTTTTAGAACGTAAAGTATAAGTTTATATTCAAATTGGAAAAGGACCAAATAAAGTTGGATTAGCGGATTTACCTCAACCTTTTTGTGATGCAATCAAATTTTTTACGAAAGAACAAATTCATCCTTTATTATCTAATTATATACCTTATTATATTTCTCCTATTTTTTCTTTGTTTTTGTTTTTGTTAATTTGAATATGTATGCCTTTAATTATTAAATTATATTCTTTTATTTTTTTTTAAGATGTACTAGTATGGGGGTTTATAACGTAATAGGAGCAGGTTGATCATCTAATTCAAATTATGCATTGTTAGGAAGATTGCGAGGTGTTGCTTAGACAATTTCTTATGAAGTAAGTTTAGCTTTAATTTTATTATCTTTTATTTTTTTAATTGTGAAATTTTATATTTTAAAGATTTTATACTTGTCACATTTATATTTTATTTATTTTTATTTTATTTCCTATTTCTTTAATTTGAATAACAATTTGCTTAGCAGAAACAAATCGGACGCCTTTTGATTTTGCATAGGGAAAGTCTGAATTAGTTTCAGGGTTTAACGTAGAATATAGAAGAGGAGGATTTGCTTTAATTTGTATAGCAGAGTATTCTAGTATTTTATTTATAAGAATATTATTTAGTATTTTTTTTTAAGTGCAGATGTTTTTAATTTATTTTTATATTTAAAGTTAGGAGCTATTGGATTTTTATTTATGTGAGTGCGGGAGACTTTACCTCGATTTCGTTATGATAAATTAATATATTTAGCATGAAAATGATTTTTACCCTTTTATTAAATTATTTAATATTTATTATTGGCTTGAAAATTGTTTTATTTTTTTTAATATTATGAATTAATTTAGTAAAGTTAATAGAAAATTATATTTCTATCTTATATTTTCTAAATATAAGCTTATTCAAGCTCATTAACTTTTTACATTAATAATGAGTCTCATCATTTAGTAATGAGGGGATTAATTATAAAATAAAAAATAAGTAATAGTTAAATTTTGTCCTGTTAGAATATAGGGAGTTTCTACAGGACGGGCAACAATTCATGTTAATAAAATTACATTAATTAATATTAATCAAAATATAATTTGATTAATAAATAGGATAGAATTTAATTTCCCGGAATTTTTTTAATTTATAAAAAGGCATAATTATTAAAATAGAAATAGCTAAAACTAAAGCAATTACTCCACCAAGTTTATCAGGAATAGGTCGTAAAATAGCATAAGCAAATAAAAAATATCTTTCAGGTTTAATATGAATTGGTGTTACTAGAGGATTTGCTGGGGTAAAATTATCTGGATCTCCTAATAAATAAGGATTAGTAAGTGTTAAAATTATTAAGCCTATTAATATAATAATAAATCTTCAAATGAAAGTAAAGGATGAAAAGGCATTTTATTATTTTAGAATTTAATATTATTGGGTTATTTGATCCTGTTTGATGTAAAAATAATAAATGAATAATTACTTAATTACTATAGCGAATACAATAAAAGATAAAATAAAATTAAAGGTAAAAAATCGAGTGAGAGTCGCGTCATCTACTGCAGGTCCTCCTCATACTCATTGTACTAAATCAATTCCTAAATATTTTTTTTTTAATTTTTAAAATTTTTCGTCGTCACAGATTTGGTATGTGAGGATTGCACTCACTAAAACATCCCCCTCCCTCGCTGAGAACATCTCGCCACCTTGGAACCCTTATTATACTTCCTTCAAGGTGGAGATGCTCACTTCGTCCCTATTGGACTGTCAACATTATTCCTGCATCGTGGTCCCGCTTTTTCCGTCGGAGCACATTTTCCACATATTTATCTACGTGGTCCCAGTTTTCTTTGCTACTTAGCATAACCTCCACAATGATATCGGTGGATAAAGTTTTCCCGCTTTCCATTTAAAGCGTGGTGCGCTCTGTTTGCCACTTTGTGCATTTGAAAAATGTGTGCTCTGCATCATCCACATTGCTGTCGCCGTATATGCTCTCAGGCCCCCCAATTTTTCCCATTCGATGTAGATACTTGCAGAAGTATCCATGACCAGACAGTAACTGCGTGAGGTCGAAATTGACGGTTCCGGCTGTTCCTCCTATCCAGATCGCTATGTCGGGTATGAGTCTCGCTGTCAACCGTCCACGACTCTCGGCGGCCCATCGTTCTTGCCAATCTTGCACGGTTTGTTGCTTTATATCCTGCGCGGTTCCTCTGGTATTTTTACCCATTTTGGCTTCTCGTAGGTGTTTGCGTTCGAGGGCCAAGAGATCGATAGGTGTTAATCACCTAATTAACAGAATTGCCGGCTCCGATACCGCACGGTACGCCGAAGCTATTCGCGGAGCTGCGGTTCGTTGCACGGAGGATAAAACTTTTCTTCGGGCGTGCACTTTCAGCTTTGTCAGCCCACAATTCGCTACCATACAGCAGAATGGAGTGCGTTGTCATCATAAGAAGTTTCCTCTTGCTGGATGTCGGTCCTTCAATGTTTGCCATTAGTCTGCTGAGAGAAGCCGTTACCCGTGCTGCCTTCGCCGCCGCATTTTGCATTTTCGGTCAGTAGGTGAGCTTGGAGTCAAGCTGAATTTACAGGTACTTTATCACCTTTTGTGTCCTGATGGTCTCGGAGCAAACTCTCAAGTCAATTTCTATTGGAATGTGCTTTCTCGTGAGTAATAGCAGTGCCGACTCTTCAAACCATGTAAATCGAGCCACCGCGGGGTTCTGATCATGACCTGGTTCAGCTTTCTTTGGGCATCTTCCGAGTCGCGTGGGGTGATGACAGCCGCAATGTCGTCTGCGTATTCGACTAGATGGGTGTCATCTGGCATCTCTATGCGCAAAATGCCGTCGTAGCTTATATTCCAAAGCTCCGGTCAGAGGATGGACCCTTGTGCTCCCCTTGACGTGATAGTTTGGCTTCGGGTGCCATTGTTGGTCTCGTATATGAACATTCGATCTTTAAGGTTGCTCCGGATTATCTTCTTCAGATAAGCTGTTATCTGAAAACGATTTTTGAGTGCCTCGATCATGTCCACCCACCTAGCGCTGTTGAAAGCGTTTCTGACGTCTAATGTAGCAAGGAATACCACTAGTTTGGAGTAGTGATTTCCTTGCTGTGCCGCTAGCATATTTTCGATGACGTCTTCTACGGCGCCAATTGTGGACTTTCCTGGCCGAAAACCGTATTGTCGAGTGGATAATCCCAAAGTGTTTTCAATGGCTGCTTCTATTCGGGGTTTGAGTAGTCGCTCCAAAAGTTTGCCCGCGGTGTCTAGCATACACATTTTTTGATATGCTGACGTTGATTTGGAGCTTCCTTTTACGTTGCTGATGAGCACTAGCCGCTGTCTTTTCCATACATCTGGAAATATTCTTTCTGTCAGTAATATCGAGAAGTACTTGGGCATGGCTATTTGATACTATTTTTAAGACTTCTGCTGGAATGGTGTCGATACCCGGTGCTTTGTTTCACAGTAGGGTTATGGTGGCTGCTTTAAGTTCATCTTCCGTGAAAGGAGGTGGGATTTCCTTGACCAGCACTTCCGATTCTTCTCTTAAGGCATGTATAGGAAATAGAGCGTTTGCTATGTTTTCCATAGCATGGTCTTCTAGTTGGGGTACCGATGCTCTTACTCCAAGCTTTTTCATTACGACTTTATATCCCAGTCCCCATGGGTTGGTGTTTATGTCGTTTCGGAGCTCCTCCCATTTCTTCTCCTTGCTAGTGCGAATAGCAATTTTGAGGGTTTTACTAGCAACTTGGAGGTCTTCTCTTTCGGCAATCGCGGATCCTACACGCCTGGCCTTAGTGGACTTTCTTCTACACCGCAGACACTTCTACTCTCAGAAGCTAGTATAATATCTGGAATTGTACCCTCGCATCCTGGTTTTCTAAAACTGGCAGTAGTCCCTGTGTTCAAGACATGTTCCGCTTACTTTTTCCCTATATTGCTCACTAATTACTATAATGTCTGCTTTATGCTCTATACTTATTTGGTTCAGTATAGCGTCAGCCACTCTGCTTCTGTGCATGTTTCCTTGTAGCACTTTCATTTAGATGTCAATTTTTTGGTCATCGCGCATCTACTTGAGCTCGGGATATGGTCTACCGGACTGCAATGAGCATCAATGCAGAGGCAACACTTTGGGATGTTACTGCACTCTTTTAATTTGTGCCTCGTTATGGTCTACCGGACTGCAATGAGCAGCAATGCAGAGGCAACACTTTGGGGTGTTACTGCACTCTTTTAATTTCTGCCTCGTTTCGCCACATCATATGCTCAGGCCTTACCCTTTCCTGTCAGGACCTTTGCACGCATCTTAGGCTCGCATCTGCTCTCAACTATTTGGTGCTGGTATCATTGTTACCATATCCTTACAGGAAGCAGTTCTCATATTTTCGGCAAGTGACTCCATTACGGCTTCGTGTACTTCTTCCTTTGTGGCCAGCAGATCGAGATCTCGTATCTCTATCGTGGCTCTTGGCTTAAGATCAGTCACATTTTTTCCAGATCGATCGCATCTCTTCGATCGATTGCATTCTCTGGTTTGACATTGAAGTGGATGCTTTTCAGGACATCCACATATTTGAAACCTTCTGCTGATTTGATAAGGACGGCTTCGGAGTTTGGTTTTGTCTCCTTTGTCCTATGTCTTCCTTGCATTGTTGCTCGTGACTTATCGCTGTCGCCAACGGAATTCTTTGCTGTTGAATTTTCCTGTATTTGACTTTGTGCTGCCACACGTCTACGTCTTGTGACAGTTTGCCACCCATCGGCCTTACTATCACAGAATTTTTTCCCATCTTCTGCTTCTGAGAGTATTGCTCAATAGAAGCTGCTCGTTTGGGTCTAGCCATCGTCGGTGTTGCTGAGGCGCATGTCAGGGCCTTGTGCCGCGGTTTCCGTGCGGTATCAAGTTTGCACTCGTTCTCTTTTTTCGTCCAGTTTCACCGATAGCTTTCCATTACGTCGAAAAGCTCGTCTAGCTCGGAAACTCCGGTCTTTACGTCCATGCTCACGTTCTTCTGCTTGATCATGGCTTGTTTCATCTTCGTCAATACTCTCCGGCATTTCGTGAGAACTTCTTCGCCTGCCGTTCTTATCTTTATGATAAATTCCTGTCTGGCTGAGCTGGCGGGACATTTCATCAATAATGGTGTGGGATTTCCAGAAGACTCCTGCTGTTGTTGGATCCCTTTTGCACCCAGAGGCGTTTGGTTCTCGGCAGGGATGGTGCGCGATTTGTTACTCGCTCCATCTACATGTGTGTTATTCACTTGAGGTTGTTGCTGATTTGTTACTCCCTCTTCTGGCGATCGCTTAATTTTGCTACTTCTTCTAATGCATCTTCCCCTTTCTGGATCGCTTGGAGTTACTTTCTGGTGTATTTGAGATTGAGGTTGTGTTTGTTGTTTAATTGTTTGCTGAGCTGTATTCATTTTATATGGGTCCCCGCTTGAAGCCGCTCTCTCCGGTCGTTGTACAGTCGTTTTAGAAATATCCATGTGGTTGTCTATGCAAGCAGGGAGTTCCACCGAGGGTTGGCACAAGTCTCTATGAGAACTTGTACTCAGAGCCAGGATAAGCTTTAGTCAGGATTGATGCTCAACTGAGCCTGTACCGCCAAATTAATGGTGACGCAACATCGAACGTACTTGAATACCCGGCACGGTTTTAACGGGACGGAGGCAGCTTCAGCATTTGCCCGAAAGCAATTTCCACCCGATATCACTCTGGTTTACTGAGGTAACGAAATACTGCAGCTACCAGCTCAATCGCACGTTCCTCGCTTGCCGCTCTTGGTCGGGGACTACTTATTGGTTATTTGCAGCTAACCTACTCTGGTAGGCCGTTCACTATCCGCCACCTGTGACACCCACGGTAGCCTGAGCTTAGCCCCGAAATCCTAAATATGGAATTGCGGAAAGTAAATTAGTAATAACTGTAGCTCCTCAAAAAGATATTTGGCTTCATGGTAAAACATATCCTATAAAAGCGGTACCTATTAATAAAAATAAAATGATTGTTCCAATTAATCCTGTTGAAGTATAAACATATGAACTATAATAAATACCTCGTCCTACATGCACAAATAAAAAAAAATGATGCTCCATTGGCGTTTAGGGCTCGTAATAGTCATCCATAGTTAACATTTCGACAAATCTCTATTAAAAGCTAAGTCAATATCGGCTGTACAATGTATAGATAAAAATAATCCTCTAAAATTTTAATAATTAGATATAATGGAGTAGTGATGGAATGGATGGGTATGTCAATTAAAGCATTATTTATTATTTTTAATAAGGGATTAGTTGATCGTAAAAGTTTATTCATTAGTTTATTGATCATATAGGACCATAAAATAAATTAGTAATTTTTACGAATGCAATTAAAGTTACTAATAAATAATTTATTAATAATAAATAAATTAAATTAATTGGATAATTATATAATTTACATAAAGAAATAAAATTTTCTATAAAATAAGTATATTGATTATTAATTGTTCTATAGTTATTGGATTTGATAAAAATATAAATGTAGTTTTTTCTAAAAAAAAGGAAATAAAAATCATCATTACCAATATAAATAATGAATAAATAAATATTTCGATTGAAAAAGAAAATATTTCATTAGAAGCTAAAGAAATAACATAAATAAATAGTACAAGTAGTTTGCAGGAATTTTGCCTCGTTGACTCTATTGATTGGTGTTTCATTCCTCCTCGTTCTCCGCATTTCGGCGGTGTATGCGAGGCGGCGGTTAAGACAGCGAAGCATCACCTTCGTAGCTGTGCTGGTTCTTCTTTGCTTGATTTTGACGGGCTGCGAACGCTGGTCTGCCACATTGCGGCAATCATTAACTCTCGACCGCTATTTCCACTTTCAGAAGACCCAGCCGATCTAGAAGTCCTGAAGCCTGCGCATTTTCTGGGCCGCCCTACGCCGAGCCCGACATCACCAAACTTAATTCCAATCGCTTGGTTAGCTGGCGACGCGTTATGCACTTTCAGCAAATATTTTGGTCACGTTGGCGACAGGTGTATCTGGCGCTTCTCCAGCAGCGTTCCAAGTGGTGTACTCCTCGACCTGGACTCTCCGTAAATGATATTGTCGTGGCGAAACACAAGAACTTGCCTACTCTGAAATGGCCATTGTCAAGAGTGGTCGAATTGGTTATTGCGACCGATGGGATTGCTCGTGTTGCCATTCTGAAAACAGCCGCTGGACTCATTCGAAGAGACGTTCGCCGATTATGTTGGCTGAGGCTGATGATATGGAAAGGTCGTGTCTTCCAATGGGGGGAGAATCTTGGGTTATGCAGCCGGCGCCTCCGACATAGTCAAAAACTCTCGATACTTTTTGCTACTTTGCCTTCTGCTGCGACCAAGCTATTTTTTTTCCTTTGTCAACTGCAATAGTGTTCTGTTGTTCGTTTTTTCGTCTAGCAGCGGCAACTGCGTTTCAGTTCTATTTAATAATTTAACAAATTGCAAGCCCTGCGCGGTAATTAATTCGTCATAAAACTAAATCATAAAAGCCCTGCGCGGCAAATCATTCGCAAGTGCATCAGTATTTTTTGTTATTAAATCGTTTGCAAACCTTTTCAAAAAAACCCTGCGCGGCAAGTGAATTTAACTGCGTCAGTCAATTTCGCAAATTTGTAACTAAAGGCCCTGTGCAGCAAAATAAAGCAGTTTTTTAACTAAATTACCAATCGTGATAATTATTATATGCTCTAAAAAAAGGCTCGACAGCTCAACTTTTTTTGGTGATCCGAACGTGATACGGTGAATAAGTCTACGAGCAAACCGTTACACTTGTTACGCGTGTTCTTTGTTCTCTCTGGTTTTTTTTTTACACTAAACTACTTTTGTTTTCGTTTCGTTTGTTCTTGATAAAGTGGTAAATAGAACTGTTCGAGTGTGACCGCTTGCTTTGAAAGCAAAATCATGCCATCGATTTACGAAAATTTTCCGCCTGAAAAGAGGATGCTGCATTTCAACTACCGCATGTACATCGAGGGACGAGTACTGCATTGACCGATGCAGCCGGAGCGGAGCTGTTGCGAACACACTGTATTTGGTAGCTACCGGCACAATGTTGACGTAAGTTTTGCGCTACATTTCTCAACCGGAAGTATTTGATTCCCGCAGTCAGCAACGTTGTTGTCATCAGCGAAGTGCAGGGTCGTTCCATAGGATTCAACAGGAAACAGGATGGCCTAATTAGAAACTAATCTAGGCTTAGGATACTTAATTAAAATTATTATCTAATAGGACTCTAATATAGGATACTTCCATCAAATCAGTTATAGTTATGTTTGTGGATCGCTTGTTAATAATATATTTCACATAATTGGAATAAAGTTGCGGGGTTTATTATGCCTATCTTTGCAAGGATAATGGCTGACATTATGGTTTCAGTTTCGGAAATTATTATTCTATTCTTTGCAAGCATTGTTTTAAAAAATTACCTTGTTCAAATCTGTATTGCTTTGAATTATTAATAATGATGTTAACCACTCAAATTAAATTATTTATCTGGTCCTGAGTTTTGAATATGTTGCTATTTCGAAGTACGTTGTGATCTTAGATAGTCGAAATCATGCCAAACAATTACGTCATTGTCCAAAATTAGAATTTAGTCTAGTAGTTGCTGTCCGAATGAGAAGCATTATTACCAGCATCCTAAAGATTGATAAGCAAAAGTACAGTAAGTATTACCTTACACCAATAAAAGAAGTTATAAAAATAATTCATAGATGACAAGGTAAGATTTGATAATTTTATTTTCTCCTTATGGACCACCCTACCTTTAATGAGAACCGTGCTACCTATGTCTGCTTCATCGTTTTCTTCAACATATACAGGGACACTTTGTTGTCTAATCTCCTGTCTATTTTTACCAATACACGTTCTCCGACATCAAATACTCTATTCCGTCTGGAAGGGTTATTCCTCTCCAGATGCACCTATTCTATTAGTTATTTCATTCCTCATTTCAGGAGGTGTTGCTTGAATCATATCAATGAGTCTTTTGTTGGTCACAGAATGAATTATTCGATTATATTCGACTACAGCCAGTAGTATGAGGCCAATCGTATCACTCATTTTCTTTTCTAATTTAAAATATCTAGCTATCTCCGAGATGGTACTATGACGGCGTATTGACAATATCGACACTAAACTTTTTTTTAGCACTGATAATATCGTCTCAGAGTTGAAGGACGCTTCGGAATCGCAATAAATAATCTTTCTGTTTGGAAACATGTTCAGTAATTGGATGATTGGAGCTTTGACATCTATAATCTCATGCCAAAGGCTGAGCCACCGCGAATTTTGAAAATTTGTCTAGGCAAGTGAGGAAGTTTTGGGAAATAAAATCACAGAGAATCTATTTACCGAGCTGCTCTTTGGGCACGATTATGCTCGTCAATAACTATCTCTTTCTGCTCGTCTTTGTGGACGATGTCTGACACCATATTTTTACAGTGCCAAAACTTCGTTGACGGAAAACATTTCACCAATTCATGTTGGATGCTAGTCAATGCCAGTAGCTCGCAATATATTGCATTTACAAAATTCGGATTAACAACCAGCTTTACCTCATCGATAAGAGCTTTCTTATCTATGAAATCGATTACGAGACGAGTTTTTTCGGAGAAGATTGTGAAATTTCGCATTAGAATGGAATTTGCTTCTTCCAAAAAAATTTGGTTTCTGAAACAATTGAGTGCCTTGTCAGTCGATTCGATCGTGTAGGTTAGCGACACTTCGCTAAGTACTGTAGCATTATCTGATTGTGCCTCTTCTTCTAGGGCATGAATGGTTTCCCGTAGTAGTGCATCAGAAACATAGTTTTCTTTACTCGATTTATTGAAAATTTGAGCGTTGTGCTCATCAATAAACGCTTTCCAGCATTTAATCTTAGCATTTGGATTTCGGTCTGAAACCGCAAACGTAAGTGGCTGATGATCTGTGCTAATATTTATATTTTTGACCCCATAAAGCTAATTTCTAATCCTTTTAGGAGCCGAGGCAATGGCATTCAACTCCCGTTTATTGGGGCGAAATACTGCTCTCGACGCTTCAGAGTCCTTGAAACTATAGTAATTGGCCTTCCATCCTGTGGCAATACAGCTCCTATACCCAATGATGAAGCATCCGTCATTAGATCGAATGGCTTCTTGAAATCTGGGTAAATTAGCATAACATCCACTCGATACCAGGAGCTCTTTTAGCATATTAAAAGCTGGCGCTAACTTTCGCGTTGTTGCCTTTAAAATATCAATGAAGCATCGAAAATAACTTGTCAGTCACAAAAATGATCTGATATTGAGTAGTGTGGGGGCTCTTTGTAGTTGTCAATTGCATTTATCTTACTGGAGCCTGTTTTTATACCACCCATGGATACAACGAAACCTAAATATTTGACTTTTTCTTAAAAAAAGTGCGATTTTTCGCGAGGTACTCTCATATTAGCCTCATACAGTCTATTTAAAACACATTTGATGCCCTCGACATGTTTTTCCTCATTTTCTGAGAAAATGATTACATCGTCGACGTAAATGTAATTTCTCTATTTGTTTTCTAAACTCGTCGGCGATGAGCCTCTGAAAAATGCTAGGTGCATTTTTGAAATCAAATGGAAGCCAACTCGTACTTCCCGTTGCCTACTGAAAAAGCAGGTTTTTCCCTATCCCGCCCCGCGAGTGTTATTTGGTGAAAACCTAGCTTTTCCTAAGTTTGATAAGATGAATGTTACATTTGGGATAGAATATTTGTCATCGGTGGTTTTCTGGTTTAGCTTTCTAAAATCTATGACAAGGCGTTATTTTATGTTTCCATGTTCGCTGTTCCTTTCTTACCAACAACCCAGACAGGATTGTTGCAAGGTGATATGTCATTTGGCCTTATTATGTCATTTTTTTATAAATCCTGAATTTCGGTATTAATGAAGTCTGCTACACCCATATGGGAAGGGTATACTTTTGAGTATACTGGGCCACCACTTTCCGTGCGGATAGTTGCGACAGTATTTGTATTGTAGGGGAGTGACTCATTGGGATCTGAAAAGAACTCTATTGAGCTTTTTATAATTTGTTGAAGTTGTCTGCGGTATGAAATTCACATTACCACACTTTTAGAATTTTATTCCCTCTGAACCTGTATTTGCCACAATTTTTTTGTTTTAAAATGCGTTGTAGCATTTGTCAGCGTTAGCAGATCAAGGCCTATTATCCCGTCAAACGTTGAAAGAGAGGGGAGTATAAAAAGGTACTGTTTGAGTCAAACTAGATGCATTTTCCTTTAATTTTATTAAAGCCATGAATTGACTTTACTAGAAAGGGAGTTTCGACTGGAATTATGAGCTTAAGCACTTTTAGAGGCTTGATATAATTTTTTGAAGCCCTGTATCGAGCAGTAATTTTATTTTCCTCTGAATTCGCTGCGGCCTGATATTCGTTATCTTTCTGATTTGAAAAAATATCGTCATGGGATATATGATTAATTCTATGTTGTTTTGGTCCCGTAAGCCGAGCGGTCCATTATTTGGTCTTTTCGCTACCAGCCCATACTGTACTGAACCTCGGGATGGAAGATTATTGTTAAATTGATGTTGCGTGGGCTGCTAATACCGTAGCGAAAGATCAACATCCATCGGTTGTACCGGTTCCAACTTTTGAGAGTACCTATTATTAAGGCCCTGTGGTTTACTAAAATGGGGAATTTTCATTTAATGGGTATCGCTCCCTTGATATACTTCCTGAGCAAGAGCTAGAGCAAAATGTAGATCACTTGGCAGTGATCGCATCACATAATAGCTTTTTGGTTCCTGATATGAATACACGCAATTCTTCCATCGTATACATTTGATGGATGCTCCTATGGCTTGGTCGTAGGTTATTATTGTTTTGCTAGTAAGAAGAGTCAGTTTCTTTCGACCTCGTCAAAATATTGTAAGTGTGTAATATTCCCTTGACGAAGGGTAGACAGCTCCTGTTCTATCAGGTTAAATTGGTCGTTTATCTGAGTACGTAAAATCAAGAAGATTGATTATGTCCTTGAAGTTCAATACATTACTAAAGGATGCCAGAACCATGTCGGCCGGGCACTTTGCCTTATTTCTAATAATCGCAACAGCCTGGTAGTGTTTGCTTTTACCTTCGTAATTTTCAAAAATTTGTTATGCTGTATGTTCTGCTTGACGCCATGATACGTAATTTTCCTGTTTACCATCGAAATCTGGTAAT
This sequence comes from Clusia tigrina, assembly GCA_920105625.2. Taxonomy (NCBI): domain Eukaryota; kingdom Metazoa; phylum Arthropoda; class Insecta; order Diptera; family Clusiidae; genus Clusia; species Clusia tigrina. Next base: position 327,134,347 of record OV050030.1, read on the forward strand.
GATCTAATAATGTCCAGAGGTTCGTGACACCGTCACTCCCTGGTATAATTTCTATTTCTCTATATATTTCTACTTCGGAGGTAGTGACCTTAATGTCATTTTTACTAATGTTTGTTAGTCTTTGTTCGAAGTTTTCTCTCTGTACTGCGAGAGCGGCACTAACAGCACTTGCCACAAGTGCTCTTAATTGATTGATTCTATGGCCATTTTTTGTTTTTGATTTGTTACACTGACCAACAATTTTCCTTACAGCTTCTACTATTGCATTTCCTTTTCTCAACTTCTATCCTATTTAAACTTACGAAAAGCTGATTTAAATCCGGTTCGCGATCATTCAGAAGGAATGTTTACAAAAAAATTGATACTTGCAAATTAAAATTGTACAGAAATTTGTGAGCACAACATTTATTTATTTCTATTAAGCCAATAGCTCGTATAACCCGTGCAAAGATTTACGGTTTCAAATTTAAAATGCAGAAAGATAGAACAGAAAAAAAATGTTGTGCACAAAATTTATATAATTATATTTGGAATAATTATGTATTCAATTGAAAGCATAATGCAGTATATTCAAAATATAAGTACAATAAAAGAAAACAAGTTAATGCAGCAGGAGATGCAGTTGTTGATTCTCTTTGTAAGCGTTTGATGTGTCGCCCCAATTCTTCTGTCATGGCGTCAAATTAAAGAGAACTTCCAGTTGTGTGTTTACTAAGAGAAGAGGATTCTCGTATCGACCAACTAGGTTACTCCAGGCTTGATTAAAGCCCTCTGGGTCAGTGGAGACATCTGGACAATTTCCTTAGCTTCGGAGGTGATACAGCTTTTCCACGGGAGTAACCTGAGCTTTGGTTATGTACAAGGCAGTGAATATATCACGAAATAAAGGCCAGGTTAGTTGATCCACTGCAAAAATGTCTGTATAACAGACCCTATTCCCATATCTGCGCCCCGCATGGGATATACTTCCGATAGCATTAAAAGTACTTATCCTGTAGTGGTTCCAATTCGTCCTTGTCGTCTATCTGTTAAACCGTTTAGCATGCCGATGGCGGTAGAGACGCTATCTGGATATATATAACTTTATATACGTACATTATATATTATACTCGTATTGGGTGCCTAAGAAACCATACAATCGACTGTCGGTGCAGATATGCAAATCAGACAAAGAGGAGAAGAAAAAAATCTAACTGCCACTCAAATCTCAATGATCGCGTGCTGTTCATTGCAGAGCCTGTTACACTAGTCGCCGGCAGCGTTGCTCACAATCGTAGACTGCCGACACTCACCGAACAGTAATATAACGGAGATGCAGGCCGAACTATTCCTTAAATTTTGGGGGGGGAGCCGCAAAAATACTATGTAAATTTATATATTAAAAGGCTAAATAAATATACAATAAATTCCGCGGTTTCGCGCTTTGTGGACTGTATAATAGCAAAAAGAGGAAAATAGGGCGGAACGTAACGAGGTATCCGGCTCGAAGGACCAATGCATGTTTGTATTTAATTGAAAAGACAAAATTTTATATCACTTAAAAAAATACACAATGTTTATTTGTATTTAATTGAAGAAAAGGATATATGTGACAATGTTTTATTTGTATTTAATTAAAAAGACACAATTTTATATCACTTAAAAAAGACATATTGCTTATTTGTATTCAATTGAAGAAAAATATATATGTGTCTCAATCGCTGCTCTAGTGTGGTAACGGAGAAAACACACATGAGGGTTTATGGTGGGTGCCTAAAAAGAGTTGAGAACTCGGGTTAGTGGCACTCATTGACACGGAGGGTAGCGCTACGAGTTTAACAACCGGTCGTTTTAGGACGCCACGAGCTGTGCGAACATATGCGACGCGTACGTTCCCATTAAGTCCAGGGTACGTCTTACAGACGCGTCCTAGCCGCCATTCCCGACCTGGTCGCCTTCGAGGAGGCTGGGTTGTGTTCCTTTAAACCGGGTGCGCCGTTGGCAATCCTGAAGGTACTCGCTTTTCCATCGAGTACAAAATTGTTGAGATATCTCCTTTAGTCTGCGCCACCTATTAGTAAAGGAAACCGGGTCATCATGCCATTCTGCTTCTACGGCGACGAGTAGGGGGATCCGATCAGAAAATGCCCGGGGGTGAATGGCTGCAGATCGGTGGGGTCAACTGGCATCGCGCATATGGGTCGGGAGTTCAGGCAGGCTTCGATTCTGGCTAGAAGTGTACAAAATTATTCGAAGTTTTATATAAAGCTACCTGTGACCACCTGTTGCAGTTAAGGACGACGAGCCTGACACAAGCAATGCCACTTGCTGCTCTAGTGCTGCGAAACCTAGAGCCAAGAGGTTCTACAAATAGAGAAGGTCTGCTCTCCCGACGGTGGAACGCTTCTCATGGATTCCAGAGAAGGAGAGGACGATGGAGCAGAAGGCTTCCCTCGGGTATGCGACGAAAGTCGTGAAGGAGTCTCCAGCTTCCTCACAGCAGGCTTCTAAACGTAAACTGTCCATAGAGGAGACCACCCACCCGCACCTAAAATTAAAATATCGTTGTACTGTCATCATGAAGTCCTTCAGCGAAGTGCTGAAAAGACATTAGGTCATGGCGGTCATTGATCGTAATGACCCGTTTAATTGCATTAACAGTTGATGTGCAAACCTCATTGGGAGGTTATTTAACATTCAAACTTTCAATGCATAACATCTTCTTTTGCTTACAATTTGGCTTGTGTTAAACAAACTTTGCCAGCATACCGATAAAACTTGCATTGTCGACAAAAACTCCAATCATTTAATATAGCAGCGAAGGCATTGCACTGGGTGAAATATAATATCAAGTGCAATGCTCTGGATAACTCAAGCCAAGGCCAGCTTGCAAATTTGTCAATAATGCACTTTTCATGGTCATGCTAATATCGTATATATGCAATGTATATACGAGTATGTATATATAGAAAAAATGAATAAAGACCCACGATTGGTGCAGCCAAAAGTCAGTCGATCAATAAAAGGTTCAATGTGAGTGTTTTCATTTTAGCTAAGCCATAATTTATTATCCGACACTCAGGGTTTATGCGCCTGTTTTCAATCCCACCATCAACTCGGTACAAGCACCGCTGTTGACATTATGTCTAACTATAGCGAGACCAAGGTTTACGTGCCTTTTGTCAACTTTATCATAAACTCGGTACAAGAACGGTTGTTGAATTTAGTTTAACATCCCGGATGGCAGTATCTCTCCTGAGTGCTGGAAAAAGGTAGAAGTCAGTCTTTTAAAGCTCTACCTCCAACTTATGAAGGAATTCCCAGGTGGTTTTCCCTCTTTCCCTCAGAAAGAACTGTAGGAGACTTCAACAAACGCAAAGAAGTCTAGAGACAGACTGGACTTTATACACGGCAGCACTCAAAACCTTCAAAATAAAGCTTAGCAAGGCACAAAGAGAATCGTGGAGAAACTTTTGCAGTGACGTAGAAGATATCTCTGAGACGTCCAGGTTGAGGAAGATCCTATCAACTGCTCCAATGGTACCTGGTTACCCAAGTAGGGAGGATGGATCTTGGACTTCAAATACTAATGAGACTCTAGAGATTATTTTGTAGACTCATTTTCCTGGTTGCTCGAGCACCAGTCCACGCAGAACGAAGCCCAGAACGAATGTAGTAGAAGTCAACTCAGACATAATCACGAAGACAAAATTGAAATGGGCTATCCATAGCTTTAAACCATATAAAGCCTCTAGCTCAGATGGTGTAGCTCCAAGCCGTCAGAGAACCTTATAATAGAGTAGCTGCTTAAGATCTACAAAAGTTGTCTTGAATTAACATATATTCCAGACTCATGGAAGCATGTGAGGGTAATTTTTTTACCCAAGGCCGGCAAAAGCTCGCACTCAGCCCCAGGGGACCTAAGGTCCATTAGTCTGTCTTCCTTCTGTCCGAAAATCCTGGAAAGGTTGTTAGACATTCATCTTAGGCTCACTATAGACAGACAGTAGCTGTCAGTCTATCAGCATGCCTACTTCAAGGGTAAATCGGTTGAGACCGCTTTACACTCCTTAGTCTCTAGTATCCCTGCATAACAAGTAGTTCTCCCTAGTGGCTTTCCTGGACATTGAGGGAGCTTTTAACAACATCAAATCAGACTCAATAATCGGTACGATACGAAACTTGAAGGTGTAGTAGTGGCAAGTGGATTGAAAATATGCTTAGTAGCAGGATAATCAATTCACAGCTGGGGACGGCGTTGGCCAAAAAGTCCGTGTACAGAGGCACACCTCAAGATGGAGTTCTTTCACCTCTACTCTGGAATCTTGCGGTAAATGAGCTGCTTGTTCGACTGAAGAGCGAAGGGTGCCCTGACTCTTTCGATTACATCACACCAATTTAAGCCTTCAATAGTATGTGCAGGATCTCCATTCCCTCCAGGGGCGAATGGAAGGATGGCATCCCCCCTCATGTTGAAGGGGTTCACATCTACACAGATGGATCCAAACTACAGAGTAGGGTGGGAGGTGGTGTATTCTCAGAAGATTTAGACATTAACATGTCCTTTAGGATGCCCGACCACTTCAGTGTGTCTCAGGCAGAGGTCACGGCTATAGAGGCAGCACTGCTTTGGCTAAGGAAAAAAAGAAAGTATCTGGACAGGATATTTGCATTCTATCCCACAGCCAAGCATCTTTGCGCTCTCTGGATTCGCCTATTATCACCTCAAAAGCCGTCAAGAGCTGCCGCATATCTTTAGACGAGATAGCTAAGTAGACCCGTCGGCATCTGCTCTGAGTTCCCGGTCACAGAGACATTCCAGGGAACTGTAAAGCGGATGAACCTGCTCGTTAGGGTACTACCCTACTGATTGAACCCGATAGGTCGAACTTCGGTATTCCTTTTGTCATATGTAAGCTCGTAAATACAATATCCTTAGGCACAGCGGGCAGGCGCTGGTCTGAATTTTCAGGATGTAGACAAACCTGGCCAAATATAAATTCAAGGACCTATTGGTTCTAAACAGACAAAGTACAGGTTCCGTGATTAGTGTCCTAACGAGATACTGGACTCTAGGTGCTCACGGGTGTAGGCTCGGGATTGCCTCTAACGACTTCTGCAGGAGTTGCATGGACATGAGGAGAAGAGTCCATTGCACACCTGCTATGCACGTGTCCAGCGCTGTCCAGAAGGAGGCATACTATCTTAGGCGACTACTTTCTAGACTCTTTGGGAGATATCTCAAATAAAAAGATTACCTCCATCAACTGCTTTATTAAAAGCTCCAAATGGCTGGACCTTGGAAAGGGATGGGACCGGAAGTCTCATGCGGTGTCACAAAGGGTCAATGTTGGCCTAAGTGCAGCGTTCGGGTAGCCGCTTTACCTACGTACCTACCTACCTGTGACCTTGCGAAAGTGTACTTTGTAGTTCTAAACACCCGCTTCCAAACAAGCTTCCCATGTGCGGAGCATTTGGAGGTATGAAATGCCACTCCAAAGTTTGCTGTTGCGGTTGTCACGGCTAGTGTTGAGGAATATTCGAAGCTCGTTTCGTAAACTTTGATCGTTACCGATGAAGTTCCGACCGTTGTCTGAATAGATTTTCGTTAGGCAACCCCTCCGAACTGTGAAACGTGCGAATGCGGCTAAGTAAGACGGGGTTGATAAGCCTCCAGGTGAATAGCTTTGGTCGTAAAACAGACGAAAATGCATGTGTAGCACTTGGTGTATCGCATCGTTTGACTGGTGCCTAGCTTGAGGTCAAACGGGCAGGCGAAATGGATGCCTGTTGTTGTAAAAACGCGTGAATATGCTGTCGGGTCCATGGGGAGTGCGGCGATTATTTGGGTCGCCTGTCTTTTTTTGTCCAATACACATACCTTGCACTGGTGTATGGTCGTCATGATGAGCTTATGAGTCTGAGCATCAGTTGGTTACCCCCGTGAAGTGACATTTGATGGATGAAACTTATTAATAAACGAGCGAACTATCAATTGTAGGGAACAATCATGGGATGTCTCCCATCGAAGGGTAGTTGTGTACCATGTTACAACCGGCGTCCTACTCGAAACAATTCATCGGAATGTAGAAAGAGGTTCACTGATTGGATAGTGCTGTTGGATGCAATTGGCTGGATTTTCTTAAGTGCGCTATACTCCGACAGATAATGAACTTCGGTCGTCGTATAGAGTGACATAGGCGAAATGGGATCGGACCCACTTCCATTCGTTACTTGTGACGTAGTGTGCCTGCTCGTTAAGCGTGTGACCATGAAGAGTGTGCCTGACGTAGCCAGGATGGTCCCGTCCACCAGAAAGTGTTGCGTGACAGTGATTCCGCTGAACTTCCGCTGCTGCCTAATTCTGCTGGGTTGTCGCGGGACTCCACGTGATGCCAGTTTTGGATACCTACGAGCTCACTGATTTTGGCGACTCGATTACCGGCAAAGGTGTTCCATGAACTCGGAGGATTTTGCAGCCACGCTAGCACAATCGTGGAGTCGGTCCAGCAATGTAACTGCTGACACGAAACATTTAATTGTTGAAGCAGGGGTTGCACAACGCCTGCTAACAGTGTGGCTCCGCAGAGTTCCAACCGGGGTAGAGACACAGTTTGAACTGGTGCTACTCGTTATTTGGCTATATGTAGGTTAGATGAGAGGGAAGGGCAGCGTCGGGTACGGATTTATACCGCTGTTGCGTAAGCTAATTGGGATTCGTCACAAAGTGCAAGTAGTTCCATTTCATTGTCTGGGGTCGTGCGGATCCACCGCGGGATACGCATTGAGGATAGGCGGTGACATTGTTCCAGAAATAGTTTATATTTGGTGAGTCTTGTTGGAGTGATATTATCATCCCAATCGACCATATGTAGCCATATTTGTTGTATAAGAATTTTGGCCATGACCATAACTGGGGCCAGCCATCCCGCTGGATCGAATAATTGGGCAATGGAGGATATAGCTGTGCGTTTGGCGTAAGACGTGGCTATGATTGGTGTTTCAAAGTGAAACAAGGTGAAATTCTTCGAATTTCAAAAATTGTTCATGGAGTAGATACTCTGTTGGGAGGTCATAGAGGAGGGATGCCCGCTGAGTAGAGGGCTGCGATTAGCTCATCACGTGTTATTCGAGCTGTTGGGATATCGTAGTACTTTTGATGCTAGTGGCCATTGGAATAGTACTTCATCAGCAATTTTGCAAGGTGCGGATGGCTAAGTAGGGAACACAGTTTACGCCAAACGTAACAGTTTGTAACTCGTCATTGTACACAGGTTTTGAGGGGCAGGGGCGGAATAGGATTCACTGAAATCGGTTTTGGGAGGGGTCTATCGAAATTTGGCGATATATTTGTTGTATATCGCCGTTGAATCCATATCGAAAGGTCCACCATTTAATGATCAACTGGGTTAAGTCTGCTTGGCACACCGGGCCGGTATGTAATAAGTTATTGAGGCTCATTCCATTAGTGGAGGGTTTTGAAGACTACTCGTAACTCGGTGGTGGTACTTTCTGGTTTAAGGACTACATGATGGGATAGGTAATAAGGGTTAGTATAAGCGTCTCCCTTTGGGATTTGCACCATATGATGGAGGTCTTGGTATTCTTGAAGTACGGTATAATACCGGGCCTTTGGGGTTGCATTCTTGTTGAGTCTTGCTTTATTTCGAAGGAGCTGACTGAATACTATATGTCGGGATGGGCATAGGGCAGACTTGGGTTCGATGTTCTGTTTGAAGGGAAAGGAGGCGATAATGCAGCCGTCCTGAGTTCGGAGAGCGGTTTTGACGTAATGATTTTCAAAATATTGATCCGCTGGTGTCGTAAAATTACTATTCGTGGGCTCTTCTATTTTCCAAAAACTGGTCATTTGTTGCTCTGTGAACTCGCGTTGTCTGTAAGAGACGTTTGTTGTGAAGGAGGCGACCGGTTAAGTTGGTATTATCCCCGTGAGGATCAATCCGAAGACTGTTTCCTGTGCCGGCGGAAGCCACTGGGTGACTGGGATATATATGTATATATATATATATATATATATATATATATATATATATATATATATATATATATATATATATATATATATATATATATATATATATATATATATATATATATATATATATATATATATATATATATATATATATATATATATATATATATATATATATATATATATATATATATATATATATATATATATATATATATATATATATATATATATATATATATATATATATATATATATATATATATATATATATATATATATATATATATATATATATATATATATATATATATATATATATATATATATATATATATATATATATATATATATATATATATATATATATATATATATATATATATATATATATATATATATATATATATATATATATATATATATATATATATATATATATATATATATATATATATATATATATATATATATATATATATATATATATATATATATATATATATATATATATATATATATATATATATATATATATATATATATATATATATATATATATATATATATATACGAGTATATATATATATATATATATATATATATATATATAAATATATATATATATATATATATGTATATATATATATATATATATATATATATATATATATATATATATATATTATACTAGGACATCGATTCGTCGAGGGTACGTGGGATTTGAGTTAGCTAACTGTAGGTCTGGAAGGTGCGAACAGTTGGATGGGTCGAGCTATAGGGTTGGAGGACTTATGGGGGATGCCAGCACGAAATTGCAAGACTTGGATGCCTTAGCCGATACTACATTTGTTAATCTTGAGATTTCAGCGTTTGCTAATTTCACTGGCAAGTGTAGTTGTCATTGTATTCGTTCTGAGATGAAGTTTCCTCGGATCCCGAGTCAATTCGCGCTCTCGCCGCGTATGAGATACCGTTGTAGCCGATATGTATGATGGCAGTACCTAGCAGCACCTGCTTTGGGATAATCGAAGTGGGGGTTAAGGACCAGGTGTGGTGAAGAGTTGCCTTTGGTTGTATCAAGGTGGTGTGGACGTTGGGGTTTTCTCTTAATGGTATCTTGCGGAGAGTGTCTGAATTATGGGAGGTGTACCGGACTGACGTATCTGGGAGGTATGCATCAGGTTGTGATGACCAACTACTCCAGGATTGATTAAAGCCCTCATGGGTCAGTGGAGACATCTAGACAATTTCCTTAGCTTTTCCTGTCGTCTTCTGTCGGAGGTGATACAGCTTTTCCACTGGGGTAACCTAGGCACCACTCCCACATCTGCGCCCCGCCTAGGACATACTTCCGATAGCATTGGAAGTACTTATCCTGTAGTGGTTCCAATTTGTCCTTGTCGTGTTCCGCAACCTCGACCGAGTTATGGCACGCGCTGTACGGTTGTTTCACCGAATTCCGCGCCGATTGTAATTCATTTTGGTTCAGTTCTATTGTGAATTGTGTACGCAATTCAGGAGGGAGTTCATCGAAGTTTAAGGTGAACTTTGTGAGTTCATCTGCTAACTTGATGAATTTTGTTAGAGCAGGCATTGTATGTAAGCGCTACGGCGGTTAGTGACGTCTGTGGCGGAATGACAAACGAGAAGCGTATCCAAATTTAAACTCGTGCCTCGGAATGGCGGTTTCAAAACAAAACAAAAATACTTGTGACGGAATTCGGAAACGGGCGCGGCTTCTGAAATAAACACACGTACAACGGAAGTAAAAGGGCACGGCTTCTGAGATAAACACACGTGCTATGGAAACGTTGGAGTTCGTAGGGGCACGGCGTGAAAAGGGAGCTGAAGACCTGGAACGGAAAATGTAGGGGTATAGCTTTAGAGTGACCACACGTGCAATGGAAGTAAAGGGGCACGGTGCAAAGAAAATTCACACATGCAACGGAAACGATGAAGTTCACACGTGCAACGGAAAATACTTGAAATTAACACTATAAAATAAGAATAAAAAATATTATAAAAATTATTACTACTACCCTGTTGATTTCACCCTGATAATTGGAGTTTAAATTAACAGAGCAATATTAAAAGAAAGAAAGAAAGAAAAGAAAAAGGTATAGAACTTCCAACGCGAAGAAGAAAAGCGAATTTAAATTAAAACCAGCGAAATTTATAGCGACGGAATCAACTATCCGTTTAGCATGCCGATGTTGCCAGAGACGCTAACTGGATATATATAACTTTATATACGTACATTATATATTATACTCGTGTTGGGTGCCTAAGAAACCATACAATCGACTGTCGGTGCAGCTATGCAAATCACACAAAGAGGAGAAGAAAAGGTCGAAATACTACACAAATCTCAATACATTGCGTTACGCTGTTAATTGCAGAGCCTGATACACTCGTCGCAGGCAGCATTGCTCACAATCGTAGACTGTCGACATTCACCGTACACTAATATAACGGAGATGCAGGCCGAACTATTCCTTAAATTTTGGGGGGGACCCGCAAAAATACTATATAAGTTTATATATTAAGAGGCTGAAAATATATACAAAAAATTCCGCGGTTTCGCGCTTTGTGGACTGTATAATAGCAAAAAGAGGAAGATAGGGCGGAACTTAACGAGGTATCCGTCTCGGAGGACCAAAGTATGTTTGTATTTAATTGAAAAAACCCAATTTTATATCACTTATAAAACTACACAATGTTTATTTGTATTTAATTGAAGAAAAGGATATATGTAACAACGTTTTAATTATATTTAATTAAAAAGACATAATTTAATTCACTTACAAAAAGACATATTGTTTATTTGTATTCAATTGATGAAAAATATATATGTGACTCCCTCGCTGCTCTAGTGTGGGGACAGGGAAAAACACATGCGGGTTTATAGGGGATGCCTAAATAGAGTTGAGTGCTAAAGTTAGTGACGCTCATTGACTCGGAGAGTAGCGCTACGAGTTTAACAATGGGTCGTTTTAGGACGCCACGAGCTGTGCGAACATATGCGACGCATACGTTCCTATCAAGACCAGGGTACGTCTTGGAGCCGCGTCCTAGCCGCCGTTCATTTGTGGCAAGGTTGTCTTCGCGGATGACGACCAGGTCGCCTTTGAGGAGGCTGGGTTGTGTTCCTTTCCACCGGGAGCGCCGTTGGCAATCCTGAAGGTACTCGCTTTTCCATTGAGTACAAAATTGTTGAGATATGGCTTTGAGTCTGCGCCATCTATTAGTAAAGGAAACCGGGTCATCATGGCATTCTGCTTCTGCGGCGGCGAGTAGGGAGATCCGATCAAAAAATGCCCGGTGGTCAGATGGTCAGTGCAGATCGGTGGGGTCAACTGGCATCGCGCATATGGGTCGGGAGTTCAGGCAGGCTTCGATTCTGGCTAGAAGTGTACAAAATTATTCGCAGTTTTATATAAAAATTACTGTGACCACCTGTTGCAGTTAAGGACGACGAGCCTGACACAAGCAATGCCACTTGCTGCTCTAGTGTTGCGAAACCTAGAGCCAAGAGGTTCTATAAATAGAGAAAGTCTGCTCTTCCGACGGTGGAACGCTTGTCGTGGATTTCAGAGAAGGAGAGGACGGTGGAGCAGAAGGCTTCCCTCGGATAGGCGACCGAAAGTCGTGAAAGAGTCTCCAGCTCCCAAACAGCAGGCTTCTAAACGTAAACTGTCCCTAGAGGAGACCACCCAACCACACCCCAAAAAATTCAAATATCGCTGCACTGTCATATATATATATATATATATATATATATATATATATATATATATATATATATATATATATATATATATATATATATATATATATATATATATATATATATATATATATATATATATATATATATATATATATATATATATATATATATATATATATATATATATATATATATATATATATATATATATATATATATATATATATATATATATATATATATATATATATATATATATATATATATATATATATATATATATATATATATATATATATATATATATATATATATATATATATATATATATATATATATATATATATATATATATATATATATATATATATATATATATATATATATATATATATATATATATATATATATATATATATATATATATATAATATATATATATATATATATATATATATATATATATATATATATATGTATGTATGTATGTATATATACGAGGGCGGATTGATATTGAAGCTACCTAGGGCTAGATGGCAGCACAAACACAAAAACTTTTTTTTTTAGAAATTCCGATCTGTCAAACGTCAGCTGTTAAAATTTCACCCAAATTCATCGATTAGTTTATTTGTTGTAGTCGTTTGAAGTAAGCAACTTTTGTCTTTCTTGAAAAATGGAAAAAAGCAAATTTCGTGCAGTGATTAAACACTATTATTTGAAAGGGAAAACGGGGAAAAACACAAAAGAAAAGCTCGATAAACATTACGGTGAGTCTGCTCCGTCAGATTATATAGTAAAATATTGGATTGCTGAATTTAAACGCGGCCGAACAAGCACTGCAACAATACCATCAACAGGAAGGCCAAAAGAGGTGGTTACTGAAGCAAATTTTAATAAAATCCTCGATATCGTTATGAATGATCGCCGAGTCAAGTTGCGTGAGATTGTTGAAATGGTAAACATATCTTATGAACGTGTGTTCAACAGTTTGCACGAACATTTGCATATGAAAAAGCTATCGGCAAGATGGGTGCCGCGTTTGCTCAGAGTCGAACAAAAACGAGTTCGACAGACCACTTCACAGCGGTGTTTGGACATGATAAAGCGTAATCCTGTTGATTTTTTGCGTCGATGAATAACTGTTGATGAAACGTGGGTCCACCACTACACACCTGAAACCAAAAATCAATCAAAACAATGGGTGGAAGCTGGTGGAAGTGCTCCGAAGAAGGCGAAGGCATTGAAATCTGCTGGCAAGGTTATGGTCACTGTATTTTGGGATGCACACGGAATATTGCTCATCGACTATCTTGAAAAAGGATCCACAATCACAGGAAAGTATTATCGTGCATTATTGGATCAATTGATTGATGCAATCAAGGAAAATCGACCACATTTAAAGAAAAAAAAATGCTCTTTGTTCAAGACAACGCACCGGTTCACACAGCATTAGATACGATGCTAAAATTACGTGAAATACACTTCGAATTGGTTAATCATCCACCTTATAGTCCATATTTAGCTCCTAGTGACTTTTACCTGTTTCCAAACTTGAAAAAATGGCTCGCAGGAAAAAGATTCATCTCAAACGAAGAAGTGATTACCGAAACTAACGCGTATTTTGAGGGGTTCCCGAAATCGTATTATTCAGATGGAATAAAAAAGTTGGAATTTCGTCTTACTAAGTGTGTCGAAGAAAAAGGAGATTATCTTGAGAAATAAATGGTTTTTGAAAAAAAAAATATGTTTTCTTCCTACTTAGGTAGCTTCAATGTCAATCCGCCCTCGTATATATATATATATACTCGTATATATTGTAGTGTATGTATGAATGCATGCTGATCATAGCGCGTAAGATGAGCGCGAGTATGCAAGTAGTAGCGTGTTGTCCTTGAGCGACCACCAAAGCAGTTCATTGCCAGTTGCTTGCACTCTTTCAAGTGCAAGGGCGTCAAATTGCACACGGGCAATGGACTCGAAATAACTGTCGATACAGAATCGACAGTTGGTGCCGCTGCGAATATATGATGAGCGAGCATGTTGAAAGTACATAGGATTTCCCCTCTGGTAAATAATTAAGAATTAGTAAGAACCAATTAATACATTTCATTTACTTGCATATTATGTATTTAAATAAGTTATGGAAGAGTGAGTGAATGAATTGATATTGATTGGTGAATAAGAAATAGGCCATAAGAAGTTTCTTGTAAACTAAAAATGAAATTAAAAATCAGACTTGTGCTGACCACCAAAACCAACACAAGTGTCTTATTTGTCTTGTGTCGAAATAAAAGGAATATCTGAGCCTTGAGGTTCAATTTCTAAGAGCGGCCTTTGGCCTTATTTCTAGGCGTTATATCCACCCCATCACAAGAATACCTTTACATTCAGGGCGACCCATAATGCATATTGGAAAGCCAAGGCGTTGAGATAAAAATTAATATATTCTATTTCGAACATAATATGGCGATCCTGCACCATCGAACCTGCTAGAACTTTTTCTGCTAATGCAGCCGATTTAAAAATATTTTACGTAAATGACGCAGGCAGAAATCTCTATAGTAGCAAACTAAAATTAAAGTTATTTTCAAGCCAATCCATGCACTGCGGAATCGAAAAAAATAATAATTGTGAGCGTTCAATGAACCGAACAAATTTACACGTCAACTTTAATGAGAGTAGTTCCAAAGTGAAGGAGCGAAAGGATAAGTTCCTAACCGTCAAATATTAGGAACCATATATCAGATGAGTTTAGTACGAAAGAGACTGGCTCTGGAGATGTGGCTGTACGATGAATTGCAGAAACTCCTCGATCCATCGAGGTGGACATCGATGAAATTTTAGATATTGACACAGATGACATTAGCATATCTCATCTCGTTAACTCGTTGTCAGTCTTTGAATGACCACAATCGAAAATATCGAAATTTAGCAGTGGTCTTTTGGATCGTGCTAAGACGATATGAACATTCAAAACTATTATGTATTTCATTTTCTTAAATAATTTTTGAATTTAATATAATAATATCTTTGACTTTAGTTGTAAATGTTCAAAGATTAATAAAATAAGAAAGGAAATGTTTATAATTTTAACTTTAAATAATTTTGTCTTTAAAAACTTAGTAAAGAAAACTTCTTACGAATAGTTTTTTATTGTATTTAAGCAACTTAATTTTTTGAATTTTAGTAATTTATATATTTATACATATGTGACTTTTAATTTAGTTTAAAGACTATATATAATATAAATGTTATTATAAAAATTTTAATACAGCAAATGTATAAATTATATAATGTACTAGCTGACCCTGCAGGCGTTGCCCTGCGTGAAATTATGTGTTTTGCAAAGAAAAGAAAGTTGAATTTATATTGTGCTGAAAATAATTTATTTGCGATTTTTCTACATTTTTTTCAATGTAACGTAGCTTGATAAACAACATTTTTTGTTTTCTGTTCCGGTGCGTAAATGTACAGAGAAGATGGTTTTCCAACTCGTGAACACGCCACGGTCGTGTGAAAAACATGGCATTTCCAGATTTATGCCACACACTTCCAGCGACTGTCCTTGTGACCTGTTGATTGTCATCGCAAATGCAAGTTTCACTGGAAACTGAATACGTTTGAACTGAAATGGCAAATCGTTGGAACTCAAAGGAATTCGTGGAATCAAGCATTCTGCCCCCTTGTAAGTCCCTTTCAAAATTCTTGCAACTATCACATTATTCGATAGCTGATTCACAATCAGTCGGGTTCCATTACACAGTTTCGGCGCATGAAGATTGCGAAGCATAATAATGACAGATCCAACTTTGAGACGCAAATGATGCGGCGGCATGCCAGGCAAATCCAAAGAATTTAGAAATTCCACTGGATAATTCACGGCTTCGTCTTCATTTTCAACACGATCGATCGATTTGTATGAGCGCAAATCTCCCGGAATTTGACTTTGAATCATCCAGTTTAAGTCATTAACATCGGTATTTTTGGCAGCTAAAATTGCGCGTGCACTCAACCAATCATAGTTACGATAATTTTGGCCAATGTAAGGATAAACATTCGTGATGAGTTCAGCTTTCGTTGAAGAATTGGGAATTGATATCAAACCACTGGAAGTATCAGGCGGATAAACATTCCTGATAAGTTCAGCTTTCGTTGAAGTGAATTGACAAATGGCAGGTGGAATTGATATCAAACCACTGGAAGTATCAACCGGAATTTGTCCATTTCCAATTCTTAGCAGTTCTTTAGAGAAAACTTCTGCGGTGCTATCCTGTTGCAGGAACACTCGCATATGCATAGTCAATCGTATGGTTTCCACGTACCGCCACAAATACGATGACTTGAGACATGCGTTCAATTCATCCGCCGCTGTTGATTTCGGAATAACAGGAAGTGTTCGTCGAAAATCGCCTGCTAACAGTATCATTGCGCCACTAAAGCGACGATTATTATTCCGCAGATCTTTCATTGTTCTGTCAAGTGCTTCTAGAGACCGTTTGTGAGCCATTGTGCACTCATCCCATACTATCAGCTCACAATTCTTCAACACTTTTGCCGTAGCTGATTGCTTTGAAATGTTGCAAACAGGTGTTTCATTGATTTGCATGTTTAACGGCTTCAGTGCCGAATGTGCCGTTCTTCCACCTTCTAGTAGAGTTGCAGCAATCCCAGTAGATGCGAGAGCCAACGCAATGCCAATTTGAGATCGTATTGTTGCCAAAATCAATGATATCAGGAACGTTTTCCCAGTTCCGCCGGGCGCATCAAGAAAAAATAGTCCACCGTTTCCATCATTGACAGCCTTCATCAATTCATCATACGCACTCGTTTGCTGCTCATTCAATAATGGAACATTTCTTTGTACTTGTTGTTCCAAAGTTATTCTGTCGTATGCACGCTGACGTTCCAATTCACGATTCAGTACATCTCTGATTTCACGATTTGGCGCTTGCATATGCATTTCGGTCAATAGTTTGCCATTCATAAGCAAACACAAATCTTCAATCAACACCAATGCTTCATTGTAGATGTCATCGTTCATTTGCAATTCTGAATTCCATGTTGCCACTCGAATACGATATAAAATGTCTTCGGCAATGTAATTTTTGTACGTATCCCATAATTGACGCGGATTTGAAGGCTGACATGTCGAAATGATCATCGCGAAAGTGTGCGAACTTCAATGGCATGCGAAGTAGCTATCGCATCGTCCATCGTTTGATTCCACTGATTATCATGTTCCAGCAATTGTAATTGCTGGCATGCTTCTCAAAAAGTTGCACACACCATACCATTCACAGTACGCAATGACTCAAATGAAGTTGAACCGCTTACATTAATCAATAGCAACCGAAGGTATAAGCAATCGTCGTTTTTGGGTGGATTGTGTAAATTCATCCTAATGCATTAGTTGAGAACACACCTGGATGTCCATCTACTGGTTGGCCTTGCTTTCTGCGTAACCATTTCTTCGACGATGCATTCCATGCATTTCCGAATAAAGCAATGTTCTCGCAAACGGATCACTGGCGCAAGTTGAGAAAAAAACTCATCAATATCGTTGCTGGTGGTGTTTCCGCTCGCTGTACTGCATTCTCTAGGTTGAAATACACTCTTTGGCCATTCTCCAAATGAACTGCGAGATGCACAACAGTCGGAATACGCTCATCAATTACAAAAGAAAATATTCTCCAAAGCGCTTCATTGCAGTTCACGTATTGACCCATTTGATACTTGCTGATTTCATCTCGTTCAAGGCCAATAACCGCCATGTCGCTTCCTTTGGCGACGTACTTGCAAACGTATTTGATCGATTTCACAGAACTGCAATACTCAACATTGATATGAGTTTTGAATGTCTTAGACAATATTGGCGAATATGGTACGATCCATGTGTTGTCAACTTCGATATTCACTCTTCTAACTTGAATCCTGAATGTTCTGCAATTGTTGTCTGATGAGCGACGCCGATAGAGTGGATATCCATCATTTCCAGTTTACGTTTCCGAAAGAAAAGCACGTGGATAGTGTTTCGTGCATTGAATGTCATACATACAAACCGAAGTGGAATTGTAGTGTCCGCAAGGTCCATGAACCATATTGGTTTTCACCACTTCGTATAATTCTGGATCTATCTCTGGATCAGGAATTTCCGCAGAAATGATGTCATCAATTTGATCTGGTGTAATGTTGTCCACCATCCAAAGAAGAATGTGTGCGTGCGGCAAACCTCAGACAACAGAGTACATCCAGCATCTAACAGCACCATATATACGTTGCTTCCCGAAAATTCCATCAAATATCGTAGCTGTTGTTTGAAAACTCGTGCTGTGACATCGTGACGATCGCTTGCTGATTGACCGCGATTCAATAATTCCGTTATCTGTGGGCATTTTGGATTGCAATTGAATGTAACAAACAAATCGTGCATGTGCCTTGGGCTGCCAATGTATGTTGATGGCAAAATCGTGAGTCGGCCAAGGTTTGTCACATCTTCATCGCTATTGACCGCATCTCGCAAGTGAATATACTCTTCAGATCGAAGCTTGGTCTGGTTGAAGTGAATAAAATTGAGTCGTTATGTCTCTATCGTCACGTACACATCAACTGCATACTGTTGAAATAATCGGCGATATCTCAAGAGATGGTTGTCAATTCCTTCGCGAATCATCAATCGATACGCGTAAAAGTTCATTGCACTGACCTTCTTATTTGTATCGACACCTAAAAGTTAACAAAAAATGAAGTTACAATCAAGAGTGTTTCTTTTTCTTTTACTAATGATTGGCAGGATTGATCATGTTGTATCTCAAGTGATATCCATCTTCACCACGGCAGAACATAAGCGGATATTGTAGTGAGTCATACGATCGATGAGTTTCACTGATTCGCTCTAAAGCATCTCCAGCTCGACGTTTAATAACAATATTACGGGATTCTAAATTATCGCCCACAACAACAAATGATATGTCATCGGTCGTCGGGGCATTATATTGCCGTTCATGAGTGCCTGCTGGTCGTTTGTCCGCTTTTATGACGATTCTGTGATCATCAGATGGCATCCTTTCTAACGAAGTTTTGAATAATCGAATTAATTCGTTGTGTTCATGCAACATTTCTTGCAATTGTTGCACAATGTCTCTTTTCGTCGCATTGAAAATTGCACAAGGTCGATTCACTTCTTCATTTGAATCTCCAATGAAATATATTTGGAGATATTTGTGATCTTGATCAGGATGCGGCAACAGCGATCCAGCAAGATGATAAATTTGCCCGTGAATCTGTATAGTTGCAGACAAATATGTTAATTTCTGTATTTTATTGGCGAGATAATAAGTGTTAGATTGTTGGTGAACTAACCTTGAATGTGGGATTGTAATAATGTTCATTCACAATTTCCCCATCAAACGACGTCATTTGAAAACAATCGTTACACATCTTGGAATTTTGTAAAAAATGATTCGAATTTGGTGATTCACCGTAAAGCAACGACCGCAATTGCTCTGGTGGAGGAAGTAACTCTGGTAATTTCACTTTTCCGCTTGCGCAACACAATCCGGGCGGTTCTTTTGGAAATTTCAGTGCATCGCAATGCAGGCAAACGACAGACATCGAACCAAATCGAACTGATTCGTGCACCGTATTCAATGTCCGGCTCATATCAAAAGGCTGCACGTTCGATATTCAAATTAGGCAATCGTTATTGTTGCTGGCGTTGTCGTTGAGCAGCCAAACGTTTATCTCTTGCTTCATGAATTTCCTGAGCACGAACTTGTCTTCTTCTCAATCGTTGTTGCTCATTGTAAGCTTCGTGAGCCTCTTGTGATTGTCGCGCGCGATGTTCAATCACTCCGATTCGAGCAGATTCCCTTGCAGTAGCATTTTCCTCTTCCGTACGACGTGCTGTATAATTACGTTGGTCCGTTGTACGTCGGGAACGCCGACCGATATTTGCGCGACCTCTTTGTTGCATCGTAACAAATTTCAATCTGTAATTGATCACTTTGTATGAAACACACATAAAGTTTTCACGGAATAATTTTCAATAATTTACCTTTTGAATAGCCGAAATAAAGAAAGCAAATGACGAAAATTGAACGATTCACATAATTTACAAATCAGCTGAAGAAATAACACAAATAAATTCCAATGGAAGTGAGGTTAGGTATTCACCAACAAACGAAAATAATGAACTCACTTTTTTTGTTCGAAATGTCAATAATTTCACTCAAAAACTGATGATCCACAGATTTAGAATCAAATATTTCGTGAATGTAAACAATTTAACAATTTAATGTAACGAATTTAACTCGAGAAATCAATTAAAATTTGGAAAAATGTCAGAAAGTCAATTGACCGTGTCCGCACTGTTCGAATAAACAAATCAGAAAGAACAAACAATATACGCAGCTGTCAAAAGAAATAAGCGTCTACAGCTCCATCTGTTGAGTTATTGGACTATCAGTCAGTGCTTACAACACCAATATGAAACTAAATGTACGCGTGCAACACCACGCACATACAAAAAAAATGAGAACAAAAAGTGAGATTAGGTATTTCTAATTTTCGAATTTTCCGAATTTTCCGACTTTTCCGAATGTTTTGAGATCGATAGATTTGCAAGAAACAATTGGAAAAAAAAATTTTAAATAAAAAAATTTGTGTATGGAAAAAAGTCCTTTTTGGAATTTTTAAATTTTCCGACTTTTCTTCAGGAAAAGTATAAGGTTTTTTATTTCTAAACCTTCCCAGATCCACAACGAATAACCTCTGAAAATACCATCAAGATTGGTCCAGCCGTTCTCGAGCCTTAGCGTCACTAACAAACAAACATTCATTTTTATATATATAGATATTTTATAAAAACTTAGACGCAAACTCCAATTATATAGAGATAAAAGTAGCAGGTAGAAATTTTAAACTTTTAGAGATACACTGGGGTATAAATTATTTCAGGACATACTTATTTGGCAAGAAATTCATAGTGTACCACAGACCACTTTTGAGTCTATTTACTCATAAAAATCCATCATCCAAACTGACTGTGATTAAAGTGTATCTGATGGATTATGATTTCACAATTTTATTCAAACAAGGAAGAACAAATACAAACGCAGATAGCCTTTCAAGAATTACACTTCAGTCTGATGAGTATGATACCAAAGAGCATAAATGTTATAACGAGAGCCATGGTAATAAATATACAAAACAATGATTCTATATTAACAACAGAAAATGAGATGCACGCACCAGTGCAGTCTGATCAACTACACATATGGGATGCAACCTCAATAGCTGATACCAAGAATCTATATAAATTAAAATTTGCGCAAATGAACTATGGAGGAACAAAAAGAAATAATAAGAGGCCCAAATTAAAGATAGAAGCAGATAAAAGAATAGTGATTGCCGGATATGAGAATGACACTCTACCAGAGATGAAATTGGTTTTGAAGAACCTCGTATCCAAAATGAGCAATACACAGATACAAAGTCTATGCATAGCATCTGATGACGAGCTATTAAAGAATATAGGAGTCACAGAATTTAAGAGAAATTTTAATGATCTGCAGATCACCAAAACAAGCGGTTTAAATATGAACCTACACTTGAGATATCAGACGAAGTAGAAAAAAATAGATTCATAAAAAATTATCATAACAGAAACTATGGCAGGCACTGCGGCATACAAGAAACCATAGATAGGTTAAAACGAAAGTACATATGGAAGGGTATGAGACAAATGGTGAAGTATTTCATAAACAGTTGTGACATATGCGCAAGAGCTAAAATTCTAAGACTTATAAAAGAACGGTTTACCGTCACAGAAACACCAAGTCGTTCTTTTGAACTAATGACAATTAACACTGTAGGACCCCTGCGACCGTCAAATTACTTTATATACATTCTTACAGCACAATGCGACCTCAAAAAATTTGTAATTGCGGGTCCTTTAAAGTCCAAAGATGCAGTCACTGTAGCAAAAACTATAGTTGAATACA
The DNA here is from genome assembly GCA_920105625.2 of Clusia tigrina. Taxonomy (NCBI): domain Eukaryota; kingdom Metazoa; phylum Arthropoda; class Insecta; order Diptera; family Clusiidae; genus Clusia; species Clusia tigrina. Next base: position 327,156,056 of record OV050030.1, read on the forward strand.
TTATACTGAAATGTAGATGCTTCAAAAAACTGCGGACAGACAAAGGAACCGAATTCACAAATGAGTTATTGAATAACCTATGTAAAAAATTTAATATAGAGAAAACCGTCTCAGCTCCATTTCACCATGAGTCTTTAGGGTCAATTGAAAGAAATCATAGAGTGCTTAATGAATACCTCATGTGTCTACAACAGCAAGATACATGGGATGAAATTTTTCCATTCTACACTTTCTTTTATAATACGACTCCCGCATGTAACAACTGAATATATTGCTCTTGAATTAACTTATGGAAAGTTATATGCATTACATTGTGAAATACTTAGAGATAAATCTAAAATATATGATATCGATAACTATTGTATTGAGTTAAAATTTAAATTAAAATACGCTCAGCATCAAACTACCACCCTTTTAGCACAACATAAAAATGTACCAAGTAGTCAACAACTAAATGTAGAAAAGCTAATTTAAAAAAAAATGACTATGTATATTTAAAAATAATAATAGAAAGAAACTAGACTTACCATACAATGGACCATACAAAATAATGAAACAAACTGCAAGAAAGGACAGTTAAACAAAATCTGCTACGGCAAATTTAATAAGACCTGTTTTATCACGACATTAATAGGATATAAAAGAAGAACGAGATGAAAATGAGGACAGTTGAAATTAAGACTTAGATGGATAAGAACGTATTTTCTTATAATAAGAAAAATCATAAATAAAATTAAGTTTAAATAAAAATAAATCTCTAAACTAATTAGCTGGGGGCTCAACCGGGATGTCGTTCCGAAAAATAATATCCAGAAAATTCAAAATAAGGATTCGGTCATGCATCATTAAAAAAAAACCCAATATAAAAGTAGCCCAAGGAAGGGAGAAAATAATATAACAATATCCTTAAATAAAAAAGGATAATAAAACGAACAATCAATATAAAAGTATCGCAAGGAAGGGAGAAAACAAAAGGAAACTAAAAATATCTTTAAAGAAGAAAGGACAGTTAAAGAAAAAAACATTATAAAATCATCCCAAGAAAGGAGAAATAACATATAATAAGAAACAGTGCTTAAACCTAAAATAGAAGAGACGAACTCCGTGTCCAAGAACAGAAGGAAGATACGTTTCAAGTCAGAAAACGTCAACGTTGGATAGAATTAATAACGTGTTGCAACTGAATACTAGTGTCGGCAGAATTAAGAATAATATTTGTGAGTTAATTTCAGTTTTATTATTACCGTATGGAATGTGTTACTTTAAGTTACTACTTAAATTAAGTACCTAATCTAAATTTTATCAAACTGGAACTAGAACCTTTATTAGGAGGAAACTTAGATAAGGTATTAGATTCGATGAAGAGATAGGAAGTTTGACAGAACTCTTTCAAGGACTTAACACTACAATAAATAAAATGACGAGTACAGAAACTATCAATAGCTTGATAGAAGCACAAACAGGACCGCTGTTGAGGAAAATAGAGGCACTCACCCTTGAATTAGGAAAATTAACTTCAGGTGACACAGTGACAGACTACAAGGTGCAAACAATTTTTGACAGTATTCGATGCGATGAAGCACTCGACGTTCATTGCCTATTTTTGATGGCAAAGAAAGCTTATATGTCAGCTGGCGCGAAGCTGCATATAATTCTATGAAGTTATACACGAAAGGCAGCAAAAAATATTTTTCTGGCTAAACCATACTCAGGAACAAAATTACAGATAGTGCTAATGACGTCTTAACAAATCATGGTACGGTTTTAAATTTCGATGCCATTATAAGTCGACTTGACTTTGCTTATGCGGACAAGAGACTTATCCATATGATCGAACAAGAACTAAGTATTATGAGACAAGAACATTTGGGAATAATTGATTACTATAATGACGTCAACAAGAAGTTGGTTGACATTACTGATTAATAAAACGATTATGAGCCATGCTTCGGATACTCCACTAACTAGGGAATTAAATAATAAACATCGCCAATATGCTTTATGAGTATTTATAAAGGGATTAAATCCACCGTTATCCAACGTACTTTTCTCCTTATCACCATCTGATTTGCCTAATGCTTTAGCCAAAGCACAGGAATTAGAGGCTAATCAAGTCCGAGCAAACTTCGCTCTACAATTCAATAGAAGCCACCCAAAACCTAATAATAACCATAGAAACCAAAATCACTTGAGATTTCCTCCAAGACAATTCAAAAGTAATTTCCAACAGATACAAAATGTCCACCAAGAGCGGACATATCCTAAACCTGAACCCATGGAGTTAGGCAGCTCAGCTTTTGTGAACATGATACCAACTCATCCCAATATCAATCAAATAACTTCCAACATTACCAACATAGATCATTGAATTATATTGCTAATTAAGGTACCAAACGCCAAATTCCCGAAAGCGGTCAAATAAGCTTTCAGCCTCAAAATAAACTCCCAAACTACCCTACATCATCAAGACAGGGACATCTGGAAGAAAATATAGAATTTTAATAGACAGTGGCGCTACAAGCTGCTACTGCAGTCCTAATGTTCTCACTAACAAAAAACAATTAATTATTAAGAAGAGGGTAAAAACTAGAAATGGTTTTACCATCATCAAAAACTTTTATAAGGCAACAATATTTGGAGTAAGACAGAGATTGTATGAAATTCCGAATTTAGAAGCTGATATACTTAAAAGTTACAATTTTCTAAAAAAAGGTAATATAATTTTGAATTTCGAAAAAGGAACCCTAGAGTGTGGTGAGCATTGCATAAAATTGTTAAATTTCGAATCAGAAGATTCAGTTCACGGAACCGCCACTAAAAGTGAACAAGATGAGGAAAATATTTTAAACGAAATAATAAATGAAGACGATATTAATTTTGAAGACGAAAGCGAAAACGCATTAGAAATTTTGAGAATGCAAATAGTAAAAAAGGTGAAACAACTTCATTCCAATATAGATTTAAATTTACCATTTAGAATAGACATCGAAGCAGAGATTAGAACAATTGCTGAAGCCCCCATATGGAGCAAGCAATATCCATATCCTCTCTCTGCAAATAGTTTCGTCAATAATGAAATAAAAAAATTATTAGAAGAAGGTGTCATTCATCCAAGCAAAAGCCCATACAACTCACCGATATGGGTTGTTCCTAAAAAGAATACTAATGATGACGGAAAACAGAAATTTCGAATGGTAATAGATTATAAAAAATTAAATGAACAATCGACTTCCGACAAATATCCTATTCCGAATTGTAACGTCATTTTGTCAAATCTTGGCACTGCAAGATATTTCTCGATTTGGAATCCGGATTCCATAAGATATTGATGACACTGCAAGATATAGAAAAAACGGCATTCTCCGTTAACAATCCAAGTAAGTACGAATTTGTACGTATGCCTTTCGGGTTGAAGAATGGTCCCAGCATTTTTCAGCGAGCTATGGACAATATACTACGTGAGTATATCGGAAAAATATGCCACGTATATATAGACGATATTATCGTATATTCGGAAACTCTTGAGGACCATTATGCTCATTTCAAACTAATAATTGACAGACTCAAGGAAGCAAACATGAAGATCTCATTCGAAAAATGTAAATTTTATGCCAAAGAACTAGAATTTTTGGGCTACATCGTGGCCCATAACGTAGTAAAAACTGACCCAAATAAAATAGAAAAAATACAAAATTATCCTTTACCTAAAACTCTGAGACAATTGAGAGGCTAGGGTATTGGTGTTGTAGGGTATTATCGTAAATTCATAGAAAATTATGGAAACATAGCAAAACCGCTGACAAAATATTTGCAGGAAAAAATGGGAGAATCTCTCAAAATATGTAAAAAAAAAATAGAAATAGAAATTGATAAAGAAGGCATTCTTGCTTTTCAAAGGTTGCAGAATTTACTAACTGAACAAGTCCAACTTTTCCAGCCCGGTTTTTCAAAGAAATTTATACTTAGTACTGATGCTTTTAATTCCGTCCGGAAGGAGCCGTCCTTAGCCAAGAAGGGAAACCTATTATATTCCTTTCGAAAACATTAAATTCAACTGAACAAAATTACGCCACCAATGAAAAGGAGTTATACGCCATTGTTTGGGCATTTGAGGAATTATTTATATGGGACCTCCAACTTGGAAAATCATACGGATCACCAACCATTGGCATTCGCCATTTCCACACGGAATCCGAATGCAAAAATTAAGAGATGGCGCGCTTTCATTGAAGAATTTTCACCAAAAATGGTTTAGAAACCAGGTGCAACTAATGTAGTAGCTAATGCTCTTTCGCGTCAATACCTAAATAATATCTCAGATATAGATTCAATACATAGCACAGAACATTCGGTTGAAAGTAGCGAAGAATTCACCTTCACTTCAAACTTCAAAACCTTTGAATGAATTCAAGCAACAAATCTTTTTATCGAAAGCTAATTTTACAATACACGAATCAATCACGCATTTTGGAAGAACTAGACATATTATCGAATTTGATAATAGAAAGAACCTTTTGACTATTCTAAGAGAGTTTCTTCAACCAAAATTAGTTACGGGAATCTACTGCACAGCAGAGGATTTTATGAATTCAAAGTAACCGTTAAAATTTTTTTTTTATATAAAATTTGTATACACCACTATATTTCCTATCGACGTTGTTAAGGCAGACCATCAAAGGATAATAGTGGAACAAACCCATAATAGAGCACACAGAAGCTCCAAAGAAAATCAAAAACAAATATACAAACAATACTATTCGCCAAAAAAGATTTACCACTTCAAAGAATATATTAGCAATTGCGATACTTGTAGTAAAACAAAATATGATACGACACCCGCAAAAAATTCCAATCGGCGAGGCTCCGATTCCTAGCAGGGAGGGAGAGTGTTTAAATATCGACGCTTATACGTGCAGAATTTAAAATTTATTACCTGCTCTAAATTTCTTGTCTTTAAATTAATAGAAGATAAAATCAATCTAGGAGAAAAAGTTTGGTGTTGCAAAGTTTTCCAGAAGCAAAAAAGATAACCTTAGACAATGAACCAGGATTCACTACCGCACAATTTAAGACTTTAATGCAAAGACTCAGGATAGAGTTATACTATTGTACCCCACCGCACAGTAATACAAATGGACAAGTTGAAAGGGTACATTCAACATTAATAGAAATTGCTAGATGTCTAAAAACAGAATACAATATTATTGACGATTCGGAAGCTTTTTTCGGGGCTGCTCAATAGTACAACTTATCAATTCATTCGGTGACAAATAACAAACCTACCGATATTTTCTTCAACAGGATACCGCATGATTTTAAAATTATTCTAAAATCAGCACAAGAAAAGATGTTAAAAATAAATAGGGTAAGGCAAAGTAAAACATATAGACTAGGATACATAGTATATGAGAAAAGTATAGGACAACGTAACAAATTATTACCTCGATATAGGAAACAAAAGTAAAAGAAGATTTAGGAAACAAAATTAAAATTGAGCATAGGGACAGGATAGTTCACAAAGAAAACATCAAAACTTAAAGCCAGTAAAGAAAAACAACATTAATTATGAAATGTAAAAATAATACTATTTACGGAATTAAGAATGGTTGTAAGGAATATAATAAACTTTGTATATGTAATAAAGAAAATTTAGAGGATTTAATAATTTATAAGTTTAACAAACTGTATACCAAATATTTTATGTAGAAAAGATAATAACTGTACTATCGTAAATAATCAGCACGTACCTTCAGTACAAAAACTTACAATCGGGTCGATTGATTTTACAGGGGGAGGAGTTAAGGTAACACGCCCCAAATCTTAATAATTAATAATTCCATACTTACAGTTTTAGTAGTTTTTAAGAAATATATAAAAATGTACAAAACAATTCCAAGAATCAAAATGTAAAAAGACAATTCCTATGGCACATTTAATAAGAATTGTTTTATCATGAAATTAATAGGATGTAAAAGAATAACGAGATGAAAGTGAGGACAGTTGAATTTAAGACTTAGATGAATAAGAACGTATTGTCTTGTAATAAGAAAAATATATATATATGAATGTTTGTTTGTTAGTGACGCTAATGCTCGAGAACGGCTGGACCAATCTTGATGGAATTTTCAGAGATTGTTCGTTGTGGATCTGGGAAGGTATAGAAATAAAAAAACCTTATACTTTTCCTGAAGAAAAGTCGGAAAATTTAAAAATTCCAAGAAGCACTTTTTTCCATACAAAATTTTTTTTTCATTCAAATTTTTTTTCCAATTGTTTCTTGCAAATCTATCGATCTCAAAACATTCGGAAAAGTCGGAAAATTCGGAAAATTAGAAAATTAGAAAAACCTAATCTCACTTTTTGTTCTCATTTTTTTGTATATGCGTGGTGTTGTACGCGCACATTTAGTTTCATATTGGTATTGTAAGCACTGACTGATACTCCAATAACTCAACAGATGGAGCTGTAGACGCTTATTTATTTTGACAGCTGCGTATATTGTTTGTTCTTTCTGATTTGTTTATTCGAACAGTGCGGACACGGTCAATTGACTTTCTGACATTTTTCCAAATTTTAATTGATTTCTCGAGTTAAATTCGTTACATTAAATTGTTAAATTGTTTACATTCACGAAATATTTGATTCTAAATCTGTGGATCATCAGTTTTTGAGTGAAATTATTGACATTTCGAACAAAAAAAGTGAGTTCATTATTTTCGTTTGTTGGTGAATACCTAACCTCATTTCCACTGGAATTTATTTGTGTTATTTCTTCAGCTGATTTGTAGATTATTTGAATCGTTCAATTTCGTTTGTTTGCTTTCTTTATTTCGGCTATTCAAAAGGTAAATTATTGAAAATTATTCCGTGAAAACTTTATGTGTGTTTCATACAAAGTGATCAATTACAGATTGAAATTTGTTACGATGCCACAAAGAGGTTGCGCTAATATCGGTCGGCGTTCCCGACGTACAACGGACCAACGTAATTATACAGCACGTCGTACGGAAGAGGAAAATGCTACTGCAAGGGAATCTGCTCGAATCGGAATGATTGAACATCGCGCGCGACAATCACAAGAGGTTTAAAAAGCTTACAGTGAGCAACAACGATTGAGAAGAAGACAAGTTCGAGGCTCACGACGCTTACAATGAGCAACAGCGATAGAGAAGAAGACAAGTTCGTGCTCAGGAAATTCATGAAGCAAGAGAACAACGTTTGGCTGCTCACCGACAACGCCAGCAACAACAACGATTGCCTAATTTGAATATCGAACGTGCAGCCTTTCGATATGAACCAGACATTGAATACCAGAAAAGTGAAATTATCAGAGTTACTTCCTCCACCAGAGCCATTGCGGTCGTTGCTTTACGGTGAATCACCAAATTCGAATCATTTTTTACAAAATTCCAAGATGTATAACAATTGTTTTCAAATGACGTCGTTTGGTGGGGAAATTGTGAATGAACATAATTACAATCCCAGATTCAAGGTTAGTTCACCAACAATCTAACACTTATTATCTCGCCAATAAAATACAGAAATTAACATATTTGTCTGCAACTATACAGATTCACGGGAAAATTTAGCATCTTGCTGGATCGCTGTTGACGCATCCTGATCAACATCACAAATATCTCCAAATATATTTCATTGGAGATTCAAATGAAGAAGTGAATCGACGTTGTGCAATTTTCAATGCGACGAAAAGAGACATTGTGCAACAATTGCAAGAAATGTTGCATGAACACAACGAACTAATTCGATTATTCAAAACTTCGTTAGAAAGGATGCCATCTGATGATCACAGAATCGTCATAAAAGCGGACAAACGACCAGCAGGCACTCATGAACGGCAATATAATGCCCCGACGACCGATGACATATCAATTGTTGCTGTTGGCGATAACTTAGAATCCCGTGATATTGTTATTAAACGTGGAGCTGGAGATGCATTAGAGCGAATCAGTGAAACTCATCGATCGTATGACTCACTACAATATCCGCTTATGTTCTGCCGTGGTGAAGATGGATATCACTTGAGATACAACATGATCAATCCTGCCAATCATTAGTAAAAGAAAAAGAAACACTCTTGATTGTAACTTCATTTTTTGTTAACTTTTAGGTGTCGATACAAATAAGAAGGTCAGTGCAATGAACTTTTACGCGTATCGATTGATGATTCGCGAAGGAATTGACAACCATCTCTTGAGATATCGCCGATTATTTCAACAGTATGCAGTTGATGTGTACGTGACGATAGAGACATAACGACTCAATTTTATTCACTTCAACCAGACCAAGCTTCGATCTGAAGAGTATATTCACTTGCGAGATGCGGTCAATAGCGATGAAGATGTGACAAACCTTGGCCGACTCACGATTTTGCCATCAACATACATTGGCAGCCCAAGGCACATGCACGTGTACTCGCAGGATGCGATGACATACGTGCGGAATTATGGACGGCCGGATTTGTTTGTGACATTTCAATCCAAAATGCCCACAGATAACGGAACTATTGAATCGCGGTCAATCACCAAGCGATCGTCACGATGTCACAGCACGAGTTTTCAAACAACAGCTCCGATATTTGATGGACTTTATCGTGAAGCAATATATATATAGTGCTGTTAGATGCTGGATGTACTCTGTTGAGTGGCAAAAAAGAGGTTTGCCGCACGCACACATTCTTCTTTGGATGGTGGACAAGATTACACCAGATCAAATTGATGACATCATTTCTGCGGAAATTCCTGATCCAGAGATAGATCCAGAATTATACGAAGTGGTGAAAACCAATATGGTTCATGGACCTTGCGGACACTACAATCCCACTTCGGTTTGTATGTCTGACAATAAATGCACGAAACACTATCCACGTGATTTTCTTTCGGAAACGGAAACTTTCGGCGCCGCTCATCAGACAACAATGGCAGAACATTCAGCATTCAATTTAGAGGAGTGAATATCGAAGTTGACAACACATGGATCGTACCATATTCGCCAATATTGTCTAAGACATTCAAAACTCATATCAATGTTGAGTATTGCAGTTCTGTGAAATCGATCAAATACGTTTGCAAGTACGTCGCCAAAGGAAGCGACATGGCGGTTATTGGCCTTGAACGAGATGAGATCAGCAAGTATCAAATGGGTCAATACGTGAACTGCAATGAAGCGCTTTGGAGAATATTTTCTTTTGTAATTGATGAGCGTATTCCGACTGTTGTGCATCTCGCAGTTCATTTGGAGAATGGCCACAGAGTGTATTTCAACCTAGAGAATGCAGTACAGCGAGCGGAAACACCACCAGCAACAACATTGACGAGTTTTTTCTCAACTTGCGCCAGTGATCCGTTTGCGAGAACATTGCTTTATTCGGAAATGCCTCGATATTATACATGGAATGCATCATCGAAGAAATGGTTACTTCATTATAGAGAATAAGCTTAGTGTGGTAAATTTAGGCTCAGAGCCGACGTTTGTAACAGAAAATAGAAGGGAAGTGTTAGATATTACCCTGACCTTCGATAACTTCGCTAACAATATAAAAAGATGGAGAGTGTCGAATGAAAATTCCTACTCTGACCATCGCTATATAGAATACGAAGTGAACTTCCCACGAGCTCCAGTTAAGACCTTTAGAAATATACGGAGAACGGACTGGGGGAAGTATAGGAAAACTCTCAGGGCCTCGCTGCCAATAAATCCCCCGTCTGATCCCACAGACCCTGTGGAATTAGACGGGCTGATCAATCAGGTAACCGCGGCCCTGAATAGTTCACTGACAGCCGGGTGCCCGGTTGTAAAACTGAGAGGCAAGAACAAACCACCTTGGTGGTCAATGGATCTAGGCCTTCTCCGGAAGTCCAACAGGCGGCTATTTAACAGGGCTAAAACTTCGGGTCTGCCCACGGACTGGGAAGCCTACAAGGCTGAGCTAAAAATATACAAGAAAGCAATCAGAATTGCGCAGCGACAGTCCTGGCAAAAATATTGCAGGGATGTGGAAGAAACATCGGAAGCAGCTAGACTAAGAAGAATCCTAGCGAGGTCACCACACAACCTGGGCTACCTTAAAGGTCCGGGTGATATGTGGAGTGAATCGAGCGAGAAATCTTTGGCTCTTCTCTTAGATACGCATTTTCCAGGCAGTAGCACAGTGGAGGGTGATAACCCGACACCTAGATGTAGGCAGTCTGGGATAGGGAATGCGATAGTTACAGTCGAGAAAGTTCAGTGGGCCATTAACACCTTTGGTCCATATAAATCTCCGGGTCCGGATAGAATCTATCCAGCTGAACTGCAACAATCACGGGACATAATTACGCCCTGGGTTGTGACTGCAATTAGAAGCTGTCTAAACATGGGCTATATACCGCTGAGATGGAGAGAAACGAAGGTTTCCTTCATACCCAAGGCAGGCAGGTCCTCTCATGTAAATCCTAAAGACTTCAGACCAATCAGTCTCACGTCTTTCCTTCTAAAAACACTGGAGAGATTGATGGATGCACACTTGCGGGAAGCTATACCAACTGGTAGAATCTCCTCGGCACAACATGCATACACGAAGGGCAAATCGACAGAGACGGCGTTACACATACTTATTGGTATAGTGGAAAAAGCCATCCAGCAGAAAGATTTCGCACTAGCGGCGTTCATTGACATAGAAGGCGCCTTCAACAACATAAATGCGAACGCCATTTCGGGAGCCTTAGAAGCTCTGGGAGTCGATCCTAATATGGTAGCGATGGTAGAGATGACACTCGGCAGCAGAAAGGTAACTTCCAGCTTCGGTTCCCACACCTTAAGCAGACAGGTCTGCAGAGGCACTCCTCAGGGAGGAGTCCTCTCCCCCCTGCTCTGGAATTTGGCGGTAAATTCATTACTGCTAGCCCTAGAGAGGGAGGGTTGCCATGTCGTCGCCTAAGCTGATGATTTGGCAATTGTGATCAGAGGGAAATATCCAAACACTCATGGATATTTTGCGCTCTAGCCTAATGGCCACGCTTACTGGTTGGACGGGAAGCAGGGGATTAGGGTTGAACCCTGAGAAAATGGAATTAATCCTCTTTTCTAAGAAAAATAGATCTCGTGAGGTCTCCCCGCTAACATACAAAGGTGTGGAAATTCCGATGAAGGAGACAGTTTGGGACTAGTACTAGAAACTTACCTGGAAACCCAATATTGAAGAAAGAGTCAGGAAGGCCAATATTGCTTTGTACACATGTAAAAAAGCGGTCGGAATCAGGTGGGGGCGATCCCCACGAATTATGCACTGGCTATACATTTCGGTGGTCAGACCCACATTGCTATATGGAATACTGGTATGGTGGCCAGCCACTCAGAAACAAAGCTATTTGAAGCTTCTGAGCAAGGTCCAAAGAACGGCTTTTTTATGTATCTCTGGTGCCTTAAGGACCACGCCTACTAAAGCTTTAGAAGTAATACTCAACCTACCTACATTAGAGCTGGTAGGGAAACAAGTGGCCGCCACATCAGCACTAAGGCAGAAATGTGCGGCGTTATGGCATGATCGGCAGATTGGTCACTCGACTATTGCGCATACCTGGAGTAGTTCTATCCAACACATTGACCACTCTATACCTAATCTCAACTTCGATAGGCACTTCCAGACATATATTCCGTCTAGAAGAGAGTGGCAAACACCAATGCCATGGAGAAGGGGGGAACTTAATTTCTATACCGACGGATCCAAACTTGACGATAGAGTCGGTTTTGGAGTTTTCTCTCAAGAATTGGGACTGGAACTTTCTTTTCGTCTCCTCGACCACTGCAGTGTTTATCAAGCAGAGGTCCTAGCCATAAAGGAGGTAGCCGTCTACTTAAATAGACATGCCGTAACAAAAAATATTATAAATATCTACTCGGATAGCTAGGCGGCCATCTTGTCAATGAATTCGGTGGCACTGAAATCAAAGGTTGCTCAGGACTGCCGAGCAGCCCTAAATGATATCAGTACCGTTTTCAAGATACGCCTTATATGGGTTCCGGGGCATAGAGATATTCCGGGAAACTGTAGGGCTGATGACTTAGCCAGACGGGGTACCAACCTTCCTTTAGGCATGGACAGATGTGAAATTGGAATACCTATTGCCACCTGTAAACTGATGCTGAAGGATAGGGTCGTGCGTGAGACCAATGGGTCTTGGGCACAAGAGGGCACTTGCTTAACGACTAGGCTAATGTGGCCGGAACTCAATAGTAGGAAAACTAGAGACTTGCTTGCCCTGTCGGGAGAGAATATCTCTAAGGTCGTGGCATGTATCACTGGTCACTGGCTTTTCGGCAGACATGCTCTCAGGCTGGGAGTATTCTCTCATGAATACTGCAGAAGCTGTGGGGATGAGGAGGAGGAGGAGACTGTGGAGCATCTCTTCTGTAGTTGCCCCGCTCTGGCCAGAAGCAGAGCGGGCTCTTTAGGCAAATACGCTTTTAGCTCTCTTACAGAGGTGTCTAGCGCGAAGATCAAACAAATCCAGCGCTTTGTTAGGGCTTCAAAATGGTTCGACGAGTGAATCGGAGATGCGTTGTGGCGCGGTGGTATCACAATGGACCCATGGTGGTCTGAGTGAGCTGGTCCTTGAACTGGCTGCCACATTAACCTAACCTAACCTAACTTACGCAGAAAGCAAGGCCAACCAGTAGATGGGCATCCAGGTGTGTTCTCAACTAATGCATTAGGACGAATTTACACAATCCACCCGAAAAACGACGATTGCTTCTACCTTCGGTTGCTATTGATTAATGTACGCGGTTAAACTAAATTTAAGTCATTGCGTACTGTGAATGGTACAGTTTGTGCAACTTTTCGAGAAGCATGCCAGCAATTACAATTGCTGGAACATGATAATCAGTGGAATCAAACGATGGACGATGCGATAGCTACTTCGCATGCCACTGAAGTTCGCACACTTTTCGCGATGATCATTTCGACATGTCAGCCTTCAAATCCGCGTCAATGGGATATGGGATACGTAAAAAAATTACATTGCCGAAGACATTTTACATCGTATTTGAGTGGCAACATGGAATTCAGAATTGCAAATGAACGATGACATCTATAATGAAGCATTGGTGTTGATTGAAGATTTGTGTTTGCTTATGAGTGGCAAACTATTGACTGAAATTCATATGCAAGCGCCAAATCGTTAAATCAGAGATGTACTGAATCGTGAATTGTAACGTGAGCGTGCATACGACAGAATAACTTTGGAACAACAAGTACAAAGAAATGTTCCATTATTGAATGAGTAGTAAAAGAGTGCGTATGATGAATTGATGAAGGCTGTCAATGATGGAAACGGTGGACTATTTTTTCTTGATGCGCCCGGCGGAACTGGGAAAACGTTCCTGATATCATTGATTTTGGCAACAATACGATCTCAAAATGGCATTGCGTTGGCACTCGCATCTACTGGGACTGCTGCAACTCTACTAGAAAGTGGAAGAACCGCACATTCGGCACTGAAGCTTCCGTTAAATATGCAAATCAATGAAACACCTGTTTGCAACATTTCAAAGCAATCAGCTATGGCAAAAGTATTGAAGAATTGTAAACTGATAGTATGGGATGAGTGCACAATGGCTCACAAACGGCCTCTAGAAGCACTTGACAGAACAATGAAAGATTTGCGGAATAATAATCGTCGCTTTAGTGGCGCTATGATACTGTTAGCAGCGATTTTCGACAAACACTTCCTGTTATTCCGAAATCAACAGCGGCGGATGAATTGAACGCAAGTCTCAAGTCATCGTATTTGTGGCGGTACGTGGAAACCATACGATTGACTATGAATATGCGAGTGTTCCTGCAACAGGATAGCACCGCAGAAGTTTTCTCTAAAGAACTGCTAAGAATTGGAAATGGGCAAATTCCGGTTGATACTTCCAGTGGTTTGATATCAATTCCACCTGCCATTTGTCAATTCACTTCAACGAAAGCTGAACTCATCACGAATGTTTTTCCGAACATTGGCCAAAATTATCGTAACTACGATTGGTTGAGTGCACGCGCAATTTTAGCTGCCAAAAATACCGATGTTAATGACTTAAACTGGACGATTCAAAGTCAAATTCCGGGAGATTTGCGCGCATACAAATCGATCGAGCGTGATTCCACGAATTCCTTTGAGTTCCAACGATTTGCCATTTCAGTTCAAACGTATTCAGTTTCCAGTGAAACTTGCATTTGCGATGACAATCAACAGGTCACAAGGACAGTCGTTGGAAGTGTGTGGCATAAATCTGGAAATGCCATGTTTTCACACGGCCAGCTATACGTGGCGTGTTCACGAGTTGGAAAACTATCTTCTCTGTACATTTACGCACCGGAACAGAAAAAAAATGTTGTTTATCAAGCTGCGTTACATTGAAAAAATGTAGAAAAATCGCAAATTATTTTCAACACAATATAAATTCAACTTTCTTTTCTTTGCAAAACAAATAATTTCACGCAGGGCAACGCCTGCGGGGTCAGCTAATATATATATATATATATATATATATATATATATATATATATATATATATATATATATATATATATATATATATATATATAAATATATTTACATAAATATAAATATATATATATATATATATATATATATATATATATATATATATATATACGAGGGCGGATTGATATTGAAGCTACCTAGCGCTAGATGATAGCACAAACACAAAAACTTTTTTTTTTAGAAATTGCGATCTGTCAAACGTCAGCTGTTAAAATTTCACCTAAATTCATCGATTAGTTTATTTGTTGTAGTCGTTTGAAGTAAGCTACTTTTGTGTTTCTTGAAAAATGGAAAAAAGCGAATTTCGTGCAGTTATTAAACACTATTGTTTGAATAACTGTTGATGAAACGTGGGTCCACCACTACACACCTGAAACCAAAAATCAATCGAAAGAATGGGTGGAAGCTGGTGGAAGTGCTCCGAAGAAGGCGAAGGCATTGAAATCGGCTGGCAAGGTTATGGTCACTGTATTTTGGGATGCACACGGAATATTGCTCATCGATTATCTTGAAAAAGGATCCGCAATCACAGGAAAGTATTATCGTGCATTATTGGATCAATTGATTGATGCAATCAAGGAAAAACGACCACATTTAACGAAGAAAAAAATGCTCTTTCTTCAAGACAACGCACCGGTTCACACAGCATTAGATACGATGCTAAAATTACGTGAAATACACTTCGAATTGGTTAATCATCCACCTTATAGTCCAGATTTAGCTCCTAGTGACTTTTTCCTGTTTCCAAACTTGAAAAAATGGCTGGCAGGAAAAAGATTCATCTCAAACGAAGAAGGGATTACCGAAACTAACGCGTATTTGGAGGGGTTCCCGAAATATCATCTTACTAAGTGTGTCGAAGTAAAAGTAGACTATGTTGAGAAAATAAATGGTTTTTGAAAAAAAAAATGGTTTTTTCCTACTTAGGTAGCTTCAATATCAATCCGCCCTCGTATATATATAAATATATATATATATATATATATATATATATATATATATATATATATATATATATATATATATATATATATTTATATATACATATATACATATATACATATATCCACAGTTGTCTACATGGGGGATTCCTACACAGTAAAAAATTTAATTTAATTTTAATACAATTTCGACATTTATATATAACAATGACAGAAAGTATTAAATTAAAGCCATACTGGTTTAAGCAAAGAGAGAGCGAAAAATGAGAGAGTAAGTATTTTTTATTATTAATTAATACTATAGTTGGATTTAATTCAAAGACGAGTTCTTCCTTAAAAACTAACTTTTTAAGCATTAAATAAAATCCAAAATGTTTCTAAATTCTATATTTTTTTGGGATTTTAAAACAAAACTTAAATGGTTTTGGATCTATCTATAATTGGAATATTTATAATACTTTTCTGTAATTAAATCAAAACCACAGTTGGAATGGAATTAGTATATTGTTGGCATTAAAAGTAAACCCTTAAAGGTTTTTTAAATGCGTACAGTGGTCAACAAATTTGCAAGCCCACTTATAAAAAATAGCACATTTCATGTAAAATTAGGGAGAAATTCAACCAAAATTTCTATAAAATTTACTTTTTTTTTTAAATGAGGCTTGTTAAATTGTTTGAACAGTGTTGAAAACTACATATATGCATGGAATATTATTATTTTATATGGATTAATACTATATTTTATATTAATGGAATAATATGTAACTTATTTGATAATACACTTTATTCACTTTATTCTGTTATTTCACACGGCATTAACAAAAACATATTCGTTTATATAAAGTGAATTTCGGATTGTAGAACAGATCCTTAAATTATTTTTAAGTTACTTTAAGATCGTTTGGCATTTAAACGTATTAAGCACAGTGATAAAAGTTCAAATGGCATACTTACAATTCCTCCAATCTTGCAACTTTAAAAGCTGGAAAAGGGTATATTATTGATTCAGCAAGTGCAATTTTTTCCCCACCCTTCGGGTGATTTCCACAATGTTGGCGTAAAAAGTTAGTGGACTCGCGCACTAAAGTGCGACGAGAATTATCGCTTAAAGTGTTGTTTTTCTTGTATTCCTCAAGGATGCAAGAAAAACAACACTTCTCCGCTTTTTATGTAGTTCTCCCGCTCCTATTAAAATTTGTTTATTACAATAACTTTTCCATTTTATTCTCACACTTACCTTGTGATTCAAGCTTGACCACAGATGATGCGGCGGACTGCTGCTTCTTAGTCGACTTTCCATTTATTTCCAACAAAAAACAGCTACAGCCTTTATATTGGCAAAGAATTTCCTGGAAATAGTCCAGAAAGCTTCAGCTCCATCGCGGTCTCGCAATGTTATTGCATAATCGGAGTAAATATTTAATTGTTCCACTAATAAGAAAATGCAATTAACATTCACAAACTTTTGAGTAGCTAATTAGATTACTTAATGAAATTGTTTCATTCGCAGAGAATTTTTCACTTACAGGATCTTCAATTTTAATAAAATACACATCAGCGTGTAAACTATAGTGTTTGAATCTGTACAGGTATTCCCGGAAAAGTCCATGCCCGGTCAGCAGTTGTGTGATGTGGTGATTCACCTCACCATGAGACCTTTTTATCCACCGCTCTATGTCAGGGATCAGCCTCTTTGTCCATCGACCTTGTCCATCGACCAATTACCATCGAGTTTGTCATTCCTGAATACTATATCGTCTTATAGTCGCCAGATGTTCCTCCTCAATGGCTTCCTGCATACTCTGTCCGCAGTGAAGACCAGTTGCCTCTTTCGCCAGTGGGCCTACTGGCACAATGGCGGCTATTACAAGTACGACATCTGCGGATGTGGGACGGTATATATACATATATATATATATATATATATATATATATATATATATATATATATATATATATATATATATATATATATATATATATATATATATATATATATATATATATATATATATATATATATATATATATATATATATATATATATATATATATATATATATATATATATATATATATATATATATGTAAATATATACATTTATATATGCATATGTACATGAATATGTTTATGTTTATGTATATGTACATGCATATATATATAAGTTAAGATCCTGTTTAAGGATCTTGTAAAAAAATTTATTTTACGGACGCAACGTGTCCGTGGTTTCACCAAATAAAACAAGTAAATTCGAAAAACGTTATAATTTATTGACCGATTAGAACTGCTCCCTAGAAAAGACTGTCTTTACAATTTAATTTTGCTTAAAATCGATTGCCAATTGCCGCTGCATCGGCATTTTCCCACAGGAATCGGATATGCGTGCATCGCATAGCCAGACGCAACCTGAGTCGTCAGCGAATATCATGGGAAGCGTAATGCACGAAAGTTCGCACTACATTGCGTAGCGTGTGCATTGCTCGTCGTTGCCCCTCTTAAAAATCTGCGTCCCGAAGATCTGCATTCGGAGCATATTTGGAAGAGTGGTGCTTTTCATCAGGATGAGTAGAAGTTCAGAATGGGGCAGTACCGATGGTACCAAAAACATTATACTCGGGATGTTCAGCTTTGCGTGAAATTTTCGCCAAAGCATGCCAGAGAAAATTGGAATTAAAAAGATTACAAGACTTCCTGTAAAGAGAGAAAAATCTACTTCTCGGGTTACCTTTGACAATTGTAATTATTCCAACTGGTATAATATGCTGCTGGTGGTCTGTGCACCCGCCACTGCCGCGTTAATTGGTTACAACGTAAGTAGTTTTTTGTTAAATTTCTAATGCAGTTGCTTCGGTTTGTATTTTGGGCGTATAGCTGCATAGCGACTCTTTCACCTGTAGTGTGGGCAAAAATTTCCACCGAAGACTTTAGTCCTCACACACCCTCCCCACTTTACCGACGATGAAAAACGATTACAGCGTCACGGTTGAGGGTCACTCGGTATGCGTCCCACCTAAATGGTATTCGCCCTCGTGTCCATTTTTGCTGAGCGCCTTTGGCTATCTGCAAAACTTCAGCTACTAAGTTCTGTGGCAGGTCTCCTCCTTTTGGTCCATGTAGCTCTTCTAAGTTTTGGAATGTGAATAAGGTGCCTGTGTTTGTCGTATGTTTCTCTGTCGACTGCCTCTGTTGTTTAATTCTATTGGGGTGGTGGATATTGACGTCACGTTTGTCCCTCTTATCATCGCTTATGCTGTGTTTGGTGCATTTGATTGCACGGTGGTTGTCCCTTGATCTGTCGCGGTGTCTACGTGATATGTTTCGATTGTTTCGCATTGGTTCTGACTTTGCGGAATGATTGGGAGATACCCTCATTGCTCTGATTGTATTTTGCCTTAGCTGTGCCAGCTCCCTGCGTTTGTTTGTGCCCGCGTGAAAAAATTTAACATTTGAAAAAAAAAAGTTTAAAGTTCGGTCCGACCTAACGGAAAAAATCGATCCAACCTAATACACAAACTCATACATACAGACATTAATTTAATTGACAAATGTTAAACAGATAATCCTGTCAAAATGCACATGTTTGCCATTCACTTTCTTTCACGTTTGGATTCTGATACAGCCGGTCACACATTCGCTGCTTTCCAATTGGTAATTTTATTACAAATGATTTTTTTTTAGTTTCATAAATATTGGTAAGTATTAATAATTTAAAAAGTGATTTTAGGTCTGTTCAGTGCAAAAAATGTGTTTAGATTCAAGAAAACATAGTGAAAAGTGATTTTTTTCCATAATTTCGTTATATTGCATCATTTATTTAGCGTGTACTAAATATCGAAATCGTTCGTAATGTGTACATTGTCGTTGCTGTTTTCTGTGCTTTTTTTACATCCCATTTCAATAATGGCTGATCCAATACGATGAAATTATGGAAAAAAAAGGAACATCTTTTTTTTTTAAAAACACTATATCTTCATTCTTTTACAACAAATAAATAAATGAATACGTGAAACCAAATAAATATTTCTAATGATCTTAAGCTATTAAAATTGAATCATTTCAACTAATCATTCAAACACACCATATTTATTACATAGTGTCTCGACTAGCTATAATTCATGGCAATGTTCATGTCTTAACATCAAAATGTTGAGTGGAGACTCCTTATGTTAATGTCATACCAAAAAAATTAAACATTATGTCAAGACAGCAGTTATGCCAGAAACCCTGACATAAATTTGAAGTTTCACTCGATTTGAACGTTTGTCTATTTAAAAATGGCACAAATTCAATTTAATAGAAGCGAAATAATTAATTTAATAATTATTTATTGAGAATTTGAGTGTTTGTGCTATTACAAAATGTTCAATTTCTGATTGCAGTTTTTTTAACTCTGTTAAAGCATTCAATGCGAGAACGCATCTCTGTTGTTTACTGTTCAAAGCCATGTAAAAAATTAAATGCTTTAGCATAATTTGCCCACCTCATATTCTGACAGCCATCAGCTACTCTGACATGAACATAAACATTGCCATGAATTATAGCTAATCGAGACACTATGTTAAATGAAAACCATGTTTTTTTTACATATTTTCCAAATAAACAAAACAAATTTGTTTTACTTTAATTATTTTTTCGGAAAGTTTAATTGAATTCAACGCATAACAGCACTCACACAACAACGATACTTTTTTGAATTATTCTTAAATAAACAATCCTTAATTCATATTGAATTCTTTTCATTGATTTCGAAAAAAATGCCACCAACAAGACGATCAACTATAGGTCGACGTACGCGCAATTCTACCTATAGATTTAGTCAAAGGAGAGCACAAGGTGAAGAGGAACACTCACAACAAAATCAAGTACTACAATTACTAAACGCACGTGGTCATAGATCGTCAGATCCAAATCCATTAAACCGAGAATCGAGACGAACGACACGACTTTCACGTCGTGCTGTGCAAGAGATGGGATATGCTGCTTTCGCTTACAATAGCGAAAATGATTATAGTGAGCATGCCAATATTGGTGGAATGACGGTGAGATGTCCACATTGTGATGCAGCCAAATTTCAAGGTGAAACGCCTGGCATGTGTTGTGCTAATGGCAAAGTGAGACTGCCAGCATTTGAATCTACACCCCCCCCCCCCCCCCCCCCCCCCCGATCCACTTCTCATCTAAGCATTTTTTGTCTCACATTCTAGAATACAATGCAGCATTTCAAATGACTTCTTTTGGTGCGACCAAAATTGTAAGAGACAATTTCATTCCGACGTTTAAGGTAATTACATCATGCGGAATATCATATGAAAAATGTGATCTGAGCAACAATTTTTTTGATGTGTTCAAGAAGTCTCACCCAGCATCTAATTACATTTCACAAATATTACAGATTCAAGGTCAGATTTATCATCGAGCTGGTTCCTTACTGCCATATCCTGATGCTGATCATCAATTTTTGCAAATCTATTTTATCGGAGATGCAAATCGAGAATTGGATCGGCGTTGTAAATTGCTGCGCGTGCAAGGCAACAAATTGTTTCTGAACTTCAAACATTCTTACATCAGCACAATGAATTAATTCGATTGTTTAAAAACGCTCTCGATCGTATGCCATCTGATGATCACAGAATCGTTATCAGGGCTGACAAAACGCCCTTTGGAGAGCATGCGAGACGATTTAATGCACCAATAATAGATGAAGTGGCCATTGTAATTGTTGGAGACCAGTTTCAATCTCGCGATCTTGTGCTACATCGAACAAATGAAGAATTACGGCGTGTTTCAGAGCATCACTGCAGCTATGATGCATTACAATATCCATTATTGCACTAGAGAGGTGACGACGGCTATCATATCAATATACGAATGATTGATCCACGAACCGGTAAAATATATATGAATTCAATTTAATATGTATTTATTTCAAAACAAGAAGACATGATTTTAATTTTCTCATAATGTATTCATCATAGGTCGTGACATAGAAAACAAAGTTAGTGGGATAAATTATTATTCGTATAGATTCATGATTCGCCCACAAGAAGACAACTTTATTATGCGATGTGGCAAACTTTTCCACCAATACGCTATTGACATGTATGCGAAAATAGAAGCAGAACGCCTTAATTACCTTCGATTCAATCAAGCCAAATTGCGATCGGAAGAATACATACACTTGCGAGATGCAATAGTGAATGATGCCAATGTTAATGATATCGGACGTTTAACAATCGACATATGTTGGCAGTCCGCGCTACATGCACGCAAGATGCAATGCCATACGTTCGCAAATTTGGTCGTCCCGACCTATTCATAACATTCACATGCAATCCACAGTGGGGTGACATAAAAAACAATTTATTTGATAGTCAGAATCCAACAGATCGACACGATATAACAGCTCGTGTATTTTTACAGAAAGTAAAAGCACTGATGGATTTATCAAATTGCAAATTTTTGGAGAGGTACGTTGCTGGATGTATTCCATTGAATGGCAAAAGAGAGGGCTGCCGCACGCGCACTTCTTGATATGGCTGGTTCGTAAAATAACACCCGATCAAATGGATAACATTATATCAGCTGAAATTCCAGATGAAATCAGCGATCCAGAATTATTTGAAGTTGTCACGGAAAATATGATCTATGGCCCTTGCGGTCAAATAAATATGAATTTGCCATGCATGATCGATGGAAAATGTTCAAAGCGGTATCCAAGAGCATTAACTTCGGATACAATTACAGATGTAACGCATTATTTCACTTGTACTGCAAACAAATGGCAACGACGTAAACAAGGAACACCTGTTGATGGCATCCGGGTGTTTTTTTTGCAAATACCATGGGACAATTATACACAGTTCATCCAAACAGTGCAGAATGTTATTA
This sequence comes from Clusia tigrina, assembly GCA_920105625.2. Classification (NCBI taxonomy): domain Eukaryota; kingdom Metazoa; phylum Arthropoda; class Insecta; order Diptera; family Clusiidae; genus Clusia; species Clusia tigrina. The sequence goes on from OV050030.1 coordinate 327,178,435, forward strand.
TTTGCGGTTGCTGTTAGTAAATGTTGTTGGACTACATTCATTTCAACATTTGCGAAGAGTAAATGGTCATTTATGTGTGACGTATCGTGAAGCATGTGAGCAATTAGGTTTGCTTGAAAATGATGCGCATTGGGATTTAATGCTTCACGATGCATCGATTGCTTCTTCTCCACATCAAATACGTATGTTATATGCCATAATTATATTTTTATATTATATATATTATATTTTTTGGATGCGTCTGGTGGTACAGGAAAAACATTTGTGATATCACTGATTTTGGCAGCCATTCGATCGCAACGAAAAATTGCATTGGCACTTGCTTCGTCGGGAATCACTGCTACTCTATTGGATGGTGGACGAACAGCGCACTCTGCATTAAAATTGCCGATGAATGTGCAGGTGTGCTTATATTTATTAATTGATCACTTTAAAATTTAATCGATATTAATTAAAATGTAATTATTCTCAAATTAACAGGTGATTGAACATCCCACGTGCCATATTTCAAGAAATTCTGCGATGGCAAAAGTTTTGCAACAAGCAGCAATTATTCTATTGGATGAATGTCAAAGACGCATAAAAAATCGCTGGAAGCATTACACCGTACAACGCAAGATCTACGTCAGAATCAAGAAATTTTTGGTGGTGCATTGATATTATTGTCAGGCGATTTTCGTCAAATATTACCTGTGGTTCCACGATCAACACCGGAGGATGAGATCAACGCATGTTTAAAGTCTTCTCTTCTGTCTTCCCAAGAGCAAAAATTTACATTGAACATAAATATGCGCGTTCAATTGTACAACGACCAACTGCAGATCGGTTCTCGAAGCAATTGTCGATATTTGAAATGGCAAAGTTCGAGTCGATAATACAAATGGATTGATTACATTGCAGAACAATTTTTGTACCATTCTCCAATCAACAGAAGAGTTGATTGAAAGGGTGTTTCCACATATTGTTCAAAATTACAGGAATCATAATTGGTTGAGAGAACGCTCAATAGTGGCACCAAAAAATGTACACGTCAATGCAATCAATTATCAGATTCAAGAAAAATTGCCAGGTGCAGTGACATCATATAAATCTGTTGATAGATGCAGTGAATTATCCAATTGAATTTTTGAATTCATTGGAACCACCAGGTATGCCACCGCATTGTTTGAATTTAAAGGTTGGCTCATCAATTATTTTACTGCGGAATTTAAATGCACCAAAACTATGCAACGGCACAAGATTGGCAGTAAAAAAATTGGTGCCGAATTTAATTGAAGCCACAATATTGACCGGAACAGCGAAAGGTGAAATTGTGCTCATACCACGTATTCCACTGATTCCAACAGACATGCCATTTGAATTGAAGCGTTTGCAATTCCCAGTGCGTCTATCATTTGCCATGTCCATCAATAAGGCGCAAGGACAAACGCTTCAAATATGCGGATTAAATTTGGAGGAGCCGTGCTTTTCACATGGGAGCTATACGTGGCCTGCTCAAGAGTTGGAATTCCAAATTGTTTGTTTGTGCTCGCTTCAAATGGGCAAACGAAAAATATTGTGTATCCAAATGCTTTGGATTGACATTAATAATTTGGAAATACAATGCATTCATTTCATAAAAAAAATCTAGAATATTTATTTTCTTTTTTTGGTTGGTTGCACCGAAGGGCATCGGGGTCCGCTAGTATACTCGTACATATGCATATAATACATATATGCATATAATACATATGCATATATACATATACGCATAGATATATATGTATTTATATGTATGCGTATATGTATATATGTATCTATATGTATATGTATAGTATCTGTATATGTATATGAATATGCATATGTATATGTATATGAATATTCGCTTATCTTTAAATTAAATTAAATGTGGTATTCCTCACCCGTAGGAATCGCAGATCTCAAACCCTTGTTTTACAATATTTTAACTTGGGAGGTCCCGTAGGAATCGCAGATTTCAGATCACTTACCTCTAAAGGCAAACCTGGAAGTTTATTCGGTTTGGTATACTGATGTAGCAGGCATCGAAAACTACGATGAGATTACCTTTCTGCAGCACTGATGACCGGATGGTTCTACCGGTCAAGGTAATCCGTGCAACGCGTTTTTTTGTTGTACTCGAACCTCTTCAAGGGCTGGTTTTTTGAAACCACGACTTTTTCTCGGTCCCTTCTCGAGCGCCAATTGACGGTTCAAGCTTCCTGCTGCTGGCTTGGCCAGACGCATCAGTCCTGCGAACGCTGAGGCGTGCGTTCTGGCAGCGAAGCAAGGTATTACTGCCACAGCGGCGATCAGTTAATTATTTCGGGGTTCCTGCTGCTGGCTAGGCCAGACGCGTCAGTCCTGCTAACGATAAGGCGTGCGGTCTGACGGCGAAGGAAGGTAGTACTGTGACACAGCGGAGACCTTGTTGGTAGTTAGATAGTACAGCGGCAACGGGAGATTTAGAGGTATTCCCTGACACAATTTGAAATGCTCATTTGTGTTCACACAATTAAAACAGGTTATTTGAATTACAATACTTAGTAATTTAGTTCATTAGACGTTTAATTAAAGTTTTATAACCTCACACAAACAAAATAGTCTATTCACAAGTTATTTTAAAATTCTTTATTTAGAGTCACACAATTAAAACAGTTTATTCAGCTTAAAACAATTAGTAATTTAGTTCATTAGAAGTTTAATTAGAGTTTTATAACATCATACAATTAAAATAGTCTATTCACAAGTTATTTTCAAATGCTTATTTAGAGTGACACAGTTAAGCAGTTTATTCAAATTTTAAAAGAATTAGTAATTTAGTTTATAATGTGTTAAATTAAAGTTTATAGAAATTTATATTTTTAAACCGCACAACCGTTTGATTTCAATTTCCCAATCGAACTGTAACAATTAATAATTTTAAGCTTGTGCCTCGGTTCGGAGGCCTACGTCACCTAAAATGCTGTGACAGCATACCTCAACACTACCACACTACAGTAGTGTTGGGTTCCCACCACTTTCGCTTTACGGTACACCGACTGATCGCAGAATCAGCGAAATGCAGGTAACCGAACTCGCATTTCTGCAACACCGTCGTTTGGGTGCTTTGGGGCGGAAGTCTAATTGAAGCACACACCTTAGAGCGAGGTGCACTGAACGGACGGATGTCTCACACGCGCATGATGGACGGACAGCTTGCATGCGCAAGGTGGACGGAAATACGGACAGCTTGCATGCACAAAATGGACGGACAGCCTGCACTCGCAAGCAAGAGCTGACGCTGACGGATCGACAACTTTTACGCGCACATGAAGCGTAGAGCTGACGCTGACGGATCGACAACTTGTACGCGCACATGCAGCGCTGGCGAAAAGTCAAAATGCACGCTTGTACATTAAAATAATAGTAAACAGAAAAGTTGATTTTACATATAGAAAATCCAAAAAGGAAAAAAATATAAATAAAACTTTATGAGCTTGACTCGCTTACGGACACAAGTTCGAAATTGACATATCGCCCCCGCGCGAACTTTGAATTTGCAAATAGGTAATGAACCAACTAGCACACCGAATGCAACGGAGATAATCTGTCTCGATTCTACGGCACATGTACAATTAACACCGATTCAGCAAAGGGTAAGCACCGATCACATTGGCGCTGCTCCTATCGTAAACACGCTCACACCAACAAACATAAAGCGCAAATGCAAAAAAGCGCTCCGTCAAAATCAAATTTAAAAATGCATCTCACTCGACTAATCTCGGCCGAGCATTTAATGAATTCCAGCTCTCGCCAGCTCTCTTGGAGTTTACAATGTTCCTCTCCAAGCGTGGCTGAATCACAAGGAACACAAAGCACTAATAACAAAAATTATGCTGCAAAGAGATCCATCTTGCTCTCTGACATTGGTTTAAGTGGACAAACTCCGAACTTTGTTCCTGAGAACTTAACCAAAAGCAATCGAGTGGTGATGCAGTATGCATCGAAGCTGAAGCGGCAACGGTTATTGGCTTCTGCGTTCTTCGTACGAGGTATGGTCTATGTTCGAGTGCATCGAAATTTGGAGGCGAAACTAGTTTCGAACGTTGAGACCGTTGCTTCACTTGTTGGCACACCAGTAGCAACTAATCAATTGCTTACATCTTAGTTTATCTAAATGTTGTTTTTTCTTTAATTCTTTTGGTATGCTCTCTCTCATTATTTCTTATCTCTTCTTTCTATTATTTTTAATGTTCAATGCTCAATGTTCAACACCCAGCCCAACGGCGTCCACAACTAAAGAGTGCAAACAGGTTCCATCCACGTCTCTCTCTCACTCGTCCGATCGTGCTAGAACAAATTCGCCAACAGTGGCTGAGCGCACTGAAAATGCACTCACACCAACATTCAATGCAAACCACTCATCCAAAAATTTTTCAAGCAACCCAGCAGGGAAAAGTGGAACATCACAAACTGGTTAAGATAGGTATATCCTTATAAACAAACGCAAGCGAAGCCCAATATCGAGTGCAAATAAAAATAACATCGCAAAAATCAGCAAAACTAGACAGAGCCTAATCTCTAGTAATAATCGCTTCGCACTACTTCAAAGTGCTGAGGAGGCAGACGCACCCAATCCTAATATTATATTCAAACCACCTCCCATTTACCTATGAGAACGTAACTCTAGTAAATTAGTTGCAAAGCTTACCGAGCTAATTGGTCCTAAAAATTTCCATGTCACCCCTCTTGTTAAAGGAAATATCCAGGAAACAAAAATCCAAATACATAGTGAGAGCAATTACAGAATGGTTATAAGAAACTTCGACACTGAGAAAAAAAGCTACTACACCTATCAACTTAAAAGTAGCAAAGGCCTTACCATTGTCATAAAGGGACTTGAATCAGATATTAACCCTGCTGAAGTCAAAGAAGGACTACATGAAGCAGGGTTCGCTGCCCGCTCTATTATAAATATAATAAATCGGAACAGAATCCCTCAGCCATTGTTTCGCGTAGAATTGGAGCCTGAAAACCAAAAGCTTAAAAAACGAGAAGTGCATGGTATTTATAATCTCCGCTATCTTATGCATCGCAGAATTACTGTGGAGGAGCCGCTCAAACGAAACGGCCCAGTTCAATGTTCTAATTGCCAAGAATTTGGGCACACAAGCTCCTACTGCACTCTTCGTAGTGTATGTGTTGCCTGTGGTGATTTACACCCCACATCAGAATGTACGAAGACAAAAACTAATTGAGCTGCTAGAAAGTGCAGTAATTGTGGTGGTAACCATACTGTCAACTTGCCCTGTATACCAGGAAATTAAGAACAATGACCCTCAGTTAAATAATAAGCGCACTCAACCTAGTCCAAATATACCGCCCATTGCACAACCACAAAAGTCAATTCCATACCCCGACACAGGACGACGTTAGGGAAGGATCAGAAGCCCGCGACTGGTTCAAAGCTGCATATTTTGAAGGAATGATAGCAACGCTCACACAATGTATTACGCAGTTCATGACCTCCATACAAACAATGATTCAAGAAATGATGAGAGACCAAAACCAACTCATGCAGCTTCTGCTATCTCCGAAATGAACGTACTTAAGATCTGTCAATGGAATGCAAACGGTGTAAGCCAGCACAAGTTAGAAATCAACAAATTTTTAGTCACTAATGAAATCGACATACTTCTTATATCCGAAACCCATCTAACCGAAAAACACAATTTTCACATACCGGGTTATAAATTCTATGATACAAAGCATATCGCTGGTAAGGCCCATGGTGCCACTGGAATCCTAATCAAACAAAGAATAAAACACTTCATTATGGAAGAATACAACAAGGAGTACCTACAAGCAACATCAATTTGTCTGGACGGATGGGAGGATAACTTAACAATATCCGCTGTGTACTGCCCACCTAGATTTAAAAAAACAATTAACCAGTTCTCAGATTTCTTCTCCTTACTGAAAAAAGGAGGACGCGTCGTGAATGGAAAAAATCCAGGTCCCCTTTCCTAAAACGGAAGTTATTTATTACCTGTGAAAATGTGAGAAAAGCCTTGCGTCTAGAATCAGATCGTTGCCTGGACCAATAGATCCAAAACCTTTCTCCGACTGACGTCACCAAATACTCTCTGTGGAAAACTGTCAGAGAAATGAAAGCACCTACTCGCGGAATTCCACCGATTCGTACAAGAAACGGAAACTGGGCAAGAAGCGATGATGAAAAGTCTGCTGTTTCGCCGAACACTAGATGTTTTTACCCCCAACCCACCTCGCATTACCAATAACCTAATTTAACCCCCACGCCAGATATAACATGTTCGCGTATTAAATTAAAAACAAAAGAAGTAAGTAATGCGATTAGTAACCTTGCTCTTACCAAAGCTCCAGGACACGACCTCATTACTGGAAAAATGATCAAGAAGTTACCCCAAATGGCCATCATCTTACTTACTTCACTATTTAATGGTTTGTTGCGCTTAGGATACTTTCCTAATGCCTGGAAAGTTTCAGTAATCTCAATGATCCCGAAACCAGGAACAGACCCCTCCCAATCGTCATCATATAGACCGATTAGCCTCCTGCCTATCTTATCAAAACTCCTAGAAAGGCTTTTTCTTGCAAAACTAATGCCGCATATAAACGAAAAACGCACTATTCCCACTCACCAATTTGGTTTCCGCGAACACCATAGTACAATAGAGCAGGTTCATCCAATAGTGAACAAGATAAAAAACGCGTTCGACAAAAAACAATATTTTTCAGCCATTTTTAGATGTGGCGCAGGCGTTTGACAAGGTCTGGCACGAGGCGCTTATTTACAAAATAAAAAAACTGTTGCCCACAAAAATACACCAAATATTGGAATCGTATCTGAGCGGCAGAAAGTTCAAGGTAAGGTACAATAATGCTTACTCTAAATGCTTTGACATCAAAGCTGGCGTACCACAAGGAAGCGTGCTAGATCCGGTGTTGTATCTACTATTTACCTCAGATCTGCCTACCAATAAATACTTAACAACAGCAACTTTCGCAGACGATACAGCTATCCTTAGCATTCATCCGAATTCCAAAATCGCATCACGTGACTTAGAAGATCATTTGGTCCTAGTAACAAATTGGTTGGCTGACTGGCGAATAAGCGTTAATGAATCGAAAAGTATACATATTACCTTTACTATAAAAAAGGTACATGTCCAGCAATAAAACTCAACAACGTTCCTATTCCTCAAGCAAATGAGGTAAAGTACCTTGGAATTCATCTTGACTTACGTTTGACATGGAAGCGCCACATTGGAGCCAAAAAAAAAACAAATGACTTTGAAAGCAAATAGCCTACACTGGCTCATGCACAAAAATTCCAGGTTGACCCTAGAATATAAAACACTGCTGTACAAAGCCATCATAAAACCAATTTGGAATTACGGTAGCCAGCTGTGGGGCGGCGCAAGCAACTCTAACATAGAACTGATTCAAAGAGCGCAGTCCAAAATTTTAAGAACCATTACTGGGGCTCCTTGGTTTATAAAGAATACAAAAATTCACTAAGATCTGAACACTCCGCTCGTAAAAAAGGAAATCTTTGACGCCAGCTTAAAATGAAAAGCACCCAAATCATCTAGCTAGGATACTAGCATGTAATAGGATTCCAACTAACATATAACATTGTGATTACTAAAAAGCACTAAGCATTGGCAAGGTGTATTAATATTAATTATTTAGTTTGTAAAATATGCTAGTCCACAAAAAAAATTTGTATGTGGTTATTGGTTAATTTTTACAAACCTTATGGCTAGGGTTTACTATTTAATGCTTGAACTTGCAGTCCTAAACCTGGTTTCCACTTGTTGTGGGTGGTATCGGTGACAGTGCGGATGGTGTTAATGAAAATCATAAAATTCTCATTGATATATTGTGCAGGCAGCGTTATGGTCTCAATATTGTGCATCTTAACGCAAGGAGTCTGGTGGGAAAGCACGAGGCGGTACAGCAATAATGGTAAAAACTATAATTAAGCACTATGCATTACAAGAATACACAGAACAATATATGCACGCACATCAATCGTTATTGAAAGCCCACAAAAAATAACTATTTTAGCGTCCCCCAAGGTTCAATATAAAAAAAGAACAATTCGGACACTTTTTCAATACCCTTGGAAACCGGTTCATTGCGCAGGTGATGACAATGCCAAACATACACATGGGGGCTCTAGCTTATAATGCTAAGGAGCAGAAACTTGCTATCTACAATATTCAACGCAAACCGTGACGTTATATCAGCCAGTGAACCAACTTATTGGCCTACAGATATTAACAAAATTCCAGACTTTGATTTTGGAGTAGCTAAAAACATAAAAAGAGCTCAAATAAAATGCGTAGGTTAATTTAATCTATCTTCAGATCACTCTCTTTCAATTATATTCCTTAATATGACAGCAGATATGGTAGCACTACCAGAACACCTCACAAATAAAAATACTAATACTCCTCTCAAAACTGAGAAAGAAATCGACATAGCAATTGAAAAGCTCGTGAGCGTAATAACAAAAGCTGCTATAATTTCAACCAATGATACCAGCATTAAAAGAAATAAATCAATAACACCTATAATGATAGAAAAACTAAATAAAGGAAAGAGAAAGATAAGAAGGGATTGGCAAATCTGCAGATCACCCAGCTTAAAAAAGCATATTGTAATATAAGTGGTCAATAATATAAGTAGTCTATCAATATAGTTTTCCTACGAAGATGATGGGCTCATTTAATGTTTTTTATTGCGCGAGAGCTTGCGCACTTAGTTATCGGCGTTTTAAGGCAGCCAAATGTTTTAGTATGAAGAGACTAAGGTCTGCTCCTTTGAATTCAAACAAATTAGTGTTATATTTTAGAGCTGAATCCTTATTTTTAAAACTACGCTCTTTTATACTTATTTCAACTATTCAATTTTATTTCAACCAAGTTCAATTTTCATTCCATATTTCCAATATCCTATGTGTCATCAAATTTACATATGCAAGCAAGAAAATATGAATGTGCAATTCTTGCCTACGGCAGACCTTTGAGGTTCGAATTGCACATGACCTATTTTGAGTGCATTGCTTTGGGATAGAGGAAAGGTTTGAACGTGTGGAGTGAGTGTGTGTGTGTGATCATGCTGTGCGTGCACTACATATTTCTTTGGTGCATTTAGTTCGCTTAGTGATCACAGGCATCCGTATGATATGCATGACTTTCATGATACACTACACCACTAATCCTCCGGGAAAAAAATTTTTTCTTTTGTTTTATTCATATACTTGGCTATGTTTTGGTTTTACAATGCAATATAGCTATATCTAGTTTTTCTTATTTATATTTTTCCTACTTATATTTTCTTACTTGTATTTCTTAATATGTTTAGTTTTTCTTATACATATTTCTTATTTATATTTCTTATTTGTATTTTTCTTATATATATTTCTTATTTATATTTTTTATTTGTATTTTTCTTATATGAATTTCGTTCAATTTTGCTTATACATATTTCTTATTTATATTTCTTAAGATGGTTATTATATACTAAGACATCTTTTCCATTCTTATCTATTTGGGAATTTACAACTAGTCTATTATTTATTTTAAATGGGCCTGTGTATGGGCTGTCTAATTTTTTCCTACACATATTTCTTAGCATTACTAAATCTCCGATATTAAATTGTGAACTATTAGTTCTTATGTCGTAGTTCTTTTTTCTTTTCTCCTTTGTTTTTTGGAGTATAAGTCTTGCAGTGTCTTTTGCATTTTCTAGTCTGTGTTTTCATTCATTTAGGTATTCTTCAGTATTGATCGGACTAACTGTTTTGATCACTTGTTTATCTGTTAGAATGTTTGGCAATTTTCCAAATATGTGTTCGAAAGGTGAGTAGCCTGTGTCGACGTGTGGTGTGGTATTATATGAGAAAACGTAGTAAGGTAAACCCTTTTCCCATTCCTGTTCTTCTGTTGAGGTGCGTATGTATTCATTGAGAACTCTATGATTTCTTTCTATGCTATCCAATGTTTGGTGATGGTAAGGTTTGGATGTTTTATGTTGAAAATTTAACGTTTTGCTCATATGGTCAAATACCTGGTTCACGAATTATCTACCCATATCTGTCTTTATTGTATGAAAACCTCCATACTTTAGTATGAATTTTTCTAGTAAAGTATTGGCAACTTCTAAAGATTATTTTGTATACATTGGATATGCTTCAATATATTTAGTTAGTTGGCACTGCCTTCACCATTTTTGTCATATTTTTCCATATGTATTTTTGTTTTAACTTCAATAACGTTCTTCTTACTCCAGGATGTCCGGATGTTTGCGTGCAATGGTTATCATGTATGAGTTTCTTTTGCTCATTTATATCATGTATATTACGTGGGGGTACAAATAAAATTATAGCAGTAGTTTGCCATCCTTTAGCTAAATTCTCAATATATATATTCTTACATAAGGCCTTTAAATTATCTTCATTAATAAGATCGAACAAAGTATCCTCTTTTGAAAGATAAAAAACGCATTCGACAAAAAACAATATTGTTCAGCCATCTTTAGATGTGGCGCAGGCGTTTGACAAGGTCTGGCACGAGGCGCTTATTTACAAAATAAAAAAACTGTTGCCCACAAAAGTACACCAAATATTGGAATCGTATCTGAGCGGCAGAAAGTTCAAGGTAAGGTACAATAATGCTTACTCTAAATGCTTTGACATCAAAGCTGGCGTACCACAAGGAAGCGTGCTAGATCCGGTGTTGTATCTACTATTTACCTCAGATCTGCCTACCAATAAATACTTAACAACAGCAACTTTCGCAGACGATACAGCTATCCTTAGCATTCATCCGAATTCGAAAATCGCATCACGTGACTTAGAAGATCATTTGGTCCTAGTAACAAATTGGTTGGCTCACTGGCGAATAAGCGTTAATGAATCGAAAAGTACACATATTACCTTTACTATAAAAAAGGTACATGTCCAGCAATAAAACTCAACAACGTTCCTATTCCTCAAGCAAATGAGGTAAAGTACCTTGGAATTCATCTTGACTTACGTTTGACATGGAAGCGCCACATTGGAGCCAAAAAAAAAAACAAATGACTTTGAAAGCAAATAACCTACACTGGCTCATGCACAAAAATTCCAGGTTGACCCTAGAATATAAAACACTGCTGTACAAAGCCATCATAAAACCAATTTGGAATTACGGTAGCCAGTTGTGGGGCGGCGCAAGCAACTCTAACATAGAACTGATTCAAAGAGCGCAGTCCAAAATTTTAAGAACCATTACTGGGGCTCCTTGGTTTATAAAGAATACAAAAATTCACAAAGATCTGAACATTCCGCTCGTAAAAAAGGAAATCTTTGACGCCAGCTTAAAATTAAAAGCACCCAAATCATCTAGCTAGGATACTAGCATGTAATAGGATTCCAACTAACATATAACATTGTGATTACTAAAAAGCACTAAGCATTGTCAAGGTGTATTAATATTAATTATTTAGTTTGTAAAATATGCTAGTCCACAAAAAAAATTTGTATGTGGTTATTGGTTAATTTTTACAAACCTTATGGCTAGGGTTTACTATTTAATGCTTGAACTTGCAGTCCTAAGCCTGGTTTCCACTTGTTGTGGGTGGTATCGGTGACAGTGCGGATGGTGTTAATGAAAATCATAAAGTTCTCATTGATATATTGTGCAGGCAGCGTTATGGTCTCAATATTGTGCATCTTAACGCAAGGAGTCTGGTGGGAAAGCACGAGGCGGTACAGCAATAATGGTAAAAACTATAATTAAGCACTATGCATTACAAGAATACACAGAACAATATATGCACGCACATCAATCGTTATTGAAAGCCCACAAAAAATAACTATTTTAGCGTCCCCCAAGGTTCAATATAAAAAAAGAACAATTCGGACACTTTTTCAATACCCTTGGAAACCGGTTCATTGCGCAGGTGATGACAATGCCAAACATACACATGGGGGCTCTAGCTTATAATGCTAAGGAGCAGAAACTTGCTATCTACAATATTCAACGCAAACCGTGACGTTATATCATCCAGTGAACCAACTTATTGGCCTACAGATATTAACAAAATTCCAGACTTTGATTTTGGAGTAGCTAAAAACATAAAAAGAGCTCAAATAAAATGCGTAGGTTAATTTGATCTATCTTCAGATCAATCTCTTTCAATTATATTCCTTAATATGACAGCAGATATGGTAGCACTACCAGAACACCTCACAAATAAAAATACTAATACTCTTCTCAAAACTGAGAAAGAAATCGACATAGCAATTGAAAAGCTCGTGAGCGTAATAACAAAAGCTGCTATAATTTCAACCAATGATACCAGCATTAAAAGCAATAAATCAATAACACCTATAATGATAGAAAAACTAAATAAAGGAAAGAGAAAGATAAGAAGGGATTGGCAAATCTGCAGATCACCCAGCTTAAAAAAGCATATTGTAATATAAGTGGTCAATAATATAAGTAGTCTATCAATATAGTTTTCCTACGAAGATGATGGGCTCATTTAATGTTTTGTATTGCGCGAGAGCTTGCGCACTTAGTTATCGGCGTTTTAAGGCAGCCAAATATTTTAGTATGAAGCGACTAAGGTCTGCTCCTTTGAATTCAAACAAATTAGTGTTATATTTTAGAGCTGAATCCTTATTTTTAAAACTACGCTCTTTTATACTTATTTCAACTATTCAATTTTGTTTCAACCAAGTTCAATTTTCATTCCATATTTCCAATATCCTATGTGTCATCAAATTTACATATGCAAGCAAGAAAATATGAATGTGCAATTCTTGCCTACGGCAGACCTTTAAGGTTCGAATTGCACATGACCTATTTTGAGTGCATTGCTTTGGGATAGAGGAAAGGTTTCAACGTGTGGAGTGAGTGTGTGTGTGTGATCATGCTGTGCGTGCACTACATATTTCTTTGGTGCATTTAGTTCGCTTAGTGATCGCAGGCATCCGTATGATATGCATGACTTTCATGATACACTACACCACTAATCCTCCGGGAAAAAAAATTTTTTCTTTCGTTTTATTCATATACTTGGCTATGTTTTGGTTTTACAATGCAATATAGCTATATCTAGTTTTTCTTATTTATATTTTTCCTACTTATATTTTCTTACTTGTATTTCTTAATATGTTCATATATCTTATTTATATTTCTTATTTGTATTTTTCTTATATATATTTCTTATTTATATCTTTTATTTGTATTTTTCTTATATGAATTTCGTTTAGTTTTGCTTATACATATTTCTTATTTATATTTCTTAAGATTGTAATTATGTACTAAGACATCTTTTCCATTCTTATCTATTTGGGAATTTACAACTAGACTATTATTTATTTTAAATGGGCCTATGTATGGGCTGTCTAATTCTTTCCTACACATATTTCTTAGCATTACTAAATCTCCTATATTAAATTGTGAACTGTTAGTTCTTATGTCGTAGTTCATTTTTCTTTTCTCCTTTGTTTTTTGGAGTATAAGTCTTGCAGTGTCTTTTGCATTTTCTAGTCTGTGTTTTCATTCATTTAGGTATTCTTCAGTATTGATCGGACTAACTGTTTTGATCACTTGTTTATCTGTTAGAATGTTTGGCAATTTTCCAAATATGTGTTCGAAAGGTGAGTAGCCTGTGTCGACGTGTGGTGTGGTATTATATGAGAAAACGTAGTAAGGTAAACCCTTTTCCCATTCCTGTTCTTCTGTTGAGGTGCGTATGTATTCATTGAGAACTCTATGATTTCTTTCTATGCTATCCAATGTTTGGTGATGGTAAGGTTTGGATGTTTTATGTTGAAAATTTAACGTTTTGCTCATATGGTCAAATACCTGGTTCACGAATTATCTACCCAGATCTGTCTTTATTGTATGAAAACCTCCATACTTTAGTATGAATTTTTCAAGTAAAGTATTGGCAACTTCTAAAGATATTTTGTATACATTGGATATGCTTCAATATATTTAGTTAGTTGGCACTGCCTTCACCATTTTTGTCATATTTTTCCATATGTATTTTTGTTTTAACTTCAATAACGTGCTTCTTACTCCAGGTTGTCCGGATGTTTGCGTGCAATGGTTATCATGTATGAGTTTCTTTTGCTCATTTATATCATGTATATTACGTGGGGGTACAAATAAAGTTATAGCAGGAGTTTGCCGTCCTTTAGCTAAATTCTCAATATATATATTCTTATATAAGGCCTTTAAATTATCTTCATTAATAAGATCGAACAAAGTATCTTCTTTTGAAAGAGCGATCTTGTCGATTGCATGATTGATCAAAAATTGAGTAAACTTCCTCATGACCGTACCGAGGACTAAGTCAGAATTATCGCTTAACTCTGTCAGTATATTTTTATAGTCTACTGTAATATTTGGCAAACTTTTATTATTTCTACGCGTATTTGGCTCGAGCTTATCCCCTTTTAAAATTTTGCACTTTAACTGCTTTAGATTTGGTAATATCCGATAAAGATGTACTGTTCCATATATAGAGGCGCGCGCTCCTCTTGTCTGGTTGTTCATCTGTTTGTTTTTTCTTCATGATTCTTGTGATTGCCATAACTGTGGGTATCATTGCCTTTAATGTATCAGAATTTAATTCTATTCTTGACAAAGCATCTGCGATTGTATTAATTTTACCCTGTTTGTATATAATTTTAAAGTCATATTCCATCAAGCCTAGTCGGATACGAGTCATTCTAGATGAGGGGTTGTTGTGTGTAAATAGTGATACTAGTGGTCTGTGATCTTTTACTACTGTGAATTTCGTTCCAAACAAGTAGGGGCGAAAATGATTAATAGCCCAATGAATGGGTAATAATTCTTTTAATTACTGGCTTAACTAAATATATTTTCTTTTCAAAACTTAAATTTTGTTTTTGTGAATTTACTATTAAAAATTAAGCCCAAAATTTCATTCATTTTGTTGTTTTTGCAACATTTTCCAACTAATTTTATAATTTTTCCTAATGCTTTTGTTTAATTATTCTTTCATTACATATGTTTATATATGAATTATCAATTAGTTTCTGATACGTATTAATAGATTTATAATAATAATATTTATGTTATATATGGTCTTTAAATTAAATTAAAAGTCACGTATGTATACGTATATAAAAATATTAAAGATTCTTATCTAATATTTAGATGTATTCAGTTGCTTAACTATAATATTAAAATAAATTATTTGTAAGAAGTTTCGATTACTCTGTTTCTAAAGACAAAATTATGTAAAGCTAAAATTATAACCATTTCCATGTGTTATTATTTTTTTTAAATTTATGAACAATTAAAATATAAAGTCAATGATATTTTTTTTTAAATTAAATACAAAAATAGTTTAGGAGAATTAGATACAAAAATAGTTATAAATGTTTGCAGCGTATTAGCACGCTCCAAAAGATCGCTGCTAAATTTCGATACTTCCGATTGTGGTCGCTTACAGACTGAAAATAACTTAATGATATGAGATATTTTCATGTCATCTGTGTTCATATCTAAAATTTCATCGTTGTCTACCTTGATGCCCTCGCCCGGTAGATCAAAAAGTTTCTGCAGTTCATCATACACCCTCATCTCCAAAGCCAGTCGCTTTCGTATTATACTCATCTGATGGAAACCATATTTGGCGGTTAGGAACTTCTCCTGTCGCTCCTTCAATTCAGAACTTCTCTCATTAAAATTGACGCGTAAATTTTTTTTGAACGCTCACAATTATTCATTTTTTTGGGATCGCACTGCATTTTGGATTGGCTTGAAAAGAACTTTAGTAAATTTTATGTTGTCTTATTATTGTCTTTTATTGAAGTGGGTGTGTCTTCATTCACTATAGCCAAGGTTTGCGTAATCGTGGACATTAATTTAATACATCAATTAAATTCAGGAGGACCCGACATCAGAAGTGCCAGTTTGGCAGGATCGGTCTGGACAGAAAAATTAGGATCGGTGTGGCAGGATCGCCGTGTAATATAAGTGGTCAATAATATAAGTAGTCTATCAGTATAGTTTTCCTACGAAGATGATGGGCTCATTTAATGTTTTGTATTGCGCGAGAGCTTGCGCACTTAGTTATCGGTGCCTTAAGGCAGCCAAATGTTTTAGTATGAAGCGACTAAGGTCTGCTCCTTTGAGTTCAAACAAATTAGTGTTATGTTTTAGAACTGAATCTTTATTCTTAAAACTACGCTCTTTTATACTTATTTAAACTATTCAATTTTGTTTCAACCAAGTTCAATTTTCATTCCATATTTCCAATATCCCATGTGTCATCAAATTCACATATGCAAGCAATAAAATATGAATGTGCAATTCTTGCCTACGGCAGACCTTTGAGGTTCGAATTGCACATGACCTATTTTAAGTGCATTGCTTTGGGATAGAGGAAAGGTTTGAACGTGTGGAGTGAGTGTGTGTGTGTGATCATGCTGCGCGTGCACTATATATTTCTTTGGTGCATTTAGTTCGCTTAGTGATCACAGGCATCCGTATGGTATGCATGACTTTCATGATACACTACAATATTAACGATTGTTCAAAAAGGTTAAAAAATACTCTAGCAAACGATAAATAAAAGTGCTTACAAACCTATCTTCAGAACCCTACAGCAACTAAGCAAGGTGATTACTACGTTTGGAAGACAAAAAAAAAGTTAAAGCGCCCTATTAATGGAGAAGTGCTAATAAGATTAGCAAACGGTACGTGGCCTCGAAGGAACTCGGAGAAAGCTAATGTATTTGCGCAACATTTAAAAAATGTGTTTACACCTAATACACCCACAATAAACAGTAATAGCAAACCACCAGCTACAGTATCACACAACTCTATTCGCTTTACATTAAAACTGTTCAATAAAATAATTACTACGCTAAATACAAAAAAATCACCTGGACCAGACAAAATCAAAAATGATAGCGCAGTTTCCCCAGATGGCAATCAAGCATCTAATGCCTATCATGAATGGAATAATGCGATTAAATTACTTTCCACGCGTTTGGAAGGTATTTGAAATAATGATTTTGAAACCTGGCAAACATCCTACAATTTTATCCTCCTATAGACCAATAAGCTTGTTATCAATTTTCTCGAAAATCTTAGAAAAACTTCCCTTTCATCAGATACAATCAAAAGTCAATATTAAAAGAATACTGCCCATGCATTAGTTTAGATTCAGAACTAAACACGGTACCATAGAGCATGTCCATAGAATTGTTTCTGAAGTTGGAAAAGCCGTCCAGGAAAAAACTACTGCACATCCGTATTTCTAGACATAGCCCAAGCATTTGACAAGGTATGGCATGAAGGGCTATTGTACAAAATACAATTACTACTTCCACAAAAAATCCATGTTATATTCATAGGGTACCTTACAGATTGAAAACTAAAAACATGCACTTCTCGAAGTTACGAAATAACAGCAGGCGTGCCCCAAGTGAGTGTACTTAATCGCTTTCTCTGCCTTATTTTCACTTCAGATCTACCAACAAATGAAAAATTTCTGACATCGACGTTTGCGGATGACACACCAATACTAAGCCCACATACGGATTCATGAATAGCAGCTCGTAATCTTCAAACCCACCTCCATGAGAAAGAACATTTGCTGCGAACATGGCGGATTAAAATTAACGAATTAAAATGCGCACTTGTGACTTTCACGTTAAGGCAAGAGTCCATTCCACAAAAGACAGAAGTTAATTATCTTGCAGTGTATCTTGACAAGAGGTTAACATGGAGAAAACCCTTAGAAATGAAACGTATTCAAGCATTAATATGCACTGGCTTATTGGTAGAAACACAAAATTATCATTGTGAAATAACATTCGTCTTTTCAATACGACCATTAAACCAATATGGAACTATGGGATACAGTTGTGGGGTACCTCTTCCAGCTCCAATATAGAAAAGGTACAAAAATTGCAATCTGAGTAACCACAGTTAAAGAAAGATATCCTAAAATTCTGCACAAACTACGCTAAGAGGTTAAGATCGCATCCTAATAAACTGGCAACTAATCTACTTTGGGAAAAATATACCAAAAGGTTAAAAAAAGCGTGTTATTTATACAGCCACGCCCACTATTGACATATTATTATAACTTATGACCTATACAATATTTTTCGACGAAATTTTATATAAGTGCGTATAAGCTACAAAGCCGCATAAACGACTCGGGGGCGATCAGAAGAAGGATACGCCTCCTTCCCATATAATGAACTTTGGGGACCACACTTAAAGACAATTACCCTATCTATGCTTCTAGTGATGATATATGAAAACAAATTGGTAGATGCATACACTGGGTCTGTACTAGCATGTGTTCCAAATATGGGCAGATTATTACTATTGCCACGCCCACAATTAACCAAAAATCATTACTAGGTTCCTATTAAAGATTTTTCAACGAAATTTCACAAGAAGATTGCGGGTACTAACATTAAACACCACACAAAAAATAGGCGTATTATTTCTACAGCCACGCCCACTATTTACATATTATTATAACTTTCGACCTACACAATATTTTTTGACGAAATTTTATATTAGTGGTTATATTGACACTAGAATGCCATACACAAGAAATGGGGTCGATATAATCAATTCAAGGTACTCTACCAAAAATTACCGTGCTCCTAATGATGATTTATGAAGAAAACATTCTCATTGTTGAACTCGCACGCACAAGAAAAGGTAAAGGTTATTTCGAAGTCGCTCTAACCCGACTTCAGACTTCTGTACTCGTTTTATAATAAAGGTAATATGCGTATTTTTTGATTCGGTGACGTGAATTCGCCAGTCAGCCAACCAATTTGTTACTAGGACCAGATGATTATCTAAGTCACGGGATGCGATTTTGGAATTTGGATGAATGCTAAGGATAGCCGTATCATCGGCGAAAGTTGCTGTTGTTAAGTATTTATTGGTAGGCGGATCTCAGGTATATTGTAGATACAACACTTGACCTAACACGCTTCCTTGTGGTACGCCAGCTTTAATGTCGCAGCATTTAGAGTAAGCATTATTGTACTTTACCTTGAATTTTCTGCCCCTCAGATACGATTTCAATATTTGGTGTACTTTTGTGGGCAACAGTTTTTTGATTTTGTAAATAAGCCCCTCGTGCCAGACCTTGTTAAACGCCTGCGCCATATCTAAAAGGACGGCTGAACAATATGGCTTTTTGTCGAATGCGTTTTTAATCTCGTTCACTATTCGATGAACATACTCTATTATACTATGGTGTTCGCGGAAGCCAAATTTATGTGTGTGTATAGTGTGTTTTTCGTTTATATGCGGCATTAGTTTTGCAAGAAAAGGCCTTTCTAAGAGTTTTGATAAGATAGGTAGGTATATGTGATGATTTCCTGGTTTCGTGATCATTGAGATTACTGAAACTTTCCAGGCATTAGGAAAGTATCCTAAGCACAACAAACCATTAAATAGTGAAGTAAGGAAGATAATGGCCATTTGGGGCAACTCCTTAATCATGTTTCCAGTAATGAGGTCATATCCTGGGGCTTTGTTAAGAGCAAGGTTACTAATTGCATTACTTACTTCTTTTGTTTTTAATTTAATAGGCGATATTAGTATTGCGAGGTGGGTTGTGGGTAAAAACATCTCTTAAGTGTTCTGCGAAAACAGCAGACTTTTCATCATCGCTTCTTGCCCAGTTTCCGTTTTTTGTACGAATCGGTGGAATTCCGCGTGTAGGTGGTTTCATTTCTCTCACAGTTTTCCACAGAGAGTAGTTGAGTTGCTCTCGTTTTGACTTGCTCTCGTTTTAGGTTTCTATCAACTCCAAAATCAATAAGGTCAGGGATCTTGCGTGGGTCTGTCGGCCAGTGCGATGGTTGTCCTGAAGAGATAATATCAATCTTGGTGTCAGAGAGCATGAAGTTATATAATTGTTTTCCTTTTGGTGTTGTTAGCCGTGAGCCCCAGTAAGTGTGTTTGGCATTGTAGTCGCCAGCAGCTAGAAAACTTGTTCCAAGTGTGGAGAAGAAATCTGAGAACTGGTTAATTGTTTTTTTAAATCTAGGTGGGCAGTACACAGCGGATATTGTTAAGTTATCCTCCCATCCGTCCAGACAAATTGATGTTGCTTGTAGGTACGCCTTGTTGTATTCTTCCATAATGAATTGTTTTATTCTTTGTTTGATTAGGATTCCAGTGCCACCATGGGCTTTACCAGCGATATGCTTTGTATCATAGAATTTATAACCCGGTATGTGAAAATTGTGTTTTTCGGTTAGATGGGTTTCGGATATAAGAAGTATGTCGATTTCATTAGTGAGTAAAAATTTGTTGATTTCTAACTTGTGCTGGCTTACACCGTTTGAATTCCATTGGCAGATCTTAAGTACGTTCATTTCGGAGATAGCAGAAGCCGCATGAGCTGGTTTTGGTTTCTCATCATTTCTTGAATCAATGTTTGTATGGAGGTCATGAACTGCGTCATACATTGTGTGAGCGTTGCTATCATTCCTTCAAAATTATGCAGATTTGAACCAGTCGCGGACTGCTGATCCTTCCCTAACTTAAGTACCCCTACGTCGTCCTGTGTCGGGGTATGGAATTGACTTTTGTGGTTGTGCAATGGGCGGTATATTTGGACTAGGTTGAGTGCGCTTATTCTTTAGCTGAGTGTCATTGTTCTTAATTTCCTGGTATACAGGGCAAGCTCTGTAGTGGACAGTATGGTTACCACCACAATTACTGCACTTTCTAGGAGCTCAATTAGTTTTTGTCTTCGTACATTCTGATGTGGGGTGTAAATCACCACAGGCAACACATACACTACGAAGAGTGCAGTAGGAGCTTGTGTGCCCAAATTCTTGGCAATTAGAACATTGAACTGGGCCGTTTCGTTTAAGCGGCTCCTCCACAGTAATTCTGCGATGCATAAGATAGCGGAGATTATAAATACCATGCACTTCTCCTTTTTTAAGCTTTTGGGTTTCAGGCTCCAATTCTACGCGAAACAATGGCTGAGGGATTCTGTTGCGATTTCTTATATTTATAATAGAGCGGGCAGCGAACCCTGCTTCATGTAGTCCTTCTTTGACTTCAGCAGGGGGAATATCTGATTCAAGTCCCTTTATAACAATGGTAAGTCCTTTGCTACTTTTAAGCTGATAGGTGTAGTAGCTTTTTTTGATCAGTTTCGAAGTTTTTTATAACCACTCTGTAATCGCTCTCACTAAGTATTTGAATTGTTGTTTGCTGGATATTTCCTTTAACAAGAGGGGGACATGAACATTTTTAGGACCAATGAGCTCGGTAAGCTTTGCAACTAATTTACTGGAGTTACGTTCTGATAGGTAAATGGGAGATGGTTTGTATATAATATTAGGTTTGGGTGCGTCTGCCTCCTCAGCACTTTCAAGTAGTGCGAAGCGATTATTACTAGAGATTAGTCTCTCGATAGTTTTGCTGATTTTTGCGATGTTAATTTTGATTGCACTCGTTTTTGGGCTTCGCCTGCGCTTGTTTATAATATAGTCGTCAACAAGTCAACATCAACAACTATTTTCTTAAATTAGCTTGTCAGTTCGGTGAATACAGCTGCTCGCTGTTAACAACTTAAAAAAAACTAATTTTAAATTTAATTTAATTAAGTGTAATTTAAATGAAGCTAAATAAAAGCAGAAAATAAGATGAGATTTTGCCATAACTTTTTGTCGGGCGGCCAGTAGCGGCAATGAGCAGCAATGTGGAGTGAATTATAGGAGATGCTTCGACAAAGCTATGCAATGCTTTTAAAACAATGATTTTTTTATAAAAATGAATAATTTTTGGAAATTATTTATTATTTTAGGAAGAGAAGACAGTTGTATTCCATGTATAAAAAATCTTTGTAATTTAATGCAAATGTGTCAATCAAATAATACGTCATATTACGTCTCCACGGGAAATTTTTGATAGCATAACATCTGTCAAATTTGATTGCAAAAGTTGGCAATATTTTAATGGTGGGCATTGCGATGTTATGCCTTCGTCATTTTGAAAATGTCGGCAAGCAATCTAGTTCGCTGTGCCCGCGCTTAAAAATTTTTTTGATTTATATGATGAGAGAGAAAAAAAGAAGGAAACAGAAATTCTGAGTAAATCCTTTTTTAAAAAGAATGCAAATGCACAGTCTCGATAGATTTTAGCGCTTAAATGAATTTAATAGACGCGGTAAAACTGAAATGTTCGACGATTCTGCCACTGTGAGCGGCACGAAAAAATGAAAAATGGCTGTCAAACAAACAAAATGACAACTGATTGCAACAAAGCACGTTGGCAATTTATGGCATGAAATATTTCAAGACATAAATTGCCAACTTGAATCAATTTGCAGTCTCCATTGTCAATTTGCTTGAAATTGCCAATGTCATGCCATCAAAAATTGCCCGTGGAGACGTAGGGCTAGATGCATTCAGCAAGTGCCATACCCATTTGTGAAATTAATCTCCAAACAGACGCACCAACTAAATGGTATAATTGGAAATTTCAATTTAGTTTGTTGCGGCCTGTATCTGGAAAGAAAGCAGAAAAAGGCACTTAAAATTGTGATACTGGCATGAGATGAACCGCTGAGAATGGAATTCTGCTATCTAAGTGAATGCCGGTATAGCAGAGTAATATATAGCAAATTTCGAAGTATAGAGGGCGTAGAAGAAAGAGGTAATGAAGAGGATGGAAGGATGTTGTGGCCGTCTTTGACCGTTGAAACAGGGTTTTGAAGTTTGAAAGATAGCGGAAGATAAAAAAAGGATTTAAGGCGGTGCTGAAGAAAAACGGTTCTCTTTTGAATTTGTCGGTTTAGTGTTCATAGCGGACGAAAATTTGCTTTGTATAAATTAAGTGCCGAAAATAAACGTTAAAATTTTGAAGAGAGAAGGTTTTCAAACAAAATTTGGAAGACGGTCAATTTGACCATTTGAATTACCCTGGGTAAAACTTAAATATCACCGTGGTGGTTCTTTTGGGATTGTTCGCATGCTCAACATGTGGGTTTTATAGAAAGAAAAAAAAGGGTTCATTAAGAAAAGGAGATGGTGATTCCCACCCGTCCCATCTGGAGAAGGATATATAAAGCTAAATAATATTGTTATGTATATAGAACCCCGACCGTCGATGTGAGCCAGCCGTGGCTGCCACACTGTGTCAGTCCAGGGGGTTCGCACCAAGTTTAATAATTCTTTACCTACAGTTAACGACTATTACGATTATGCACAAAGACGCAACAACACACTACCAAAATTGCAAGATCCCAACCAAGTGAAACATTTAGTTCAAACACATTCAAAAGGGTACGTCTCATAAACAGACAGCAACATCCGCTGCCAATGTCAGCAGCGGTGCATCACCAACACCACCACCAGAGCCAAATCAACAATGATTAGATCATATATTTATAATACCATATATTTATATACATAAAGGGTTTTTCAAAAGAAACGCTACAAAAATAAATCGATAGTGACAGCAAACGACGCCATATTTTTTCCCGCTCTTTTGACATTTCTCTTCAGTAAGGTTTGCCATTTCATCATGCAGAGATATACGAGCCAACAACAAGTCGAAATTATTAAAATTTACTACCGAAATTCGGAGTCAGTCGCCTCAACTTTAAGAGCGCTACGTCCAATTTATGATGATGCTCATTTCTGGCTGAATGGCTTCGTCAATAAGCAAAATAAATTGCATACCGAAAAAATTACGGTTTGGTGCGGTTTATGGGCCGGCGGCGTCATTGGGCCGTACTTCTTCCGTGATGATCAAGACCGGCACATTACTGTGAATGCGAATCGCTACCGTTCAATGATAACCGAATATTTTTGGTCCCAATTGGATAATATGGACTTGGAGGACATGTGGTTCCAACAGGACGGCGCCACAAGGCACACAGCGATGCCACAATCAATTTACTGCAAACCAAGTTTGGTGAACGTGTTATCTCACGAATTGGCCCAGTCGATTGGCCGCCTTGGTCGTGCGATTTGACGCCGTTAGATTATTTCCTGTGGGGCTACGTCAAGTCTATGGTCTATGCCAACAAGCCAGCGACGATTGATTAACTTCGTACGAATATCAAACGTGAAATTGCAGCAGTATAGGCCGATTTATGCTTGAAAACCGTTCAAAATTGGGTTCAGCGTCTGGACTTCTGCAAACGTGCCCGTGGTGGCCATGCAAAAGAAATCCAGTTCCATACATAATGGCATCGAACGTACTTTCACAGGAATAAAGAATTTCATTGATATCTAAAACCGGTTTTGTTTTATTTAAAAAAAGTATTGTAGCGCTCTTATTGAAAAACCCGATACATACATAGTTTTATATACAACAACAACGACTGTGATTTCTTGGTGTTGCAATATATATTTTTAGCAAAGCATTTGCACAAGAACATTTCCATTGAAATATTAAATTTTTTATTTTTTAATATTGTACAAAATAATAATAAAATTGCATATATATAAAAGTGTATTTCAATTTGTTTTTGTTTAGAAAACAGGAATAAACAAAAAAACGCAACAATCAACAAAATCAGCAAACGTCAAAAACGAATAAGAAGAAGAGTGAAACTTTTTAGTCACTACCTAATAGGTGTGCCATGATCCAATTTGTGTAGAAGGTGTTCACATTTTGTAATATTTTTGTAATATTTCTCTATAATTTTAATTATTTCTTCTCCAAAAGACGCTTCAATAAAAAAAATAAATTTAGAAAATTATGAAAAAAGTGTGTGGAAATGCTTCCAACGTATTTCTTTAACCCATTTTGCTGTTACTTTAAGCGGCCCCGACACGTTACTGCATTATTTACATCATACCATAGAGTAGTGCCAGAGACCATAGAGACGGGACACTGAAACGTCAAATTTACTGACGTTTAAAAAATATACTCCTACATAGTACGTGAGTTTACCGCGTTATGAACGGTAAAAAGGAGTTCCCTACTATTCAAAGTTTTAAAACCTAAAGCGTAGTAGAAAATTTTAAAATGGAGTAATTTTGATAAATAAGGTTTAATTATACAGACTTACTTATTAATATAATTATATAACATAACTAAATAACTTTTTTACATAATTTCTGCTTAAATACATATAATATAAATTTGTATATGAGCAATTAATAATGTGTAGGGTTGTGTAGCATTTTCCACACCACCTGTGAGAATTGCCACTAGGCGCGTTACCAATTTTTTGAGGGGATCGGTTCCCCTATATGCCTATGCCACCGTTTACAATTTATATATGTACATTAGGGTGACCGCAAAAAATCGATGTCCGAACTTCGTTCGTCTGGACCCCACAAACCGATTCCCCTTTCCAGATATTGAGATAGCCGAAATTTGAGCTCGATTAAACGACGTTAATCCGTGCCGCTCGTCGCTCAAAGTTTGAAAAAATCCATATATTTCTCAAAAAAGCTGACATATGGAGCTATAACTCCAGAACGGTAAATAATAAAAACCCGTTTAATATCCCAAAAGAGAGCTAACTTTGTTCTTCAAAATTTATATTGTGTACATAATTGCTGTTATTTTAAGTCAAACCGAGTTACAACTGCCTTTAGCCCCAAAAACGTGACCTGGTACCAGTAGTAGCATACTTCGTATATTTTGTTATTAAGTGGTAAATTTTGATTTTTTTTGGTATATTGTTGAGTTAAAAGTAGAAATATAATAAAAAAAACAAGTAATAAGTCTAATGTCATTTTTTATTTTTAAATATAAAAATCAGGTATATAATACATACAAAACAGACACAGAAAAGAAACAGACGTACTACCTACATGAGTTGATAATTTTACATAGTTATCTTATCTATTTTAGAGCTTTTGTTAAAGTAGTTTTTGAAACGTCAGGATATATTGCTCGGCATTTGCTTACAACTTGCAGGACATATTGCTTTTGGTCTTCATCTTTTGTCAGAAGGTTGTTGAAATCGGTTATTAATTTTACACCACGCTCAGCCATATCATTAACTACTTTTAATTTTTTGACAATTTTCAATCCTTCTTGGAAGTCATTATTTTGAAGCCATGTGTTTGGATGTTGTCTTAGGAAATCAGTTTGTATATTTAATCGGTCAAAGAATGTAAACGTTTCTTTGGTAAGTAAATTTACCAATCCTCCATCAACTACCTCTTTTAATTTTTCTTTCCGAACTTTTGGATTTACAACCCTAGCGTGCTCTGATGGTTCATCTGTGCTACTGAGCAATTTATTAGCCATTAACAACTTTTCATCGTCTGTAATGGTGGGATCAAAAAACGATAATCCCACCAACTTTGCATTCAAACACCACAAATGGTTCGAAAATTTGGTCATTGCTATTTCTGCAATGTCGTTGTCACATTCTTTATAGTCTAACAGACTGTGCAAAATACCTAAATCTTGCTTTGGTGCAAGATGAGCCTTTGGAGCATTAAACCAAGCTTTACAATGAATTTTAACTAGGAAAACAGAAATGGCACGCACAGAACTTTCTTCTTCTTTAGACATCTTAAATTGACTTTAAAAACTTGTCGTTTAAGCAGAATAGTAATAATACAAAGGTACTAAATTACCTACATCTAATTATCAATAGGTATTATTTTAAAAAAATCAATCATAAAGAAAAAAAACTCACCAATATCAAAAGTTTCTTCTTGGATTTGTCGGTTCATTTTTGCAAGTTCCTTTTGCGCCTTGATTTCTTCAGCTCGAGACAACTGGAGATCCACTCCAGTCATGGAACCTGGGCGGCCCTTTTGCCTCTGTTTCAAGAGAAACGCCTTATCTTCTTCCGATTTTATCAGAGCCAAGGCATCTTGATGAGCAATATCAAAAAGATCATCCAACTTTTCAAGAAACTGTTTAAATTTGTTCTTGGCCGTTTCCGATGTTTTCTTCCGGTCTTTTTGAAGAGTTCTCCACTCAGCGTAAAGTTTTTCCAGCTTTGTAATTGCATCTTGCTCATGTTTAGTCGGGATTCGAACTTTCTCCCAAAAAATGAACACTTCTCGTACGGTAAGTTTGGCTGATTCTCTTACAGTTAATTTCACAATACGTAAATTATAAAATAAAGCACACTAAACTTGACGATTTGAGGGTATTTTACAACCGGTGATCTGGTGAGTGGCATAGCCCACAAGAAATATTTTATCCTTTGTCCGGCTTTGTACACCTGATGTGGATGCCATTTTTGAGTCCAATAGATAAATAACAGTTAACTTGAAAAATGAAACAAATATATTACAAACCTTAATTTCAATAAACTGTTTTCAAATGTCTTTTAAAATAATAATTATAAAAACAATAACACACACTTGGAAAGTTAAAAAAAACCTTAAAATATCTTTGCTAGATAATTGTTAGATCTAACCAGCTCAAAGGCACTTTAGAAACTAAACTGAATAAATAAAAGGTCGATTGTACGTTGAAGTTAAATCACCATCCCTACTGGTACCAGGTCACGTTTTTGGGGCTAAAGGCTGTTGTAACTCGGTTTGACTTAAAATAACAGCAATTATGTCCAGAATATAAATTTTGAAGAACAAAATTAGCTCTCTTTTGGGATATTAAACGGGTTTTTATTATTTACCGTTCTGGATTTATAGCTCCATATGTCAGCTTTTTAGAGAAAAATATGGATTTTGTCAAACTTTGAGCGACGAGCGGGACGGGTTAACGTCGTTTAATCGAGCTCAAATTTCGACTATCTCAATATCTGGAAAGGGGAATCGTTTTGTGGGGTCCAGCCGAACGAAATTCCGACATTTTTTTCCCCTCTATGAGATCCGGTCACTCTAATATACAAGAATAGTTGGATTTCATTGTATATTATTTTAAAACATGAACATGATTAAATGTGTCTCGAAAATAAGTGATATAAATGTATTTACATACAATTTATGAAATATAACAATATATGAAAATAATAATGATTATTACTAATACTCGTATATATAGAATATATAATAATGAATTCATTATTTTCCTTTTTATTTATCGTATTTCCTATTTTTTTATTGTTTATAATTATATCTAATTATATTTAATATAATTATATCTAATGGTTATGAAATAGAGTTATGTTAATAAGAGGCCAAAAAATTTTTTTTGGATAAATTCAGAATTATTTTACTAAATTGAAGCATTGTTTTTCAGTAACCGCAAAAGAGTTAAGAATTACTTGTCACAATATGTTAGCATTAATAATGTCATTTACAAATCATTTATTTAAATAGTGTGTGTCTGAAGTAATCAGTCGACTTAGCGCTGTTTTAAAACAAATAAATAAATGCGAATTTAAAATAAGTATATTTTTATCTGAGGATTACGTTGAAACAAATTTCCTGACTTTAGATTTATTTATAAATATTAAAATGTTGGGAGTATATAATTACATTTCATTCTGTAAAATTATTGCTATTATGTTTTGTAGTTTTAATAGATTCTATTCATTAGAAAGAAGAAACCAAATAAAAAAAATTAGACAAGCCGTATCGAAATAAGTAATTACCTACAAAATACGTATAAACAAATTTTTGCTTTCAATATATTGAGTATAATTTCTAATATTGTTACCAACACCCCTAACTGTGATGAAGTGTGGTTGCCGCGGCTAGCTCGCAGCAACGGTTGTGGTCCTCAACCCGCTACACTGCATCGGGTGGGGCAACACTACAGAACAAAAAAAAACATCCAACTCACTTTTCTCTTTTCCGCCGGGCATCGTCCTCCTCGACGACAAGCGAGCCCGCTCCATAATCTTCGCCTTAGCCTAACATATCAATATATCTAAACATTATACTTTACTACTTAAATAAAAAATACATACTTACGCCTACTTAATTTTTTTAATTGGACTTATACTTCTCACGATGGGGAGGGCGGCAGCTTCTTTTTCCATATACCGAATGCTGTTGTACCACTCACAAAATTCTGCCTCCTTAGTCTTTTTTTTAAACAAAAACGAATTTGAAATCGTCTCCTCAATATTTTTTTTCTGACATTTTGATTAATTCCACATATTATTGTACAAACATAATTTCACTTATAGGAAATATTTCAGTTTTGTTGCAGGTCTGCACTATATATATTTTTTTAAATTTAAGTTTCAATTTAACTTTCCTTCTCATAATACAACTATTCCTTCATTTCCGTAATTTTTTCTCTCGAACAAAATAAAGACGGTGGCGACTAAAAACGATCGCAACAATATTAGTAATGATCAAAATTATCAAATGGCAAATTATTTATAGAAAGTGATATTGGTACTTTTTGGCGCAAGAATAGTAGTTACATTTTAACAAACGTCAAGCCTAAATATGATTTTATACCTTTCCCCACTGCTTTGTTTATCATTTGTGGGCAATCTGGATTGGTTTGTTTATCATTGGTTCTGAAAAAAAATCAGCCACACTACTACAGTTTTCCACATGGGTTAGTGAACGCAAGCCAAGAGTAATTTCTTTGTATTCTCTGGTAGTACAGAGAGATAACTTCGTCAATCCAAAATCATTGGAAATCGAATGCAAGTGTATAAGCAAAGACGAATAAAAAAAAAAATTCAATTCCCTCCATTTTTATTTACCGTTTCGACCATTTTTTTGGTCATAAGTATAGTGTATGTGAATTTAATGTATTTGGTGCAAGGTGAATTTACTTACATGGTGGCTGCAATGTGAATTTCGTCCCTTCGGAATTGTCAAACATAAGCAATGTGCGATCAAAATAAACGAAATTGAGAGGAATGGAGAAATTCCTAAGAGCTGCATAAAGTGATACACCATTTAATAGTTAAATATACTAAAAATTTCTCCATAATGTTCAAACTTCACAAAAATAACAATTAAAAAATTTTTTTCACTCAAATCAAAACTCTATTTGCAATTGTTTGCATATTTGTTTTGTTCGCATTTTTTTATAATTTCCATTTTGACAGCTACTGAGGGAAAATTGATTCAAAAAAATTTGTTCTTGCAGCAACCACGTAAGAAAATTCACCTTGTTTTGTTGTAACGTATAATATATGTGGGTTGCCATGTGTGTGTAAAGTAGTGAATAACAAACAGCTGTTTTTGTTTACAATTTTTTCTGATCTAAAAACAAGAAAATATTTTATTGAAAATATTATTTCGTAATGTAGAAAGTATTATTAGTAGTTTTACAAATAATGGATGTTCAAGGCAAATACTCGTGCACATGAAACGCACTCAATTATATCGTTTCGAAGCATTGCGGATTCTGGACTGTGAAAATATGCAAAAAATGTAAAATCCTTAATGTACTAGAAGTGTATTTTATAAATAATTTAATTCTTAATTATTCTTAATTTTTGCAAACTGTTTGCTAATTGGATGGCAGTTATGCAAGATGACGTGGGAAAAAAGCATGAGATGTATTCAGCGTGTATAGAAAAGCGAAAACTATTTGAATAAATAAATAAACAGTAAATGAGTTTTTAAAAGTAAATAATTTTATTATTAGTTTTGCACTTTCCATACCACCCAGGGGATATGCAGTGGTACGTTACAGAGTAAATTTTTCATTTGGATACTCGGATCCCCTGTAGGCCTATTACAGGTATTGTATTAAAATAAAAATACTAAAAACCAATTTGTATAAGTTGGTTATATATATTTAATTAAAGATTAAAACTATATAATAATAATAAAATGTAATTAAAAAATAATAAAAAATAAAATATATCACAATATTGAAGTAAATTTATAACACATAAATTATTAATAGATTATAATTTTAAATAAAAATTTGTTACGTCCCCATTGTCATCATACCTGGAACAGACACCCTGGCTAGCTCACTCCTTCTTTTTCTTTGGTGGGTTCCCAACCCGCTGTGCCAGATCGTGGGGCAAACATACACAGACAATTACTACGGCCTCCACTAAGCTGCGTATAGGCTGCCTAATTCAGGCAACAAGGCCTAACTCAAACCCCGCTTTCGCTCTACCTCTATCTACTCTTAGGAGCTCCCTCGACCAGTATAGGCTATCCTTACCGAGCGCGCCACCGCTACGCTCTGTTGAGACCGTATCACACTTTCCTAACGCCTTAAATTAATTCATAGATTCTACTCATTAGCAGAACAAATAAAAACTTTATGCTTTACATCCAACAAAAAGAAAACTTAAATAAAGACGTAAATAAATACTTATATTTAGGAACTTATGCTTATCTTAATACGCTGGACTTATCTTTATTTTTGCCGCTCTGGGTAGGAGGAGTCTGGTCTTCAGCGGTCGATCCGTATCCATTTACTTCCCTTATAATCGGGAAGAATTTGAAAAATTGATGACTATGTAATTCACCTTCTACTACACTTTTTATACAAAGTCGAAGCCACTTTTTTACTTTTCTAATTCGACGACAATGAAAGGAAATCGAAACACTTTTTTTACGCAGCATTAAATAACTACAATACCATTTCTATTTAATTTAATAATTCTATATACTTAATTTATTAAAATATCGTATTCCCGCGTTTTCAACACGACAATAGAACAGAAATTCTCACAAAAACAAATTGCCCTGGATTTAGATGAAGATAGACGAATCGAACGACAACGACCGTGAATTTTACTTTACTTCTTGCCATGCAGAATCTGATTCTTTTCTAAAAATTTTCCGCATTACTTACTGACTTCCAAAATCAGTTTCCTCCGGTACTTCAACTCCCAGCTCTCTCCCTCTGACACCCTACTTTTCACTATCCTATCCACAACCTGTCCGTCCGTCTCTGTCCCACCCACTAAGCATACCCTCTGGCTACAGCTGTGCTTTGTGGGTCAACCAACCAATTCAAGGACAGCTACTAACCTTTCATCATCACTTTTCTTTTTCTTCTCCTTTTCCTTACCAACACGCACTCACGTATTTACCCCACACTAACACTCGATCCACCCACACATGCACCCATATTAGACCAGCTCTCGCGTATTAAAAGTTCCCCTCCACTCAACCTGAGCTTTCAACGCAAAAGCTGTCTAATTCTCTCACACCAAAAAAAAAATAAACAAAAAGTGATGATATAAAATCTCTCCCATATACATACATATATATATATATATATATATATATATATATATATATATATATATATATATATATATATATATATATATATATATATATATATACATATTTACATAAAGATTACCAACCGGAGTATGCAGACACTAAACTGAACAGTCATCTGATGCACCAAATAAGGTAGCAGCCAGCTGATCGTAACAAATTATTTACATATATTCACACATATATGTACATTTAGTATTCCACACTGCATATATACTAATTATAAACGAATAAATTGAGACATTCCTTCAATCTTGAGTGCAATATCATGTTGGTTGAAAAGTGCTTATCACATAAATACATATATTTTTGAGAAGAATCTTGAATGCCCATAATGCATTTCAATTCGTTTCTCCTATGGAAAAGAAAATATACATTAGAGGGAATCAGATTTACTAGGATGAGTGAAATTTGAAAAATATAAACAATTTGTTAAAAATGAAATAAAACGGAAAAAATAGCAACGAAGTGAAATGATACGAATAGTGTAATAAATAAAATGATACAAACAAAATAATGAATAAACGATAAAAACAATAGCAACGAAGTGAAATGATACGAATAGTTTAATAAATAAAATGATACAAACAAAATAATGAATAAACGATAAAAACATATTGAAAATATTTAGAAACCTAAAAAGAAAATAAAAAATGTACATACTAAACGATTAGTTTTTCACACAAACCTTACGGGTGAATATAAAAAAATGTCTGGGAAAACATTTTTATTTTATGACGACTTCCTACTTGTCGATGGGATATCACTCATATCACGGTTCATAGTAAATTAAATTAATAATAAATCATTAAATTAGCATATTTGATGCAAAATATAATGGATATCAAAATGTATTTATTTCTCTTCTTAAATATATATTATTTATGCTGCAATACCTAACACCTTGGGTTTAAATTTTAGTTTGGGCCCCACTTTTATTATTATTCATTATGGAGAAGTGGGAGAAAGGGAAACATTTACAGGACAGTTATTGAAATAGTCTCTTATTTAAGTTAGGGGTGCAAGCTTTTTCAGAAGATTTTAAAATCTTTCAATAATTTAAATATTATTTTTCTTTCAGACACATCGTTGTACTCGTAAGTCACAATGTCCTAAAACCCAAGTAGAGATTAGATTTTATTATTAATAAAATAATAAACTGGCATAGTCGTAAGGCGCACGTGTAATTTAATAAAAATGTTATTATTAAGTAAAAGTCGATTGCTTGCTTTTAGGTGCGCTCATTTGACAGTATAACAACAATCAACTTTCACGATAATGACTGGTCAGCACTTTCCAAATGTGTGCGAGTCAATGGCTGCATTGGCAAACAATTGCAGAATGTGCAAAACCAAATAGTAGGTTAATTAGCAATGTAGAGCAATTAGGAATAAGAATGTAAAGCACTTAGAAATAATAAAATATATCCCTCACAAACTCTAAATCAATTAAGTTTCCTACAATTATTATGGTGTTTCGGATGCATATCAATATAAAATATATATGGTCAATTTTAAGTTATTTGGAAATTTATAACACCTGTTGAATCCAATACATCCAACGGCGCACTGCTTTGTATTCGGCATTATTGTAATATCTAAAAATGAAATATATTAATTGAAAAATATAAAAAATATGTCAATATTTTAAAAAATTACCTTCATTGTGAATCCAAGCTCCGTAAAACAAAAACTATTTCACACAATAAATGTAAATATCAGAGTAGACAGAGAAAGGAAAGTCTTTTTCGCTGCCAGCGTCCGTGCGGACACACCACGATTTTGAGTGGATTCACCACGATTTTGAGTGGATTCACCTTGACTTTGAGTGGATTCACCTTTTTGTGATCTATGCCCAACTTCACTTTATTTTGACATTGGCAATCGGTATAATTTGAAAATTGTTTTGTCGCATCCAATAATTTGCTGCTTTTGCGTCTTTCCCAGCAGCCGTGTCCGGAGATATGATAGCACAAACACATATAATGTAAAAGTTATGTAAATAATATAGTAATTTTTAACTAATTAAACATGTTTAAGACTTACTTCATTTTCTTACATGAAGATGGCTACGAGTGCCTTTGAAAGCATCAAAAAACATATGTTTGTTTTACCAGACATACATATCAGCAGAAATCTCGGTAGTGTCAATCATAAATACGTATATGATTAACTTCATACAGAAAATGTATAATGTCATAGAAATATATATTATACACAAAAATAATATATAAACAATTCTAACACAAATTGCAATTTCAAATTTGTATAATATGTATTGAATAGCTTCGCTAATAAATCTTTGGACAGGCAAAAGTTCACATCATATCATATGCTTGAATATATATATATATATATATATATATATATATATATATATATATATATATATATATATATATATATATATATATATATATATATATATATATATATATATATATATATATATATATATATATATATATATATATATATATATATTACGATATAACAAATATTACTGTTTTTTATTGGCAACGCTACGTTGAGCACGCGAGCAGCCAAATATATATATATATATATATATATATATATATATATATATATATATATATATATATTTGGCTGCTCGCGTGCTCAACGTAGCGTTGCCAATAAAAAACAGTAATATTTGTTATATCGTAATATATATATATATATATATATATATATATATATATATATATATATATATATATATATATATATATATATTCAAGCATATGATATGATGTGAACTTTTGCCTGTCCAAAGATTTATTAGCGAAGCTATTCAATACATATTATACAAATTTGAAATTGCAATTTGTGTTAGAATTGTTTATATATTATATATATATATATATATATATATATATATATATATATATATATATATATATATATTTGGCTGCTCGCGTGCTCAACGTAGCGTTGTCAATAAAAAACAGTAATATTTGTTATATCGTATATATAATATATGATAAAATACGTTCCTGCAAATTTATTTGTTATATCGTATGTATAATATATGATAAAATACGTTCCTGCTAATTTATTTGTTATATCGTATATATAATATATGATAAAATACGTTTCTGCAAATTTATAGGAATTGTGTTAAGTCCAGTAATTAATTTAACTTTTAATTGCACAAAACGCTCTATAACACTTCACCACAACTTCAGCACAGAAAAAGAAAGAGGGTTGAATGAAAGGCCGGAAGCACGAAGTGTGTTGTTCAGCAGCCAACACAGGCTAGTTCCGCTTGCCCATAAACAGATGTTAATAGATGGCGCGTGGAACTAGTGCCTGCTTGCGTTGGCTTTCCCGACAACTGGGTGGGGGTAGTGGTATCGCCACAGGTACTCCTCCCCCAGTGATCGGCGCAGGAAGCGCGGAGAACGATACCCGGATCCTCAGATGACTCCGTGGATGGATCGCTGGCGGGTCATTTGTCGCTGACGATGACGACAATTGCGGCGATGGCGATCGGGTTGGCGATGGTGGTCGGGGTGCCTGCAGCGATGGCGCCGATGTTGAGTCACTCACCTCGAGGTAGTCCGGCTACAAGCAGTCCGTAGAGATGGCTTTCTCTACGTCGTTCAAGTCGATGACGAAACTCTTGTCGGATTACCTTATGGAGGCCCGTATATGGCGGCTCGAGTGGCGTCCGGATTTTGTCCAGCTTGCAGAATACGTGCGTACAGGTGCGCAATTCTTTGAAGACGAACGGCTTCTGTCTCGATTGGTTGGACATTGGTACTGGCCTGATCGCTTTTACCAGCTTGCGCAACTGCTCGACGAAAACCGGTTGGGTGGTAGGGTCGTTCTCTTGTCCGAAGAATTCTCCAGGCAGGCGGAGTTGGGTGCCGAATAGCAATTCGGCTGGAGTTGCTTTGAGGTCCTCTTTGTATACCGTCCACATCCCCAATAGCACTGTTGGCAAGGCGTCTGGCCATGGTGATTCTGGACTGCACACCAAGGCCGCTTTTATTGTGCGGTGTAGTCTCTCCACCGTGCCGTTTGACTGTGGGTGGTAAGGCGTTGTGTGAACATGGTTAGCACCCGTCATTTTCGCGAGAGCTGTGAATAGCTCCCCTTCGAATTGACTCGGCGCGATTGTGGCGATGGACCTTCCCGTGTTGGCATGGTTGGCATTCACGGGCCCAGCGGTGAGCGTCCTTGCGCATGCTTGGCCAGAAGTATTTCGCCACCAGACGTTTCGCCGTTGCTCGACCACTCGGGTGGGATGATCCGTGTACGATGCCAAACGCCGCTCGACGCAGGTTGGGTGGCAAATAGGGCCGTGTCGACCCATCGGTAACCAGACAGTAGATCTCGCTGTCATTGAAAACGAGACGATCCAGTTGGAAACGAGGGTTCTCCAGCAGGTGAGGCAGCTCTACGTCAGAGGCTTGCTCCCGGCTGATAGTGGCTTCGTGGAGGATGGAAGGCATCGTGACCGTACAGGTTTGCGAAAGTGCGTCTGCCAAAACGTTTTCCCCCCCGGGAACTTACACAAATCATGCGTTGAACTGGAGGACGTAGTCCAGGTGCCGGCTCTGCCTCGGCGTTGCCGTGTCCGAGCGTTGGTGTGCGGCGAAGGTGAACGGCTTGTGGTCCGTGTGGATTGTGAAGACGTGTGCCTCCAGGATCCTCCTGAAGTGTCTGACTGCGGCATACACCGCGAGCAACTCCCTGTCGTAGGCGCTGTAGCGAGTTTCTGGGGGACTGAGCTTCCTAGAGAAGAACCCCAGAGGCTTCCAGGTCCCATCGGGTTGCTCTTGGTTGAGTGCCGCTCCGATGGCGGTGCTCGATGCGTCGGTGTAGAGAGCGATTGGCGCGGTAGGCGAGAGGAAGGCTGAATCTGCAGCTGCTGCGATACTCGCCTTGCACTGCTGGAATGCCTGCTCCGTTTGCGTCGTCCAGCTAATCGCCGCCTTCTTCTTCGTTAGGTTACTCAGAAGCTCGTTGAGCGAGGTCTGTAGTTCCGCGGCGTGCGGTATACACCTGCGGTAGTAATTAACCATACCCAGGAAACGTCTCAGCTGGGTAGAGTCTGTCGGGCTTGGAAAGGCGTCGATCGCCTCGATCTTTGGGCGCGGGGGCCTGAACCCCTCTTTCGAGACTTGATACCCAGCGAATGTAACTTCCTGGGCACTGAGTTGGCATTTGTCCAAGTTGATGCGTAGGTTCGCCGCTCTCAGCGTCTCCAACAATTGGCTCAAATGATGCAGCTGCTCGTCATGCGTCTCGGATGCGATGAGCAGGTCGTCTACGTAGCCCTTCACGAAGGGGAGTTTCCTCAGTAGGTGATTAATTACCCGCTGAAGCGTTTGCGCGGAGTTACGCAGGCCTAATGGCATACCCACGAACTCGAAGAGGCCGAAAGGTGTTGTGACTGCCGTTTTCGGGATGTCAGCTTTGGCAACCGGGATTTGGTAGAAGGCTTTCTGCAGATCGATTACAGAGAATACTTTTCCCCGGCTCTCCTGGATCAGGTCCTCGATGATCGGTAGAGGATATCGGTCTGGCAAGGTACACGCGTTGAGGCGGCGGTAGTCGTAGTAATTGAATTCAAAAATTTTTTGGAACCGTACACACTGTTAATGTATCAGAACAAATAACAGGAACAAGCGACGAGACGAGAGAATTTTTAAACAGCAAAATCCGGACTTTGTCGTAATTTGAATATTTTCAGTACACGAATGTAAATAAGGTTATTTTTCTCTCTCAAATGAGCAATCAACAATTAATCCGAATACATCCACAGTAAAAACACCAATTTTAAACGCGCGCGGCAACAAAATTAATGGGAAACAACTTTCTTCCCAAACACTTTAAACTGCACAGAAACCGTTCTTTCCCTACCACTCCTTAAATGTTTTTTTCCCTTTTTTCTTAAAACCGTATTTTTTCCATTTCCTCGGCCTCTTCCGCTATTCCATCATTGACCGCTCCAGCGGTCAAGACGGTCAGTTACCTTTCTTTCGAATTTTTACTATTCTGAGGCAGCGCCATCTCTACCTCAGAATCGTCAGGTAGGTTTTTGACTGGCCGCATTCACTAGAAAAGCGGACAAGTGGAAGGAAGAAAAGAAGGAGAGAAGCAAAACAAACATACAGACGGTAGACGCCAAAAACCACGATCGCAACAAATGTTGCAATAAAGTGGACTTCTACATGAATAATATGAATGGTTTTACATTATTTATACTGCAAGTTTCTTGCTAACACTTTAAATCAAACTAAAAATTAACTATTATTGTTATTTTAAATAGATTATTAAATAAGTAAATTCAAAAATATACTTACGACTAAGCTACAATAGGCCTTCGACCTAAAATTGTGTTGTAACTTATATTTGATATATCATATCACATAATTTTAGAGGTTCACAACTATTTACATGTTTTCTTTGTGAAATTAAAGAGTAAGTCAAATACGTGGAAAGTGAATTCAGGAATTACGATAGTTAGAGCTAAAGGGGGGTGCACTGTATTTTTACCACCCCATACATCAATTTTAAAACCTGCTCACACTAGCAGAACTCGCACAAATTCATTCATATCAAACGTCTATTCTATATATTCTTTGGTAAGACCATGTTCATTACACTGCGGCCACACGATCAATTTCTTGCCCATCAAGCTCTCACATGTATTGTCTGTCAAAAACTGTTCAAGTTGAGTTTCGACGTAGGCTGCATTCAACTTGATGGGCAAGATGATATTCAATTTATTTTCAAAATGCCGTCGTCACATATGTATGTATTGAAACGTGATAGCTCAGTGAAAAGGGATTGCATACTTTTAGGATCCCATCTGGAGTTTGAGAATGAGTGCACCACCCTGTGTGTGTAAGTCAAGACACGAACTATTCGTATAAAGGTTTACTTAAGAACACCCTGTAGGTGGTGTAACATAATGAAAGCTTCCTTTGAGGTGTATATCAAGTTCTAGAAAGATCGAGATATTTCTCCTGTATTGTAGAAATTTCCACCTCAACCATTCGAAACTATAAAAAGCACGAGCCTGTGCAAAGTCGAGGATTCGAACAGAGATCGTGACAGTGTGTACATAGAGCATTATAATCAAAGCAGCAGTATTTGTAATTGTGTAAAGTGATGAAATGCATTATTAAATAAAGTGACTAATGGTTTGTGAAATAAAGTGCAAATAATAACTAAGTAAACTTTAAGCCTAATATTAAATGTGTAAATAGCAATAATTAAATAAAGCTAATTATTTGAATTTAACCAACGATTGTTTGATTACTACACAATCCAGTGGTACGAGTCCGAGTACAGAGAGTTAGAGAAATTGTCAGGAGGATAATTTTTTGAGAGAGTAAATTGTCAAGAGGGCAATTTCGTAACAATTGGTGTCAGAAGTGGGATTGTGTATCTGTAATAAGCATGGTTAAATTTGAAAAACTGAGATTGGAGCAGCTCAAGAAGGAGCTTGAGCGTTTAAATTTGCAAACACAAGGGTTTCAAGCGGAGCTGCAGGTGCGATTAAGAAGCGCTTTAGAGGAGCAGGGTATAGATGTCGATGAGCATGAATTCCAATGTGAAGAGCCAACGACATCTCGACACGAAGAAGCACCTCAAGGAACTAATACTGGTAACTTCGACATGAACGCACTCCTCGGGGCAATACAATCCGTCAAACAAGCTGTAAAAGAGGATGTCAAAGAACAGTCACAGCAAAGTTCTCAAGCTGTCAAAGAACAATTACAGCAAAATTCTCAAGCTGTCAAAGAACAATTACAGCAGAGTGAAACACGACTTGCTCAACTGAATTCACAGCAGATGAAAGAAATGTCTGATATGGTGGACAGGAATTTTTGTGAAATTGAGACACGGCAGGAATCGTTCGAAAAATCTGTAGAACAAAAATTCATTGCGAACGAGCAAAAGCAAAACGATTTTAAGCAACAAATAGAGCAAAGAATTCACCTACTACAGGAAGGTGCATTGCCTGTGCCACCTTTATCCTCAATAAAACTGAAGCCTCCTACCTATGATGGAACCACAACATTTAGTGTCTTCAGAATGCAGTTTGAGACTACCGCTAGCACAAATGGTCTGAGTGCTCTCGAAAAAGTGGCTGCATTAACCGTTTCATTGAAAGGTGCTGCCGCTGATGTGCTTCAAACTATCTCAGAAAGTGAGCGAGACTGCTATGAAAGCTTAATGAATGCCGTTCAGCGCAAGTATGGTAGTGAACATCGCAAGCAGATGTACCAAGTAGAGCTACGAATACGTGTCCAAAAGAGTGGTGAGTCTCTTCAACAGTTTGCGGCGGAAGTGGAGCGGTTGGCTCATCTTGCCTACCCAGGAGAGATCACTGAGAGGTGTATGATGGACACCTTCGTATATGGCATTCGCGATGCAGAGATAAAGCGTTCTGGAATAACTAATCCGAAAGCTACATATATGGAGACAGTAGCTAGCGCTTTGTTATCAGAGACAGCAGCATTGGTGTGTCGGTCAGAATGCACAGCCCAGAGTCGAGAACAGACAAAGTTTCACGGGCAAATGCTTTACCTGCGGTGATGTGGGGCACATGGCTCGTGATTGTCAGTTGAGATGGAAACGTTATGCAACACACGCTCGGGTAAGATTGCCAAAGCAAGACAAAGTCCGAATTAGGGAATCGGAAAAGATTGTCAAGCCGGGAAATGAACGGACTCCCACAACTGATGGCCCAAGAATCTTCGTTTCTCAGATGGCGCGGAAAAATAATAGCCTAACTGTCAGCAGTGTAATAAGCGGAAGAAAAATTGTGGTAACATTGGATACGGGGGCATCACATTCCATAATTAGAAGCGATCTCGTTCGGAGAATCGAGCCGCTTCAGGGAATAAGTTTGCTTACGGCAACTGGAGATGATGCACCGGTACTTGGAAAAGTTACACGGAAAAGCATTATCGGCACCACAACAGTGACGCACGAGTTTATAGTTACGGATATTGTGGATGAAGTAATCTTAGGTGTGGATTTTATGATACGGAATGGATTCACGCTAGATTTCAAAAGCCGAGTGCTGAAATATGCGAACACCGAAAATACCGTTATTCTTCGTTAAACAAGCCATTGTATCGCGGCGGACAAAAATCCCACCCAAGTCAGAGGCAGTTATACGGGCCAAAATGGGCAGAGATGTTGGGAAGCATAAGAGCCGAATCGTACCAGAAAAAGTAGTCAATATTTCAAATACCGTTGAAACCATAGCGAAAAAGAAGGTAAGGTGCCAGAGAATCTCAGCAATTGTAAACTGTGAGACGCAACCGCGAGTCACGAAAAGCAAGATACGAGCTAATAAAAAGGGTACCCGACGATCTGGCGAAAGAATGGACTAAACAGTCATCTACAGTACTTCCATGCAGCAATTGTATACCTAAAAAACGAGGACAGTTGACAGAAATTCATGGAAACAGCAGAAATCGTACGCAACTGATGAGTGATAAAAGGAAATCGAGATATGATGTACGAGTAAACACCAAGGGATTTCAGGAAGGGCAACTAGTTATGCTTCATAATCCGCAAAGGAAAAGTGGATTATCGCCAAAACTGCAAACACACTGGGAAGGACCTTATAAGGTGATAAAACGGATAAACGATGTTAGATACCGCATCCAGTAGACGAGAAATGTCAGGAGCAAAATGAAAGTCGTTCATTTAGAGAGGCTATCTCCTTATAAAGGTTGCAGTACTATCCTTGTTCGGGACGAACAAGTTTAAGCGGAGGGCAGTGAAACGTGATAGCTCAGTGAAAAGGGATTGCATACTTTTAGGAACCCATCTGGAGTTTGAGAATGAGTGCACCACCCTGTGTGTGTAAGTCAAGACACGAACTATTCGTATAAAAGTTTACTTAAGAACACCCTGTCGGTGGTGTAAAAGAATGAAAGCTTCCTTTGAGGTGTATATCAAGTTCTAGAAAGATCGAGAAATTTCTACTGTATTGTAGAAATTTCCACCTCAACCATTCGAAACTATAAAAAGCACAAGCCTCTGCAAAGGCGAGGATTCGAACAGAGATCGTGACAGTGTGTACATAGAGCATTATAATCAAAGCAGCAGTATTTGTAATTGTGTAAAGTGATGAAATTCATTATTAAATAAAGTGACTAATGGTTTGTGAAATAAAGTGCAAATAACAACTAAGTAAACTTTAAGCCTAATATTACATGTGTAAATAGCAATAATTAAATAAAGCTAATTATTTTAATTTAGCCAACGATTGTTTGATTACTACACAATCCAGTGGTACGAGTCCGAGTACAGAGAGTTAGAGAAATTGTCAGGAGAGCAGATAATTGAAAGCCGAATTGATTCTCGTCTTGAAACATAAATTGATAATCAAGGCGACGATAAAGTTCTAAAAATATGTATGGGTTTGTAAAAAGTATGAGTGTATTGCGACTTGATGGTCAAGAAAATGATCGTGTGGCCGCAGTGTTAGCCTCATAGAGACGACTTATTTTGACGTCTATTGGCAAAGTGGTGAGGAGAAAAGTTACGTGAGGCGAGAATTTTTATTTTGTTAAAAATTTCTGTACTCATTTTAACATTTGCTGATTTGACGTTTGCTGTTTTGGCGCTTGCTG
Source organism: Clusia tigrina (assembly GCA_920105625.2). Classification (NCBI taxonomy): domain Eukaryota; kingdom Metazoa; phylum Arthropoda; class Insecta; order Diptera; family Clusiidae; genus Clusia; species Clusia tigrina. Next base: position 327,221,202 of record OV050030.1, read on the forward strand.
ATGTGAAATTTACTGATTTCACATTTGCTGGTGTAATATTTATATCAGCACGCAAAAATTAAATTTATTTTTAAATAATGAATTGGAACCGAACTCACAAACAGTTAACCTCATATCGCTTTATGAGCAAAATCCATTGCTTTATAATACGAGTCCGAAGCGTTAGCATTATTTAATAATATTAAAATACAAATACTTTCTTTCTCAATATCACTCATTTTTAAATGAATTATTAATTTTCTTCTGCTATAGATTTATGTTGCTAAAAGGAAAACAATATTATGTTGCTAAAAGGAAAACAAAATATTCTGACAACTTGCAAATGTCAAAATGATTCGGCGGTGTTCAGAAAAGATTTTAGTATACATAATAAGTTGGCTCTCTGAGGCTATTGTGAACATGGTCTAAGACAGTATTCGCTTACGAAGATAATAATAGCTGTGTTTCTTTCAACACGAGTCTGAATAAAACGCTGGCTTATCCATACATATGGACCGCTTAGTTAAGACAAGGTGCTTGTATGCGATCCAAAAATGTATTTTTGTCATTATTTTGTAATTTTTCGGTATATGTCGGCATGAATTGTTCGAAATAATGCTTCAGAGAATTACGAGGAATCCTTTCCTAACCTACACCAATTGCTTCTCGCGAATAATATTTTCTTCCTCGTCTTCCCTTTCCGATGATGACAACTCCAGCAGCGATATCAACACATTAATAATTATACTATTTATTGATCTGGCTGTGTTCACACAAACATCATCAACTTCTTGCGGGATAGGAGAAGATGAATCTAAAATGAAAATCCAAGCATGCTTGTATGAGTATGAAATATTTTATTGAAATAGAAGTACCTTCGATGGTGTCAATCTGCGATTCCCCCGCCACATGTCCCATGAGCATAAATTTTGTTTGGCTGGAACCTGGTTCGAATGATTGAAATGAACTAATACAACTTAATTAAATTGTTATCTACTTACTTCTTCCATCGTTAATTCGCTTATATTTATTATTTTACGTTGATTTACTTTAGAAATATATTTTTAATTTACAGAATATACAATCTTATGTTTTTCAATCATATGTATTTTTGATTGCAAATTCTAACAATTAAAAACTTATCCAGTAAAAACTTGTAAGTTTTTTCACAGCGAACTGTCACTTTACTCTCTCAGTTTCTCTCCCGTTTTAATTTTTTTGAAACCTTTCAAACAAAAATGATGATAATTTGTACAAATTTGTACAAACTTTTTGTACGCAACCTAATACTATAATACATTTAAATATAATTTTATTACAATTTTTTCTATTTATTTTTCAGACGGAAACTGTAGATAGTAATGAAATCAATTCTCTTTACCGCAAAAGAGAAATAGAGACTGCTGTGGCGGCATCCAACCAACAAATGATCCCCTCAGTCAATAAAGCTGGGAAAGAAGTCTATTATCCACCTGAGCATGAAATAATATTAACCAAACGTGAAGAAATGGCAGCTGAATCCGCAACTGGAGTAAGGATCAGCAAGTGTTGGATAATTTAAATACTCAAATATATTGAACTTATATTTTCAGGGTCGTTGGGCTAAAGGCTCAGGAATGAACGAATATCAATCTCGCTATAAAACTAAAATTAATACAAAATCTGGTGGTGCTATGGTTCCAGTTTGTTTACCACTATGTTGCGCTATGCCTTGTTCCATCATGTAAATTGTTAACAGAGTATTCTAGTGCCACATAAACGAATCGTATATCAAATATATATATTTCTCTATTTTTGATGTTTTACTAATTTATTCGATTAATTCTGAAGACAAATTTTTCTATTTTTTATATAAGTTGAAAAAAAAGTTAATAAAAAATATATATACACTATTTTAAAGGCCTTATTCACGATGCTTTAATAAAAATTTTTATGTCCACACCAATATACCTTTAAGAGGTAAAAACCTTCCCGAAAATTTCACTTTGCTTTCAGCTTTTATGTTCAAAAATTTAAAGAGCGAAGTTAAAAAGCAACGGCGAACAGAACATTAAGGAACAGATAAAGTTGCAGCTTTTGATTTGATTTTTATTATTTATTCCAAGTATTATAGATCAAGTCAAGACACAGGTTAAAAATAGCACTGAGCATGGATATGACCTGTGGGCAGTCGTGACAATGAGAAAAGCTAATTTTCATTATTTGATAAATAAGACGAAGTCTGAGCCAATGCTGGCTGAGAACGCCTTTCGGGAGGTTTTTACATATTTGAGGTATATTGGTCCACACATAATGCCATTAAAAACATTCGGGGTCTTCCAAGCTTTCGGATGATATCCCAGCTTGAATACTGCTTTGTATATGTAGAGTAGCTGCCTAATTGCAAATCATTGTAGCTGATTACATCAATAACTTCTGCCATTTTTGCATTACGTTGTCCATGTAGTAGCTTGACTAATCAAGTATGGGACTAGTACTTTGCTGTTTGTTGAATTTGGCTAAAAAAAAAACATTATTTTTATGTTCAACACCCTTTTCTGCATCAAATCTTGCCAATTTGCGTATGTCCGCCTCTTTGCGTTTGTTGCCTTTCATAACGAATAATCAGTTACTGTTGAGGAGGCTATGTTCTGTTGATTTTGCGAAATTATGATTTGCAATTTTCCAGTTGAATTTTAAGTGCTGAAGCTTTGCTCTTTTGCTATGACTAGTTGTTTAATTTCAATTGAAAAACTTACTTACTTTCGAAGCTTTACCCAGTTTTGTAATTGTGTTGGATAGCCTAACTTGGATATTATTGTTTGCACATAAGTTAATGACTTTTATAATCACGGGTCACGGGTCCAAAGATAAAACATATGTATCTTGATTCTACATGTAACTGATTAAAATACATATTTTTTGCTATATCGAAGTCAATCAGTTTTGATATTTTTCGTTTATCTGTTTGCCAATATGGTTCGCTGACCTGATGATATAACATCTTACTTACTTACTTAGGTGGCCACGAGTACCCACCGATCTTGTAAGATCTCGCCAAACGCCTTCTCCAATATGTTATACCAAACATGGTTAGGGTTTCCTCGACTCGCTCCTTCTAGTGGAGGCATGTTCGTTTTCTATGTCGTCTCCAAACGGCTTTGCTTCGAACACGGCAGGAGCTTCTTCGTCCATATTTGTAAGTCAGCGCAGATGTTGTATGGTGATGCGCTTGAATATGTCATTATCGGCGCATAGCTCGTACGCATCATCGTTCATCCGAATCAGATAGGCGTTGCCAACATGAATAGGACCGAAGATTTAATTAAGAATCATCTCCAACATCCTAAGCGGTCTGCGACACGACCCATGCTTCTGTGCCGGAGAGGGAGCAAGTGTAGGATGAAGGTCTTGTATGGTATCAGTTTTGTCGGTCGGGAGAGAGTTCAACTGTACATTTGCTTACCGAGCCCACAGTAACACTTATTAGCAAGGGTGATTCTTCGCTAATCTCCAGGCTTAAGTCATTTTCGGTGTTAACTGAGGGGCCAAGGTATGTGATTTTTTTCACAACTTCCAAAGTGCAGTTGCTCATTGTATCATAAACGCTGCTTATCCCTATTTATGAGCAGCACATACTTCGTCTGACCCTCGTTCACCGTCAAACCCACCATCCCTTAATCTTTTTCATTAGTGGAGAAAGGTGCCAAACATCTCGCTTACAACGTCCAACAATATTGATGTAATCAGCTTGCAGGACGAAAATGAACAGGTCGCTGGATAGTCTGAAATCACTTATGGTATTGAATGGTTCAGATAGGTACTATCCTACTTTTCCATAGGTGGAGGTGCTGCTCAATGTTATTCTGCAGAGCCGTATTAGCTTCGCAGGAATACCGAACTCAAACATGGAGGCATATAAGAAATCCATTATCGGGATATCGAAAGCAGCATTAAAATCTATAAGGGGATGATGGGTGTTGATCTGTTTCTCGTGGTTTAAGTATGATGATTTGATCGGATGGTGGACATTCCAGGTATAAAACTACACTGATAATATCCAATCAGTATGTTGCCATATGGCTTTAGTCTATCACAAAGTATGCGCGATAGAACCTTACAAGAGATGGCAATGACGGTAGTTGGCGCTTGTCATCGAGTAACATTTCTTCAGCACAGGATAAAGGACACTAAGACTCCAATTTCCAGGCATGGGTATATATATTTGATAAATTTCATCGTCCCCGGCCTCGAACAATTTTTGAGATAGTCGATTGAAATTCGGGCTTCCTCATGCCTAGATGGTGGAATGTCCAATTATCGTCATTGATTGGTGAGGCGGCATTGGTGGTATCATCAACTGGCTTAATATAAAAGGAATGCTCGCTCCATAATATCAGTGTGCACTGTTCCCAGATTCCCATTTTTGTGTCTACTGGTAAATGCTCGGGCTTATAACCTTGAAGGAGGACTAGAATACTGATCAAATCGTGCTCAAAGCTTTTCATCAGAGTAGAGTAGTTTACGAACAAAAACGAATGCATAATATGAACAAAATTAAATTTGTGGAGAGCCATTCCCTTGTTCTTCAGAGAATAGGGCTAAAAATTTCTTAGCAGTTATTCATAGTGATGTGTGCGGGCCAATAAATAAAGACTCAATTGGTGGATCACGATATTTTGTACCGCGACGATAAGTCGCGATATATACATATATATGGTGATGAACGTTTTAAAATCATTAAAGCCATGAATATATATTATATATTAAAAAAGTGTTGAAGATTTTTAAACCAGAATGGTATAAGGCGGCGGAGGACTGCTCGCATACACCGCAGCAAGACGGCGTGGCAGAGCGTGTTTATTTTACTTTGGTAGAGACGGCGCAAGTTTTTGGGCAGAGGCAGTAAGAACTGCAGTTTATTTACGAAATAGAGCTGGAACGAAATCACTTTTTAATGATAAGCATGGACTGGTAAGAAACCAGGTGTGACACATTTAAAAATTTTCGAGTCAAAGGCAATTGCAATTGACAAAACTCAGTCAAAAAAATTTAGACTAAAAGGCAGATTGGTGGACTATTCCAACACTTCTAAAGCTTACCGTTTAATGGATCCAGAGTCTATAAAAGTTATTATTAGCAGGAACGTAATATTTATCGAAGGGCTGTACAACAGTAACAATGAAGATCAGTGCAATATCATTTTTCTGGATACAGAAAACATTGCATTTGGGTTTCCTGAAGGTGAAATTAATTCAAAACAAAGCTGATGAAAGTTTTGCAGTAGCTACCATTAATAAATAATGTAGAATTGGGAATATATGGTCCTGGTGGTCCCAGATTTATTCGCACCAGAGCTCCAGGTCGTCCATGTAAAGAGATTCAAATATTAAATTTCATAGAAAGCAAAGAAGAAAAAGTACCTTCGTGTGTCAATGTGGCTATGAGCAGCGATTATTCAGAGTACTGGAAGGATTCCATGCAGAAAGAGCATGATGGATTAGTCGAGAATCATACTTGGTCACTTGTAGATTTGCCAGTAGGCAAAAAAGGAATCAATTGTTTATTTGTGTACAACATAAAAATAAATGCAGCTGCGCTTCAAGAGCTGTTTGGTGGTAAAAGGCTGTAGTCAACAATTCGGTGTAAACTTCGCCGAAAGATTGTCACCAATTGTAAAGTACGCGACAATTCGTATGCTATTTGCGGTGGCGTGCGAACGTGAGTTCTATTTACATCAAATGGATGTATAATCATCGTATTTGAACAGCGACTTGCACGACATTGTATTTATGAAGAGGCCTGAAGGCTTTATTGGCAAAAAAATTTCCAAATCGAGTTTTTAGGCAATATATGGGCTGGAGCAGATCGGGCGTGAATGGAACGCAGTTCTTAAAAAAATGGAGCTTCCACCGTATGCCAGTGAGCCCTGCGTTTACACTGAAAATGAAAATGGTAACTATAACATAATCGCTGAGACCAAGGTGAATTTATTTACAAGGTGGATGCAAGAGCAAATTTTTTTGAATCGATTTCCCCTCAGTAGCTGTCAAAATTGAATGTTTAGAAAAATGCGACCAAAACAAATATGAAAAAATTGCAAATTGAGTTTTGATTTGTGTGAATAAGTTTTTTAATTGTTATTTTTTGTGAAATTTGAACATTAAAAAATTAAAAAATAAACAATATGCGAAGCAAATGTGTGATGTGTAGTAAATACTCGGGTAAAGGAAATGGATCGTTTTTCCGTGTACCCAAAAATGAGTATTTCCGACAACAGTGGGTGGATGTATGTGGTGTTAATTTTAAAAAAACTGCAGTTATTTGTGGAGACCATTTTTTGCCCAGTGATTTCATAAATGGTCCTGGAGATGTGTGTGCAATAAAACGGTTGCTGCCAAGTGCTGTGCCTTCTTACTCCATTCCCAGTGTGATACTTTGGCTCCCTTCCAAAAGGGTATTTTGTTGTCAAACATTTCGCTTCGCTTGCTGCATGAATATGTGTCGGACAGGTACGGAATGCAATATATTTGCACATATAGATTAAACCAGGATATTCTTGAGCACTTCTTTGGAGCCATTCGCAGCAAAGGAGGATTACATGATCATCCCAGCCCAAAAGATTTTAAATTTAGACTACGAAAATATATTCTAGGTATTTTTCTCAAAAAACTTTTGTGGACGTTCAATATTTACTAATTGTGTGTTTTTACAGCAAAGGAGCTGCTATTTGTGTTTGTTCAATGTTTAGTAATTGTGTTGAAACAGTTTCTAACATATCGTTGAAGGTAACCCAGTAGTAATGTGTTTGTGATAGTAGGATTTATTGAAAAACTTAGATATATATTAAAACATATTTCTCTAAATAATCAGCACGAAATACAGAATTTTTACGTGGAACCGGTAATGTGGAGGGAGACGACACGGAGTGGTTAAATTTATCTTTTGACCATTCTGATTCTCAGAGCACTGTTAATCCAAATGACAGTACCGTAACTTTCACTCAAGATTTAATTGAGCCTATGGATGCTCTCGAGTGTGAAAACATTGTTGAGAATGATAGTGTGCCCGACCTGTTTCCACAGGAACTAGAGTCAATTTCTAACACCGATATCGATATTCTGCATGAAGATAGGTTAGAATATGTCGCAGGATATATAATTCGTAAACTCAAATTGGAAGAGTTTGAGGAGAATATAGACACTGGTACTTGGGTGGATCAAGTATCTAAAGGTTGGTTAAAGAAACCTTCTACAAATTTTTTAAATAAAATAAAGAGTTTGGAAAGCATCTTTAATACAACAAATGGAAATGAAATTGTGCACGCACCCAATTTGCAAAGTAGATTAGTTGCGTTAAGTTCAGCTGTTGAATTGCCTACATTAGCTACATCGTTGTTTTATAAATGCCGGATGCATTTTCGCATCAAACAATTGAATAAACGGTTGAAAGTGCAGAAAGCAAAACAGCGCATAATGGGCAACAATAAACTATTAAGGTTTATTAGGTAAATATTGAAATAATTGTTATAATATTTATATATTCATATTCTTTATATTATATTATTGATTTATTTTTATTCTAGATTTAGCGAACTACTTCAGTGCATGCGACAACAAATGCAGCTGGGACTGTCTCAGGTTACTTTCAATAAATATTCTGCATTTAAATATTCAAACACTGCACCACTTTATAAATATATTTGTATAAACTTCTCTTTCATATATACATATATGAATAATTTCTCACTCACATACTGAAAGTAAAAGAAATTATAAGTCTATTTAACTATTATATAAATATTTGTGTATTTTCGTACCATTTTAACCAGCTTTTATGTATTCCTCCATTCCTCTCAATTTCGTTTATTTTTATCGCACATTATCAATTTGAAAGTCATATGCCTGAAGCTGAAGAGACCACCTGGTCTCTCAAGTCTTTTATTGACATGAGCCACTTCAAGGTAGCGTAATCCGTGATCACGGTAAAAGGCATCAGCACCACATAGGCCCTGAATCGTCTCACCGCTAGAATAGCCGCTAAACACTCTTTTTCCGTTACACTATAATTAAGTTGACAACTGTTCATTTTACATGAATAATAGGCTATTGGCCGTTCGTTCTCAGCTTCATCTTTCTGAAACAGCACCGCCCCGACTCCATAATTGGAGGCATCGCACAGAATATAAAACCTCTTCTTAAAATCTGGGTGCGCTAGTACCGGAGCCGTGGTGAGAGTCTGCTTTAACTTCACAAACGCGACATTTGCATCCGGATTCATGACAAACTTCACGCCTTTCCTAAGGGTGTCCGTCAAAGGCGCGGACATATCAGCAAAATTGGCCACGAATCGCCTGTACCAACCGGCCGTCCCCAAAAAGCTCCGTACCTGTCTGGGTGTCTTCGGCACCGGAATCCTTCTTATTGCTGACACCTTCTCCGGATCCGTCTTCAACACTCCATGACCTATCACAAACCCCAGATATTTCAACTCCTTACAGCAAAACTTTGACTTCTTCAGCCCCACTGTAAGATTCGCGCTGGAGAGACATTTCGTCGCGATACACAAATACATTTTCTCTGAGCCGCTGCGGAATAACCTTGTCCATCAGCCTGCATAGCCTCTGTGCCGCATTACATAGCCCAAATGGCATTACCCTCTACTGGTACAGAGGTCTTCCGGGTATAGTAAAGGCTGTAAAAGCTTTACTACCCTCCTCCAAGTCAATCTGCCAGAATGCGAATTTGAGATCTATGCTACTGATGAACACGGCCTCGTCTATACGGCTCAATATACCTTCAATATTCTGTATAGGGTACGCGTCCTTCACCGTGCGCTCATTTAATTTACGTGCATCTAAACACAAGCGATTCTTCCCCGGCTTCCTCACTAAAGTAACTCGGCTGCTCCTGGGACTCTCACTTTGTTCAATAACACCCAGCGCTAGCATCTGATCCACCTCAGCATACAGCAACTCTTGCACTGCTGGCGATACGGGATAATACCGATCTTTTATTGCCTCAGCACCTTGAACCAACCGTATACTGTGTTTCTCCAAAGAAGTTCTGCCTAGCCCACACTCTTCGTACGCACTGAATTCTGTTTCGTTTTCTCTAGTTGCTCCTGCTGAGTCTCAGTTAAATCATGGCGCCCAGCGACATTAACCTCATCACTGGAATCCTTTTCTCCCGGCTCCGTGCCCACTTCACTTACCCCAACAATTTCCGGAGCTAACCCAAAATTTTGCCAGAAATCAACTGCTAAATAGACCTCTTGCTGCAATGCGGGACATAGGTAAAATACTACACTTTTTATTTCTCCTTTGAACCGCACTGGTAATATGATTCGCCCAGCACTTGCTGCTTATAACCTCCAGCTGTGCTTACCAGCGTGAAATACTTTTGCACTTCAAATCCCAATTCACTAATTAATTCCCTACAAATTTTTCCCTAGGACACTAACCGACGCCCCTGTATCCAGTAACCCCCGCAACTTTCTACCTTGAATTTCAATCTCGGCGAACGGTCTTATCTCCACCTGAATACTGCGCCCCACAGCCTCAACTACCTGCCGTTTTTTAAGGACTCTTAACTTATACCTTAACCTAGCTTTTTCCACTTTCCGAGAGATCCCTCTTAACTGTCCTTCTCTTAAACCCTTCACCTGTACTTCTCGCTGTTCCCGCACCTTATCTGCTATCTCCAAATCTACTACTAATCCTACATTTCCCACTACACCCTTATTACTATCTAACTTATCACTATCTACTGCTCCGCGGGAACCTATCGGGAGCATAACCTTCCCGCTGGCCTCATGCTCCTTCCCCCGTTTCCCAGCTTACATTTCGGACATTCTGGAGTCACCACATTATCCGCCCCACATCGGTAGCAAAATAGCCTCCGTTGCTTGGAGGTACACTCTCTAAAGGTATGACCCGCCTGCTTGCAGTTCCAGCACCTCGTCTGAGATCTATTTGGCAGTCCTTCTTCCTTATGACACGTACCAGCACCTTGCCGCGGTAGGACCTCTCGACTAACCTCCCCGACTTCTTCATCATCCGCTGTGTTCAACTCGTTCACGCTACGGCCCGCCGCATATCTGGCGAGTGGTTGCACAGCTCTTATCTCTCTCTTCAGGATGAATCGTTCTGCCTCGTGACACTCGTACTTCAGCTGCTTTACGCTATAGCAGGCTATAGGGTAAACAATTTTCCCAACGGCATCCCGGACGTTCCTTTTTAGCAATTTAATGACGTCAAACTCCGAAATAGGGTGATCCATCCGTGCTCTCATCTTAAGCACATCAAAGAAGAGGAACTCCAGGCTTTCTCCTGGCTGCTGTTTCCGCTCCGTCAACTCCCGCAACAGTTCAAACTCACTTTGATGGGACCGAAATTGTCGTATTAGCGCATTTCTTAACGCCGGCCAACCGCTTACGTCGATGGTCCTCACACACAACCAGCACCATTCCAATGCTGATCCTCTTAGCAGCTGGTAAAAATCTCTTAAAACCGCTGACCAAGGCACCCCATACTGGGCTTGCATATGTTCCAGGCGAAAAATAAATTCCTCTACTGACAGCCCCTCGGTCTTACCGTCAAATACTATGCCCCATTTATCTATCTTCACTTTTTTCTGTGTCACCTCCCTTTGACCATTCGAATCCCTCCTACTATCCTCCCGTCCTGGAAACGTGTTTCCTGCAGATGCTGGGTCTGATATGCCCCCCCTTGTTCTTGGCTCCCTACCCCTTCTCTCTATGGGCTGGCTGTCATTCGCTGACAAAACTTGGCTTCTCGTATGAGGCCCTCCTATTTGTTCCTGCATCGTCTGCTGGGTCTCATCATCTCATTTATCATTCTCATCAGCTCAAGGTGATTGGCTCTAACCGTTTCCATTATTCTACTGGACTCGCCATCCAATGCCATTCTATAGGTGCTGTGGCTCTCCAGGAGCATCAGATTTATAGCCGACCTATATTCACTTGGAAGCTCATTCTGCACGTTCGCCTCTACCTCCGTAGCTCTCTTGGGTACTGCCCCAGTCTTACTTCGTTGCCCTCCCGCCACTTCTTCCTCCCCTCTTGGGGGTGAGTGTTCTAGTGGCATCTCTCTACTTTTTGTGTTTTCTTCCCCTTCGTTTCTCTTGCCACTTCTCAAGTGCATTCCTTTTTCCACTACCTATTTAAGTAAAATAAACTTACGACTTAATAATAATACTTATTATAACGATAACAACAATAAAAAGAAACAATTATTAGACATAAAAAAACCAAATACCAGTATAATTATTATTTTTTTCTTTTCAATTAGTCTTAAGAGGAGGGTTAGGATTTGTTGAGATCGGTGACCAATCAGTACTTTACTATCACCCGTTGGAATTGTGGTAGGTGAGTGGTTTTATCCTCAATTTCACAAACATTCATTATCTACAAACACTTTCTTTCAGTTTCTCTCTCGCTAGGCCCCCTCCTGATGCTATTATGAATGAATTTCATGTCACAAGCCACCAACAGTTTGCCTCTTGAGAGGGAATCCTGCATGTGGACTGCTTCCCCCTCCTACACCTCATAATCGGCAAGTGCAATTGAGTGGGTGCAACGTCATCACCAAGTGACTTGAACCCATTACCGTGCCTAGAATAACGATCACACTTTCTTCTCCCGTCCGCATTCATACCAAGCCTGTTCCTCTCAATGATCACTGGAGCCGATGCTATCGGATATTTCTTTAATTATCCAAGCCATCTTTATCAACGATCATTACGAAGCACTACCTATTTCTGTCGACAGCACAAATTACCCCTGCCCTTACTCATCACGCTATTAGAGCTCAATCACTCTTGCCCCAAGCCGCCATGAGCCAGACAACGGTAAACCCCTGACGACAGCCATTTTTTTCTTTCATGCACTACTTATCCTAAAACAAAAATTTTCTTTCTAATTTTTTTATATTGGGCGACATTCTGTTACGTCCCCATGGTCATCATACCTGGCGCCGACACCCTGGCTAGCTCACTCCTTCTTTTTCTTTGGTGGGTTCCCAACCCGCTGTGCCAGATCGTGGGGCAAACATACACAGACAATTACTACGGCCTCCACTAAGCTGCGTATAGGCTGCCTAATTCAGGCAACAAGGCCTAACTCAAACCCCGCTTTCGCTCTACCTCTATCTACTCTTAGGAGCTCCCTCGACCAGTGTAGGCTATCCTTACCGAGCGCGCCACCGCTACGCTCTGTTGAGACCGTATCACACTTTCCTAACGCCTTAAATTAATTCATAGATTCTACTCATTAACAGAACAAATAAAAACTTTTTTAACCTCAAAATGCTTCGTTAGCGGCAAGAAACACAGCGGTAGCTGTCAATTGTATATTGAAGCCATGGTACAATTATTTTTAATGGTGATACAATCTCGAAATCTCGCTCTCCACCGGATTCCTCCGTCCCGATCAGCCTCTCCTCATCCTCCCCCTCCTGTCTCCACCTTAGCCTACCATAATTTATTTATTTTTTATACAAACACACACATACACAGACAATTGCTACGGCCTCCACTAAGCTGCGTATAGGCTGCCTAATTCAGGCAACAAGGCCTAACTCAAACCCCGCTTTCGCTCTACCTCTATCTACTCTTAGGAGCTCCCTCGACCAGTATAGGCTATCCTTACCGAGCGCGCCACCGCTACGCTCTGTTGAGACCGTATCACACTTTCCTAACGCCTTAAATTAATTCATAGATTCTACTCATTAGCAGAACAAATAAAAACTTTATGCTTTACATCCAACAAAAAGAAAACTTAAATAAAGACGTAAATAAATACTTATATTTAGGAACTTATGCTTATCTTAATACGCTGGACTTATCTTTATTTTTGCCGCTCTGGGTAGGAGGAGTCTGGTCTTCAGCGGTCAATCCGTATCCATTTACTTCCCTTATAATCGGGAAGAATTTGAAAAATTGATGACTATGTAATTCACCTTCTACTACACTTTTTATACAAAGTCGAAGCCACTTTTTTACTTTTCTAATTCGACGACAATGAAAGGAAATCGAAACACTTTTTTTACGCAGCATTAAATAACTACAATACCATTTCTATTTAATTTAATAATTCTATATACTTAATTTATTAAAATATCGTATTCCCGCGTTTTCAACACGACAATAGAACAGAAATTCTCACAAAAACAAATTGCCCTGGATTTAGATGAAGATAGACGAATCGAACGACAACGACCGTGAATTTTACTTTACTTCTTGCCATGCAGAATCTGATTCTTTTCTAAAAATTTTCCGCATTACTTACTGACTTCCAAAATCAGTTTCCTCCGGTACTTCAACTCCCAGCTCTCTCCCTCTGACACCCTACTTTTCACTATCCTATCCACAACCTGTCCGTCCGTCTCTGTCCCACCCACTAAGCATACCCTCTGGCTACAGCTGTGCTTTGTGGGTCAACCAACCAATTCAAGGACAGCTACTAACCTTTCATCATCACTTTTCTTTTTCTTCTCCTTTTCCTTACCAACACGCACTCACGTATTTACCCCACACTAACACTCGATCCACCCACACATGCACCCATATTAGACCAGCTCTAGCGTATTAAAAGTTCCCCTCCACTCAACCTGAGCTTTCAACGCAAAAGCTGTCTAATCCTCTCACACCAAAAAAAAAATAAACAAAAAGTGATGATATAAAATCTCTCCCATATACATACATATATATATATATATATACATATATATATATATATATATATATATATATATATATATATATTTATATATATATATATACATATTTACATAAAGATTACCAACCGGAGTATGCAGACACTAAACTGAACAGTCATCTGATGCACCAAATAAGGTAGCAGCCAGCTGATCGTAACAAATTATTTACATATATTCACACATATATGTACATTTAGTATTCCACACTGCATATATACTAATTATAAACGAATAAATTGAGACATTCCTTCAATCTTGAGTGCAATATCATGTTGGTTGAAAAGTGCTTATCACATAAATACATATATTTTTGAGAAGAATCTTGAATGCCCATAATGCATTTCAATTCGTTTCTCCTATGGAAAAGAAAATATACATTAGAGGGAATCAGATTTACTAGGATGAGTGAAATTTGAAAAATATAAACAATTTGTTAAAAATGAAATAAAACGGAAAAAATAGCAACGAAGTGAAATGATACGAATAGTGTAATAAATAAAATGATACAAACAAAATAATGAATAAACGATAAAAACAATAGCAACGAAGTGAAATGATACGAATAGTTTAATAAATAAAATGATACAAACAAAATAATGAATAAACGATAAAAACATATTGAAAATATTTAGAAACCTAAAAAGAAAATAAAAAATGTACATACTAAACGATTAGTTTTTCACACAAACCTTACGGGTGAATATAAAAAAATGTCTGGGAAAACATTTTTATTTTATGACGACTTCCTACTTGTCGATGGGATATCACTCATATCACGGTTCATAGTAAATTAAATTAATAATAAATCATTAAATTAGCATATTTGATGCAAAATATAATGGATATCAAAATGTATTTATTTCTCTTCTTAAATATATATTATTTATGCTGCAATACCTAACACCTTGGGTTTAAATTTTAGTTTGGGCCCCACTTTTATTATTATTCATTATGGAGAAGTGGGAGAAAGGGAAACATTTACAGGACAGTTATTGAAATAGTCTCTTATTTAAGTTAGGGGTGCAAGCTTTTTCAGAAGATTTTAAAATCTTTCAATAATTTAAATATTATTTTTCTTTCAGACACATCGTTGTACTCGTAAGTCACAATGTCCTAAAACCCAAGTAGAGATTAGATTTTATTATTAATAAAATAATAAACTGGCATAGTCGTAAGGCGCACGTGTAATTTAATAAAAATGTTATTATTAAGTAAAAGTCGATTGCTTGCTTTTAGGTGCGCTCATTTGACAGTATAACAACAATCAACTTTCACGATAATGACTGGTCAGCACTTTCCAAATGTGTGCGAGTCAATGGCTGCATTGGCAAACAATTGCAGAATGTGCAAAACCAAATAGTAGGTTAATTAGCAATGTAGAGCAATTAGGAATAAGAATGTAAAGCACTTAGAAATAATAAAATATATCCCTCACAAACTCTAAATCAATTAAGTTTCCTACAATTATTATGGTGTTTCGGATGCATATCAATATAAAATATATATGGTCAATTTTAAGTTATTTGGAAATTTATAACACCTGTTGAATCCAATACATCCAACGGCGCACTGCTTTGTATTCGGCATTATTGTAATATCTAAAAATGAAATATATTAATTGAAAAATATAAAAAATATGTCAATATTTTAAAAAATTACCTTCATTGTGAATCCAAGCTCCGTAAAACAAAAACTATTTCACACAATAAATGTAAATATCAGAGTAGACAGAGAAAGGAAAGTCTTTTTCGCTGCCAGCGTCCGTGCGGACACACCACGATTTTGAGTGGATTCACCACGATTTTGAGTGGATTCACCTTGACTTTGAGTGGATTCACCTTTTTGTGATCTATGCCCAACTTCACTTTATTTTGACATTGGCAATCGGTATAATTTGAAAATTGTTTTGTCGCATCCAATAATTTGCTGCTTTTGCGTCTTTCCCAGCAGCCGTGTCCGGAGATATGATAGCACAAACACATATAATGTAAAAGTTATGTAAATAATATAGTAATTTTTAACTAATTAAACATGTTTAAGACTTACTTCATTTTCTTACATGAAGATGGCTACGAGTGCCTTTGAAAGCATCAAAAAACATATGTTTGTTTTACCAGACATACATATCAGCAGAAATCTCGGTAGTGTCAATCATAAATACGTATATGATTAACTTCATACAGAAAATGTATAATGTCATAGAAATATATATTATACACAAAAATAATATATAAACAATTCTAACACAAATTGCAATTTCAAATTTGTATAATATGTATTGAATAGCTTCGCTAATAAATCTTTGGACAGGCAAAAGTTCACATCATATCATATGCTTGAATATATATATATATATATATATATATATATATATATATATATATATATATATATATTACGATATTACAAATATTACTGTTTTTTATTGGCAACGCTACGTTGAGCACGCGAGCAGCCAAATATATATATATATATATATATATATATATATATATATATATTTGGCTGCTCGCGTGCTCAACGTAGCGTTGTCAATAAAAAACAGTAATATTTGTTATATCGTATATATAATATATGATAAAATACGTTCCTGCTAATTTATTTGTTATATCGTATATATAATATATGATAAAATACGTTTCTGCAAATTTATAGGAATTGTGTTAAGTCCAGTAATTAATTTAACTTTTAATTGCACAAAACGCTCTATAACACTTCACCACAACTTCAGCACAGAAAAAGAAAGAGGGTTGAATGAAAGGCCGGAAGCACGAAGTGTGTTGTTCAGCAGCCAACACAGGCTAGTTCCGCTTGCCCATAAACAGATGTTAATAGATGGCGCGTGGAACTAGTGCCTGCTTGCGTTGGCTTTCCCGACAACTGGGTGGGGGTAGTGGTATCGCCACAGGTACTCCTCCCCCAGTGATCGGCGCAGGAAGCGCGGAGAACGATACCCGGATCCTCAGATGACTCCGTGGATGGATCGCTGGCGGGTCATTTGTCGCTGACGATGACGACAATTGCGGCGATGGCGATCGGGTTGGCGATGGTGGTCGGGGTGCCTGCAGCGATGGCGCCGATGTTGAGTCACTCACCTCGAGGTAGTCCGGCTACAAGCAGTCCGTAGAGATGGCTTTCTCTACGTCGTTCAAGTCGATGACGAAACTCTTGTCGGATTACCTTATGGAGGCCCGTATATGGCGGCTCGAGTGGCGTCCGGATTTTGTCCAGCTTGCAGAATACGTGCGTACAGGTGCGCAATTCTTTGAAGACGAACGGCTTCTGTCTCGATTGGTTGGACATTGGTACTGGCCTGATCGCTTTTACCAGCTTGCGCAACTGCTCGACGAAAACCGGTTGGGTGGTAGGGTCGTTCTCTTGTCCGAAGAATTCTCCAGGCAGGCGGAGTTGGGTGCCGAATAGCAATTCGGCTGGAGTTGCTTTGAGGTCCTCTTTGTATACCGTCCACATCCCCAATAGCACTGTTGGCAAGGCGTCTGGCCATGGTGATTCTGGACTGCACACCAAGGCCGCTTTTATTGTGCGGTGTAGTCTCTCCACCGTGCCGTTTGACTGTGGGTGGTAAGGCGTTGTGTGAACATGGTTAGCACCCGTCATTTTCGCGAGAGCTGTGAATAGCTCCCCTTCGAATTGACTCGGCGCGATTGTGGCGATGGACCTTCCCGTGTTGGCATGGTTGGCATTCACGGGCCCAGCGGTGAGCGTCCTTGCGCATGCTTGGCCAGAAGTATTTCGCCACCAGACGTTTCGCCGTTGCTCGACCACTCGGGTGGGATGATCCGTGTACGATGCCAAACGCCGCTCGACGCAGGTTGGGTGGCAAATAGGGCCGTGTCGACCCATCGGTAACCAGACAGTAGATCTCGCTGTCATTGAAAACGAGACGATCCAGTTGGATACGAGGGTTCTCCAGCAGGTGAGGCAGCTCTACGTCAGAGGCTTGCTCCCGGCTGATAGTGGCTTCGTGGAGGATGGAAGGCATCGTGACCGTACAGGTTTGCGAAAGTGCGTCTGCCAAAACGTTTTCCCCCCGGGAACTTACACAAATCATGCGTTGAACTGGAGGACGTAGTCCAGGTGCCGGCTCTGCCTCGGCGTTGCCTTGTCCGAGCGTTGGTGTGCGGCGAAGGTGAGCGGCTTGTGGTCCGTGTGGATTGTGAAGACGTGTGCCTCCAGGATCCTCCTGAAGTGTCTGACTGCGGCATACACCGCGAGCAACTCCCTGTCGTAGGCGCTGTAGCGAGTTTCTGGGGGACTGAGCTTCCTAGAGAAGAACCCCAGAGGCTTCCAGGTCCCATCGGGTTGCTCTTGGTTGAGTGCCGCTCCGATGGCGGTGCTCGATGCATCGGTGTAGAGAGCGATTGGCGCGGTAGGCGAGAGGAAGGCTGAATCTGCAGCTGCTGCGATACTCGCCTTGCACTGCTGGAATGCCTGTTCCGTTTGCGTCGTCCAGCTAATCGCCGCCTTCTTCTTCGTTAGGTTCCTCAGAAGCTCGTTGAGCGGGGTCTGTAGTTCCGCGGCGTGCGGTATACACCTGCGGTAGTAATTAACCATACCCAGGAAACGTCTCAGCTGGGTAGAGTCTGTCGGGCTTGGAAAGGCGTCGATCGCCTCGATCTTTGGGCGCGGGGGCCTGAACCCCTCTTTCGAGACTCGATACCCAGCGAATGTAACTTCCTGGGCACTGAGTTGGCATTTGTCCAAGTTGATGCGTAGGTTCGCCGCTCTCAGCGTCTCCAACAATTGGCTCAAATGATGCAGCTGCTCGTCATGCGTCTCGGATGCGATGAGCAGGTCGTCTACGTAGCCCTTCACGAAGGGGAGTTTCCTCAGTAGGTGATTAATTACCCGCTGAAGCGTTTGCGCGGAGTTACGCAGGCCTAATGGCATACCCACGAACTCGAAGAGGCCGAAAGGTGTTGTGACTGCCGTTTTCGGGATGTCAGCTTTGGCAACCGGGATTTGGTAGAAGGCTTTCTGCAGATCGATTACAGAGAATACTTTTCCCCGGCTCTCCTGGATCAGGTCCTCGATGATCGGTAGAGGATATCGGTCTGGCAAGGTACACGCGTTGAGGCGGCGGTAGTCGCCATAGGCTCGCCAGCTTCCATTCGGCTTTGGTACCATGTGTAGCGGACTGGCCCATGGGCTCGATGATGGGCGTACCACCCCCTTGTCGAGGAGGTCAGCGAACTCTTCTTTGGCAGCAGCGAGTCGTTTACCGATGAGTCTACGGGGGCGCTCGAAAACGGGAGGGCCCTCCGTGACGATGAAGTGTTGTACCGGCAAGTCTGGTACAGTGGCCTTGACTCCTGCTGGTGAAGCGAGTTGCAAGAAGCGCTGGACGAGCTCTCTATACCGGTCGCCGTGTGGTCCCACAGGTGCATCAATGCGAGCCACTGTGGAGATGCCGTAGATTCGAGCCGAGTCCATGCGGCCCGTTGCCGCGATATTGGTAAGGGGGTCTACGATGCGTCGTCCCCTCAGGTCTACCAGGAGCCTTATCTTTATCCTAATTTTTAGGGGGCGGGCGGCAGCCTCCTTTCTCCTCCGGTATCAAAACTTAACTTCGATTCTCGAACGGGATGGGCCGGAAACAAGCAGTTATCACTCTATTCAGCACAATCACTAATCAATGTAAAATTGTAATTGAATTCAAAAATTTTTTTGGAACCGTACACACTGTTAATGTATCAGAACAAATAACAGGAACAAGCGACGAGACGAGAGAATTTTTAAACAGCAAAATCCGGACTTTGTCGTAATTTGAATATTTTCAGTACACGAATGTAAATAAGGTTATTTTTCTCTCTCAAATGAGCAATCAACAATTAATCCGAATACATCCACAGTAAAAACACCAATTTTAAACGCGCGCGGCAACAAAATTAATGGGAAACAACTTTCTTCCCAAACACTTTAAACTGCACAGAAACCGTTCTTTCCCTACCACTCCTTAAATGTTTTTTCCCCTTTTTTCTTAAAACCGTATTTTTTCCATTTCCTCGGCCTCTTCCGCTATTCCATCATTGACCGCTCCAGCGGTCAAGACGGTCAGTTACCTTTCTTTCGAATTTTTACTATTCTGAGGCAGCGCCATCTCTACCTCAGAATCGTCAGGTAGGTTTTTGACTGGCCGCATTCACTAGAAAAGCGGACAAGTGGAAGGAAGAAAAGAAGGAGAGAAGCAAAACAAACATACAGACGGAAGACGCCAAAAACCACGATCGCAACAAATGTTGCAATAAAGTGGACTTCTACATGAATAATATGAATGGTTTTACATTATTTATACTGCAAGTTTCTTGCTAACACTTTAAACCAAACTAAAAATTAACTATTATTGTTATTTTAAATAGATTATTAAATAAGTAAATTCAAAAATATACTTACGACTAAGCTACAATAGGCCTTCGACCTAAAATTGTGTTGTAACTTATATTTGATATATCATATCACATAATTTTAGAGGTTCACAACTATTTACATGTTTTCTTTGTGAAATTAAAGAGTAAGTCAAATACGTGGAAAGTGAATTCAGGAATTACGATAGTTAGAGCTAAAGGGGGGTGCACTGTATTTTTACCACCACATACATCAATTTTAAAACCTGCTCACACTAGCAGAACTCGCACAAATTCATTCATATCAAATGTCTATTCTATATATTCTCACTGCGGCCACACGATCAATTTCTTGCCCATCAAGCTCTCACATGTCTTGTCTGTCAAAACCTGTTCAAGTTGAGTTTCGACGTAGGCTGCATTCAACTTGATGGGCAAGATGATATTCAATTTATTTTCAAAATGCCGTCGTCACATATGTATGTATTGAAACGTGATAGCTCAGTGAAAAGGGATTGCATACTTTTAGGATCCCATCTGGAGTTTGAGAATGAGTGCACCACCCTGTGTGTGTAAGTCAAGACACGAACTATTCGTATAAAGGTTTACTTAAGAACACCCTGTAGGTGGTGTAACATAATGAAAGCTTCCTTTGAGGTGTATATCAAGTTCTAGAAAGATCGAGAAATTTCTCCTGTATTGTAGAAATTTCCACCTCAACCATTCGAAACTATAAAAAGCACGAGCCTGTGCAAAGTCGAGGATTCGAACAGAGATCGTGACAGTGTGTACATAGAGCATTATAATCAAAGCAGCAGTATTTGTAATTGTGTAAAGTGATGAAATGCATTATTAAATAAAGTGACTAATGGTTTGTGAAATAAAGTGCAAATAATAACTAAGTAAACTTTAAGCCTAATATTAAATGTGTAAATAGCAATAATTAAATAAAGCTAATTATTTGAATTTAACCAACGATTGTTTGATTACTACACAATCCAGTGGTACGAGTCCGAGTACAGAGAGTTAGAGAAATTGTCAGGAGGGCAATTTTGTAAGAGAGTAAATTGTCAAGAGGGCAATTTCGTAACAATTGGTGTCAGAAGTGGGATTGTGTATCTGTAATAAGCATGGTTAAATTTGAAAAACTGAGATTGGAGCAGCTCAAGAAGGAGCTTGAGCGTTTAAATTTGCAAACACAAGGGTTTCAAGCGGAGCTGCAGGTGCGATTAAGAAGCGCTTTAGAGGAGCAGGGTATAGATGTCGATGAGCATGAATTCCAATGTGAAGAGCCAACGACATCTCGACACGAAGAAGCACCTCAAGGAACTAATACTGGTAACTTCGACATGAACGCACTCCTCGGGGCAATACAATCCGTCAAACAAGCTGTAAAAGAGGATGTCAAAGAACAGTCACAGCAAAGTTCTCAAGCTGTCAAAGAACAATTACAGCAAAATTCTCAAGCTGTCAAAGAACAATTACAGCAGAGTGAAACACGACTTGCTCAACTGAATTCACAGCAGATGAAAGAAATGTCTGATATGGTGGACAGGAATTTTTGTGAAATTGAGACACGGCAGGAATCGTTCGAAAAATCTGTAGAACAAAAATTCATTGCGAACGAGCAAAAGCAAAACGATTTTAAGCAACAAATAGAGCAAAGAATTCACCTACTACAGGAAGGTGCATTGCCTGTGCCACCTTTATCCTCAATAAAACTGAAGCCTCCTACCTATGATGGAACCACAACATTTAGTGTCTTCAGAATGCAGTTTGAGACTACCGCTAGCACAAATGGTCTGAGTGCTCTCGAAAAAGTGGCTGCATTAACCGTTTCATTGAAAGGTGCTGCCGCTGATGTGCTTCAAACTATCTCAGAAAGTGAGCGAGACTGCTATGAAAGCTTAATGAATGCCGTTCAGCGCAAGTATGGTAGTGAACATCGCAAGCAGATGTACCAAGTAGAGCTACGAATACGTGTCCAAAAGAGTGGTGAGTCTCTTCAACAGTTTGCGGCGGAAGTGGAGCGGTTGGCTCATCTTGCCTACCCAGGAGAGATCACTGAGAGGTGTATGATGGACACCTTCGTATATGGCATTCGCGATGCAGAGATAAAGCGTTCTGGAATAACTAATCCGAAAGCTACATATATGGAGACAGTAGCTAGCGCTTTGTTATCAGAGACAGCAGCATTGGTGTGTCGGTCAGAATGCACAGCCCAGAGTCGAGAACAGACAAAGTTTCACGGGCAAATGCTTTACCTGCGGTGATGTGGGGCACATGGCTCGTGATTGTCAGTTGAGATGGAAACGTTATGCAACACACGCTCCGGTAAGATTGCCAAAGCAAGACAAAGTCCGAATTAGGGAATCGGAAAAGATTGTCAAGCCGGGAAATGAACGGACTCCCACAACTGATGGCCCAAGAATCTTCGTTTCTCAGATGGCGCGGAAAAATAATAGCCTAACTGTCAGCAGTGTAATAAGCGGAAGAAAAATTGTGGTAACATTGGATACGGGGGCATCACATTCCATAATTAGAAGCGATCTCGTTCGGAGAATCGAGCCGCTTCAGGGAATAAGTTTGCTTACGGCAACTGGAGATGATGCACCGGTACTTGGAAAAGTTACACGGAAAAGCATTATCGGCACCACAACAGTGACGCACGAGTTTATAGTTACGGATATTGTGGATGAAGTAATCTTAGGTGTGGATTTTATGATACGGAATGGATTCACGCTAGATTTCAAAAGCCGAGTGCTGAAATATGCGAACACCGAAAATACCGTTATTCTTCGTTAAACAAGCCATTGTATCGCGGCGGACAAAAATCCCACCCAAGTCAGAGGCAGTTATACGGGCCAAAATGGGCAGAGATGTTGGGAAGCATAAGAGCCGAATCGTACCAGAAAAAGTAGTCAATATTTCAAATACCGTTGAAACCATAGCGAAAAAGAAGGTAAGGTGCCAGAGAATCTCAGCAATTGTAAACTGTGAGACGCAACCGCGAGTCACGAAAAGCAAGATACGAGCTAATAAAAAGGGTACCCGACGATCTGGCGAAAGAATGGACTAAACAGTCATCTACAGTACTTCCATGCAGCAATTGTATACCTAAAAAACGAGGACAGTTGACAGAAATTCATGGAAACAGCAGAAATCGTACGCAACTGATGAGTGATAAAAGGAAATCGAGATATGATGTACGAGTAAACACCAAGGGATTTCAGGAAGGGCAACTAGTTATGCTTCATAATCCGCAAAGGAAAAGTGGATTATCGCCAAAACTGCAAACACACTGGGAAGGACCTTATAAGGTGATAAAACGGATAAACGATGTTAGATACCGCATCCAGTAGACGAGAAATGTCAGGAGCAAAATGAAAGTCGTTCATTTAGAGAGGCTATCTCCTTATAAAGGTTGCAGTACTATCCTTGTTCGGGACGAACAAGTTTAAGCGGAGGGCAGTGAAACGTGATAGCTCAGTGAAAAGGGATTGCATACTTTTAGGAACCCATCTGGAGTTTGAGAATGAGTGCACCACCCTGTGTGTGTAAGTCAAGACACGAACTATTCGTATAAAAGTTTACTTAAGAACACCCTGTCGGTGGTGTAAAAGAATGAAAGCTTCCTTTGAGGTGTATATCAAGTTCTAGAAAGATCGAGAAATTTCTACTGTATTGTAGAAATTTCCACCTCAACCATTCGAAACTATAAAAAGCACAAGCCTCTGCAAAGGCGAGGATTCGAACAGAGATCGTGACAGTGTGTACATAGAGCATTATAATCAAAGCAGCAGTATTTGTAATTGTGTAAAGTGATGAAATTCATTATTAAATAAAGTGACTAATGGTTTGTGAAATAAAGTGCAAATAACAACTAAGTAAACTTTAAGCCTAATATTACATGTGTAAATAGCAATAATTAAATAAAGCTAATTATTTTAATTTAACCAACGATTGTTTGATTACTACACAATCCAGTGGTACGAGTCCGAGTACAGAGAGTTAGAGAAATTGTCAGGAGAGCAGATAATTGAAAGCCGAATTGATTCTCGTCTTGAAACATAAATTGATAATCAAGGCGACGATAAAGTTCTAAAAATATGTATGGGTTTGTAAAAAGTATGAGTGTATTGCGACTTGATGGTCAAGAAAATGATCGTGTGGCCGCAGTGTTAGCCTCATAGAGACGACTTATTTTGACGTCTATTGGCAAAGTGGTGAGGAGAAAAGTTACGTGAGGCGAGAATTTTTATTTTGTTAAAAATTTCTGTACTCATTTTAACATTTGCTGATTTGACGTTTGCTGTTTTGGCGCTTGCTGATGTGAAATTTACTGATTTCACATTTGCTGGTGTAATATTTATATCAGCACGCAAAAATTAAATTTATTTTTAAATAATGAATTGGAACCGAACTCACAAACAGTTAACCTCATATCGCTTTATGAGCAAAATCCATTGCTTTATAATACGAGTCCGAAGCGTTAGCATTATTTAATAATATTAAAATACAAATACTTTCTTTCTCAATATCACTCATTTTTAAATGAATTATTAATTTTCTTCTGCTATAGATTTATGTTGCTAAAAGGAAAACAATATTATGTTGCTAAAAGGAAAACAAAATATTCTGACAACTTGCAAATGTCAAAATGATTCGGCGGTGTTCAGAAAAGATTTTAGTATACATAATAAGTTGGCTCTCTGAGGCTATTGTGAACATGGTCTAAGACAGTATTCGCTTACGAAGATAATAATAGCTGTGTTTCTTTCAACACGAGTCTGAATAAAACGCTGGCTTATCCATACATATGGACCGCTTAGTTAAGACAAGGTGCTTGTATGCGATCCAAAAATGTATTTTTGTCATTATTTTGTAATTTTTCGGTATATGTCGGCATGAATTGTTCGAAATAATGCTTCAGAGAATTACGAGGAATCCTTTCCTAACCTACACCAATTGCTTCTCGCGAATAATATTTTCTTCCTCGTCTTCCCTTTCCGATGATGACAACTCCAGCAGCGATATCAACACATTAATAATTATACTATTTATTGATCTGGCTGTGTTCACACAAACATCATCAACTTCTTGCGGGATAGGAGAAGATGAATCTAAAATGAAAATCCAAGCATGCTTGTATGAGTATGAAATATTTTATAGAAATAGAAGTACCTTCGATGGTGTCAATCTGCGATTCCCCCGCCACATGTCCCATGAGCATAAATTTTGTTTGGCTGGAACCTGGTTCGAATGATTGAAATGAACTAATACAACTTAATTAAATTGTTATCTACTTACTTCTTCCATCGTTAATTCGCTTATATTTATTATTTTACGTTGATTTACTTTAGAAATATATTTTTAATTTACAGAATATACAATCTTATGTTTTTCAATCATATGTATTTTTGATTGCAAATTCTAACAATTAAAAATTTATCCAGTAAAAACTTGTAAGTTTTTTCACAGCGAACTGTCACTTTACTCTCTCAGTTTCTCTCCCGTTTTAATTTTTTTGAAACCTTTCAAACAAAAATGATGATAATTTGTACAAATTTGTACAAACTTTTTGTACGCAACCTAATACTATAATACATTTAAATATAATTTTATTACAATTTTTTCTATTTATTTTTCAGACGGAAACTGTAGATAGTAATGAAATCAATTCTCTTTACCGCAAAAGAGAAATAGAGACTGCTGTGGCGGCATCCAACCAACAAATGATCCCCTCAGTCAATAAAGCTGGGAAAGAAGTCTATTATCCACCTGAGCATGAAATAATATTAACCAAACGTGAAGAAATGGCAGCTGAATCCGCAACTGGAGTAAGGATCAGCAAGTGTTGCATAATTTAAATACTCAAATATATTGAACTTATATTTTCAGGGTCGTTGGGCTAAAGGCTCAGGAATGAACGAATATCAATCTCGCTATAAAACTAAAATTAATACAAAATCTGGTGGTGCTATGGTTCCAGTTTGTTTACCACTATGTTGCGCTATGCCTTGTTCCATCATGTAAATTGTTAACAGAGTATTCTAGTGCCACATAAACGAATCGTATATCAAATATATATATTTCTCTATTTTTGATGTTTTACTAATTTATTCGATTAATTCTGAAGACAAATTTTTCTATTTTTTATATAAGTTGAAAAAAAAGTTAATAAAAAATATATATACACTATTTTAAAGGCCTTATTCACGATGCTTTAATAAAAATTTTTATGTCCACACCAATATACCTTTAAGAGGTAAAAACCTTCCCGAAAATTTCACTTTGCTTTCAGCTTTTATGTTCAAAAATTTAAAGAGCGAAGTTAAAAAGCAACGGCGAACAGAACATTAAGGAACAGATAAAGTTGCAGCTTTTGATTTGATTTTTATTATTTATTCCAAGTATTATAGATCAAGTCAAGACACAGGTTAAAAATAGCACTGAGCACGGATATGACCTGTGGGCAGTCGTGACAATGAGAAACGCTAATTTTCATTATTTGATAAATAAGACGAAGTCTGAGCCAATGCTGGCTGAGAACGCCTTTCGGGAGGTTTTTACATATTTGAGGTATATTGGTCCACACATAATGCCATTAAAAACATTCGGGGTCTTCCAAGCTTTCGGATGATATCCCAGTTTGAATACTGCTTTGTATATGTAGAGTAGCTGCCTAATTGCAAATCATTGTAGCTGATTACATCAATAACTTCTGCCATTTTTGCATTACGTTGTCCATGTAGTAGCTTGACTAATCAAGTATGGGACTAGTACTTTGCTGTTTGTTGAATTTGGCTAAAAAAAAAACATTATTTTTATGTTCAGCACCCTTTTCTGCATCAAATCTTGCCAATTTGCGTATGTCCGCCTCTTTGCGTTTGTTGCCTTTCATAACGAATAATCAGTTACTGTTGAGGAGGCTATGTTCTGTTGATTTTGCGAAATTATGATTTGCAATTTTCCAGTTGAATTTTAAGTGCTGAAGCTTTGCTCTTTTGCTATGACTAGTTGTTTAATTTCAATTGAAAAACTTACTTACTTTCGAAGCTTTACCCAGTTTTGTAATTGTGTTGGATAGCCTAACTTGGATATTATTGTTTGCACATAAGTTAATGACTTTTATAATCACGGGTCACGGGTCCAAAGATAAAACATATGTATCTTGATTCTACATGTAACTGATTAAAATACATATTTTTTGCTATATCGAAGTCAATCAGTTTTGATATTTTTCGTTTATCTGTTTGCCAATATGGTTCGCTGACCTGATGATCTTACTTACTTACTTAGGTGGCCACGAGTAACCACCAATCTTGTAAGATCTCGCCAAACGCCTTCTCCAATATGTTATACCAAACATGGTTAGGGTTTCCTCGACTCGCTCCTTCTATTGGAGGCATGTTCGTTTTCTATGTCGTCTCCAAACGGCTTTGCTTCGAACACGGCAGGAGCTTCTTCGTCCATATTTGTAAGTCAGCGCAGATGTTGTATGGTGATGCGCTTGAATATGTCATTATCGGCGCATAGCTCGTACGCATCATCGTTCATCCGAATCAGATAGGCGTTGCCAACATGAATAGGACCGAAGATTTAATTAAGAATCATCTCCAACATCCTAAGCGGTCTGCGACACGACCCATGCTTCTGTGCCGGAGAGGGAGCAAGTGTAGGATGAAGGTCTTGTATGGTATCAGTTTTGTCGGTCGGGAGAGAGTTCAACTATACATTTGCTTACCGAGCCCACAGTAACACTTATTAGCAAGGGTGATTCTTCGCTAATCTCCAGGCTTAAGTCATTTTCGGTGTTAACTGAGGGGCCAAGGTATGTGATTTTTTTCACAACTTCCAAAGTGCAGTTGCTCATTGTATCATAAACGCTGCTTATCCCTATTTATGAGCAGCACATACTTCGTCTGACCCTCGTTCACCGTCAAACCCACCATCCCTTAATCTTTTTCATTAGTGGAGAAAGGTGCCAAACATCTCGCTTACAACGTCCAACAATATTGATGTAATCAGCTTGCAGGACGAAAATGAACAGGTCGCTGGATAGTCTGAAATCACTTATGGTATTGAATGGTTCAGATAGGTACTATCCTACTTTTCCATAGGTGGAGGTGCTGCTCAATGTTATTCTGCAGAGCCGTATTAGCTTCGCAGGAATACCGAACTCAAACATGGAGGCATATAAGAAATCCATTATCGGGATATCGAAAGCAGCATTAAAATCTATAAGGGGATGATGGGTGTTGATCTGTTTCTCGTGGTTTAAGTATGATGATTTGATCGGATGGTGGACATTCCAGGTATAAAACTACACTGATAATATCCAATCAGTATGTTGCCATATGGCTTTAGTCTATCACAAAGTATGCGCGATAGAACCTTACAAGAGATGGCAATGACGGTAGTTGGCGCTTGTCATCGAGTAACATTTCTTCAGCACAGGATAAAGGACACTAAGACTCCAATTTCCAGGCATGG
Organism: Clusia tigrina; assembly: GCA_920105625.2. Lineage (NCBI taxonomy): Eukaryota > Metazoa > Arthropoda > Insecta > Diptera > Clusiidae > Clusia > Clusia tigrina. The sequence goes on from OV050030.1 coordinate 327,249,759, forward strand.
GTATATATATTTGATAAATTTCATCGTCCCCGGCCTCGAACAATTTTTGAGATAGTCGATTGAAATTCGGGCTTCCTCATGCCTAGATGGTGGAATGTCCAATTATCGTCATTGATTGGTGAGGCGGCATTGGTGGTATCATCAACTGGCTTAATATAAAAGGAATGCTCGCTCCATAATATCAGTGTGCACTGTTCCCAGATTCCCATTTTTGTGTCTACTGGTAAATGCTCGGGCTTATAACCTTGAAGGAGGACTAGAATACTGATCAAATCGTGCTCAAAGCTTTTCATCAGAGTAGAGTAGTTTATGAACAAAAACGAATGCATAATATGAACAAAATTAAATTTGTGGAGAGCCATTCCCTTGTTCTTCAGAGAATAGGGCTAAAAATTTCTTAGCAGTTATTCATAGTGATGTGTGCGGGCCAATAAATAAAGACTCAATTGGTGGATCACGATATTTTGTACCGCGACGATAAGTCGCGATATATACATATATATGGTGATGAACGTTTTAAAATCATTAAAGCCATGAATATATATTATATATTAAAAAAGTGTTGAAGATTTTTAAACCAGAATGGTATAAGGCGGCGGAGGACTGCTCGCATACACCGCAGCAAGACGGCGTGGCAGAGCGTGTTTATTTTACTTTGGTAGAGACGGCGCAAGTTTTTGGGCAGAGGCAGTAAGAACTGCAGTTTATTTACGAAATAGAGCTGGAACGAAATCACTTTTTAATGATAAGCATGGACTGGTAAGAAACCAGGTGTGACACATTTAAAAATTTTCGAGTCAAAGGCAATTGCAATTGACAAAACTCAGTCAAAAAAATTTAGACTAAAAGGCAGATTGGTGGACTATTCCAACACTTCTAAAGCTTACCGTTTAATGGATCCAGAGTCTATAAAAGTTATTATTAGCAGGAACGTAATATTTATCGAAGGGCTGTACAACAGTAACAATGAAGATCAGTGCAATATCATTTTTCTGGATACAGAAAACATTGCATTTGGGTTTCCTGAAGGTGAAATTAATTCAAAACAAAGCTGATGAAAGTTTTGCAGTAGCTACCATTAATAAATAATGTAGAATTGGGAATATATGGTCCTGGTGGTCCCAGATTTATTCGCACCAGAGCTCCAGGTCGTCCATGTAAAGAGATTCAAATATTAAATTTCATAGAAAGCAAAGAAGAAAAAGTACCTTCGTGTGTCAATGTGGCTATGAGCAGCGATTATTCAGAGTACTGGAAGGATTCCATGCAGAAAGAGCATGATGGATTAGTCGAGAATCATACTTGGTCACTTGTAGATTTGCCAGTAGGCAAAAAAGGAATCAATTGTTTATTTGTGTACAACATAAAAATAAATGCAGCTGCGCTTCAAGAGCTGTTTGGTGGTAAAAGGCTGTAGTCAACAATTCGGTGTAAACTTCGCCGAAAGATTGTCACCAATTGTAAAGTACGCGACAATTCGTATGCTATTTGCGGTGGCGTGCGAACGTGAGTTCTATTTACATCAAATGGATGTATAATCATCGTATTTGAACAGCGACTTGCACGACATTGTATTTATGAAGAGGCCTGAAGGCTTTATTGGCAAAAAAATTTCCAAATCGAGTTTTTAGGCAATATATGGGCTGGAGCAGATCGGGCGTGAATGGAACGCAGTTCTTAAAAAAATGGAGCTTCCACCGTATGCCAGTGAGCCCTGCGTTTACACTGAAAATGAAAATGGTAACTATAACATAATCGCTGAGACCAAGGTGAATTTATTTACAAGGTGATGCAAGAGCAAATTTTTTTGAATCGATTTCCCCTCAGTAGCTGTCAAAATTGAATGTTTAGAAAAATGCGACCAAAACAAATATGAAAAAATTGCAAATTGAGTTTTGATTTGTGTGAATAAGTTTTTTAATTGTTATTTTTTGTGAAATTTGAACATTAAAAAATTAAAAAATAAACAATTTGCGAAGCAAATGTGTGATGTGTAGTAAATACTCGGGTAAAGGAAATGGATCGTTTTTCCGTGTACCCAAAAATGAGTATTTCCGACAACAGTGGGTGGATGTATGTGGTGCTAATTTTAAAAAAACTGCAGTTATTTGTGGAGACCATTTTTTGCCCAGTGATTTCATAAATGGTCCTGGAGATGTGTGTGCAATAAAACGGTTGCTGCCAAGTGCTGTGCCTTCTTACTCCATTCCCAGTGTGATACTTTGGCTCCCTTCCAAAAGGGTATTTTGTTGTCAAACATTTCGCTTCGCTTGCTGCATGAATATGTGTCGGACAGGTACGGAATGCAATATATTTGCACATATAGATTAAACCAGGATATTCTTGAGCACTTCTTTGGAGCCATTCGCAGCAAAGGAGGATTACATGATCATCCCAGCCCAAAAGATTTTAAATTTAGACTACGAAAATATATTCTAGGTATTTTTCTCAAAAAACTTTTGTGGACGTTCAATATTTACTAATTGTGTGTTTTTACAGCAAAGGAGCTGCTATTTGTGTTTGTTCAATGTTTAGTAATTGTGTTGAAACAGTTTCTAACATATCGTTGAAGGTAACCCAGTAGTAATGTGTTTGTGATAGTAGGATTTATTGAAAAACTTAGATATATATTAAAACATATTTCTCTAAATAATCAGCACGAAATACAGAATTTTTACGTGGAACCGGTAATGTGGAGGGAGACGACACGGAGTGGTTAAATTTATCTTTTGACCATTCTGATTCTCAGAGCACTGTTAATCCAAATGACAGTACCGTAACTTTCACTCAAGATTTAATTGAGCCTATGGATGCTCTCGAGTGTGAAAACATTGTTGAGAATGATAGTGTGCCCGACCTGTTTCCACAGGAACTAGAGTCAATTTCTAACACCGATATCGATATTCTGCATGAAGATGGGTTAGAATATGTCGCAGGATATATAATTCGTAAACTCAAATTGGAAGAGTTTGAGGAGAATATAGACACTGGTACTTGGGTGGATCAAGTATCTAAAGGTTGGTTAAAGAAACCTTCTACAAATTTTTTAAATAAAATAAAGAGTTTGGAAAGCATCTTTAATACAACAAATGGAAATGAAATTGTGCACGCACCCAATTTGCAAAGTAGATTAGTTGCGTTAAGTTCAGCTGTTGAATTGCCTACATTAGCTACATCGTTGTTTTATAAATGCCGGATGCATTTTCGCATCAAACAATTGAATAAACGGTTGAAAGTGCAGAAAGCAAAACAGCGCATAATGGGCAACAATAAACTATTAAGGTTTATTAGGTAAATATTGAAATAATTGTTATAATATTTATATATTCATATTCTTTATATTATATTATTGATTTATTTTTATTCTAGATTTAGCGAACTACTTCAGTGCATGCGACAACAAATGCAGCTGGGACTGTCTCAGGTAACTTTCAATAAATATTCTGCATTTAAATATTCAAACACTGCACCACTTTATAAATATATTTGTATAAACTTCTCTTTCATATATACATATATGAATAATTTCTCACTCACATACTGAAAGTAAAAGAAATTATAAGTCTATTTAACTATTATATAAATATTTGTGTATTTTCGTACCATTTTAACCAGCTTTTATGTATTCCTCCATTCCTCTCAATTTCGTTTATTTTTATCGCACATTATCAATTTGAAAGTCATATGCCTGAAGCTGAAGAGACCACCTGGTCTCTCAAGTCTTTTAATGACATGAGCCACTTCAAGGTAGCGTAATCCGTGATCACGGTAAAAGGCATCAGCACCACATAGGCCCTGAATCGTCTCACCGCTAGAATAGCCGCTAAACACTCTTTTTCCGTTACACTATAATTAAGTTGACAACTGTTCATTTTACATGAATAATAGGCTATTGGCCGTTCGTTCTCAGCTTCATCTTTCTGAAACAGCACCGCCCCGACTCCATAATTGGAGGCATCGCACTGAATATAAAACCTCTTCTTAAAATCTGGGTGCGCTAGTACCGGAGCCGTGGTGAGAGTCTGCTTTAACTTCACAAACGCGACATTTGCATCCGGATTCATGACAAACTTCACGCCTTTCCTAAGGGTGTCCGTCAAAGGCGCGGACATATCAGCAAAATTGGCCACGAATCGCCTGTACCAACCGGCCGTCCCCAAAAAGCTCCGTACCTGTCTGGGTGTCTTCGGCACCGGAATCCTTCTTATTGCTGACACCTTCTCCGGATCCGTCTTCAACACTCCATGACCTATCACAAACCCCAGATATTTCAACTCCTTACAGCAAAACTTTGACTTCTTCAGCCCCACTGTAAGATTCGCGCTGGAGAGACATTTCGTCGCGATACACAAATACATTTTCTCTGAGCCGCTGCGGAATAACCTTGTCCATCAGCCTGCATAGCCTCTGTGCCGCATTACATAGCCCAAATGGCATTACCCTGTACTGGTACAGAGGTCTTCCGGGTATAGTAAAGGCTGTAAAAGCTTTACTACCCTCCTCCAACTCAATCTGCCAGAATGCGAATTTGAGATCTATGCTACTGATGAACACGGCCTCGTCTATACGGCTCAATATACCTTCAATATTCTGTATAGGGTACGCGTCCTTCACCGTGCGCTCATTTAATTTACGTGCATCTAAACACAAGCGATTCTTCCCCGGCTTCCTCACTAAAGTAACTCGGCTGCTCCTGGGACTCTCACTTTGTTCAATAACACCCAGCGCTAGCATCTGATCCACCTCAGCATACAGCAACTCTTGCACTGCTGGCGATACGGGATAATACCGATCTTTTATTGCCTCAGCACCTTGAACCAACCGTATACTGTGTTTCTCCAAAGAAGTTCTGCCTAGCCCACACTCTTCGTACGCACTGAATTCTGTTTCGTTTTCTCTAGTTGCTCCTGCTGAGTCTCAGTTAAATCATGGCGCCCAGCGACATTAACCTCATCACTGGAATCCTTTTCTCCCGGCTCCATGCCCACTTCACTTACCCCAACAATTTCCGGAGCTAACCCAAAATTTTGCCAGAAATCAACTGCTAAATAGACCTCTTGCTGCAATGCGGGACATAGGTAAAATACTACACTTTTTATTTCTCCTTTGAACCGCACTGGTAATATGATTCGCCCAGCACTTGCTGCTTATAACCTCCAGCTGTGCTTACCAGCGTGAAATACTTTTGCACTTCAAATCCCAATTCACTAATTAATTCCCTACAAATTTTTCCCTAGGACACTAACCGACGCCCCTGTATCCAGTAACCCCCGCAACTTTCTACCTTGAATTTCAATCTCGGCGAACGGTCTTATCTCCACCTGAATACTGCGCCCCACAGCCTCAACTACCTTCCGTTTTTTAAGGACTCTTAACTTATACCTTAACCTAGCTTTTTCCACTTTCCGAGAGATCCCTCTTAACTGTCCTTCTCTTAAACCCTTCACCTGTACTTCTCGCTGTTCCCGCACCTTATCTGCTATCTCCAAATCTACTACTAATCCTACATTTCCCACTACACCCTTATTACTATCTAACTTATCACTATCTACTGCTCCGCGGGAACCTATCGGGAGCATAACCTTCCCGCTGGCCTCATGCTCCTTCCCCCGTTTCCCAGCTTACATTTCGGACATTCTGGAGTCACCACATTATCCGCCCCACATCGGTAGCAAAATAGCCTCCGTTGCTTGGAGGTACACTCTCTAAAGGTATGACCCGCCTGCTTGCAGTTCCAGCACCTCGTCTGAGATCTATTTGGCAGTCCTTCTTCCTTATGACACGTACCAGCACCTTGCCGCGGTAGGACCTCTCGACTAACCTCCCCGACTTCTTCATCATCCGCTGTGTTCAACTCGTTCACGCTACGGCCCGCCGCATATCTGGCGAGTGGTTGCACAGCTCTTATCTCTCTCTTCAGGATGAATCGTTCTGCCTCGTGACACTCGTACTTCAGCTGCTTTACGCTATAGCAGGCTATAGGGTAAACAATTTTCCCAACGGCATCCCGGACGTTCCTTTTTAGCAATTTAATGACGTCAAACTCCGAAATAGGGTGATCCATCCGTGCTCTCATCTTAAGCACATCAAAGAAGAGGAACTCCAGGCTTTCTCCTGGCTGCTGTTTCCGCTCCGTGAACTCCCGCAACAGTTCAAACTCACTTTGATGGGACCGAAATTGTCGTATTAGCGCATTTCTTAACGCCGGCCAACCGCTTACGTCGATGGTCCTCACACACAACCAGCACCATTCCAATGCTGATCCTCTTAGCAGCTGGTAAAAATCTCTTAAAACCGCTGACCAAGGCACCCCATACTGGGCTTGCATATGTTCCAGGCGAAAAATAAATTCCTCTACTGACAGCCCCTCGGTCTTACCGTCAAATACTATGCCCCATTTATCTATCTTCACTTTTTTCTGTGTCACCTCCCTTTGACCATTCGAATCCCTCCTACTATCCTCCCGTCCTGGAAACGTGTTTCCTGCAGATGCTGGGTCTGATATGCCCCCCCTTGTTCTTGGCTCCCTACCCCTTCTCTCTATGGGCTGGCTGTCATTCGCTGACAAAACTTGGCTTCTCGTATGAGGCCCTCCTATTTGTTCCTGCATCGTCTGCTGGGTCTCATCATCTCATTTATCATTCTCATCAGCTCAAGGTGATTGGCTCTAACCGTTTCCATTATTCTACTGGACTCGCCATCCAATGCCATTCTATAGGTGCTGTGGCTCTCCAGGAGCATCAGATTTATAGCCGACCTATATTCACTTGGAAGCTCATTCTGCACGTTCGCCTCTACCTCCGTAGCTCTCTTGGGTACTGCCCCAGTCCTACTTCGTTGCCCTCCCGCCACTTCTTCCTCCCCTCTTGGGGGTGAGTGTTCTAGTGGCATCTCTCTACTTTTTGTGTTTTCTTCCCCTTCGTTTCTCTTGCCACTTCTCAAGTGCATTCCTTTTTCCACTACCTATTTAAGTAAAATAAACTTACGACTTAATAATAATACTTATTATAACGATAACAACAATAAAAAGAAACAATTATTAGACATAAAAAAAACCAAATACCAGTATAATTATTATTTTTTTCTTTTCAATTAGTCTTAAGAGGAGGGTTAGGATTTGTTGAGATCGGTGACCAATCAGTACTTTACTATCACCCGTTGGAATTGTGGTAGGTGAGTGGTTTTATCCTCAATTTCACAAACATTCATTATCTACAAACACTTTCTTTCAGTTTCTCTCTCGCTAGGCCCCCTCCTGATGCTATTATGAATGAATTTCATGTCACAAGCCACCAACAGTTTCTCTCTCGCTAGGCCCCCTCCTGATGCAATTATGAATGAATTTCATGTCACAAGCCACCAACAGTTTGCCTCTTGAGAGGGAATCCTGCATGTGGACTGCTTCCCCCTCCTACACCTCATAATCGGCAAGTGCAATTGAGTGGGTGCAACGTCATCACCAAGTGACTTGAACCCATTACCGTGCCTAGAATAACGATCACACTTTCTTCTCCCGTCCGCATTCATACCAAGCCTGTTCCTCTCAATGATCACTGGAGCCGATGCTATCGGATATTTCTTTAATTATCCAAGCCATCTTTATCAACGATCATTACGAAGCACTACCTATTTCTGTCGACAGCACAAATTACCCCTGCCCTTACTCATCACGCTATTAGAGCTCAATCACTCTTGCCCCAAGCCGCCATGAGCCAGACAACGGTAAACCCCTGACGACAGCCATTTTTTTCTTTCATGCACTACTTATCCTAAAACAAAAATTTTCTTTCTAATTTTTTTATATTGGGCGACATTCTGTTACGTCCCCATGGTCATCATACCTGGCGCCGACACCCTGGCTAGCTCACTCCTTCTTTTTCTTTGGTGGGTTCCCAACCCGCTGTGCCAGATCGTGGGGCAAACATACACAGACAATTACTACGGCCTCCACTAAGCTGCGTATAGGCTGCCTAATTCAGGCAACAAGGCCTAACTCAAACCCCGCTTTCGCTCTACCTCTATCTACTCTTAGGAGCTCCCTCGACCAGTGTAGGCTATCCTTACCGAGCGCGCCACCGCTACGCTCTGTTGAGACCGTATCACACTTTCCTAACGCCTTAAATTAATTCATAGATTCTACTCATTAACAGAACAAATAAAAACTTTTTTAACCTCAAAATGCTTCGTTAGCGGCAAGAAACACAGCGGTAGCTGTCAATTGTATATTGAAGCCATGGTACAATTATTTTTAATGGTGATACAATCTCGAAATCTCGCTCTCCACCGGATTCCTCCGTCCCGATCAGCCTCTCCTCATCCTCCCCCTCCTGTCTCCACCTTAGCCTACCATAATTTATTTATTTTTTATACAAACACACACATACACAGACAATTGCTACGGCCTCCACTAAGCTGCGTATAGGCTGCCTAATTCAGGCAACAAGGCCTAACTCAAACCCCGCTTTCGCTCTACCTCTATCTACTCTTAGGAGCTCCCTCGACCAGTATAGGCTATCCTTACCGAGCGCGCCACCGCTACGCTCTGTTGAGACCGTATCACACTTTCCTAACGCCTTAAATTAATTCATAGATTCTACTCATTAGCAGAACAAATAAAAACTTTATGCTTTACATCCAACAAAAAGAAAACTTAAATAAAGACGTAAATAAATACTTATATTTAGGAACTTATGCTTATCTTAATACGCTGGACTTATCTTTATTTTTGCCGCTCTGGGTAGGAGGAGTCTGGTCTTCAGCGGTCAATCCGTATCCATTTACTTCCCTTATAATCGGGAAGAATTTGAAAAATTGATGACTATGTAATTCACCTTCTACTACACTTTTTATACAAAGTCGAAGCCACTTTTTTACTTTTCTAATTCGACGACAATGAAAGGAAATCGAAACACTTTTTTTACGCAGCATTAAATAACTACAATACCATTTCTATTTAATTTAATAATTCTATATACTTAATTTATTAAAATATCGTATTCCCGCGTTTTCAACACGACAATAGAACAGAAATTCTCACAAAAACAAATTGCCCTTGATTTAGATGAAGATAGACGAATCGAACGACAACGACCGTGAATTTTACTTTACTTCTTGCCATGCAGAATCTGATTCTTTTCTAAAAATTTTCCGCATTACTTACTGACTTCCAAAATCAGTTTCCTCCGGTACTTCAACTCCCAGCTCTCTCCCTCTGACACCCTACTTTTCACTATCCTATCCACAACCTGTCCGTCCGTCTCTGTCCCACCCACTAAGCATACCCTCTGGCTACAGCTGTGCTTTGTGGGTCAACCAACCAATTCAAGGACAGCTACTAACCTTTCATCATCACTTTTCTTTTTCTTCTCCTTTTCCTTACCAACACGCACTCACGTATTTACCCCACACTAACACTCGATCCACCCACACATGCACCCATATTAGACCAGCTCTCGCGTATTAAAAGTTCCCCTCCACTCAACCTGAGCTTTCAACGCAAAAGCTGTCTAATCCTCTCACACCAAAAAAAAAATAAACAAAAAGTGATGATATAAAATCTCTCCCATATACATACATATATATATATATATATATATATATATATATATATATATATATATATATATATATATATATATATATATATATATATATATATATATATATATACATATTTACATAAAGATTACCAACCGGAGTATGCAGACACTAAACTGAACAGTCATCTGATGCACCAAATAAGGTAGCAGCCAGCTGATCGTAACAAATTATTTACATATATTCACACATATATGTACATTTAGTATTCCACACTGCATATATACTAATTATAAACGAATAAATTGAGACATTCCTTCAATCTTGAGTGCAATATCATGTTGGTTGAAAAGTGCTTATCACATAAATACATATATTTTTGAGAAGAATCTTGAATGCCCATAATGCATTTCAATTCGTTTCTCCTATGGAAAAGAAAATATACATTAGAGGGAATCAGATTTACTAGGATGAGTGAAATTTGAAAAATATAAACAATTTGTTAAAAATGAAATAAAACGGAAAAAATAGCAACGAAGTGAAATGATACGAATAGTGTAATAAATAAAATGATACAAACAAAATAATGAATAAACGATAAAAACAATAGCAACGAAGTGAAATGATACGAATAGTTTAATAAATAAAATGATACAAACAAAATAATGAATAAACGATAAAAACATATTGAAAATATTTAGAAACCTAAAAAGAAAATAAAAAATGTACATACTAAACGATTAGTTTTTCACACAAACCTTACGGGTGAATATAAAAAAATGTCTGGGAAAACATTTTTATTTTATGACGACTTCCTACTTGTCGATGGGATATCACTCATATCACGGTTCATAGTAAATTAAATTAATAATAAATCAATTAGCATATTTGATGCAAAATATAATGGATATCAAAATGTATTTATTTCTCTTCTTAAATATATATTATTTATGCTGCAATACCTAACACCTTGGGTTTAAATTTTAGTTTGGGCCCCACTTTTATTATTATTCATTATGGAGAAGTGGGAGAAAGGGAAACATTTACAGGACAGTTATTGAAATAGTCTCTTATTTAAGTTAGGGGTGCAAGCTTTTTCAGAAGATTTTAAAATCTTTCAATAATTTAAATATTATTTTTCTTTCAGACACATCGTTGTACTCGTAAGTCACAATGTCCTAAAACCCAAGTAGAGATTAGATTTTATTATTAATAAAATAATAAACTGGCATAGTCGTAAGGCGCACGTGTAATTTAATAAAAATGTTATTATTAAGTAAAAGTCGATTGCTTGCTTTTAGGTGCGCTCATTTGACAGTATAACAACAATCAACTTTCACGATAATGACTGGTCAGCACTTTCCAAATGTGTGCGAGTCAATGGCTGCATTGGCAAACAATTGCAGAATGTGCAAAACCAAATAGTAGGTTAATTAGCAATGTAGAGCAATTAGGAATAAGAATGTAAAGCACTTAGAAATAATAAAATATATCCCTCACAAACTCTAAATCAATTAAGTTTCCTACAATTATTATGGTGTTTCGGATGCATATCAATATAAAATATATATGGTCAATTTTAAGTTATTTGGAAATTTATAACACCTGTTGAATCCAATACATCCAACGGCGCACTGCTTTGTATTCGGCATTATTGTAATATCTAAAAATGAAATATATTAATTGAAAAATATAAAAAATATGTCAATATTTTAAAAAATTACCTTCATTGTGAATCCAAGCTCCGTAAAACAAAAACTATTTCACACAATAAATGTAAATATCAGAGTAGACAGAGAAAGGAAAGTCTTTTTCGCTGCCAGCGTCCGTGCGGACACACCACGATTTTGAGTGGATTCACCACGATTTTGAGTGGATTCACCTTGACTTTGATTGGATTCACCTTTTTGTGATCTATGCCCAACTTCACTTTATTTTGACATTGGCAATCGGTATAATTTGAAAATTGTTTTGTCGCATCCAATAATTTGCTGCTTTTGCGTCTTTCCCAGCAGCCGTGTCCGGAGATATGATAGCACAAACACATATAATGTAAAAGTTATGTAAATAATATAGTAATTTTTAACTAATTAAACATGTTTAAGACTTACTTCATTTTCTTACATGAAGATGGCTACGAGTGCCTTTGAAAGCATCAAAAAACATATGTTTGTTTTACCAGACATACATATCAGCAGAAATCTCGGTAGTGTCAATCATAAATACGTATATGATTAACTTCATACAGAAAATGTATAATGTCATAGAAATATATATTATACACAAAAATAATATATAAACAATTCTAACACAAATTGCAATTTCAAATTTGTATAATATGTATTGAATAGCTTCGCTAATAAATCTTTGGACAGGCAAAAGTTCACATCATATCATATGCTTGAATATATATATATATATATATATATATATATATATATATATATATATATATATATATATATATATATATTACGATATAACAAATATTACTGTTTTTTATTGGCAACGCTACGTTGAGCACGCGAGCAGCCAAATATATATATATATATATATATATATATATATATATATATATATATATTTGGCTGCTCGCGTGCTCAACGTAGCGTTGTCAATAAAAAACAGTAATATTTGTTATATCGTATATATAATATATGATAAAATACGTTCCTGCAAATTTATTTGTTATATCGTATGTATAATATATGATAAAATACGTTCCTGCTAATTTATTTGTTATATCGTATATATAATATATGATAAAATACGTTTCTGCAAATTTATAGGAATTGTGTTAAGTCTAGTAATTAATTTAACTTTTAATTGCACAAAACGCTCTATAACACTTCACCACAACTTCAGCACAGAAAAAGAAAGAGGGTTGAATGAAAGGCCGGAAGCACGAAGTGTGTTGTTCAGCAGCCAACACAGGCTAGTTCCGCTTGCCCATAAACAGATGTTAATAGATGGCGCGTGGAACTAGTGCCTGCTTGCGTTGGCTTTCCCGACAACTGGGTGGGGGTAGTGGTATCGCCACAGGTACTCCTCCCCCAGTGATCGGCGCAGGAAGCGCGGAGAACGATACCCGGATCCTCAGATGACTCCGTGGATGGATCGCTGGCGGGTCATTTGTCGCTGACCATGACGACAATTGCGGCGATGGCGATCGGGTTGGCGATGGTGGTCGGGGTGCCTGCAGCGATGGCGCCGATGTTGAGTCACTCACCTCGAGGTAGTCCGGCTACAAGCAGTCCGTAGAGATGGCTTTCTCTACGTCGTTCAAGTCGATGACGAAACTCTTGTCGGATTACCTTATGGAGGCCCGTATATGGCGGCTCGAGTGGCGTCCGGATTTTGTCCAGCTTGCAGAATACGTGCGTACAGGTGCGCAATTCTTTGAAGACGAACGGCTTCTGTCTCGATTGGTTGGACATTGGTACTGGCCTGATCGCTTTTACCAGCTTGCGCAACTGCTCGACGAAAACCGGTTGGGTGGTAGGGTCGTTCTCTTGTCCGAAGAATTCTCCAGGCAAGCGGAGTTGGGTGCCGAATAGCAATTCGGCTGGAGTTGCTTTGAGGTCCTCTTTGTATACCGTCCACATCCCCAATAGCACTGTTGGCAAGGCGTCTGGCCATGGTGATTCTGGACTGCACACCAAGGCCGCTTTTATTGTGCGGTGTAGTCTCTCCACCGTGCCGTTTGACTGTGGGTGGTAAGGCGTTGTGTGAACATGGTTAGCACCCGTCATTTTCGCGAGAGCTGTGAATAGCTCCCCTTCGAATTGACTCGGCGCGATTGTGGCGATGGACCTTCCCGTGTTGGCATGGTTGGCATTCACGGGCCCAGCGGTGAGCGTCCTTGCGCATGCTTGGCCAGAAGTATTTCGCCACCAGACGTTTCGCCGTTGCTCGACCACTCGGGTGGGATGATCCGTGTACGATGCCAAACGCCGCTCGACGCAGGTTGGGTGGCAAATAGGGCCGTGTCGACCCATCGGTAACCAGACAGTAGATCTCGCTGTCATTGAAAACGAGACGATCCAGTTGGATACGAGGGTTCTCCAGCAGGTGAGGCAGCTCTACGTCAGAGGCTTGCTCCCGGCTGATAGTGGCTTCGTGGAGGATGGAAGGCATCGTGACCGTACAGGTTTGCGAAAGTGCGTCTGCCAAAACGTTTTCCCCCCCGGGAACTTACACAAATCATGCGTTGAACTGGAGGACGTAGTCCAGGTGCCGGCTCTGCCTCGGCGTTGCCTTGTCCGAGCGTTGGTGTGCGGCGAAGGTGAGCGGCTTGTGGTCCGTGTGGATTGTGAAGACGTGTGCCTCCAGGATCCTCCTGAAGTGTCTGACTGCGGCATACACCGCGAGCAACTCCCTGTCGTAGGCGCTGTAGCGAGTTTCTGGGGGACTGAGCTTCCTAGAGAAGAACCCCAGAGGCTTCCAGGTCCCATCGGGTTGCTCTTGGTTGAGTGCCGCTCCGATGGCGGTGCTCGATGCATCGGTGTAGAGAGCGATTGGCGCGGTAGGCGAGAGGAAGGCTGAATCTGCAGCTGCTGCGATACTCGCCTTGCACTGCTGGAATGCCTGTTCCGTTTGCGTCGTCCAGCTAATCGCCGCCTTCTTCTTCGTTAGGTTCCTCAGAAGCTCGTTGAGCGGGGTCTGTAGTTCCGCGGCGTGCGGTATACACCTGCGGTAGTAATTAACCATACCCAGGAAACGTCTCAGCTGGGTAGAGTCTGTCGGGCTTGGAAAGGCGTCGATCGCCTCGATCTTTGGGCGCGGGGGCCTGAACCCCTCTTTCGAGACTCGATACCCAGCGAATGTAACTTCCTGGGCACTGAGTTGGCATTTGTCCAAGTTGATGCGTAGGTTCGCCGCTCTCAGCGTCTCCAACAATTGGCTCAAATGATGCAGCTGCTCGTCATGCGTCTCGGATGCGATGAGCAGGTCGTCTACGTAGCCCTTCACGAAGGGGAGTTTCCTCAGTAGGTGATTAATTACCCGCTGAAGCGTTTGCGCGGAGTTACGCAGGCCTAATGGCATACCCACGAACTCGAAGAGGCCGAAAGGTGTTGTGACTGCCGTTTTCGGGATGTCAGCTTTGGCAACCGGGATTTGGTAGAAGGCTTTCTGCAGATCGATTACAGAGAATACTTTTCCCCGGCTCTCCTGGATCAGGTCCTCGATGATCGGTAGAGGATATCGGTCTGGCAAGGTACACGCGTTGAGGCGGCGGTAGTCGCCATAGGCTCGCCAGCTTCCATTCGGCTTTGGTACCATGTGTAGCGGACTGGCCCATGGGCTCGATGATGGGCGTACCAGCCCCTTGTCGAGGAGGTCAGCGAACTCTTCTTTGGCAGCAGCGAGTCGTTCACCGATGAGTCTACGGGGGCGCTCGAAAACGGGAGGGCCCTCCGTGACGATGAAGTGTTGTACCGGCAAGTCTGGTACAGTGGCCTTGACTCCTGCTGGTGAAGCGAGTTGCAAGAAGCGCTGGACGAGCTCTCTATACCGGTCGCCGTGTGGTCCCACAGGTGCATCAATGCAAGCCACTGTGGAGATGCCGTAGATTCGAGCCGAGTCCATGCGGCCCGTTGCCGCGATATTGGTAAGGGGGTCTACGATGCGTCGTCCCCTCAGGTCTACCAGGAGCCTTATCTTTATCCTAATTTTTAGGGGGCGGGCGGCAGCCTCCTTTCTCCTCCGGTATCAAAACTTAACTTCGATTCTCGAACGGGATGGGCCGGAAACAAGCAGTTATCACTCTATTCAGCACAATCACTAATCAATGTAAAATTGTAATTGAATTCAAAAATTTTTTTGGAACCGTACACACTGTTAATGTATCAGAACAAATAACAGGAACAAGCGACGAGACGAGAGAATTTTTAAACAGCAAAATCCGGACTTTGTCGTAATTTGAATATTTTCAGTACACGAATGTAAATAAGGTTATTTTTCTCTCTCAAATGAGCAATCAACAATTAATCCGAATACATCCACAGTAAAAACACCAATTTTAAACGCGCGCGGCAACAAAATTAATGGGAAACAACTTTCTTCCCAAACACTTTAAACTGCACAGAAACCGTTCTTTCCCTACCACTCCTTAAATGTTTTTTTCCCTTTTTTCTTAAAACCGTATTTTTTCCATTTCCTCGGCCTCTTCCGCTATTCCATCATTGACCGCTCCAGCGGTCAAGACGGTCAGTTACCTTTCTTTCGAATTTTTACTATTCTGAGGCAGCGCCATCTCTACCTCAGAATCGTCAGGTAGGTTTTTGACTGGCCGCATTCACTAGAAAAGCGGACAAGTGGAAGGAAGAAAAGAAGGAGAGAAGCAAAACAAACATACAGACGGAAGACGCCAAAAACCACGATCGCAACAAATGTTGCAATAAAGTGGACTTCTACATGAATAATATGAATGGTTTTACATTATTTATACTGCAAGTTTCTTGCTAACACTTTAAACCAAACTAAAAATTAACTATTATTGTTATTTTAAATAGATTATTAAATAAGTAAATTCAAAAATATACTTACGACTAAGCTACAATAGGCCTTCGACCTAAAATTGTGTTGTAACTTATATTTGATATATCATATCACATAATTTTAGAGGTTCACAACTATTTACATGTTTTCTTTGTGAAATTAAAGAGTAAGTCAAATACGTGGAAAGTGAATTCAGGAATTACGATAGTTAGAGCTAAAGGGGGGTGCACTGTATTTTTACCACCCCATACATCAATTTTAAAACCTGCTCACACTAGCAGAACTCGCACAAATTCATTCATATCAAATGTCTATTCTATATATTCTCACTGCGGCCACACGATCAATTTCTTGCCCATCAAGCTCTCACATGTCTTGTCTGTCAAAACCTGTTCAAGTTGAGTTTCGACGTAGGCTGCATTCAACTTGATGGGCAAGATGATATTCAATTTATTTTCAAAATGCCGTCGTCACATATGTATGTATTGAAACGTGATAGCTCAGTGAAAAGGGATTGCATACTTTTAGGATCCCATCTGGAGTTTGAGAATGAGTGCACCACCCTGTGTGTTTAAGTCAAGACACGAACTATTCGTATAAAAGTTTACTTAAGAACACCCTGTAGGTGGTGTAACATAATGAAAGCTTCCTTTGAGGTGTATATCAAGTTCTAGAAAGATCGAGAAATTTCTACTGTATTGTAGAAATTTCCACCTCAACCATTCGAAACTAAAAGCACAAGCCTGTGCAAAGTCGACGATTCGAACAGAGATCGTGACAGTGTGTACATAGAGCATTATAATCAAAGCAGCAGTATTTGTAATTGTGTAAAGTGATGAAATTCATTATTAAATAAAGTGACTAATGGTTTGTGAAATAAAGTGCAAATAATAACTAAGCAAACTTTAAGCCTAATATTAAATGTGTAAATAGCAATAATTAAATAAAGCTAATTATTTTAATTTAACCAACGATTGTTTGATTACTACACAATCCAGTGGTACGAGTCCGAGTACAGAGAGTTAGAGAAATTGTCAGGATGGCAATTTTGTAAGAGAGTAAATTGTCAAGAGGGCAATTTCGTAACAATTGGTGTCAGAAGTGGGATTGTGTATCTGTAATAAGCATGGTTAAATTTGAAAAACTGAGATTGGAGCAGCTCAAGAAGGAGCTTGAGCGTTTAAATTTGCAAACACAAGGGTTTCAAGCGGAGCTGCAGGTGCGATTAAGAAGCGCTTTAGAGGAGCAGGGTATAGATGTCGATGAGCATGAATTCCAATGTGAAGAGCCAACGACATCTCGACACGAAGAAGCACCTCAAGGAACTAATACTGGTAACTTCGACATGAACGCACTCCTCGGGGCAATAAAATCCGTCAAACAAGCTGTAAAAGAAGATGTCAAAGAACAGTCACAGCAAAGTTCTCAAGCTGTCAAAGAACAATTACAGCAAAATTCTCAAGCTGTCAAAGAACAATTACAGCAGAGTGAAACACGACTTGCTCAACTGAATTCACAGCAGATGAAAGAAATGTCTGATATGGTGGACAGGAATTTTTGTGAAATTGAGACACGGCAGGAATCGTTCGAAAAATCTGTAGAACAAAAATTCATTGCGAACGAGCAAAAGCAGAACGATTTTAAGCAACAAATAGAGCAAAGAATTCACCTACTACAGGAAGGTGCATTGCCTGTGCCAGGTTTATCCTCAATAAAACTGAAGCCTCCTACCTATGATGGAACCACAACATTTAGTGTCTTCAGAATGCAGTTTGAGACTACCGCTAGCACAAATGGTTGGAGTGCTCGCGAAAAAGTGGCTGCATTAACCGTTTCATTGAAAGGTGCTGCCGCTGATGTGCTTCAAACTATCTCAGAAAATGAGCGAGACTGCTATGAAAGCTTAATGAATGCCGTTCAGCGCAAGTATGGTAGTGAACATCGCAAGCAGATGTACCAAGTAGAGCTACGAATACGTGTCCAAAAGAGTGGTGAGTCTCTTCAACAGTTTGCGGCGGAAGTGGAGCGGTTGGCTCATCTTGCCTACCCAGGAGAGATCACTGAGAGGTGTATGATGGACACCTTCGTATATGGCATTCGCGATGCAGAGATAAAGCGTTCTGGAATAACTAATCCGAAAGCTACATATATGGAGACAGTAGCTAGCGCTTTGTTATCAGAGACAGCAGCATTGGTGTGTCGGTCAGAATGCACAGCCCAGAGTCGAGAACAGACAAAGTTTCACGGGCAAATGCTTTACCTGCGGTGATGTGGGGCACATGGCTCGTGATTGTCAGTTGAGATGGAAACGTTATGCAACACACGCTCCGGTAAGATTGCCAAAGCAAGACAAAGTCCGAATTAGGGAATCGGAAAAGATTGTCAAGCCGGGAAATGAACGGACTCCCACAACTGATGGCCCAAGAATCTTCGATTCTCAGATGGCGCGGAAAAATAATAGCCTGTCAGCAGTGTAATAAGCGGAAGAAAAATTGTGGTAACATTGGATACGGAAGCATCACATTCCATAATTAGAAGCGATCTCGTTCGGGGAATCGAGCCGCTTCAGGGAATAAGTTTGCTTACGGCAACTGGAGATGATGCACCGGTACTTGGAAAAGTTACACGGAAAAGCATTATCGGCACCACAACAGTGACGCACGAGTTTATAGTTACGGATATTGTGGATGAAGTAATCTTAGGTGTGGATTTTATGATACGGAATGGATTCACGCTAGATTTCAAAAGCCGAGTGCTGAAATATGCGAACACCGAAAATACCGTTATTCTTCGTTAAACAAGCCATTGTATCGCGGCGGACAAAAATCCCACCCAAGTCAGAGGCAGTTATACGGGCCAAAATGGGCAGAGATGTTGGGAAGCATAAGAGCCGAATCGTACCAGAAAAAGTAGTCAATATTTCAAATACCGTTGAAACCATAGCGAAAAAGAAGGTAAGGTGCCAGAGAATCTCAGCAATTGTAAACTGTGAGACGCAACCGCGAGTCACGAAAAGCAAGATACGAGCTAATAAAAAGGGTACCCGACGATCTGGCGAAAGAATGGACTAAACAGTCATCTACAGTACTTCCATGCAGCAATTGTATACCTAAAAAACGAGGACAGTTGACAGAAATTCATGGAAACAGCAGAAATCGTACGCAACTGATGAGTGATAAAAGGAAATCGAGATATGATGTACGAGTAAACACCAAGGGATTTCAGGAAGGGCAACTAGTTATGCTTCATAATCCGCAAAGGAAAAGTGGATTATCGCCAAAACTGCAAACACACTGGGAAGGACCTTATAAGGTGATAAAACGGATAAACGATGTTAGATACCGCATCCAGTAGACGAGAAATGTCAGGAGCAAAATGAAAGTCGTTCATTTAGAGAGGCTATCTCCTTATAAAGGTTGCAGTACTATCCTTGTTCGGGACGAACAAGTTTAAGCGGAGGGCAGTGAAACGTGATAGCTCAGTGAAAAGGGATTGCATACTTTTAGGAACCCATCTGGAGTTTGAGAATGAGTGCACCACCCTGTGTGTGTAAGTCAAGACACGAACTATTCGTATAAAAGTTTACTTAAGAACACCCTGTCGGTGGTGTAAAAGAATGAAAGCTTCCTTTGAGGTGTATATCAAGTTCTAGAAAGATCGAGAAATTTCTACTGTATTGTAGAAATTTCCACCTCAACCATTCGAAACTATAAAAAGCACAAGCCTCTGCAAAGGCGAGGATTCGAACAGAGATCGTGACAGTGTGTACATAGAGCATTATAATCAAAGCAGCAGTATTTGTAATTGTGTAAAGTGATGAAATTCATTATTAAATAAAGTGACTAATGGTTTGTGAAATAAAGTGCAAATAACAACTAAGTAAACTTTAAGCCTAATATTACATGTGTAAATAGCAATAATTAAATAAAGCTAATTATTTTAATTTAACCAACGATTGTTTGATTACTACACAATCCAGTGGTACGAGTCCGAGTACAGAGAGTTAGAGAAATTGTCAGGAGAGCAGATAATTGAAAGCCGAATTGATTCTCGTCTTGAAACATAAATTGATAATCAAGGCGACGATAAAGTTCTAAAAATATGTATGGGTTTGTAAAAAGTATGAGTGTATTGCGACTTGATGGTCAAGAAAATGATCGTGTGGCCGCAGTGTTAGCCTCATAGAGACGACTTATTTTGACGTCTATTGGCAAAGTGGTGAGGAGAAAAGTTACGTGAGGCGAGAATTTTTATTTTGTTAAAAATTTCTGTACTCATTTTAACATTTGCTGATTTGACGTTTGCTGTTTTGGCGCTTGCTGATGTGAAATTTACTGATTTCACATTTGCTGGTGTAATATTTATATCAGCACGCAAAAATTAAATTTATTTTTAAATAATGAATTGGAACCGAACTCACAAACAGTTAACCTCATATCGCTTTATGAGCAAAATCCATTGCTTTATAATACGAGTCCGAAGCGTTAGCATTATTTAATAATATTAAAATACAAATACTTTCTTTCTCAATATCACTCATTTTTAAATGAATTATTAATTTTCTTCTGCTATCGATTTATGTTGCTAAAAGGAAAACAAAAATATTCTGACAACTTGCAAATGTCAAAATGATTCGGAGGTGTTCAGAAAAGATTTTAGTATACATAATAAGTTGGCTCTCTGAGGCTATTGTGAACATGGTCTAAGACAGTATTCGCTTACGAAGAGAATAATAGCTGTGTTTCTTTCAACACGAGTCTGAATAAAACGCTCGCTTATCCATACATATGGACCGCTTAGTTAAGACAAGGTGCTTGTATGCGATCCAAAAATGTATTTTTGTCATTATTTTGTAATTTTTCGGTATATGTCGGCATGAATTGTTCGAAATAATGCTTCAGAGAATTACGAGGAATCCTTTCCTAACCTACACCAATTGCTTCTCGCGAATAATATTTTCTTCCTCGTGTTCCCTTTCCGATGATGACAACTCCAGCAGCGATATCAACACATTAATAATTATACTATTTATTGATCTGGCTGTGTTCACACAAACATCATCAACTTCTTGCGGGATAGGAGAAGATGAATCTAAAATGAAAATCCAAGCATGCTTGTATGAGTATGAAATATTTTATAGAAATAGAAGTACCTTCGATGGTGTCAATCTGCGATTCCCCCGCCACATGTCCCATGAGCATAAATTTTGTTTGGCTGGAACCTGGTTCGAATGATTGAAATGAACTAATACAACTTAATTAAATTGTTATCTACTTACTTCTTCCATCGTTAATTCGCTTATATTTATTATTTTACGTTGATTTACTTTAGAAATATATTTTTAAATTTACAGAATATACAATCTTATGTTTTTCAATCATATGTATTTTTGATTGCAAATTCTAACAATTAAAAATTTATCCAGTAAAAACTTGTAAGTTTTTTCACAGCGAACTGTCACTTTACTCTCTCAGTTTCTCTCCCGTTTTAATTTTTTTGACACCTTTCAAACAAAAATGATGATAATTTGTACAAATTTGTACAAACTTTTTGTACGCAACCTAATACTATAATACATTTAAATATCATTTTATTACAATTTTTTCTATTTATTTTTCAGACGGAAACTGTAGATAGTAATGAAATCAATTCTCTTTACCGCAAAAGAGAAATAGAGACTGCTGTGGCGGCATCCAACCAACAAATGATCCCCTCAGTCAATAAAGCTGGGAAAGAAGTCTATTATCCACCTGAGCATGAAATAATATTAACCAAACGTGAAGAAATGGCAGCTGAATCCGCAACTGGAGTAAGGATCAGCAAGTGTTGGATAATTTAAATACTCAAATATATTGAACTTATATTTTCAGGGTCGTTGGGCTAAAGGCTCAGGAATGAACGAATATCAATCTCGCTATAAAACAAAATTAATACAAAATCTGGTGGTGCTATGGTTCCAGTTTGTTTACCACTATGTTGCGCTATGCCTTGTTCCATCATGTAAATTGTTAACAGAGTATTCTAGTGCCACATAAACGAATCGTATATCAAATATATATATTTCTCTATTTTTGATGTTTTACTAATTTATTCGATTAATTCTGAAGACAAATTTTTCTATTTTTTATATAAGTTGAAAAAAAAGTTAATAAAAAATATATATACACTATTTTAAAGGCCTTATTCACAATGCTTTAATAAAAATTTTTATGTCCACACCAATATACCTTTAAGAGGTAAAAACCTTCCCGAAAATTTCACTTTGCTTTCAGCTTTTATGTTCAAAAATTTAAAGAGCGAAGTTAAAAAGCAACGGCGAACAGAACATTAAGGAACAGATAAAGTTGCAGCTTTTGATTTGATTTTTATTATTTATTCCAAGTATTATAGATCAAGTCAAGACACAGGTTAAAAATAGCACTGAGCACGGATATGACCTGTGGGCAGTCGTGACAATGAGAAAAGCTAATTTTCATTATTTGATAAATAAGACGAAGTCTGAGCCAATGCTGGCTGAGAACGCCTTTCGGGAGGTTTTTACATATTTGAGGTATATTGGTCCACACATAATGCCATTAAAAACATTCGGGGTCTTCCAAGCTTTCGGATGATATCCCAGTTTGAATACTGCTTTGTATATGTAGAGTAGCTGCCTAATTGCAAATCATTGTAGCTGATTACATCAATAACTTCTGACATTTTTGCATTACGTTGTCCATGTAGTAGCTTGACTAATCAAGTATGGGACTAGTACTTTGCTGTTTGTTGAATTTGGCTAAAAAAAAAACATTATTTTTATGTTCAGCACCCTTTTCTGCATCAAATCTTGCCAATTTGCGTATGTCCGCCTCTTTGCGTTTGTTGCCTTTCATAACGAATAATCAGTTACTGTTGAGGAGGCTATGTTCTGTTGATTTTGCGAAATTATGATTTGCAATTTTCCAGTTGAATTTTAAGTGCTGAAGCTTTGCTCTTTTGCTATGACTAGTTGTTTAATTTCAATTGAAAAACTTACTTACTTTCGAAGCTTTACCCAGTTTTGTAATTGTGTTGGATAGCCTAACTTGGATATTATTGTTTGCACATAAGTTAATGACTTTTATAATCACGGGTCACGGGTCCAAAGATAAAACATATGTATCTTGATTCTACATGTAACTGATTAAAATACATATTTTTTGCTATATCGAAGTCAATCAGTTTTGATATTTTTCGTTTATCTGTTTGCCAATATGGTTCGCTGACCTGATGATCTTACTTACTTACTTAGGTGGCCACGAGTAACCACCGATCTTGTAAGATCTCGCCAAACGCCTTCTCCAATATGTTATACCAAACATGGTTAGGGTTTCCTCGACTCGCTCCTTCTATTGGAGGCATGTTCGTTTTCTATGTCGTCTCCAAACGGCTTTGCTTCGAACACGGCAGGAGCTTCTTCGTCCATATTTGTAAGTCAGCGCAGATGTTGTATGGTGATGCGCTTGAATATGTCATTATCGGCGCATAGCTCGTACGCATCATCGTTCATCCGAATCAGATAGGCGTTGCCAACATGAATAGGACCGAAGATTTAATTAAGAATCATCTCCAACATCCTAAGCGGTCTGCGACATGACCCATGCTTCTGTGCCGGAGAGGGAGCAAGTGTAGGATGAAGGTCTTGTATGGTATCAGTTTTGTCGGTCGGGAGAGAGTTCAACTATACATTTGCTTACCGAGCCCACAGTAACACTTATTAGCAAGGGTGATTCTTCGCTAATCTCCAGGCTTAAGTCATTTTCGGTGTTAACTGAGGGGCCAAGGTATGTGATTTTTTTCACAACTTCCAAAGTGCAGTTGCTCATTGTATCATAAACGCTGCTTATCCCTATTTATGAGCAGCACATACTTCGTCTGACCCTCGTTCACCGTCAAACCCACCATCCCTTAATCTTTTTCATTAGTGGAGAAAGGTGCCAAACATCTCGCTTACAACGTCCAACAATATTGATGTAATCAGCTTGCAGGACGAAAATGAACAGGTCGCTGGATAGTCTGAAATCACTTATGGTATTGAATGGTTCAGATAGGTACTATCCTACTTTTCCATAGGTGGAGGTGCTGCTCAATGTTATTCTGCAGAGCCGTATTAGCTTCGCAGGAATACCGAACTC
This sequence comes from Clusia tigrina, assembly GCA_920105625.2. NCBI lineage: Eukaryota > Metazoa > Arthropoda > Insecta > Diptera > Clusiidae > Clusia > Clusia tigrina. The sequence continues at coordinate 327,273,950 of OV050030.1, forward strand.
AAACATGGAGGCATATAAGAAATCCATTATCGGGATATCGAAAGCAGCATTAAAATCTATAAGGGGATGATGGGTGTTGATCTGTTTCTCGTGGTTTAAGTATGATGATTTGATCGGATGGTGGACATTCCAGGTATAAAACTACACTGATAATATCCAATCAGTATGTTGCCATATGGCTTTAGTCTATCACAAAGTATGCGCGATAGAACCTTACAAGAGATGGCAATGTCGGTAGTTGGCGCTTGTCATCGAGTAACATTTCTTCAGCACAGGATAAAGGACACTAAGACTCCAATTTCCAGGCATGGGTATATATATTTGATAAATTTCATCGTCCCCGGCCTCGAACAATTTTTGAGATAGTCGATTGAAATTCGGGCTTCCTCATGCCTAGATGGTGGAATGTCCAATTATCGTCATTGATTGGTGAGGCGGCATTGGTGGTATCATCAACTGGCTTAATATAAAAGGAATGCTCGCTCCATAATATCAGTGTGCACTGTTCCCAGATTCCCATTTTTGTGTCTACTGGTAAATGCTCGGGCTTATAACCTTGAAGGAGGACTAGAATACTGATCAAATCGTGCTCAAAGCTTTTCATCAGAGTAGAGTAGTTTACGAACAAAAACGAATGCATAATATGAACAAAATTAAATTTGTGGAGAGCCATTCCCTTGTTCTTCAGAGAATAGGGCTAAAAATTTCTTAGCAGTTATTCATAGTGATGTGTGCGGGCCAATAAATAAAGACTCAATTGGTGGATCACGATATTTTGTACCGCGACGATAAGTCGCGATATATACATATATATGGTGATGAACGTTTTAAAATCATTAAAGCCATGAATATATATTATATATTAAAAAAGTGTTGAAGATTTTTAAACCAGAATGGTATAAGGCGGCGGAGGACTGCTCGCATACACCGCAGCAAGACGGCGTGGCAGAGCGTGTTTATTTTACTTTGGTAGAGACGGCGCAAGTTTTTGGGCAGAGGCAGTAAGAACTGCAGTTTATTTACGAAATAGAGCTGGAACGAAATCACTTTTTAATGATAAGCATGGACTGGTAAGAAACCAGGTGTGACACATTTAAAAATTTTCGAGTCAAAGGCAATTGCAATTGACAAAACTCAGTCAAAAAAATTTAGACTAAAAGGCAGATTGGTGGACTATTCCAACACTTCTAAAGCTTACCGTTTAATGGATCCAGAGTCTATAAAAGTTATTATTAGCAGGAACGTAATATTTATCGAAGGGCTGTACAACAGTAACAATGAAGATCAGTGCAATATCATTTTTCTGGATACAGAAAACATTGCATTTGGGTTTCCTGAAGGTGAAATTAATTCAAAACAAAGCTGATGAAAGTTTTGCAGTAGCTACCATTAATAAATAATGTAGGATTGGGAATATATGGTCCTGGTGGTCCCAGATTTATTCGCACCAGAGCTCCAGGTCGTCCATGTAAAGAGATTCAAATATTAAATTTCATAGAAAGCAAAGAAGAAAAAGTACCTTCGTGTGTCAATGTGGCTATGAGCAGCGATTATTCAGAGTACTGGAAGGATTCCATGCAGAAAGAGCATGTTGGATTAGTCGAGAATCATACTTGGTCACTTGTAGATTTGCCAGTAGGCAAAAAAGGAATCAATTGTTTATTTGTGTACAACATAAAAATAAATGCAGCTGCGCTTCAAGAGCTGTTTGGTGGTAAAAGGCTGTAGTCAACAATTCGGTGTAAACTTCGCCGAAAGATTGTCACCAATTGTAAAGTACGCGACAATTCGTATGCTATTTGCGGTGGCGTGCGAACGTGAGTTCTATTTACATCAAATGGATGTATAATCATCGTATTTGAACAGCGACTTGCACGACATTGTATTTATGAAGAGGCCTGAAGGCTTTATTGGCAAAAAATTTCCAAATCGAGTTTTTAGGCAATATATGGGCTGGAGCAGATCGGGCGTGAATGGAACGCAGTTCTTAAAAAAATGGAGCTTCCACCGTATGCCAGTGAGCCCTGCGTTTACACTGAAAATGAAAATGGTAACTATAACATAATCGCTGAGACCAAGGTGAATTTATTTACAAGGTGGATGCAAGAGCAAATTTTTTTGAATCGATTTCCCCTCAGTAGCTGTCAAAATTGAATGTTTAGAAAAATGCGACCAAAACAAATATGAAAAAATTGCAAATTGAGTTTTGATTTGTGTGAATAAGTTTTTTAATTGTTATTTTTTGTGAAATTTGAACATTAAAAAATTAAAAAATAAACAATATGCGAAGCAAATGTGTGATGTGTAGTAAATACTCGGGTAAAGGAAATGGATCGTTTTTCCGTGTACCCAAAAATGAGTATTTCCGACAACAGTGGGTGGATGTATGTGGTGCTAATTTTAAAAAAACTGCAGTTATTTGTGGAGACCATTTTTTGCCCAGTGATTTCATAAATGGTCCTGGAGATGTGTGTGCAATAAAACGGTTGCTGCCAAGTGCTGTGCCTTCTTACTCCATTCCCAGTGTGATACTTTGGCTCCCTTCCAAAAGGGTATTTTGTTGTCAAACATTTCGCTTCGCTTGCTGCATGAATATGTGTCGGACAGGTACGGAATGCAATATATTTGCACATATAGATTAAACCAGGATATTCTTGAGCACTTCTTTGGAGCCATTCGCAGCAAAGGAGGATTACATGATCATCCCAGCCCAAAAGATTTTAAATTTAGACTACGAAAATATATTCTAGGTATTTTTCTCAAAAAACTTTTGTGGACGTTCAATATTTACTAATTGTGTGTTTTTACAGCAAAGGAGCTGCTATTTGTGTTTGTTCAATGTTTAGTAATTGTGTTGAAACAGTTTCTAACATATCGTTGAAGGTAACCCAGTAGTAATGTGTTTGTGATAGTAGGATTTATTGAAAAACTTAGATATATATTAAAACATATTTCTCTAAATAATCAGCACGAAATACAGAATTTTTACGTGGAGCCGGTAATGTGGAGGGAGACGACACGGAGTGGTTAAATTTATCTTTTGACCATTCTGATTCTCAGAGCACTGTTAATCCAAATGACAGTACCGTAACTTTCACTCAAGATTTAATTGAGCCTATGGATGCTCTCGAGTGTGAAAACATTGTTGAGAATGATAGTGTGCCCGACCTGTTTCCACAGGAACTAGAGTCAATTTCTAACACCGATATCGATATTCTGCATGAAGATGGGTTAGAATATGTCGCAGGATATATAATTCGTAAACTCAAATTGGAAGAGTTTGAGGAGAATATAGACACTGGTACTTGGGTGGATCAAGTATCTAAAGGTTGGTTAAAGAAACCTTCTACAAATTTTTTAAATAAAATAAAGAGTTTGGAAAGCATCTTTAATACAACAAATGGAAATGAAATTGTGCACGCACCCAATTTGCAAAGTAGATTAGTTGCGTTAAGTTCAGCTGTTGAATTGCCTACATTAGCTGCATCGTTGTTTTATAAATACCGGATGCATTTTCGCATCAAACAATTGAATAAACGGTTGAAAGTGCAGAAAGCAAAACAGCGCATAATCGGCAACAAGAAACTATTGAAAATTTTATTATAATCAGGTTTATTAAGGAAAATATTGAAATAATTGTTATAATATTTATATATTCATATTCTTTGTATTATATTAATCTATATATATTATTAATCTATATATTAATCTAATATATTTTTATTCCAGATTTAGCGAACTACTTCAGTGCGTGCGACAACAAATGCAGCTGGAACTGTCTCAGGTAACTTTCAATAAATATTCTCCATTTAAATATTCAAACACTGCACCACTTTATAAATATATTTGTATAAACTTCTCTTTCATATATACATATATGAATAATTTCTCACTCACATACTGAAAGTAAAAGAAATTATAAGTCTATTTAACTATTATATAAATATTTGTGTACTTTCGTACCATTTTAACCAGGTTTTATGTATTCCTCCATTCCTCTCAATTTCGTTTATTTTTATCGCACATTATCAATTTGAAAGTCATATGCCTGAAGCTGAAGAGACCACCTGGTCTCTCAAGTCTTTTAATGACATGAGCCACTTCAAGGTAGCGTAATCCGTGATCACGGTAAAAGGCATCAGCACTACATAGGCCCTGAATCGTCTCACCGCTAGAATAGCCGCTAAACACTCTTTTTCCGTTACACTATAATTAAGTTGACAACTGTTCATTTTACATGAATAATAGGCTATTGGCCGTTCGTTCTCAGCTTCATCTTTCTGAAACAGCACCGCCCCGACTCCATAATTGGAGGCATCGCACTGAATATAAAACCTCTTCTTAAAATCTGGGTGCGCTAGTACCGGAGCCGTGGTGAGAGTCTGCTTTAACTTTACAAACGCGACATTTGCATCCGGATTCATGACAAACTTCACGCCTTTCCTAAGGGTGTCCGTCAAAGGCGCGGACATATCAGCAAAATTGGCCACGAATCGCCTGTACCAACCGGCCGTCCCCAAAAAGCTCCGTACCTGTCTGGGTGTCTTCGGCACCGGAATCCTTCTTATTGCTGACACCTTCTCCGGATCCGTCTTCAACACTCCATGACCTATCACAAACCCCAGATATTTCAACTCCTTACAGCAAAACTTAGACTTCTTCAGCCCCACTGTAAGATTCGCGCTGGAGAGACATTTCGTCGCGATACACAAATACATTTTCTCTGAGCCGCTGCGGAATAACCTTGTCCATCAGCCTGCATAGCCTCTGTGCCGCATTACATAGCCCAAATGGCATTACCCTGTACTGGTACAGAGGTCTTCCGGGTATAGTAAAGGCTGTAAAAGCTTTACTACCCTCCTCCAACTCAATCTGCCAGAATGCGAATTTGAGATCTATGCTACTGATGAACACGGCCTCGTCTATACGGCTCAATATACCTTCAATATTCTGTATAGGGTACGCGTCCTTCACCGTGCGCTCATTTAATTTACGTGCATCTAAACACAAGCGATTCTTCCCCGGCTTCCTCACTAAAGTAACTCGGCTGCTCCTGGGACTCTCACTTTGTTCAATAACACCCAGCGCTAGCATCTGATCCACCTCAGCATACAGCAACTCTTGCACTGCTGGCGATACGGGATAATACCGATCTTTTATTGCCTCAGCACCTTGAACCAACCGTATACTGTGTTTCTCCAAAGAAGTTCTGCCTAGCCCACACTCTTCGTACGCACTGAATTCTGTTTCGTTTTCTCTAGTTGCTCCTGCTGAGTCTCAGTTAAATCATGGCGCCCAGCGACATTAACCTCATCACTGGAATCCTTTTCTCCCGGCTCCATGCCCACTTCACTTACCCCAACAATTTCCGGAGCTAACCCAAAATTTTGCCAGAAATCAACTGCTAAATAGACCTCTTGCTGCAATGCGGGACATAGGTAAAATACTACACTTTTTATTTCTCCTTTGAACCGCACTGGTAATATGATTCGCCCAGCACTTGCTGCTTATAACCTCCAGCTGTGCTTACCAGCGTGAAATACTTTTGCACTTCAAATCCCAATTCACTAATTAATTCCCTACAAATTTTTCCCTAGGACACTAACCGACGCCCCTGTATCCAGTAACCCCCGCAACTTTCTACCTTGAATTTCAATCTCGGCGAACGGTCTTATCTCCACCTGAATACTGCGCCCCACAGCCTCAACTACCTGCCGTTTTTTAAGGACTCTTAACTTATACCTTAACCTAGCTTTTTCCACTTTCCGAGAGATCCCTCTTAACTGTCCTTCTCTTAAACCCTTCACCTGTACTTCTCGCTGTTCCCGCACCTTATCTGCTATCTCCAAATCTACTACTAATCCTACATTTCCCACTACACCCTTATTACTATCTAACTTATCACTATCTACTGCTCCGCGGGAACCTATCGGGAGCATAACCTTCCCGCTGGCCTCATGCTCCTTCCCCCGTTTCCCAGCTTACATTTCGGACATTCTGGAGTCACCACATTATCCGCCCCACATCGGTAGCAAAATAGCCTCCGTTGCTTGGAGGTACACTCTCTAAAGGTATGACCCGCCTGCTTGCAGTTCCAGCACCTCGTCTGAGATCTATTTGGCAGTCCTTCTTCCTTATGACACGTACCAGCACCTTGCCGCGGTAGGACCTCTCGACTAACCTCCCCGACTTCTTCATCATCCGCTGTGTTCAACTCGTTCACGCTACGGCCCGCCGCATATCTGGCGAGTGGTTGCACAGCTCTTATCTCTCTCTTCAGGATGAATCGTTCTGCCTCGTGACACTCGTACTTCAGCTGCTTTACGCTATAGCAGGCTATAGGGTAAACAATTTTCCCAACGGCATCCCGGACGTTCCTTTTTAGCAATTTAATGACGTCAAACTCCGAAATAGGGTGATCCATCCGTGCTCTCATCTTAAGCACATCAAAGAAGAGGAACTCCAGGCTTTCTCCTGGCTGCTGTTTCCGCTCCGTGAACTCCCGCAACAGTTCAAACTCACTTTGATGGGACCGAAATTGTCGTATTAGCGCATTTCTTAACGCCGGCCAACCGCTTACGTCGATGGTACTCACACACAACCAGCACCATTCCAATGCTGATCCTCTTAGCAGCTGGTAAAAATCTCTTAAAACCGCTGAACAAGGCACCTCATACTGGGCTTGCAAATGTTCCAGGCGAAAAATAAATTCCTCTACTGACAGCCCCTCGGTCTTACCGTCAAATACTATGCCCCATTTATCTATCTTCACTTTTTTCTGTGTCACCTCCCTTTGACCATTCGAATCCCTCCTACTATCCTCCCGTCCTGGAAACGTGTTTCCTGCAGATGCTGGGTCTGATATGCCCCCCCTTGTTCTTGGCTCCCTACCCCTTCTCTCTATGGGCTGGCTGTCATTCGCTGACAAAACTTGGCTTCTCGTATGAGGCCCTCCTATTTGTTCCTGCATCGTCTGCTGGGTCTCATCATCTCATTTATCATTCTCATCAGCTCAAGGTGATTGGCTCTAACCGTTTCCATTATTCTACTGGACTCGCCATCCAATGCCATTCTATAGGTGCTGTGGCTCTCCAGGAGCATCAGATTTATAGCCGACCTATATTCACTTGGAAGCTCATTCTGCACGTTCGCCTCTACCTCCGTAGCTCTCTTGGGTACTGCGCCAGTCCTACTTCGTTGCCCTCCCGCCACTTCTTCCTCCCCTCTTGGGGGTGAGTGTTCTAGTGGCATCTCTCTACTTTTTGTGTTTTCTTCCCCTTCGTTTCTCTTGCCACTTCTCAAGTGCATTCCTTTTTCCACTACCTATTTAAGTAAAATAAACTTACGACTTAATAATAATACTTATTATAACGATAACAATAATAAAAAGAAACAATTATTAGACATAAAAAAAACCAAATACAAGTATAATTATTATTTTTTTCTTTTCAATTAGTCTTAAGAGGAGGGTTAGGATTTGTTGAGATCGGTGACCAATCAGTACTTTACTATCACCCGTTGGAATTGTGGTAGGTGAGTGGTTTTATCCTCAATTTCACAAACATTCATTATCTACAAACACTTTCTTTCAGTTTCTCTCTCGCTAGGCCCCCTCCTGATGCTATTATGAATGAATTTCATGTCACAAGCCACCAACAGTTTGCCTCTTGAGAGGGAATCCTGCATGTGGACTGCTTCCCCTTCCTACACCTCATAATCGGCAAGTGCAATTGAGTGGGTGCAACGTCATCACCAAGTGACTTGAACCCATTACCGTGCCTAGAATAACGATCACACTTTCTTCTCCCGTCCGCATTCATACCAAGCCTGTTCCTCTCAATGATCACTGGAGCCGATGCTATCGGATATTTCTTTAATTATCCAAGCCATCTTTATCAACGATCATTACGAAGCACTACCTATTTCTGTCGACAGCACAAATTACCCCTGCCCTTACTCATCACGCTATTAGAGCTCAATCACTCTTGCCCCAAGCCGCCATGAGCCAGACAACGGTAAACCCCTGACGACAGCCATTTTTTTCTTTCATGCACTACTTATCCTAAAACAAAAATTTTCTTTCTAATTTTTTTATATTGGGCGCCATTCTGTTACGTCCCCATGGTCATCATACCTGGCGCAGACACCCTGGCTAGCTCACTCCTTTTTTTTCTTTGGTGGGTTCCCAACCCGCTGTGCCAGATCGTGGGGCAAACATACACAGACAATTACTACGGCCTCCACTAAGCTGCGTATAGGCTGCCTAATTCAGGCAACAAGGCCTAACTCAAACCCCGCTTTCGCTCTACCTCTATCTACTCTTAAGAGCTCCCTCGACCAGTGTAGGCTATCCTTACCGAGCGCGCCACCGCTACGCTCTGTTGAGACCGTATCACACTTTCCTAACGCCTTAAATTAATCCATAGATTCTACTCATTAACAGAACAAATAAAAACTTTTTTAACCTCAAAATGCTTCGTTAGCGGCAAGAAACACAGCGGCAGCTGTCAATTGTATATTGAAGCCATGGTACAATTATTTTTAATGGTGATACAATCTCGAAATCTCGCTCTCCACCGGATTCCTCCGTCCCGATCAGCCTCTCCTCATCCTCCCCCTCCTGTCTCCACCTTAGCCTACCATAATTTATTTATTTTTTATACAAACACACACATACACAGACAATTACTACGGCCTCCACTAAGCTGCGTATAGGCTGCCTAATTCAGGCAACAAGGCCTAACTCAAACCCCGCTTTCGCTCTACCTCTATCTACTCTTAGGAGCTCCCTCGACCAGTATAGGCTATCCTTACCGAGCGCGCCACCGCTACGCTCTGTTGAGACCGTATCACACTTTCCTAACGCCTTAAATTAATTCATAGATTCTACTCATTAGCAGAACAAATAAAAACTTTATGCTTTACATCCAACAAAAAGAAAACTTAAATAAAGACGTAAATAAATACTTATATTTAGGAACTTATGCTTATCTTAATACGCTGGACTTATCTTTATTTTTGCCGCTCTGGGTAGAAGGAGTCTGGTCTTCAGCGGTCGATCCGTATCCATTTACTTCCCTTATAATCGGGAAGAATTTGAAAAATTGATGACTATGTAATTCACCTTCTACTACACTTTTTATACAAAGTCGAAGCCACTTTTTTACTTTTCTAATTCGACGACAATGAAAGGAAATCGAAACACTTTTTTTACGCAGCATTAAATAACTACAATACCATTTCTATTTAATTTAATAATTCTATATACTTAATTTATTAAAATATCGTATTCCCGCGTTTTCAACACGACAATAGAACAGAAATTCTCACAAAAACAAATTGCCCTTGATTTAGATGAAGATAGACGAATCGAACGACAACGGCCGTGAATTTTACTTTACTTCTTGCCATGCAGAATCTGATTCTTTTCTAAAAATTTTCCGCATTACTTACTGACTTCCAAAATCAGTTTCCTCCGGTACTTCAACTCCCAGCTCTCTCCCTCTGACACCCTACTTTTCACTATCCTATCCACAACCTGTCCGTCCGTCTCTGTCCCACCCACTAAGCATACCCTCTGGCTACAGCTGTGCTTTGTGGGTCAACCAACCAATTCAAGGACAGCTACTAACCTTTCATCATCACTTTTCTTTTTCTTCTCCTTTTCCTTACCAACACGCACTCACGTATTTACCCCACACTAACACTCGATCCACCCACACATGCACCCATATTAGACCAGCTCTCGCGGATTAAAAGTTCCCCTCCACTCAACCTGAGCTTTCAACGCAAAAGCTGTCTAATCCTCTCACACCAAAAAAAAAATAAACAAAAAGTGATGATATAAAATCTCTCCCATATACATACATATATATATATATATATATATATATATATATATATATATATATATATATATATATATATATATATATATATATATATATATATATATATATATATATATATACATATTTACATAAAGATTACCAACCGGAGTATGCAGACACTAAACTGAGCAGTCATCTGATGCACCAAATAAGGTAGCAGCCAGCTGATCGTAACAAATTATTTACATATATTCACACATATATGTACATTTAGTATTCCACACTGCATATATACTAATTATAAACGAATAAATTGAGACATTCCTGTCTAGAACAGCATCCTTCTTCAATCTTGAGTGCAATATCATGTTGGTTGAAAAGTGCTTATCACATAAATACATATATTTTTGAGAAGAATCTTGGATGCCCATAATGCATTTCAATTCGTTTCTCCTATGGAAAAGAAAATATACATTAGAGGGAATCAGATTTACTAGGATGAGTGAAATTTGAAAAATATAAACAATTTGTTAAAAATGAAATAAAACGGAAAAAATAGCAACGAAGTGAAATGATACGAATAGTGTAATAAATAAAATGATACAAACAAAATAATGAATAAACGATAAAAACAATAGCAACGAAGTGAAATGATACGAATAGTTTAATAAATAAAATGATACAAACAAAATAATGAATAAACGATAAAAACATATTGAAAATATTTAGAAACCTAAAAAGAAAATAAAAAATGTACATACTAAACGATTAGTTTTTCACACAAACCTTACGGGTGAATATAAAAAAATGTCTGGGAAAACATTTTTATTTTATGACGACTTCCTACTTGTCGATGGGATATCACTCATATCACGGTTCATAGTAAATTAAATTAATAATAAATCATTAAATTAGCATATTTGATGCAAAATATAATGGATATCAAAATGTATTTATTTCTCTTCTTAAATATATATTATTTATGCTGCAATACCTAACACCTTGGGTTTAAATTTTAGTTTGGGCCCCACTTTTATTATTATTCATTATGGAGAAGTGGGAGAAAGGGAAACATTTACAGGACAGTTATTGAAATAGTCTCTTATTTAAGTTAGGGGTGCAAGCTTTTTCAGAAGATTTTAAAATCTTTCAATAATTTAAATATTATTTTTCTTTCAGACACATCGTTGTACTCGTAAGTCACAATGTCCTAAAACCCAAGTAGAGATTAGATTTTATTATTAATAAAATAATAAACTGGCATAGTCGTAAGGCGCACGTGTAATTTAATAAAAATGTTATTATTAAGTAAAAGTCGATTGCTTGCTTTTAGGTGCGCTCATTTGACAGTATAACAACAATCAACTTTCACGATAATGACTGGTCAGCACTTTCCAAATGTGTGCGAGTCAATGGCTGCATTGGCAAACAATTGCAGAATGTGCAAAACCAAATAGTAGGTTAATTAGCAATGTAGAGCAATTAGGAATAAGAATGTAAAGCACTTAGAAATAATAAAATATATCCCTCACAAACTCTAAATCAATTAAGTTTCCTACAATTATTATGGTGTTTCGGATGCATATCAATATAAAATATATATGGTCAATTTTAAGTTATTTGGAAATTTATAACACCTGTTGAATCCAATACATCCAACTTCGCACTGCTTTGTATTCGGCATTATTGTAATATCTAAAAATGAAATATATTAATTGAAAAATATAAAAAATATGTCAATATTTTAAAAAATTACCTTCATTGTGAATCCAAGCTCCGTAAAACAAAAACTATTTCACACAATAAATGTAAATATCAGAGTAGACAGAGAAAGGAAAGTCTTTTTCGCTGCCAGCGTCCGTGCGGACACACCACGATTTTGAGTGGATTCACCACGATTTTGAGTGGATTCACCTTGACTTTGAGTGGATTCACCTTGACTTTGAGTGGATTCACCTTTTTGTGATCTATGCCCAACTTCACTTTATTTTGACATTGGCAATCGGTATAATTTGAAAATTGTTTTGTCGCATCCAATAATTTGCTGCTTTTGCGTCTTTCCCAGCAGCCGTGTCCGGAGATATGATAGCACAAACACATATAATGTAAAAGTTATGTAAATAATATAGTAATTTTTAACTAATTAAACATTTTTAAGACTTACTGCATTTTCTTACATGAAGATGGCTACGAGTGCCTTTGAAAGCATCAAAAAACATATGTTTGTTTTACCAGACATACATATCAGCAGAAATCTCGGTAGTGTCAATCATAAATACGTATATGATTAACTTCATACAGAAAATGTATAATGTCATAGAAATATATATTATACACAAAAATAATATATAAACAATTCTAACACAAATTACAATTTCAAATTTGTATAATATGTATTGAATAGCTTCGCTAATAAATCTTTGGACAGGCAAAAGTTCACATCATATCATATGCTTGAATATATATATATATATATATATATATATATATATATATATATATATATATATATATATATATATATATATATATATATATATATATATTACGATATAACAAATATTACTGTTTTTTATTGGCAACGCTACGTTGAGCACGCGAGCAGCCAAATATATATATATATATATATATATATATATATATATATATATATATATATATATATATATATATATATATATATATATATATATTTGGCTGCTCGCGTGCTCAACGTAGCGTTGTCAATAAAAAACAGTAATATTTGTTATATCGTATATATAATATATGATAAAATACGTTCCTGCAAATTTATTTGTTATATCGTATGTATAATATATGATAAAATACGTTCCTGCTAATTTATTTGTTATATCGTATATATAATATATGATAAAATACGTTTCTGCAAATTTATAGGAATTGTGTTAAGTCCAGTAATTAATTTAACTTTTAATTGCACAAAACGCTCTATAACACTTCACCACAACTTCAGCACAGAAAAAGAAAGAGGGTTGAATGAAAGGCCGGAAGCACGAAGTGTGTTGTTCAGCAGCCAACACAGGCTAGTTCCGCTTGCCCATAAACAGATGTTAATAGATGGCGCGTGGAACTAGTGCCTGCTTGCGTTGGCTTTCCCGATAACTGGGTGGGGGTAGTGGTATCGCCACAGGTACTCCTCCCCCAGTGATCGGCGCAGGAAGCGCGGAGAACGATACCCGTTTCGTCGCTCGACTCCCCGGCTGGTGTGAGGGTTGGTCCCCTGAGCGGGGCGTTGGTTGACTCCTCAGATGACTCCGTGGATGGATCGCTGGCGGGTCATTTGTCGCTGACGATGACGACAATTGCGGCGATGGCGATCGGGTTGGCGATGGTGGTCGGGGTGCCTGCAGCGATGGCGCCGTTGTTGAGTCACTCACCTCGAGGTAGTCCGGCTACAAGCAGTCCGTAGAGATGGCTTTCTCTACGTCGTTCAAGTCGATGACGAAACTCTTGTCGGATTACCTTATGGAGGCCCGTATATGGCGGCTCGAGTGGCCTCCGGATTTTGTCCAGCTTGCAGAATACGTGCGTACAGGTGCGCAATTCTTTGAAGACGAACGGCTTCTGTCTCGATTGGTTGGACGTTGGTACTGGCCTGATCGCTTTGACCAGCTTGCGCAACTGCTCGACGAAAACCGGTTGGGTGGTAGGGTCGTTCTCTTGTCCGAAGAATTCTCCAGGCAGGCGGAGTTGGGTGCCGAATAGCAATTCGGCTGGAGTTGCTTTGAGGTCCTCTTTGTATACCGTCCGCATCCCCAATAGCACTGTTGGCAAGGCGTCTGGCCATGGTGATTCTGGACTGCACACCAAGGCCGCTTTTATTGTGCGGTGTAGTCTCTCCACCGTGCCGTTTGACTGTGGGTGGTAAGGCGTTGTGTGAACATGGTTAGCACCCGTCATTTTCGCGAGAGCTGTGAATAGCTCCCCTTCGAATTGACCTCCCTGGTCGGAGGTGATGGTGAGTCGCGTGCCGAAAGTGCAGACCCAACTGTGGAAGAACGGTCGTGCGATGGTCCCAGCTCGAATGTCCGGGAGTGGGACAGCCACTGGCCATCGGGAAAAGCGGTCGATGATGGTCAGGCAGTGCGACAGTCCTTACCAGCGGTAGCTTCATCAGGTCAACATGAATGTGGCAGAACCTGTCATCTTTCTCCCCGAAGCTTTGCAACTCGGCGCGATTGTGGCGATGGACCTTCCCGTGTTGGCATGGTTGGCATTCACGGGCCCAGCGGTGAGCGTCCTTGCGCATGCTTGGCCAGAAGTATTTCGCCACCAGACGTTTCGCCGTTGCTCGACCACTCGGGTGGGATGATCCGTGTACGATGCCAAACGCCGCTCGACGCAGGTTGGGTGGCAAATAGGGCCGTGTCGACCCATCGGTAACCAGACAGTAGATCTCGCTGTCATTGAAAACGAGACGATCCAGTTGGATACGAGGGTTCTCCAGCAGGTGAGGCAGCTCTACGTTAGAGGCTTGCTCCCGGCTGATAGTGGCTTCGTGGAGGATGGAAGGCATCGTGACCGTACAGGTTTGCGAAAGTGCGTCTGCCAAAACGGTTTCCCCCCCGGGAACTTACACAAATCATGCGTTGAACTGGAGGACGTAGTCCAGGTGCCGGCTCTGCCTCGGCGTTGCCTTGTCCGAGCGTTGGTGTGCGGCGAAGGTGAGCGGCTTGTGGTCCGTGTGGATTGTGAAGACGTGTGCCTCCAGGATCCTCCTGAAGTGTCTGACTGCGGCATACACCGCGAGCAACTCCCTGTCGTAGGCGCTGTAGCGAGTTTCTGGGGGACTGAGCTTCCTAGAGAAGAACCCCAGAGGCTTCCAGGTCTCATCGGGTTGCTCTTGGTTGAGTGCCGCTCCGATGGCGGTGCTCGATGCGTCGGTGTAGAGAGCGATTGGCGCGGTAGGCGAGAGGAAGGCTGAATCTGCAGCTGCTGCGATACTCGCCTTGCACTGCTGGAATGCCTGTTCCGTTTGCGTCGTCCAGCTAATCGCCGCCTTCTTCTTCGTTAGGTTCCTCAGAAGCTCGTTGAGCGGGGTCTGTAGTTCCGCGGCGTGCGGTATACACCTGCGGTAGTAATTAACCATACCCAGGAAACGTCTCAGCTGGGTAGAGTCTGTCGGGCTTGGAAAGGCGTCGATCGCCTCGATCTTTGGGCGCGGGGGCCTGACCCCCTCTTTCGAGACTCGATACCCAGCGAATGTAACTTCCTGGGCACTGAGTTGGCATTTGTCCAAGTTGATGCGTAGGTTCGCCGCTCTCAGCGTCTCCAACAATTGGCTCAAATGATGCAGCTGCTCGTCATGCGTCTCGGATGCGATGAGCAGGTCGTCTACGTAGCCCTTCACGAAGGGGAGTTTCCTCAGTAGGTGATTAATTACCCGCTGAAGCGTTTGCGCGGAGTTACGCAGGCCTAATGGCATACCCCCGAACTCGAAGAGGCCGAAAGGTGTTGTGACTGCCGTTTTCGGGATGTCAGCTTTGGCAACCGGGATTTGGTAGAAGGCTTTCTGCAGATCGATTACAGAGAATACTTTTCCCCGGCTCTCCTGGATCAGGTCCTCGATGACCGGTAGAGGATATCGGTCTGGCAAGGTACACGCGTTGAGGCGGCGGTAGTCGCCATAGGCTCACCAGCTTCCATTCGGCTTTGGTACCATGTGTAGCGGACTGGCCCATGGGCTCGATGATGGGCGTACCACCCCCTTGTCGAGGAGGTCAGCGAACTCTTCTTTGGCAGCAGCGAGTCGTTCACCGATGAGTCTACGGGGGCGCTCGAAAACGGGAGGGCCCTCCGTGACGATGAAGTGTTGTACCGGCAAGTCTGGTACAGTGGCCATGACTCCTGCTGGTGAAGCGAGTTGCAAGAAGCGCTGGACGAGCTCTCTATACCGGTCGCCGTGTGGTCCCACAGGTGCATCAATGCGAGCCACTGTGGAGATGCCGTAGATTCGAGCCGAGTCCATGCGGCCCGTTGCCGCGATATTGGTAAGGGGGTCTACGATGCGTCGTCCCCTCAGGTCTACCAGGAGCCTTATCTTTATCCTTATTTTTAGGGGGCGGGCGGCAGCCTCCTTTCTCCTCCGGTATCAAAACTTAACTTCGATTCTCGAACGGGATGGGCCGGAAACAAGCAGTTATCACTCTATTCAGCACAATCACTAATCAATGTAAAAATGTAATTGAATTCAAAAATTTTTTTGGAACCGTACACACTGTTAATGTATCAGAACAAATAACAGGAACAAGCGACGAGACGAGAGAATTTTTAAACAGCAAAATCCGGACTTTGTCGTAATTTGAATATTTTCAGTACACGAATGTAAATAAGGTTATTTTTCTCTCTCAAATGAGCAATCAACAATTAATCCGAATACATCCACAGTAAAAACACCAATTTTAAACGCGCGCGGCAACAAAATTAATGGGAAACAACTTTCTTCCCAAACACTTTAAACTGCACAGAAACCGTTCTTTCCCTACCACTCCTTAAATGTTTTTTCCCCTTTTTTCTTAAAACCGTATTTTTTCCATTTCCTCGGCCTCTTCCGCTATTCCATCATTGACCGCTCCAGCGGTCAAGACGGTCAGTTACCTTTCTTTCGAATTTTTACTATTCTGAGGCAGCGCCATCTCTACCTCAGAATCGTCAGGTAGGTTTTTGACTGGCCGCATTCACTAGAAAAGCGGACAAGTGGAAGGAAGAAAAGAAGGAGAGAAGCAAAACAAACATACAGACGGTAGACGCCAAAAACCACGATCGCAACAAATGTTGCAATAAAGTGGACTTCTACATGAATAATATGAATGGTTTTACATTATTTATACTGCAAGTTTCTTGCTAACACTTTAAACCAAACTAAAAATTAACTATTATTGTTATTTTAAATAGATTATTAAATAAGTAAATTCAAAAATATACTTACGACTAAGCTACAATAGGCCTAAAATTGTGTTGTAACTTATATTTGATATATCATATCACATAATTTTAGAGGTTCACAACTATTTACATGTTTTCTTTGTGAAATTAAAGAGTAAGTCAAATACGTGGAAAGTGAATTCAGGAATTACGATAGTTAGAGCTAAAGGGGGGTGCACTGTATTTTTACCACCCCATACATCAATTTTAAAACCTGCTCACACTAGCAGAACTCGCACAAATTCATTCATATCAAATGTCTATTCTATATATTCTCACTGCGGCCACACGATCAATTTCTTGCCCATCAAGCTCTCACATGTATTGTCTGTCAAAACCTGTTCAAGTTGAGTTTCGACGTAGGCTGCATTCAACTTGATGGGCAAGATGATATTCAATTTATTTTCAAAATGCCGTCGTCACATATGTATGTATTGAAACGTGATAGCTCAGTGAAAAGGGATTGCATACTTTTAGGATCCCATCTGGAGTTTGAGAATGAGTGCACCACCCTGTGTGTTTAAGTCATTCACGAACTATTCGTATAAAAGTTTACTTAAGAACACCCTGTAGGTGGTGTAACATAATGAAAGCTTCCTTTGAGGTGTATATCAAGTTCTAGAAAGATCGAGAAATTTCCACTGTATTGTAGAAATTTCCACCTCAACCATTCGAAACTAAAAGCACAAGCCTGTGCAAAGTCGACGATTCGAACAGAAATCGTGACAGTGTGTACATAGAGCATTATAATCAAAGCAGCAGTATTTGTAATTGTGTAAAGTGATGAAATTCATTATTAAATAAAGTGACTAATGGTTTGTGAAATAAAGTGCAAATAATAACTAAGCAAACTTTAAGCCTAATATTAAATGTGTAAATAGCAATAATTAAATAAAGCTAATTATTTAAATTTAACCAACGATTGTTTGATTACTACACAATCCAGTGGTACGAGTCCGAGTACAGAGAGTTAGAGAAATTGTCAGGAGGGCAATTTTGTAAGAGAGTAAATTGTCAAGAGGGCAATTTCGTAACAATTGGTGTCAGAAGTGGGATTGTGTATCTGTAATAAGCATGGTTAAATTTGAAAAACTGAGATTGGAGCAGCTCAAGAAGGAGCTTGAGCGTTTAAATTTGCAAACACAAGGGTTTCAAGCGGAGCTGCAGGTGCGATTAAGAAGCGCTTTAGAGGAGCAGGGTATAGATGTCGATGAGCATGAATTCCAATGTGAAGAGCCAACGACATCTCGACACGAAGAAGCACCTCAAGGAACTAATACTGGTAACTTCGACATGAACGCACTCCTCGGGGCAATAAAATCCGTCAAACAAGCTGTAAAAGAGGATGTCAAAGAACAGTCACAGCAAAGTTCTCAAGCTGTCAAAGAACAATTACAGCAAAATTCTCAAGCTGTCAAAGAACAATTACAGCAGAGTGAAACACGACTTGCTCAACTGAATTCACAGCAGATGAAAGAAATGTCTGATATGGTGGACAGGAATTTTTGTGAAATTGAGACACGGCAGGAATCGTTCGAAAAATCTGTAGAACAAAAATTCATTGCGAACGAGCAAAAGCAGAACGATTTTAAGCAACAAATAGAGCAAAGAATTCACCTACTACAGGAAGGTGCATTGCCTGTGCCAGCTTTATCCTCAATAAAACTGAAGCCTCCTACCTATGATGGAACCACAACATTTAGTGTCTTCAGAATGCAGTTTGAGACTACCGCTAGCACAAATGGTTGGAGTGCTCGCGAAAAACTGGCTGCATTAACCGTTTCATTGAAAGGTGCTGCCGCTGATGTGCTTCAAACTATCTCAGAAAATGAGCGAGACTGCTATGAAAGCTTAATGAATGCCGTTCAGCGCAAGTATGGTAGTGAACATCGCAAGCAGATGTACCAAGTAGAGCTACGAATACGTGTCCAAAAGAGTGGTGAGTCTCTTCAACAGTTTGCGGCGGAAGTGGAGCGGTTGGCTCATCTTGCCTACCCAGGAGAGATCACTGAGAGGTGTATGATGGACACCTTCGTATATGGCATTCGCGATGCAGAGATAAAGCGTTCTGGAATAACTAATCCGAAAGCTACATATATGGAGACAGTAGCTAGCGCTTTGTTATCAGAGACAGCAGCATTGGTGTGTCGGTCAGAATGCACAGCCCAGAGTCGAGAACAGACAAAGTTTCACGGGCAAATGCTTTACCTGCGGTGATGTGGGGCACATGGCTCGTGATTGTCAGTTGAGATGGAAACGTTATGCAACACACGCTCCGGTAAGATTGCCAAAGCAAGACAAAGTCCGAATTAGGGAATCGGAAAAGATTGTCAAGCCGGGAAATGAACGGACTCCCACAACTGATGGCCCAAGAATCTTCGATTCTCAGATGGCGCGGAAAAATAATAGCCTAACTGTCAGCAGTGTAATAAGCGGAAGAAAAATTGTGGTAACATTGGATACGGGGGCATCACATTCCATAATTAGAAGCGATCTCGTTCGGGGAATCGAGCCGCTTCAGGGAATAAGTTTGCTTACGGCAACTGGAGATGATGCACCGGTACTTGGAAAAGTTACACGGAAAAGCATTATCGGCACCACAACAGTGACGCACGAGTTTATAGTTACGGATATTGTGGATGAAGTAATCTTAGGTGTGGATTTTATGATACGGAATGGATTCACGCTAGATTTCAAAAGCCGAGTGCTGAAATATGCGAACACCGAAAATACCGTTATTCTTCGTTAAACAAGCCATTGTATCGCGGCGGACAAAAATCCCACCCAAGTCAGAGGCAGTTATACGGGCCAAAATGGGCAGAGATGTTGGGAAGCATAAGAGCCGAATCGTACCAGAAAAAGTAGTGAATATTTCAAATACCGTTGAAACCATAGCGAAAAAGAAGGTAAGGTGCCAGAGAATCTCAGCAATTGTAAACTGTGAGAGGCAACCGCGAGTCACGAAAAGCAAGATACGAGCTAATAAAAAGGGTACCCGACGATCTGGCGAAAGAATGGACTAAACAGTCATCTACAGTACTTCCATGCAGCAATTGTATACCTAAAAAACGAGGACAGTTGAAAGAAATTCATGGAAACAGCAGAAATCGTACGCAACTGATGAGTGATAAAAGGAAATCGAGATATGATGTACGAGTAAACACCAAGGGATTTCAGGAAGGACAACTAGTTATGCTTCATAATCCGCAAAGGAAAAGTGGATTATCGCCAAAACTGCAAACACACTGGGAAGGACCTTATAAGGTGATAAAACGGATAAACGATGTTAGATACCGCATCCAGTAGACGAGAAATGTCAGGAGCAAAATGAAAGTCGTTCATTTAGAGAGGCTATCTCCTTATAAAGGTTGCAGTACTATCCTTGTTCGGGACGAACAAGTTTAAGCGGAGGGCAGTGAAACGTGATAGCTCAGTGAAAAGGGATTGCATACTTTTAGGAACCCATCTGGAGTTTGAGAATGAGTGCACCACCCTGTGTGTGTAAGTCAAGACACGAACTATTCGTATAAAAGTTTACTTAAGAACACCCTGTCGGTGGTGTAAAAGAATGAAAGCTTCCTTTGAGGTGTATATCAAGTTCTAGAAAGATTGAGAAATTTCTACTGTATTGTAGAAATTTCCACCTCAACCATTCGAAACTATAAAAAGCACAAGCCTCTGCAAAGGCGAGGATTCGAACAGAGATCGTGACAGTGTGTACATAGAGCATTATAATCAAAGCAGCAGTATTTGTAATTGTGTAAAGTGATGAAATTCATTATTAAATAAAGTGACTAATGGTTTGTGAAATAAAGTGCAAATAACAACTAAGTAAACTTTAAGCCTAATATTACATGTGTAAATAGCAATAATTAAATAAAGCTAATTATTTTAATTTAACCAACGATTGTTTGATTACTACACAATCCAGTGGTACGAGTCCGAGTACAGAGAGTTAGAGAAATTGTCAGGAGAGCAGATAATTGAAAGCCGAATTGATTCTCGTCTTGAAACATAAATTGATAATCAAGGCGACGATAAAGTTCTAAAAATATGTATGGGTTTGTAAAAAGTATGAGTGTATTGCGACTTGATGGTCAAGAAAATGATCGTGTGGCCGCAGTGTTAGCCTCATAGAGCCGACTTATTTTGACGTCTATTGGCAAAGTGGTGAGGAGAAAAGTTACGTGAGGCGAGAATTTTTATTTTGTTAAAAATTTCTGTACTCATTTTAACATTTGCTGATTTGACGTTTGCTGTTTTGGCGCTTGCTGATGTGAAATTTACTGATTTCACATTTGCTGGTGTAATATTTATATCAGCACGCAAAAATTAAATTTATTTTTAAATAATGAATTGGAACCGAACTCACAAACAGTTAACCTCATATCGCTTTATGAGCAAAATCCATTGCTTTATAATACGAGTCCGAAGCGTTAGCATTATTTAATAATATTAAAATACAAATACTTTCTTTCTCAATATCACTCATTTTTAAATGAATTATTAATTTTCTTCTGCTATAGATTTATGTTGCTAAAAGGAAAACAAAATATTCTGACAACTTGCAAATGTCAAAATGATTCGGCGGTGTTCAGAAAAGATTTTAGTATACATAATAAGTTGGCTCTCTGAGGCTATTGTGAACATGGTCTAAGACAGTATTCGCTTACGAAGAGAATAATAGCTGTGTTTCTTTCAACACGAGTCTGAATAAAACGCTCGCTTATCCATACATATGGACCGCTTAGTTAAGACAAGGTGCTTGTATGCGATCCAAAAATGTATTTTTGTCATTATTTTGTAATTTTTCGGTATATGTCGGCATGAATTGTTCGAAATAATGCTTCAGAGAATTACGAGGAATCCTTTCCTAACCTACACCAATTGCTTCTCGCGAATAATATTTTCTTCCTCGTCTTCCCTTTCCGATGATGACAACTCCAGCAGCGATATCAACACATTAATAATTATACTATTTATTGATCTGGCTGTGTTCACACAAACATCATCAACTTCTTGCGGGATAGGAGAAGATGAATCTAAAATGAAAATCCAAGCATGCTTGTATGAGTATGAAATATTTTATAGAAATAGAAGTACCTTCGATCATCGTCAATCTGCGATTCCCCCGCCACATGTCCCATGAGCATAAATTTTGTTTGGCTGGAACCTGGTTCGAATGATTGAAATGGACTAATACAACTTAATTAAATTGTTATCTACTTACTTCTTCCATCGTTAATTCGCTTATATTTATTATTTTACGTTGATTTACTTTAGAAATATATTTTTAATTTACAGAATATACAATCTTATGTTTTTCAATCATATGTATTTTTGATTGCAAATTCTAACAATTAAAAATTTATCCAGTAAAAACTTGTAAGTTTTTTCACAGCGAACTGTCACTTTACTCTCTCAGTTTCTCTCCCGTTTTAATTTTTTTGAAACCTTTCAAACAAAAATGATGATAATTTGTACAAATTTGTACAAACTTTTTGTACGCAACCTAATACTATAATACATTTAAATATAATTTTATTACAATTTTTTCTATTTATTTTTCAGACGGAAACTGTAGATAGTAATGAAATCAATTCTCTTTACCGCAAAAGAGAAATAGAGACTGCTGTGGCGGCATCCAACCAACAAATGATCCCCTCAGTCAATAAAGCTGGGAAAGAAGTCTATTATCCACCTGAGCATGAAATAATATTAACCAAACGTGAAGAAATGGCAGCTGAATCCGCAACTGGAGTAAGGATCAGCAAGTGTTGGATAATTTAAATACTCAAATATATTGAACTTATATTTTCAGGGTCGTTGGGCTAAAGGCTCAGGAATGAACGAATATCAATCTCGCTATAAAACTAAAATTAATACAAAATCTGGTGGTGCTATGGTTCCAGTTTGTTTACCACTATGTTGCGCTATGCCTTGTTCCATCATGTAAATTGTTAACAGAGTATTCTAGTGCCACATAAACGAATCGTATATCAAATATATATATTTCTCTATTTTTGATGTTTTACTAATTTATTCGATTAATTCTGAAGACAAATTTTTCTATTTTTTATATAAGTTGAAAAAAAAGTTAATAAAAAATATATATACACTATTTTAAAGGCCTTATTCACGATGCTTTAATAAAAATTTTTATGTCCACACCAATATACCTTTAAGAGGTAAAAACCTTCCCGAAAATTTCACTTTGCTTTCAGCTTTTATGTTCAAAAATTTAAAGAGCGAAGTTAAAAAGCAACGGCGAACAGAACATTAAGGAACAGATAAAGTTGCAGCTTTTGATTTGATTTTTATTATTTATTCCAAGTATTATAGATCAAGTCAAGACACAGGTTAAAAATAGCACTGAGCACGGATATGACCTGTGGGCAGTCGTGACAATGAGAAAAGCTAATTTTCATTATTTGATAAATAAGACGAAGTCTGAGCCAATGCTGGCTGAGAACGCCTTTCGGGAGGTTTTTACATATTTGAGGTATATTGGTCCACACATAATGCCATTAAAAACATTCGGGGTCTTCCAAGCTTTCGGATGATATCCCAGTTTGAATACTGCTTTGTATATGTAGAGTAGCTGCCTAATTGCAAATCATTGTAGCTGATTACAATAACTTCTGCCATTTTTGCATTACGTTGTCCATGTAGTAGATTGACTAATCAAGTATGGGACTAGTACTTTGCTGTTTGTTGAATTTGGCTAAAAAAAAAAACATTATTTTTATGTTCAGCACCCTTTTCTGCATCAAATCTTGCCAATTTGCGTATGTCCGCCTCTTTGCGTTTGTTGCCTTTCATAACGAATAATCAGTTACTGTTGAGGAGGCTATGTTCTGTTGATTTTGCGAAATTATGATTTGCAATTTTCCAGTTGAATTTTAAGTGCTGAAGCTTTGCTCTTTTGCTATGACTAGTTGTTTAATTTCAATTGAAAAACTTACTTACTTTCGAAGCTTTACCCAGTTTTGTAATTGTGTTGGATAGCCTAACTTGGATATTATTGTTTGCACATAAGTTAATGACTTTTATAATCACGGGTCACGGGTCCAAAGATAAAACATATGTATCTTGATTCTACATGTAACTGATTAAAATACATATTTTTTGCTATATCGAAGTCAATCAGTTTTGATATTTTTCGTTTATCTGTTTGCCAATATGGTTCGCTGACCTGATGATATAACATCTTACTTACTTACTTAGGTGGCCACGAGTAACCACCGATCTTGTAAGATCTCGCCAAACGCCTTCTCCAATATGTTATACCAAACATGGTAAGGGTTTCCTCGACTCGCTCCTTCTATTGGAGGCATGTTCGTTTTCTATGTCGTCTCCAAACGGCTTTGCTTCGAACACGGCAGGAGCTTCTTCGTCCATATTTGTAAGTCAGCGCAGATGTTGTATGGTGATGCGCTTGAATATGTTATTATCGGCGCATAGCTCGTACGCATCATCGTTCATCCGAATCAGATAGGCGTTGCCAACATGAATAGGACCGAAGATTTAATTAAGAATCATCTCCAACATCCTAAGCGGTCTGCGACACGACCCATGCTTCTGTGCCGGAGAGGGAGCAAGTGTAGGATGAAGGTCTTGTATGGTATCAGTTTTGTCGGTCGGGAGAGACTTCAACTATACATTTGCTTACCGAGCCCACAGTAACACTTATTAGCAAGGGTGATTCTTCGCTAATCTCCAGGCTTAAGTCATTTTCGGTGTTAACTGAGGGGCCAAGGTATGTGATTTTTTTCACAACTTCCAAAGTGCAGTTGCTCATTGTATCATAAACGCTGCTTATCCCTATTTATGAGCAGCACATACTTCGTCTGACCCTCGTTCACCGTCAAACCCACCATCCCTTAATCTTTTTCATTAGTGGAGAAAGGTGCCAAACATCTCGCTTACAACGTCCAACAATATTGATGTAATCAGCTTGCAGGACGAAAATGAACAGGTCGCTGGATAGTCTGAAATCACTTATGGTATTGAATGGTTCAGATAGGTACTATCCTACTTTTCCATAGGTGGAGGTGCTGCTCAATGTTATTCTGCAGAGCCGTATTAGCTTCGCAGGAATACCGAACTCAAACATGGAGGCATATAAGAAATCCATTATCGGGATATCGAAAGCAGCATTAAAATCTATAAGGGGATGATGGGTGTTGATCTGTTTCTCGTGGTTTAAGTATGATGATTTGATCGGATGGTGGACATTCCAGGTATAAAACTACACTGATAATATCCAATCAGTATGTTGCCATATGGCTTTAGTCTATCACAAAGTATGCGCGATAGAACCTTACAAGAGATGGCAATGACGGTAGTTGGCGCTTGTCATCGAGTAACATTTCTTCAGCACAGGATAAAGGACACTAAGACTCCAATTTCCAGGCATGGGTATATATATTTGATAAATTTCATCGTCCCCGGCCTCGAACAATTTTTGAGATAGTCGATTGAAATTCGGGCTTCCTCATGCCTAGATGGTGGAATGTCCAATTATCGTCATTGATTGGTGAGGCGGCATTGGTGGTATCATCAACTGGCTTAATATAAAAGGAATGCTCGCTCCATAATATCAGTGTGCACTGTTCCCAGATTCCCATTTTTGTGTCTACTGGTAAATGCTCGGGCTTATAACCTTGAAGGAGGACTAGAATACTGATCAAATCGTGCTCAAAGCTTTTCATCAGAGTAGAGTAGTTTACGAACAAAAACGAATGCATAATATGAACAAAATTAAATTTGTGGAGAGCCATTCCCTTGTTCTTCAGAGAATAGGGCTAAAAATTTCTTAGCAGTTATTCATAGTGATGTGTGCGGGCCAATAAATAAAGACTCAATTGGTGGATCACGATATTTTGTACCGCGACGATAAGTCGCGATATATACATATATATGGTGATGAACGTTTTAAAATCATTAAAGCCATGAATATATATTATATATTAAAAAAGTGTTGAAGATTTTTAAACCAGAATGGTATAAGGCGGCGGAGGACTGCTCGCATACACCGCAGCAAGACGGCGTGGCAGAGCGTGTTTATTTTACTTTGGTAGAGACGGCGCAAGTTTTTGGGCAGAGGCAGCAAGAACTGCAGTTTATTTACGAAATAGAGCCGGAACGAAATCACTTTTTAATGATAAGCATGGACTGGTAAGAAACCAGGTGTGACACATTTAAAAATTTTCGAGTCAAAGGCAATTGCAATTGACAAAACTCAGTCAAAAAAATTTAGACTAAAAGGCAGATTGGTGGACTATTCCAACACTTCTAAAGCTTACCGTTTAATGGATCCAGAGTCTATAAAAGTTATTATTAGCAGGAACGTAATATTTATCGAAGGGCTGTACAACAGTAACAATGAAGATCAGTGCAATATCATTTTTCTGGATACAGAAAACATTGCATTTGGGTTTCCTGAAGGTGAAATTAATTCAAAACAAAGCTGATGAAAGTTTTGCAGTAGCTACCATTAATAAATAATGTAGGATTGGGAATATATGGTCCTGGTGGTCCCAGATTTATTCGCACCAGAGCTCCAGGTCGTCCATGTAAAGAGATTCAAATATTAAATTTCATAGAAAGCAAAGAAGAAAAAGTACCTTCGTGTGTCAATGTGGCTATGAGCAGCGATTATTCAGAGTACTGGAAGGATTCCATGCAGAAAGAGCATGATGGATTAGTCGAGAATCATACTTGGTCACTTGTAGATTTGCCAGTAGGCAAAAAAGGAATCAATTGTTTATTTGTGTACAACATAAAAATAAATGCAGCTGCGCTTCAAGAGCTGTTTGGTGGTAAAAGGCTGTAGTCAACAATTCGGTGTAAACTTCGCCGAAAGATTGTCACCAATTGTAAAGTACGCGACAATTCGTATGCTATTTGCGGTGGCGTGCGAACGTGAGTTCTATTTACATCAAATGGATGTATAATCATCGTATTTGAACAGCGACTTGCACGACATTGTATTTATGAAGAGGCCTGAAGGCTTTATTGGCAAAAAAATTTCCAAATCGAGTTTTTAGGCAATATATGGGCTGGAGCAGATCGGGCGTGAATGGAACGCAGTTCTTAAAAAAATGGAGCTTCCACCGTATGCCAGTGAGCCCTGCGTTTACACTGAAAATGAAAATGGTAACTATAACATAATCGCTGAGACCAAGGTGAATTTATTTACAAGGTGGATGCAAGAGCAAATTTTTTTGAATCGATTTCCCCTCAGTAGCTGTCAAAATTGAATGTTTAGAAAAATGCGACCAAAACAAATATGAAAAAATTGCAAATTGAGTTTTGATTTGTGTGAATAAGTTTTTTAATTGTTATTTTTTGTGAAATTTGAACATTAAAAAATTAAAAAATAAACAATATGCGAAGCAAATGTGTGATGTGTAGTAAATACTCGGGTAAAGGAAATGGATCGTTTTTCCGTGTACCCAAAAATGAGTATTTCCGACAACAGTGGGTGGATGTATGTGGTGTTAATTTTAAAAAAACTGCAGTTATTTGTGGAGACCATTTTTTGCCCAGTGATTTCATAAATGGTCCTGGAGATGTGTGTGCAATAAAACGGTTGCTGCCAAGTGCTGTGCCTTCTTACTCCATTCCCAGTGTGATACTTTGGCTCCCTTCCAAAAGGGTATTTTGTTGTCAAACATTTCGCTTCGCTTGCTGCATGAATATGTGTCGGACAGGTACGGAATGCAATATATTTGCACATATAGATTAAACCAGGATATTCTTGAGCACTTCTTTGGAGCCATTCGCAGCAAAGGAGGATTACATGATCATCCCAGCCCAAAAGATTTTAAATTTAGACTACGAAAATATATTCTAGGTATTTTTCTCAAAAAACTTTTGTGGACGTTCAATATTTACTAATTGTGTGTTTTTACAGCAAAGGAGCTGCTATTTGTGTTTGTTCAATGTTTAGTAATTGTGTTGAAACAGTTTCTAACATATCGTTGAAGGTAACCCAGTAGTAATGTGTTTGTGATAGTAGGATTTATTGAAAAACTTAGATATATATTAAAACATATTTCTCTAAATAATCAGCACGAAATACAGAATTTTTACGTGGAACCGGTAATGTGGAGGGAGACGACACGGAGTGGTTAAATTTATCTTTTGACCATTCTGATTCTCAGAGCACTGTTAACCAAATGACAGTACCGTAACTTTCACTCAAGATTTAATTGAGCCTATGGATGCTCTCGAGTGTGAAAACATTGTTGAGAATGATAGTGTGCCCGACCTGTTTCCACAGGAACTAGAGTCAATTTCTAACACCGATATCGATATTCTGCATGAAGATGGGTTAGAATATGTCGCAGGATATATAATTCGTAAACTCAAATTGGAAGAGTTTGAGGAGAATATAGACACTGGTACTTGGGTGGATCAAGTATCTAAAGGTTGGTTAAAGAAACCTTCTACAAATTTTTTAAATAAAATAAAGAGTTTGGAAAGCATCTTTAATACAACAAATGGAAATGAAATTGTGCACGCACCCAATTTGCAAAGTAGATTAGTTGCGTTAAGTTCAGCTGTTGAATTGCCTACATTAGCTACATCGTTGTTTTATAAATGCCGGATGCATTTTCGCATCAAACAATTGAATAAACGGTTGAAAGTGCAGAAAGCAAAACAGCGCATAATGGGCAACAATAAACTATTAAGGTTTATTAGGTAAATATTGAAATAATTGTTATAATATTTATATATTCATATTCTTTATATTATATTATTGATTTATTTTTATTCTAGATTTAGCGAACTAGTTCAGTGCATGCGACAACAAATGCAGCTGGGACTGTCTCAGGTAACTTTCAATAAATATTCTGCATTTAAATATTCAAACACTGCACCACTTTATAAATATATTTGTATAAACTTCTCTTTCATATATATGTACATATATGAATAATATCTCACTCACATACTGAAAGTAAAAGAAATTATATGTCTATTTAACTATTATATAAATATTTGTATATTTTGCGTACCATTTTAAGCAGCTTTTATTTATTCCTCCATTCCTCTCAATTTCGTTTATTTTTATCGCATATTGCCTATGTTTGACAATTCCAGAGGTTCGAAATTCACCTTGCAGCCACCTTGTAAATAAATTCACCTTGGCTGAGACTTATCTGCAATCAAAACACAAATCTCAGATGAGTTTGACGTTATGGATGGTGGTCCACTTAAATATTTTCTTGGCATGGAAATATGCCGTGAAGGTGAAATAGATCCTTTAGCTGTTTGTCAGCGAAGATACATCCTTTATCTTCTTAAGCAGTAAGGTATGGATAACTGCAAATCTGTGTAAATTCCATTAACTCCAGGATTTCAAGTGAACTGCGAAGTTGATAGTTGGAAAAAGGTGAATCAAACGGAATATCAGTATCTAGTTGGTGCTTTGATGTATCTCTCCATTTCAACGAGGCCAGAAGTATTACATTCGGTTCGAAGCTGTCACAAAGAAAGACAGATAGTCATACAGAGTATGAAGCGGGCTTAAAGTATATACTGAAATATTTGAAAGGGACCATCGATTTAAAAATTCATTATAGTAAGACTGGTAAGCCGATAGAGTGCTATATAGTTGCCGACTGGGGTAGTTACATCAGTGATAGTAAGTCGTATACGGGTTGTTCATTTATTACAGCAGGCAGGTTGTTCATTTATTCAGCAGCACTGAAGCGGAGTATGTGGCACTCTCGACAACGGCTAATTAAGGTATTTACTTTAAAACGTTGTTAAATAAAATGGGTTTGGCGACAATCGTCCGATGGTTGTGAATGGCGATAACCAAAGCGCACAAAGTTTGATAAAAAATCACATATCATTCTAGAAGCAAACATATAGATATTAAATTATATTAGATTCACAATTTTTATGAAAATTCCGAGATAACTTTAAACTATGTTTGTATTGAAGAAATACTATCAGATATTTTTACGGAAAAACTAACATAAAATTTAGCTTTGTAAGTTTACAAGATTGTATTTATTTTTGATATTCAATCAAATATGTAACAGCTTGTTTCTCTTACGGTGCGGTCTGGTTTCTTTTCACTCTGCTTGCAAATCTAAATAACTTAAAAAAAAGTGTCAAAGTGCGACAGGACGTTTAATTGGCATTTTTTGATAAGTTTACCAGGTATTATTAATTGAGAGAGTGAGAGGAAAACGGTCATAATATGTGTCAAATCTGCTCTCTTAACGAATGTTGTATACGCAAACAAACTAAAAAAGGGAAATAGTGATTGAAAACAAGTAAATTATTGTCGTCGGCTTCCAGAGTGTAGTGAAAATCACTTAAAAAGAAATAATTAAACAATAATAAAAATAAATATGGTGCATTATTGTTCTGTTATTTGCCATTATACATTTTTTAATGAAAAAGTTAGATTTTTCAGCGTACCTAAAGACGCAATATAGCGAAATCGGTGGATCGTGGCTTGTGGCGTTGAGTTGCAAGAAAAATCAATAGTGTCTGAAAAACATTTTGTGAATAGTGATTTTATAAATAATCCGGAAGCCGCCACAACTAAAAAAGTGCTTCTATTTCCAAATTCAGTGCCATCAGTTTTTTATGGTACATTGGAAAACTTTTTGCAGCCGCTTTCTTCATTGGAAAATGTGTGCAATATTAAGCAAGGTCCAGTGACTAAAAGACCAAGACTCACAATGTGCAGTTCCGTCAGTTTAAAATAGTACTCAGGATAATACAGTAATACAGTTATTAATGTAGATTGCTGCACTCAAACCGATAATTAATTATATAGGTGATGCTGCACCCAACCGGTCATTTAATGAGTTCTATGGAAATAAAATTTTGCACTTGAATAATTTCCGTAATAAGTCAATGGAATTAAGCACTGTAGTTAATTTACCAAATGCGGTAAAAAGATTGTTTTTCAATTTTTTTTCGAATTAAATATTTAAATAGTTGCGGTTGTTGAAAAACAAAAGCAACGGAAAAAAAGAATTTGGATAAAAATTTGGTACAGAAAAAGGAAGGAGTTTACTTATAAAAATTTACTTATCAAAATTTATCGGTAAATTCAATAAATTCTGAGATTCTTTTTTCTGTAAAATGTTTTTATTTTGTAGACAAGAGTACTTTTTTATTTTTCTCTCGTGCAACACTGACTTGCATTCGATTTTCCATTGATTTTGTTATTTACGAAGTTTTTTCTCTTTACTACTCTATGGCAAAACGGTGCAACACTGTATATTCAGGTGTGTATCTCGGATCAGCTATATTTTCTACACAGTTTGCCATAAGCATTCTTTTTTCAGTATAGTAAACAAATTTGTAGAGTCACATTTAAATATTGTGCTAAAGTTAAATCACAAGTCAAATAAATTCATCGATATAAGAAGGCTTAAGTATGTAAATGTTCAAATTTTAAATGGACTAATAAGAGCTTCCTTTTGTGATATATGTACATATATAACAGCGAGAAAATTTACCTTCAATAAGTTTAAAATTATGGTTATAGATGACTAAATTTATATAAAAATATTGGTCGTGAATAGTAATCAATTATATATTGATTTAAAAATTATAGATTTATTTGTAAATGTAGTTTGAGAAATTTCAAGGGAATACTACATTTTCATTTTAAATATAAAGTATGCACAATGTATCTAACTGAAATATGAGATACATTTTTGATATCGCTGTGCCATTAATTTAAATATCAAACGCATTAGTGTAAAATTGCTGCATAAAATAAACTATTTTGAAATTTAATCATGGCGAAAAAAATATGCATAATATTTTGCGAACATTGTTTTTAAACATAGTAATCGAAAGGAATATGGACAAATTCACTACCTTGTATATTAAAAATAAAAATACTACAAATATAGCCAATGACAAGTTTATAATATGTATATCTCAAGAATTTGTTTGACTCGCCTACTCACTATATTTCCAGTTTTTTTCTTTTTACGTATTCATATTTATGTATACTCGTACATACACATAAAAATATAGTATTTATAAAATGCAAATGTACTGTGTTACTTACAAACACTATCAGTTTTGGTATAATTCCTCTTCAGGTTTTGCTAATAAATTATTTGGGCTTATTCACTGCTTAAAAATTCGTCATTTTTCTGCCCACTGCCTTTTTTGACTATTTCAATTCCAAATGAGATCAGCGAGATAAGCTCAATTAACATGATATTTACAACTTATTAGAACTATGTACAATACAATAAAAGTAAATAATGACCCATTTTTGTTGAAGAATTAGTTAGTTTTCAACAAAATTTTTTTTATTATTCAAGCTATTTTCATAATAATAAACGAAAATGTAAATATATTTTTAATTGGTTCTTGAAAAGTCTGTATACATAAAACTTTAAAATAATTTAAAAAACAAAATATAAAATATTTTAAGTAATATTTGGATTATATTTAGTAGGGTATAACTTCATTATTATGCAATACTTTATATACTCTTGCATAGAACGGCAGAGATGTCCAGTATGTGTGTGTCGAAATTACATCATTGTTATACCCTTTACCTTTAAAAAAGGTAAATAGGGTATACGAATTTTGTGCTTTTGAGAGGGGTTGCAATTTCAAGAAGGAAGCGTGGTAGGTATAGACATATACATATATGTATATATACAGATATGATCAGAATCACTTTCTAAGCAATTTTTATGTTGTCCGTCCGTCTGTGGCCAGTTGTTTCTATACCGTTATAGCTATCTTAATGAAACATTGCAAAAGTATAGTCTGGACAAAGATACAGAACCATATTGCTTTTTGGGCCGATTTGGACAAAGACCACGCCTACCTCCCATATAAAGAAGTTTTTTCACCTTTTTTAAAATGACTATTACTTCGGTCCGATTGATGGAGTCGTGACGCAATTGGCATTTATAGATATGCGACTCCTACTAAACACTATGCAGAAAGTGGGCGGTATATATTAACTAACGCCCATTATTAACAAATAATAATATAAGATCTTTTAGAGATTTACTTGCAGGAACATGTGGACATTATAAAGCTATCTGCTACAAATGTGGTTGATCAGGGAAAAAACACGCCCACTTTTGATATAAGGAATTTCTGGTTTAAAATTAAAATTAGCCTACCTATGCTCGTATTGAAGCCAGCGGACTAAAAATTTGTAGAAATATACATACATGGGGTCCATAATAGTGTGTGTGCAGAATATTGAGATCATAATGCATCTGCCACGCCCACAATTAGCCAAAAATCATTACTAGGCTCCTATTAAAGATTTATCAACGAAATTTGACAGGAATGTTGCGGGTACTAACATTAATCACCACACAAAAAATGGGCGTGTTATTTTCAGAGCCACGCCCACTATTGACATATTATAAATTACGACCTATACAATATTTTTGGACGAAATTAAATATTAGTACGTATATGGACCCTACAAAGCCACGGGGTCGATCAGATTAAGAATACGCCTCCCTCACATACATATAATAAACTTTGGGGACCCCACTTAAAAGCAATTACCCTATCTATGCTTCTAGGGATGATATATGAATACAAATTGGTAGATGTATACGTTGGGTCTATACTAGCATGTATTCCAAATATGGGCAGACTATTACTATTGCCACGCCCACAATTAAGAAAAATCATTACTAGGTTCCTATAGAAGAAACATGAACGAAATTTTACAGGATGGTTCCGGGTCACGCACACTATTGACACATTATTATAACTTATGACCTATACAAAAAATTTTGACTAAATTTTATAATAGTGGTTATATTGACACTACAAAGCCATACACAAGAAATGAGGACGATATAATCAGTTCAAGGTACCCTACCGAAAATTACCGTAGAAATGCTCCTAATGATGATTTATGGAGAAAACAAGCCCATTGTTGATCTCGCATGCACAAGAAAAGGTAAAGGGTATTTCGAAGTCTGTCTAACCCGACTTCAGACTTCTGTACTCGTTTTTATGTGCTGTAGGCTGTTCCTAATTTTTTATGTTCTGGTGATAACAGACCATCTGTTCAAGATGATATCTTAATGAATTACTATACCAAGTAATGCAAATAGGAAGTCCAAAGATTGGTTGAGGTGCCTGCAAAATATTACAAAGGGTTTGCGCTCATTCATGCACAGTAGTTTTAGAGAAGTGCATGCTAGTTTTACATCGAACACCTGAATTTAGTAGCAGCTATAGCAGGCATTAAAATTTATTTAATTCTACTAGTCGAGCCTTACCACTTCATGGAGTAAATCTTTGGTGAGGTTAGTAACACATTCACACATGGACTGCGTGCCTTTGATCGTTACCCTGCAGGAAATATAAATTGGTATCTGAAGTTGTGCCATGCCATCTTCAATTCCAAACTCCTCAAATCATTATTAAACTTCGTTCATGTTTTACAATTTCAATTGTGTTTTTAAGCACTCTACTGACGGAAGGAAAATTTTATATTTAGACATGTCGCAAAAAATGTATTTGCGCGAAAAGTTGGCAAGCAGCAGTTTCCGAACGAAATTAGTTCCTATATTTTTTGAGTTATGTGCTTATCTTTTTATACCCTTTACCTTTAAAAAGGTAAAAGGGTATACTAAGTTTGAGCGGTTGACTACAAGAAAGAGGCGTGGCAGGTATGGACTTAAATATGATCAGAAAAATTTTGAGTTATTAATTTTTTTTTTTAAATTTTTTTTTTAAATTATTTTTATATCTAAAAATATTTTAGTATTTTTTTCAAAACAAAACTCATTCATATAACTGTTATATATAAATATTGCAATTTCTTTTACTTATTATAAAGTTTTTAAGAAAAAATTTTAATTTCATTACAAGAAATATATATCAAAATACATAAAAGTATATTGAAAAGAATAAAGTTTCTAAGGAACAAAATATGTATTCTAAAGTAAAATTATAAAGTAAGAATGCTATTTATCAAAGTAAAAAACTATAAAAATTTATATTATAAAAATATATTATGCTGGTAGATACTGCTTATATGATTGGTTTATACAAACAGTTATGTTTAATCCGACGATGGCCACTTCCTTATAGTTGAACGCCCAATTTCCTGCACATTTGAGCGCTATTTATTTAAATGAGTCTTTGTATTATACAACGATTTTATCTAATATCAACAAAATTTCAAGAATGGTTAAATCTCAACAAACATTTTTCCATTTCAAAATTTTTATACATTGTAGAATTCGTTTTAACAAGTATTCGATTTGTAGGACACACGAATTTGTAGGATAGAAATACAAAATTTGGACTTCAGTATTTCATTAGATACAACCCTCAAATTAGACTAAAAATGTTTTGTTCACTTCACAAGAACTCGTACAGTACGAGTTCACTTCATCCAGTCTGAGTAATTCGACGTTTGCGACGCGAACAGGAAAGCCCAGTAAAAGTTCATAATATAAAGTTTGGTTTACAATTAAACGCTGTAAAGTTCAAGTGAATTCGATAGTTTAACATTATAATTAATAAAATGGAAGAAAATAATAAATAATTGATCTATTATTAAGTCAAATTTTGCAACAGAAATAACATCAAACAGACGGGTCGTATCTTGAAGGAGCATCATCCTATGCGGTTGTACAAGAAAATGCAAATACAACTTTTGAAATTCTGACACAAGGCCTATTCCCTTTTCACTCAGGTATGTTTCATACGGAGTTAAAGGCAATACATTTTGCAGTTGAATGTGCAACTATTCAGAAAAAGAAGACGCTAATATGTTCTGACAGTCTTAGTATCCTTAAGGCATTGGCAAATGGAATAGGAAGTGCCTATAATTATACATATAAAATTATTGAAATTGAAAGCTGTAAAAAAATCACCTAGACATGTTGGGATACCTGGGAATGAATATGCAGATGCAGCAGCGAAGCAGGCTATGTCACTGCCATTAGTTGCTAAGATTCCTTTATCAGATATATAATTGCATACCAAAAGTAGGAAATATATAACAAATGGGAATCATCAGGTTCTCTTCTTAAGACCCCCAACTGCTTCCAATTCGACAAAACTGTAATGAAAAATTCACAAGGGAAGAGTCTATAACTTTGGCAAAGAGCTCATCTGGGGAGGACGATATTTAGCACTAGGTATTATTTTACTAAAATGGACACAATTCAATGCTCTGAATGCTCTACAATTAACAGTTTCGCACATCATGCTTGACTGCCCCATTTCAAAAATTGATAAAACAGCCTGAATAATATTTGACTGCAGAGAAAAAGAAACCATAATATTAATCAAAGAAGCTTTAAGGAAACATGACCTGACTTATTTACTTTCGTGGCCTAATCGCGGAATCTGCGGAACAAAGCGCTATCCGGTTACGGCCGAACTTAACAGCGCTTTCCAGTCGCCTCTGCTTTACGCGTGTCTTCTCCAATCTCTTATACCAAGCGTGGTTAGGGTTTCCTCGACTTGGTCCTTCCATCGGAGGGATGGTGGTGCCCTACGTCGTGGTCCAGCGCCTTCCGATTCGAACACCTTTTCGCTGGACATGACGACATGTCCAAGCCAGCGCAGAAATTTTATAGCGATGCGTCTGACTGTCAATGTCAGCGCATAGAGCGAAGCAGATAAATATTAATCACAATAGCTCCAATAGCAGAATGGTTTAAAATGTGAAGTATTCAGATAAATAGCAACAGGTACAAATAATATATATACACTGGAGCCATGAAAGCCAACTTAAATAGAAATAGTCTAATCTCAAAGTTGACTATCACTAGGGAAATAAAAGGAAGAGAAACGATTCAAAAACAAGTTATATGAAACAAATGACAGAATCTTAAGATATAAATAATAATAATGTGGTATAATACGATTGAGAAGACCATTGTGACCTACATACATACTTACACGTGGTATGAACTATGAGAAATTGCATTCTCAAAACACACCTTGGAACCAATTCACATCAAGCAAATATCTCCTGTCAAATATAGCACCATTGATGACTAAAGTACCCAAATAACGGAATTAACAAATGGATTTATATTAACTTGACTGTAATCTTAAACATGTATTGTAAACAAATTAAAGCCTAAAAAATTTGTATTAAATATTGCAGAACTATGTAAACATACGAAATATGCTTTAAAAAAAAGTTTAAGTACACTATTATTAACAATATTGAGATATTTTAATCATATGAAAAATTAAATTTCATTTTCCATGAACTTGTGTTCATTATAAAATAGAAATATTAGAAGTTATATAACAGGAAAATAATGATCATAAGAAACTCAAAGGATTATATTCTAATTACACTAATGCACAGCCATTTTTGACAGCAGGTTTTCACTACTTGTTTAATGGATACCTTTCAAGATATTCAGAGTTTTCCAAGATTATTAATCCAGTTGTCCATTTCAGTTTAGATATATATAAAAAAAAGATATTAAAGTTGTGTGAGAAATGTTAAAGATGGTGATTCAATTTACCTTCATTTGATCCAATTTTGCACCAGAACAGTAATTCGCAACACAGGATATTCCCACCTAGTTCACATTGTCGTGGCAGCAGTTTTCGTAACTTTTTTTTTCTCAATTTTGTGAACCACCTTTTGATATATTGTAAATACAAAATTGGCAATGGTATGGACTACAATTTAGAGAACATATAGGTAGAAAATTCGGATACACATGGCAACTTTAATAATTTAATAGAGATTAGCGACCAAGACTTTTGCGATGGCGTTAGTGATGACTTTTATCCCAATAAATATAAGTAAGTGAGATGTTGTGAATATGATAAATTAAAATTATTATTATATTATATTATATTAGAAGTTTATATATAATAAATGAAATTATTAAACATTTCATAAATTAAAATATTCCGAATCCCATCGGAAAGTTGCAAAGGTACGGAGACACCACTTATATAAAAACATATATGTAAGCTATTCTGATACATGTTTGTAAAAATTGATTAATACAATCATACAATCAAAGCTCTCTTGACAGGCTTATAGACTACAACTAAATCAACATTAATTCAAAACTTTTATTTTAGAAACAAAATTAGAAATTTTTATAAGCAATTCTCTGAAAACTTTGAGTAAAGCTAGAGATCACAGAAATAAATACTAATTTAATGTGCGTAAATATTGATATGTACATAACAAATAATTTGATGTACCCATAAATACATTATATGACCCATTAATGCATTTCTGGGGTTTGTTGTAATCACTTCATTTATACCCCACATTTTAGTAATGAACGATACATAGTTCATATTACTTTTTATGTTGTCAAAAATCATGCTCACTTCCCATATAAACTGCCTAGAACTAGATTATACTAAATTTGTGCGATTGAGCTTATTTTTGGCTACGAGAAGGCAGCGTGGTGGGTGTGGACCTTCTGTTTTAGAACCATATGAACCTTTTTCGACAGAAACTTCAGCTACTTCCAATATTTGGAACTGGACAGCTTTTTTAAAATGAATATAATTTCGGTCAAAATTAATGGTTATTTAGCAGTTATGTAGATCCTAGTTGTCCTACCCGATTCTGTGCACCATGTGGGCGGTAATAATTAATAATAATAATATGTTGAGAAGTAGTTTGCAAATGCGGTCATTTCTACAATCTACAAGATCTTTAGTGTCACTCAGCGTTTAAAATTAGTGATTCATGTGATCACAACTCTCCGATCTAATATACCCTATTGGTTTAGTACCCGTATTTTCTAATAATGCCATAGCATTTGACCCTACCAATTCACATCTACCAAGATGCTCGTTATGTAAAGAAGGGATTTAGTTGAAAGTCATGTTCTTCCAGAGTATCTATACCGCTTTGTGGATAAAATTTCATATGTCCATAACAGGAGCATTTTTTATTTTCTCCGAATCCAGCTGGTCGCGGTGAAATATGTGGATTCTAGTGTTTGTCAACACAATGAAGTTGCACGGTATGTGTTTTGTCGGCTCATTTTCTTCTAGATAGAACCGGCACTCTGTGTCGTAAAGAAGTTTAATTTTAGTAAGGTGAAATTTAAGGTAGTAGTGACCTGAGAGGACCTACTATTTTCCTTACATACTTTCGTGGCCTAATCACAGAATCAGTGAAACAACCCGCTATCGGGTTACGGCCGAACTTAACAGCGCTCGCCAGGTATCTCTGCTTTACGAGCGCCTCTCTAATCCATTATACCAAGCGTGGTTAGGCTTTCCTCGACTCGGTCCTTCCATCGCATGCTTGGTGGTCTTCTACATCGACGTCCAGCGGTAGTTGTCGCCGACACGAACAAGACTGAAGATTTCAAGAAGAATTTTTGTCTCGAATACTCAAAGCGCAGCTGCATCAGTCTGCGACACGACCCACGTTTCTGTGCCATAGAGCAACATGGATGAGCATCTTGTAGAGTGTCAGTTTTGTTGGTCGAGAGAGGGCTTTATTACACATTTGCTTACTGAGTCCATAGTAACACCTATTAGCAAGCGTGACTCTTCGTTTAATCTCCAAGCTAACGTCGTTTTCTGTGTTAATGGCGGAGCCAAGGTATATAAATTCCTTGACAAATTCAAAAATACTATTGTGCGCTGTAACATGGGATCCTAAACGCCGAGTATCCCTGCTGGGGGACAGTATATACTTTGTCTTGCCCTCATTCACCATCATACCCACTTTCGAAGATTATTTTTCAATGGCGGAAAATGCAGCGGTAACATCTCGCTTGCAACGTCCAATGATGTCGCTGTCATCAGCATATAAGCTACTAAATTATAAATAACTTTTACTTTGAAAATGAGTTCCTGTCTGCCTGTGACTCTAAATAGTCGGCCATTGCCTCAAGCAGAAGATGTCAAATATCTTGATCGGCGTTTGACATGGAAATCTTTACAAAACGGCAACAACTTGGCATCAAACTTAGATCAATGTATTGGTTGATGGGTTAAAACTCTAAGCTAACACTGAATAATAAACTTCTGCTCTATAAAAGTGTAATAAAACCTATATGGACATATGGAATTCAGCTGTGGAGCTCAGCAGCGAGTGCTAATATAAATATTTTGGAAAGATTCACAACAAAACTTTTGCGGATGATTATTAACGCACCATGGTTTGTCAGTAACAGGATACTACGAAACGACCTTAACATACCGACAGTCCACGAGGAAATAAAAACATATAGTACTAACTACTGGGCACAGCTCAATACGCACTCCAACGTACTAGCTCTAAATCTGCTGGAATCAACGCGCAGACTTAAACGAGCAGCTCCCTTGGACTGCGTCTACAAATTTTTCATATTTTTCTTTTGTAAATAATGTAAAAACGATAATAATGTGATAATGATAATAATTTAATAGTTATAATTTAATAATGATAATGTAATAATGACAATATTGTATACAATTTTATTGTAAAAATTATATGAAAGGATAGCATTGTGTCCTCTTTCGCATGCTTATACTGTACATTCTTGAACTTGCTTAGTGTCCCTAAAGACAGATTGCAAATAAAAAGGAGTTATTTAAAAAAATAAAAACCAGCATATGCGGGGAGCTGGAAACTCTTGTAGAAAATAGTGCAATCCGATGCACACCGGCCTTCCGCAGTATCCCTTCCATGGTGAAATTGGAGAGGTCGCACGACAGTGGATCACATTGTCTGAAACCTCGCACACTATTAAATGGTTAGGAGTGGTCACTTCCTACCTTGACAAGCTGGACGTATTATTAAATGTCATTCTACACATCCGTATTAGCTTTGAAAGAATACCGAGCTCGCGACATGGGATATTTTTAAACCCCTGTCGGGCTATCGAAATGTCTTTATAGTAGACAAGGAGATGGGTGTCGATCTGTTTCTCGTGGGTTTTCTCCAGGATTTTGCATAGAGTGAATATCTGGTCAATGGTGGACTTTCCAGGACTAAAACGCACTGATAAGGTCCAATCAGTGTGTTGGCATATGGTTTTAGTCTCTCACACAATACGCTAGACAGAACCTTATAAGAGATTGCAATAAGACTGATTCCCTGGTAATTGGCCCATATCATCGGGTCACCTTTCTTCAATACAGGACAGAGGACATTGAGATTCCATCATCGCGCATGCTTTCTTCAAGATGAGCATGCATGACCCCTATCAGTTCATCACCGCCGGCCTTGAAAGATGCAGTAGGCAGTCCATCGGCAACAGCTGCTTTGTAGTTCCTTAGTCGCTGAATAGCAACTCGGACCTCATCGTGGCTAGGTGGTGGAAGAACCACTCCGTCATCATAAATTGGTTGTATCGGGTTGAGTTTTCCAGAGGCGGTATTGGTGGCATCGTCGCCTGCCAGTAATTTAGAGAAATGTTCCCTCCATAATCTCAGTGTGCACTGCGTATCCGTAACCAGATTCCCATTTTCATCTCTACAGGTACATGATCCGGGCTTAAAACCTTGAGTCAGACGCCTGACCTGTTGATTGAATTTTCGAGCATCATTTCTGTCCCGGTACATCTCGAGTTCCTCGCACTCACACCTTTCCTACTCGAGTTTCTTTCGTCTGAAAAGGTGCCTCTCTTTCGTTCTCCTAACCTTGTAAATTCAGGCACGGCTCAGCAGCATTCGTTTGTGGGCGGCGATTTTCGCTGCAGTAGCTTCGCGACACTCCTGATCATACCATTGGTTTCGTGGTGGCGGGCGTCTGAAGCCGATGGTTTTCTATGCGGAGATACGCATGGAGCGGGATATATGTGCCCAAAGTCCGCCGGCATCGTCGGGTAAAGAGTCAGGTTGGTGGAGCAGTTCCGAGAGTTGAGCGGAATAGACCTCGGCTGTCCGTTGCAATTGCAGCTTAGCGACGTCCATATTTCCTTGCGTACCACATCGTACGTTATTCGCATTGCATGATCGCATGCATATCTTGGCTGCAACAAGATAATGGTCAGAGTTAATATTGACTCCCCGGAACGTGCAAACATCTAGCACGCTTGAATCTGGCTTTCCGTCAATTATAACATGATCAATTTGGTTGCGCGTATTTTGATCAGGATACAACCATGTGGCTTTGTGGATATAAGAGCGGCATTTGGTGCTACTAACTACCATGTCTCGTGGCGCGGCGAAGTCGATCAGCCTTAGATCATTGTTCGATGTGGTCTCGTGAAGACTAAACTGACCGATAGGGGGCCAAAGATGCTTTCTCGACCGATTTTTGATTGAAGTCCCCGAGGATATAATCTTCACGTCGTGGGTCGGGCAGCGGTCATATGTGTCCTCGAGTCTCGCGTAGAATCCATCCTTAATAGCGTCGTCCTTTTCCTCCGTCAGGGCGTGCGCGCAAATCAGGCTAATGCTGAAGAATTTAGCCTTGATGCGGATCGTGGCAAGCCTTTCGCTCACGACCTTCAACCTGGAGACAATTGTTCGAAGCGTGGCGCATTTCACAGATCCACATCCGAATTCACGCCTCTCTGCATGGTAGCTATAGTAGATATCATAGCTCGTTCGCTTAGAGCAACCATGTCCTGTCCATCTCATTTCCTAGATGGCGGTTAAGTCAGCCTGTATTTTTTCAAGGGCGTCCGCCAATTGGATAGAGGCACCTTCTCTATTGATGGTCCGGACATTCCAGGTGCGTATCCTTAAATCATTGTCTTTTTTCCGTTTGCGGTGGTCGTCAACGTTAAGAGATTTCTCATTCGAGGCTTGTTTTTTGTTCTTCACTGCACTTGTTTTATTGAGTGGTGCGTCCCAAACCCTGAGCACAACCCTATTAGCGTCAAGGAAGACTCGCTGCACACATTTGGTCATTATCCAGCGAATGCTGAGAAGATAGCTACCCAGGTGGCGCCATGTAGAAGCTGTGTGTCAACTTACTAATTTTTGAAACAGAGATCGCTTTGGTCATTTCCAAGTTGAAAGAAATCAGACTCATCACTTTGCTCAAATAAAAACTAGGCCAGCCCAGGAAACATAACTTTATTTAATATAAACAATTTTTATACTACAGGAGTAAATGGCCCCGTTGTCCTACACCATCCAATATTTTATTAACTTATTTGTAAAGTATGTTGCAATAAAATAAATAAAGAAATTGTTTGTTTACCTCAGTTTAAAATTGCGATATTCGCAGCCCTCATATCCTGTGGACATTTTTTATGCCATTAAATATTTTCTAATAATGGATCAAGCTTAAGTGCTAGCGCCGAAATCCTCATATAAACCGCT
Source organism: Clusia tigrina (assembly GCA_920105625.2). Taxonomy (NCBI): domain Eukaryota; kingdom Metazoa; phylum Arthropoda; class Insecta; order Diptera; family Clusiidae; genus Clusia; species Clusia tigrina. Next base: position 327,316,963 of record OV050030.1, read on the forward strand.
AACGTTGGCTATTGGTTTCAAGCACACTGCCCTGCGGGCACTAGCTTTTATGTAAGCATTAAGGGTAATAAACACCTTGCACTTCACTATAAACTTCAGATAGCGTAAACCAGTTTTTTATATCTGGTGCACACTTTCAAGTAAAAATGTGCATAGTGTTTAGTAATAATAATGCTGACGCTATACTAGCTTTACGCCCGCATTGTATTCTCACTGTGGTTTACATGTACAGTTTCAAGGTTGCTTCATTGATGAGCACCTTATCTGTATAAGCTTGGCTTTAGGTTATGAAAATTGTAATGATTTAGAATTAAAGTAATTGTCCAATAAAAAATACCTAATTGGTCCTATAATTAAAAAGAAATTTAATTCAATAAATAATGATTTAACCGGCGTCCGAGCAGGGATCATAAAGGATGTACAAGGACAATTATCAATTGTAAATAATTCTATTTGGCTACATAGTTATCCACATGACCTGAAGAAGCTCTTACGCTTTCCACTCTGCATTGTCATCAAGTAACACAATGCGTGTGGAAGTTGAAAAATTAAACATGTTCTACTCATTTTACCCGTAGGGTGTTACAGCACAAAGCTTATTGAGACCAATAGTAGCTATATGAAAATTGTGTGAAAGTGCTCCGCTTATTAATAAATTGAATAACATTTTCCTCCTCGATTTTAGTTCAATTTAAATTCTTTGTAATATAATATAACAATTAATAGATATTTAATACATTTATTATATAGGTAAATCCAATCTTTTGAGACGTGTTCCTGTTTTATTTCTGCTCTCGTAGTTTTTCTTTGTGTTTGAGGATAATCTCTGTGGGGTCACTTTTAACAATAGGAATGTTGAGGTCCCTATGGATGTCGGTAGTTCTAATGAAGCAAGGCGCACCCGTGATTGTACGCAAGATTTTCGATTGCGCTCGTTATATCAGCTCGACGTTCGATGAACTAGCCTTTCCCCACAGCTCAACACCCAAATTGGTTTGATCACTGCATTGTACATTAGAACTTTATGTTCTCATCGAAGCCTTAACTTGGAGTTGAGTCGCCAATTTATTTTATGAGCCTCAAAGTTTATCTGCTTTGTTTTTGCCTCTATATGGTTCCGTCATGTTAGTCGTCTATATAGATGGACTGCTAGGTATCTTACAGTACTAGATTGAGGAGTAACAACATTGTTTAGTGTAATCACAGGGCATATTTCTTTCCTAAGTGTAAACATAACATGAATGGCTTCGGTCTCGTTTACCTTAATGCGCCAATTTGCCAGCCACGCTTCTATTTTATTCAAATGCTCCTCAAGGCGATTCGAAGCCATTATTGCTATGCATACTAAGAATAGCAGTGTTACTAGCGAAAGTTGAAGTGACTAGATGATCATCAGTAGGGAAGTCTGCAGTGAATAACACATATAGTACAGATCCTAGAACACTACCTGGTGTAACCCAAGCATTAATATCCAAGTTTTTTGTGTACCTGGTAACAGTTTTTGAAATTTATATATTAACCCTGAATGCCAAAATCTGTCAAAAACCTATGCAATACCTAGCAATAAAGCAAAGCAGTATTTTTTGTCTTAAAAAGCATTTCTTATTGCACTAGTAATGGGGTTAATTTGCTCTATGATTCTGTGATTTTTGCGAAATTCAAATTGATGGTGTGGAATAATGTTGGATTGGTATTTGTGCGGCTGCAGCTTTAGAAGAAGCAGTTTCTCAAATAATTTGGAAATTACTGGGAGCAAGCTTATGGGCCGGTGGGTTAGGTTAGGCTGCGAAGGCATGTGCGGATACGAATTATTCGCACTTCCACTCGGAGACATTGTGACAGCCTTCAAAAATGCCAAGAGGAGGCATACTCGTCCTTACCCCCGATTTCCGTATACATTGGAAGTACCATCCCTATTAAGCCATTTGGTTTTCCAGATGAAAGTGAGAAGATACGATAAGTTCACCTTCGTTATCTCTGTCAAGCTTGTGAATATCCGCGACCCCAAACATTGAAGTCGTTTCAACTTTACTCTTGGATATTGACATAAAATGTGATGAATCGATTCTATCTCTTATTCATCATGGCAACTCCTGCATTGCCCGCTTGACGGAATACGACAACGTTGAGCATTGGTGCAATAGACAATGCCCGGTAATGACCCCCGTAAGCACCCTTACTGGAAGTTTGTTGAGCCCTAAGAGAACATTCGTTCTCTTCATGTCTAACCTAGGCCATAAGGCCATTGAAACTTCACAGTCGTCACGATTAGTCTATAAGTTATTTGTCACTGCAATAGTGAATTCATCTATGTTTCTAAACAGTTCACATATCGGGATTTGTATTGAGGTATCTGCTTCGTTAATTTCCATTTCAGAGCCCCTTCTGGCCATCTCGTCCGCTAATGCATTCCCTTCTATATTGCTACGTCCGGGAACCCAGCAAAGTGAGACCTTGTGGGGTCCACTGTTTAGTAGTGAGGTACGACGTTTCAATACCAACATCGAATTAACTGAATTGGTTTCGATTGTCTTAAGCGCCGCCTGACTATCCGCACAGATAGTACAATTTTGTATCAGCCTGGCCGCTTTCTCAATTGTATAGATTTCGGCCTGAAAGACGCTGCATTCGTCTGGCAGCCGATATGACTTTCCCTGCAAGCCTTCTGAGAAGACACCCGCAAGTTCTACTCTCCACCTTTGAGTTGTCAGTGTAGGTGATAATGCTAGAATTACCCGTTACAGAGCCTGAGTCAACCGTAACTATCCTTTGAACCCTAATGATTGTGGTGTACATCCCATACACCATCTACGGTGACAATCCCGATTTTTTCCCAAAGATCTTTTTACAGGTATAGTATGCAGCCAAACCTTTCTTGCTTCTCTCCTCAATATTCGCCGTTGCGCTCAGCCCATCCGGAAATCTCACCCAGTGTTGATTCCATTCGCTACTCGTTGACAAAAACTTGCCCGGGATTAGTATGGCAACGTCATCAGCGTAAGCTGCATACTTTGTTCTCTTTGCTTTGAAGGTTCCTAATATCTCATTTACTACTAGAAGCCATAGCAGAGGTGATAGCACTCTACCCTTGTAGTCCTCCTACTCACCGAGGCCGTCCCCATAGAGGCGTTGATGACCCTGCTTACTAGCATTGTGTTAATCCATGTCACTATGAATTCCTTCACTCCGAAATCCCTCAGCGCCTTACAGATCGCCTCTGTGTTTACATTGCTGAAGGCCCCCTCAATGTCCAGAAAACCTACCAACGTGTATTCCTTATAGTTCATTGACCTCTCAATGATACCAAGCACTCCATGAAGTACGCTATCCACTCATCTATCCGTACGGTATGCGTGTTGCGCGATATCCATTGTGCTAATACCTTATTTCGAAACGTTGGCTGATTTCCCTTGTTACATAATGTTAGGCTAGTGGAGAGAATGTAATAAAAAATGGACTCACCTCTACCATTGGTGCCAGTGCTGCCCCAGAACTCATGGTGTCCATTAGCGTCGCAGTCGGCCACTATGCCCGTCCGCATGACTCACCGCAAGCGATAAGTTGCCGGGATATCTGTTGTGGCGGCCCTTCCTCATTGTACGGAAAGTATGTGGACGTTAGCTACAAACTAGGCTTGGGCCTGTGCTCGCATACCACCTTTGTAAGGTCTCCAGTGCTGTAGGGAGTAAGAAGAAAAATATGAATATCCTTCTTGGCAACTATACACGTTCTGATCTTGCCTTCTGTTTGTGGAATGTAGAGTAGATAACCATCCATCCCGAGCCCGTTTACCTTACCTCTGACGAGCCAAGGCTCTTGGACAAGGGCTACGTCCACATCATCCTCTGCGATAAACTTTACGAAATCGAGCGACGCTGAGATGGAGTGATGGAAATTAATTTGCACCACTTCCAGCTTCCTCTCCGTTGGCTTTTGACCAATCAATCGACACGTGAACCATTAGAGAGCCAAACCCGAATTTAACGCAGTTATCGCTCCTGGGTTTGGATAGCGACGCGTAGTCCACTGCGCTCACTGCGTCACTTCCCACTCCATTTTTGCAGGGGGTCATTGAGATCACATGTCACTCTGCCGAATGTAACGACTGGTTTTGTCGTCCGATCAGCTTGAGTCTGGACTCCTGGTCCGGAACCGGAGATGGAATCCACACCGAAACCACTGGGCGCATGGGAAGCAGAGAGCGAGGTACCACTTCCAACTGGGCGCCCCGCCAGGGTGGATCAAGGCCGCTAATTGCACGAGTTAAGAATTCCAGAGAATTGTTGTTACAACCAACGACCTTAACACTCCTGTGCCAGCCGGCCGAATCGAACTGTAGCTCCCCGCTGTCAGCCCCGACCATTTCCGATATCATCCGAGCCTCCGCTAACAGCGAGTTCTCCGGCGTTATCTTCCCATCAGGGGCAACTCTGTCGATGATGGCTATCTGTAGCTCCATAGGTGATTCGAAGGAGGCCGATGGCTTCGGCTTTTTTGAAACCGTCTAAGCTTGCTCATCAGACCGTACTCTTTTTGGAGTTTTGCCCGATGCCAAGCTATGTACCTCCTTCAAAGAACTCGGCTTTGGCTTTGGCCTTGGCACCTTTACGCGGTCACCTGTGGCCTTGTTCGGCTTATCTTTCTTGCTGGAGGTCGAAGCGTTGTCTTTATCGGACTTTGCCCCAACAATTCCTTGCTCGTTTTTGTTGCATGAGATGGTCGCAGCTTTGCTACGAACTTTTCATGCTTCTTAATGAGATCCTTCTCCCTTTTTGTAAAGGAAGAATGATCTTTCGCCTTCATTTTCCGAAGGTAGTAAGCCGAGCGCTACTAGCCATTCCTGGCCTTTTGCTCTTCTGTTAGGCTTACCACCCACCTTCCTCGTCTCTTTCTCCGGCTTAGGAGCATGTGGAGCGGAGGGCTGAGAAGGACTTAAGTAATTGCATCTTAACATCCGATCCTATGTCATAGACATTGCTGACCTGTGACAACGAATCGTCATCGGTTGCGTGGTCTATTCACAAGCTCAGCAGCTGAGATCCTATGCGATAGGCCTCTTACCTGCCCTAAGTTGGCTTTGAGACCCTCCCAGTAGCACTAGAAGACATCGCGGCCTGGGCTAACACGGCGATGCCTGAGGAGTTGCTTGATATCAACGCCAGGTGGCCTCCTCGCCAACCACCGATACTGGGGATCTGAACCCCTGCACCGTAAACTCTTCCTCCTTCCGAACCCACTGCCTAGGTAATTATGTCTGCGTCTTGCCACCGCTGGGCAAGTGTATAGAATATGTTCTGCTGTTTCCTGCTCCTCTTGACAGAGTCGACAGGAATAGTCTTCTACCACGCCTATTTTTTTCAGATGGTAATTTAGTCTACAGTGTCGTGTTAAAAGTTCAGTATAGAGTTTGATGTCATTTCTGCTGAGGTTTAAAGAAGCATCTACCCTGATGTGTTAAGGATCAATGAGTAGTCTCGACTGCCGCATGCCTTTTTGGGCTCTCCAGTAGTTTAGCAGACCTCGTTTTTCCTGTTCGCACAAAAAAATATTTGTGAAGCTAATGGTTACCCCACAGAAGGGTTCTGGACCTATAAATGCAGTGTCTGCACCCCTTTTTGCGAAAGAGTCCGCATTTCGTTGCCCTCATGTCCCTCATGTCCCGGTACCCACATTAGCGTAACAGAGTTTCTCGCTGCTAGGGTATTGAGAAGTTTAGAGCATTCCCAGACCAGCTTTGATTGCAATGAGAAGTTTATTAATGATTTCAGAGCTGCGAGGAGAGAATATGCATATATTGGTGTTGCGTGTACCCCTGCGTAGACATTCTCTAGCACATAACTCTAAATCGTGGACCTCCTCCTGAAAAATGGAAGCCGTTTTTCCCATTGCAATTGCTTTTTGGAAATTTGGCCCTACAATTCCATCTCCTGCACTGCCATCCTCCATTTTGGACCCATCTGTATACCACAACTGTGAGTCCTGTTATATTATTATTTCATTGCTTCTCCAAGCTGAACAGTCACTGATGACCACTTTGAATTGCTTTTAGAAGTCTAATTTTCTGTCCATTTTGTCGAAGGCCATGAGGCACGGAGAATTCCAAACAGTGTCCAGAATCTTTGCGTGCCCCGATAGGTTGCCTTCTTTAAGATGGGCTAGATTAGGTAGCCTTAGGGCCGCGCTGGCCGCCATCCTTTTAACTACAAGGCGTAGAGGAGTCAGCCCAGGGATCATTCCCAAAGCTAGTGTGGGGCACGTTCTCATTGCTCCCGTCACACTCAAACAGGCTATACGGTGAATCTTGTTAAGGGTCATCTGAGCTATTGTTTGGTTTACTTTTGGCCACCATACCAACGAAGCGTTTGTACTATTATTGTTTTATAAGACCACACCATCATTTTTGGCCGTCGTAGTCCCCATGTTTTACCGTGCAACCTCTGGCAAGCGTAGGTTGCTCTTAACGCTTTACTAGTTATGTATGATAAGTGGTTTTCCCAAGTTAGAGTTTTGTCTAGGATTACTCCCAGATAGTTCATTTCATTGGACATTGTTAAGTTCGTGGTCCGTAAACTTAAGGTCCCCAGATTCAGTTTCCTTCTTTTGGTGAAGGGTACCACCTTTGTTTTATTCAGATTTATCGATAGTCCTTTCTCCTGACACCAGTTTTGAGTGATGTCAAGAGATAGTTGCATGCGATCTGTTATGGTAGAGTCAAACTTGCCCCTGACCATAATTACCAAATCATCCGCAAAGCCCTGAACTTCGTATCCGAGGTCATTGAGAGTTTGTAAGAGCTCGTCAATAACCAATAACCAAAGGAGTGGAGATACCCATCACCATAGGAGTGGCGATACCAATAACCATAGGAGTGGCAACCCTTTCTTTGTATACCTTTCCTGTTCATCCCCTCCTCAATTGATCTGAAAGTAGCATTGTCAAAAGCCTCCGTAATGTCAAGCGATGTACAGAGAGCTATTTCTTTACGTTCAAACGCCTTTTCAGTTTTGCTCGTTAAGCTATGTATGGCTGCCTCAGTCGATTTACCTGATTTGTAAGCATATTGGTCAATATCAAGAGGAGAATCTTTAAGATAAGTTTCCCTGATATATTGGTCCAGAATTTTTTCCATAACTTTTAGCAGGAATGACGTTAGACTAATGGGCCAATAGGCTTTTGGTGTGTGGTCCACCTTTTTGCCTGCTTTCGGTATGAAAGCCACCCTAGCTTTCGTCCAAGATTTAGGCACTATGCCTAGTTCCAGGCTTATCCTGAAAATGTTTGTTAGCACAGGTGCCAATACATCAACACCTTGCCGAAGTAGGCACGGCTGTGTATTATCGACACCTGGGGATTTGAATGGTCTAAAAGTGGAGATAGCCCATTTGGTTGTGTTGACGGTAAAGATTCTGCGAGCCAGTGAGAGTTCCCTCCGTGTAGGCATCAAGAAACAAATATTCTCGATGATTTCTCTATCCTCTCCGCTAATGGCACAGCCTGTAAAATGAGTGTCCAACAAAAGCTGTCCCATCTCTTCCAGGCTCTCCGTAAAATTTCCGTCAAGCTTCTTGAGTGTAGAAAGGCAATTTGAGTGATCTTTATTGAGTGATTTCTGGAGTCGTGTAGCTGCTGGGAGAGTTTCAATCTCCTCACAGTACTTTTTCCATGAGTCTCTCTTAGATCTTCTCAACTCATTATTATAGGCCGTTAAGGCACTTCTATAGGATGCCCAGTCACCATTAGACTTGGCTCTAATAAATTGTTGACGGGCTTTTTTGCGCAAAATATTTAGATCCCCACTCCACCAGGGTATGTTCCTAGAACGTTTCTTCACAACTTAATTGCCACTACTTTCAAAAGCCTCAATTATTATATTATTTAATTTGTTAACTTCAAGATCTAGTTCCTGAGAGTTACTTATTTTTTCACTAAGGCACGCAATATTTTGCTCTAAGTAAAAGTTATATATCGACCAGTTGGTCTTCCTAACATTTCTTATTTCGAAAGTGCCTCCAATAATCGGCCTGGAGATCGATGTGGGCGTATAGCCATCTGATCGGGAACTTTTAGGGGTCCATCGCGCAGACACGTTGGCTGGATTTGCCGCCAAGGACCGAGCTGTTTCCAGCGATATGCCCCTGGCTAGCAAAGCCTTAAATCGTTTGCGTCCAGCGCCGGATAGCTTCACCCTAAGTTTTGGAATCCTCTCTGGAGCAGGTTCAAGAAGGTTTCTCTCTTGTTCCGAGGAGATAGACATCCCAGCCGACTCCTGGCTAAGTGAGATATCCATCTCATTTGAAGGTGTGCAGTCCATTTTTTCTCATATAAACTTAAATTTTCAATATAGTTTTCTTTAATTTTTTGCGTTTTGTTCACCCACGGGCGCCCCCGTCGTAAGGCTAATTAAAACCGTAAGTTCGCCGGACCTCGTACGGAGTTCGCTATTAAGCTTCACTCTACTCCGTCAAGCAAGCTCACTGGCATCGCTGTTCCACCGTGAATGTAGGGTGTTTTTTTGGGTCAATAGGTCTGGTGAACCCTGCCCCAGGGAGTTTTCCCTCTCCCCCGTCCGGCAATCAGCGACCCAAGTCCAACAAAGACATGACCATAGTGAAAGTGGGACATTGGTCTGAAAAAGAATTGCCGCACTTCCCCGAAGGGCTGAGCAATTCGTTAGTGTCTAGGCGATCCGGCGGTTTCAATGAGACGTTCGATATGGGCCAGTAAGACTACTAACTAGCCTTAGCGAATTATAGAAAACTACTTTCAACCTGTGCGTTGAAGGTAGTTCTTAGTTTGTGTAACTGGACCATGTCACCGTCTTTCATGTGCCATGTTCCAGCACACAGTAAGCCCCTACACCGCAACAAGGTGACTACCCAGCGTAGAGGGTTACACATACATAAAGTGTAAACTAATAACAGCTGCGAGAGCTTCCTTATGAGCACATTACGGTCTCTCCAACCAGTGCGAAAGCTAGCTAAAGCAGATAACGCACCGTGTATTGTAAGCAAAGATCTGATACTCTCTGACAAAACAGACAATTTGTTGCATGAGCAATCGCCCGAAAATACGGTGACGAAAGCTCAGCACTTACTAAACAGCATTATCTCAATAAACGACGTTATTCAGCGCCAACGCGCTAACTCAATATCTGCTCTCTACACAGCCAACACACTAACCGCTACAGCCAACAATAATACACTATCAGGTATTATCAAACTAAATACAAAATCGTATAGCTCTCTCTCTCACTCTATATATAATTAAAACATAAATTAAGTCCTTTAATAAACACGAAAAATAACCCAAACAAAATCAATAAACCAAATTGAAATGGAGAATGCCCTAATACAGCACTAAGCCAAAATCGCTACGCCTTCCTTGCCGAAAACAAAACGGCAAAAAAGGAAAGCAAACTTCTCCCAATTTATTTGCGAGAACGCAGCTCAAATATGCTGGTTTCTAAGCTCACTAGCTTGTTAGGGCAAAAGAGCTTCCATGTAATTACTTTCATTGGGAGATTTACACAAAACAAAAATTCAGATCTTTATTAAAAAAAATTATCGCTTGGTAACCAATTACCTCGAGTGAATTATACCTACCAAGTAAAAATCAGTAAAGGATTAACTGTGTATAGAATCAGATGTAGATCAATCCGAGATTAAGGTAAGCATTAATTGCAGCCGGTTTCATTCCAAATTCCATCTACAATATAAAAAACAAGAACAATACCCCACAGCCAATGTTCCGAGTGGAGCTCGAACCATAAATAAAATAGCTGCAAAAAAACGAAGTTCATCCAATCTAGAATAAGCGATTCCTTGTGCATCACCGCAGCGGCCCTGAACAATCCACAAAATGCCAGGAGTTTGGTCTTACCAAATCATATTGCCCCCTACGGGCCCATTTGCGTTGGTTGTGGAGACTTCCTCACTTCCTCTGACTCTACGATCGACACAAAAATAATGACAATACTAAAAAATGCAACAATTGCGGCGGAAGTCATACAGCTAACTATAGAGGTTGCCCAATGTAAATGAGCTGAAAAAAAGCCGCCAAAAGAAGGATAGAGGTCGACACGTCGTTATTAACATCGCGCCTCAACACCTAACCCAGACCATATGCAGCGGTAACCATGGTCCATCTATTATGAGTTATTCTAATGCACTGAAGTCTAATAAAGCTGGGGAGTCAGAAACCAATAAACAATCACAAAATTTAGAGGCAGTGCTCTTAACCTTATCGCAATGTATGACACAATTTATGCCCTTATTACAATCAATAGCCGTATTCCAATGGTACTGGATCGGATCCAATCTCATTGGAATGGTTTCGATCCAAATTATGGTTCCACGTTAAACTTGGTTGCACTTTTGTTTAGTTGTCAAGAAAAACAGATGAAAAATATAAAAATATCTGTGGTTAGAGTTTTGAGACATTGTTGAATTCATGAAATTAAAAACAATATATTAAAATAAAAATTGAAAATAACAAAAAACAACAATAATCGGCATCAGCTGATTGATTGTAAACTTTTGCCAATAGTGCCAAATATAGGCTCTACTTTCCGTAATGTTGCTTTCCGAACACTTCCGGATCCAATAATTGGATCTGAAAATGAAGCTGGATCCAAATTTGTTGTTGCTTTGCATTAAATTGGATCCGATCCAGTGCCATTGGAATACAGCTAATGATGCAAGAACTAATAAATAATCAAAACCAATCATCAATTCTTGCAAACAATTGAAAACACTAAAAACTTGTGATTGGAACGCAAACGGTATTAGTCAACACTTGAAATCCAAAATTTTTTCTTCAATAACAAAATAGATACTACTCATTTCTGAAACTTACCTTAATCTGAAAAACAATTTTAAAATAAAGGATTATAAGTTAGCACCGATCACATTGGCGCTGCTCTTATCGTAAACACGCTCACACCAACAAATATAACAAAAGCGCAAATGCAAAACAGCTCTCCGTCAAAATCAAATTTAAAAATGCATCTCACTCGACTAATCTCGACCGAGCATTTAATGAATTCCAGCTATCGCCTCTTTTGGAGTTTACAATGTTCCTCTACAAGCGTAGCTGAATCACAAGCAACACAAAGCACTAATAACAAAAATTATGCTGCAAAGAGATCCATGTTGCTCTCTGACATTGGTTTAAGTGGACAAACTCCGAACTTTGTTCCTGAGAGCTTAACCAAAAGCAATCGAGTGGTGATGCAGTATGCATCGAAGCTGAAGCGGCAACGGTTATTGGCTTCTGCGTTCTTCGTACGAGGTATGGTCTATGTTCGAGTGCATCGAAATTTGGAGGCGAAACTAGTTTCGAACGTTGAGACCGTTGCTTCACTTGTTGGCGCACCAGTAGCAACTAATCAATTGCTTACATCTTAGTTTATCTAAATGTTGTTTTTTCTTTAATTCTTTTGGTATGCTCTCTCTCATTCTTTCTTATCTCTTCTTTCTATTATTTTTATGTGTATTATCTATTTTGTAAAGGTATGTGGTTTTTGGTTAATTTTTATAAACCTTATGGCTAGGTTTTACTATTTAATGCTTGAACGGATGGTGTTAATGAAAATCATAAAGGTCTCATTGATATATTGTGCAGGCAGCGTTGTGGTCTCAATATTGTGCATCTTAACGCAAGGAGTCTGGATTCAGAGAAATTAGATTACTTGAGATATATTTTTGAGGGCTCTTTAGTGGATGTTATATGTGTCTCGGAAACATGGTTTCAGGATGATATTGGATGCCCATTATGGCATTAAATTAATGAGGAGTGATAGGCTGAATAAGAGAGGGGTGGTGTAGCAATATACTGCAAAACTTAACTAAATATTGAGTTGTTAAGCTAGTCTAATGGGTGTGACATTGAGTTTTTGAATTTGTTGCGATCGTGGTTTTTGGTGTCAACCGTATGTATGTTCGTTTTGTTTGTTTTGCTTCTCTCCTTCTTTTCTTGCTTCAACTTGTCCGCTTTTCTAGTGAATGCGGCCAGTCAAAAACCTACCTGACGATTCTGAGGTAGAGATGGCGCTGCCTCAGAATAGTAAAAATTCGAAAGAGAGGTAACTGACCGGCTGGAGCGGTCAATGATGGAATAGCGGGAGAGGACGAGGAATAGGAAAATATGGTTTTAAGAGAAAAGGGAAAAAACATTTAAGTCAGTGGTAGGGAAAAAACGGTCTCTATGCAGTTTAAAGTGTTTGGGAGTAAAGTTGTTTCCAATTTTTTGTTGCCGCGCGCGTTTAGATTTGCGTTTTTGATGTTTTCTGATTATTGGTTGATTGTGTGACTGTGCACGGAAGTTAGAAAAAAATAATATAAATTGAATTTGAGTGTTTTATTAGAACTACATATTTCAATTAGGCTTATTTGAGAGAGAAAAATAATCTTACTTACATTCGTGTACTGAAAATATTACCACAAAGTCCGGCTTTTGCTGCTTAGAAAGTATCAAATCAAAAGCAAAACTTAAAGATACTTGAAGCAAAATATAAGGAAATAAAGTGTAAATAAGTGCAGCGTGTATAGAAAAAACTCTAGTGCGGATATTCGTTGGTGAAGGTCTGATTTTGTGTGGATAGTCTCTCGTCTCGTCGGTTGTTCCTGTTATTTGTTCTGATACATTAAAGTTTTGATACCGGAGGAGAAAGGAGGCTGCCGCCCGCCTCCTAGAAATAAGGATAAAGCTAAGTATATCGTAGCATACAATTTAAGTTATTAAGTATATATGTTATTTATTTAAGTGCATAAGGTAGAATGTTTAGTTATGTTTAAATTTATGTATAATATGTTAAGCTAAGGCGGCAATTATGGAGCGGGCTCGCTTGTCGTCGAGGAGGAGGATGCCCAGCTGAAAACCGGCAAAATGGTGAGTTGGAGTTTTTTTTTAGTGTTGCTCCACCCGATGCAGTGTGGCGGGTTAAGAACCACGACCATTGCTGTGAGCAGGCCGCGGCCACCACACTGCATCATACTAGTGGTGAGGTAACAAATTTTAAAATTTATGTTGGAGGTACAACAATTTTTCTATTTTGTGTATATCACCCTAATAAAACATGTCAACTTGAACCATTTTTTCTGAGCTGTCCAACAATTTGGCTGATTATGATCGCGTTGTGATTTGTGGCGATTTCAATGTGGATCTGCTGTTTGATAGTAGTGCTAGGAATAAATTATATGAGCTCGTAGCGACTGCTGGATTATCTGTAGTAAACTCTGGTGTACCTACTCGTTATGGAAATAATGTCAACCCTAGTTTGCTTCATTTCATTCTGGTATCTAATGTCTCATTGATTTGTTTTTTTTTATTAAATCTCTTTTATTTCCGATCTCATGATTTAATTTTTTGTACCTTAAACATAACACTTGCCGTGATGCTCTGCCGGATTTTTTTCATATCGTGATTTTAATGCTATTAATTACGAATCACTATTCTGTGAGATGAGTCGAGTGCATTGGGATGAATGCTGATGTCAAACCTCTGTGGATGATAAGTTGGACTTGTTTGTTGGTTGCATTGTCAGGATTTTTAATCAATATGTCCCCATTCGTTCAGTGGAATGTTTCTTGTCCATGGTACTCTAAGCAAGTTGAATTGGCCATTAGGAAGCGAAATAAATTGTATGCTAAATGGAAAAATAATGTAGATAATTGGAATCTATTTAGGGTTGCTCGAAATAAAACTGTATTTATTGTTCGTCAATCCAAAAGAAATTTTTACAATTCCAAGTTGAAAAGTTCCCTTCCTACCAAGCTACTTCGGAGGAATTTGAGGAACCTTGGAGTACGTAGTAGTAATTGTGCAAGTTGGATCATAGTATTATGTGTGATGCCTTTGACAGTTACAGATGTCTGCAGAGTTTACCCTTGTCGAGACTAGGAGAATGTTGGCTAAGCAGCTGGTTGTACCTATATTTTGCTATTCAGAGCTTGTACGAGGTGTGATAAAAAAATAACAGTTATTTTCATCTTTTCGTGAGTTACGTATGTTCGATGTTCGCATTTTTTTTTTTATGTTGGTACACATGTCTGTTATATATGTTGGCAATACCAACCATTTTGGATATTCAGTTTGTTTTTGACAGATAAAAAGGTTAGTCGTGTTTTGGTGTGCTCTTCGAATTTGTACTATTCGAAAAAATGGATCAAAGAAACTGTATTCAGTTTTGTGTAAAAAATGATATTAAATGCGCAAGGACATTTGAAATGTTGACTGTGGCCTTTGGCGAGTTTACTATGAGCAGAACACAAGTTCAATTGTGGTATAACCGGTTTAAGGAAGGCCGAGAAGATGTCAATGACGATGCTCGTCCTGGTCGCCCGAGCACGTCAACAACCGATGAAAACATTGACGCAGTGAAGAAAATAATTTTGGATAATCGTCGAATCACTATCAGAGAGGTTGCTGATGATGTTGGCATATCGTTCGGCTCATGCCAAGCAATTTTTACGGATGTTTTAGGCATGAAACGTGCGGCAGCGAAGATTGTTCCAAAATTGCAAAATTTTGAGCAAAACAACGTCGCATGGACATCGCTCAGGAGCTGTTTTTGGCCAAAAACAAAACCGTTATCATGCCTCAACCACCGTATTCACCGGACTTGGCCCCCGCTGACTTTTTCCTCTTTTCAAAACTGAAGCCACCGATGAAAGGAAAGCGTTTTGCTACGAATGAGGAGATAAAAGAAAAATCGAAACAGGAGCTGTTGGCGATACCAAAAAAAGCGTTTCAGAAGTGTTTCGAGGATTGAAAAAAATGCTGGCATAAGTGTATTATATCTGAGGGGAATTACTTTAAAGGGGACAAGATAGTTGTTGATGAATAAATAAACACTTTATTTTTTGATCACACAATAACGGTTCTTTTTTGATCACACCTCGTATATAGTAAGTTGGATTCAAACTCCCTACATAAAATACAAGTTGTATTTAACTATGCCACACGATATGTGTTTGGATTACGTAGGTTTGACCATATAACTTCCTCGAAGACAAGTGTTCTTGGGTGCAATATTGAGAACTACTTACGGATCAGAAATTGTATTTTTCTTCACAAGCTGATTATCACAAGAACTCCTATATATATCTTTGAGAAACTTCAGCAGAGCCAATCAAAAAGAAGTCGGTGCATGATAATTCCTAAATTTGCCTATTCTAATTCAACTCGATACTTTTTCATTAATGCCATCAGGATCTGGAATTCGCTGCCTTCTGCTGGGAGAGGCGTGGCAGGGATTAGTGAGTTTAAGTATTTAGTGTTCCAGTACTTTTGTTGAAAGCTGACATAGAGCTCTCACAATTTTACCCTTGAAAATAACCAAATATCTCTTTTATTGTTCTTTTCTGTCGGTATTCTTTTAATTTCTTATTGTATTAATTTATTAATTATTTATTATTTATTACTTATTCATTTTATTTATTTATTAATTAAATGCTAATTTAATTTAATATATCTATTTTAATAACTAATATATAGTTATATATTAAAAGACTTTGTCTTATTGTATAACTTTAAACAATAAATTGAAATTGCATTGAAATTGAAAAAAAATTTGTGAATGCAAAATCAACACAACAACGCTGCCGCAACATTTGTATGTTCCTGAAACAAGAAAGGTGACAAGTAATCTTAAGACTCAAACAACACATTGCTCTCAGTATGCGTTATATGTGGAGATTTTTACGCCACATCTAACTGCTCCGCCAACAAATCGGACCCAAAAACTACAAAATGTAGCAACTGCGGAGAGAACCAGAGAGTGCCAAGTGTAAATTAATTTAAAACAAAAAATAAAATCGGCTGTTAACAACTCAGAAGTGTCCCCAACTCATACTGAGACAAATTTTCCGCTTCAGAATAAAAACGCCTATTCAGCGGCAAATTCAAATTTACATCATGGTAATAACAGCAGTAACACTCAGCGATTTACGTACGCAAATTTGGTTAAAAACAACCCAATGTCATGTGGCGCTAAAAGTCAAGAAAAGTCAAGTAATTCCATTGAGCACACATTAAACAACCTTACGCAAGCAATAACCCAATTCATGAATACAATGCAGCTAATGATGCAGGGACTCATGAAAAACCAAACCATGCTCCACAGACTATATAACTAAATAAATTAATGCCATAAAATTATGTTACTGGAATACGAACGGAGTATGCAAACATAAATACGAACTAGAATCCTTCCTAATAAATAACCAAATAGATGTCATGTTAGTTATTATTATTATTAATTCCATAACATTTGACACAATAAAACTATACTTATGTTAATTGCTGAGACACATCTTACGGATTTTAATCATTTTAAAATAAAAGGCTACGACATACGAGTATACGACACTGAACATCCAAGTGGGAAAGCACGAGGCGGTACACCAATAATGGTAAAAACTATAATTAAGCACTGTGCATTACAAGAATACTCAGAACAATATATGCACGCACATCAATCGTTATTGAAAGCCCACAACAAATAACTTTTTCAGTGTCCCCCAAGGTTCAACATAACAAAAGAACAATTCGGACACTTTTTCAATACCCTTGGAAACCGGTTCATTGCGCAGGTGATGACAATGCCAAACATACACATGGGGGCTCTAGCTTATAATGCTAAGGAGCAGAAACTTGCTATCTACAATATTCAACGCAAACCGTGACGTTATATCATCCAGTGAACCAACCAAGGAGCAGAAACTTGCTATCTACAATATTCAACGCAAACCGTGACGTTATATCATCCAGTGAACCAACTTATTGGCCGACAGATATTCACAAAATTCCACAGTTGATTGATTTTGGAGTAGCTAAAAACATAAACAGAGCTCAAATAAAATGCGTAGGTTAATTTGATCTATCTTCAGATCACCCTCTTTCAATTATAATCCTTAATATGACAGCAGATATGGTAGCACTACCAGAACACCTCACAAATAAAAATACTAATACTCCTCTCAAAACTGAGAAAGAAATCGACATAGCAATTGAAAAGCGCGTGAGCGTAACAAAAGCTGCTATAATTTCAACCACTGATACCAGCATTAAAAGAAATAAATCAATAACACCTATAATGATAGAAAATCTTAATAAAGGAAAGAGAAAGATAAGAAGGGATTGGCAAATCTGCAGATCACCCAGCTTAAAAAAGCAGATTAACAATTGTTCAGTATAGTTTTCTTACGAAGATGATGGGCTTTTTTAATGTTTTGTATTGCGCGAGAGCTTGCGCACTTAGTTATCGGTGCCTTAAGGCAGCCAAATGTTTTAGTATGAAGCGACTAAGGTCTGCTCCTTTGAGTTCAAACAAATTAGTGTTATGTTTTAGAACTGAATCTTTATTCTTAAAACTACGCTCTTTTATACTTATTTAAACTATTCAATTTTGTTTCAACCAAGTTCAATTTTCATTCCATATTTCCAATATCCCATGTGTCATCAAATTCACATATGCAAGCAATAAAATATGAATGTGCAATTCTTGCCTACGGCAGACCTTTGAGGTTCGAATTGCACATGACCTATTTTAAGTGCATTGCTTTGGGATAGAGGAAAGGTTTGAACGTGTGGAGTGAGTGTGAGTGTGTGATCATGCTGCGCGTGCACTATATATTTCTTTGGTGCATTTAGTTCGCTTAGTGATCACAGGCATCCGTATGGTATGCATGACTTTCATGATACACTACAATATTAACGATTGTTCAAAAAGGTTAAAAAATACTCTAGCAAACGATAAAGAAAAGTGCTTACAAACCTATCTTCAGAACCCTACAGCAACAAAGCAAGGTGATTACTACCTTTGGAAGGCAAAAAAAAGTTAAAGCGCCCTATTAATGGAGAACTTCTAATAAGATTAGCAAACGGTACGTGGCCTCGAAGGAACTCGGAGAAAGCTAATGTATTTGCGCAACATTTAAAAAATGTTTTTACACCTAATACACCCACAATAAACAGTAATAGCAAACCACCAGCTACAGTATCACACAACTCTATTCGCTTTACATTAAAACTGTTCAATAAAATAATTACTACACTAAATACAAAAAAATCACCTGGACCAGACAAAATCACACCAAAAATGATAGCGGAGTTACCCCAGATGGCAATCAAGCATCTAATGCCTATCTTGAATGGAATAATGCGATTAATTACTTTCCACGCGCTTTTTTTTTATAAATTTTCTCGAAAATCTTAGAAAAATTTCCCTTTCACCAGATACAATCAGAAGTCAATATTAAAAGAATACTGCCCATGCGTCAGTTTAGATTCAGAACTAAACACGGCACCATAGAGCAGGTCCATAGAATTGTTTCTGAAGTAAGAAAAGCCGTCCAGGAAAAAACTACTGCACATCCGTATTTCTAGACATAGCCCAAACATTTGACAAGGTATGGCATGAAGGGCTATTGTACAAAATACAATTACTACTTCCACAAAAAAATCCATGCTATACTCATAGGGTACCTTACAGCTAGAAAACAAAAAACATGCACTTCTCGAAGTTACGAAATAACAGCAGGCATGCCCCAAATGAGGGTACTTAGTCGCTTTCTCTGCCTTATTTTCACTTCAGATCTACCAACAAATGAAAAATATCTGACATCGACGTTTGCGGATGACACACCAATACTAAGCCCACATACTGATCCATGGATAGCAGCTCGCAATCTTCAAACACACCTCCATGAGAAAGAACATTTGCTGCGAACATGGCGGATTAAATTTAACGAATTAAAATGCGCACTTGTGACTTTCACATTAAGGCAAGAATCCATTCCACAAAAGACAGAAGTTAATTATCTTGCAGTGTATCTTGACAAGAGGTTAACATGGAGAAACCCCTTAGAAATGAAACGTATTCAAGCATTAATATGCACTGGCTTATTGGTAGAAATACAAAATTATCATTGGGAAATAAAATTCGTCTTTTCAATACGACCATTAAACCAATATGGAACTATGGGATACAGTTGTGGGGTACCTCTTCCAGCTCCAATATAGAAAAGGTACAAAAATTGCAATCTGAGTAAACACAGTTAAAGAAAGATATCCTAAAATTCTGCACAAACTACGCTAAGAGGTTAAGATCGCATCCTAATAAACTGGCAACTAATCTACTTTGGGAAAAATATACCAAAAGGTTAAAAAAAGACACAACTGATATTGGAGTATTCTGAATGAAAGAATGAACAAGTTTTTTTTTCTCTTTCCCGCTTCCTTTCTCTACTCTATAGTAAAATTTAACTTAAAATAAATGAAATAATGTAAACATGAAATAATATTAAATATTCTGAGCATTGGCAAAGAATATCTTGCACGATAATTTTAAGATTATATTATGGTAATTTTAAGATTGCAGTAATTTTTAAGAATAGCTTACTGCCTATTGTCCTTTTCTAAAAGGAAAGATCCAATTACGAATTAAAATTGAAAGATATGTAGATCAATGTATATTTGTTTGTTTGGCCAATTAAGTGGAAAATATCACAGAATGTGCATCTCGGCTAGAGAAAGGTTATAGGCATATTGTGGATTTAATATGATTACTGCCACGCGTATAATTAACCAAAAATTATTACTAGGCTCCTATAAAAGATCCATATACGAACTTTCACAGGAAAGGTTGCGGGTACTAACATTAAACACCCAAAAATGGGCGAGTTATTTTTACAACCACGCCCATTATTGACTATTCTTTACACGTTTTTATATATAAAATTTGAAAAATTTTTGTTTTGCCATTGTTCGTTAGGAATGCAGTATACAACCAACTCTGAAAGATATCCAACATCAACAGATTCTATACCTCAACGGATCGGAAAAGTATGTAATTAGAAACTAAAGAATTCAATAATATAAAAATTTTAATTTGATCTAATAAATTGTTTATCTTTAAGGATAATAAAGGATACATGTATAAGAAATTATCTTATCAATATTCGCACACTGCGGATAACAATAATTCATCTACCGATGTAAAGAAAATGTTAAATATTGATCAGTTGGATGTTTTGTTGGCAGATCTTAAGAATGAACGCCAAATTACAAGAAATAATGGTAATTAGTTTTGATTTTAAATACCATCGGATATTATTAATTGTTTAAAGATTATATTTTCAGTGAGACATATTTACTTAAGTATTTGCATCTAAAATCTTGATCTTATTTATGTTTAAGGAGATTTTCCAAAAAAGTGTTAAAATTGTTTTAAAAAAATGAATGAAACATGCAATACAATGCAGCAATACAATTTAAAATGTAACACTAATGCGAAGCTATAAAAAGTTATAAATGAATTAATATTTTCCTCGTATGAATGATGATGGGTTCTATATTTAGCTAATACTCAATATATACTGTTCATAAAGAGCATGACCTGCAACCCATACAGTCAATCCAGCCACATTCCTAAGTATGTGCTGAACATAACCATGGAATTTATTTTGTGAAAAGAGAACAATAAATTTGTTTCAACAGTGATGGGAATTTTATTGCATAATGTTTTACGCAATAAATTCTGCAATACCTTACAAATTATGTTTAAATTTAAATATTGAATTCCATTTCCTTCGTCCGCTAGCCATTATTTATAATATATATTAAGTTTCAGTGACTGTCGGAAGACGGAAAAGGACTATTGTGGCATCACAGGACTAAAGTGGTTGTTTTTGTGCTTACTCTAGCCATTTTATAAGTAATACGATTCTTAACGGGTCTCCTCTCACATTTGCTGATAGAAATATAGTCAGTTAGCGAGATGTCTAGCTGTATGTATAGTGAAAGACTAGTAAATTTTTGTGATGCAGGGAATATTTTATTGTTTGATCGATAGATTGGTGAGCCGTTTTAACCTATTTCCCCTTTGTGTATGCATGCTGTTTAGGGAACATTACACTTTCCTACCTTACCTTAGCGTTAAAGTATTCCTGAACAAGTTTGATTCCCTGTGCCGACCGGACCTTTTCGAGCTTCGCATAGCAGGCAGCTTTGACTGTATCGTTGTTTTCTTCCGATAATGCATGCGCTCCAATTAAACGTATGGTATAATAATTGAAATAAATTATTAAAGATTGATTCTATATTATTGTTTAACTCCTACATTTATTTTTTATTGATTGTTTACATCTGTTACATGTGTTTTATCTACAATATTATACAATTCAATCTTAACTAAAAACAAGTGATGTCAATAAGTAGAAAATACACACATACACATACCACAGGAATTTATATATTTGAAATATTTTTTTTATGTATTTTGGCACCTTTAGGATATCTTAATAACATTAATAATGATCATAACATTTTTTTTGTGAAAGTTAGAAGCTGTATGGTGCAATAATATGAATTGAAAATAACTGAGAAATGCGGTGTCTTGCAAGTTGGAAGACTATCCAAACTTGGTTGTATATTGTTTAGAAGTTCTTTAATGACATTATATATTAGTGAAATAATATGTAAATGTAATTATATGTGAACAAAATTTAGATTTACTTGGTTCGTTCAATCGGGTTTTCAAAGGATTGCGAGAACCTCTAGGCTATCTACATGTACATGTCAGACAACATAAATTTAAACACTACTAAAATGAATATATATATAACGATTTTCATCCAATACACTACTGGAGTAAGAAGATATCGCCTGCAGAAACGAAAAAGCATAGCTATATTGTAGAAGTAAAGGCAGCGTATTTGACTATGCGACAGTCCCGCCATTACCTATTAGGTATCAAGTTTACACTTTTTACTCACTGCGCAGCGTTTAAGCAGACAACTACAAAGAAAGATCTTCCACGTGAAGTAGCGCAATGGATTTTTTATATGCAGGGCTATGATTTTGAAGAGCAGAAGTGGTAGCACTCTGAAGCACGCAGATTGTTTAAGTCGATATCGCAACAACGAAATGAACACGTAGCATCGATTGCAGAAATTTCTCAGATGATCCTTAGCAGATTTGACAGCGGCCTCCCAAATACTGCCAAAGTGAGGTACTCTGGGGGGAATGAAAATAAAATTAACAAATTCATTACCGCAATAGTTAGTAATGGTCTTGATTTTGTTTCTTAAATATGTAAATGCCTTCAACTCAGCAAGTTTATTGCAAGCACCAACAAAGTTTATTGCATTATCGCAGAATATGTCCTCTTAATCCGATAATCCGTTTGAGCGATGCCAAAAATGCATCTGCTGTTAGGTCTGAGATGACCTCGATATACACCGCCTTAGTCGCGAGGCACACAAAAATGGCAATGTAGACTTTGTAGGGTGTCTTGCCCCCGATACGTAAATATATGTTTACAGGTCCATAAAAATCGATGCCGCAGCGGGCGAATAGCTGGTCTTAGACGTTCCGCTGGCAGGTTTTCCATCATATGTTGCAGGAGCCTTGGCTTGTATCGAACGCAGTGGATACAGGATCTGACGATGCACCTTGCTACGTTGCGAGCATTCACAATCCAGAACTGAACTGGTGATTCAATGTTACCAGTGCTTTAGGTCCTGCGTAATAGTTTTTGACGTTTAAGTGCTGAACGCTACGCTCATCGAAGTTGCATTTGTTGGGAAGCAAGATGGGGTGTTTTCGGCTTTCTGGTAGATCTGATAACTCGAGTCGTCCGCCCACCTTCAACAATTCGAATCCTTCCGTGGAATCCAAGAAAGGGTTAAGGTAACGCATAGTGCCATTTGTCGTTGACTCTCTCTGAAGTAAACGAATGTCTCCAACGAAGTATTGTTCCTGCACGTTTCAAACGATGCACAGCAAAGCGTGATGCAATTCCTCCGGCACGAGCCGATGCTTGTAGAAATGAAAAATCCAGGCAACTATTCCACGGGCATAGGAACTGAATCTGTCGCTAATTTCAAGAATATAGTTGGGTTTTATCATTACCTTAAATACCGATTTTCTCATCTCTGAGCTCACTACTTCCATGTCCATGTGTTCGCTCTTTTCTTTAGGCTACTTGCTCGTGAGTTCGTACAGAAACGGGGGCCCAATGTGCCAAATCGAATTCGCCAGCTCCGCAGCTGTACTTCCCCGGGAAACGATGGATTGCTGGATTGCTGTTTGTTGGTACCTGTCTCCTGTAGGGTATGTTGAAAAGTTAGGCTGGCAGGATCGCCATGTAGGGTATGTTTAGAAGTTAGGCTGGCAGGATCGCCATGTAGGATATGTTGATTGTTGGTCACGCAGGATCGCCATTCAATTCATTTGCAGATTCTATACAATGTATAGATGCAAAAGAGCACTATAAAGAAGAAATGCCTGACACGAAGCGGAAAGACGCCCTCAGTAAAGGTTTTTACCGGCAGAGTGTGCCGTTGGCCAAGCTATTGTTTGTGCTGTTCTAAGTCTTTCCTGACTTAGAGAACGAGAGATAAAAGAATAAACTAATGCGAGTAGCAGTTTCAGTTGTCTTCAGATTAACTCTGCTTTATTTGGTGGCTCGCTGGCCCTTTTATATTATTGAATTCTTATTGTTTTCTTATTCTAACTAACATAAAATATATCTATCTTATTTCCACTAGTTACAAATCATATTCCCGAAATTTGTCTCAAGTATCGGATTTCCGATATTATTCATTGACGAATCATCGTCTTTGTTTATTTTAATAATTTTGAGTGCAAGTTCAGGGCTAAAGTCACTGCACTGTCCAATATGCATACGCTGCTGCAATATAGGCAGCGTGTGTTATTGCACCACCAAAATGCTTGTCTGGCGTATTTGGTATTGAGTGCAATTGCACACGTTGCGCTATTGTCAGTTTGTTTGCATATGCGACTTGCTGCTGTGCTTATGACGATGTGTGGTCGTCAGTGTACACTTGTGTGGTACACTACACCCTCACCCTTAAGAGAAAAATTAGGGGTGTTAGCGAATAATTTTTCTGGAAATATGGTTTGTGTTGTATTACAATTGTCT
Organism: Clusia tigrina; assembly: GCA_920105625.2. Classification (NCBI taxonomy): domain Eukaryota; kingdom Metazoa; phylum Arthropoda; class Insecta; order Diptera; family Clusiidae; genus Clusia; species Clusia tigrina. The sequence goes on from OV050030.1 coordinate 327,340,910, forward strand.
TATGTTATGGATTTGTTACATGATTTTCATATTTTCTAATAATTGGTATTGTTTATTTATAAATTGTTTCTTATTATTATAGTTACAATTATATAGTTAACAATTTATTTAGTTACAATTATATTAGTTACAATTATATAGTTTAATTATATAGTTAAGATTACAAATTATGTAGTTTTGATATAATTACATATACTTATGATTACTAAGTACATTGTTTTCATTACATATTGTGATAGTTTTAATTATAAATCTTATTGTATAAATTTAAATTACATTATATGGCTTTAATTGATTATTATGTACTTTCTTAGGTGTATTCTATTAATGAATTTACTCCTAACTTATCTAGTATTTTATATGATCCTTTATATGGATTCATATTCTTTTTCCTATTTTCTACTTTTAATAGAACTAAATCTTCTATTTCTACATTAAGTGTATTCGTATTAGTTTTTGAGTCAGTTAGTGTACGTTTTTGTTTTGCTTTCATTAGCATTTGTTTTGCCTTTTCGTGGGCATAGCGTAATCCCGCTTTTAGCTCGTTGGCGTAATTTTCAAAGTTGTAAATTTTTGTGTTACTTTCTATTACTTCATTGAGTAAACCTGGGAGTTTCCCATATATTAATTCATACGGCGTGTAGCCCGTGTCAACATGTGGCATTGTGTTGTAAGTGAAAGTGAAGTAGGGAATCCACTTATCCCATTCGTCGTCGTTTGTCGATTTCAGTAGGAATTCATTAAAAACTCTGTGGTTGCGTTCTATTGAGCCTATCGTTTGGTGGTGGTACGGTGTCGAACATTTTTGTTGTATTTTGAGCAGTGTACATGCCATTAGCTAGTTTGTAAATTCTGTCCCGTTGTCAGAATTAAGAATTTTGAAGTGTCCGTATTTGAGTATAAATTGTTCAACTAATGTTTTGGCTGTTGTGTGTGCGTCTTTTGTTATCATTGGATGTGCCATTACGAACTTTGTCAGCTCGCACTGCATGGTCAGTAAGTAGCGGTATTCGTTTGAAATTTTTAGTGGTCCTACGGTGTCAATTGATATGACTTCGAAACTTGTGTTAGGGGTGTCTGTTATGGTTTGTGGTTCTTTGAAGTGTCTTGTTTGTTTACACTTCACGCCCGTGTCACAGTTGGATACGAATTTCTTTACCATTTGGTTTCTTATTTTTCCAAATGTATCTTTGTCTTAATTTGAGTAGAGCTTTCTTACTCCGGGATGTCCTGTTTTGTGACATTCATCTATTAGTTTGTATTTTAAAATGTCCTCCGTTATTCTCTTTGGAGGTATATAGATTAATATTTTTAGCTGAGGACTTTTGCTATTCAATTTTATTTTTGCGTACGCTTCTTTAAATTCTTCTTTTGTATATATTTTGAATATTTCATCATTATTTGCAATTGCTAATTCTTTAATATTTTCTTTCTTCGTTTTGGATATCAATTTCCTCAGAATCGAGTCTAGTCTCGCTGATTTATCTTTGATTCCTGCATGCTTTATAATTTCATTTTTATTTTTAGGTCGGAGCTTTTTCAGAGTCGAATCTTGATTCGGTGAATTATCGCTTTCGCCTATGTGCACAATATCATTTTTTATATATTGAAACGTGATTGCATATCAATGAAACGGGATTGCATACTTTTAGGATCCCATCTGGAGAATGAGTGCCCCCTGTGCGAACTTTTCGAATAAAAGCTTATTCAAGAACCATCTGTCGGTAATATCAAAAAGAATATTCTCGACTTCTGTCGAAGAGGATAGAAGCTTCTAGAAAATACGAGAATAGCGTGGAAGTTTCTACCTCAACCATTCGAAAACTATAAAAGCGACAAGACTGTTCAAAGTCGAATGCAGTAGATCAGAGATCGTGGCAGTGTGTACATCGAGCATTATAATCGAAGCAGCAGTATTTGTAATTGTTATTTTGCAAAGTGATGAAATTCATTAGTAAATAAAGTGACTAATGGTTTGTGAAATAAAGTGCAAATAATAACTAAGTAAACTTTAAGCCTAATATTAAATGTGTAAATAGCAATAATTAAATAAAGCTAATTACTTTAATTTAGCCAGTGATTGTTTGATTACTACACAATCCAGTGGTACGAGTCCGAGTACAGAGAGTTAGAGAAATAGTCAGGAGGGCAATGTTGTAACAGAGTAAATTGTCTAGAGGGCAATTTCGTAACAATTGGTGTCAGAAGTGGGATTGTGTATCTGTAATAAACATGGTTAAATTTGAAAAACTGAGATTGGAGCAGCTCAAGAAGGAGCTTGAGCGCTTAAATTTTCCAAACACAAGGGCTTAAAGCGGAGCTGCAGCTGCGATTAAGAAGCGCTTTAGAGGAGCAGGGTATAGACGTCGATGAGCATGAATTCCAACGTGAAGAGCCAACGACATCTCGACACGAAGAAACACTGCAAGAAAGTAACTCGGGTAACTTTGACATGAGTGGACTTATTAAGGTTATACAAATGCAGCTACAACAAAATGCTCAAGCAACCGAAGAGAGGATGCAGCAGCAGTTACAACAAAATGCTGAATCCGTCGAAAAGAGTGTTGCATCCGTCAAACAGGACGTTGAAAAGAGTGCTGAATCCTTCAAGCAAGCAGTCGATGAGAGGATACAAGAGCGATTACAACAAAATGCTCAAGCTGTCAGAGAGGATGTCAAAAACAGTTACAGCAGAGTGAAATACGACTTGCTCTACTAGCGGAACAGAACTCACAGCAGATGAAAGAAATGTCCGAGATGGTAGACAGGAAGGTTTGTGAAATTGAGACATGGCAGGAATCGTTCGAAAAATCTGTAGAACAAAAATTCATTGCGAACGAGCAAAAGCAGAACGATTTTAAGCAACAAATAGAGCAAAGAATTCACCTACTACAGGAAGGTGCATTACCTGTGCCAGCTTTATCCTCAATAAAACTGAAGCCTCCTACCTATGATGGAACCACAACATTTAGTGCCTTCAGAATGCAGTTTGAGACTACCGCTAGCACAAATTGTTGGAGTGCTCGCGAAAAAGTGGCTGCATTAACTGTTTCGTTGAAAGGTGCTGCCGCTGCTGTGCTTCAAACTATCTCAGAAAGTGAGGGAGACTGCTATGAAAGCTTGATGAATGCCGTTCAGCGCAAGTATGGTAGTGAACATCGCAAGCAGATGTACCAAGTAGAGCTACGAATACGTGTCCAAAAGAGTGGTGAGTCTCTTCAACAGTTTGCGGCGGAAGTGGAGCGGTTGGCTCATCTTGCCTACCCAGGAGAGATCACTGAGAGGTGTATGATGGACACCTTCGTATATGGCATTCGCGATGCAGAGATAAAGCGTTCTGGAATAACTAATCCGAAAGCTACATATATGGAGACAGTAGCTAGCGCTTTGTTATCAGAGACAGCAGCATTGGTGTGTCGGTCAGAATGCACAGCCCAAAGTCGAGAACAGACAAAGTTTCACGGGCAAATGCTTTACCTGCGGTGATGTGGGGCACATGGCTCGTGATTGTCAGTTGAGATGGAAACGTTATGCAACACACGCTCCGGTAAGATTGCCAAAGCAAGACAAAGTCCGAATTAGGGAATCGGAAAAGATTGTCAAGCCGGGAAATGAACGGACTCCCACAACTGATGGCCCAAGAATCTTCGTTTCTCAGATGGCGCGGAAAAATAACAGCCTAACTGTCAACAGTGTAATAAGCGGAAGAAACGTTGTGGTAACATTGGGTACGGGGGCATCACATTCCATAATCAGAAGGGATCTCGTTCGGGGAATCGAGCCGCTTCAGGGAATAAGTTTGCGTACGGCAACTGGAGATGATGCACCGGTACTTGGAAAAGTTACACGGAAAATCACTATCGGCACCACAACAGTGAAGCACGAGTTTATAGTTGCGGATATTGTGGATGAAGTAATCTTAGGTGTGCATTTCATGATTCGGAATGGATTCACACTAGATTTTAAAAGCCGAGTACTGAAATATGCGAACACCGAAATACCGTTATTTATAGGTGATGATAAGTATGGAGTTGTTAAACAAGCCAATATATCGCGACGGACAAAAATCGCACCCAAGTCAGAGGCAGTTATACGGGCCAAAATGGGCGGAGATGTTGGGAAGCATAAGAGCCGAATCGTACCAGAAAAAGTAGTGAATATTTCAAATACCGCTGAAACCATAGCGAAAAATAAGGTAAGGTGCCAGAGAATTTCAGCAATTGTAAACTGTGAGAGGCAACCGCGAGTCACGAAAAGCAAGATACGATCTAATAAAAAGGTACCCGACGATCTAGCGAAAGAATGGTCTAAAGAGTCATCTACAGTACTTCCATGCAGCAATTGTATACCTAAAAAACGAGGACAGTTGAATGAAATTCATGGAAACAGCAGAAATCGTACGCAACTGATGAGTGATAAAAGGAAATCGAGATATGATGTACGAGTAAACTCTAAGGGATTTCAGGAAGGGGAACTAGTTATGCTTCATAATCCGCAAAGGAAAAGTGGATTATCGCCAAAACTGCAAACACACTGGGAAGGACCTTATAAGGTGATAAAACGGATCAACGATGTTAGATAACGCATACAGTGGACGAGAAATGTCAGGAGCAAAATGAAAGTCGTTAATTTAGAGAGGCTATCTCCTTATAAAGGTTGCAGTACTATCCTTGTTCGGGGCGAACAAGTTTAAGCGGAGATCACTGAAACGTGATTGCATATCAGTGAAACGGGATTGCATACTTTTAGGATCCCATCTGGAGAATGAGTGAGTCAAGATGCGAACTATTCGAATAAAAGCTTATTCAAGAACCATCTGTCGGTAATATCAAAAAGAATATTCTCGACTTCTGTCGAAGAGGATAGAAGCTTCTAGAAAATACGAGAATAGCGTGGAAGTTCTACCTCAACCATTCGAAAACTATAAAAGCGACAAGACTGTTCAAAGTCGAATGCAGTAGATCCGAGATCGTGGCAGTGGGTACATCGAGCATTATAATCGAAGCAGCAGTATTTGTAATTGTTATTTTGCAAAGTGATGAAATTCATTAGTAAATAAAGTGACTAATGGTTTGTGAAATAAAGTGCAAATAATAACTAAGTAAACTTTAAGCCTAATATTAAATGTGTAAATAGCAATAATTAAATAAAGCTAATTACTTTAATTTAGCCAGCGATTGTTTGATTACTACACAATCCAGTGGTACGAGTCCGAGTACAGAGAGTTAGATAAATTGTCAGGAGGGCAATTTTGTAACAGAGTAAATTGTCAAGAGGGCAATTTCGTAACAATTGGTGTCAGAAGTGGGATTGTGTATCTGTAATAAACATGGTTAATTTTGAAAAACTGAGATTGGAGCAGCTCAAGAAGGAGGTTGAGCGCTTAAATTTTGCAAACACAAGCGGAGCTGCAGCTGTGATTAAGAAGCGCTTTAGAGGAGCAGGGTATAGACGTCGATGAGCATGAATTCCAATGTGAAGAGCCAACGACATCTCGACACGAAGAAACACTGCAAGAAACTAACTCGGGTAACTTTGACATGAGTGGACTTATTAAGGTTATACAAATGCAGCTACAACAAAATGCTCAAGCAACCGAAGAGAGGATGCAGCAGCAGTTACAACAAAATGCTGAATCCGTCGAAAAGAGTGTTGCATCCGTCAAACAGGACGTTGAAAAGAGTGCTGAATCCCTCAAGCAAGCAGTCGATGAGAGGATACAGGAGCGATTACAACAAAATGCTCAAGCTGTCAGAGAGGATGTCAAAAACAGTTACAGCAGAGTGAAATACGACTTGCTCTACTAGCGGAACAGAACTCACAGCAGATGAAAGAAATGTCCGAGATGGTAGACAGGAAGGTTTGTGAAATTGAGACACGGCAGGAATCGTTCGAAAAATTTGTAGAACAAAAATTCATTGCGAACGAGCAAAAGCAGAGCGATTTTAAGCAACAAATAGAGCAAAGAATTCACCTACTACAGGAAGGTGCATTGCCTGTGCCAGCTTAATCCTCAATAAAACTGAAGCCTCCTACCTATGATGGAACCACAACATTTAGTGCCTTCAGAATGCAGTTTGAGACTACCGCTAGCACAAATTGTTGGAGTGCTCGCGAAAAAGTGGCTGCATTAACTGTTTCGTTGAAAGGTGCTGCCGCTGCTGTGCTTCAAACTATCTCAGAAAGTGAGGGAGACTGCTATGAAAGCTTGATGAATGCCGTTCAGCGCAAGTATGGTAGTGAACATCGCAAGCAGATGTACCAAGTAGAGCTACGAATACGTGTCCAAAACAGTGGTGAGTCTCTTCAACAGTTTGCGGCGGAAGTGGAGCGGTTGGCTCATCTTGCCTACCCAGGAGAGATCACTGAGAGGTGTATGATGGACACCTTCGTATATGGCATTCGCGATGCAGAGATAAAGCGTTCTGCGATAACTAATCCGAAAGCTACATATATGGAGACAGTAGCTAGCGCTTTGTTATCAGAGACAGCAGCATTGGTGTGTCGGTCAGATTGCACAGCCCAGAGTCGAGAACAGACAAAGTTTCACGGGCAAATGCTTTACCTGCGGTGATGTGGGGCACATGGCTCGTGATTGTCAGTTGAGATGGAAACGTTATGCAACACACGCTCCGGTAAGATTGCCAAAGCAAGACAAAGTCCGAATTAGGGAATCGGAAAAGATTGTCAAGCCGGGAAATGAACGGACTCCCACAACTGATGGCCCAAGAATCTTCGTTTCTCAGATGGCGCGGAAAAATAACAGCCTAACTGTCAACAGTGTAATAAGCGGAAGAAACGTTGTGGTAACATTGGATACGGGGGCATCACATTCCATAATCAGAAGGGATCTCGTTCGGGGAATCGAGCCGCTTCAGGGAATAAGTTTGCGTACGGCAACTGGAGATGATGCACAGGTACTTGGAAAAGTTCCACGGAAAATCACTATCGGCACCACAACAGTGAAGCACGAGTTTATAGTTGCGGATATTGTGGATGAAGTAATCTTAGGTGTGGATTTCATGATTCGGAATGGATTCACACTAGATTTTAAAAGCCGAGTACTGAAATATGCGAACACCGAAATACCGTTATTTATAGGTGATGATAAGTATGGAGTTGTTAAACAAGCCAATATATCGCGACGGACAAAAATCGCACACAAGTCAGAGGCAGTTATACGGGCCAAAATGGGCGGAGATGTTGGGAAGCATAAGAGCCGAATCGTACCAGAAAAAGTAGTGAATATTTCAAATACTGCTGAAACCATACCGAAAAAGAAGGTAAGGTGCCAGAGAATTTCAGCAATTGTAAACTGTGAGAGGCAACCGCGAGTCACGAAAAGCAAGATACGAGCTAATAAAAAGGTACCCGACGATCTAGCGAAAGAATGGTCTAAAGAGTCATCTACAGTACTTCCATGCAGCAATTGTATACCTAAAAAACGAGGACAGTTGAATGAAATTCATGGAAACAGCAGAAATCGTACGCAACTGATGAGTGATAAAAGGAAATCGAGATATGATGTACGAGTAAACTCTAAGGGATTTCAGGAAGGGCAACTAGTTATGCTTCATAATCCGCAAAGGAAAAGTGGATTATCGCCAAAACTGCAAACACACTGGGAATGACCTTATAAGGTGATAAAACGGATCAACGATGTTAGATAACGCATACAGTGGACGAGAAATGTCAGGAGCAAAATGAAAGTCGTTAATTTAGAGAGGCTATCTCCTTATAAAGGTTGCAGTACTATCCTTGTTCGGGGCGAACAAGTTTAAGCGGAGATCACTGAAACGTGATTGCATATCAGTGAAACGGGATTGCATACTTTTAGGATCCCATCTGGAGAATGAGTGAGTCAAGATGCGAACTATTCGAATAAAAGCTTATTCAAGAACCATCTGTCGGTAATATCAAAAAGAATATTCTCGACTTCTGTCGAAGAGGATAGAAGCTTCTAGAAAATACGAGAATAGCGTGGAAGTTTCTACCTCAACCATTCGAAAACTATAAAAGCGACAAGACTGTTCAAAGTCGAATGCAGTAGATCAGAGATCGTGGCAGTGTGTACATCGAGCATTATAATCGAAGCAGCAGTATTTGTAATTGTTATTTTGTAAAGTGATGAAATTCATTAGTAAATAAAGTGACTAATGGTTTGTGAAATAAAGTGCAAATAATAACTAAGTAAACTTTAAGCCTAATATTAAATGTGTAAATAGCAATAATTAAATAAAGCTAATTACTTTAATTTAGCCAGCGATTGTTTGATTACTACACAATCCAGTGGTACGAGTCCGAGTACAGAGAGTTAGATAAATTGTCAGGAGGGCAATTTTGTAACAGAGTAAATTGTCAAGAGGGCAATTTCGTAACAATTGGTGTCAGAAGTGGGATTGTGTATCTGTAATAAACATGGTTAAATTTGAAAAACTGAGATTGGAGCAGCTCAAGAAGGAGGTTGAGCGCTTAAATTTTGCAAACACAAGCGGAGCTGCAGCTGCGATTAAGAAGCGCTTTAGAGGAGCAGGGTATAGACGTCGATGAGCATGAATTCCAATGTGAAGAGCCAACGACATCTCGACACGAAGAAACACTGCAAGAAACTAAATCGGGTAACTTTGACATGAGTGGACTTATTAAGGTTATACAAATGCAGCTACAACAAAGTGCTCAAGCAGCCGAAGAGAGGATGCAGCAGCAGTTACAACAAAATGCTCAATCCGTCGAAAAGAGTGTTGCATCCGGGAAACAGGACGTTGAAAAGAGTGCTGAATCCCTCAAGCAAGCAGTCGATGAGAGGATACAGGAGCGATTACAACAAAATGCTCAAGCTGTCAGAGAGGATGTCAAAAACAGTTACAGCAGAGTGAAATACGACTTGCTCTACTAGCGGAACAGAACTCACAGCAGATGAAAGAAATGTCCGAGATGGTAGACAGGAAGGTTTGTGAAATTGAGACACGGCAGGAATCGTTCGAAAAATTTGTAGAACAAAAATTCATTGCGAACGAGCAAAAGCAGAACGATTTTAAGCAACAAATAGAGCAAAGAATTCACCTACTACAGGAAGGTGCATTGCCTGTGCCAGCTTAATCCTCAATAAAACTGAAGCCTCCTACCTATGATGGAACCACAACATTTAGTGTCTTCAGAATGCAGTTTGAGACTACCGCTAGCACAAATGGTTGGAGTGCTCGCGAAAAAGTGGCTGCATTAACTGTTTCGTTGAAAGGTGCTGCCGCTGCTGTGCTTCAAACTATCTCAGAAAGTGAGGGAGACTGCTATGAAAGCTTGATGAATGCCGTTCAGCGCAAGTATGGTAGTGAACATCGCAAGCAGATGTACCAAGTAGAGCTACGAACACGTGTACAAAAGAGTGGTGAGTCTCTTCAACAATTTGCGGCGGAAGTGGAGCGGTTGGCTCATCTTGCCTACCCAGGAGAGATCACTGAGAGGTGTATGATGGACACCTTCGTATATGGCATTCGCGATGCAGAGATAAAGCATTCTGCGATAACTAATCCGAAAGCTACATATATGGAGACAGTAGCTAGCGCTTTGTTATCAGAGACAGCAGCATTGGTGTGTCGGTCAGAATGCACAGCCCGTCAGATAAGAGTCGAGAACAGACAAAGTTTCACGGGCAAATGCTTTACCTGCGGTGATGTGGGGCACATGGCTCGTGATTGTCAGTTGAGATGGAAACGTTATGCAACACACGCTCCGGTAAGATTGCCAAAGCAAGACAAAGTCCGAATTAGGGAATCGGAAAAGATTGTCAAGCCGGGAAATGAACGGACTCCCACAACTGATGGCCCAAGAATCTTCGTTTCTCAGATGGCGCGGAAAAATCACATCCTAACTGTCAACAGTGTAATAAGCGGAAGAAACGTTGTGGTAACATTGGATACGGGGGCATCACATTCCATAATCAGAAGGGATCTCGTTCGGGGAATCGAGCCGCTTCAGGGAATAAGTTTGCGTACGGCAACTGGAGATGATGCACAGGTACTTGGAAAAGTTACACGGAAAATCACTATCGGCACCACAACAGTGAAGCACGAGTTTATAGTTGCGGATATTGTGAATGAAGTAATCTTAGGTGTGGATTTCATGATTCGGAATGGATTCACACTAGATTTTAAAAGCCGAGTACTGATATATGCGAACACCGAAATACCGTTATTTATAGGTGATGATAAGTATGGAGTTGTTAAACAAGCCAATATATCGCGACGGACAAAAATCGCACCCAAGTCAGAGGCAGTTATACGGGCCAAAATGGGCGGAGATGTTGGGAAGCATAAGAGCCGAATCGTACCAGAAAAAGTAGTGAATATTTCAAATACCGCTGAAACCATAGCGAAAAAGAATGTAAGGTGCCAGAGAATTTCAGCAATTGTAAACTGTGAGAGGCAACCGCGAGTCACGAAAAGCAAGATACGAGCTAATAAAAAGGTACCCGACGATCTAGCGAAAGAATGGTCTAAAGAGTCATCTACAGTACTTCCATGCAGCAATTGTATACCTAAAAAACGAGTACAGTTGAATGAAATTCATGGAAACAGCAGAAATCGTACGCAACTGATGAGTGATAAAAGGAAATCGAGATATGATGTACGAGTAAACTCTAAGGGATTTCAGGAAGGGCAACTAGTTATGCTTCATAATCCGCAAAGGAAAAGTGGATTATCGCCAAAACTGCAAACACACTGGGAAGGACCTTATAAGGTGATAAAACGGATCAACGATGTTAGATAACGCATCCAGTGGACGAGAAATGTCAGGAGCAAAATGAAAGTCGTTCATTTAGAGAGGCTATCTCCTTATAAAGGTACTATCCTTGTTCGGGGCGAACAAGTTTAAGCGGAGATCACTGAAACGTGATTGCATATCAGTGAAACGGGATTGCATACTTTTAGGATTCCAGCTGGAGAATGAGTGAGTCAAGATGCGAACTATTCGAATAAAAGCTTATTCAAGAACCATCTGTCGGTAATATCAAAAAGAATATTCTCGACTTCTGTCGAAGAGGATAGAAGCTTCTAGAAAATACGAGAATAGCGTGGAAGTTTCTACCTCAACCATTCGAAAACTATAAAAGCGACAAGACTGTTCAAAGTCGAATGCAGTAGATCAGAGATCGTGGCAGTGTGTACATCGAGCATTATAATCGAAGCAGCAGTATTTGTAATTGTTATTTTGTAAAGTGATGAAATTCATTAGTAAATAAAGTGACTAATGGTTTGTGAAATAAAGTGCAAATAATAACTAAGTAAACTTTAAGCCTAATATTAAATGTGTAAATAGCAATAATTAAATAAAGCTAATTACTTTAATTTAGCCAGCGATTGTTTGATTACTACACAATCCAGTGGTACGAGTCCGAGTACAGAGAGTTAGAGAAATTGTCAGGAGGGCAATTTTGTAACAGAGTAAATTGTCAAGAGGGCAATTTCGTAACAATTGGTGTCAGAAGTGGGATTGTGTATCTGTAATAAACATGGTTAAATTTGAAAAACTGAGATTGGAGCAGCTCAAGAAGGAGGTTGAGCGCTTAAATTTTGCAAACACAAGGGCTTAAAGCGGAGCTGCAGCTGCGATTAAGAAGCGCTTTAGAGGAGCAGGGTATAGACGTCGATGAGCATGAATTCCAATGTAAAGAGCCAACGACATCTCGACACGAAGAAACACTGCAAGAAACTAACTCGGGTAACTTTGACATGAGTGGACTTATTAAGGTTATACAAATGCAGCTACAACAAAGTGCTCAAGCAGCCGAAGAGAGGATGCAGCAGCAGTTACAACAAAATGCTCAAACCGTCGAAAAGAGTGTTGCATCCGGGAAACAGGACGTTGAAAAGAGTGCTGAATCCCTCAAGCAAGCAGTCGATGAGAGGATACAGGAGCGATTACAACAAAATGCTCAAGCTGTCAGAGAGGATGTCAAAAACAGTTACAGCAGAGTGAAATACGACTTGCTCTACTAGCGGAACAGAACTCACAGCAGATGAAAGAAATGTCCGAGATGGTAGACAGGAAGGTTTGTGAAATTGAGACACGGCAGGAATCGTTCGAAAAATCTGTAGAACAAAAATTCATTGCGAACGAGCAAAAGCAGAACGATTTTAAGCAACAAATAGAGCAAAGAATTCACCTACTACAGGAAGGTGCATTGCCTGTGCCAGCTTAATCCTCAATAAAACTGAAGCCTCCTACCTATGATGGAACCACAACATTTAGTGTCTTCAGAATGCAGTTTGAGACTACCGCTAGCACAAATGGTTGGAGTGCTCGCGAAAAAGTGGCTGCATTAACTGTTTCGTTGAAAGGTGCTGCCGCTGCTGTGCTTCAAACTATCTCAGAAAGTGAGGGAGACTGCTATGAAAGCTTGATGAATGCCGTTCAGCGCAAGTATGGTAGTGAACATTGCAAGCAGATGTACCAAGTAGAGCTACGAACACGTGTACAAAAGAGTGGTGAGTCTCTTCAACAGTTTGCGGCGGAAGTGGAGCGGTTGGCTCATCTTGCCTACCCAGGAGAGATCACTGAGAGGTGTATGATGGACACCTTCGTATATGGCATTCGCGATGCAGAGATAAAGCATTCTGCGATAACTAATCCGAAAGCTACATATATGGAGACAGTAGCTAGCGCTTTGTTATCAGAGACAGCAGCATTGGTGTGTCGGTCAGAATGCACAGCCCGTCAGATAAGAGTCGAGGTCAGACAAAGTTTCACGGGCAAATGCTTTACCTGCGGTGATGTGGGGCACATGGCTCGTGATTGTCAGTTGAGATGGAAACGTTATGCAACACACGCTCCGGTAAGATTGCCAAAGCAAGACAAAGTCCGAATTAGGGAATCGGAAAAGATTGTCAAGCCGGGAAATGAACGGACTCCCACAACTGATGGCCCAAGAATCTTCGTTTCTCAGATGGCGCGGAAAAATAACAGCCTAACTGTCAACAGTGTAATAAGCGGAAGAAACGTTGTGGTAACATTGGATACGGGGGCATCACATTCCATAATCAGAAGGGATCTCGTTCGGGGAATCGAGCCGCTTCAGGGAATAAGTTTGCGTACGGCAACTGGAGATGATGCACAGGTACTTGGAAAAGTTACACGGAAAATCACTATCGGCACCACAACAGTGAAGCACGAGTTTATAGTTGCGGATATTGTGGATGAAGTAATCTTAGGTGTGGATTTCATGATTCGGAATGGATTCACACTAGATTTTAAAAGCCGAGTACTGAAATATGCGAACACCGAAATACCGTTATTTATAGGTGATGATAAGTATGGAGTTGTTAAACAAGCCAATATATCGCGACGGACAAAAATCGCACCCAAGTCAGAGGCAGTTATACGGGCCAAAATGGGCGGAGATGTTGGGAAGCATAAGAGCCGAATCGTACCAGAAAAAGTAGTGAATATTTCAAATACCGCTGAAACCATAGCGAAAAAGAATGTAAGGTGCCAGAGAATTTCAGCAATTGTAAACTGTGAGAGGCAACCGCGAGTCACGAAAAGCAAGATACGAGCTAATAAAAAGGTACCCGACGATCTAGCGAAAGAATGGTCTAAAGAGTCATCTACAGTACTTCCATGCAGCAATTGTATACCTAAAAAACGAGTACAGTTGAATGAAATTCATGGAAACAGCAGAAATCGTACGCAACTGATGAGTGATAAAAGGAAATCGAGATATGATGTACGAGTAAACTCTAAGGGATTTCAGGAAGGGCAACTAGTTATGCTTCATACTCCGCAAAGGAAAAGTGGATTATCGCCAAAACTGCAAACACACTGGGAAGGACCTTATAAGGTGATAAAACGGATCAACGATGTTAGATAACGCATCCAGTGGACGAGAAATGTCAGGAGCAAAATGAAAGTTGTTCATTTAGAGAGGCTATCTCCTTATAAAGGTTGCAGTACTATCCTTGTTCGGGGCGAACAAGTTTAAGCGGAGATCACTGAAACGTGATTGCATATCAGTGAAACGGGATTGCATACTTTTAGGATCCCATCTGGAGAATGAGTGAGTCAAGATGCGAACTATTCGAATAAAAGCTTATTCAAGAACCATCTGTCGGTAATATCAAAAAGAATATTCTCGACTTCTGTCGAAGAGGATAGAAGCTTCTAGAAAATACGAGAATAGCGTGGAAGTTTCTACCTCAACCATTCGAAAACTATAAAAGCGACAAGACTGTTCAAAGTCGAATGCAGTAGATCAGAGATCGTGGCAGTGTGTACATCGAGCATTATAATCGAAGCAGCAGTATTTGTAATTGTTATTTTGTAAAGTGATGAAATTCATTAGTAAATAAAGTGACTAATGGTTTGTGAAATAAAGTGCAAATAATAACTAAGTAAACTTTAAGCCTAATATTAAATGTGTAAATAGCAATAATTAAATAAAGCTAATTACTTTAATTTAGCCAGCGATTGTTTGATTACTACACAATCCAGTGGTACGAGTCCGAGTACAGAGAGTTAGATAAATTGTCAGGAGGGCAATTTTGTAACAGAGTAAATTGTCAAGAGGGCAATTTCGTAACAATTGGTGTCAGAAGTGGGATTGTGTATCTGTAATAAACATGGTTAAATTTGAAAAACTGAGATTGGAGCAGCTCAAGAAGGAGGTTGAGCGCTTAAATTTTGCAAACACAAGCGGAGCTGCAGCTGCGATTAAGAAGCGCTTTAGAGGAGCAGGGTATAGACGTCGATGAGCATGAATTCCAATGTGAAGAGCCAACGACATCTCGACACGAAGAAACACTGCAAGAAACTAACTCGGGTAACTTTGACATGAGTGGACTTATTAAGGTTATACAAATGCAGCTACAACAAAGTGCTCAAGCAGCCGAAGAGAGGATGCAGCAGCAGTTACAACAAAATGCTCAATCCGTCGAAAAGAGTGTTGCATCCGGGAAACAGGACGTTGAAAAGAGTGCTGAATCCCTCAAGCAAGCAGTCGATGAGAGGATACAGGAGCGATTACAACAAAATGCTCAAGCTGCCAGAGAGGATGTCAAAAACAGTTACAGCAGAGTGAAATACGACTTGCTCTACTAGCGGAACAGAACTCACAGCAGATGAAAGAAATGTCCGAGATGGTAGACAGGAAGGTTTGTGAAATTGAGACACGGCAGGAATCGTTCGAAAAATCTGTAGAACAAAAATTCATTGCGAACGAGCAAAAGCAGAACGATTTTAAGCAACAAATAGAGCAAAGAATTCACCTACTACAGGAAGGTGCATTGCCTGTGCCAGCTTAATCCTCAATAAAACTGAAGCCTCCTACCTATGATGGAACCACAACATTTAGTGTCTTCAGAATGCAGTTTGAGACTACCGCTAGCACAAATGGTTGGAGTGCTCGCGAAAAAGTGGCTGCATTAACTGTTTCGTTGAAAGGTGCTGCCGCTGCTGTGCTTCAAACTATCTCAGAAAGTGAGGGAGACTGCTATGAAAGCTTGATGAATGCCGTTCAGCGCAAGTATGGTAGTGAACATTGCAAGCAGATGTACCAAGTAGAGCTACGAACACGTGTACAAAAGAGTGGTGAGTCTCTTCAACAGTTTGCGGCGGAAGTGGAGCGGTTGGCTCATCTTGCCTACCCAGGAGAGATCACTGAGAGGTGTATGATGGACACCTTCGTATATGGCATTCGCGATGCAGAGATAAAGCATTCTGCGATAACTAATCCGAAAGCTACATATATGGAGACAGTAGCTAGCGCTTTGTTATCAGAGACAGCAGCATTGGTGTGTCGGTCAGAATGCACAGCCCGTCAGATAAGAGTCGAGGTCAGACAAAGTTTCACGGGCAAATGCTTTACCTGCGGTGATGTGGGGCACATGGCTCGTGATTGTCAGTTGAGATGGAAACGTTATGCAACACACGCTCCGGTAAGATTGCCAAAGCAAGACAAAGTCCGAATTAGGGAATCGGAAAAGATTGTCAAGCCGGGAAATGAACGGACTCCCACAACTGATGGCCCAAGAATCTTCGTTTCTCAGATGGCGCGGAAAAATAACAGCCTAACTGTCAACAGTGTAATAAGCGGAAGAAACGTTGTGGTAACATTGGATACGGGGGCATCACATTCCATAATCAGAAGGGATCTCGTTCGGGGAATCGAGCCGCTTCAGGGAATAAGTTTGCGTACGGCAACTGGAGATGATGCACAGGTACTTGGAAAAGTTACACGGAAAATCACTATCGGCACCACAACAGTGAAGCACGAGTTTATAGTTGCGGATATTGTGGATGAAGTAATCTTAGGTGTGGATTTCATGATTCGGAATGGATTCACACTAGATTTTAAAAGCCGAGTACTGAAATATGCGAACACCGAAATACCGTTATTTATAGGTGATGATAAGTATGGAGTTGTTAAACAAGCCAATATATCGCGACGGACAAAAATCGCACCCAAGTCAGAGGCAGTTATACGGGCCAAAATGGGCGGAGATGTTGGGAAGCATAAGAGCCGAATCGTACCAGAAAAAGTAGTGAATATTTCAAATACCGCTGAAACCATAGCGAAAAAGAATGTAAGGTGCCAGAGAATTTCAGCAATTGTAAACTGTGAGAGGCAACCGCGAGTCACGAAAAGCAAGATACGAGCTAATAAAAAGGTACCCGACGATCTAGCGAAAGAATGGTCTAAAGAGTCATCTACAGTACTTCCATGCAGCAATTGTATACCTAAAAAACGAGTACAGTTGAATGAAATTCATGGAAACAGCAGAAATCGTACGCAACTGATGAGTGATAAAAGGAAATCGAGATATGATGTACGAGTAAACTCTAAGGGATTTCAGGAAGGGCAACTAGTTATGCTTCATACTCCGCAAAGGAAAAGTGGATTATCGCCAAAACTGCAAACACACTGGGAAGGACCTTATAAGGTGATAAAACGGATCAACGATGTTAGATAACGCATCCAGTGGACGAGAAATGTCAGGAGCAAAATGAAAGTTGTTCATTTAGAGAGGCTATCTCCTTATAAAGGTTGCAGTACTATCCTTGTTCGGGGCGAACAAGTTTAAGCGGAGATCACTGAAACGTGATTGCATATCAGTGAAACGGGATTGCATACTTTTAGGATCCCATCTGGAGAATGAGTGAGTCAAGATGCGAACTATTCGAATAAAAGCTTATTCAAGAACCATCTGTCGGTAATATCAAAAAGAATATTCTCGACTTCTGTCGAAGAGGATAGAAGCTTCTAGAAAATACGAGAATAGCGTGGAAGTTTCTACCTCAACCATTCGAAAACTATAAAAGCGACAAGACTGTTCAAAGTCGAATGCAGTAGATCAGAGATCGTGGCAGTGTGTACATCGAGCATTATAATCGAAGCAGCAGTATTTGTAATTGTTATTTTGTAAAGTGATGAAATTCATTAGTAAATAAAGTGACTAATGGTTTGTGAAATAAAGTGCAAATAATAACTAAGTAAACTTTAAGCCTAATATTAAATGTGTAAATAGCAATAATTAAATAAAGCTAATTACTTTAATTTAGCCAGCGATTGTTTGATTACTACACAATCCAGTGGTACGAGTCCGAGTACAGAGAGTTAGATAAATTGTCAGGAGGGCAATTTTGTAACAGAGTAAATTGTCAAGAGGGCAATTTCGTAACAATTGGTGTCAGAAGTGGGATTGTGTATCTGTAATAAACATGGTTAAATTTGAAAAACTGAGATTGGAGCAGCTCAAGAAGGAGGTTGAGCGCTTAAATTTTGCAAACACAAGCGGAGCTGCAGCTGCGATTAAGAAGCGCTTTAGAGGAGCAGGGTATAGACGTCGATGAGCATGAATTCCAATGTGAAGAGCCAACGACATCTCGACACGAAGAAACACTGCAAGAAACTAACTCGGGTAACTTTGACATGAGTGGACTTATTAAGGTTATACAAATGCAGCTACAACAAAGTGATCAAGCAGCCGAAGAGAGGATGCAGCAGCAGTTACAACAAAATGCTCAATCCGTCGAAAAGAGTGTTGCATCCGGGAAACAGGACGTTGAAAAGAGTGCTGAATCCCTCAAGCAAGCAGTCGATGAGAGGATACAGGAGCGATTACAACAAAATGCTCAAGCTGTCAGAGAGGATGTCAAAAACAGTTACAGCAGAGTGAAATACGACTTGCTCTACTAGCGGAACAGAACTCACAGCAGATGAAAGAAATGTCCGAGATGGTAGACAGGAAGGTTTGTGAAATTGAGACACGGCAGGAATCGTTCGAAAAATCTGTAGAACAAAAATTCATTGCGAACGAGCAAAAGCAGAACGATTTTAAGCAACAAATAGAGCAAAGAATTCACCTACTACAGGAAGGTGCATTGCCTGTGCCAGCTTAATCCTCAATAAAACTGAAGCCTCCTACCTATGATGGAACCACAACATTTAGTGTCTTCAGAATGCAGTTTGAGACTACCGCTAGCACAAATGGTTGGAGTGCTCGCGAAAAAGTGGCTGCATTAACTGTTTCGTTGAAAGGTGCTGCCGCTGCTGTGCTTCAAACTATCTCAGAAAGTGAGGGAGACTGCTATGAAAGCTTGATGAATGCCGTTCAGCGCAAGTATGGTAGTGAACATTGCAAGCAGATGTACCAAGTAGAGCTACGAACACGTGTACAAAAGAGTGGTGAGTCTCTTCAACAGTTTGCGGCGGAAGTGGAGCGGTTGGCTCATCTTGCCTACCCAGGAGAGATCACTGAGAGGTGTATGATGGACACCTTCGTATATGGCATTCGCGATGCAGAGATAAAGCATTCTGCGATAACTAATCCGAAAGCTACATATATGGAGACAGTAGCTAGCGCTTTGTTATCAGAGACAGCAGCATTGGTGTGTCGGTCAGAATGCACAGCCCGTCAGATAAGAGTCGAGGTCAGACAAAGTTTCACGGGCAAATGCTTTACCTGCGGTGATGTGGGGCACATGGCTCGTGATTGTCAGTTGAGATGGAAACGTTATGCAACACACGCTCCGGTAAGATTGCCAAAGCAAGACAAAGTCCGAATTAGGGAATCGGAAAAGATTGTCAAGCCGGGAAATGAACGGACTCCCACAACTGATGGCCCAAGAATCTTCGTTTCTCAGATGGCGCGGAAAAATAACAGCCTAACTGTCAACAGTGTAATAAGCGGAAGAAACGTTGTGGTAACATTGGATACGGGGGCATCACATTCCATAATCAGAAGGGATCTCGTTCGGGGAATCGAGCCGCTTCAGGGAATAAGTTTGCGTACGGCAACTGGAGATGATGCACAGGTACTTGGAAAAGTTACACGGAAAATCACTATCGGCACCACAACAGTGAAGCACGAGTTTATAGTTGCGGATATTGTGGATGAAGTAATCTTAGGTGTGGATTTCATGATTCGGAATGGATTCACACTAGATTTTAAAAGCCGAGTACTGAAATATGCGAACACCGAAATACCGTTATTTATAGGTGATGATAAGTATGGAGTTGTTAAACAAGCCAATATATCGCGACGGACAAAAATCGCACCCAAGTCAGAGGCAGTTATACGGGCCAAAATGGGCGGAGATGTTGGGAAGCATAAGAGCCGAATCGTACCAGAAAAAGTAGTGAATATTTCAAATACCGCTGAAACCATAGCGAAAAAGAATGTAAGGTGCCAGAGAATTTCAGCAATTGTAAACTGTGAGAGGCAACCGCGAGTCACGAAAAGCAAGATACGAGCTAATAAAAAGGTACCCGACGATCTAGCGAAAGAATGGTCTAAAGAGTCATCTACAGTACTTCCATGCAGCAATTGTATACCTAAAAAACGAGTACAGTTGAATGAAATTCATGGAAACAGCAGAAATCGTACGCAACTGATGAGTGATAAAAGGAAATCGAGATATGATGTACGAGTAAACTCTAAGGGATTTCAGGAAGGGCAACTAGTTATGCTTCATACTCCGCAAAGGAAAAGTGGATTATCGCCAAAACTGCAAACACACTGGGAAGGACCTTATAAGGTGATAAAACGGATCAACGATGTTAGATAACGCATCCAGTGGACGAGAAATGTCAGGAGCAAAATGAAAGTTGTTCATTTAGAGAGGCTATCTCCTTATAAAGGTACTATCCTTGTTCGGGGCGAACAAGTTTAAGCGGAGATCACTGAAACGTGATTGCATATCAGTGAAACGGGATTGCATACTTTTAGGATCCCATCTGGAGAATGAGTGAGTCAAGATGCGAACTATTCGAATAAAAGCTTATTCAAGAACCATCTGTCGGTAATATCAAAAAGAATATTCTCGACTTCTGTCGAAGAGGATAGAAGCTTCTAGAAAATACGAGAATAGCGTGGAAGTTTCTACCTCAACCATTCGAAAACTATAAAAGCGACAAGACTGTTCAAAGTCGAATGCAGTAGATCAGAGATCGTGGCAGTGTGTACATCGAGCATTATAATCGAAGCAGCAGTATTTGTAATTGTTATTTTGTAAAGTGATGAAATTCATTAGTAAATAAAGTGACTAATGGTTTGTGAAATAAAGTGCAAATAATAACTAAGTAAACTTTAAGCCTAATATTAAATGTGTAAATAGCAATAATTAAATAAAGCTAATTACTTTAATTTAGCCAGCGATTGTTTGATTACTACACAATCCAGTGGTACGAGTCCGAGTACAGAGAGTTAAAGAAATTGTCAGGAGGGCAATTTTGTAACAGAGTAAATTGTCAAGAGGGCAATTTCGTAACAATTGGTGTCAGAAGTGGGATTGTGTATCTGTAATAAACATGGTTAAATTTGAAAAACTGAGATTGGAGCAGCTCAAGAAGGAGGTTGAGCGCTTAAATTTTGCAAACACAAGGGCTTAAAGCGGAGCTGCAGCTGCGATTAAGAAGCGCTTTAGAGGAGCAGGGTATAGACATCGATGAGCATGAATTCCAATGTGAAGAGCCAACGACATCTCGACACGAAGAAACACTGTAAGAAACTAACTCGGGTAACTTTGACATGAGTGGACTTATTAAGGTTATACAAATGCAGCTACAACAAAGTGCTCAAGCAGCCGAAGAGAGGATGCAGCAGCAGTTACAATAAAATGCTCAATCCGTCGAAAAGAGTGTTGCATCCGGGAAACAGGACGTTGAAAAGAGTGCTGAATCCCTCAAGCAAGCAGTCGATGAGAGGATACAGGAGCGATTACAACAAAATGCTCAAGCTGTCAGAGAGGATGTCAAAAACAGTTACAGCAGAGTGAAATACGACTTGCTCTACTAGCGGAACAGAACTCACAGCAGATGAAAGAAATGTCTGAGATGGTAGACAGGAAGGTTTGTGAAATTGAGACACGGCAGGAATCGTTCGAAAAATCTGTAGAACAAAAATTCATTGCGAACGAGCAAAAGCAGAACGATTTTAAGCAACAAATAGAGCAAAGAATTCACCTACTACAGGAAGGTGCATTGCCTGTGCCAGCTTAATCCTCAATAAATCTGAAGCCTCCTACCTATGATGGAACCACAACATTTAGTGTCTTCAGAATGCAGTTTGAGACTACCGCTAGCACAAATGGTTGGAGTGCTCGTGAAAAAGTGGCTGCATTAACTGTTTCGTTGAAAGGTGCTGCCGCTGCTGTGCTTCAAACTATCTCAGAAAGTGAGGGAGACTGCTATGAAAGCTTGATGAATGCCGTTCAGCGCAAGTATGGTAGTGAACATCGCAAGCAGATGTACCAAGTAGAGCTACGAATACGTGTCCAAAAGAGTGGTGAGTCTCTTCAACAGTTTGCGGCGGAAGTGGAGCGGTTGGCTCATCTTGCCTACCCAGGAGAGATCACTGAGAGGTGTATGATGGACACCTTCGTATATGGCATTCGCGATGCAGAGATAAAGCGTTCTGCGATAACTAATCCGAAAGCTACATATATGGAGACAGTAGCTAGCGCTTTGTTATCAGAGACAGCAGCATTGGTGTGTCGGTCAGAATGCACAGCCCGTCAGATAAGAGTCGAGAACAGACAAAGTTTCACGGGCAAATGCTTTACCTGCGGTGATGTGGGGCACATGGCTCGTGATTGTCAGTTGAGATGGAAACGTTATGCAACACACGCTCCGGTAAGATTGCCAAAGCAAGACAAAGTCCGAATTAGGGAATCGGAAAAGATTGTCAAGCCGGGAAATGAACGGACTCCCACAACTGATGGCCCAAGAATCTTCGTTTCTCAGATGGCGCGGAAAAATAATAGCCTAACTGTCAGCAGTGTAATAAGCGGAAGAAAAATTGTGGTAACATTGGATACGGGGGCATCACATTCCATAATTAGAAGCGATCTCGTTCGGAGAATCGAGCCGCTTCAGGGAATAAGTTTGCTTACGGCAACTGGAGATGATGCACCGGTACTTGGAAAAGTTACACGGAAAAGCATTATCGGCACCACAACAGTGACGCACGAGTTTATAGTTACGGATATTGTGGATGAAGTAATCTTAGGTGTGGATTTCATGATTCGGAATGGATTCACACTAGATTTTAAAAGCCGAGTACTGAAATATGCGAACACCGAAATACCGTTATTTATAGGTGATGATAAGTATGGAGTTGTTAAACAAGCCAATATATCGCGACGGACAAAGATCGCACACAAGTCAGAGGCAGTTATACGGGCCAAAATGGGCGGAGATGTTGGGAAGCATAAGAGCCGAATCGTACCAGAAAAAGTAGTGAATATTTCAAATACTGCTGAAACCATAGCGAAAAAGAAGGTAAGGTGCCAGAGAATTTCAGCAATTGTAAACTGTGAGAGGCAACCGCGAGTCACGAAAAGCAAGATACGAGCTAATAAAAAGGTACCCGACGATCTAGCGAAAGAATGGTCTAAAGAGTCATCTACAGTACTTCCATGCAGCAATTGTATACCTAAAAAACGAGGACAGTTGAATGAAATTCATGGAAATAGCAGAAATCGTACGCAACTGATGAGTGATAAAAGGAAATCGAGATATGATGTACAAGTAAACTCTAAGGGATTTCAGGAAGGGCAACTAGTTATGCTTCATAATCCGCAAAGGAAAAGTGGATTATCGCCAAAACTGCAAACACACTGGGAAGGACCTTATAAGGTGATAAAACGGATCAACGATGTTAGATAACGCATACAGTGGACGAGAAATGTCAGGAGCAAAATGAAAGTCGTTCATTTAGAGAGGCTATCTCCTTATAAAGGTTGCAGTACTATCCTTGTTCGGGGCGAACAAGTTTAAGCGGAGATCACTGAAACGTGATTGCATATCAGTGAAACGGGATTGCATACTTTTAGGATCCCATCTGGAGAATGAGTGAGTCAAGATGCGAACTATTCGAATAAAAGCTTATTCAAGAACCATCTGTCGGTAATATCAAAAAGAATATTCTCGACTTCTGTCGAAGAGGATAGAAGCTTCTAGAAAATACGAGAATAGCGTGGAAGTTTCTACCTCAACCATTCGAAAACTATAAAAGCGACAAGACTGTTCAAAGTCGAATGCAGTAGATCAGAGATCGTGGCAGTGTGTACATCGAGCATTATAATCGAAGCAGCAGTATTTGTAATTGTTATTTTGTAAAGTGATGAAATTCATTAGTAAATAAAGTGACTAATGGTTTGTGAAATAAAGTGCAAATAATAACTAAGTAAACTTTAAGCCTAATATTAAATGTGTAAATAGCAATAATTAAATAAAGCTAATTACTTTAATTTAGCCAGCGATTGTTTGATTACTACACAATCCAGTGGTACGAGTCCGAGTACAGAGAGTTAGATAAATTGTCAGGAGGGCAATTTTGTAACAGAGTAAATTGTCAAGAGGGCAATTTCGTAACAATTGGTGTCAGAAGTGGGATTGTGTATCTGTAATAAACATGGTTAAATTTGAAAAACTGAGATTGGAGCAGCTCAAGAAGGAGGTTGAGCGCTTAAATTTTGCAAACACAAGCGGAGCTGCAGCTGCGATTAAGAAGCGCTTTAGAGGAGCAGGGTATAGACGTCGGTAAGCATGAATTCCAATGTGAAGAGCCAACGACATCTCGACACGAAGAAACACTGCAAGAAACTAACTCGGGTAACTTTGACATGAGTGGACTTATTAAGGTTATACAAATGCAGCTACAACAAAGTGCTCAAGCAGCCGAAGAGAGGATGCAGCAGCAGTTACAACAAAATGCTCAATCCGTCGAAAAGAGTGTTGCATCCGGGAAACAGGACGTTGAAAAGAGTGCTGAATCCCTCAAGCAAGCAGTCGATGAGAGGATACAGGAGCGATTACAACAAAATGCTCAAGCTGTCAGAGAGGATGTCAAAAACAGTTACAGCAGAGTGAAATACGACTTGCTCTACTAGCGGAACAGAACTCACAGCAGATGAAAGAAATGTCCGAGATGGTAGACAGGAAGGTTTGTGAAATTGAGACACGGCAGGAATCGTTCGAAAAATCTGTAGAACAAAAATTCATTGCGAACGAGCAAAAGCAGAACGATTTTAAGCAACAAATAGAGCAAAGAATTCACCTACTACAGGAAGGTGCATTGCCTGTGCCAGCTTAATCCTCAATAAAACTGAAGCCTCCTACCTATGATGGAACCACAACATTTAGTGTCTTCAGAATGCAGTTTGAGACTACCGCTAGCACAAATGGTTGGAGTGCTCGTGAAAAAGTGGCTGCATTAACTGTTTCGTTGAAAGGTGCTGCCGCTGCTGTGCTTCAAACTATCTCAGAAAGTGAGGGAGACTGCTATGAAAGCTTGATGAATGCCGTTCAGCGCAAGTATGGTAGTGAACATCGCAAGCAGATGTACCAAGTAGAGCTACGAATACGTGTCCAAAAGAGTGGTGAGTCTCTTCAACAGTTTGCGGCGGAAGTGGAGCGGTTGGCTCATCTTGCCTACCCAGGAGAGATCACTGAGAGGTGTATGATGGACACCTTCGTATATGGCATTCGCGATGCAGAGATAAAGCGTTCTGCGATAACTAATCCGAAAGCTACATATATGGAGACAGTAGCTAGCGCTTTGTTATCAGAGACAGCAGCATTGGTGTGTCGGTCAGAATGCACAGCCCGTCAGATAAGAGTCGAGAACAGACAAAGTTTCACGGGCAAATGCTTTACCTGCGGTGATGTGGGGCACATGGCTCGTGATTGTCAGTTGAGATGGAAACGTTATGCAACACACGCTCCGGTAAGATTGCCAAAGCAAGACAAAGTCCGAATTAGGGAATCGGAAAAGATTGTCAAGCCGGGAAATGAACGGACTCCCACAACTGATGGCCCAAGAATCTTCGTTTCTCAGATGGCGCGGAAAAATAATAGCCTAACTGTCAGCAGTGTAATAAGCGGAAGAAAAATTGTGGTAACATTGGATACGGGGGCATCACATTCCATAATTAGAAGCGATCTCGTTCGGAGAATCGAGCCGCTTCAGGGAATAAGTTTGCTTACGGCAACTGGAGATGATGCACCGGTACTTGGAAAAGTTACACGGAAAAGCATTATCGGCACCACAACAGTGACGCACGAGTTTATAGTTACGGATATTGTGGATGAAGTAATCTTAGGTGTGGATTTCATGATTCGGAATGGATTCACACTAGATTTTAAAAGCCGAGTACTGAAATATGCGAACACCGAAATACCGTTATTTATAGGTGATGATAAGTATGGAGTTGTTAAACAAGCCAATATATCGCGACGGACAAAGATCGCACACAAGTCAGAGGCAGTTATACGGGCCAAAATGGGCGGAGATGTTGGGAAGCATAAGAGCCGAATCGTACCAGAAAAAGTAGTGAATATTTCAAATACCGCTGAAACCATAGCGAAAAAGAATGTAAGGTGCCAGAGAATTTCAGCAATTATAAACTGTGAGAGGCAACCGCGAGTCACGAAAAGCAAGATACGAGCTAATAAAAAGGTACCCGACGATCTAGCGAAAGAATGGTCTAAAGAGTCATCTACAGTACTTCCATGCAGCAATTGTATACCTAAAAAACGAGGACAGTTGAATGAAATTCATGGAAATAGCAGAAATCGTACGCAACTGATGAGTGATAAAAGGAAATCGAGATATGATGTACAAGTAAACTCTAAGGGATTTCAGGAAAGGCAACTAGTTATGCTTCATAATCCGCAAAGGAAAAGTGGATTATCGCCAAAACTGCAAACACACTGGGAAGGACCTTATAAGGTGATAAAACGGATCAACGATGTTAGATAACGCATACAGTGGACGAGAAATGTCAGGAGCAAAATGAAAGTCGTTCATTTAGAGAGGCTATCTCCTTATAAAGGTTGCAGTACTATCCTTGTTCGGGGCGAACAAGTTTAAGCGGAGATCACTGAAACGTGATTGCATATCAGTGAAACGGGATTGCATACTTTTAGGATCCCATCTGGAGAATGAGTGAGTCAAGATGCGAACTATTCGAATAAAAGCTTATTCAAGAACCATCTGTCGGTAATATCAAAAAGAATATTCTCGACTTCTGTCGAAGAGGATAGAAGCTTCTAGAAAATACGAGAATAGCGTGGAAGTTTCTACCTCAACCATTCGAAAACTATAAAAGCGACAAGACTGTTCAAAGTCGAATGCAGTAGATCAGAGATCGTGGCAGTGTGTACATCGAGCATTATAATCGAAGCAGCAGTATTTGTAATTGTTATTTTGTAAAGTGATGAAATTCATTAGTAAATAAAGTGACTAATGGTTTGTGAAATAAAGTGCAAATAATAACTAAGTAAACTTTAAGCCTAATATTAAATGTGTAAATAGCAATAATTAAATAAAGCTAATTACTTTAATTTAGCCAGCGATTGTTTGATTACTACACAATCCAGTGGTACGAGTCCGAGTACAGAGAGTTAGATAAATTGTCAGGAGGGCAATTTTGTAACAGAGTAAATTGTCAAGAGGGCAATTTCGTAACAATTGGTGTCAGAAGTGGGATTGTGTATCTGTAATAAACATGGTTAAATTTGAAAAACTGAGATTGGAGCAGCTCAAGAAGGAGGTTGAGCGCTTAAATTTTGCAAACACAAGCGGAGCTGCAGCTGCGATTAAGAAGCGCTTTAGAGGAGCAGGGTATAGACGTCGATGAGCATGAATTCCAATGTGAAGAGCCAACGACATCTCGACACGAAGAAACACTGCAAGAAACTAACTCGGGTAACTTTGACATGAGTGGACTTATTAAGGTTATACAAATGCAGCTACAACAAAGTGCTCAAGCAGCCGAAGAGAGGATGCAGCAGCAGTTACAACAAAATGCTCAATCCGTCGAAAAGAGTGTTGCATCCGGGAAACAGGACGTTGAAAAGAGTGCTGAATCCCTCAAGCAAGCAGTCGATGAGAGGATACAGGAGCGATTACAACAAAATGCTCAAGCTGTCAGAGAGGATGTCAAAAACAGTTACAGCAGAGTGAAATACGACTTGCTCTACTAGCGGAACAGAACTCACAGCAGATGAAAGAAATGTCCGAGATGGTAGACAGGAAGGTTTGTGAAATTGAGACACGGCAGGAATCGTTCGAAAAATCTGTAGAACAAAAATTCATTGCGAACGAGCAAAAGCAGAACGATTTTAAGCAACAAATAGAGCAAAGAATTCACCTACTACAGGAAGGTGCATTGCCTGTGCCAGCTTAATCCTCAATAAAACTGAAGCCTCCTACCTATGATGGAACCACAACATTTAGTGTCTTCAGAATGCAGTTTGAGACTACCGCTAGCACAAATGGTTGGAGTGCTCGCGAAAAAGTGGCTGCATTAACTGTTTCGTTGAAAGGTGCTGCCGCTGCTGTGCTTCAAACTATCTCAGAAAGTGAGGGAGACTGCTATGAAAGCTTGATGAATGCCGTTCAGCGCAAGTATGGTAGTGAACATCGCAAGCAGATGTACCAAGTAGAGCTACGAACACGTGTACAAAAGAGTGGTGAGTCTCTTCAACAGTTTGCGGCGGAAGTGGAGCGGTTGGCTCATCTTGCATACCCAGGAGAGATCACTGAGAGGTGTATGATGGACACCTTCGTATATGGCATTCGCGATGCAGAGATAAAGCATTCTGCGATAACTAATCCGAAAGCTACATATATGGAGACAGTAGCTAGCGCTTTGTTATCAGAGACAGCAGCATTGGTGTGTCGGTCAGAATGCACAGCCCGTCAGATAAGAGTCGAGAACAGACAAAGTTTCACGGGCAAATGCTTTACCTGCGGTGATGTGGGGCACATGGCTCGTGATTGTCAGTTGAGATGGAAACGTTATGCAACACACGCTCCGGTAAGATTGCCAAAGCAAGACAAATTCCGAATTAGGGAATCGGAAAAGATTGTC
Source organism: Clusia tigrina (assembly GCA_920105625.2). Classification (NCBI taxonomy): domain Eukaryota; kingdom Metazoa; phylum Arthropoda; class Insecta; order Diptera; family Clusiidae; genus Clusia; species Clusia tigrina. Next base: position 327,369,284 of record OV050030.1, read on the forward strand.
AAGCCGGGAAATGAACGGACTCCCACAACTGATGGCCCAAGAATCTTCGTTTCTCAGATGGCGCGGAAAAATCACAGCCTAACTGTCAACAGTGTAATAAGCGGAAGAAACGTTGTGGTAACATTGGATACGGGGGCATCACATTCCATAATCAGAAGGGATCTCGTTCGGGGAATCGAGCCGCTTCAGGGAATAAGTTTGCGTACGGCAACTGGAGATGATGCACAGGTACTTGGAAAAGTTACACGGAAAATCACTATCGGCACCACAACAGTGAAGCACGAGTTTATAGTTGCGGATATTGTGGATGAAGTAATCTTAGGTGTGGATTTCATGATTCGGAATGGATTCACACTAGATTTTAAAAGCCGAGTACTGAAATATGCGAACACCGAAATACCATTATTTATAGGTGATGATAAGTATGGAGTTGTTAAACAAGACAATATATCGCGACGGAACAAAATCGCACCCAAGTCAGAGGCAGTTATACGGGCCAAAATGGGCGGAGATGTTGGGAAGCATAAGAGCCGAATCGTACCAGAAAAAGTAGTGAATATTTCAAATACCGCTGAAACCATAGCGAAAAAGAATGTAAGGTGCCAGAGAATTTCAGCAATTATAAACTGTGAGAGGCAACCGCGAGTCACGAAAAGCAAGATACGAGCTAATAAAAAGGTACCCGACGATCTAGCGAAAGAATGGTCTAAAGAGTCATCTACAGTACTTCCATGCAGCAATTGTATACCTAAAAAACGAGTACAGTTGAATGAAATTCATGGAAACAGCAGAAATCGTACGCAACTGATGAGTGATAAAAGGAAATCGAGATATGATGTACGAGTAAACTCTAAGGGATTTCAGGAAGGGCAACTAGTTATGCTTCATAATCCGCAAAGGAAAAGTGGATTATCGCCAAAACTGCAAACACACTGGGAAGGACCTTATAAGGTGATAAAACGGATCAACGATGTTAGATAACGCATACAGTGGACGAGAAATGTCAGGAGCAAAATGAAAGTCGTTCATTTAGAGAGGCTATCTCCTTATAAAGGTTGCAGTACTATCCTTGTTCGGGGCGAACAAGTTTAAGCGGAGATCACTGAAACGTGATTGCATATCAGTGAAACGGGATTGCATACTTTTAGGATCCCATCTGGAGAATGAGTGAGTCAAGATGCGAACTATTCGAATAAAAGCTTATTCAAGAACCATCTGTCGGTAATATCAAAAAGAATATTCTCGACTTCTGTCGAAGAGGATAGAAGCTTCTAGAAAATACGAGAATAGCGTGGAAGTTTCTACCTCAACCATTCGAAAACTATAAAAGCGACAAGACTGTTCAAAGTCGAATGCAGTAGATCAGAGATCGTGGCAGTGTGTACATCGAGCATTATAATCGAAGCAGCAGTATTTGTAATTGTTATTTTGTAAAGTGATGAAATTCATTAGTAAATAAAGTGACTAATGGTTTGTGAAATAAAGTGCAAATAATAACTAAGTAAACTTTAAGCCTAATATTAAATGTGTAAATAGCAATAATTAAATAAAGCTAATTACTTTAATTTAGCCAGCGATTGTTTGATTACTACACAATCCAGTGGTATGAGTCCGAGTACAGAGAGTTAGAGAAATTGTCAGGAGGGCAATTTTGTAACAGAGTAAATTGTCAAGAGGGCAATTTCGTAACAATTGGTGTCAGAAGTGGGATTGTGTATCTGTAATAAACATGGTTAAATTTGAAAAACTGAGATTGGAGCAGCTCAAGAAGGAGGTTGAGCGCTTAAATTTTGCAAACACAAGCGGAGCTGCAGCTGCGATTAAGAAGCGCTTTAGAGGAGCAGGGTATAGACGTCGATGAGCATGAATTCCAATGTGAAGAGCCAACGACATCTCGACACGAAGAAACACTGCAAGAAACTAACTCGGGTAACTTTGACATGAGTGGACTTATTAAGGTTATACAAATGCAGCTACAACAAAGTGCTCAAGCAGCCGAAGAGAGGATGCAGCAGCAGTTACAACAAAATGCTCAATCCGTCGAAAAGAGTGTTGCATCCGGGAAACAGGACGTTGAAAAGAGTGCTGAATCCCTCAAGCAAACAGTCGATGAGAGGATACAGGAGCGATTACAACAAAATGCTCAAGCTGTCAGAGAGGATGTCAAAAACAGTTACAGCAGAGTGAAATACGACTTGCTCTACTAGCGGAACAGAACTCACAGCAGATGAAAGAAATGTCCGAGATGGTAGACAGGAAGGTTTGTGAAATTGAGACACGGCAGGAATCGTTCGAAAAATCTGTAGAACAAAAATTCATTGCGAACGAGCAAAAGCAGAACGATTTTAAGCAACAAATAGAGCAAAGAATTCACCTACTACAGGAAGGTGCATTGCCTGTGCCAGCTTAATCCTCAATAAAACTGAAGCCTCCTACCTATGATGGAACCACAACATTTAGTGTCTTCAGAATGCAGTTTGAGACTACCGCTAGCACAAATGGTTGGAGTGCTCGCGAAAAAGTGGCTGCATTAACTGTTTCGTTGAAAGGTGCTGCCGCTGCTGTGCTTCAAACTATCTCAGAAAGTGAGGGAGACTGCTATGAAAGCTTGATGAATGCCGTTCAGCGCAAGTATGGTAGTGAACATCGCAAGCAGATGTACCAAGTAGAGCTACGAACACGTGTACAAAAGAGTGGTGAGTCTCCTCAACAGTTTGCGGCGGAAGTGGAGCGGTTGGCTCATCTTGCATACCCAGGAGAGATCACTGAGAGGTGTATGATGGACACCTTCGTATATGGCATTCGCGATGCAGAGATAAAGCATTCTGCGATAACTAATCCGAAAGCTACATATATGGAGACAGTAGCTAGCGCTTTGTTATCAGAGACAGCAGCATTGGTGTGTCGGTCAGAATGCACAGCCCGTCAGATAAGAGTCGAGAACAGACAAAGTTTCACGGGCAAATGCTTTACCTGCGGTGATGTGGGGCACATGGCTCGTGATTGTCAGTTGAGATGGAAACGTTATGCAACACACGCTCCGGTAAGATTGCCAAAGCAAGACAAAGTCCGAATTAGGGAATCGGAAAAGATTGTCAAGCCGGGAAATGAACGGACTCCCACAACTGATGGCCCAAGAATCTTCGTTTCTCAGATGGCGCGGAAAAATAAAAGCCTAACTGTCAACAGTGTAATAAGCGGAAGAAACGTTGTGGTAACATTGGATACGGGGGCATCACATTCCATAATCAGAAGGGATCTCGTTCGGGGAATCGAGCCGCTTCAGGGAATAAGTTTGCGTACGGCAACTGGAGATGATGCACAGGTACTTGGAAAAGTTACACGGAAAATCACTATCGGCACCACAACAGTGAAGCACGAGTTTATAGTTGCGGATATTGTGGATGAAGTAATCTTAGGTGTGGATTTCATGATTCGGAATGGATTCACACTAGATTTTAAAAGCCGAGTACTGAAATATGCGAACACCGAAATACCGTTATTTATAGGTGATGATAAGTATGGAGTTGTTAAACAAGCCAATATATCGCGACGGACAAAAATCGCACCCAAGTCAGAGGCAGTTATACGGGCCAAAATGGGCGGAGATGTTGGGAAGCATAAGAGCCGAATCGTACCAGAAAAAGTAGTGAATATTTCAAATACCGCTGAAACCATAGCGAAAAAGAATGTAAGGTGCCAGAGAATTTCAGCAATTGTAAACTGTGAGAGGCAACCGCGAGTCACGAAAAGCAAGATACGAGCTAATAAAAAGGTACCCGACGATCTAGCGAAAGAATGGTCTAAAGAGTCATCTACAGTACTTCCATGCAGCAATTGTATACCTAAAAAACGAGTACAGTTGAATGAAATTCATGGAAACAGCAGAAATCGTACGCAACTGATGAGTGATAAAAGGAAATCGAGATATGATGTACGAGTAAACTCTAAGGGATTTCAGGAAGGGCAACTAGTTATGCTTCATAATCCGCAAAGGAAAAGTGGATTATCGCCAAAACTGCAAACACACTGGGAAGGACCTTATAAGGTGATAAAACGGATCAACGATGTTAGATAACGCATACAGTGGACGAGAAATGTCAGGAGCAAAATGAAAGTCGTTCATTTAGAGAGGCTATCTCCTTATAAAGGTTGCAGTACTATCCTTGTTCGGGGCGAACAAGTTTAAGCGGAGATCACTGAAACGTGATTGCATATCAGTGAAACGGGATTGCATACTTTTAGGATCCCATCTGGAGAATGAGTGAGTCAAGATGCGAACTATTCGAATAAAAGCTTATTCAAGAACCATCTGTCGGTAATATCAAAAAGAATATTCTCGACTTCTGTCGAAGAGGATAGAAGCTTCTAGAAAATACGAGAATAGCGTGGAAGTTTCTACCTCAACCATTCGAAAACTATAAAAGCGACAAGACTGTTCAAAGTCGAATGCAGTAGATCAGAGATCGTGGCAGTGTGTACATCGAGCATTATAATCGAAGCAGCAGTATTTGTAATTGTTATTTTGTAAAGTGATGAAATTCATTAGTAAATAAAGTGACTAATGGTTTGTGAAATAAAGTGCAAATAATAACTAAGTAAACTTTAAGCCTAATATTAAATGTGTAAATAGCAATAATTAAATAAAGCTAATTACTTTAATTTAGCCAGCGATTGTTTGATTACTACACAATCCAGTGGTATGAGTCCGAGTACAGAGAGTTAGAGAAATTGTCAGGAGGGCAATTTTGTAACAGAGTAAATTGTCAAGAGGGCAATTTCGTAACAATTGGTGTCAGAAGTGGGATTGTGTATCTGTAATAAACATGGTTAAATTTGAAAAACTGAGATTGGAGCAGCTCAAGAAGGAGGTTCAGCGCTTAAATTTTGCAAACACAAGCGGAGCTGCAGCTGCGATTAAGAAGCGCTTTAGAGGAGCAGGGTATAGACGTCGATGAGCATGAATTCCAATGTGAAGAGCCAACGACATCTCGACACGAAGAAACACTGCAAGAAACTAACTCGGGTAACTTTGACATGAGTGGACTTATTAAGGTTATACAAATGCAGCTACAACAAAGTGCTCAAGCAGCCGAAGAGAGGATGCAGCAGCAGTTACAACAAAATGCTCAATCCGTCGAAAAGAGTGTTGCATCCGGGAAACAGGACGTTGAAAAGAGTGCTGAATCCCTCAAGCAAACAGTCGATGAGAGGATACAGGAGCGATTACAACAAAATGCTCAAGCTGTCAGAGAGGATGTCAAAAACAGTTACAGCAGAGTGAAATACGACTTGCTCTACTAGCGGAACAGAACTCACAGCAGATGAAAGAAATGTCCGAGATGGTAGACAGGAAGGTTTGTGAAATTGAGACACGGCAGGAATCGTTCGAAAAATCTGTAGAACAAAAATTCATTGCGAACGAGCAAAAGCAGAACGATTTTAAGCAACAAATAGAGCAAAGAATTCACCTACTACAGGAAGGTGCATTGCCTGTGCCAGCTTAATCCTCAATAAAACTGAAGCCTCCTACCTATGATGGAACCACAACATTTAGTGTCTTCAGAATGCAGTTTGAGACTACCGCTAGCACAAATGGTTGGAGTGCTCGCGAAAAAGTGGCTGCATTAACTGTTTCGTTGAAAGGTGCTGCCGCTGCTGTGCTTCAAACTATCTCAGAAAGTGAGGGAGACTGCTATGAAAGCTTGATGAATGCCGTTCAGCGCAAGTATGGTAGTGAACATCGCAAGCAGATGTACCAAGTAGAGCTACGAACACGTGTACAAAAGAGTGGTGAGTCTCTTCAACAGTTTGCGGCGGAAGTGGAGCGGTTGGCTCATCTTGCATACCCAGGAGAGATCACTGAGAGGTGTATGATGGACACCTTCGTATATGGCATTCGCGATGCAGAGATAAAGCATTCTGCGATAACTAATCCGAAAGCTACATATATGGAGACAGTAGCTAGCGCTTTGTTATCAGAGACAGCAGCATTGGTGTGTCGGTCAGAATGCACAGCCCGTCAGATAAGAGTCGAGAACAGACAAAGTTTCACGGGCAAATGCTTTACCTGCGGTGATGTGGGGCACATGGCTCGTGATTGTCAGTTGAGATGGAAACGTTATGCAACACACGCTCCGGTAAGATTGCCAAAGCAAGACAAATTCCGAATTAGGGAATCGGAAAAGATTGTCAAGCCGGGAAATGAACGGACTCCCACAACTGATGGCCCAAGAATCTTCGTTTCTCAGATGGCGCGGAAAAATCACAGCCTAACTGTCAACAGTGTAATAAGCGGAAGAAACGTTGTGGTAACATTGGATACGGGGGCATCACATTCCATAATCAGAAGGGATCTCGTTCGGGGAATCGAGCCGCTTCAGGGAATAAGTTTGCGTACGGCAACTGGAGATGATGCACAGGTACTTGGAAAAGTTACACGGAAAATCACTATCGGCACCACAACAGTGAAGCACGAGTTTATAGTTGCGGATATTGTGGATGAAGTAATCTTAGGTGTGGATTTCATGATTCGGAATGGATTCACACTAGATTTTAAAAGCCGAGTACTGAAATATGCGAACACCGAAATACCGTTATTTATAGGTGATGATAAGTATGGAGTTGTTAAACAAGACAATATATCGCGACGGAACAAAATCGCACCCAAGTCAGAGGCAGTTATACGGGCCAAAATGGGCGGAGATGTTGGGAAGCATAAGAGCCGAATCGTACCAGAAAAAGTAGTGAATATTTCAAATACCGCTGAAACCATAGCGAAAAAGAATGTAAGGTGCCAGAGAATTTCAGCAATTATAAACTGTGAGAGGCAACCGCGAGTCACGAAAAGCAAGATACGAGCTAATAAAAAGGTACCCGACGATCTAGCGAAAGAATGGTCTAAAGAGTCATCTACAGTACTTCCATGCAGCAATTGTATACCTAAAAAACGAGTACAGTTGAATGAAATTCATGGAAACAGCAGAAATCGTACGCAACTGATGAGTGATAAAAGGAAATCGAGATATGATGTACGAGTAAACTCTAAGGGATTTCAGGAAGGGCAACTAGTTATGCTTCATAATCCGCAAAGGAAAAGTGGATTATCGCCAAAACTGCAAACACACTGGGAAGGACCTTATAAGGTGATAAAACGGATCAACGATGTTAGATAACGCATACAGTGGACGAGAAATGTCAGGAGCAAAATGAAAGTCGTTCATTTAGAGAGGCTATCTCCTTATAAAGGTTGCAGTACTATCCTTGTTCGGGGCGAACAAGTTTAAGCGGAGATCACTGAAACGTGATTGCATATCAGTGAAACGGGATTGCATACTTTTAGGATCCCATCTGGAGAATGAGTGAGTCAAGATGCGAACTATTCGAATAAAAGCTTATTCAAGAACCATCTGTCGGTAATATCAAAAAGAATATTCTCGACTTCTGTCGAAGAGGATAGAAGCTTCTAGAAAATACGAGAATAGCGTGGAAGTTTCTAACTCAACCATTCGAAAACTATAAAAGCGACAAGACTGTTCAAAGTCGAATGCAGTAGATCAGAGATCGTGGCAGTGTGTACATCGAGCATTATAATCGAAGCAGCAGTATTTGTAATTGTTATTTTGTAAAGTGATGAAATTCATTAGTAAATAAAGTGACTAATGGTTTGTGAAATAAAGTGCAAATAATAACTAAGTAAACTTTAAGCCTAATATTAAATGTGTAAATAGCAATAATTAAATAAAGCTAATTACTTTAATTTAGCCAGCGATTGTTTGATTACTACACAATCCAGTGGTATGAGTCCGAGTACAGAGAGTTAGAGAAATTGTCAGGAGGGCAATTTTGTAACAGAGTAAATTGTCAAGAGGGCAATTTCGTAACAATTGGTGTCAGAAGTGGGATTGTGTATCTGTAATAAACATGGTTAAATTTGAAAAACTGAGATTGGAGCAGCTCAAGAAGGAGGTTGAGCGCTTAAATTTTGCAAACACAAGCGGAGCTGCAGCTGCGATTAAGAAGCGCTTTAGAGGAGCAGGGTATAGACGTCGATGAGCATGAATTCCAATGTGAAGAGCCAACGACATCTCGACACGAAGAAACACTGCAAGAAACTAACTCGGGTAACTTTGACATGAGTGGACTTATTAAGGTTATACAAATGCAGCTACAACAAAGTGCTCAAGCAGCCGAAGAGAGGATGCAGCAGCAGTTACAACAAAATGCTCAATCCGTCGAAAAGAGTGTTGCATCCGGGAAACAGGACGTTGAAAAGAGTGCTGAATCCTTCAAGCAAGCAGTCGATGAGAGGATACAGGAGCGATTACAACAAAATGCTCAAGCTGTCAGAGAGGATGTCAAAAACAGTTACAGCAGAGTGAAATACGACTTGCTCTACTAGCGGAACAGAACTCACAGCAGATGAAAGAAATGTCCGAGATGGTAGACAGGAAGGTTTGTGAAATTGAGACACGGCAGGAATCGTTCGAAAAATCTGTAGAACAAAAATTCATTGCGAACGAGCAAAAGCAGAACGATTTTAAGCAACAAATAGAGCAAAGAATTCACCTACTACAGGAAGGTGCATTGCCTGTGCCAGCTTAATCCTCAATAAAACTGAAGCCTCCTACCTATGATGGAACCACAACATTTAGTGTCTTCAGAATGCAGTTTGAGACTACCGCTAGCACAAATGGTTGGAGTGCTCGCGAAAAAGTGGCTGCATTAACTGTTTCGTTGAAAGGTGCTGCCGCTGCTGTGCTTCAAACTATCTCAGAAAGTGAGGGAGACTGCTATGAAAGCTTGATGAATGCCGTTCAGCGCAAGTATGGTAGTGAACATCGCAAGCAGATGTACCAAGTAGAGCTACGAATACGTGTCCAAAAGAGTGGTGAGTCTCTTCAACAGTTTGCGGCGGAAGTGGAGCGGTTGGCTCATCTTGCCTACCCAGGAGAGATCACTGAGAGGTGTATGATGGACACCTTCGTATATGGCATTCGCGATGCAGAGATAAAGCGTTCTGCGATAACTAATCCGAAAGCTACATATATGGAGACAGTAGCTAGCGCTTTGTTATCAGAGACAGCAGCATTGGTGTGTCGGTCAGAATGCACAGCCCGTCAGATAAGAGTCGAGAACAGACAAAGTTTCACGGGCAAATGCTTTACCTGCGGTGATGTGGGGCACATGGCTCGTGATTGTCAGTTGAGATGGAAACGTTATGCAACACACGCTCCGGTAAGATTGCCAAAGCAAGACAAAGTCCGAATTAGGGAATCGGAAAAGATTGTCAAGCCGGGAAATGAACGGACTCCCACAACTGATGGCCCAAGAATCTTCGTTTCTCAGATGGCGCGGAAAAATAACAGCCTAACTGTCAACAGTGTAATAAGCGGAAGAAACGTTGTTGTAACATTGGATACGGGGGCATCACATTCCATAATCAGAAGGGATCTCGTTCGGGGAATCGAGCCGCTTCAGGGAATAAGTTTGCGTATGGCAACTGGAGATGATGCACAGGTACTTGGAAAAGTTACACGGAAAATCACTATCGGCACCACAACAGTGAAGCACGAGTTTATAGTTGCGGATATTGTGGATGAAGTAATCTTAGGTGTGGATTTCATGATTCGGAATGGATTCACACTAGATTTTAAAAGCCGAGTACTGAAATATGCGAACACCGAAATACCGTTATTTATAGGTGATGATAAGTATGGAGTTGTTAAACAAGCCAATATATCGCGACGGACAAAAATCGCACACAAGTCAGAGGCAGTTATACGGGCCAAAATGGGCGGAGATGTTGGGAAGCATAAGAGCCGAATCGTACCAGAAAAAGTAGTGAATATTTCAAATACTGCTGAAACCATAGCGAAAAAGAAGGTAAGGTGCCAGAGAATTTCAGCAATTGTAAACTGTGAGAGGCAACCGCGAGTCACGAAAAGCAAGATACGAGCTAATAAAAAGGTACCCGACGATCTAGCGAAAGAATGGTCTAAAGAGTCATCTACAGTACTTCCATGCAGCAATTGTATACCTAAAAAACGAGGACAGTTGAATGAAATTCATGGAAACAGCAGAAATCGTACGCAACTGATGAGTGATAAAAGGAAATCGAGATATGATGTACGAGTAAACTCTAAGGGATTTCAGGAAGGGGAACTAGTTATGCTTCATAATCCGCAAAGGAAAAGTGGATTATCGCCAAAACTGCAAACACACTGGGAAGGACCTTATAAGGTGATAAAACGGATCAACGATGTTAGATAACGCATACAGTGGACGAGAACTGTCAGGAGCAAAATGAAAGTCGTTCATTTAGAGAGGCTATCTCCTTATAAAGGTTGCAGTACTATCCTTGTTCGGGGCGAACAAGTTTAAGCGGAGATCACTGAAATGTGATTGCATATCAGTGAAACGGGATTGCATACTTTTAGGATCCCATCTGGAGAATGAGTGAGTCAAGATGCGAACTATTCGAATAAAAGCTTATTCAAGAACCATCTGTCGGTAATATCAAAAAGAATATTCTCGACTTCTGTCGAAGAGGATAGAAGCTTCTAGAAAATACGAGAATAGCGTGGAAGTTCTACCTCAACCATTCGAAAACTATAAAAGCGACAAGACTGTTCAAAGTCGAATGCAGTAGATCAGAGATCGTGGCAGTGTGTACATCGAGCATTATAATCGAAGCAGCAGTATTTGTAATTGTTATTTTGCAAAGTGATGAAATTCATTAGTAAATAAAGTGACTAATGGTTTGTGAAATAAAGTGCAAATAATAACTAAGTAAACTTTAAGCCTAATATTAAATGTGTAAATAGCAATAATTAAATAAAGCTAATTACTTTAATTTAGCCAGCGATTGTTTGATTACTACACAATCCAGTGGTACGAGTCCGAGTACAGAGAGTTAGAGAAATTGTCAGGAGGGCAATTTTGTAACAGAGTAAATTGTCAAGAGGGCAATTTCGTAACAATTGGTGTCAGAAGTGGAATTGTGTATCTGTAATAAACATGGTTAAATTTGAAAAACTGAGATTGGAGCAGCTCAAGAAGGAGGTTGAGCGCTTAAATTTTGCAAACACAAGGGCTTAAAGCGGAGCTGCAGCTGCGATTAAGAAGCGCTTTAGAGGAGCAGGGTATAGACGTCGATGAGCATGAATTCCAATGTGAAGAGCCAACGACATCTCGACACGAAGAAACACTGCAAGAAACTAACTCGGGTAACTTTGACATGAGTGGACTTATTAAGGTTATACAAATGCAGCTACAACAAAGTGCTCAAGCAGCCGAAGAGAGGATGCAGCAGCAGTTACAACAAAATGCTGAATCCGTCGAAAATAGTGTTGCATCCGGGAAACAGGACGTTGAAAAGAGTGCTGAATCCCTCAAGCAAGCAGTCGATGAGAGGATACAGGAGCGATTACAACAAAATGCTCAAGCTGTCAGAGAGGATGTCAAAGAACAGTTACAGCAGAGTGAAATACGACTTGCTCTAGTAGCGGAACAGAACTCACAGCAGATGAAAGAAATGTCCGAGATGGTAGACAGGAAGGTTTGTGAAATTGAGACACGGCAGGAATCGTTCGAAAAATCTGTAGAACAAAAATTCATTGCGAACGAGCTAAAGCAGAACGATTTTAAGCAACAAATAGAGCAAAGAATTCACCTACTACAGGAAGGTGCATTGCCTGTGCCAGCTTAATCCTCAATAAAACTGAAGCCTCCTACCTATGATGGAACCACAACATTTAGTGTCTTCAGAATGCAGTTTGAGACTACCGCTAGCACAAATAGTTGGAGTGCTCGCGAAAAAGTGGCTGCATTAACTGTTTCGTTGAAAGGTGCTGCCGCTGATGTGCTTCAAACTATCTCAGAAAGTGAGGGAGACTGCTATGAAAGCTTGATGAATGCCGTTCAGCGCAAGTATGGTAGTGAACATCGCAAGCAGATGTACCAAGTAGAGCTACGAACACGTGTACAAAAGAGTGGTGAGTCTCTTCAACAGTTTGCGGCGGAAGTGGAGCGGTTGGCTCATCTTGCCTACCCAGGAGAGATCACTGAGAGGTGTATGATGGACACCTTCGTATATGGCATTCGCGATGCAGAGATAAAGCATTCTGCGATAACTAATCCGAAAGCTACATATATGGAGACAGTAGCTAGCGCTTTGTTATCAGAGACAGCAGCATTGGTGTGTCGGTCAGAATGCACAGCCCGTCAGATAAGAGTCGAGGTCAGACAAAGTTTCACGGGCAAATGCTTTACCTGCGGTGATGTGGGGCACATGGCTCGTGATTGTCAGTTGAGATGGAAACGTTATGCAACACACGCTCCGGTAAGATTGCCAAAGCAAGACAAAGTCCGAATTAGGTAATCGGAAAAGATTGTCAAGCCGGGAAATGAACGGACTCCCACAACTGATGGCCCAAGAATCTTCGTTTCTCAGATGGCGCGGAAAAATAACAGCCTAACTGTCAACAGTGTAATAAGCGGAAGAAACGTTGTGGTAACATTGGATACGGGGGCATCACATTCCATAATCAGAAGGGATCTCGTTCGGGGAATCGAGCCGCTTCAGGGAATAAGTTTGCGTACGGCAACTGGAGATGATGCACAGGTACTTGGAAAAGTTACACGGAAAATCACTATCGGCACCACAACAGTGAAGCACGAGTTTATAGTTGCGGATATTGTGGATGAAGTAATCTTAGGTGTGGATTTCATGATTCGGAATGGATTCACACTAGATTTTAAAAGCCGAGTACTGAAATATGCGAACACCGAAATACCGTTATTTATAGGTGATGATAAGTATGGAGTTGTTAAACAAGCCAATATATCGCGACGGACAAAAATCGCACCCAAGTCAGAGGCAGTTATACGGGCCAAAATGGGCGGAGATGTTGGGAAGCATAAGAGCCGAATCGTACCAGAAAAAGTAGTGAATATTTCAAATACCGCTGAAACCATAGCGAAAAAGAATGTAAGGTGCCAGAGAATTTCAGCAATTGTAAACTGTGAGAGGCAACCGCGAGTCACGAAAAGCAAGATACGAGCTAATAAAAAGGTACCCGACGATCTAGCGAAAGAATGGTCTAAAGAGTCATCTACAGTACTTCCATGCAGCAATTGTATACCTAAAAAACGAGGACAGTTGAATGAAATTCATGGAAACAGCAGAAATCGTACGCAACTGATGAGTGATAAAAGGAAATCGAGATATGATGTACGAGCAAACTCTAAGGGATTTCAGGAAGGGCAACTAGTTATGCTTCATAATCCGCAAAGGAAAAGTGGATTATCGCCAAAACTGCAAACACACTGGGAAGGACCTTATAAGGTGATAAAACGGATCAACGATGTTAGATACCGCATCCAGTGGACGAGAAATGTCAGGAGCAAAATGAAAGTCGTTCATTTAGAGAGGCTATCTCCTTATAAAGGTTGCAGTACTATCCTTGTTCGGGGCGAACAAGTTTAAGCGGAGGTCACTGAAACGTGATTGCATATCAGTGAAACGGGATTGCATACTTTTAGGATCCCATCTGGAGAATGAGTGAGTCAAGATGCGAACTATTCGAATAAAAGCTTATTCAAGAACCATCTGTCGGTAATATCAAAAAGAATATTCTCGACTTCTGTCGAAGAGGATAGAAGCTTCTAGAAAATACGAGAATAGCATGGAAGTTTCTACCTCAACCATTCGAAAACTATAAAAGCGACAAGACTGTTCAAAGTCGAATGCAGTAGATCAGAGATCGTGGCAGTGTGTACATCGAGCATTATAATCGAAGCAGCAGTATTTGTAATTGTTATTTTGTAAAGTGATGAAATTCATTAGTAAATAAAGTGACTAATGGTTTGTGAAATAAAGTGCAAATAATAACTAAGTAAACTTTAAGCCTAATATTAAATGTGTAAATAGCAATAATTAAATAAAGCTAATTACTTTAATTTAGCCAGCGATTGTTTGATTACTACACAATCCAGTGGTACGAGTCCGAGTACAGAGAGTTAGAGAAATTGTCAGGAGGGCAATTTTGTAACAGAGTAAATTGTCAAGAGGGCAATTTCGTAACAATTGGTGTCAGAAGTGGGATTGTGTATCTGTAATAAACATGGTTAAATTTGAAAAACTGAGATTGGAGCAGCTCAAGAAGGAGGTTGAGCGCTTAAATTTTGCAAACACAAGGGCTTAAAGCGGAGCTGCAGCTGCGATTAAGAAGCGCTTTAGAGGAGCAGGGTATAGACGTCGATGAGCATGAATTCCAATGTGAAGAGCCAACGACATCTCGACACGAAGAAACACTGCAAGAAACTAACTCGGGTAACTTTGACATGAGTGGACTTATTAAGGTTATACAAATGCAGCTACAACAAAGTGCTCAAGCAGCCGAAGAGAGGATGCAGCAGCAGTTACAACAAAATGCTGAATCCGTCGAAAATAGTGTTGCATCCGGGAAACAGGACGTTGAAAAGAGTGCTGAATCCCTCAAGCAAGCAGTCGATGAGAGGATACAGGAGCGATTACAACAAAATGCTCAAGCTGTCAGAGAGGATGTCAAAGAACAGTTACAGCAGAGTGAAATACAACTTGCTCTAGTAGCGGAACAGAACTCACAGCAGATGAAAGAAATGTCCGAGATGGTAGACAGGAAGGTTTGTGAAATTGAGACACGGCAGAAATCGTTCGAAAAATCTGTAGAACAAAAATTCATTGCGAACGAGCTAAAGCAGAACGATTTTAAGCAACAAATAGAGCAAAGAATTCACCTACTACAGGAAGGTGCATTGCCTGTGCCAGCTTTATCCTCAATAAAACTGAAGCCTCCTACCTATGATGGAACCACAACATTTAGTGTCTTCAGAATGCAGTTTGAGACTACCGCTAGCACAAATAGTTGGAGTGCTCGCGAAAAAGTGGCTGCATTAACTGTTTCGTTGAAAGGTGCTGCCGCTGATGTGCTTCAAACTATCTCAGAAAGTGAGGGAGACTGCTATGAAAGCTTGATGAATGCCGTTCAGCGCAAGTATGGTAGTGAACATCGCAAGCAGATGTACCAAGTAGAGCTACGAACACGTGTACAAAAGAGTGGTGAGTCTCTTCAACAGTTTGCGGCGGAAGTGGAGCGGTTGGCTCATCTTGCCTACCCAGGAGAGATCACTGAGAGGTGTATGATGGACACCTTCGTATATGGCATTCGCGATGCAGAGATAAAGCGTTCTGCGATAACTAATCCGAAAGCTACATATATGGAGACAGTAGCTAGCGCTTTGTTATCAGAGACAGCAGCATTGGTGTGTCGGTCAGAATGCACAGCCCAGAGTCGAGAACAGACAAAGTTTCACGGGCAAATGCTTTACCTGCGGTGATGTGGGGCACATGGCTCGTGATTGTCAGTTGAGATGGAAACGTTATGCAACACACGCTCCGGTAAGATTGCCAAAGCAAGACAAAGTCCGAATTAGGGAATCGGAAAAGATTGTCAAGCCGGGAAATGAACGGACTCCCACAACTGATGGCCCAAGAATCTTCGTTTCTCAGATGGCGCGGAAAAATAACAGCCTAACTGTCAACAGTGTAATAAGCGGAAGAAACGTTGTGGTAACATTGGATACGGGAGCATCACATTCCATAATCAGAAGGGATCTCGTTCGGGGAATCGAGCCGCTTCAGGGAATAAGTTTGCGTACGGCAACTGGAGATGATGCACAGGTACTTGGAAAAGTTACACGGAAAATCACTATCGGCACCACAACAGAGAAGCACGAGTTTATAGTTGCGGATATTGTGGATGAAGTAATCTTAGGTGTGGATTTCATGATTCGGAATGGATTCACACTAGATTTTAAAAGCCGAGTACTGAAATATGCGAACACCGAAATACCGTTATTTATAGGTGATGATAAGTATGGAGTTGTTAAACAAGCCAGTATATCGCGACGGACAAAAATCGCACCCAAGTCAGAGGCAGTTATGCGGGCCAAAATGGGCGGAGATGTTGGGAAGCATAAGAGCCGAATCGTACCAGAAAAAGTAGTGAATATTTCAAATACCGCTGAAACCATAGCGAAAAAGAATGTAAGGTGCCAGAGAATTTCAGCAATTGTAAACTGTGAGAGGCAACCGCGAGTCACGAAAAGCAAGATACGAGCTAATAAAAAGGTACCCGACGATCTAGCGAAAGAATGGTCTAAAGAGTCATCTACAGTACTTCCATGCAGCAATTGTATACCTAAAAAACGAGGACAGTTGAATGAAATTCATGGAAACAGCAGAAATCGTACGCAACTGATGAGTGATAAAAGGAAATCGAGATATGATGTACGAGTAAACTCTAAGGGATTTCAGAAAGGGCAACTAGTTATGCTTCATAATCCGCAAAGGAAAAGTGGATTATCGCCAAAACTGCAAACACACTGGGAAGGACCTTATAAGGTGATAAAACGGATCAACGATGTTAGATACCGCATCCAGTGGACGAGAAATGTCAGGAGCAAAATGAAAGTCGTTCATTTAGAGAGGCTATCTCCTTATAAAGGTTGCAGTACTATCCTTGTTCGGGGCGAACAAGTTTAAGCGGAGGTCACTGAAACGTGATTGCATATCAGTGAAACGGGATTGCATACTTTTAGGATCCCATCTGGAGAATGAGTGAGTCAAAATGCGAACTATTCGAATAAAAGCTTATTCAAGAACCATCTGTCGGTAATATCAAAAAGAATATTCTCGACTTCTGTCGAAGAGGATAGAAGCTTCTAGAAAATACGAGAATAGCGTGGAAGTTTCTACCTCAACCATTCGAAAACTATAAAAGCGACAAGACTGTTCAAAGTCGAATGCAGTAGATCAGAGATCGTGGCAGTGTGTACATCGAGCATTATAATCGAAGCAGCAGTATTTGTAATTGTTATTTTGTAAAGTGATGAAATTCATTAGTAAATAAAGTGACTAATGGTTTGTGAAATAAAGTGCAAATAATAACTAAGTAAACTTTAAGCCTAATATTAAATGTGTAAATAGCAATAATTAAATAAAGCTAATTACTTTAATTTAGCCAGCGATTGTTTGATTACTACACAATCCAGTGGTACGAGTCCGAGTACAGAGAGTTAGAGAAATTGTCAGGAGGGCAATTTTGTAACAGAGTAAATTGTCAAGAGGGCAATTTCGTAACAATTGGTGTCAGAAGTGGGATTGTGTATCTGTAATAAACATGGTTAAATTTGAAAAACTGAGATTGGAGCAGCTCAAGAAGGAGGTTGAGCGCTTAAATTTTGCAAACACAAGGGCTTAAAGCGGAGCTGCAACTGCGATTAAGAAGCGCTTTAGAGGAGCAGGGTATAGACGTCGATGAGCATGAATTCCAATGTGAAGAGCCAACGACATCTCGACACGAAGAAACACTGCAAGAAACTTACTCGGGTAACTTTGACATGAGTGGACTTATTAAGGTTATACAAATGCAGCTACAACAAAGTGCTCAAGCAGCCGAAGAGAGGATGCAGTAGCAGTTACAACAAAATGCTGAATCCGTCGAAAAGAGTGTTGCATCCGGGAAACAGGACGTTGAAAAGAGTGCTGAATCCCTCAAGCAAGCAGTCGATGAGAGGATACAGGAGCGATTACAACAAAATGCTCAAGCTGTCAGAGAGGATGGCAAAAACAGTTACAGCAGCGTGAAATACGACTTGCTCTACTAGCGGAACAGAACTCACAGCAGATGAAAGAAATGTCCGAGATGGTAGACAGGAAGGTTTGTGAAATTGAGACACGGCAGGAATCGTTCGAAAAATCTGTAGAACAAAAATTCATTGCGAACGAGCAAAAGCAGAACGATTTTAAGCAACAAATAGAGCAAAGAATTCACCTACTACAGGAAGGTGCATTGCCTGTGCCAGCTTAATCCTCAATAAAACTGACGCCTCCTACCTATGATGGAACCACAACATTTAGTGTCTTCAGAATGCAGTTTGAGACTACCGCTAACACAAATGGTTGGAGTGCTCGCGAAAAAGTGGCTGCATTAACTGTTTCGTTGAAAGGTGCTGCCGCTGCTGTGCTTCAAACTATCTCAGAAAGTGAGGGAGACTGCTATGAAAGCTTGATGAATGCCGTTCAGCGCAAGTACGGTAGTGAACATCGCAAGCAGATGTACCAAGTAGAGCTACGAACACGTGTACAAAAGAGTGGTGAGTCTCTTCAACAGTTTGCGGCGGAAGTGGAGCGGTTGGCTCATCTTGCCTACCCAGGAGAGATCACTGAGAGGTGTATGATGGACACCTTCGTATATGGCATTCGCGATGCAGAGATAAAGCGTTCTGCGATAACTAATCCGAAAGCTACATATATGGAGACAGTAGCTAGCGCTTTGTTATCAGAGACAGCAGCATTGGTGTGTCGGTCAGAATGCACAGCCCGTCAGATAAGAGTCGAGAACAGACAAAGTTTCAATGGCAAATGCTTTACCTGCGGTGATGTGGGGCACATGGCTCGTGATTGTCAGTTGAGATGGAAACGTTATGCAACACACGCTCCGGTAAGATTGCCAAAGCAAGACAAAGTCCGAATTAGGGAATCGGAAAAGATTGTCAAGCCGGGAAATGAACGGACTCCCACAACTGATGGCCCAAGAATCTTCGTTTCTCAGATGGCGCGGAAAAATAACAGCCTAACTGTCAACAGTGTAATAAGCGGAAGAAACGTTGTGGTAACATTGGATACGGGAGCATCACATTCCATAATCAGAAGGGATCTCGTTCGGGGAATCGAGCCGCTTCAGGGAATAAGTTTGCGTACGGCAACTGGAGATGATGCACAGGTACTTGGAAAAGTTACACGGAAAATCACTATCGGCACCACAACAGTGAAGCACGAGTTTATAGTTGCGGATATTGTGGATGAAGTAATCTTAGGTGTGGATTTCATGATTCGGAATGGATTCACACTAGATTTTAAAAGCCGAGTACTGAAATATGCGAACACCGAAATACCGTTATTTATAGGTGATGATAAGTATGGAGTTGTTAAACAAGCCAATATATCGCGACGGACAAAAATCGCACCCAAGTCAGAGGCAGTTATACGGGCCAAAATGGGCGGAGATGTTGGGAAGCATAAGAGCCGAATCGTACCAGAAAAAGTAGTGAATATTTCAAATACCGCTGAAACCATAGCGAAAAAGAATGTAAGGTGCCAGAGAATTTCAGCAATTGTAAACTGTGAGAGGCAACCGCGAGTCACGAAAAGCAAGATACGAGCTAATAAAAAGGTACCCGACGATCTAGCGAAAGAATGGTCTAAAGAGTCATCTACAGTACTTCCATGCAGCAATTGTATACCTAAAAAACGAGGACAGTTGAATGAAATTCATGGAAACAGCAGAAATCGTACGCAACTGATGAGTGATAAAAGGAAATCGAGATATGATGTACGAGTAAACTCTAAGGGATTTCAGAAAGGGCAACTAGTTATGCTTCATAATCCGCAAAGGAAAAGTGGATTATCGCCAAAACTGCAAACACACTGGGAAGGACCTTATAAGGTGATAAAACGGATCAACGATGTTAGATACCGCATCCAGTGGACGAGAAATGTCAGGAGCAAAATGAAAGTCGTTCATTTAGAGAGGCTATCTCCTTATAAAGGTTGCAGTACTATCCTTGTTCGGGGCGAACAAGTTTAAGCGGAGGTCACTGAAACGTGATTGCATATCAGTGAAACGGGATTGCATACTTTTAGGATCCCATCTGGAGAATGAGTGAGTCAAGATGCGAACTATTCGAATAAAAGCTTATTCAAGAACCATCTGTCGGTAATATCAAAAAGAATATTCTCGACTTCTGTCGAAGAGGATAGAAGCTTCTAGAAAATACGAGAATAGCGTGGAAGTTTCTACCTCAACCATTCGAAAACTATAAAAGCGAAAAGACTGTTCAAAGTCGAATGCAGTAGATCAGAGATCGTGGCAGTGTGTACATCGAGCATTATAATCGAAGCAGCAGTATTTGTAATTGTTATTTTGTAAAGTGATGAAATTCATTAGTAAATAAAGTGACTAATGGTTTGTGAAATAAAGTGCAAATAATAACTAAGTAAACTTTAAGCCTAATATTAAATGTGTAAATAGCAATAATTAAATAAAGCTAATTACTTTAATTTAGCCAGCGATTGTTTGATTACTACACAATCCAGTGGTACGAGTCCGAGTACAGAGAGTTAGAGAAATTGTCAGGAGGGCAATTTTGTAACAGAGTAAATTGTCAAGAGGGCAATTTCGTAACAATTGGTGTCAGAAGTGGGATTGTGTATCTGTAATAAACATGGTTAAATTTGAAAAACTGAGATTGGAGCAGCTCAAGAAGGAGGTTGAGCGCTTAAATTTTGCAAACACAAGGGCTTAAAGCGGAGCTGCAGCTGCGATTAAGAAGCGCTTTAGAGGAGCAGGGTATAGACGTCGATGAGCATGAATTCCAATGTGAAGAGCCAACGACATCTCGACACGAAGAAACACTGCAAGAAACTAACTCGGGTAACTTTGACATGAGTGGACTTATTAAGGTTATACAAATGCAGCTACAACAAAGTGCTCAAGCAGCCGAAGAGAGGATGCAGCAGCAGTTACAACAAAATGCTCAATCCGTCGAAAAGAGTGTTGCATCCGGGAAACAGGACGTTGAAAAGAGTGCTGAATCCCTCAAACAAGCAGTCGATGAGAGGATACAGGAGCGATTACAACAAAATGCTCAAGCTGTCAGAGAGGATGTCAAAAACAGTTACAGCAGAGTGAAATACGACTTGCTCTACTAGCGGAACAGAACTCACAGCAGATGAAAGAAATGTCCGAGATGGTAGACAGGAAGGTTTGTGAAATTGAGACACGGCAGGAATCGTTCGAAAAATCTGTAGAACAAAAATTCATTGCGAACGAGCAAAAGCAGAACGATTTTAAGCAACAAATAGAGCAAAGAATTCACCTACTACAGGAAGGTGCATTGCCTGTGCCAGCTTAATCCTCAATAAAACTGAAGCCTCCTACCTATGATGGAACCACAACATTTAGTGTCTTCAGAATGCAGTTTGAGACTACCGCTAGCACAAATGGTTGGAGTGCTCGCGAAAAAGTGGCTGCATTAACTGTTTCGTTGAAAGGTGCTGCCGCTGCTGTGCTTCAAACTATCTCAGAAAGTGAGGGAGACTGCTATGAAAGCTTGATGAATGCCGTTCAGCGCAAGTATGGTAGTGAACATCGCAAGCAGATGTACCAAGTAGAGCTACGAACACGTGTACAAAAGAGTGGTGAGTCTCTTCAACAGTTTGCGGCGGAAGTGGAGCGGTTGGCTCATCTTGCCTACCCAGGAGAGATCACTGAGAGGTGTATGATGGACACCTTCGTATATGGCATTCGCGATGCAGAGATAAAGCATTCTGCGATAACTAATCCGAAAGCTACATATATGGAGACAGTAGCTAGCGCTTTGTTATCAGAGACAGCAGCATTGGTGTGTCGGTCAGAATGCACAGCCCGTCAGATAAGAGTCGAGGTCAGACAAAGTTTCACGGGCAAATGCTTTACCTGCGGTGATGTGGGGCACATGGCTCGTGATTGTCAGTTGAGATGGAAACGTTATGCAACACACGCTCCGGTAAGATTGCCAAAGCAAGAAAAAGTCCGAATTAGGGAATCGGAAAAGATTGTCAAGCCGGGAAATGAACGGACTCCCACAACTGATGGCCCAAGAATCTTCGTTTCTCAGATGGCGCGGAAAAATAACAGCCTAACTGTCAACAGTGTAATAAGCGGAAGAAACGTTGTGGTAACATTGGATACGGGGGCATCACATTCCATAATCAGAAGGGATCTCGTTCGGGGAATCGAGCCGCTTCAGGGAATAAGTTTGCGTACGGCAACTGGAGATGATGCACAGGTACTTGGAAAAGTTACACGGAAAATCACTATCGGCACCACAACAGTGAAGCACGAGTTTATAGTTGCGGATATTGTGGATGAAGTAATCTTAGGTGTGGATTTCATGATTCGGAATGGATTCACACTAGATTTTAAAAGCCGAGTACTGAAATATGCGAACACCGAAATACCGTTATTTATAGGTGATGATAAGTATGGAGTTGTTAAACAAGCCAATATATCGGGACGGACAAAAATCGCACCCAAGTCAGAGGCAGTTATACGGGCCAAAATGGGCGGAGATGTTGGGAAGCATAAGAGCCGAATCGTACCAGAAAAAGTAGTGAATATTTCAAATACCGCTGAAACCATAGCGAAAAAGAATGTAAGGTGCCAGAGAATTTCAGCAATTGTAAACTGTGAGAGGCAACCGCGAGTCACGAAAAGCAAGATACGAGCTAATAAAAAGGTACCCGACGATCTAGCGAAAGAATGGTCTAAAGAGTCATCTACAGTACTTCCATGCAGCAATTGTATACCTAAAAAACGAGGACAGTTGAATGAAATTCATGGAAACAGCAGAAATCGTACGCAACTGATGAGTGATAAAAGGAAATCGAGATATGATGTACGAGTAAACTCTAAGGGATTTCAGGAAGGGCAACTAGTTATGCTTCATAATCCGCAAAGGAAAAGTGGATTATCGCCAAAACTGCAAACACACTGGGAAGGACCTTATAAGGTGATAAAACGGATCAACGATGTTAGATACCGCATCCAGTGGACGAGAAATGTCAGGAGCAAAATGAAAGTCGTTCATTTAGAGAGGCTATCTCCTTATAAAGGTTGCAGTACTATCCTTGTTCGGGGCGAACAAGTTTAAGCGGAGGTCACTGAAACGTGATTGCATATCAGTGAAACGGGATTGCATACTTTTAGGATCCCATCTGGAGAATGAGTGAGTCAAGATGCGAACTATTCGAATAAAAGCTTATTCAAGAACCATCTGTCGGTAATATCAAAAAGAATATTCTCGACTTCTGTCGAAGAGGATAGAAGCTTCTAGAAAATACGAGAATAGCGTGGAAGTTTCTACCTCAACCATTCGAAAACTATAAAAGCGACAAGACTGTTCAAAGTCGAATGCAGTAGATCAGAGATCGTGGCAGTGTGTACATCGAGCATTATAATCGAAGCAGCAGTATTTGTAATTGTTATTTTGTAAAGTGATGAAATTCATTAGTAAATAAAGTGACTAATGGTTTGTGAAATAAAGTGCAAATAATAACTAAGTAAACTTTAAGCCTAATATTAAATGTGTAAATAGCAATAATTAAATAAAGCTAATTACTTTAATTTAGCCAGCGATTGTTTGATTACTACACAATCCAGTGGTACGAGTCCGAGTACAGAGAGTTAGAGAAATTGTCAGGAGGGCAATTTTGTAACAGAGTAAATTGTCAAGAGGGCAATTTCGTAACAATTGGTGTCAGAAGTGGGATTGTGTATCTGTAATAAACATGGTTAAATTTGAAAAACTGAGATTGGAGCAGCTCAAGAAGGAGGTTGAGCGCTTAAATTTTGCAAACACAAGGGCTTAAAGCGGAGCTGCAACTGCGATTAAGAAGCGCTTTAGAGGAGCAGGGTATAGACGTCGATGAGCATGAATTCCAATGTGAAGAGCCAACGACATCTCGACACGAAGAAACACTGCAAGAAACTAACTCGGGTAACTTTGACATGAGTGGACTTATTAAGGTTATACAAATGCAGCTACAACAAAGTGCTCAAGCAGCCGAAGAGAGGATGCAGCAGCAGTTACAACAAAATGCTGAATCCGTCGAAAAGAGTGTTGCATCCGGGAAACAGGACGTTGAAAAGAGTGCTGAATCCCTCAAGCAAGCAGTCGATGAGAGGATACAGGAGCGATTACAACAAAATGCTCAAGCTGTCAGAGAGGATGTCAAAAACAGTTACAGCAGAGTGAAATACGACTTGCTCTACTAGCGGAACAGAACTCACAGCAGATGAAAGAAATGTCCGAGATGGTAGACAGGAAGGTTTGTGAAATTGAGACACGGCAGGAATCGTTCGAAAAATCTGTAGAACAAAAATTCATTGCGAACGAGCAAAAGCAGAACGATTTTAAGCAACAAATAGAGCAAAGAATTCACCTACTACAGGAAGGTGCATTGCCTGTGCCAGCTTAATCCTCAATAAAACTGACGCCTCCTACCTATGATGGAACCACAACATTTAGTGTCTTCAGAATGCAGTTTGAGACTACCGCTAACACAAATGGTTGGAGTGCTCGCGAAAAAGTGGCTGCATTAACTGTTTCGTTGAAAGGTGCTGCCGCTGCTGTGCTTCAAACTATCTCAGAAAGTGAGGGAGACTGCTATGAAAGCTTGATGAATGCCGTTCAGCGCAAGTATGGTAGTGAACATCGCAAGCAGATGTACCAAGTAGAGCTACGAACACGTGTACAAAAGAGTGGTGAGTCTCTTCAACAGTTTGCGGCGGAAGTGGAGCGGTTGGCTCATCTTGCCTACCCAGGAGAGATCACTGAGAGGTGTATGATGGACACCTTCGTATATGGCATTCGCGATGCAGAGATAAAGCGTTCTGCGATAACTAATCCGAAAGCTACATATATGGAGACAGTAGCTAGCGCTTTGTTATCAGAGACAGCAGCATTGGTGTGTCGGTCAGAATGCACAGCCCGTCAGATAAGAGTCGAGAACAGACAAAGTTTCAATGGCAAATGCTTTACCTGCGGTGATGTGGGGCACATGGCTCGTGATTGTCAGTTGAGATGGAAACGTTATGCAACACACGCTCCGGTAAGATTGCCAAAGCAAGACAAAGTCCGAATTAGGGAATCGGAAAAGATTGTCAAGCCGGAAAATGAACGGACTCCCACAACTGATGGCCCAAGAATCTTCGTTTCTCAGATGGCGCGGAAAAATAACAGCCTAACTGTCAACAGTGTAATAAGCGGAAGAAACGTTGTGGTAACATTGGATACGGGAGCATCACATTCCATAATCAGAAGGGATCTCGTTCGGGGAATCGAGCCGCTTCAGGGAATAAGTTTGCGTACGGCAACTGGAGATGATGCACAGGTACTTGGAAAAGTTACACGGAAAATCACTATCGGCACCACAACAGTGAAGCACGAGTTTATAGTTGCGGATATTGTGGATGAAGTAATCTTAGGTGTGGATTTCATGATTCGGAATGGATTCACACTAGATTTTAAAAGCCGAGTACTGAAATATGCGAACACCGAAATACCGTTATTTATAGGTGATGATAAGTATGGAGTTGTTAAACAAGCCAATATATCGCGACGGACAAAAATCGCACCCAAGTCAGAGGCAGTTATACGGGCCAAAATGGGCGGAGATGTTGGGAAGCATAAGAGCCGAATCGTACCAGAAAAAGTAGTGAATATTTCAAATACCGCTGAAACCATAGCGAAAAAGAATGTAAGGTGCCAGAGAATTTCAGCAATTGTAAACTGTGAGAGGCAACCGCGAGTCACGAAAAGCAAGATACGAGCTAATAAAAAGGTACCCGACGATCTAGCGAAAGAATGGTCTAAAGAGTCATCTACAGTACTTCCATGCAGCAATTGTATACCTAAAAAACGAGGACAGTTGAATGAAATTCATGGAAACAGCAGAAATCGTACGCAACTGATGAGTGATAAAAGGAAATCGAGATATGATGTACGAGTAAACTCTAAGGGATTTCAGAAAGGGCAACTAGTTATGCTTCATAATCCGCAAAGGAAAAGTGGATTATCGCCAAAACTGCAAACACACTGGGAAGGACCTTATAAGGTGATAAAACGGATCAACGATGTTAGATACCGCATCCAGTGGACGAGAATTGTCAGGAGCAAAATGAAAGTCGTTCATTTAGAGAGGCTATCTCCTTATAAAGGTTGCAGTACTATCCTTGTTCGGGGCGAACAAGTTTAAGCGGAGGTCACTGAAACGTGATTGCATATCAGTGAAACGGGATTGCATACTTTTAGGATCCCATCTGGAGAATGAGTGAGTCAAGATGCGAACTATTCGAATAAAAGCTTATTCAAGAACCATCTGTCGGTAATATCAAAAAGAATATTCTCGACTTCTGTCGAAGAGGATAGAAGCTTCTAGAAAATACGAGAATAGCGTGGAAGTTTCTACCTCAACCATTCGAAAACTATAAAAGCGACAAGACTGTTCAAAGTCGAATGCAGTAGATCAGAGATCGTGGCAGTGTGTACATCGAGCATTATAATCGAAGCAGCAGTATTTGTAATTGTTATTTTGTAAAGTGATGAAATTCATTAGTAAATAAAGTGACTAATGGTTTGTGAAATAAAGTGCAAATAATAACTAAGTAAACTTTAAGCCTAATATTAAATGTGTAAATAGCAATAATTAAATAAAGCTAATTACTTTAATTTAGCCAGCGATTGTTTGATTACTACACAATCCAGTGGTACGAGTCCGAGTACAGAGAGTTAGAGAAATTGTCAGGAGGGCAATTTTGTA
The DNA here is from genome assembly GCA_920105625.2 of Clusia tigrina. Classification (NCBI taxonomy): domain Eukaryota; kingdom Metazoa; phylum Arthropoda; class Insecta; order Diptera; family Clusiidae; genus Clusia; species Clusia tigrina. The sequence goes on from OV050030.1 coordinate 327,395,754, forward strand.
ACAGAGTAAATTGTCAAGAGGGCAATTTCGTAACAATTGGTGTCAGAAGTGGGATTGTGTATCTGTAATAAACATGGTTAAATTTGAAAAACTGAGATTGGAGCAGCTCAAGAAGGAGGTTGAGCGCTTAAATTTTGCAAACACAAGGGCTTAAAGCGGAGCTGCAGCTGCGATTAAGAAGCGCTTTAGAGGAGCAGGGTATAGACGTCGATGAGCATGAATTCCAATGTGAAGAGCCAACGACATCTCGACACGAAGAAACACTGCAAGAAACTAACTCGGGTAACTTTGACATGAGTGGACTTATTAAGGTTATACAAATGCAGCTACAACAAAGTGCTCAAGCAGCCGAAGAGAGGATGCAGCAGCAGTTACAACAAAATGCTGAATCCGTCGAAAATAGTGTTGCATCCGGGAAACAGGACGTTGAAAAGAGTGCTGAATCCCTCAAGCAAGCAGTCGATGAGAGGATACAGGAGCGATTACAACAAAATGCTCAAGCTGTCAGAGAGGATGTCAAAAACAGTTACAGCAGAGTGAAATACGACTTGCTCTACTAGCGGAACAGAACTCATAGCAGATGAAAGAAATGTCCGAGATGGTAGACAGGAAGGTTTGTGAAATTGAGACACGGCAGGAATCGTTCGAAAAATCTGTAGAACAAAAATTCATTGCGAACGAGCAAAAGCAGAACGATTTTAAGCAACAAATAGAGCAAAGAATTCACCTACTACAGGAAGGTGCATTGCCTGTGCCAGCTTAATCCTCAATAAAACTGACGCCTCCTACCTATGATGGAACCACAACATTTAGTGTCTTCAGAATGCAGTTTGAGACTACCGCTAACACAAATGGTTGGAGTGCTCGCGAAAAAGTGGCTGCATTAACTGTTTCGTTGAAAGGTGCTGCCGCTGCTGTGCTTCAAACTATCTCAGAAAGTGAGGGAGACTGCTATGAAAGCTTGATGAATGCCGTTCAGCGCAAGTGAACATCGCAAGCAGATGTACCAAGTAGAGCTACGAACACGTGTACAAAAGAGTGGTGAGTCTCTTCAACAGTTTGCGGCGGAAGTGGAGCGGTTGGCTCATCTTGCCTACCCAGGAGAGATCACTGAGAGGTGTATGATGGACACCTTCGTATATGGCATTCGCGATGCAGAGATAAAGCGTTCTGCGATAACTAATCCGAAAGCTACATATATGGAGACAGTAGCTAGCGCTTTGTTATCAGAGACAGCAGCATTGGTGTGTCGGTCAGAATGCACAGCCCGTCAGATAAGAGTCGAGAACAGACAAAGTTTCAATGGCAAATGCTTTACCTGCGGTGATGTGGGGCACATGGCTCGTGATTGCCAGTTGAGATGGAAACGTTATGCAACACACGCTCCGGTAAGATTGCCAAAGCAAGACAAAGTCCGAATTAGGGAATCGGAAAAGATTGTCAAGCCGGGAAATGAACGGACTCCCACAACTGATGGCCCAAGAATCTTCGTTTCTCAGATGGCGCGGAAAAATAACAGCCTAACTGTCAACAGTGTAATAAGCGGAAGAAACGTTGTGGTAACATTGGATACGGGAGCATCACATTCCATAATCAGAAGGGATCTCGTTCGGGGAATCGAGCCGCTTCAGGGAATAAGTTTGCATACGGCAACTGGAGATGATGCACAGGTACTTGGAAAAGTTACACGGAAAATCACTATCGGCACCACAACAGTGAAGCACGAGTTTATAGTTGCGGATATTGTGGATGAAGTAATCTTAGGTGTGGATTTCATGATTCGGAATGGATTCACACTAGATTTTAAAAGCCGAGTACTGAAATATGCGAACACCGAAATACCGTTATTTATAGGTGATGATAAGTATGGAGTTGTTAAACAAGCCAATATATCGCGACGGACAAAAATCGCACCCAAGTCAGAGGCAGTTATACGGGCCAAAATGGGCGGAGATGTTGGGAAGCATAAGAGCCGAATCGTACCAGAAAAAGTAGTGAATATTTCAAATACCGCTGAAACCATAGCGAAAAAGAATGTAAGGTGCCAGAGAATTTCAGCAATTGTAAACTGTGAGAGGCAACCGCGAGTCACGAAAAGCAAGATACGAGCTAATAAAAAGGTACCCTACGATCTAGCGAAAGAATGGTCTAAAGAGTCATCTACAGTACTTCCATGCAGCAATTGTATACCTAAAAAACGAGGACAGTTGAATGAAATTCATGGAAACAGCAGAAATCGTACGCAACTGATGAGTGATAAAAGGAAATCGAGATATGATGTACGAGTAAACTCTAAGGGATTTCAGAAAGGGCAACTAGTTATGCTTCATAATCCGCAAAGGAAAAGTGGATTATCGCCAAAACTGCAAACACACTGGGAAGGACCTTATAAGGTGATAAAACGGATCAACGATGTTAGATACCGCATCCAGTGGACGAGAATTGTCAGGAGCAAAATGAAAGTCGTTCATTTAGAGAGGCTATCTCCTTATAAAGGTTGCAGTACTATCCTTGTTCGGGGCGAACAAGTTTAAGCGGAGGTCACTGAAACGTGATTGCATATCAGTGAAACGGGATTGCATACTTTTAGGATCCCATCTGGAGAATGAGTGAGTCAAAATGCGAACTATTCGAATAAAAGCTTATTCAAGAACCATCTGTCGGTAATATCAAAAAGAATATTCTCGACTTCTGTCGAAGAGGATAGAAGCTTCTAGAAAATACGAGAATAGCGTGGAAGTTTCTACCTCAACCATTCGAAAACTATAAAAGCGACAAGACTGTTCAAAGTCGAATGGAGTAGATCAGAGATCGTGGCAGTGTGTACATCGAGCATTATAATCGAAGCAGCAGTATTTGTAATTGTTATTTTGTAAAGTGATGAAATTCATTAGTAAATAAAGTGACTAATGGTTTGTGAAATAAAGTGCAAATAATAACTAAGTAAACTTTAAGCCTAATATTAAATGTGTAAATAGCAATAATTAAATAAAGCTAATTACTTTAATTTAGCCAGCGATTGTTTGATTACTACACAATCCAGTGGTACGAGTCCGAGTACAGAGAGTTAGAGAAATTGTCAGGAGGGCAGTTTTGTAACAGAGTAAATTGTCAAGAGGGCAATTTCGTAACAATTGGTGTCAGAAGTGGGATTGTGTATCTGTAATAAACATGGTTAAATTTGAAAAACTGAGATTGGAGCAGCTCAAGAAGGAGGTTGAGCGCTTAAATTTTGCAAACACAAGGGCTTAAAGCGGAGCTGCAACTGCGATTAAGAAGCGCTTTAGAGGAGCAGGGTATAGACGTCGATGAGCATGAATTCCAATATGAAGAGCCAACGACATCTCGACACGAAGAAACACTGCAAGAAACTAACTCGGGTAACTTTGACATGAGTGGACTTATTAAGGTTATACAAATGCAGCTACAACAAAGTGCTCAAGCAGCCGAAGAGAGGATGCAGCAGCAGTTACAACAAAATGCTGAAAACTGCACAGGTACTTGGAAAAGTTACACGGAACATCACTATCGGCACCACAACAGTGAAGCACGAGTTTATAGTTGCGGATATTGTGGATGAAGTAATCTTAGGTGTGGATTTCATGATTCGGAATGGATTCACACTAGATTTTAAAAGCCGAGTACTGAAATATGCGAACACCGAAATACCGTTATTTATAGGTGATGATAAGTATGGAGTTGTTAAACAAGCCAATATATCGCGACGGACAAAAATCGCACCCAAGTCAGAGGCAGTTATACGGGTCAAAATGGGCGGAGATGTTGGGAAGCATAAGAGCCGAATCGTACAAGAAAAAGTAGTGAATATTTCAAATACCGCTGAAACCATAGCGAAAAAGAATGTAAGGTGCCAGAGAATTTCAGCAATTGTAAACTGTGAGAGGCAACCGCGAGTCACGAAAAGCAAGATACGAGCTAATAAAAAGGTACCCGACGATCTAGCGAAAGAATGGTCTAAAGAGTCATCTACAGTACTTCCATGCAGCAATTGTATACCTAAAAAACGAGGACAGTTGAATGAAATTCATGGAAACAGCAGAAATCGTACGCAACTGATGAGTGATAAAAGGAAATCGAGATATGATGTACGAGTAAACTCTAAGGGATTTCAGAAAGGGCAACTAGTTATGCTTCATAATCCGCAAAGGAAAAGTGGATTATCGCCAAAACTGCAAACACACTGGGAAGGACCTTATAAGGTGATAAAACGGATCAACGATGTTAGATACCGCATCCAGTGGACGAGAATTGTCAGGAGCAAAATGAAAGTCGTTCATTTAGAGAGGCTATCTCCTTATAAAGGTTGCAGTACTATCCTTGTTCGGGGCGAACAAGTTTAAGCGGAGGTCACTGAAACGTGATTGCATATCAGTGAAACGGGATTGCATACTTTTAGGATCCCATCTGGAGAATGAGTGAGTCAAGATGCGAACTATTCGAATAAAAGCTTATTCAAGAACCATCTGTCGGTAATATCAAAAAGAATATTCTCGACTTCTGTCGAAGAGGATAGAAGCTTCTAGAAAATACGAGAATAGCGTGGAAGTTTCTACCTCAACCATTCGAAAACTATAAAAGCGACAAGACTGTTCAAAGTCGAATGCAGTAGATCAGAGATCGTGGCAGTGTGTACATCGAGCATTATAATCGAAGCAGCAGTATTTGTAATTGTTATTTTGTAAAGTGATGAAATTCATTAGTAAATAAAGTGACTAATGGTTTGTGAAATAAAGTGCAAATAATAACTAAGTAAACTTTAAGCCTAATATTAAATGTGTAAATAGCAATAATTAAATAAAGCTAATTACTTTAATTTAGCCAGCGATTGTTTGATTACTACACAATCCAGTGGTACGAGTCCGAGTACAGAGAGTTAGAGAAATTGTCAGGAGGGCAATTTTGTAACAGAGTAAATTGTCAAGAGGGCAATTTCGTAACAATTGGTGTCAGAAGTGGGATTGTGTATCTGTAATAAACATGGTTAAATTTGAAAAACTGAGATTGGAGCAGCTCAAGAAGGAGGTTGAGCGCTTAAATTTTGCAAACACAAGGGCTTAAAGCGGAGCTGCAGCTGCGATTAAGAAGCGCTTTAGAGGAGCAGGGTATAGACGTCGATGAGCATGAATTCCAATGTGAAGAGCCAACGACATCTCGACACGAAGAAACACTGCAAGAAACTAACTCGGGTAACTTTGACATGAGTGGACTTATTAAGGTTATACAAATGCAGCTACAACAAAGTGCTCAAGCAGCCGAAGAGAGGATGCAGCAGCAGTTACAACAAAATGCTCAATCCGTCGAAAAGAGTGTTGCATCCGGGAAACAGGACGTTGAAAAGAGTGCTGAATCCCTCAAACAAGCAGTCGATGAGAGGATACAGGAGCGATTACAACAAAATGCTCAAGCTGTCAGAGAGGATGTCAAAAACAGTTACAGCAGAGTGAAATACGACTTGCTCTACTAGCGGAACAGAACTCACAGCAGATGAAAGAAATGTCCGAGATGGTAGACAGGAAGGTTTGTGAAATTGAGACACGGCAGGAATCGTTCGAAAAATCTGTAGAACAAAAATTCATTGCGAACGAGCAAAAGCAGAACGATTTTAAGCAACAAATAGAGCAAAGAATTCACCTACTACAGGAAGGTGCATTGCCTGTGCCAGCTTAATCCTCAATAAAACTGAAGCCTCCTACCTATGATGGAACCACAACATTTAGTGTCTTCAGAATGCAGTTTGAGACTACCGCTAGCACAAATGGTTGGAGTGCTCGCGAAAAAGTGGCTGCATTAACTGTTTCGTTGAAAGGTGCTGCCGCTGCTGTGCTTCAAACTATCTCAGAAAGTGAGGGAGACTGCTATGAAAGCTTGATGAATGCCGTTCAGCGCAAGTATGGTAGTGAACATCGCAAGCAGATGTACCAAGTAGAGCTACGAACACGTGTACAAAAGAGTGGTGAGTCTCTTCAACAGTTTGCGGCGGAAGTGGAGCGGTTGGCTCATCTTGCCTACCCAGGAGAGATCACTGAGAGGTGTATGATGGACACCTTCGTATATGGCATTCGCGATGCAGAGATAAAGCATTCTGCGATAACTAATCCGAAAGCTACATATATGGAGACAGTAGCTAGCGCTTTGTTATCAGAGACAGCAGCATTGGTGTGTCGGTCAGAATGCACAGCCCGTCAGATAAGAGTCGAGGTCAGACAAAGTTTCACGGGCAAATGCTTTACCTGCGGTGATGTGGGGCACATGGCTCGTGATTGTCAGTTGAGATGGAAACGTTATGCAACACACGCTCCGGTAAGATTGCCAAAGCAAGAAAAAGTCCGAATTAGGGAATCGGAAAAGATTGTCAAGCCGGGAAATGAACGGACTCCCACAACTGATGGCCCAAGAATCTTCGTTTCTCAGATGGCGCGGAAAAATAACAGCCTAACTGTCAACAGTGTAATAAGCGGAAGAAACGTTGTGGTAACATTGGATACGGGGGCATCACATTCCATAATCAGAAGGGATCTCGTTCGGGGAATCGAGCCGCTTCAGGGAATAAGTTTGCGTACGGCAACTGGAGATGATGCACAGGTACTTGGAAAAGTTACACGGAAAATCACTATCGGCACCACAACAGTGAAGCACGAGTTTATAGTTGCGGATATTGTGGATGAAGTAATCTTAGGTGTGGATTTCATGATTCGGAATGGATTCACACTAGATTTTAAAAGCCGAGTACTGAAATATGCGAACACCGAAATACCGTTATTTATAGGTGATGATAAGTATGGAGTTGTTAAACAAGCCAATATATCGGGACGGACAAAAATCGCACCCAAGTCAGAGGCAGTTATACGGGCCAAAATGGGCGGAGATGTTGGGAAGCATAAGAGCCGAATCGTACCAGAAAAAGTAGTGAATATTTCAAATACCGCTGAAACCATAGCGAAAAAGAATGTAAGGTGCCAGAGAATTTCAGCAATTGTAAACTGTGAGAGGCAACCGCGAGTCACGAAAAGCAAGATACGAGCTAATAAAAAGGTACCCGACGATCTAGCGAAAGAATGGTCTAAAGAGTCATCTACAGTACTTCCATGCAGCAATTGTATACCTAAAAAACGAGGACAGTTGAATGAAATTCATGGAAACAGCAGAAATCGTACGCAACTGATGAGTGATAAAAGGAAATCGAGATATGATGTACGAGTAAACTCTAAGGGATTTCAGGAAGGGCAACTAGTTATGCTTCATAATCCGCAAAGGAAAAGTGGATTATCGCCAAAACTGCAAACACACTGGGAAGGACCTTATAAGGTGATAAAACGGATCAACGATGTTAGATACCGCATCCAGTGGACGAGAAATGTCAGGAGCAAAATGAATGTCGTTCATTTAGAGAGGCTATCTCCTTATAAAGGTTGCAGTACTATCCTTGTTCGGGGCGAACAAGTTTAAGCGGAGGTCACTGAAACGTGATTGCATATCAGTGAAACGGGATTGCATACTTTTAGGATCCCATCTGGAGAATGAGTGAGTCAAGATGCGAACTATTCGAATAAAAGCTTATTCAAGAACCATCTGTCGGTAATATCAAAAAGAATATTCTCGACTTCTGTCGAAGAGGATAGAAGCTTCTAGAAAATACGAGAATAGCGTGGAAGTTTCTACCTCAACCATTCGAAAACTATAAAAGCGACAAGACTGTTCAAAGTCGAATGCAGTAGATCAGAGATCGTGGCAGTGTGTACATCGAGCATTATAATCGAAGCAGCAGTATTTGTAATTGTTATTTTGTAAAGTGATGAAATTCATTAGTAAATAAAGTGACTAATGGTTTGTGAAATAAAGTGCAAATAATAACTAAGTAAACTTTAAGCCTAATATTAAATGTGTAAATAGCAATAATTAAATAAAGCTAATTACTTTAATTTAGCCAGCGATTGTTTGATTACTACACAATCCAGTGGTACGAGTCCGAGTACAGAGAGTTAGAGAAATTGTCAGGAGGGCAATTTTGTAACAGAGTAAATTGTCAAGAGGGCAATTTCGTAACAATTGGTGTCAGAAGTGGGATTGTGTATCTGTAATAAACATGGTTAAATTTGAAAAACTGAGATTGGAGCAGCTCAAGAAGGAGGTTGAGCGCTTAAATTTTGCAAACACAAGGGCTTAAAGCGGAGCTGCAACTGCGATTAAGAAGCGCTTTAGAGGAGCAGGGTATAGACGTCGATGAGCATGAATTCCAATGTGAAGAGCCAACGACATCTCGACACGAAGAAACACTGCAAGAAACTAACTCGGGTAACTTTGACATGAGTGGACTTATTAAGGTTATACAAATGCAGCTACAACAAAGTGCTCAAGCAGCCGAAGAGAGGATGCAGCAGCAGTTACAACAAAATGCTGAATCCGTCGAAAAGAGTGTTGCATCCGGGAAACAGGACGTTGAAAAGAGTGCTGAATCCCTCAAGCAAGCAGTCGATGAGAGGATACAGGAGCGATTACAACAAAATGCTCAAGCTGTCAGAGAGGATGTCAAAAACAGTTACAGCAGAGTGAAATACGACTTGCTCTACTAGCGGAACAGAACTCACAGCAGATGAAAGAAATGTCCGAGATGGTAGACAGGAAGGTTTGTGAAATTGAGACACGGCAGGAATCGTTCGAAAAATCTGTAGAACAAAAATTCATTGCGAACGAGCAAAAGCAGAACGATTTTAAGCAACAAATAGAGCAAAGAATTCACCTACTACAGGAAGGTGCATTGCCTGTGCCAGCTTAATCCTCAATAAAACTGACGCCTCCTACCTATGATGGAACCACAACATTTAGTGTCTTCAGAATGCAGTTTGAGACTACCGCTAACACAAATGGTTGGAGTGCTCGCGAAAAAGTGGCTGCATTAACTGTTTCGTTGAAAGGTGCTGCCGCTGCTGTGCTTCAAACTATCTCAGAAAGTGAGGGAGACTGCTATGAAAGCTTGATGAATGCCGTTCAGCGCAAGTATGGTAGTGAACATCGCAAGCAGATGTACCAAGTAGAGCTACGAACACGTGTACAAAAGAGTGGTGAGTCTCTTCAACAGTTTGCGGCGGAAGTGGAGCGGTTGGCTCATCTTGCCTACCCAGGAGAGATCACTGAGAGGTGTATGATGGACACCTTCGTATATGGCATTCGCGATGCAGAGATAAAGCGTTCTGCGATAACTAATCCGAAAGCTACATATATGGAGACAGTAGCTAGCGCTTTGTTATCAGAGACAGCAGCATTGGTGTGTCGGTCAGAATGCACAGCCCGTCAGATAAGAGTCGAGAACAGACAAAGTTTCAATGGCAAATGCTTTACCTGCGGTGATGTGGGGCACATGGCTCGTGATTGTCAGTTGAGATGGAAACGTTATGCAACACACGCTCCGGTAAGATTGCCAAAGCAAGACAAAGTCCGAATTAGGGAATCGGAAAAGATTGTCAAGCCGGGAAATGAACGGACTCCCACAACTGATGGCCCAAGAATCTTCGTTTCTCAGATGGCGCGGAAAAATAACAGCCTAACTGTCAACAGTGTAATAAGCGGAAGAAACGTTGTGGTAACATTGGATACGGGAGCATCACATTCCATAATCAGAAGGGATCTCGTTCGGGGAATCGAGCCGCTTCAGGGAATAAGTTTGCGTACGGCAACTGGAGATGATGCACAGGTACTTGGAAAAGTTACACGGAAAATCACTATCGGCACCACAACAGTGAAGCACGAGTTTATAGTTGCGGATATTGTGGATGAAGTAATCTTAGGTGTGGATTTCATGATTCGGAATGGATTCACACTAGATTTTAAAAGCCGAGTACTGAAATATGCGAACACCGAAATACAAAAATCGCACCCAAGTCAGAGGCAGTTATACGGGCCAAAATGGGCGGAGATGTTGGGAAGCATAAGAGCCGAATCGTACCAGAAAAAGTAGTGAATATTTCAAATACCGCTGAAACCATAGCGAAAAAGAATGTAAGGTGCCAGAGAATTTCAGCAATTGTAAACTGTGAGAGGCAACCGCGAGTCACGAAAAGCAAGATACGAGCTAATAAAAAGGTACCCGACGATCTAGCGAAAGAATGGTCTAAAGAGTCATCTACAGTACTTCCATGCAGCAATTGTATACCTAAAAAACGAGGACAGTTGAATGAAATTCATGGAAACAGCAGAAATCGTACGCAACTGATGAGTGATAAAAGGAAATCGAGATATGATGTACGAGTAAACTCTAAGGGATTTCAGAAAGGGCAACTAGTTATGCTTCATAATCCGCAAAGGAAAAGTGGATTATCGCCAAAACTGCAAACACACTGGGAAGGACCTTATAAGGTGATAAAACGGATCAACGATGTTAGATACCGCATCCAGTGGACGAGAATTGTCAGGAGCAAAATGAAAGTCGTTCATTTAGAGAGGCTATCTCCTTATAAAGGTTGCAGTACTATCCTTGTTCGGGGCGAACAAGTTTAAGCGGAGGTCACTGAAACGTGATTGCATATCAGTGAAACGGGATTGCATACTTTTAGGATCCCATCTGGAGAATGAGTGAGTCAAGATGCGAACTATTCGAATAAAAGCTTATTCAAGAACCATCTGTCGGTAATATCAAAAAGAATATTCTCGACTTCTGCCGAAGAGGATAGAAGCTTCTAGAAAATACGAGAATAGCGTGGAAGTTTCTACCTCAACCATTCGAAAACTATAAAAGCGACAAGACTGTTCAAAGTCGAATGCAGTAGATCAGAGATCGTGGCAGTGTGTACATCGAGCATTATAATCGAAGCAGCAGTATTTGTAATTGTTATTTTGTAAAGTGATGAAATTCATTAGTAAATAAAGTGACTAATGGTTTGTGAAATAAAGTGCAAATAATAACTAAGTAAACTTTAAGCCTAATATTAAATGTGTAAATAGCAATAATTAAATAAAGCTAATTACTTTAATTTAGCCAGCGATTGTTTGATTACTACACAATCCAGTGGTACGAGTCCGAGTACAGAGAGTTAGAGAAATTGTCAGGAGGGCAATTTTGTAACAGAGTAAATTGTCAAGAGGGCAATTTCGTAACAATTGGTGTCAGAAGTGGGATTGTGTATCTGTAATAAACATGGTTAAATTTGAAAAACTGAGATTGGAGCAGCTCAAGAAGGAGGTTGAGCGCTTAAATTTTGCAAACACAAGGGCTTAAAGCGGAGCTGCAGCTGCGATTAAGAAGCGCTTTAGAGGAGCAGGGTATAGACGTCGATGAGCATGAATTCCAATGTGAAGAGCCAACGACATCTCGACACGAAGAAACACTGCAAGAAACTAACTCGGGTAACTTTGACATGAGTGGACTTATTAAGGTTATACAAATGCAGCTACAACAAAGTGCTCAAGCAGCCGAAGAGAGGATGCAGCAGCAGTTACAACAAAATGCTGAATCCGTCGAAAATAGTGTTGCATCCGGGAAACAGGACGTTGAAAAGAGTGCTGAATCCCTCAAGCAAGCAGTCGATGAGAGGATACAGGAGCGATTACAACAAAATGCTCAAGCTGTCAGAGAGGATGTCAAAAACAGTTACAGCAGAGTGAAATACGACTTGCTCTACTAGCGGAACAGAACTCATAGCAGATGAAAGAAATGTCCGAGATGGTAGACAGGAAGGTTTGTGAAATTGAGACACGGCAGGAATCGTTCGAAAAATCTGTAGAACAAAAATTCATTGCGAACGAGCAAAAGCAGAACGATTTTAAGCAACAAATAGAGCAAAGAATTCACCTACTACAGGAAGGTGCATTGCCTGTGCCAGCTTAATCCTCAATAAAACTGACGCCTCCTACCTATGATGGAACCACAACATTTAGTGTCTTCAGAATGCAGTTTGAGACTACCGCTAACACAAATGGTTGGAGTGCTCGCGAAAAAGTGGCTGCATTAACTGTTTCGTTGAAAGGTGCTGCCGCTGCTGTGCTTCAAACTATCTCAGAAAGTGAGGGAGACTGCTATGAAAGCTTGATGAATGCCGTTCAGCGCAAGTATGGTAGTGAACATCGCAAGCAGATGTACCAAGTAGAGCTACGAACACGTGTACAAAAGAGTGGTGAGTCTCTTCAACAGTTTGCGGCGGAAGTGGAGCGGTTGGCTCATCTTGCCTACCCAGGAGAGATCACTGAGAGGTGTATGATGGACACCTTCGTATATGGCATTCGCGATGCAGAGATAAAGCGTTCTGCGATAACTAATCCGAAAGCTACATATATGGAGACAGTAGCTAGCGCTTTGTTATCAGAGACAGCAGCATTGGTGTGTCGGTCAGAATGCACAGCCCGTCAGATAAGAGTCGAGAACAGACAAAGTTTCAATGGCAAATGCTTTACCTGCGGTGATGTGGGGCACATGGCTCGTGATTGCCAGTTGAGATGGAAACGTTATGCAACACACGCTCCGGTAAGATTGCCAAAGCAAGACAAAGTCCGAATTAGGGAATCGGAAAAGATTGTCAAGCCGGGAAATGAACGGACTCCCACAACTGATGGCCCAAGAATCTTCGTTTCTCAGATGGCGCGGAAAAATAACAGCCTAACTGTCAACAGTGTAATAAGCGGAAGAAACGTTGTGGTAACATTGGATACGGGAGCATCACATTCCATAATCAGAAGGGATCTCGTTCGGGGAATCGAGCCGCTTCAGGGAATAAGTTTGCATACGGCAACTGGAGATGATGCACAGGTACTTGGAAAAGTTACACGGAAAATCACTATCGGCACCACAACAGTGAAGCACGAGTTTATAGTTGCGGATATTGTGGATGAAGTAATCTTAGGTGTGGATTTCATGATTCGGAATGGATTCACACTAGATTTTAAAAGCCGAGTACTGAAATATGCGAACACCGAAATACCGTTATTTATAGGTGATGATAAGTATGGAGTTGTTAAACAAGCCAATATATCGCGACGGACAAAAATCGCACCCAAGTCAGAGGCAGTTATACGGGCCAAAATGGGCGGAGATGTTGGGAAGCATAAGAGCCGAATCGTACCAGAAAAAGTAGTGAATATTTCAAATACCGCTGAAACCATAGCGAAAAAGAATGTAAGGTGCCAGAGAATTTCAGCAATTGTAAACTGTGAGAGGCAACCGCGAGTCACGAAAAGCAAGATACGAGCTAATAAAAAGGTACCCTACGATCTAGCGAAAGAATGGTCTAAAGAGTCATCTACAGTACTTCCATGCAGCAATTGTATACCTAAAAAACGAGGACAGTTGAATGAAATTCATGGAAACAGCAGAAATCGTACGCAACTGATGAGTGATAAAAGGAAATCGAGATATGATGTACGAGTAAACTCTAAGGGATTTCAGAAAGGGCAACTAGTTATGCTTCATAATCCGCAAAGGAAAAGTGGATTATCGCCAAAACTGCAAACACACTGGGAAGGACCTTATAAGGTGATAAAACGGATCAACGATGTTAGATACCGCATCCAGTGGACGAGAATTGTCAGGAGCAAAATGAAAGTCGTTCATTTAGAGAGGCTATCTCCTTATAAAGGTTGCAGTACTATCCTTGTTCGGGGCGAACAAGTTTAAGCGGAGGTCACTGAAACGTGATTGCATATCAGTGAAACGGGATTGCATACTTTTAGGATCCCATCTGGAGAATGAGTGAGTCAAAATGCGAACTATTCGAATAAAAGCTTATTCAAGAACCATCTGTCGGTAATATCAAAAAGAATATTCTCGACTTCTGTCGAAGAGGATAGAAGCTTCTAGAAAATACGAGAATAGCGTGGAAGTTTCTACCTCAACCATTCGAAAACTATAAAAGCGACAAGACTGTTCAAAGTCGAATGCAGTAGATCAGAGATCGTGGCAGTGTGTACATCGAGCATTATAATCGAAGCAGCAGTATTTGTAATTGTTATTTTGTAAAGTGATGAAATTCATTAGTAAATAAAGTGACTAATGGTTTGTGAAATAAAGTGCAAATAATAACTAAGTAAACTTTAAGCCTAATATTAAATGTGTAAATAGCAATAATTAAATAAAGCTAATTACTTTAATTTAGCCAGCGATTGTTTGATTACTACACAATCCAGTGGTACGAGTCCGAGTACAGAGAGTTAGAGAAATTGTCAGGAGGGCAGTTTTGTAACAGAGTAAATTGTCAAGAGGGCAATTTCGTAACAATTGGTGTCAGAAGTGGGATTGTGTATCTGTAATAAACATGGTTAAATTTGAAAAACTGAGATTGGAGCAGCTCAAGAAGGAGGTTGAGCGCTTAAATTTTGCAAACACAAGGGCTTAAAGCGGAGCTGCAACTGCGATTAAGAAGCGCTTTAGAGGAGCAGGGTATAGACGTCGATGAGCATGAATTCCAATATGAAGAGCCAACGACATCTCGACACGAAGAAACACTGCAAGAAACTAACTCGGGTAACTTTGACATGAGTGGACTTATTAAGGTTATACAAATGCAGCTACAACAAAGTGCTCAAGCAGCCGAAGAGAGGATGCAGCAGCAGTTACAACAAAATGCTGAAAACTGCACAGGTACTTGGAAAAGTTACACGGAACATCACTATCGGCACCACAACAGTGAAGCACGAGTTTATAGTTGCGGATATTGTGGATGAAGTAATCTTAGGTGTGGATTTCATGATTCGGAATGGATTCACACTAGATTTTAAAAGCCGAGTACTGAAATATGCGAACACCGAAATACCGTTATTTATAGGTGATGATAAGTATGGAGTTGTTAAACAAGCCAATATATCGCGACGGACAAAAATCGCACCCAAGTCAGAGGCAGTTATACGGGTCAAAATGGGCGGAGATGTTGGGAAGCATAAGAGCCGAATCGTACAAGAAAAAGTAGTGAATATTTCAAATACCGCTGAAACCATAGCGAAAAAGAATGTAAGGTGCCAGAGAATTTCAGCAATTGTAAACTGTGAGAGGCAACCGCGAGTCACGAAAAGCAAGATACGAGCTAATAAAAAGGTACCCGACGATCTAGCGAAAGAATGGTCTAAAGAGTCATCTACAGTACTTCCATGCAGCAATTGTATACCTAAAAAACGAGGACAGTTGAATGAAATTCATGGAAACAGCAGAAATCGTACGCAACTGATGAGTGATAAAAGGAAATCGAGATATGATGTACGAGTAAACTCTAAGGGATTTCAGAAAGGGCAACTAGTTATGCTTCATAATCCGCAAAGGAAAAGTGGATTATCGCCAAAACTGCAAACACACTGGGAAGGACCTTATAAGGTGATAAAACGGATCAACGATGTTAGATACCGCATCCAGTGGACGAGAATTGTCAGGAGCAAAATGAAAGTCGTTCATTTAGAGAGGCTATCTCCTTATAAAGGTTGCAGTACTATCCTTGTTCGGGGCGAACAAGTTTAAGCGGAGGTCACTGAAACGTGATTGCATATCAGTGAAACGGGATTGCATACTTTTAGGATCCCATCTGGAGAATGAGTGAGTCAAGATGCGAACTATTCGAATAAAAGCTTATTCAAGAACCATCTGTCGGTAATATCAAAAAGAATATTCTCGACTTCTGTCGAAGAGGATAGAAGCTTCTAGAAAATACGAGAATAGCGTGGAAGTTTCTACCTCAACCATTCGAAAACTATAAAAGCGACAAGACTGTTCAAAGTCGAATGCAGTAGATCAGAGATCGTGGCAGTGTGTACATCGAGCATTATAATCGAAGCAGCAGTATTTGTAATTGTTATTTTGTAAAGTGATGAAATTCATTAGTAAATAAAGTGACTAATGGTTTGTGAAATAAAGTGCAAATAATAACTAAGTAAACTTTAAGCCTAATATTAAATGTGTAAATAGCAATAATTAAATAAAGCTAATTACTTTAATTTAGCCAGCGATTGTTTGATTACTACATAATCCAGTGGTACGAGTCCGAGTACAGAGAGTTAGAGAAATTGTCAGGAGGGCAATTTTGTAACAGAGTAAATTGTCAAGAGGGCAATTTCGTAACAATTGGTGTCAGAAGTGGGATTGTGTATCTGTAATAAACATGGTTAAATTTGAAAAACTGAGATTGGAGCAGCTCAAGAAGGAGGTTGAGCGCTTAAATTTTGCAAACACAAGGGCTTAAAGCGGAGCTGCAGCTGCGATTAAGAAGCGCTTTAGAGGAGCAGGGTATAGACGTCGATGAGCATGAATTCCAATGTGAAGAGCCAACGACATCTCGACACGAAGAAACACTGCAAGAAACTAACTCGGGTAACTTTGACATGAGTGGACTTATTAAGGTTATACAAATGCAGCTACAACAAAGTGCTCAAGCAGCCGAAGAGAGGATGCAGCAGCAGTTACAACAAAATGCTGAATCCGTCGAAAAGAGTGTTGCATCCGTTAAACAGGACGTTGAAAAGAGTGCTGAATCCCTCAAGCAAGCAGTCGATGAGAGGATACAGGAGCGATTACAACAAAATGCTCAAGCTGTCAGAGAGGATGTCAAAAACAGTTACAGCAGAGTGAAATACGACTTGCTCTACTAGCGGAACAGAACTCATAGCAGATGAAAGAAATGTCCGAGATGGTAGACAGGAAGGTTTGTGAAATTGAGACACGGCAGGAATCGTTCGAAAAATCTGTAGAACAAAAATTCATTGCGAACGAGCAAAAGCAGAACGATTTTAAGCAACAAATAGAGCAAAGAATTCACCTACTACAGGAAGGTGCATTGCCTGTGCCAGCTTAATCCTCAATAAAACTGAAGCCTCCTACCTATGATGGAACCACAACATTTAGTGTCTTCAGAATGCAGTTTGAGACTACCGCTAACACAAATGGTTGGAGTGCTCGCGAAAAAGTGGCTGCATTAACTGTTTCGTTGAAAGGTGCTGCCGCTGCTGTGCTTCAAACTATCTCAGAAAGTGAGGGAGACTGCTATGAAAGCTTGATGAATGCCGTTCAGCGCAAGTATGGTAGTGAACATCGCAAGCAGATGTACCAAGTAGAGCTACGAACACGTGTACAAAAGAGTGGTGAGTCTCTTCAACAGTTTGCGGCGGAAGTGGAGCGGTTGGCTCATCTTGCCTACCCAGGAGAGATCACTGAGAGGTGTATGATGGACACCTTCGTATATGGCATTCGCGATGCAGAGATAAAGCGTTCTGCGATAACTAATCCGAAAGCTACATATATGGAGACAGTAGCTAGCGCTTTGTTATCAGAGACAGCAGCATTGGTGTGTCGGTCAGAATGCACAGCCCAGAGTCGAGAACAGACAAAGTTTCACGGGCAAATGCTTTACCTGCGGTGATGTGGGGCACATGGCTCGTGATTGTCAGTTGAGATGGAAACGTTATGCAACACACGCTCCGGTAAGATTGCCAAAGCAAGACAAAGTCCGAATTAGGGAATCGGAAAAGATTGTCAAGCCGGGAAATGAACGGACTCCCACAACTGATGGCCCAAGAATCTTCGTTTCTCAGATGGCGCGGAGAAAAAACAGCCTAACTGTCAACAGTGTAATAAGCGGAAGAAACGTTGTGGTAACATTGGATACGGGGGCATCACATTCCATAATCAGAAGGGATCTCGTTCGGGGAATCGAGCCGCTTCAGGGAATAAGTTTGCGTACGGCAACTGGAGATGATGCACAGGTACTTGGAAAAGTTACACGGAACATCACTATCGGCACCACAACAGTGAAGCACGAGTTTATAGTTGCGTATATTGTGGATGAAGTAATCTTAGGTGTGGATTTCATGATTCGGAATGGATTCACACTAGATTTTAAAAGCCGAGTACTGAAATATGCGAACACCGAAATACCGTTATTTATAGGTGATGATAAGTATGGAGTTGTTAAACAAGCCAATATATCGCGACGGACAAAAATCGCACCCAAGTCAGAGGCAGTTATACGGGTCAAAATGGGCGGAGATGTTGGGAAGCATAAGAGCCGAATCGTACCAGAAAAAGTAGTGAATATTTCAAATACCGCTGAAACCATAGCGAAAAAGAATGTAAGGTGCCAGAGAATTTCAGCAATTGTAAACTGTGAGAGGCAACCGCGAGTCACGAAAAGCAAGATACGAGCTAATAAAAAGGTACCCGACAATCTAGCGAAAGAATGGTCTAAAGAGTCATCTACAGTACTTCCATGCAGCAATTGTATACCTAAAAAACGAGGACAGTTGAATGAAATTCATGGAAACAGCAGAAATCGTACGCAACTGATGAGTGATAAAAGGAAATCGAGATATGATGTACGAGTAAACTCTAAGGGATTTCAGGAAGGGCAACTAGTTATGCTTCATAATCCGCAAAGGAAAAGTGGATTATCGCCAAAACTGCAAACACACTGGGAAGGACCTTATAAGGTGATAAAACGGATCAACGATGTTAGATACCGCATCCAGTGGACGAGAAATGTCAGGAGCAAAATGAAAGTCGTTCATTTAGAGAGGCTATCTCCTTATAAAGGTTGCAGTACTATCCTTGTTCGGGGCGAACAAGTTTAAGCGGAGGTCACTGAAACGTGATTGCATATCAGTGAAACGGGATTGCATACTTTTAGGATCCCATCTGGAGAATGAGTGAGTCAAGATGCGAACTATTCGAATAAAAGCTTATTCAGGAACCATCTGTCGGTAATATCAAAAAGAATATTCTCGACTTCTGTCGAAGAGGATAGAAGCTTCTAGAAAATACGAGAATAGCGTGGAAGTTTCTACCTCAACCATTCGAAAACTATAAAAGCGACAAGACTGTTCAAAGTCGAATGCAGTAGATCAGAGATCGTGGCAGTGTGTACATCGAGCATTATAATCGAAACAGCAGTATTTGTAATTGTTATTTTGCAAAGTGATGAAATTCATTAGTAAATAAAGTGACTAATGGTTTGTGAAATAAAGTGCAAATAATAACTAAGTAAACTTTAAGCCTAATATTAAATGTGTAAATAGCAATAATTAAATAAAGCTAATTACTTTAATTTAGCCAGCGATTGTTTGATTACTACACAATCCAGTGGTACGAGTCCGAGTACAGAGAGTTAGAGAAATTGTTAGGAGGGCAATTTTGTAACAGAGTAAATTGTCAAGAGGGCAATTTCGTAACAATTGGTGTCAGAAGTGGGATTGTCTATCTGTAATAAACATGGTTAAATTTGAAAAACTGAGATTGGAGCAGCTCAAGAAGGAGGTTGAGCGCTTAAATTTTGCAAACACAAGGGCTTAAAGCGGAGCTGCAGCTGCGATTAAGAAGCGCTTTAGAGGAGCAGGGTATAGACGTCGATGAGCATGAATTCCAATGTGAAGAGCCAACGACATCTCGACACGAAGAAACACTGCAAGAAACTAACTCGGGTAACTTTGACATGAGTGGACTTATTAAGGTTATACAAATGCAGCTACAACAAAGTGCTCAAGCAGCCGAAGAGAGGATGCAGCAGCAGTTACAACAAAATGCTGAATCCGTCGAAAAGAGTGTTGCATCCGTCAAACAGGACGTTGAAAAGAGTGCTGAATCCCTCAAGCAAGCAGTCGATGAGAGGATACAGGAGCGATTACAACAAAATGCTCAAGCTGTCAGAGAGGATGTCAAAGAACAGTTACAGCAGAGTGAAATACGACTTGCTCTACTAGCGGAACAGAACTCACAGCAGATGAAAGAAATGTCCGAGATGGTAGACAGGAAGGTTTGTGAAATTGAGACACGGCAGGAATCGTTCGAAAAATCTGCAGAACAAAAATTCATTGCGAACGAGCAAAAGCAGAACGATTTTAAGCAACAAATAGAGCAAAGAATTCACCTACTACAGGAAGGTGCATTGCCTGTGCCAGCTTTATCCTCAATAAAACTGAAGCCTCCTACCTATGATGGAACCACAACATTTAGTGTCTTCAGAATGCAGTTTGAGACTACCGCTAGCACAAAAGGTTGGAGTGCTCGCGAAAAAGTGGCTGCATTAACTGTTTCGTTGAAAGGTGCTGCCGCTGATGTGCTTCAAACTATCTCAGAAAGTGAGGGAGACTGCTATGAAAGCTTGATGAATGCCGTTCAGCGCAAGTATGGTAGTGAACATCGCAAGCAGATGTACCAAGTAGAGCTACGAACACGTGTACAAAAGAGTGGTGAGTCTCTTCAACAGTGTGCGACGGAAGTGGAGCGGTTGGCTCATCTTGCCTACCCAGGAGAGATCACTGAGAGGTGTATGATGGACACCTTCGTATATGGCATTCGCGATGCAGAGATAAAGCGTTCTGCGATAACTAATCCGAAAGCTACATATATGGAGACAGTAGCTAGCGCTTTGTTATCAGAGACAGCAGCATTGGTGTGTCGGTCAGAATGCACAGCCCGTCAGATAAGAGTCGAGAACAGACAAAGTTTCGCGGGCAAATGCTTTACCTGCGGTGATGTGGGGCACATGGCTCGTGATTGTCAGTTGAGATGGAAACGTTATGCAACACACGCTCCGGTAAGATTGCCAAAGCAAGACAAAGTCCGAATTAGGGAATCGGAAAAGATTGTCAAGCCGGGAAATGAACGGACTCCCACAACTGATGGCCCAAGAATCTTCGTTTCTCAGATGGCGCGGAGAAAAAACAGCCTAACTGTCAACAGTGTAATAAGCGGGAGAAACGTTGTGGTAACATTGGATACGGGGGCATCACATTCCATAATCAGAAGGGATCTCGTTCGGGGAAGCGAGCCGCTTAAGGGAATAAGTTTGTGTAAGGCAACTGGAGAAGATGCACCGGTACTTGGAAAAGTTACACGGAAAATCACTATCGGCACCACAACAGTGAAGCACGAGTTTATAGTTGCGGATATTGTGGATGAAGTAATCTTAGGTGTGGATTTCATGATTCGGAATGGATTCACACTAGATTTTAAAAGCCGAGTACTGAAATATGCGAACACCGAAATACCGTTATTTATAGGTGATGATAAGTATTGAGTTGTTAAACAAGCCAATATATCGCGACGGACAAAAATCGCACCCAAGTCAGAGGCACTTATACGGGCCAAAATGGGCGGAGATGTTGGGAAGCATAAGAGCCGAATCGTACCAGAAAAAGTAGTGAATATTTCAAATACCGCTGAAACCATAGCGAAAAAGAAGGTAAGGTGCCAGAGAATTTCAGCAATTGTAAACTGTGAGAGGCAACCGCGAGTCACGAAAAGCAAGATACGAGCTAATAAAAAGGAACCCGATGATCTAGCGAAAGAATGGTCTAAAGAGTCATCTACAGTACTTCCATGCAGCAATTGTATACCTAAAAAACGAGGACAGTTGAATGAAATTCATGGAAACAGCAGAAATCGTACGCAACTGATGAGTGATAAAAGGAAATCGAGATATGATGTACGAGTAAACTCTAAGGGATTTCAGGAAGGGCAACTAGTTATGCTTCATAATCCGCAAAGGAAAAGTGGATTATCGCCAAAACTGCAAACACACTGGGAAGGACCTTATAAGGTGATAAAACGGATCAACGATGTTAGATACCGCATCCAGTGGACGAGAAATGTCAGAAGCAAAATGAAAGTCGTTCATTTAGAGAGGCTATCTCCTTATAAAGGTTGCAGTACTATTCTTGTTCCGGGCGAACAAGTTTCAGCGGAGGTCACTGAAACGTGATTGCATATCAGTGAAACGGGATTGCATACTTTTAGGATCCCATCTGGAGAATGAGTGAGTCAAGATGCGAACTATTCGAATAAAAGCTTATTCAAGAACCATCTGTCGGTAATATCAAAAAGAATATTCTCGACTTCTGTCGAAGAGGATAGAAGCTTCTAGAAAATACGAGAATAGCGTGGAAGTTTCTACCTCAACCATTCGGAAACTATAAAAGCGACAAGACTGTTCAAAGTCGAATGCAGTAGATCAGAGATCGTGGCAGTGTGTACATCGAGCATTAAAATCGAAGCAGCAGTATTTGTAATTGTTATTTTGCAAAGTGATGAAATTCATTAGTAAATAAAGTGACTAATGGTTTGTGAAATAAAGTGCAAATAATAACTAAGTAAACTTTAAGCCTAATATTAAATGTATAAATAGCAATAATTAAATAAAGCTAATTACTATAATTTAGCCTGCGATTGTTTGATTACTACACAATCCAGTGGTACGAGTCCGAGTACAGAGAGTTAGAGAAATTGTCAGGAGGGCAATTTTGTAACAGACTAAATTGTCAAGAGGGCAATTTCGTAACAATTGGTGTCAGACGTGGGATTGTGTATCTGTAATAAACATGGTTAAATTTGAAGAACTGAGATTGGAGCAGCTCAAGAAGGAGCTTGACCGCTTAAATTTTGCAAACACAAGGGCTTAAAGCGGAGCTGCAGCTGCGATTAAGAAGCGCTTTAGAGGATCAGGGTATAGACGTCGATGAGCATGAATTCCAATGTGAAGAGCCAACGACATCTCGACACGAAGAAACACTGCAAGAAAGTAACTCGGGTAACTTTGACATGAGTGGACTTATTAAGGTTATACAAATGCAGCTACAACAAAGTGCTCAAGCAGCCGAAGAGAGGATGCAGCAGCAGTTACAACAAAATGCTGAATCCGTCGAAAAGAGTGTTGCATCCGTCAAACAAGACGTTGAAAAGAGTGCTGAATCCCTCAAGCAAGCAGTCGATGTGTAAATAGCAATAATTAAATAAAGCTAATTACTTTAATTTAGCCAGCGATTGTTTGATTACTACACAATCCAGTGGTACGAGTCCGAGTACAGAGAGTTAGAGAAATTGTCAGGAGGGCAATTTTGTAACAGAGGAAATTGTCAAGAGGGCAATTTCGTAACAATATATATTCATGTTTTCAAAGTTTCGACATTAAATTTTAATTTTTTAATATTCTTGACGTCATTTATTGATGTACATTCCCATATTTGAAGGTGATCAGTCTCCTGAGATATGCAATTTCTCAATTTCTTATTTTCATTTTTATTTGCCTCTTCATTTATTTCATTTTTATTTGCCTCTTCATTTGTTTTATTTTTATTTGCCATCCCTCTCGTGATTACTAGGGTTCTTTTGGCTTTTTCATCAATTTCTTTCGGTATCATTTCTTTTAGAATGTCCGAGTCAATTTGTATTCTTGACAATGCATCTGCATTTGTATTCTTCTTTCCTGTTTTATATACTATGTTGAAATCATAGTCACTGAGGTCTAATCTAATTCTGGTCATTTTAGATGAAGGGTTTTTATGAGAGAATAGTGAAATCAGTGGTCGATGGTCAGTTACTACCGTGAACTTTTGACCATATAGATAGGGTTTGAAGAAGTTAATACCCCAATGTATTGCTAGTAGCTCTTTTTCTATTACTGGCTTACTCAAATCGTGTTTTTGTAATGATTTGCTAGCATATGATATGGGTAAATCTTGTCCTATTTCGCCTTGTGATAGTACGGCGCCTAATGCATAATTCGATGCATCTGTAGTTAATATGAAGGGTTTATCAAAATTTGGGTATTGCAATAGTGGTGGGTTTATTAATTTTAGTTTAAGAGTTTCAAAAGATTTTTTGGCATTCATCTGTCCATACAAATTTGGATGATTTCTTTAGTAAGGAGTTCAAACATTTTGCAATATCTGCAAACTCTGGTATGAATTTTCTATAGTAGTTGCAGAATGCAACGAATCTTCTTACTTCGTCTGCGTTTTTTGCTTGTGGGTAATTTTTAACAGTCTCGTATTTTGCTGGGTCAGTTTTAACTCCGTCTTGTGTAATCAAATGTCCTAAATATATGACTTCTGGTCTCAGAAAGTTGCATTTTGCTGCGTTTAATTTTAAGTTATGTTGTTTTAGTCTGTCTAGTACTTTGATTCAATTTTGGTTATGGTGGTTTCGACTGCATCCATAGATGATTATGTCATCTACATAAAGGAATGCTTCCGAGTCAAGTCCTGAGAGTGCTATTGTTAACATTCTCTGAATGTGTTGAATGAAATTCTGAGTCCGAAATTGATAGTGTAGTCTTTTAAATTGATAGTGTCCATTGGATGCGGAAAAAGCTGTTAATGGTCGTGATTGTGTTTTTGTTTTATTTGTTGAAATGAACTGGTCATATCTAAGGTTGAAAACCATTTTGCTCTGCCTAACTTGTCTAGAATGTCTTCTAGTAGAGTTAGAGGCAATTTATCATTTACTATTTTGTCATTCAGTTTTCTAAAATCCACTACAAGTCTCCATTTCTTTTTGTCAATAGTGTTCTTTTTAGGAACCAAAAGGAGTGGAGCATTGTATGGGCTGACTGAAGGTTCAATGATATCCTCCTGTAGCATTTTCTGTACCTGATCATTCACAATTTCTGTGTGTGTGTGTGTGTGTGTGGCAGTCTGTAGTTTTTAATGTAAACGGTGTGTTGTCATGTGTTGTTATGTTTTGTGTGTAAAAATTGTTTGTCGAAAGTGGTTCGTCTTCAAGATGAAAAACTTCTTGGTATTGTCTTAGGATGTTTATGAGTTGGGTTTTTGTAATTTCGTCTGTGCAGTTAAAATTTAAAGTTTCAATGATTTTCTGTAGTCTATTTTCATTGTAATTATCTTGCGTACTGTACTTTAGTATGTCATAATTTTTTAGTGAGTCAGTATAAAATTGTATGCCGTCTAAAATTTCCTCTTTGTTTGTTGTATTTAGAATTTTTATGTGGGTGATACCACTTTTGGGTGCTATGGAATTGCTTACAAATATGCCTTCTTTTAATTCTTTATTTAGAATTTCTTTATCTTCATTTATGTTTAATTTCAAGGCCTGTATTATTTCTGTTCTTGCTGGTATTTTTATTTTTTGAGTATCGTGAGATTTAGTGTGCATGCGTATAATAATTGTTTAATCGATTTTACATATATATTTTTCAAAGAAATCCCTACCTAGAATTCCATCTGTTTCTATTGGAAATGTTTTGCTTACTAATTGGAAAGGGCATTATGCATTCTGGGCCTTGTTCGTTTCCCGCAAATCATGTTTACGTGGCGGTTTGTGTTTGAGTTATAAGTGTTTTTGTTGTTCTGCTGTCTGCCTTGTGAGTTGTAGCTGTTGTTGAGTCTGAAGTTGTTGTTATTTTGATTATTGGGATATGTGTTGTTGTAGTTATTGTTTCTTTGATTATAATTTTTATTGCTACGGTTATTGTTTCTGTTGTTTGCATAGTTAGTGTTGTTGTAGTTATTTTTGTCATAGCGTGTGCTGAACTTTTGTCGTGTGTTGTTTGTGTACTGTGGAGAAGGGTTGAATGAATTATATTTGCGCGGAGCGTTGAAATTAGCCCTTGTATCAGCCGTGATGTGTTGGGCATTATTCTAGATTCGCTCTCAAGTTCAAGTGCCAATTCTGTTGCTTCTGCAAGATCTTTCGGTCTTGTAGCAAAAATTGTCGCTTTGTAATTCTCTATCAGTCCTTTCTTGAAAGTGTCCAATGCTAACTTGTTGTTTGTTTTTGTTATTATGTTCTTTTCTGCTTGTGTAGCTGTCTCTCCTAAATTGTGTATGTTAATTCTGTATAAACTTTCTATTATTGTCAGAATTTTTTCTTTGTACGAGCTGATTCCTGAATTCCTTTGTTGTAGATTAGTTAGTCTAGCTTGTAGCTGTGGTATTGTTGTCGCGTCTTCGTACCTCTGTTGTAGTAGAGTGGTAAGTGTATTTAAGTCTTCTGGTTTTGTGTAACCTCCTATTGCTGTTCTTACATTGGCAGATAATTTGGCATGGTAGATATACTCTAGTAAATCAGTCTGTCCTGACTCGTTGAGTGATTTGTTTATCAGCTCAGTGGTGACTATGAAACTATCGAATTCTCTGAAGTTGCCCGTAAATGTGGGTAGAGATTTTGATGCCGTTTCTATGCTAAAAGATGCCATGTTGTCTATTGGTTCAGTCTCTTCGGTTAATTGTTTCAATAAAATAGTTTTTATTGTGAAATAAGTATTGGCGAAGCTAATTTTTATTCCAGTTGGATCTTTATTGTCAGTGTCGGTCTCTATTATGTTATTAAATTCCTGTCTTAATGTGTCAATTTGTCTAAGTTTTGCTGTCACTGTTTTGTTTGTATGTATTCTGCTGGGATTTTTCCTAAGTGTAGCTAGTATATCTTTTAAGGCATTGCATTTCAAATCCATTTATTAAGAAGATTACAGTAAGAAATTTGTTTTAAGAAATTTTATTTATTTTTATACTATATAAAATTTGACATTTTTATTTAAATGTTTAATATATGAATTTTTGTTTATTAGACTGCTGTAATAGCGTTGCCATTACCGTCATTCTTATACTTATGAACATAGTTTTTAAAGTATTTATCTAGTTTGTACGCTATTATAATGATAATTATAACTAAAAATATAACTACGTAGGATTCTGGAATCGATGGGTAGGTAATCTCTGTTGATAGCTGGTTGTTATTTACTGTTGCAATGGTCCGACTTTTAGTGGCGGTTGTGCAATGTATGTTGGTGCAGGAGCGGTTGGTTTGCATGCAAAGTATGGCACGTATTCTACCATTAATTGGGCTATTGTTTTTGCTGCTTTTCAGGTTGTGGATCTGTTGCAGGATTATTGGCTGCCTTTCAGGTCCCAGGTCAGTTGCAGGAACGGTTGCAGGATTATTGGCTGCCTTTCAGGTCCCAGGTCAGTTGCAGGATCGCCATGTAGGGTATGTTGAAAAGTTAGGCTGGCAGGATCGCTATGTAGGGTAAGTTTAGAAGTTAGGCTGGCAGGATCGCCATGTAGGATATGTTGATTGTTGGTCACGCAGGATCGCCATTCAATTCATTTGCAGATTCTATACAATGTATAGATGCAAAAGAGCACTATAAAGAAGAAATGCCTGACACGAAGCGGAAAGACGCCCTCAGTAAAGGTTTTGACCGGCAGAGTGTGCCGTTGGCCAAGTTATTGTTTGTGCTGTTCTAAGTCTTTCCTGACTTAGAGCACGAGAGATAAAAGAATAAACTAATGCGAGTAGCAGTTTCAGTTGTCTTCAGACGTTAAATTATGTGTTTTGAAAAGAAAAGAAAGTTGAATTTATATTGTGTTGAAAATAATTTATTTGCGATTTTTCTACATTTTTTTCAATGTAACGCCACTTCCAGCGACTGTCCTTGTGACCTATTGATTGTCATCGCAAATGCAAGTTTCACTGGAAACTGAATACGTTTGAACTGAAATCGCAAATCGTTGGAACTCAAAGGAATTCGTGGAATCAAGCATTCTGCCCCCTTGTAAGTCCCTTTCAAAATTCTAGCAACTATCACATTATTCGGTGGCTGCGTCACAATCAGTCGGGTTCCATTACACAGTTTCGTCGCATGAAGATTGCGAAGCATAATAATGACAGATCCAACTTTGAGACGCAAATGATGCGGCGGCATGTCAGGCAAATCCAAAGAATTTAGAAATTCCACTGGATAATTCACGGCTTCGTCTTCATTTTCAACACGATCGATCGATTTGTATGAGCGCAAATCTCCCGGAATTTGACTTTGAATCGTCCAATTTAAGTCATTAACATCGGTATTTTTGGCAGCTAAAATTGCGCGTGCACTCAACCAATCGTAGTTACGATAATTTTGGCCAATGTTCGGATAAACATTCGTGATGAGTTCAGCTTTCGTTGAATTGAATTGACAAATGGCAGGTGGAATTGATATCAAACCACTGGAAGTATCAACCGGAATTTGCCCATTTCCAATTCTTAGCAGTTCTTTAGAGAAAACTTCTGCGGTGCTATCCTGTTGCAGGAACACTCGCATATTCATAGTCAATCGTAAGGTTTCCACGTACCGCCACAAATACGATGTTTTGAGACATGCGTTCAATTCATCCGCCGCTGTTGATTTCGGAATAACAGGAAGTGTTTGTCGAAAATCGCCTGCTAACAGTATCATTCCGCCACTAAAGCGACGATTATTATTCCGCAGATCTTTCTTTGTTCTGTCAAGTACTTCTAGAGACCGTTTGTGAGCCATTGTGCACTCATCCCATATTATGTTTACAATTCTTCAACACTTTTGCCATAGCTGATTGCTTTGAAATGTTGCAAACAAGTGTTTCATTGATTTGCATGTTTAACGGAAGCTTCAGTGCCGAATGTGCCGTTCTTCCACCTTCTAGTAGAGTTGCAGCAATCCCAGTAGATGCGAAAGCCAACGCAATGCCATTTTGAGATCGTATTGTTGCCAAAATCAATGATATCAGGAACGTTTTCCCAGTTCCGCCGGGCGCATCAAGAAAAAATAGTCCACCGTTTCCATCATTGACAGCCTTCATCAATTCATCATACGCACTCTTTTGCTGCTCATTCAATAATAAAACATTTCTTTGTACTTGTTGTTCCAAAGTTATTCTGTCGTATGCACGCACACGTTCCAATTCACGATTCAGTACATCTCTGATTTAACGATTTGGCGCTTGCATATGAATTTCAGTCAATAGTTTGCCACTCATAAGCAAACACAAATCTTCAATCAACACCAATGCTTCATTGTAGATGTCAATGTTCATTTGCAATTCTGAATTCCATGTTGCCACACGAATACGATGTAAAATGTCTTCGGCAATGTAATTTTTGTACGTATCCCATAATTGACCCGGATTTGAAGGTTGACATGTCGAAATGATCATCGCGAAAAGTGTGCGAACTTCAATGGCATGCGAAGTAGCTATCACATCGTCCATCGTTTGATTCCAGTGATTATCATGTTCCAGCAATTGTAATTCCTGGTATGCTATCTCAAAAAGTTGCACACACTATACCATTCACAGTACGCAATGACTCAAATGAAGTCGAACCGCGTACATGAATCAATAGCAACCGAAGGTAGAAGCAATCGTCGTTTTTCGGGTGGATTGTGTAAATACGTCCTAATGTATTAGTTGAGAACCCACCTGGATGTCCATCTACTGGTTGGCCTTGCTTTCTGCGTAACCATTTCTTCGACGATGCATTCCATGTATAATATCGAGGCATTTCCGAATTAAGCAATGTTCTCGCAAACGGATCACTGGCGCAAGTTGAGAAAAAACTCGTCAATATTGTTGCTGGTGGTGTTTCCGCTCGCTGTACTGCATTCTCTGGGTTGAAATACACTCTTTGGCCATTCTCCAAATGAGCTGCGAGATGCACAACAGTCGGAATACGCTCATGAATTACAAAAGAAAATATTCTCCAAAGCGCTTCATTGCAGTTCACGTATTGAACCATTTGATACTTGCTGATCTCATCTCGTTCAAGGCCAATAACCGCCATGTCGCTTCCTTTGGTGACGTACTTGCAAACGTATTTGATCGATTTCACAGAACTGCAATACTCAACATTGATATGAGTTTTGAATGTCTTAGACAATATTGGCGAATATGGTACGATCCATGTGTTGTCAACTTCGATATTCACTCCTCTAAATTGAATCCTGAATGTTCTGCAATTGTTGTCTGATGAGCGACGCCGATAGAGTGGATATCCATCATTTCCAGTTTGCGTTTCCGAAAGAAAAGCACGTGGATAGTGTTTCGTGCATTTAATGTCAGACAAACAAACCGAAGTGGGATTGTAGTGTCCGCAAGGTCCATGAACCATATAGGTTTTCACCACTACGTATAATTCTGGATCTATCTCTGGATCAGGAATTTCCACAGAAATGATGTCATCAATTTGATCTGGTGTAATCTTGTCCACCATCCAAAGAAGAATGTGTGCGTGCGGCAAGCCTCTTTTTTGCCACCCAACAGAGTACATCCAGCATCTAACAGCACCATATATACGTTGCTTCACGAAAAAAGTCCATCAAATATCGTAGCTGTTGTTTGAAAACTCGTGCTGTGACATCGTGACGATCGCTTGCTGATTGACCGCGATTCAATAATTCCGTTATCTCTGGGCATTTTGGATTGCAAGTGAATGTAACAAACAAATCCGGCCGTCCATAATTCCGCACGTATGTCATCGCATCCTGCGAGTCCTCGTGCATGTGCCTTGGGCTGCCAATGTATGTTGATGGCAAAATCGTGAGTCGGCCAAGTTTTGTCACATCTTCATCGCTATTGACCGCATCTCGCAAGTGAATATACTCTTCAGATCGAAGCTTGGTCTGATTGAAGCGAATAAAATTGAGTCGTTCTGTCTCCATCGTCACGTACACATCAACTGCATACTGTTGAAATAATCGGCGATATCTCAAGTGATGGTTGTCAATTCCTTCGCGAATCATCAATCGATACGCGTAAAAGTTCATTGCACTAACCTTCTTATTTGTATCGACACCTAAAAGTTAACAAAAAATGAACTTATAATCAAGAGTGTTTGTTTTTCTTTTACTAACCATTGGCAGGATTGATCATGTTGTATCTCAAGTGATATCCATCTTCACCACGGCAGAACATAAGCGGATATTGTAGTGAGTCATACGATCGATGAGTTTCACTGATTCGCTCTAATGCATCTCCAACTCGACGTTTAATAACAATATCACGGGATTCTAAACTATCGCCAACAGCAACAATTGATATTTCATCGGCCTTCGGGGCATTATATTGCCGTTCATGAGTGCCTGCTGGTCGTTTGTCCGCTTTTATGACGATTCTGTGATCATCAGATGGCATCCTTTCTAACGAAGTTTTGAATAATCGAATTAGTTCGTTGTGTTCATGCAACATTTCTTGCAATTGCTGCACAATTTCTCTTTTCGTCGCATTGAAAATTGCACAACGTCGATTCACTTCTTCATTTGAATCTCCAAGGAAATATATTTGGAGATATTTGTGATCTTGATCAGGATGCGGCAGTTGCAGACAAATATGTTAATTTCTGTATTTTATTGGCGAGATAATAAGTGTTAGATTGTTGGTGAACTAACCTTGAATGTGGGATTGTAATTATGTTCATTCACAATTTCCCCACCAAACGACGTCATTTGAAAACAATCGTTACACATCTTGGAATTTTGTAAAAAATGATTCGAATTTGGTGATTCACCGTAAAGCAACGACCGCAAAGGCTCTGGTGGAGGAAGTAACTCTGGTAATTTCACTTTTACGCTTGCGCAACACAATCCGGCCGGTTCTTTTGGAAATTTCAGTGCATCGCAATGCGGGCAAACGACAGACATCGAACCAAATCGAACTGATTCGTGCGCACCGTATTCAATGTCCGGCTCATATCGAAAGGATGCACGTTCGATATTCAAATTAGGCAATCGTTGTTGTTGCTGGCGTTGTCGGTGAGCAGCCAAACGTTGTTCTCTTGCTTCATAAATTTCCTGAGCACGAACTTGTCTTCTTCTCAGTCGTTGTTGCTCATTGTAAGCTTCGTGAGCCTCTTGTGATTGTCGCGCACGATGTTCAATGATTCCGATTCGAGCAGATTCCCTTGCAGTAGCATTTTCCTCTTCCGTACGACGTGCTGTATAATTACGTTGGTCCGTTGTACGTCGGGAACGCCGACTGATATTAGAGCGACCTCTTTGTTGCATCGTAACAAATTTCAATCTGTAATTGATCACTTTGTATGAAACACACATAAAGTTTTCACGGAACAATTTTCAATAATTTACCTTTTGAATAGCCGAATTAAAGAAATCAAATGACCGAAAGTGAACGATTCAAATAATTTACAAATCAGCTGAAGAAATAACACAAATAAATTCCAATGGAAATGAGGTTTTGTATTCACCAACAAACGAAAATAATGAACTCACTTTTTTCTTTGAAATGTCAATAATTTCACTCAAAAACTGATGATCCACAGATTTAAAATTAAATATTTCGTGAATGTAAACAATTTAACAATTTAATGTAATGAATTTAACTCGAGAAATCAATGAAAATTTGGAAAAATGTCAGAAAGTCAATTGACCGTGTCCGCACTGATCGAATAAACAAATCAGAAAGAACAAACAATATACGAAGCTGTCAAAATAAATAAGCGTCTACAGCTCCATCTGTTGAGTTATTGGAGTATCAGTCAGTGCTTACAATACCAATATGAAACTAAATGTGCGCGTACAACACCACGCATATACAAAAAAATGAGAACAAAAAGTGAGATTAGGTTTTTCTAATTATCGAATTTTCTGACTTTTCCGAATGTTTTGAGATCGATAGATTTGCAAGAAACAATTGGAAAAAAAAATTTGAATGAAAAAAAAATTTTGTATGGAAAAAAGTGCGTCTTGGAATTTTTAAATTTTCCGACTTTTCTTCAGGAAAAGTATAAGGTTTTTTTTATTTCTATACCTTCCCAGATCCACAACGAACAATCTCTGAAAATACCATTAAGATTGGTCCAGCCGTTCTCGAGCCTTAGCGTCACTAACAAACAAACATTCATTTTTATATATATAGAAGATATATATACTCGTATATATATATATATATTTCCCAAAGCTCTTCTACATTTGACGCGTGTGTCCATTTGCCGTCATAGTGGTTATTGTAAATCTACCAACTCTTATTTCTACTACCTCCAATACCTTGCGGGTGGTAACCAAGATTGCCTCGGTTTTGTGTTCAGCCAAGTAAATTCCAACGTTTGCCAGCCATCTTCCGACGGTAGCCACAGTTCGGTTAACCTCTGCTACTACTTCCTCCAAGTATGTCGCTGTAATTACGAATGCTATGTCGTCCGCGTATCCGATGATTTTGAGACCATCGGGGACCTGTACGTGGAGGATGCCGTCGCACATAGCATTCCAGAGTAGCGGTCCAAGTAGCGATCCCTGGGGGATAACCTTGTGCGATTCCACACCTTTTTCGGACTGGTAGAGCAGGATCCTGTCGCTGAAGTAGCTGACAATCATTCACCTCAGGTATATGGGTACCCCAAAGTCTGCTAACGCGCTGGCTATGCGTTCCCAGCTAGCTGAGTTGAAAGCATTTTGACATCTAGGGGGACTATATAGCAATACCCCTCCATCGTTTCCCTCGGATCACTTTTTTGGCCGTCTCTACAGATTCGTTGATGGCGCCCACGGTGGATCTCGCCTCCTGAGAGCCATATTGCTGTTTTGAAAGCCCTCCAGATTTTGCAATGGCTTCATTAATCCTATCACAGATGATCCCCTCCAGAATTTTTCCCACTGTATCTAACATGAAGAGTGGGCAGTACGCTGAAGGGTGTTGCTGGTTTGCTGGATTTCAGCGCCAGGACAAGTCGTTGCCTCTTCTATCGCTTTGGGAAAATGGTTTCTCTCAAGCAGGCGTAGTAAATTTTCCTCAGTGGTTCTCGGCTCAGTGCAGCTGTGGTTTTGCGCACTCGGTTGGGGATTCCATCTGGGCCAGGTGGCTTCTGGACCTCAAGTATCCCAACCGCCCGTTACACCTCATCTATAGTAACACTGGATATGCATTCTGTACTGGAAAGAGCTGTGCCACTATGCGCCTGAGCAACATTGGGCAGTTTGAATGCGGCTGCCTGTAGCAGTGCAATTTTCGCATGACAAGTCTATATGCCGTGCCCCATGGGTCAACCTCAACCTGTGTGCATAGTTCAGTAAAGCTGTTGCTCTTGATCTTCTTAATGGCCTTCTTCAGGGCATTCCTGGCTTCCTACCTGGCCTAGTGCTTCTGCAGGGAATCTGGTTTTGGTACAGTACGCTGGTACCTTCTCGGATCGGATATAGCATCCGTCCGCCAGTAGACAAGTTTATGCCTCCCACCATATGCTCTCCTGGACATTGCCGCGTCGCAGGCGTTTTCTACCTTTCTTGCCAGCTGGTTCGCCGTTTCTTCTGCATTGCCTTCCAGCACGAAACCTACAAGCATCATTGCTAGGACGTCTTCGTCAAGGCTGCTTGTCCTCCAGCCTTTCAATATCGGACCTATCCGCTGCCGTTTCCAAGGCTTCTCCAGTTCGCAGATGATAGCTTGGTGGTCGCTGTGGGTGTATATGTCACTCACCAGCCATTTTGCGCCCCTCACCAGCCTGTGGATATTTTCCGCGTCAATGGAAAGTGGCCGAAATTATTGCCCGGGAAGTTCTTGGAGGAAGTCACTTCTTATAGAACAATTAGCCTTTTGCCAATTGTTTCTAAAATGTTTGAAAAACTCCTTAAACCAATTCTGCTCAAAAAGGAAATAATACCCAATCATCAATTTTGATTTAGGGAACACCACGCCACAACAGAACAAGTGCACCGAGTGTACAGCATAATAAGAAACGAGGAAAACCGTTATTGTACAACTACTTTCCTAGGTATAACACAGGCTTTCGATAAAGTATGGCACCCTAGCTTACTCTTTAAACTGAAGAAGTTACTACCTCAGACTTTTTTGACGTCTTAAGATCAAGAGCGACATTTCAGAGTAAAGGCTAATGAAGAAGTCACTGAACTGTTCTATATAAAGGAGGGTGTACCACAAGGCAGTGATCTAGGTTCTGTGCTCTACACTATCTACACGGCTGACCTTCCACTGACGGAGAATACAAAAATTGCAACCTACGCTGATGATACTGTCATAATGGCTACAAGCAGCAACAATATAATCGCTACAAATTATCTCCAAGAAAGCTTGGATAAGCTCCAAATCTAGCTAAATAAGTGGAGAAGTAAGGTGAATGCAACATTCAGCTTAAAACAGAAGACTTGTCCATCAGTGATACTAAATAATTGTTATCTGCCCCAATCCGAAGACGTCAAATATTTACGTCTACATCTTGATCGATGTCTGACATGGCAGAAACATATTTTTACGAAACAACTTGGCATCAAGCTTACTTCTTTATATTGTATCTTGGGGTATAAATCCCAGTTATCGCTTGAGAATACACTCGTCATTTATAAAACAATCCTAAAACCAATATGGACATATGACAGGAATGAAATAAAAGGCCTGTGTAGTGTGTGTGCAGTTGTGTGTGATTTACTGTATACGGTGTCCCGTTTCAAAGCGGTCTGTGGACATTCAAGCAGGGCTGCAGATTTGATACACTTTTACTGTGTATGAGCGTATACACACACGTCGTGTATATTTGAGGTAATTTTTCACGGTCATTCATTCTGCCATACTTTCGGTGGCTGAGCTTGTGTGTGCGCGGAAACTAGGTCAGTAGGCAACCAGCTGCTGAAAGCCAATAAAAAAATAAGCAGGGCCGGTTGAAACTTTTGCTATTTTTTTGGGCGTATTCGGGCCCTTCGTTTGGTGCTTTTAATTGATAGCGTTATAAGTCACAGTTGGGTGCATTATGTGTTGGCGTGTCGGTCTGAAAACACCGTTTTGAGTTCCCGTTATATATCGAGGCGTATTAACAGCCAATATTAAGCTGCGACCGAGGGAAACCCAAGTAGCCAATATGCTGGCGCCATATATTTCTGCAGCTGAGTTAGCTTACGGTTTTCGTCAGTCGGTTTGAACGACTACTACCGGAGTCCCATTCTCATTTGTCGCTTCATGCAGATGAGCGCGAATTAGAGGCGCGAAGGGCTGTGCTTAAAAGAGGCGAAGATAGCGGTCTCTTCCGAAGCTAGGGTCGTCAAAGATTGTGAAACTCTCTTGGAGTCAATTGCGCAGCGCTTCGAGGCGAGTTAAAAATTTTTTAGTGGGGGTCCGTGCTTATCGCGGAATCACAGCAATGCGTGGAACAGGTGGCACCTCCTCCAGGTCGAGGGGATTGGCGTTTGTCCGGGGGTCACAGCATTCCAGTGCCGCCGTGCGACATTCCAATATTCGAAGGGGAGTATACGAAGTGGCCCGCGTTTCTTGATATGTTTAGCGCGTTGTTTATAAAGTTGTTTATAAAATCAAGAAAACCCCACCCCGGCATCTCCAGCCGTACCCAAGTCATCTCACCACACTTCTCAAAGTTCGTCCGCGGCAAATAATGCGGGACCAAGTCAAAGTCATCCGTGTGGTCGCCACTCCAGCCGGGTTCTCTTCGGTACGGCCTTAGTTAAATAGAACGGGAGGAAACTCTCCCAAACAGACCAAGAGTGTATGTACGCTCAAACCACGCGTAGGGTTCCATCAGGACGCTATATAGTCTCCCTTCCATTCAAACGCGAGTTTGTCCCTGACAAGTCCTTGGCGGCGAAACGCCACATATCACTGCAGCAGTTCGAAAGAAACGAGGTACGGCTTTCGGAATCTGGGGCCTTGTTAAAATTTGTGTTTTCAAACACTTCCTGCCTTATCGTGGGGAATGTTTTTTGCTGTAATTCTTTGTACACATTACAGCCTCTGTAATTATCCGGTTGGTTTCCTCTGCATAGCACACATTTCACATCCTGTTATTTTTCTCTACTAGGGCAGTCTGACGTTGCATGATTGTCAACGCATTTAACTCATCGAAGAGTATGGTTGCAATATTTTCTAGTATTGCCATACCTCTGACATTTTGTGCACTGAGCTATTTTTCTTTTTTTATTTAGTGGTTCGAATTTTATTTTTGTGTGCATAATTCCTTCAATTCTATTAATGTCTATATTATTTTTGTTTTGTTTTAAGTTGACATAAATCATCGACAACGGATGCTTTGTAATTCTTTGTTTTATATTTAAACGTTTGTAACATCGAATCCCAACCTAGTTATTTTCGCTTTTATTTCTTCTGTTGATATTGTGTGGTGTGGCCCTTTTAACACTACGCTACTCTTTTTCCTGTTTGGGTTTATATGTATGGAATTCTGTTTTCTTTTCAGCCAGAGCTTTCGTAACAGTTTTGTACCCGTCTCCTGATTTTGGTTGAATTTTAACCTCGCTATCTTTGAGGAATTTCAGTTGGTATTCATTCTTGGCAATGTTTTTTAGCAGTTCTAGTAATGTTGAGCATTATTTACTATTTACTCCAGAGACGTAGATTGGAGGAGGTTTCGGGACTCTTTGGTCCCTTTCTTGTGGACTAGTACCGTCGATTTCGACTTCTGATAGTATGCCGATTCTATTTGAGCTAGCTGGGAAATCAAGCCAGTAGTTCCCTAGTTTTGACTGTTTTTGTTTATTTTGTGAGGTGTTTTCTGAGCTTGATCTAGCGCGTTTAGGGGTTTGGTTTGTTTTCACTACAGGAATTTGTATACGACATTTAGATTGTAGATCGGTTAGAATATTTCCTACTGGGTGTTTTATTGTGAGAGAATCAATATATTTATCTGATGAGTGGATTACTGAGTGAATTTTAGGAGTAAGTGCACGGCTTTTATATGGTGATTCACTTTGTGTATTTCCTAGTAGGTGCTTAATTGTGAGTATGTTAATGCTGTTATTTTGTTATTGGCACGACCCCCATCCTTCGTTCCCGGACTTCTCTTTGGACCAATGTAACTGTTCTGATTGCCCTGGGCTGGTAGCTGTAATTTTCTGGACATAGCTGTCTTTTGTCACGGTAGCACCAAGGTGAAACTTGAGTGTGAACGGCTCCAGTCTAAGGTTGCAGCTGCCCCCGTCCCGTTAAAACCTTGGCAGGCCTCAAAGTACGTTCGACGTCTGTTACCGTTAGGTCGGTAGTGTGGGTTCGGTTGAGTGGAACTCCCGATTAGCACTGGTCTGGCTCTGAGCACTTGACCCCATAAGGGCTTGTGCCAACCCTCGCATGGCCTCCCTGCTTGCACAGATAACCATGGGACCATATTTAGTGACCACACGTTCGGACTGAGATAGCGGCTTTGAGTGGGGACCGTTATTGCATGGACACAACAAAAAATAAAAACACAAACACAAACACAAACAAAATTTCCGCGCATATCCCCTCAGGGACGCGCAAAACCCTGGCTAGGCAAATGCCCACCAGCAACACCCCCGCCCTTGGTTCGAAGACAAGCAGCATAAGCACTGCCCCTTCAACAAGCACCACAGCTTCGGCTAATAAGCCACCCAAGAGCTCTTCGCTGTCCCCAGGCTCTTCAGCGGCTGCTAGGGTATTGACTCACAAACCAGCAGCAGTCGCTCCGCCGAAGCCCTCTTCAGCAAACGCCTCGATATTGCCTCACAAGTCGATGGTAACTGCTCCTCGTACCGCTCCTCCTTCAGGTGCACCTACCAACGTGAACCCGAGTACAAGGGCGTACAGGACGCGTAGAGCGGCTTACCGTATTTTGACGAGGCTCAACGCTTCAGAACCATCTCAACTGTCAGAATACGACAAGGGCAAGCTTGAGTGGGCAAAAGCACACGCTGATGTGCGTGTCCACTCCTCCACTTCACAAGCAGCCGGTAACCCCAAGAGGCAGAGATCAGCCGATCGCCCGGGCCAATCCACCCAAAGCATCCCTAAGCGCGTAAGGCTGGCTACTCCCAAGCCTAAGCTCTCCAAACCGCTTAGTGAGATTGTGAAAGAGAGCCTCACATGGGCTGTGGTCGACTCTGCCAATGCCGATGGGACCATTACTCCTGCCAATTGGAGACAGGTCGAAATGGCACTGTTACCAATTTTCGTTGAGGTTATGTCCCTCAACCCTGGTCCTTCACCCAGCTGCCGTGACGCAGGGTGGTATCAAGGACATATTAAGATCATATCTTGCTCGAACCAACGCTCGGCGGATCTATACAAGGTAGCGATCAATAGGGTAGGTGAGATATGGCCGGGTGCACAGCTCAACGCTGTACCTTTCGACCAGGTTCCCCAACGCCCTCGCTCCAAAACATGGCTTCCTGCCGAGCCCTCTGAGCCCGAGGCAATCTTAAAGATCCTCAAGCTCAGCAACACCGATCTTCCCACCGATGGCTGGAAGGTCGCGAAAGTTGGTGACCCCAAAGGCACTTTGCGTGAGGTCACCATCATTTTGAACGAGCAATCCCTTGTTCCCATCAACTCCCGCGAGGGGGTGATTAATTATGGCTTTGGAGCCATCACTCTCCGCATCTACAAGTGCGATGCCCAAGCCCCCCAACAGCCTCCCCCAGCTGGTGCTGTCCCACAAGCCACTGCCAAAGAGCCTAGCTGCTCGGGCCCGGCTCTCACCCCTTTGTCGGGTAGTGACAATGAGAGTATGTGCTCCGTTACAACCAGAAGCAGCCGCTTCTCAACTTCCGAACTGTTCGGAGAATTCTTCGACCACATGGACACGGATGCGGCTGGTGGATACATCTCTCCAATGTCCGAAGAGGAGGAGTTGAATTCCACTATAATCAATCTTCCAGACAATGCTGAAGGTACTACAGATTAACCTTCAGCATTCGAAAACTGCCTCGGCAGCCCTGCTTCTCCGCCTCTCGGATATAGGGGAGGAGCTCATTCTCGTCCAAGAACCTTGGGTCATAAATGACCGGGTTTGTGGACTCAATGCATACGGATATCGTATGGTATATATCGAGGATCAAGGTAAACCAAGATCCTGCATTCTGGTAAAAAACAGCGTTAACGCTCGTTTACTTCCTAGATTCAGTGACAAAGACAATGTTGCCATGGTCATTGAAATGGGTCCACGGACTTTCTGGATCTCCTCGAACTACATGGCTCATGACTATGGCGACTCCCCGCCACCAAACATACTGAAGCAAATGGTTGCTGTAGCCCACCAGAAACAGATTCCGGTAATTATCGGCGCCGATGCCAATGCCCATCACGAAATATGGAGCAGCTCCGGCACAAATGATCGAGGTGAGTGTCTTTTCGACTTTATCATTTCAAATAACTTAGGCATTGCTAACCGGGGAAATGAGCCGACCTTCCTTACATCCGTAAGGAAGGAAGTGCTTGACATCACCCTCGTCAGCGATAACTACTCGAACATGATAAGCAATTGGTTCGTCTCACAGGAATGCTCCTTTTCGGACCACTGCTATATCACCTTTGACATTGACTTGAGGGAGACTACAGGCAATACAGAATCTCTTAAACCTGTCAATAGAAAAAACACGAACTGGCCTCTTTTCCGGCTCAAACTGGGGTCATGCTTAGCAACGACTCCCCCTATTATCCACAACTGTCCCGACATTGATCGGGCGGTCGACGATCTGTCCACAGCTTTTAAAAAAGCCACTCATATTTCTTGCATCACTCCCGAACCACGGGGCAAACCTAAACCTCCATGGTGGAACTCGGAAATTGCAAGTCTTCGCAAAACTTGTAGAATGCTTTTGAACAAAGCTAAAGTTACTGCTGAGTGGGCCCCTTTCAAAAATAAACATAAAGAGTTGAAATACGCCATTAGGCGAGGGAAACGAGCGTCATGGAGGGAATTTTGCGAAAGCATTGAATCGACGTCCGAGGCTAGCCGTCTTCGTAAAATTCTCCACTCCTCTAACAAAGCCCTTGACTGTATCCAAAAACCAGATGGCAGCTGGACTCACTCAAGCGCCGAAACCCTTGATATCCTGCTAGACACCCACTTCCCAGGGAGTTTAGCCTCAGCGGATCAAGCACTCTATCAGGTGGAGCAGGTTTCGCATGATACCCTCCCCACATTCCAAGTGACAAAAAGTCACCTTGAATGGTCCATTCAAACCTTTAAGCCATACAAGTCCCCCGGACCGGACGGCATCATTCCTGCCGATATCCAAAATGGGGAAGAGATTATCCTTCCATGGCTGCTTCAAATATATAATGCAAGCCTCAGACTGCAATACATTCCCTTACGCTGGCGCACGGCTCGGGTCGTCTTCATACCAAAAGTTGGGAAGGCCTCGCACACCAAACCTAAGGATTACAGACCCATAAGTCTAACATCCTTTCTTCTTAAGGTTCTAGAAAGAGCTCTTGACCTACATATCAGGACATCGATCAACCCTTCTCTTCTCTCTGTATCTCAACACGCTTACTCTAAAGGCAAATCGGTTGAAACAGCACTTCATTCTCTCATTTCTCAAGTTGACAAATCCTTGGCGTACAAGGAATTCACACTTGCCATATTTCTGGACATCGAGGGAGCATTCAACAATGTATGCCCCAATGCTGTCATCTCCGCACTCTATAATCTTAACCTGAATTCAGGTCTTCTTAAATTTATAGAGCTTCTACTAAAATCTAGGATCATCACTTCCACGATCGGCAGTGCCCAATCCAGGAGGGTGGTTAACAGGGGCACGCCACAAGGGGGTGTTTTATCACCCCTCCTCTGGAACCTGGCAGTTAACACACTACTGGTGAGATTGGAATCTACTGGATGCAAAGTGATAGCCTATGCGGACGACATAGCAATCGCGGCATCCGGCAAATTCCCACAAACACTTTCCGAAAAACTTAACTATTCACTCTCTATTGTGTCGAACTGGTGTCGCGAATTCGAACTTGGGGTTAACCCATCCAAAACCGAGACTATGCTTTTCACTAGGAAGTACAAAATTCCAAAGTTTACAATGCCTAGTCTAAACGGCACTCCGCTCTCTTTGAGCACACACGTTAAGTACTTAGGCCTGATTCTCGACCCAAAGCTTAATTGGAAAGCCAATCTAGCTGAGAGGGCACGTAAGGCAACATGCGCTATATACTGCTGTAAAAGAGCAGTTGGTGCACGATGGGGACTTCGTCCTCGAGTCGTGCTCTGGCTCTACACGGCCATCGTTGAACTAAACCTGTTATACGGGTCGGTCTTCTGGTGGCAAGCTCTTGAAAAAGCCTGTAATATCAAACCCCTTGATAAAATCAGAAGATCCATTGCTCTACTGATCACTGGCGCTCTTCGTAGCACACCTACGAAAGCCCTTTTTGCCATGCTGCACTGGCTCCCCTCGGGGATCCTGGTTAAGCAACAAGCCAAGCTGACAGCGATTAGACTTAATGCTCTTTCGCACTGGCGCATAACCCTGACAGGCCATGCTTCAATTCTGAATCAGGACCCACCTGTCCCCAACTTTATAGATTATATGTCGGTCTATCCCGATTTGAACAGGGAATTCGACCTCACTATTCCAAGTCGAAGCGACTGGACCTCAGAAAACCGAATCGTCGGTGAAACAGTCGAAATCTACACCGACGGTTCCAAGCTTGGAGGTAGAGTCGGCAGCGGTATTTATTCCGACAAGCTGGACTTAAACATCTCCCTACGTCTCCCAGACCATTGCAGCGTTTTTCAAGCTGAGGTCATGGCCATTTACCACGCAGCCAAATGGATGCTGAGTAGTGATATCGGCGCAGTTGACGTATCTATCTTCTCAGACAGCCAGGCCGCCATTAAATCTCTTTTTGGCTCCACGGCCACATCAAGACTAGTTCATGAATGTCGAACATCTTTAAATGAGCTCGCAAGTTACTCTCGGGTGCACCTAGTCTGGGTTCCTGGACACAGCAAAATCCCGGAAAACTGCGAGGCGGACGAGCTTGCCAAGGCAGGCACGCTAATGCACGACATTCACCCCTCTGTAAACATCGGCATTCCACTGGCAACAGCCAAGCTCGAAGTCAAACGGAAATATCTGGCTGACGCCTACAAATCCTGGGCTAACGAGGAATCCTGCCACACGGCTAGACTAACTTGGGCAAGCATGGACAAAAACAGAACCAATCAACTTCTTCGACTTGATCGCGTATCACTGTCGACAACTGTGTCGGTTTTGACCGGCCACTGCATAATGGGACAGCACGCAGAAAGACTGGGCCTACCCTCAAATGACTTTTGCCGAGGCTGTGGCTTCGAGGAGGAGGACGAGACGGTTTTCCACCTCTTATGCCACTGCCCATCCTTGAGCAGAAGAAGAATTCGCACCTTTGG
Organism: Clusia tigrina; assembly: GCA_920105625.2. Lineage (NCBI taxonomy): Eukaryota > Metazoa > Arthropoda > Insecta > Diptera > Clusiidae > Clusia > Clusia tigrina. The sequence goes on from OV050030.1 coordinate 327,438,364, forward strand.
TGCCCCATTTCTTACAAGCCTGACAGAGCTGTCATCCATTAATATTAGGGACATAGCCAGGTTCATCAAAGTATCAGGATGGTTTCCTGAAACATGACGGGGGAGTCGTGCCTTTCCAGGCGCTGTCCTTGCGCTGACTATCACCATCCCAAGTATGGGAACCTTTTTAGTCAGTGCTTGAACGGCGCCACACCGTGGTATCACAATGGGCCATTATGTGTGCTCAAGTGTGCTTTTGGCAAACTGGGCGGCCACTCCTACCTACCTACCTAATGCTGTTATGTGTTGAACGGATTGAATTTGTTGTATTTGTTGTTGAATTTGATGAGGCTAGAGTTGTAATGATTTTGTTAGTGGTCGGTAGGGCATCGGGGAGATTGTTTGAGGAGGACAGGGCACTTTGCATATTTTTACCATCAACCTTTTGCTTTTTTTGTAGAGAAGATCGCTCTCTGAGAGTGTCCGACATAGATGGACCGTTATTGGCTATCATAGGGAACTCATGGGAGAGTCAGCTCTTTGATTTTTTATAACTGAAGCTATCTAATTTTTTTGTGTATTCCTACGCTCACTCTGAGGCGAGCATAAAACACTCATTTGGCGCACTTAATAAAAACTTATCAAAAAATGCCAATTAAAGGCCTGTAGCACTTTGACACTTTTTTTAAGTTATTTAGATTTGCAAGCAGAGTGAAAAGAAACCAGACCGCACCGTAAGAGAAACAAGCTGTTACATATTTGATTGAATATCAAAAATAAATACAATCTTGTAAACTTACAATGCTAAATTTTATGCTAGTTTTTCCGTAAAAATATCTGATATTATTTCTTCAATACAAACATAGTTTAAATTTATCCCTATTATATTTTCATACAAATTGTGAATATAATATAATTAAAATATCTATACGAGTATGTTTGCTTCTAGAATGATATGTGATTTTTTATCAAACTTTGTGCGCTTTGGTTATCGCCATTCACAAACATCGGACGATTGTCGCCAAACCCATTTTATTTAACAACGTTTTAAAGTAAATACCTTAATTAGCCGTTGTCGAGAGTGCCACATACTCCGCTTCAGTGCTGCTGACACACTGCCTGCTGTAATAAATGAACAACCCGTATACGACTTACTATCACTGATGTAACTACCCCAGTCGGCAACTATATAGCACTCTATCGGCTTACCAGTGTTACTATAATGAATTTTTAAATCGATGGTCCCTTTCAAATATTTCAGTATATACTTTAAGCCCGCTTCATACTCTGTATGACTATCTGTCTTTCTTTGTGACAGCTTCGAACCGAATGTAATACTTCTGGCCTCGTTGAAATGGAGAGATACATCAAAGCACCAACTAGATACTGATATTCCGTTTGATTCACCTTTTTCCAACTATCAACTTCGCAGTTCACTTAAAATCCTGGAGTTAATGGAATTTACACAGATTTGCAGTTGTCCATACCTTACTGCTTAAGAAGATAAAGGATGTGTCTTCGCTGACAAACAGCTAAAGGATCTATTTCACCTTCACGGCATATTTCCATGCCAAGAAAATATTTAAGTGGACCACCATCCATAACGTCAAACTCATCTGAGATTTGTGTTTTGATTGCAGATAAGTCTCAGCGATTATTTTATAGTTACCATTTTCATTTTCAGTGTAAACGCACGGCTCACTGGCACACGGTGAAAGCTCCATTTTTTTTAGAACTGCGTTCCATTCACGCCCGATCTGCTCCAGCCCATATATTGCCTAAAAACTCGATTTGGAAACTTTTTTGCTAATAAAGCCTTCAGGCCTCTTCATAAATACAATGTCGTGCAAGTCGCTGTTCAAATACGATGATTATACATCCATGTGATGTAAATAGAACTCACGTTCGCACGCTACCGCAAATAGCATACGAATTGTCGCGTACTTTACAATTGGTGACAATCTTTCGGCGAAGTTTACACCGAATTGTTGACTACAGACTTTTACCACCAAACAGCTCTTGAAGCGCAGCTGCATTTATTTTTATGTTGTACAGAAATTTACAATTGATTCCTTTTTTGCCTACTGGCAAATCTACAAGTGACCAAGTATGATTCTCGACTAATCCATCATGCTCTTTCTGCATGGAATCCTTCCAGTACTCTGAATAATCGCTGCTCATAGCCACATTGACACACGAAGGTACTTTTTATTCTTTGCTTTATATGAAATTTAATATTTGAATCTCTTTACATGGACGACCTGGAGCTCTGGTGCGAATAAATCTGGGACCACCAGGACCATATATTCCCAATTCTACATTATTTATTAATGGTAGCTACTGCAAAACTTTCATCAGCTTTATTTTGAATTAATTTCACCGTCAGGAAACTCAAATGCAATGTCTTCTGTATCCAGAAAAATAATATTGCACTGAGCTTCGTTGTTACTGTTGTACAGCCCTTCGATAAATATTACATTCCTGCATATAATAACTTTTTTAGACTCTGGATCCATTAAACGGTAAGCTTTAGAAGTGTCGGAATACTCCACCAATCTGCCTTTTAGTTTAAATTTTCTTGACTGAGTTTTGTCAATTGCAATTGGTTTTGACTCAAAAATTTTTAAATGTGTCACTCCTGGTTTCTTACCAGTCCTTGCTTAACATTAAAAAGTGATTTCGTTCCAGCTCTATTTCGTAAATAAACTGCAGTTCTTACTGCCTCTGCCCAAAAACTTGCGCCGTCTCTACCAAAGTAAAATAAGCACGCTCTGCCACGCCGTTCTGCTGCGGTGTATGCGGAGCAGTCCTCTGCCGCCTTATACCATTCTGGTTTAAAAATCTTCAACACTTTTTTAATATATAATATATATTCATGACTTTAAATGATTTGAAAGCGTTTATCACCATATATATATCGCGACTTATCGTCGCGATACAAAATATCGTGATCCACCAATTGAGTCCTTATTTATTGGCCCGCACACATCACTATGAATCACTGCTAAGAAATTTTTAGCCCTATTCTCTGAAGAACAAGGGAATGGCTCCCCACAAATTTAATTTTGTTCATGTTATGCATTCGTTTCTGTTCGTAAACTCTTTAATATTAAGTCCAAATATTTAACATAATTAACAACTCAAGCTGCTGAAATTAAAATACCCATAGCGATTATGCCAATACATTGCATTATTTGTTGCAGCAGGCGTCACAAAACACTTATTTATTTTTGGCTGAAATGAAAATAAACCACCATCTTTAATGCCTCTTATCAAGATGTTATTTTTGTCGCTCTTGACCTACATATCAGGACATCGATCAACCCTTCTCTTCTCTCTGTATCTCAACACGCTTACTCTAAAGGCAAATCGGTTGAAACAGCACTTCATTCTCTCATTTCTCAAGTTGACAAATCCTTGGCGTACAAGGAATTCACACTTGCCATATTTCTGGACATCGAGGGAGCATTCAACAATGTATGCCCCAATGCTGTCATCTCCGCACTCTATAATCTTAACCTGAATTCAGGTCTTCTTAAATTTATAGAGCTTCTACTAAAATCTAGGATCATCACTTCCACGATCGGCAGTGCCCAATCCAGGAGGGTGGTTAACAGGGGCACGCCACAAGGGGGTGTTTTATCACCCCTCCTCTGGAACCTGGCAGTTAACACACTACTGGTGAGATTGGAATCTACTGGATGCAAAGTGATAGCCTATGCGGACGACATAGCAATCGCGGCATCCGGCAAATTCCCACAAACACTTTCCGAAAAACTTAACTATTCACTCTCTATTGTGTCGAACTGGTGTCGCGAATTCGAACTTGGGGTTAACCCATCCAAAACCGAGACTATGCTTTTCACTAGGAAGTACAAAATTCCAAAGTTTACAATGCCTAGTCTAAACGGCACTCCGCTCTCTTTGAGCACACACGTTAAGTACTTAGGCCTGATTCTCGACCCAAAGCTTAATTGGAAAGCCAATCTAGCTGAGAGGGCACGTAAGGCAACATGCGCTATATACTGCTGTAAAAGAGCAGTTGGTGCACGATGGGGACTTCGTCCTCGAGTCGTGCTCTGGCTCTACACGGCCATCGTTGAACTAAACCTGTTATACGGGTCGGTCTTCTGGTGGCAAGCTCTTGAAAAAGCCTGTAATATCAAACCCCTTGATAAAATCAGAAGATCCATTGCTCTACTGATCACTGGCGCTCTTCGTAGCACACCTACGAAAGCCCTTTTTGCCATGCTGCACTGGCTCCCCTCGGGGATCCTGGTTAAGCAACAAGCCAAGCTGACAGCGATTAGACTTAATGCTCTTTCGCACTGGCGCATAACCCTGACAGGCCATGCTTCAATTCTGAATCAGGACCCACCTGTCCCCAACTTTATAGATTATATGTCGGTCTATCCCGATTTGAACAGGGAATTCGACCTCACTATTCCAAGTCGAAGCGACTGGACCTCAGAAAACCGAATCGTCGGTGAAACAGTCGAAATCTACACCGACGGTTCCAAGCTTGGAGGTAGAGTCGGCAGCGGTATTTATTCCGACAAGCTGGACTTAAACATCTCCCTACGTCTCCCAGACCATTGCAGCGTTTTTCAAGCTGAGGTCATGGCCATTTACCACGCAGCCAAATGGATGCTGAGTAGTGATATCGGCGCAGTTGACGTATCTATCTTCTCAGACAGCCAGGCCGCCATTAAATCTCTTTTTGGCTCCACGGCCACATCAAGACTAGTTCATGAATGTCGAACATCTTTAAATGAGCTCGCAAGTTACTCTCGGGTGCACCTAGTCTGGGTTCCTGGACACAGCAAAATCCCGGAAAACTGCGAGGCGGACGAGCTTGCCAAGGCAGGCACGCTAATGCACGACATTCACCCCTCTGTAAACATCGGCATTCCACTGGCAACAGCCAAGCTCGAAGTCAAACGGAAATATCTGGCTGACGCCTACAAATCCTGGGCTAACGAGGAATCCTGCCACACGGCTAGACTAACTTGAGCAAGCATGGACAAAAACAGAACCAATCAACTTCTTCGACTTGATCGCGTATCACTGTCGACAACTGTGTCGGTTTTGACCGGCCACTGCATAATGGGACAGCACGCAGAAAGACTGGGCCTACCCTCAAATGACTTTTGCCGAGGCTGTGGCTTCGAGGAGGAGGACGAGACGGTTTTCCACCTCTTATGCCACTGCCCATCCTTGAGCAGAAGAAGAATTCGCACCTTTGGTGCCCCATTTCTTACAAGCCTGACAGAGCTGTCATCCATTAATATTAGGGACATAGCCAGGTTCATCAAAGTATCAGGATGGTTTCCTGAAACATGACGGGGGAGTCGTGCCTTTCCAGGCGCTGTCCTTGCGCTGACTATCACCATCCCAAGTATGGGAACCTTTTTAGTCAGTGCTTGAACGGCGCCACACCGTGGTATCACAATGGGCCATTATGTGTGCTCAAGTGTGCTTTTGGCAAACTGGGCGGCCACTCCTACCTACCTACCTAATGCTGTTATGTGTTGAACGGATTGAATTTGTTGTATTTGTTGTTGAATTTGATGAGGCTAGAGTTGTAATGATTTTGTTAGTGGTCGGTAGGGCATCGGGGAGATTGTTTGAGGAGGACAGGGCACTTTGCATATTTTTACCATCAACCTTTTGCTTTTTTTGTAGAGAAGATCGCTCTCTGAGAGTGTCCGACATAGATGGACCGTTATTGGCTATCATAGGGAACTCATGGGAGAGTCAGCTCTTTGATTTTTTATAACTGAAGCTATCTAATTTTTTTGTGTATTCCTACGCTCACTCTGAGGCGAGCATAAAACACTCATTTGGCGCACTTAATAAAAACTTATCAAAAAATGCCAATTAAAGGCCTGTAGCACTTTGACACTTTTTTTAAGTTATTTAGATTTGCAAGCAGAGTGAAAAGAAACCAGACCGCACCGTAAGAGAAACAAGCTGTTACATATTTGATTGAATATCAAAAATAAATACAATCTTGTAAACTTACAATGCTAAATTTTATGCTAGTTTTTCCGTAAAAATATCTGATATTATTTCTTCAATACAAACATAGTTTAAATTTATCCCTATTATATTTTCATACAAATTGTGAATATAATATAATTAAAATATCTATACGAGTATGTTTGCTTCTAGAATGATATGTGATTTTTTATCAAACTTTGTGCGCTTTGGTTATCGCCATTCACAAACATCGGACGATTGTCGCCAAACCCATTTTATTTAACAACGTTTTAAAGTAAATACCTTAATTAGCCGTTGTCGAGAGTGCCACATACTCCGCTTCAGTGCTGCTGACACACTGCCTGCTGTAATAAATGAACAACCCGTATACGACTTACTATCACTGATGTAACTACCCCAGTCGGCAACTATATAGCACTCTATCGGCTTACCAGTGTTACTATAATGAATTTTTAAATCGATGGTCCCTTTCAAATATTTCAGTATATACTTTAAGCCCGCTTCATACTCTGTATGACTATCTGTCTTTCTTTGTGACAGCTTCGAACCGAATGTAATACTTCTGGCCTCGTTGAAATGGAGAGATACATCAAAGCACCAACTAGATACTGATATTCCGTTTGATTCACCTTTTTCCAACTATCAACTTCGCAGTTCACTTAAAATCCTGGAGTTAATGGAATTTACACAGATTTGCAGTTGTCCATACCTTACTGCTTAAGAAGATAAAGGATGTGTCTTCGCTGACAAACAGCTAAAGGATCTATTTCACCTTCACGGCATATTTCCATGCCAAGAAAATATTTAAGTGGACCACCATCCATAACGTCAAACTCATCTGAGATTTGTGTTTTGATTGCAGATAAGTCTCAGCGATTATTTTATAGTTACCATTTTCATTTTCAGTGTAAACGCACGGCTCACTGGCACACGGTGAAAGCTCCATTTTTTTTAGAACTGCGTTCCATTCACGCCCGATCTGCTCCAGCCCATATATTGCCTAAAAACTCGATTTGGAAACTTTTTTGCTAATAAAGCCTTCAGGCCTCTTCATAAATACAATGTCGTGCAAGTCGCTGTTCAAATACGATGATTATACATCCATGTGATGTAAATAGAACTCACGTTCGCACGCTACCGCAAATAGCATACGAATTGTCGCGTACTTTACAATTGGTGACAATCTTTCGGCGAAGTTTACACCGAATTGTTGACTACAGACTTTTACCACCAAACAGCTCTTGAAGCGCAGCTGCATTTATTTTTATGTTGTACAGAAATTTACAATTGATTCCTTTTTTGCCTACTGGCAAATCTACAAGTGACCAAGTATGATTCTCGACTAATCCATCATGCTCTTTCTGCATGGAATCCTTCCAGTACTCTGAATAATCGCTGCTCATAGCCACATTGACACACGAAGGTACTTTTTATTCTTTGCTTTATATGAAATTTAATATTTGAATCTCTTTACATGGACGACCTGGAGCTCTGGTGCGAATAAATCTGGGACCACCAGGACCATATATTCCCAATTCTACATTATTTATTAATGGTAGCTACTGCAAAACTTTCATCAGCTTTATTTTGAATTAATTTCACCGTCAGGAAACTCAAATGCAATGTCTTCTGTATCCAGAAAAATAATATTGCACTGAGCTTCGTTGTTACTGTTGTACAGCCCTTCGATAAATATTACATTCCTGCATATAATAACTTTTTTAGACTCTGGATCCATTAAACGGTAAGCTTTAGAAGTGTCGGAATACTCCACCAATCTGCCTTTTAGTTTAAATTTTCTTGACTGAGTTTTGTCAATTGCAATTGGTTTTGACTCAAAAATTTTTAAATGTGTCACTCCTGGTTTCTTACCAGTCCTTGCTTAACATTAAAAAGTGATTTCGTTCCAGCTCTATTTCGTAAATAAACTGCAGTTCTTACTGCCTCTGCCCAAAAACTTGCGCCGTCTCTACCAAAGTAAAATAAGCACGCTCTGCCACGCCGTTCTGCTGCGGTGTATGCGGAGCAGTCCTCTGCCGCCTTATACCATTCTGGTTTAAAAATCTTCAACACTTTTTTAATATATAATATATATTCATGACTTTAAATGATTTGAAAGCGTTTATCACCATATATATATCGCGACTTATCGTCGCGATACAAAATATCGTGATCCACCAATTGAGTCCTTATTTATTGGCCCGCACACATCACTATGAATCACTGCTAAGAAATTTTTAGCCCTATTCTCTGAAGAACAAGGGAATGGCTCCCCACAAATTTAATTTTGTTCATGTTATGCATTCGTTTCTGTTCGTAAACTCTTTAATATTAAGTCCAAATATTTAACATAATTAACAACTCAAGCTGCTGAAATTAAAATACCCATAGCGATTATGCCAATACATTGCATTATTTGTTGCAGCAGGCGTCACAAAACACTTATTTATTTTTGGCTGAAATGAAAATAAACCACCATCTTTAATGCCTCTTATCAAGATGTTATTTTTGTCGCGTATGACAACTTGTTCTTTTTCGTTTGACTCGTTTTGGAAACTGAGTCAGAATTACATCGCAGCTCTGGCACATGCTCGTATAGTACATTTTTCAAATTTATGCGAAAACCATTGCTCTCAATTTGCCGCAACGAAAATCATTAGAAAGACTTGGGATTTTCGTGTTCCTCTCTTTATTGCGATTCGTGCTCCTCTTTTTGTTGTGATCAAAATGGCCACGATGACCACAATTGAAGCACTTATATGCTTTTTTTATTATTTATATTATTGTTGCTAACCCTGCTGTTGCTGTAGTTGTTGCTAATATATGAAGAATTTCTAGAAATCTCTTGCACTACATGCTTGCTGCTGTTGATTTTTACTATTTTTTCTTCTTTGTCATGCCATCTTTCCCCTCTTCTAGCAGCTTAGTCTTGAGCACATTTAAATCAGGCAACACATCATGCGTCTCTATGTCAACAACAAAGCTTTCAAATGACTCCACCAAACTTGAAAGCAATATAATAAGCAACATTTCCTCCGGTATAGTCACGCCAACCTCCGCAAACATTTCCACCGCTCCCAGAAACTCAGTCAGAGGTTTCTGAAACGCTGCTGCCCTCAGACAAACTGAGGTACAACAATTTTGTAAATACACCTCCGCACTCGATCCAGTCTCAGACTTGATCACTTTTCCAATGATGAAATTCCATAGCTTCGCGTGAATTAAAATGATTTTCATAGTAATTGAGTTCATCGAGTTTTTCGATTGATAGCAACCCGGCACCGCTCATTTTTAATTGTAATTTTTTGTCTTTTTTATAGCTTGGGCCGCCATAACCTGTTAAAAGAAAAAAAACCGACTTTCAGTTTTGAAAGTAAACAGTTAAGTCGTGTGTCGCCTTTCAGAAAATGCGACACACGACTTTACTGTTCAACGTTTATTGAGAGAGTGAGAAATGTTGGAGATCTTAAAAGTGAGGAGATTACAAAATACAAATCTAGAACAAAAGCAAACTATTACAGTGATGGTAATCCTTTATAAAAACAGTAGAATCAAGTATATTGTATTCCTTATAATATTTACTTTAACTCTATCAACTGCAGCGAGCACACGAGTTGGTTAGAGAAATCCAAGATCGTGGTAAACAAGTAGCTAGAGAAGCCTAAAACTAGGTGCTAAACCCAGTAGTTTTTCATGTGGGTGACCGAGAATTCATGAAAAATCAGTTGAAGAAAAATACATTTTCACCTGTGTGGATACGGTGGCAGAAATTCGCAGCCACATTGGTATGAATTAAGGGAAAGCCCAAGGAGCTTCATAACAAATCACTAAAGTTATTTCATTCGAATCCATACAGTTAGATTACCGAAATTTGTTGGCTATAATTGTGTTGGTATAAAATAATAAAACAAATTTTAAAATGTCAGAAAAAAATGCAAAAAAATAAAATAAAAAATTATATAAATAAAAAAAAAGACGAAGGCACTTGCTCAACGACTAGGCTAATGTGGCCGGAACTTCATAGAAAAAAATTTAGAGACTTGCTTGCTCTCGAGAGAAGATATCTCTAAGGTCATAGCTTGTATAACTGGTATTTGGCTATTCGACAGGCATGCTCTCAAGCTAGGAGTATTCTCTCATAAATACTGCAGAAGGTGTTGGGATGAAGAGGAGGAGGAGACTGTGAAATATTGCTTCTGTAGGTGCCTGGCTCTAGCTAGAAGCAGGGAGGGCTCTTTAGTCATATACGCTTTTAGCTCTCTTACGGAAGTGACCTATACCAATTCAATAGTGGAAACCTATAATACCCTCCTGCAAACCCACTTCCCGGGTATGAGAATTTCTGCTCACGCAAGAAATTGGTGGAATCACGAGACAAAATTGGTATACGGCATCAAAAATTGCTACAGATGAGTCAATGAGGTTTTCTCTTTCCTCCTTGGAGAACTTTAAGTCCCTTTGCCCTGATAATGTATACCCAGTAATATTAAAGAGAGGGGTTGATTTCAAATAAGGCCTTGAAAAAGATCTACACTGCTTGCCTTGCTCTAGGTTACGTTGGACAACAGGTTAGGGTGGTATTCATTCCCAAACCGGGAAAGGATGTCTACACACTAGCGAAAAGCATTACGCGGGAAACTCCCTACTCTTCTGTGATATTTTGTGTTTGACTCTCTTCTGACGGAGTTACAAAACCTCGCAATACACATCCAAGCATATGCGAATGATGTCTGTGCACTTGCATAACGAGAGTCCCTTAAGATTGTATGTGCAAACGTCAAGCAAATTCTCAACAATATTGCTGCACTTTGGAGGGACTTACTATTAATCCGAGAATATGTGGAAAATGTGCTGCGATGGAAAAGGCGAGACCTGGACGCAGGAATAACGTTGAGAGTCCAATTAAGGACGAAGTGAGAGTCTCCACCTTGAAGGAAATATTTTTTTTTTTCTTTTAAACCATTTATTTGTTATTGTATCTTACTCCATTTGAAACTAACAATAAGTTATCAAATCTTAAAACTAATGTATTAAATATGCTCTCTGCCTATTGCTTGGAGCTATTTGGGTTCTACTAGTTAATATTAATTAATTAAAATTTTAAAAAGAAGAGGGAAACAAAATTTTATATAAATACATATTACAGATTAGTTTGTAAATAAGTTTAGAAACATGGTTTCTTTAGACGTGAAGCAGAATTCTGCTGGAGTAGACTTCTTGCAAGTATTTTATTCTTGATAAACCATGGTGCGCCGGTAATTGTTCTTAAGATTTTCGACTGTGCCCTTTGGATAAGTTCTAGATTTGCGGTGCTCGCACTACCCCAAAGTTGCACCCCATATGTCCATATGGGCTTTATTATAGCTTTGTATAGAAGGACAACAAGAAAAACACAATTTGGAAGAGCAAGTGGGGGTTTATTATATGGGGTAAAAAAAAGATTGCAAGATCAAGATGTGAGCGTCTCGTTTCAGCAAATAAATACTCTAACTTTTATAGAAGTAAGAATGAAGGAAAACGTTTTTCAAGTGTTTCCGATATATATCAGGGGTACGGAATGGAACAGGGAATTTGATATATTTAAAAATACTTATATAGAAAAAGATTGGAATAATGTTATTGCGATTGGAGACTTAAATGTAAGAATCGGCGAAATGCAACAATGAATTGAAGAAATGTACATGAATCTATTCAAGGCAGGCTGTGGTCATCGACAATCAAGGGATAAGACCGTAAATGCAAATGGAAAAAATATATAAATTTCTGCGACGACAATGGTTTGATCGTTTTAAACGGAATAACAGATGGCGATAGAGAAGGTAATTTAACTTTCATAGGCAATATGGGCAGCTCTGTAAATGACATTTGCGCAGTGGATCAAAACCTCTTGAGCTATGTAGATAATTTTAAAGTAGACAAACAGATCTGGTCGGATCACATGCCGATAATTTTATATATGACTTTTCCTTGTAATGACGTCAGAGAAAACAAAAATTGTTTAATTAGTAAATTAAAATGGAAAAATTCAGAGACTGATGCATTTCACGCTAATATAAAAAGTAGCCATGGTTGTGAAAAACAAAATCATAAAGGATGGAGTTTAGACGATCTAGTGCAATTAATGATCAAATCGATTCCACAGAAAAAAACGAGCAATCTAAATAAAAAGGAAGATTGGTTTAACTATAAATGCGAAAAGGCGCGAAAAATCTCTTTTGATTGTTTTCGTATATTTAGCGTTACCCTCGTTCCGAATGATAAAAATAAGTATACAGAAGAAAACAAGGAGTTCAGAAGAATATGTCGAGAAAGTAAGAAAGCTTATTACATAGATATCGAAAGAAAAATTAATAACGTAAAAGACTCGAAACAGTGGTGGAACTTGGATTCCAAAATAAGAGGGCAGCAAAGAAATCTCGGATCAAGTATTAGCGTTTCTGCCTTTAAGAACTATTTTGAGATATTGTTAAACCCTGTACAACAAGCTAGAGACGTCCTCAAATGCACCAAATAAAATTGATATATACGAATTGGATAAGCCAGTAACAAGGGAAGAGATTGAAAAAATGTTAAAAAATACTAAGCCAAATAAAGCCCCAGGAATAGATGGTGTATCATACGAATTTTTTAAAAATAGCCCGTGGGAGTTGCTAGATGAGTTAGCCGTAGAGTTTACGCGCCTATACAATATGGGTGAAACAGGAAGTTCTTTTCAGACCAGCATAATCTGTCCAATATTTAAAAAGGGGAATAAGCAATTTGTATGAACTGTGTGGCGGAAATAATGATGGGCGTCTTGAAGGAAAGAATTGTTAGATGGGTGTCGGAGAATGAGATTCTGCCCGAGTTTCAAGCCGGGTTTAGGCAAAAGTATTCTACAGCCGACAATGTGTATAACATTGCGTCAATAGTAAATTTGAAATTAAGTAAGAAAAAGAAGGTGTATGCTTTCTTCGTGGACTTTAGAGCAGCCTTCGATAAGATACCGAGAAATCTGCTTTTCTACAAGCTGCATGAAATTGGTTTATCTACTAAATGTGTTTTTTGAAGAAACTGTACATGGATACAAAATGCGTGGTGAAGGAGAATGATGAAGTGTCGGAAGAGTTTTATACCCTATCAGGGGTAAGACAAGGGTGTTTGATGTCGCCGCTTTTATTCGCATTGTATTTAAATGACATAAATGAAGAGATAGGAGGTGGTCTATATATCGATGATATGAATATTGGAGTGCTGTTATATGCGGATGACATAGTGATAATGGCAGATGCAGTTGACGTGTTACAAAGTATGATACACAAGTTAGAGATTTACTGCAATAAGTGGAATATGGAGGTGAATTTGGATAAATCAGCGATAATGGTCTTTAGACAGGGCGGCAAATTATCGTGTATGGAAAAATGGCAATTCAAAGATTTAAATATAGCGATTACAAATGAGTATTGTTATCTGGGTGTAGTACTGACCCCTAAAATGAACTTTCAAAAACATCTTAAACGTAACATTTCAGCAAAAACTAGTATAAATTCAGCTTGGTCAAGCTTCTTTTCTAAAAAAGATATAAATCTCAACTCGAAATGGCAAATGTTTCAAGCTGTATGCCGTGCTACTCAAAGTTATGCCGCACAAGTATGGGGTCACACTCTTTTTGAAGACGTTGATAAGCTACATCTTTACTTTGTTAAAAAAATCTTAAGACTACCGGAATGTTCGCCTACTTATGCCATAATGTTGGAATCGAATATGGAAAGTGGACACATTTATACTCTAGCGTTAAATCTAAATTATATACAAAGAAAAATATTTGAGTACAGCAACAAAAGACTACCACACAATCTGACACTGAAAGTTCTGCGAAAAAACATATTCTGGGCTAAGTCACTAAATAAAATAGGAATAGATTTCAATTTAAGATGGGATGATAGAGATCTAAACCCAAATATTTGGAAAATGAAAAGAGATACACTTATAATGATGAGAAATAACAAAATTCGAGATAGTATGTGGGAACGGTCCCAAAAAAGTGAGGGGAGAATATATAAACATTTAGATCTCAAAATAGGTCAAACTTATTTCAGTGATAAAGTTGGTAGGTATAAAATCTCGGTAATATTTAAAGCAAGATGCAATCTTTTGAAATCAAATGGTATATATAATAAAAATTGTACACTCTGCAATCTAAATGAATAAAGAACTTTGGACTTACTATTAATCCGAGAATATGTGGAAAATGTGCTGCGATGGAAAAGGCGAGACCTGGACGCAGGAATAACGTTGAGAGTCCAATTAAGGACGAAGTGAGAGTCTCCACCTTGAAGGAAATAATATTTTTTTTTTTGTAAACCATTTATTTGTTATTGTATCTTACTCCATTGGAAACTAACAATAAGTTATCAAATCTTAAAACTAATGTATTAAATATGCTCTTTGCCTATTGCTTGGAGCTATTTGGGTTCTACTAGTTCATATATATTAATTAATTATAATTTTAAAAAGAAGAGGGAAACAAAATTTTATATAAATACATATTACAGAGTAGTTTGTAAATAAGTTTAGAAACATGGTTTCTTTAGACGTGAAGCAGAATTCTGCTGGAGTAGACTTCTTGCAACTATGTTCGGATGATTTTGCAGGCGATTCAGGTATTTCTGCCTTAATTCTACGATTTATTCTTTTATAGTGGATATATGTATATCGTTGTGAATGTTTTTATTCTTGATAAACCATGGTGCGCCGGTAATTGTTCTCAAGATTTTCGACTGTGCCCTTTGGATAAGTTCTAGATTTGCGGTGCTCGCACTACCCCAAAGTTACACCCCATATGTCCATATGGGCTTTATTATAGCTTTGTATAGAAGGACAACAAGAAAAACACAATTTGGAAGAGCAAGTGGGGGTTTATTATATGGGGCAAAAAAAAGATTGCAAGATCAAGATGTGAGCGTCTCGTTTCAGCAAATAAATACTCTAACTTTTATAGAAGTAAGAATGAAGGAAAACGTTTTTCAAGTGTTTCCAATATATATATCAGGGGTACGGAATGGAACAGGGAATTTGATATATTTAAAAATACTTATATAGAAAAAGATTTGAATAATGTTATTGCGATTGGAGACTTAAATGTAAGAATCGGCGAAATGCAACATGAAATTGAAGAAATGTACATGAATCTATTCAAGGCAGGCTGTGGTCATCGACAATCAAGGGATAAGACCGTAAATGGAAATGGAAAAAAATATATAGATTTCTGCGACGACAATGGTTTGATAGTTTTAAACGGAATAACAGATGGCGAAAGAGAAGGTAGTTTAACTTTCATAGGCAATATGGGCAGCTCTGTAAATGACATTTGCGCAGTGGATCAAAACCTCTTGAGCTATGTAGATAATTTTAAAGTAGACAAACAGATCTGGGCGGATCACATGCCGATAATTTTATATAGGACTTTTCCTTGTAATGACGTCAGAGAAAACAAAAATTGTTTAATTAGTAAATTAAAATGGAAAAATTCAGAGACAGATGCATTTCACGCTAATATAAAAAGGAGTCTTGGTTGTGAAAAACAAAATCATAAAGGATGGAGTTTAGACGATCTAGTGCAATTAATGATCAAATCGATTCCACAGAAAAAAACGAGCAATCTAAATAAAAAGGAAGATTGGTTTAACTATAAATGCGAAAAGGCGCGAAAAATCTCTTTTGATTGTTTTCGTATATTTAGCGCTACCCTTGTTCCGAATGATAAAAATAATTATACAGAAGAAAACAAGGAGTTCAGAAGAATATGTCGAGAAAGTAAGAAAGCTTATTACATAGATATCGAAAGAAAAATTAATAACGTAAAAGACTCGAAACAGTGGTGGAACTTGGCTTCCAAAATAAGAGGGCAGCAAAGAAATCTCGGATCAAGTATTAGCGTTTCTGCCTTTAAGAACTATTTTGAGATATTGTTAAACCCTGTACAACAAGCTAGAGACGTCCTCAAATGCTCCAAATAAAATGGATATATACGAATTGGATAAGCCAGTAACAAGGGAAGAGATTGAAAAAATGTTAAAAAATACTAAGCCAAATAAAGCCCCAGGAATAGATGGTGTATCATACGAATTTTTTAAAAATAGCCCGTGGGAGTTGCTAGATGAGTTAGCCGTAGAGTTTACGCGCCTATACAATATGGGTGAAACAGGAAGTTCTTTTCAGACCAGCATAATCTGTCCAATATTTAAAAAGGGGAATAAGCAATTTGTATCAAATTATCGAGGAATTAGCTTCATGAACTGTGTGGCGAAAATAATGATGGGCGTCTTGAATGAAAGAATTGTTAGATGAGTGTCGGAGAATAAGATTCTGACCGAGTTTCAAGCCGGGTTTAGGGAAAAGTATTCTACAGCCGACAATGTGTATAACATTGCGTCAATAGAAAATTTGAAATTTAGTAAGAAAAAGAAGGTGTATGCTTTCTTCGTGGACTTTAGAGCAGCCTTCGATAAGATACCGAGAAATCTGCTTTTCTACAAGCTGCATGAAATTGGTTTATCTACTAAATGTGTTTTTTGAAGAAACTGTACATGGATACAAAATGCGTGGTGAAGGAGAATGATGAATTGTCGGAAGAGTTTTATACCCTATCAGGGGTAAGACAAGGGTGTTTGATCTCGCCGCTTTTATTCGCATTGTATTTAAATGACATAAATGAAGAGATAGGAGGTGGTCTATATATCGATGATATGAATATTGGAGTGCTGTTATATGCGGATGACATAGTGATAATGGCCTATGCAGTTGACGTGTTACAAAGTATGATACACAAGTTAGAGATTTACTGCAATAAGTGGAATATGGAGGTGAATTTGGATAAATCAGCGATAATGGTCTTTAGACAGGGCGGAAAATTATCGTGTATGGAAAAATGGCAATTCAAAGATTTAAATATAGCGATTACAAATGAGTATTGTTATCTGGGTGTAGTACTGACCCCTAAAATGAACTTTCAAAAACATCTTATTAAACGTAACATTTCAGCAAAAACTAGTATAAATTCAGCTTGGTCAAGCTTCTTTTCTAAAAAAGATATAAATCTCTACTCGAAATGGCAAATGTTTCAAGCTGTATGCCGTGCTACTCAAAGTTATGCCGCACAAGTATGGGGTCACACTCTTTTTGAAGACGTTGATAAGCTACATCTTTACTTTGTTAAAAAAATCTTAAGACTACCGGAATGTTCGCCTACTTATGCCATAATGTTGGAATCGAATATGGAAAGTGGACACATTTATACTCTAGCGTTAAATCTAAATTATATACAAAGAAAAATATTTGAGTACAGCAACAAAAGACTACCACACACTCTGACACTGAAAGTTCTGCGAAAAAACATATTCTGGGCTAAGTCACTAAATAAAATAGGAATAGATTTCAATTTAAGATGGGATGATAGAGATCTAAACCCAAATATTTGGAAAATGAAAAGAGATACACTTATAATGATGAGAAATAACAAAATTCGAGATAGTATGTGGGAACGGTCCCAAAAAAGTGAGGGGAGAATATATAAACATTTAGATCTCAAAATAGGTCAAACTTATTTCAGTGATAAAGTTGGTAGGTATAAAATCTCGGTAATATTTAAAGCAAGATGCAATCTTTTGAAATTAAATGGTATATATAATAAAAATTGTACACTCTGCAATCTAAATGAATAAAGCACTGTGGACTTACTATTAATCCGAGAATATGTGGAAAATGTGCTGCGATGGAAAAGGCGCGACCTGGACGCAGGAATAACGTTGAGAGTCCAATTAAGGACGAAGTGAGAGTCTCCACCTTGAAGGAAATAATTTTTTTTTTTTGTTTTAAACCTTTTATTTGCTATTGTATCTTACTCCATTAGAAACTAACAATAAGTTATCAAATCTTAAAACTAATGTATTAAATATGCTCTTTGCCTATTGCTTGGAGCTATTTGGGTTCTACTAGTTCATATATATTAATTAATAATAATTTTAAAAAGAAGAGGGAAACAAAATTTTATATAAATACATATTACAGAGTAGTTTGTAAATAAGTTTAGAAACATGGTTTCTTTAGACGTGAAGCAGAATTCTGCTGGAGTAGACTTCTTGCAACTATGTTCGGATGATTTTGCAGGCGATTCAGGTATTTCTGCCTTAATTCTACGATTTATTCTTTTATAGTGGATATATGTATATCGTTGTGAATGTTTTTATTCTTGATAAACCATGGTGTGCCGGTAATTGTTCTTAAGATTTTCGACTGTGCCCTTTGGATAAGTTCTAGATTTGCGGTGCTCGCACTACCCCAAAGTTACACCCCATATGTCCATATGGGCTTTATTATAGCTTTGTATAGAAGGACAACAAGAAAAACACAATTTGGAAGAGCAAGTGGGGGTTTATTATATGGGGCAAAAAAAAGATTGCAAGATCAAGATGTGAGCGTCTCGTTTCAGCAAATAAATACTCTAACTTTTATAGAAGTAAGAATGAAGGAAAACGTTTTTCAAGTGTTTCCAATATATATATCAGGGGTACGGAATGGAACAGGGAATTTGATATATTTAAAAATACTTATATAGAAAAAGATTTGAATAATGTTATTGCGATTGGAGACTTAAATGTAAGAATCGGCGAAATGCAACAAGAAATTGAAGAAATGTCCATGAATCTATTCAAGGCAGGCTGTGGTCATCGACAATCAAGGGAAAAGACCGTAAATGCAAATGGAAAAAAATATATAGATTCCTGCGACGACAATGGTTTGATCGTTTTAAACGGAATAACAGATGGCGATAGAGAAGGTAATTTAACTTTCATAGGCAATATGGGCAGCTCTGTAAATGACATTTGCGCAGTGGATCAAAACCTCTTGAGCTATGTAGATAATTTTAAAGTAGACAAACAGATCTGGTCGGATCACATGCCGATAATTTTATATATGACTTTTCCTTGTAATGACGTCAGAGAAAACAAAAATTGTTTAATTAGTAAATTGAAATGGAAAGATTCAGAGACAGATGCATTTCACGCTAATATAAAAAGTAGTCTTGGTTGTGCAAAACAAAATTATAAAGGATGGAGTATAGACGATCTAGTGCAATTAATGATCAAATCGATTCCACAGAAAAAAACGAGCAATCTAAATAAAAAGAAAGATTGGTTTAACTATAAATGCGAAAAGGCGCGAAAAATCTCTTTTGATTGTCTTCGTATATTTAGCGCTACCCTTGTTCCGAATGATAAAAATAAGTATACAGAAGAAAACAAGGAGTTCAGAAGAATATGTCGAGAAAGTAAGAAAGCTTATTACATAGATCTCGAAAGAAGAATTAATAACGTAAAAGACTCGAAACAGTGGTGGAACTTGGCTTCCAAAATAAGAGGGCAGCAAAGAAATCTCGGATCAAGTATTAGCGTTTCTGCCTTTAAGAACTATTTTGAGATATTGTTAAACCCTGTACAACAAGCTAGAGACGTGCTCAAATGCTCCAAATAAAATTGATATATACGAATTGGATAAGCCAGTAACAAGGGAAGAGATTGAAAAAATGTTAAAAAATACTAAGCCAAATAAAGCCCCAGGAATAGATGGTGTATCATACGAATTTTTTAAAAATAGCCCGCGGGAGTTGCTGGATGAGTTAGCCGTAGAGTTTACGCGCCTATACAATATGGGTGAAACAGGAAGTTCTTTTTAGACCAGCATAATCTGTCCGATATTTAAAAAGGGGAATAAGCAATTTGTATCAAATTATCGAGGAATTAGCTTCATGAACTGTGTGGCGAAAATAATGATGGGCGTCTTGAATGAAAGAATTGTTAGATGGGTGTCGGAGAATGAGATTCTGACCGAGCTTCAAGCCGGGTTTAGGCAAAAGTATTCTACAGCCGACAATGTGTATAACATTGCGTCAATAGTAAATTTGAAATTTAGTAAGAAAAAGAAGGTGTATGCTTTCTTCGTGGACTTTAGAGCAGCCTTCGATAAGATACCGAGAAATCAGCTTTTCTACAAGCTGCATGAAATTGGTTTATCTACTAAATGTGTTTTTTGAAGAAACTGTACATGGATACAAAATGCGTGGTGAAGGAGAATGATGAAGTGTCGGAAGAGTTTTATACCCTATCAGGGGTAAGACAAGGGTGTTTGATGTCGCCGCTTTTATTCGCATTGTATTTAAAGGACATAAATGAAGAGATAGGAGGTGGTCTATATATCGATGATATGAATATTGGAGTGCTGTTATATGCGGATGACATAGTGATAAGGCAGATGCTGTTGACGTGTTACAAAGTATGATACACAAGTTAGAGATTTACTGCAATAAGTGGAATATGGAGGTGAATTTGGATAAATCAGCGATAATGGTCTTTAGACAGGGCGGAAAATTATCGTGTATGGAAAAATGGCAATTCAAAATTTAAATATAGCGATTACAAATGAGTATTGTTATCTGGGTGTAGTACTGACCCCTAAAATGAACTTTCAAAAACATCTTAATAAACGTAACATTTCAGCAAAAACTAGTATAAATTCAGCTTGGTCAAGCTTCTTTTCTAAAAAAGATATAAATCTCAGCTCGAAATGGCAAATGTTTCAAGCTGTATGCCGTGCCACTCAAAGCTATGCCACTCAAGTATGGGGTCACACTGTTTTTGAAGACGTTGATAAGCTACATCTTTACTTTGTTAAAAAAATATTAAGACTACCGGAATGTTCGCCTACTTATGCCCTAATATTGGAATCGAGTATGGAAAGTGGACACATTTATACTCTAGCGTTAAATCTAAATTATATACAAAGAACAATATTTGAGTACAGCAACAAAAGACTACCACAGAATCTGACACTGAATGTTCTGCGAAAAAACATATTCTGGGCTAAGTCACTAAATAAAATAGGAATAGATTTCAATTTAAGATGGGATGATAGAGATCTAAACCCAAATATTTGGAAAATGAAAAGAGATACACTTATAATGATGAGAAATAACAAAATTCGAGATAGTATGTGGGAACGGTCCCAAAAAAGTGAGGGGAGAATATATAAACATTTAGATCTCAAAATAGGTCAAACTTATTTCAGTGATAAAGTTGGTAGGTATAAAATCTCGGTAATATTTAAAGCAAGATGCAATCTTTTGAAATTAAATGGTATATATAATAAAAATTGTACACTCTGCAATCTAAATGAATAAAGCACTTTGGACTTACTATTAATCCGAGAATATGTGGAAAATGTGCTGCGATGGAAAAGGCGAGACCTGGACGCAGGAATAACGTTGAGAGTCCAATTAAGGACGAAGTGAGAGTCTCCACCTTGAAGGAAATAATTTTTTTTTTTTTTGTAAACCATTTATTTGTTATTGTATCTTACTCCATTGGAAACTAACAATAAGTTATCAAATCTTAAAACTAATGTATTAAATATGCTCTTTGCCTATTGCTTGGAGCTATTTGGGTTCTACTAGTTCATATATATTAATTAATTATAATTTTAAAAAGAAGAGGGAAACAAAATTTTATATAAATACATATTACAGAGTAGTTTGTAAATAAGTTTAGAAACATGGTTTCTTTAGACGTGAAGCAGAATTCTGCTGGAGTAGACTTCTTGCAACTATGTTCGGATGATTTTGCAGGCGATTCAGGTATTTCTGCCTTAATTCTACGATTTCTTCTTTTATAGTGGATATATGTATATCGTTGTGAATGTTTTTATTCTTGATAAACCATGGTGCGCCGGTAATTGTTCTTAAGATTTTCGACTGTGCCCTTTGGATAAGTTCTAGATTTGCGGTGCTCGCACTACCCCAAAGTTACACCCCATATGTCCATATGGGCTTTATTATAGCTTTGTATAGAAGGACAACAAGAAAAACACAATTTGGAAGAGCAAGTGGGGGTTTATTATATGGGGCAAAAAAAAGATTGCAAGATCAAGATGTGAGCGTCTCGTTTCAGCAAATAAATACTCTAACTTTTATAGAAGTAAGAATGAAGGAAAACGTTTTTCAAGTGTTTCCAATATATATATCAGGGGTACGGAATGGAACAGGGAATTTGATATATTTAAAAATACTTTTATATAGAAAAAGATTTGAATAATGTTATTGCGATTGGAGACTTAAATGTAAGAATCGGCGAAATGCAACAAGAAATTGAAGAAATGTCCATGAATCTATTCAAGGCAGGCTGTGGTCATCGACAATCAAGGGAAAAGACCGTAAATGCAAATGGAAAAAAATATATAGATTCCTGCGACGACAATGGTTTGATCGTTTTAAACGGAATAACAGATGGCGATAGAGAAGGTAATTTAACTTTCATAGGCAATATGGGCAGCTCTGTAAATGACATTTGCGCAGTGGATCAAAACCTCTTGAGCTATGTAGATAATTTTAAAGTAGACAAACAGATCTGGTCGGATCTCATGCCGATAATTTTATATATGACTTTTCCTTGTAATGATGTCAGAGAAAACAAAAATTGTTTAATTAGTAAATTGAAATGGAAAGATTCAGAGACAGATGCATTTCACTCTAATATAAAAAGTAGTCTTGGTTGTGCAAAACAAAATCATAAAGGATGGAGTTTAGACGATCTAGTGCAATTAATGATCAAATCGATTCCACAGAAAAAAACGAGCAATCTAAATAAAAAGGAAGATTGGTTTAACTATAAATGCGAAAAGGCGCGAAAAATCTCTTTTGATTGTCTTCGTATATTTAGCGCTACCCTTGTTCCGAATGATAAAAATAAGTATACAGAAGAAAACAAGGAGTTCAGAAGAATATGTCGAGAAAGTAAGAAAGCTTATTACATAGATCTCGAAAGAAAAATTAATAACATAAAAGACTCGAAACAGTGGTGGAACTTGGCCTCCAAAATAAGAGGGGCAGCAAAGAAATCTCGGATCAAGTATTAGCGTTTCTGCCTTTAAGAACTATTTTGAGATATTGTTAAACCCTGTACAACAAGCTAGAGACGTGCTCAAATGCTCCAAATAAAGTTGATATTTACGAATTGGATAAGGCAGTAACAAGGGAAGAGATTGAAAAAATGTTAAAAAATACTAAGCCAAATAAAGCCCCAGGATTAGATGGTGTATCATACGAATTTTTTAAAAATAGCCCGTGGGAGTTGCTAGATGAGTTAGCCGTAGAGTTTACGCGCCTATACAATATGGGTGAAACAGGAAGTTCTTTTTAGACCAGCATAATCTGTCCGATATTTAAAAAGGGGAATAAGCAATTTGTATCAAATTATCGAAGAACTGTGTGGCGAAAATAATGATGGGCGTCTTGAATGAAAGAATTGTTAGGTGGGTGTCGGAGAATGAGATTCTGACCGAGTTTCAAGCCGGGTTTCGGCAAAATTATTCTACAGCCGACAATGTGTATAACATTGCGTCAATAGTAAATTTGAAATTTAGTAAGAAAAATAAGGTGTATGCTTTCTTCGTGGACTTTAGAGCAGCCTTCGATAAGGTACCGAGAAATCTGCTTTTCTACAAGCTACATGAAATTGGTTTATCTACTAAATGTGTTTTTTGAAGAAATTGTACATGGATACAAAATGCGTGGTGAAGGAGTATGATGAAGTGTCGGAAGAGATTTATACCCTATCAGGGGTAAGACAAGGGTGTTTGATGTCGCCGCTTTTATTCGCATTGTATTTAAATGACATAAATGAAGAGATAGGAGGTGGTCTATATATCGATGATATGAATATTGGAGTGCTGTTATATGCGGATGACATAGTGATAATGGCAGATGCAGTTGACGTGTTACGAAGTACGACACACAAGTTAGAGATTTAGCAATAAGTGGAATATGGAGGTGAATTTGGATAAATCAGCGATAATGGTCTTTAGACAGGGCAGAAAATTATCGTGTAGGGAAAAATTGCAATTCAAAGATTTAAATATAGCGATTACAAATGAGTATTGTTATCTGGGTGTAGTACTGACCCCTAAAATGAACTTTCAAAAACATCTTATTAAACGTATCATTTCAGCAAAAACTAGTATAAATTCAGCTTGGTCAAGCTTCTTTTCTAAAAAAGATATAAATCTCAGCTCGAAATGGCAAATGTTTCAAGCTGTATGCCGTGCCACTCAAAGTTATGCCGCTCAAGTATGGGGTCACACTCTTTTTGAAGACGTTGATAAGCTACATCTTTACTTTGTTAAAAAAATCTTAAGACTACCGGAATGTTCGCCTACTTATGCCATAATGTTGGAATCGAATATGGAAAGTGGATACATTTATACTCTAGCATTAAATCTAAATTATATACAAAGAACAATATTTGAGTACAGCAACAAAAGACTACCACACAATCTGACACTGAAAGTTCTGCGAAAAAACATATTCTGGGCTAAGTCACTAAATAAAATAGGAATAGATTTCAATTTAAGATGGGATGATAGAGATCTAAACCCAAATATTTGGAAAATGAAAAGAGATACACTTATAATGATGAGAAATAACAAAATTCGATATAGCATGTGGGAACGGTCCCAAAAAAGTGAGGGGAGAATATACAAACATTTAGATCTCAAAATAGGTCAAACTTATTTCAGTGATAAAGTTGGTAGGCATAAAATCTCGGTAATATTTAAAGCAAGATGCAATCTTTTGAAATTAAATGGTATATATAATAAAAATTGTACACTCTGCAATCTAAATGAATAAAGCACTTTGGACTTACTATTAATCCGAGAATATGTGGAAAATGTGCTGCGATGGAAAAGGCGAGACCTGGACGCAGGAATAACGTTGAGAGTCCAATTAAGGACGAAGTGAGAGTCTCCACCTTGAAGGAAATAATTTTTTTATTTTTTTTAAACCATTTATTTGTTATTGTATCTTACTCCATTGGAAACTAACAATAAGTTATCAAATCTTAAAACTAATGTATTAAATATGCTCTTTGCCTATTGCTTGGAGCTATTTGGGTTCTACTAGTTCATATATATTAATTAATTATAATTTTGAAAAGAAGAGGGAAACAAAATTTTATATAAATACATATTACAGATTAGTTTGTAAATAAGTTTAGAAACATGGTTTCTTTAGACGTGAAGCAGAATTCTGCTGGAGTAGACTTCTTGCAAGTATATTCGGATGATTTTGCAGGCGATTCAGGTATTTCTGCCTTAATTCTACGATTTCTTCTTTTATAGTGGATATATGTATATCGTTGTGAATGTTTTTATTCTTGATAAACCATGGTGCGCCGGTAATTGTTCTTAAGATTTTCGACTGTGCCCTTTGGATAAGTTCTAGATTTGCGGTGCTCGCACTATCCCAAAGTTGCACCCCATATGGGCTTTATTATAGCTTTGTATAGAAGGACAACAAGAAAAACACAATTTGGAAGAGCAAGTGGGGGTTTATTATATGGGGCAAAAAAAAGATTGCAAGATCAAGATGTGAGCGTCTCGTTTCAGCAAATAAATACTCTAACTTTTATAGAAGTAAGAATGAAGGAAAACGTTTTTCAAGTGTTTCCAGTATATATCAGGGGTACGGAATGGAACAGGGAATTTGATATAAAAATACTTATATAGAAAAAGATTGGAATAATGTTATTGCGATTGGAGACTTAAATGTAAGAATCGGCAAAATGCAACAAGAAATTAAAGAAATGTACATGAATCTATTCAAGGCAGGCTGTGGTCATCGACAATCAAGGGATAAGACCGTAAATGCAAATGGAAGAAAATATATAGATTCCTGCGACGACAATGGTTTGATCGTTTTAAACGGAATAACAGATGGCGATAGAGAAGGTAATTTAACTTTCATAGGCAATATGGGCAGCTCTGTAAATGACATTTGCGCAGTGGATCAAAACCTCTTGAGCTATGTAGATAATTTTAAAGTAGACAAACAGATCTGGTCGGATCACATGCCGATAATTTTATATATGACTTTTCCGTGTAATGACGTCAGAGAAAACAAAAATTGTTTAATTAGTAAATTAAAATGGAAAGATTCAGAGACAGATGCATTTCACGCTAATATAAAAAGTAGTCTTGGTTGTGCAAAACAAAATCATAAAGGATGGAGTTTAGACGATCTAGTGCAATTAATGATCAAATCGATTCCACAGAAAAAAACGAGCATTCTAAATAAAAAGGAAGATTGGTTTAACTATAAATGCGAAAAGGCGCGAAAAATCTCTTTTGATTGTCTTCGTATATTTAGCGCTACCCTTGTTCCGAATGATAAAAATAAGTATACAGAAGAAAACAAGGAGTTCAGAAGAATATGTCGAGAAAGTAAGAAAACTTATTACATAGATCTCGAAAGAAAAATTAATAACGTAAAAGACTCGAAACAGTGGTGGAACTTGGCTTCCAAAATAAGAGGGCAGCAAAGAGATCTCGGATCAAGTATTAGCGTTTCTGCCTTTAAGAACTATTTTGAGATATTGTTAAACCCTGTACAACAAGCTAGAGACGTGCTCAAATGCTCCAAATAAAATTGATATATACGAATTGGATAAGCCAGTAACAAGGGAAGAGATTGAAAAAATGTTTAAAAATACTAAGCCAAATAAAGCCCCAGGAATAGATGGTGTATCATACGAATTTTTTAAAAATAGCCCGCGGGAGTTGCTAGATGAGTTAGCCGTAGAGTTTACGCGCCTATACAATATGGGTGAAACAGGAAGTTCTTTTCAGACCAGCATAATCTGTCCGATATTTAAAAAGGGGAATAAGCAATTTGTATGAACTGTGTGGCGGAAATAATGATGGGCGTCTTGAAGGAAAGAATTGTTAGATGGGTGTCGGAGAATGAGATTCTGCCCGAGTTTCAAGCCGGGTTTAGGCAAAAGTATTCTACAGCCGACAATGTGTGTAACATTGCGTCAATAGTAAATTTGAAATTTAGTAAGAAAAAGAAGGTGTATGCTTTCTTCGTGGACTTTAGAGCAGCCTTCGATAAGGTACCGAGAAATCTGCTTTTCTACAAGCTGCATGAAATTGGTTTATCTACTAAATGTGTGTTTTGAAGAAACTGTACATGGATACAAAATGCGTGGTGAAGGAGAATGATGAAGTGTCGGAAGAGTTTTATACCCTATCAGGGGTAAGACAAGGGTGTTTGATGTCGCCGCTTTTATTTGCATTGTATTTAAAAGACATAAATGAAGAAATAGGAGGTGGTCTATATATCGATGATATGAATATTGGAGTGCTGTTATATGCGGATGACATAGTAATAATGGCAGATGCAGTTGACGTGTTACAAAGTATGATACACAAGTTAGAGATTTACTGCAATAAGTGGAATATGGAGGTGAATTTGGATAAATCAGCGATAATGGTCTTTAGACAGGGCAGAAAATTATCGTGTAGGGAAAAATTGCAATTCAAAGATTTAAATATAGCGATTACAAATGAGTATTGTTATCTGGGTGTAGTACTGACCCCTAAAATGAACTTTCAAAAACATCTTATTAAACGTATCATTTCAGCAAAAACTAGTATAAATTCAGCTTGGTCAAGCTTCTTTTCTAAAAAAGATATAAATCTCAGCTCGAAATGGCAAATGTTTCAAGCTGTATGCCGTGCCACTCAAAGCTATGCCACTCAAGTATGGGGTCACACTGTTTTTGAAGACGTTGATAAGCTACATCTTTACTTTGTTAAAAAAATATTAAGACTACCGGAATGTTCGCCTACTTATGCCCTAATATTGGAATCGAGTATGGAAAGTGGACACATTTATACTCTAGCGTTAAATCTAAATTATATACAAAGAACAATATTTGAGTACAGCAACAAAAGACTACCACAGAATCTGACACTGAATGTTCTGCGAAAAAACATATTCTGGGCTAAGTCACTAAATAAAATAGGAATAGATTTCAATTTAAGATGGGATGATAGAGATCTAAACCCAAATATTTGGAAAATGAAAAGAGATACACTTATAATGATGAGAAATAACAAAATTCGAGATAGTATGTGGGAACGGTCCCAAAAAAGTGAGGGGAGAATATATAAACATTTAGATCTCAAAATAGGTCAAACTTATTTCAGTGATAAAGTTGGTAGGTATAAAATCTCGGTAATATTTAAAGCAAGATGCAATCTTTTGAAATTAAATGGTATATATAATAAAAATTGTACACTCTGCAATCTAAATGAATAAAGCACTTTGGACTTACTATTAATCCGAGAATATGTGGAAAATGTGCTGCGATGGAAAAGGCGAGACCTGGACGCAGGAATAACGTTGAGAGTCCAATTAAGGACGAAGTGAGAGTCTCCACCTTGAAGGAAATAATTTTTTTTTTTTTTGTAAACCATTTATTTGTTATTGTATCTTACTCCATTGGAAACTAACAATAAGTTATCAAATCTTAAAACTAATGTATTAAATATGCTCTTTGCCTATTGCTTGGAGCTATTTGGGTTCTACTAGTTCATATATATTAATTAATTATAATTTTAAAAAGAAGAGGGAAACAAAATTTTATATAAATACATATTACAGATTAGTTTGTAAATAAGTTTAGAAACATGGTTTCTTTAGACGTGAAGCAGAATTCTGCTGGAGTAGGCTTCTTGCAAGTATGTTCAAATGATTTTGCAGGCGATTCAGGTATTTCTGCCTTAATTCTAAGATTTCTTCTTTTATAGTGGATATATGAATATCGTTGTGAATGTTTTTATTCTTGATAAACCATGGTGCGCCGGTAATTATTCTTAAGATTTTCGACTGTGCCCTTTGGATAAGTTCTAGATTTGCGGTGCTCGCACTACCCCAAAGTTGCACCCCATATGTCCATATGGGCTTTATTATAGCTTTGTATAGAAGGACAACAAGAAAAACACAATTTGGAAGAGCAAGTGGGGGTTTATTATATGGGGTAAAAAAAAGATTGTAGGATCAAGATGTGAGCGTCTCGTTTCAGCAAATAAATACTCTAACTTTTATAGAAGTAAGAATGAAGGAAAACGTTTTTCAAGTGTTTCCAATATATATCAGGGGTACGGAATGGAACAGGGAATTTGATATATTTAAAAATACTTATATAGAAAAAGATTGGAATAATGTTATTGCGATTGGAGACTTAAATGTAAGAATCGGCGAAATGCAATAAGAAATTGAAGAAATGTACATGAATCTATTCAAGGCAGGCTGTGGTCATCGACAATCAAGGGATAAGACCGTAAATGCAAATGGAAAAAAATATATAGATTTCTGCGACGACAATGGTTTGATCCTTTTAAACGGAATAACAGATGGCGATAGAGAAGGTAATTTAACTTTCATAGGCAATATGGGCAGCTCTGTAAATGATATTTGCGCAGTGGATCAAAACCTCTTGAGCTATGTAGATAATTTTAAAGTAGACAAACAGATCTGGTCGGATCACATGCCGATAATTTTATATATGACTTTTCCTTGTAATGACGTCAGAGAAAACAAAAATTGTTTAATTAATGAATGATAAAAATAAGTATACAGAAGAAAACAAGGAGTTCAGAAGAATATGTCGAGAAAGTAAGAAAGCTTATTACATAGATCTCGAAAGAAAAATTAATAACGTAAAAGACTCGAAACAGTGGTGGAACTTGGCTTCCAAAATAAGAGGGCAGCAAAGAAATCTCGGAGCAAGTATTAGCGTTTCTGCCTTTAAGAACTATTTTGAGATATTGTTAAACCCTGTACAACAAGCTAGAGACGTGCTCAAATGCTCCAAATAAAATTGATATATACGAATTGGATAAGCCAGTAACAAGGGAAGAGATTGAAAAAATGTTAAAAAATACTAAGCCAAATAAAAACCCAGGAATAGATGGTGTATCATACGAATTTTTTAAAAATAGCCCGCGGGAGTTGCTAGATGAGTTAGCCGTAGAGTTTACGCGCCTATACAATATGGGTGCAACAGGAAGTTCTTTTCAGACCAGCATAATCTGTCCGATATTTAAAAAGGGGAATAAGCAATTTGTATCAAATTATCGGGGAATTAGCTTCATGAACTGTGTGGCGAAAATAATGATGGGTGTCTTGAAGGAAAGAATTGTTAGATGGGTGTCGGAGAATGAGATTCTGACCGAGTTTCAAGCCGGGTTTAGGCAAAAGTATTCTACAGCCGACAATGTGTATAACATTGCGTCAATAGTAAATTTGATATTTAGTAAGAAAAAGAAGGTGTATGCTTTCTTCGTGGACTTTAGAGCAGCCTTCGATAAGGTACCCAGAAATCTGCATGAAATTGGTTTATCTACTAAATGTGTTTTTTGAAGAAACTGTACATGGATACAAAATGCGTGGTGAAGGAGAATGATGAAGTGTCGGAAGAGATTTATACCCTATCAGGGGTAAGACAAGAGTGTTTGATGTCGCCGCTTTTATTCGCATTGTATTTAAATGACATAAATGAAGAGATAGGAGGTGGTCTATATATCGATGATATGAATATTGGAGTGCGGTTATATGCGGATGACATAGTGATAATGGCAGATGCAGTTGACGTGTTACAAAGTATGATACACAAGTTAGAGATTTACTGCAATAAGTGGAATATGGAGGTGAATTTTGATAAATCAGCGATAATGGTCTTTAGACAGGGCGGAAAATTATCGTGTAGGGAAAAATGGCAATTCAAAGATTTAAATATAGCGATTACAAATGAGTATTGTTATCTGGGTGTAGTACTGACCCATAAAATGAACTTTCAAAAACATCTTATTAAACGTAACATTTCAGCAAAAACTAGTATAAATTCAGCTTGGTCAAGCTTCTTTTCTAAAAAAGATATAAATCTCAGCTCGAAATGGCAAATGTTTCAAGCTGTATGCCGTGCTACTCAAAGTTATGCCGCTCAAGTATGGGGTCACACTCTTTTTGAAGACGTTGATAAGCTACATCTTTACTTTGTTAAAAAAATCTTAAGACTACCGGAATGTTCGCCTACTTATGCCATAATGTTGGAATCGAATATGGAAAGTGGACACATTTATACTCTAGCGTTCTTTAGACAGGGTGTGGGTACTACCTTTTCACGCTCACGACAAGAAGTCTACCCGACTCGCAGTTTTCCGGCCAACAGTGCCGCCGCCTGAACTGACTGAACCACCTGAACGCCTTCACGGGGAGTTTTTCGAAGGTGTGCAGCTGTTTACACAGTGCCCCGTGTATCTCCCTTACATTGGTAATCTCGTCTAAGTCTTTTACTGAGTAAGCTGGAGCCACTCCACGCTAGTCCCCAGTACCCTTGCTACTGCTTCCGGTTTTCAGGTCCGCTTTCGTGACTATTTTTTGCAGCAGCTCCTCTTTCGCTGTCTCTCTGATTTTCTGGACCATTTCTCAAGTTCCACAAGGTGCAGTTCCGTCTTTATCCTCCACAAAGACTCCGCATAGCTTGTCACCGCTATTCCCTTGATAACAATCGCAGCATCGTCTTGACGGTTTCGCTTTGGCGAGTGCCTTCGGCTTTGGCCGGGGGCGAGCACGAACCACAGCCGACTCTGGTTTCTTCACCACTACATCGGGCTTACCCACTTCTGGATTGGTGGTATTTTCAGCTGCTTCAATCCTCACCATAGCCACCCTTGATACATCCGCTTTCTGCCCCTTGAGTCCCGCTCCGTTGCATAGGCAATAGGCTGGTAAAAGTGAGTGCTTAGATACCGGGTCCCTCCCCGCAAACCAAGGGAAATACTCACATGTATCCGTGAACAGAACGAAGTACTGAGCACGAACCTGTAGAAGATATACTCGTATTTCGGGGGGGATTCAGCTTCCAACAAGAGAGCGGGCTCTCACCTGGTTGTAGGTATCGACCTGGGTTCGTTAAAGATCCTCAGTTCCAGATATGGATACCGTCCTCACATGCATCTTGGACGCTTAACTTTCCGCGTTCAGGTGATAGGGCAAAATACTAATTGCGGAATAGAATTATTTCGGATGAGAATCATCTTATGACTGAAATTATATTTACAACAGCAAAAATAACATACAAACTGGGAGGGAACATCGTAGAGGCAGTTATCGTCTCGGCCTACCTGTCCTACTTCCCCCACCATCAAGGGAAGTCGTAGAGGTCATTCAGCACGCATAATCCAATGGTTGGACCCTGATTGTGGGTTGATACTGTAATTCACATAACACAGTATGGGGTAGCCACAAATGCAACTCTCGGGGTAACAATATATTGGATTTTATTGTCTTTAGATTTAGGGATACGCAATGTGGGTAACAAACCGACCTTTGTGACGCTAAGAAGGCAAGAAGTGATTGATCTAACACTAACTAACAGATCTAACACTCTGACAGATCAAATAAAACAGTGGACAGTTCTGGCAGGAGCATCTCTTTCCAATCACAGTTTGATAGAATTTCGAATTGACGTTGACAAGATAATAGTGCCGGACATCGAAATCCACAAAAGGCGGCTGGGACGAGTTTGGGGTTCTTGTTGACGAGAGGACTTCCAGGGTTCGCACAGGAACTCGAAAAGAAGAAGACTATGTATACCCAATAATATTAAAGCGAGGAGGATAAGTTCAAAGATCTACATTGCTTAGGCTCTACGTTACGCACCATATCTATCGCGACAGGTTAGGGTGGTCTTCATTTCCAAACCGGGAAAGATGACTACACTTTAGCGAAAAGCTTCAGGCCGATCAGTTTGACATCGTTCATGTTGAAAGGTCTGGAGCGTATGGTGGAGAAGTATATTAGGGCGGATTTAATGTTGAATAACCCCCTTAGTATTCATCAGCATGCATACCGGAGAGGAGGAAGTCATGCGAATCAGCTGTGCACGATCTAAGTTGTAAGATCGAAACAGGGCTGGAAACTGGTGAATACACAATGGGGGTATTTGTGGATATTGAGGGGGCATTCGATAATGCTACCTTTGACTTTATGTACTCGGGTGCTAGACGACATGGGGTGGGCGAAACTTTTGTCAAGTGGATCCATTTCATGTTATCAAAAAGGCTGTTAACTGTTGGAGAGACAAACGACAATTGTACTGTGGCAGAAGTTGCTCGAGGGTGTCCTCAGGGTGGCGTTCTCTCTTCTCTTCTGTGGTGTTTTGTGGTGAACTCTCTTCTGACTGAGTTTCAGAACCATGAAATACACATCCAAGTATATGCGGAGGATGTATGTGAACTGGCATCAGCAATGTCCCTTAGGACTGTATGTGCAAACTTACAGAAAACTCTGGACAAAATGGCTGAGTGGTGCACTTCCCAGGGACTTACTATTAATCCAAGTAAGACAACTGTGGTATTGTGTACACGAAACAGAAAATTGGTAGGATTTAAACTACCAGTACTCAAAGGTGTAAATATCATTCTTTCCAGGGAAGTGAAACATTTAGGCGTCGTTAGTATTAGGAAACTCACTTGGAAGACGCATGTAAGGCACTGAAGGAGGTCGGGCACACTGAAGGTTAGTCGGGCACAAAAAATATTTGGGAAGTGCCGAAGAGCTTTTGGTAAAACTTGGTGTCCGAAACCAGCTGGTGTATTTTGGCTATACACAGCATTGGTTAGGCCAATAATTTTGTATGCTGCTGCGGTCTGGTGGCGCAGAACTGGGGTTAAGTCCACATGGTTGGGGTTAAACAGACTACAGAAGTGTATGTTTGAGCATTACGGGTGCCATGGGTACCACTTCTGGTGACGCTCTGAATGCTTTGTTGAGCTTGCCACCATTGGATCTTATGATACTACAGGAGGCGATGAAAAGGATTTGTCGGTTATATTCATAAGGATATTGGCACGACGACAATAACTTTGGGCACAAGATCTTCGATCATTAGTTGGGGTAATCACAGGGCATACTGCATGGGGTCATTATATAGCGACCATAGGCATAATCGAGAATCCGTACTGCATCTCCTGCCTGGAGGAAGAACAGGACGGCACAGAGCATTTTCTCCTTTGCCAGAATGAGGAAGCGCATATTAGGGTCAGATTTTTTGGGAATGGATAATGTATCTTCCTTATCCCTGGACATACTCCTGAGGTTAATAAAAGAGTCAAAGAAGTTTGAAAGGTGTAACTTCCTTTCCAAAATCCTCTATCTCCCCCCCTTCCATAAATATTTTTCCAGGCTTACAGTACAATGGGCAAAGATGCCTGAGTGAGAGAGGCCTCCTTCTTCGGCGGCTCTCCGGCCTACCCCACTTTTATCAATTTATCTATCTAGCGTGTTGTGTTGATTCGGGATGATTCCTGCACTGCATTGTGGGTGGGAATGATGTTTCTTCCCAGAAAAAGACTTGTTGGGCGGCAGGAAACCATAATAGTTATCGCTACTAGGAAAAGTCCGGCTGTGCCGGCGATTCTATTCAAACCTCCTGTCTGGATTTCTCGGATTCATGTTTCTGTCATTAGAGACACCGGGGCTATTTGCTCCTCTGGATATATTTGGACGGGAATTGCTAATATCTCTCTACGACAGCAGCTCTGAACATGTCCTGTCTGTTTCCTATCCTATGCACTTCGCCCAAACCAGCCGAATTCCGCTCTATCAGGAATTGTGCTCGAAACGCCTCCTCTTCTACCTCCTCCAGGGTTCTTGTTATGGTATTCAGCATATGAATCTTTAGAGCGGGACGCGGAGCCCCACCACGAAAGCCGTTAATACTGACTTGTCAACTTCATACAATAGCCATACAATAGGTATATCTCCGACGACAGTGTTTTCACTTCTTCTAATTCTGTTTCAGCTTTTTCTTTTGCTGTTCCATGAAAATAATATTAATTACACATTTTTAATATGTGCCAATAAAAAGAATGTGTGGTTTCGGAATCAAACAAACTACGATCTTACTCCGGTATGCAACAACTCGTATTGTATGCTATCCCGTGATGAGAAGATTTATTCTTCCCTAATACCCTAATTTCACAATATTAAAATGTCACTAATCGACACACACACACAGAAATCCCTACACAAATCCTCACAACTAGGCTGGCATACCTTGACCGTCCAATCATACTGCCGGTTGCCAAGACAGGTGCCTGCAAGAGTGCAATGGTGCCAATTCGTTGCGACTTCTTTGACCTGCACTAAGGCGCCCCTTCGGTCGGAGAAGTCTACTTAATACTACGCTATTATATTAACGTATTCACCACCTGAGCAGCTGTTAGCAGGCGCTGAAGTGAATCAGCAAACCGATGGCTGCGGGAGGCGGTCTTAGCTGCCAATTAAAACACCTGCTTTAAAGTTCAAAACACAAGACAGTTTATTTCTTAGAATCATAAACCTTATATACTATTCACAATTATGTCTTACTTCCTAAGAAAGCACTTTTCTCGTTTTCCAGAACAAGAATGCCGACAGTGCATTTCATTGCCAATGACAACTTGAAAGCGGAACTGTAATACCCTAAAAGTTTACATGATTATTATTATAATACTTATCGCACCCTAAAAGTATTTACGTACTTCTTATACAATTTCTTACTAACTACTTCAGACTTTGATCATAAATTTTTATAATATAATTTTAGTGAACTATTATAATTAATGTAAATAATTTTTGTTGTATAAAAACAAAAACATATGTGAGAAAATTGATGAACACAGTACAACGTTAAGTAACGAACTAAAAGTGCTGAAAGAGCATAGAAACCAAAATAAAAATATTTGTAAAAATATTGAAGAAAGTAGTGCAACAATGTGTAACGAACTGAAAGAGTATGGAAACCAAAGTAAAAATCTAAGTAATAAAATTGAAGAAAGTAATAAAAAATTATGCAACGAAATTAAAAAAGTAGTGAACGAAACAAGTGTGAAGCCAAGTACATCCTCATATGCAGAGGCAATAAAATATAACACAGCAATGCCACACATAAGAAAACAAATGACTTTGCTAGTGAAACCGAAAGAACGACAAGAAATTGAAAAAACAAAAGAAGACTTAAAAAAAACGGTTGACCCAACAGACTTTAAAGTTACTAACATTGAGAACAGAAGAAACGGAATAGTAGTAATTCAAAGTGCGAGTAATGAAGAAAGAGAAAAAATAAAAAATTCACTGCAAACAGTAATGAGTGAAAAGTATGAAATAAGAGTACCCAGTGAAAATAAGATGACAATTATAATAACGGACATGTCGTTTAAAATACCCGATGACGAACTTATAGAGAAACTAAAAAAGCAAAACCAAATTTTAAAAGAAAGTGACATAAAAATTGTAAAGACATATGAATATAAGAGAAATAACATAATCATAAACAATGCAAAATTAATAATAGATAATGAATCGTACATGAAAGTGATATCCGAGCAAAAATTAAATGAAGGTTGGGAAAAATGCAGAGTATTTGATGGAACGAGTGTAATACAATGTTTTAAATGTAGAGGATATAACCATAAAGCTGTCGATTGTAAGAATGAAATAACATGTTATAAGTGTCACGGAAAACATAAAAGCTCTGAGTGTAACGAAGAAAAAAGTATTAAGTGTATTAATTGTATTAGAGAAAATGAGAGAGTTTATATGGGAGTCGATGAAAATCATGAAACAAATAGTAAAGAGTGTCCTGTATACAAAAATCAGATAAATATGAAAAAGAAAAGATTGGGTCTAATTGATTAACAATTAAATAACGTGTGTGGAATATATACAAATATACAAGGGTTAATGAATAACTTTAGTCAACTGGAGATTATAGCATATGAGGAAAAGCCGGATTTTATAATTGTGTCCGAAACACATTTGACTGAGGACATGGAAGATCAAGAGATACAAATACAACAGTACAACCAATATGTAACTTGTTCAAATTCAAAGAGAACTGGTGGAGTAATATTGTATTTTAAAATGAAATGGAATATAAATATTATTAAAGAAGAAGTTGTTGACTCAAAATATTGGATATCTGCGTGCACAGCAAAATATTGTGGTATATGTTTTTTGGCAGTAGCTGTTTATAGATCACCAAGCAGTCAAATTTCTGAATTCGGCGAATCATTTGAGGAAATAATAGAAGAAATAAGCGAACAAAATTATGACGTTATAATAGCAGGTGATTTGAACATCGATTGGAACAAAAATGAGTTTTACAAATATAAGATACAAAATATACTTGACGCTAATGGACTAAAACAAGTAATGAATGATTATACAAGAATTACGGTTAACTCAAAGACATTAACCGATTATATATTTACAAACAATCTAATGATAACAGCGAAGACAGATATAAAAAATAAAATATCGGATCACGAATCCATAAATATAACTTTCGAAATACCAAATCAGTGCCATGAAAAAATAAATTATAAAGAAACTGAAATATTTAATTATAGACAACCCGTGTTTTATAGAGAACTAAGTGCAATATTACAGAAAAATAATAATAATAATAATAGTAATGTCAACAGTGATGCTACTTTTTTAGATGAGAGTATCGAAAATTTTATAAAAAAATTCACAAATAAAAAAAATGTTAAAGAAGGAAACAATACTAAAAACTGGTTTACAAACGATCTTAAAATAATGAAAGGAGAAAAAAAGATGAAGTATCGACTAGCCTTACAACAGAATACATATAATGCATGGAATAATTATAAACTAATTAGAAACTTATATAAAGTAACAATAGAAAACGCAAAAAATAAGCACATAAACGATCAAATAAATAATACCAAAGACCAAAAGCAAATGTGGAGAGAGATTAAGAACCTCATCCTTAAAAAACCCCAAAATGTGATAAAATCTGTGATATTTAATATAAGGACAATTTTCAAATAGCCGACCAGTTTAACCAATATTTCATAAATAGTATTAATTTAATTCGAGAATCGATTGGAAATATACAATATAGAAACAAAGTACCTGTGATAAACTCTAAATTTAAATTTCGTGCAATAAATACAATAGAACTTAAGAATATATGTAAAAATTTAAAAAATAAACGTGACTGCAACAAAGATTCGAGTAAAATAATCCTTGATAACTGGAACGTCATAGGAAAAATTTTGCTAAATATAATAAATGAATCTTTGGAATTAGGTGCCTTTCCTGAAAATTGGAAAGAATCAATAGTCACACCAATTGAAAAAATCGCCAAAACAAATAAATGCGAGGAATATCGACCAATTAATACACTTAAGACAACTGAAAAAATAATCGAAAAGGTGGTTAAAGAGCAGCTTGAAAAGTATATGGAACAAAATAAGCTTCTTTCAAAATACCAGTCAGGATTCAGAAAGAATTTCTCGTGTGAAACAGCTGTAAACTATGTGATAAATAGATGGAAGTATACGGAAAGAAATAAAAAAATTATGGCAATATTTCTAGATTTTAAAAGAGCGTTCGAAACTATTGACAGAAATATCCTAGTGCAGAAACTATATAGTTACGGGATACAGGGAAACGAACTAAAATGGTTTGAATCTTATTTAATAAACCGCAAACAAGTTACTAAAGTTAATAATACAAAATCAATTAAAACTAAATAACGAATTTGGAGTACCGCAGGGATCAATTTTAGGTGCTTTGTTGTTTATTATATATATAAATTATATGCAGAACGTTCTGGAAAAATCTGAAATTGTTTTATATGCAGACGATACACTTATTTTCACAGAAGCAAACAATGAAGAAAAATGTCAGGATAATTTATTGCACGATATGAATAATATTACTGCATGGTTAAAAATGAACAAATTAAAATTAAACGAAAGTAAAACGAAATTAATGGAAATAAATATGAACAATAACACAATATTTAAAATAACGAAATTATAGAAAAAGTTAAAAAAATAAAATACCTGGGTTTCATAATTGATAATGAATTAAAATGTAAAGAACACATCGATACGATGTGTAAAAAAATTGGCAAAAAATAGGTTTCCTTAAAAGAATAAGAAATAAAATATCAATATTAACGGCAGTCAATATTTACAACACAATAATTAAACCTCACTTTGAGTATGGGTCCACTGTTCTATACACATGTTGCACAAAAACACAAATAGAAAGACTACAAAAGCTTCAAAATAAGGCAATGCGATCTATTCTTAAATGTAATCGGTACACTTCAATTCAACTTGTGCTTGAATCACTTAAATGGCTAAATATCCAACAAAGAATAAAATTCAACACTTTATGCTTCATACAATAAATCAAAAGTGGTAATGCACCACAATATTTGGTAGATCAAATACAATATGTTGGAGACGCACAACCATATCAGCTAAGAAATGGCCAAGATTTCAGGATACAACGAGTAACAACAAGTGGTATGCAGAGATCCCTCTATTATAAAGGACTTTGACGTACAATAATATGCCGAATGATATCAATAATGAAATAAATATTAATGTTTTTAAATGAAAAATTTCAATGTTTGTTAAAAATAGTAATGAAAATGAAATGTAATGAAAATTAAATTTAAATGTAACAGATTAAGTAAATTTAAAGTATTTCAAATACTACTAATAAATAAACTAACTAACTAACATCACTTCTTGGCACTGGCCAAAATGTGTTTTTAATATTAGTTTCCAAACAAACTGTCAAATCATATACTAGGTGTCAATATAATGGTGACAGATGTATGAAATAAAGGGAAATAAAAAAAAAAAAAAAAAAAAAAAACTACATCAGATGTGTGGTGTCTATTAGGGTCGTGCTGTGAGTAAATTTCACGCAGGTGGGATTTACAACAACAAGACGATTTTACAAAGAATTCCTACTTATATGGACATGAATTCAAGAAATTTTCTCCTTTCAAATTTATTTTCCGATATTTCGGTTTCCTCCGGAAGCCATTCTCAAGACCTATAAAAGAAAAATAACGGTACTAAAAAAGAGAATATCACGAAAATATTAAATCAATGGCATACTTAAGGGAATTTTCAGAAAGATTTATTACTTCAAGCATGTACAAACAGGAAAAATTCCAAATATGACCTAAAACAAACTATATTTTGGAACAACTAAAAGTGGGATCGACGGATTAGACAAACCGAACGTGGTGTGCAAATTTATTTGTTGTGGGAACGGGTCCAATTTATGCCATAAAATATTTGTTGGTACTACCAAAAATAAATTAAGGACAAGAATATTAGCACACAAATCGATTAGTAAAAACAGAAACACGACATTGGTGCCCAAAACGCCAATGGTGTCTACATTACCGACCAAAAAAATTAGGACTATCTTTTAATATTAGGCATGTTACACATAGTCTTTAATTTACATTTGGATGTTAGATTCAGAAAATTGTATTTTTTGAAATTTTTAGGCCCTGAAGATGGTTTCCGGATGAAAAATATCGGAAAAAATTATGTTTTTAAATTTAAAAAAATAAAACTATTTGTCAATGAGACTTTGAACTCGATTAAAACGTAATAAATTATCATTTATTTTGATATTTTTATTTATATTTTCTAATGCCACATAATTCGTCTCATTCATTAACTTAAGTTTTCTTATATTTTTGTTCTATAGGCATCACCTATAGTAGTACCGAATAGCCAATAAGTCCTGATCCTAATAAGGAAGCCTCTATTTTCATTTGGTTTGTTGAGATATAATTGACTGTTTTCGATGTGTTGTAATTGTTCTACATTAAGTGACCTTGAGACCTTGTCCACGATCAAATTTCCTTCGGTCATTTGTAGTAGTATCAGTATTATAGAGAGTAATGTCTATTTACCTTGAAAATATTGTCGGTCTGTTAATGTTTGTTGGATCCACGTTTTCAATATTTAAGTTCGTATTATTGACTTAATATTTTATAGTTCTTCACATAGCGGCCTTTAGTATTTTGTATTTGAGTTTTGCGGCTCCACATGTTGATTCTCATAAAATTTTGTCCATAAATTCCTAATAGATCTTCAGTTATGAATATTTGTTAATAGTGGGCTTAGCAGTTAATATATACCGCCCACATTTTGCATAGAGCTTAGAAGCTGTGAAATCTACATTACTACCTAATAATGTAATGATTATATTATTTGTATTTTTATATTTTTATTTTACGTATGTATGTAATTTTTTTGTTTAAAGTAGTTTTATTATTTTGTAGTTTTACTATGGCACTATGTCCCAGCGAATGCACTATTTATGGGAAAACTATTGGTTGGACGTTTAAAGCGCGTTACGCTGTTAAAGTGAGAAATAAAGCTGGTGTGCAATTTGAATGCTAAGCTTATTCTGAAAATCTCATACGAAACATCACCCTTTTATATAGAAATGTATACTTACATTCTACCAACAACGTTTACAATTGTTGCATTTTCTATGCAGTTATTTAAACACAAACACTTTCTTAAGTTCTACCACTAACAATTTTTATGAAGGTTGTTTTAATGTTAAGGTTACATTAGCTAAAGTATGCTAAGCTTATAATATATACATAGTTACAGGCTAAAGTATACTAAGCTTACAATATATATAGTTACAGGCTAAAGTATGCTAAGCTTATAATTAGCTAAATACAAAATTTATCTTATCTTAAGTACAGGCAAACATAATAAATTTTTTTTTGATTCTAATTAATAAAATTTATATGTATGTACTACAGTGTCACTATTCCATCAATTGAACCGAAGTTATAGTCATAGTCATAACGCAAAGAGACCAAATATACACATAGTGTACTGTTCAAAAAATTTCGACACAATATCTTCAATATTACACAATACCTTCAATTTAAACAAGGCGAATGTTTGTGAACATAAACGAGTACTTTCCTCACACACAGATTACATCGAAAATCACAATTCTTAATTATAAGTTTTTCCCGGAAAAAATTTAAAACTCGTGAAAAATAGAAATGCATGAGAATTGCATATAGATATGATAAATCGACTACTAAAGTAAAAATACTCATCTGTAATAGTTAAGTCAATCTCAATTCAATGATGGCTCCACTATACATTTCTTGACGCTGGAAACGTCCGTATATTTTGATCTCACTTTGTTTCTCGTCCAGGTCTTGGGAAAGTATTATTGATAAATTTTGTAAACATTTTCCTTTAATTTTTTGTGTTTCATTAAGGCAATTCGAATTTTCGGAAAATTCCTACTTACATTTTCCGCACAAAAGGTTGATATAGTTTATCTAAATAAAGTGGCAAAAAATTTACAAAAGCTTTTTTCTAGTTACCCTACGTCTCCACGGGCAATTTTTGATGGCATGCCATTGGCAATTTCAAGCAAATTGCCAATGGAGACTCCAAATTGCTTCAAGTTGGCAATTTATGTTATGAAATATGTTATGCCATAAATTGCCAACGTGCTGTGTTACAATCAGTTGTCATTTTGTTTGACAGCCTTTTTTCATTTTTTCGTGACGCTCACAGTGGAAGCATCGTCGGACATTTTCGTTTTACCGCATCTATTAAATTAATAAAAACGCTAAAATGAATGGAGACTGTGCATTTGCATTCTTTGTAATAAAGAATTTCGGTTTCCTTCTTTATTCCTCTTCATCGTATAAATAAAAAGTTTTTTCAAGCGTGGGTACAGCGAACTAGATTGCTTGACGGCATTTTCAAAATAACAATGGCATAACATCGCAATGCCCACCATTAAAATATTGCCAACCATTGCAATCAAATTTGACAGATGTTATGCCATCAAAAATTGCCCGTGGAGACGTAGGGTTAGTTAAGTCTGATTTGGTATTAAACGATTATAATAAATATTGATACTTTTTCGAATACATTTTTTTTTTTTTTTAGATCTTCCATCTTCATCTATGACTTTAAAGAGAACGTAAGTAATTTCAAAAATAGCTTTATGGAGTTCAAATATCACATCTGCTAAAGTATGTATATTTGGATTAATTTTAAAAAAAATTTCACGTGTATTTTTGAGTTTCAATAATTATTCTTTGAAGATATAAAGACATTAAACTGACATGTCAAATTTTACTTTGTACCAACATTTTTTAGTTAGAAAAAGCAAGATATTTTACAATTTAAAAAAATAC
Organism: Clusia tigrina; assembly: GCA_920105625.2. Lineage (NCBI taxonomy): Eukaryota > Metazoa > Arthropoda > Insecta > Diptera > Clusiidae > Clusia > Clusia tigrina. The sequence goes on from OV050030.1 coordinate 327,481,317, forward strand.
ATACCATTATCTCTCAACCGACGGAATACTTCTCAAGTGCCCCCAGAGACCCTTCACTAATCAGCAACAACATTGGTTGGCTGTTCTTTTGGGTTTCCTCTAACCCCAGGGTTCTGAAGCCGCATACACTGGATGAGTTTCGTGCTCTCCAATTCCTAAAAGGTTAATTCGTTAGTGAAATACGAGGGCGGAAGCTACCTAGCGCTAGATGGCAGCACAAACACAAACACTTTTTTTTTAGAAATTGCGATCTGTCAAACGTCAGCTGTTAAAATTTCACCCAAATTCATCGATTAGTTTATTTGTTGTAGTCGTTTGAAGTAAGCAACTTTTGTGTTTCTTGAAAAATGGAAAAAGCGAATTTCGTGCGTGATTAGACACTATTATTTGAAAGGGAAAACGGCGAAAGAGACAAAAGAAAAGCTCGATAAACATTACGGTGAGTCTGCTCCGTCAGATTACATGGTAAAATATTGGATTGCTGAATTTAAACGCGGCCGAATAAGCACTGCAACAATACCATCAACAGGAAGGCCAAAAGAGGTGGTTACTGAAGATAATATCAAGAAAATCCTCGATATCGTTATGAATGATCGCCGAGTCAAGTTGCGTGAGATTGTTGAAATGGTAAACATATCATATGAACGTGTGTTCAACATTTTGCATGAACATTTGCATATGAAAAAGCTATCGGCAAGATGGGTGCCGCGTTTGCTCAGTGTCGAACAAAAACGAGTTCGACAGACCACTTCACAGCGGTGTTTGGACATGATAAAGCGTAATCCTGTTGATTTTTGGCGTCGATTAATAACTGTTGATGAAACGTCGGTCCACCTCTACACACTTGAAACCAAAATGAATCGAAACAATGGGTGGAAGCTGGTGGAAGTGCTCCGAAGAAGGCGAAGGCAGTGAAATCGGCTGGCAAGGTTATGGCCACTGTATTTTGGGATGCACACGGAATATTGCTCATGGATTATCTTGAAAAAGGATCCACAATCACAGGAGAGTAATATCGTGCATGATTGGATCAATTAACCACTTTCGTTTTTGTGAGAGTGCAATTTGTTTGTCCAGTTCGTCCTGGCTTTCAATGTCGTTTCAAGGTTAGTGCATTTCGTTCATTCTGTATTCGGTTTCTATTATTTTTTGGAATTTGTAGTATTCGTGATCGTCAAGGTGTGAGTATATTCATACCTCTTACTATTTCCCTACGTAAGATGTTAAGGCCCTGGTTGTTATTTAAATCTCTTTTTTCTATGAAAATTCGTTTGTTTCCAAAAGATATTGTTATCTGGTTTTCCTTTTCTTCGACAAAAACAATTTGTGTTTTAAATCTATTGACAACTGTCTCCAGGATCGGTATGCTGTATCCCACGTCCTCCTGCTTGGAATGAACTGTTTGTACCTCTACTGAGTCATTATCGTTCTCCTCTGTAGCAGGTATGTTCTGATTTAGGTCTTCTCCTTGTGGGTTGACAGTCTGTGTTTCCTGTGTCTCTCCAGTATGAGTTTCTTTGTGCCCAAGATTTATCTCGTCCTCCTGAATTCTGCTCAAGAAATCCGCTATGTAGTTGTTTTTGCCTTTAATACAATCTAGTGAAAAGTTGTATTCCCCTAAATTTGTTAACCATCGCTGAAGCCTTGGACTTATATCCTTTCCTGAATACTTTGTCATCAACCACTTAAGTGGTTGATGGTCACTTTCGAGGTCACTTTCCTGCCAAACACATAAGGTCTGAAGTATTTTACCGCCCAGACGATGGCTAAAAGTTCTTTCTCTATTGTAGAGTAGTTTCCCTCGTGTTTTTTGAGTGTCCTTGAGGCGTAGGCAATAGGATGTTGTTATTTAAATTTTTTTTTCGAAGTTGGGATATCTAGGAATCGGGGAGTTAATTATGATATCCTTGAGTTTTTCAAACGCCGCGATGAAATTGGGATCATTAGTGTTCACAGTTTGACCTTTTTTCAGATAAAGGGTTATCGGGTAGGCTATTTTTGAATAGTCCTTCACAAATTTTCAATAAAACCCTATCATTCCAAGAAATGCTTAGATTTTATTGGGTGTGGTTGGGATTTTTAAAATTTGAATTGTTGATACTGTTTGAGTGTTTGGTTTAACTCCCTGGTTTGTCAGTAGATGTCCAAGGAATTGCGTCTCCCTCTTTAGGATGTTACATTTGTCGTATCTGGATTTTTAGTTTGACTTTTCTTAGAGGTTTGATTATGCTCCTTAAATTAGTAATGTGTTCGACTACTGAAGTGCTGAAAACCTCTATGTCGTCCATATAGACGACACATGTTTTATTTATTTGATATTTGAGGACATTGTTCATCACCCTTTGAAATGTTGATGGGGCATTTTTCAGCCCAAACGGCATACGGACAAATTCGAAGTTTCCCGATGGTGTAGAAAATGCTGTTTTGTGTCTGTCCTCTTTGAAACCGCTTAGCGAGGTCATGTGTAGTAAAGTACTGAGCCTTACCTAATTTGTCCAATAGTGCGTTTAGATTTGGGATATGGTATTTGTCGTATCTTGTGAACTCATTTAGTTTTCTATAGTCTATGACGATTGTATATTTCTTTTTTGCCGAGTTGTCCAATTTCTTTGTCACTATCCACAACGTACTGTTATACGGGGAGTTACTTTTCTTTATGATGTTTTGGTCAAGCATTTCTCTAATTGCCGTTCGATTTCCACCTCGTGGACTTCTGGGTATCTGTATATTTTTGAATATAATGGTATTTCTGTTGTAGTAAATATTTCATGAGTCACTTCGTCTGTTGAAGAAAGTATGTCTCCCTCCTTGAAAAATAGGTCCTCGAAATCGGTGAGCAGCCTTAAGGTTGCTTGTTTTTCTTCATGATTCATATGGCTCAAATTAAAGTGCTCGTGGATACTACTGCCTTCTTTAGACTACAGTGTGCATATATGGTGCATATATTCCGGATATTCGTATTCTTGGAAATACAGTTTATTACCCAATATTTCAACAAAATTTTGTTCATTGATTATTTTGGCTTTTAATACCGTTAGAAAATTATTCCCATTATGCCAGAAAAATTCCTGTTGGAAAAATTTATGACCTTCAATTGCAGCGAAACTCCTGCGGAAATGGGGTCGTTACTGCGTATTTTAATTCCTTGAGCCCGTTAAGGGTTTTATAGTAACATGGCTTTATTAGTACTGTTAGTGGGGAATTTTCTTTTAAAGAATCGTGGTTTAGAATGCTGATTGTTGATCCTGCGTCAATCAAGCATCTTATATTCTGCTTGCCAATGGAAGCAGTCTCTATCGGAAGTGCCGCTCTTGAGGCAAAGCTAAATTCTATTTTCTTCAATGGTATCCATGTATACAGGGTCGTGAGTTATTTTCCCTACGGCTCTGACCACCTCTGATAAATTGGTATTGGTGTGGTTGGTTTTCGCCCTGTCTAAAGTTATTGGTTTGAGTAGTGTTTGTTAATCTTTTTTGGTTATTATTGCTAAAGTTATTTAATTTTTGAATTTGACTCAAATTACTTGTAATGTTCCTTGGTTGATATGTGTTAGTATTAAATTTAAAAAAATTTTTTTTTTTGTAAATTTTGCTTGGATGATTCTATAATCGACTAATGCTTCTATATTTGAATATTTTGTAGCTGATTCATTTAATGTACATTGTTTGTCGGAATGTGATCTAACGGGTACATCAATCTTGTCAATGACAATACCGACTATATCCCTATCTACACATTCTGGCCTATATAACTGGGGTTTATCCTCATCATAACTATATATTTGATTCCTCTGGAATTTTGCCTGCCTAGCGTATTCCAATAATTCTCTCAAATTACTTATTCTGAGGTCCCTTAACTTTTTTTTACATCTCCGTATGTCGTTCTTGGCCAGTATTGGTCCAGCAGCTTATATTTGATCTCGCTCCACGTTGCGTTGGGTCCTAGCTCCAATGCGTAATTAGCAGCTTCACCACTCACGTTGTCGTTTGCCACTATCGACATGGCCAAATTTCTCAATTGCTGCTCCTCTGGTGGGCATAAGGCAAGGATCGCTTCCAGCGAATTAATAAACGCCAATACGTTGTGGTCCTTATCAAGGCTTCTTAGTTGCCGAAATTGTTGTAGTATATCCTTTTTTGATAAGAGGAAGTCCTGTTGTCGTTGTTGTTGTTGCTGTGGTTGCAATAGTTGTTGTTGTTGTTGAAACTGTTGTTGCAGTTGTTGAAACTGTTGTTGCATTTGTTCCAGCTGCTGTTGCAGTTGGTTAATCACCTTCTCTTGTCTTCTGATGACTTGTTCATGCTCCATGTTCAAACCCTGGTTGTTATCGAAAACTCTCTGCCTTCTCATAAATTGTTGACGAATAACGGAGAGGTAGTTTTGTGAAAAAAAGGTATTTAACGCCACTAATGTCACACTTTATTTGATTCACTTTATTTAATGCATTTTATTTAGTCTGCTTTATTTAGTCTGAAAAGCTCAGTAATACCGCCAAAGTCTCTTATGGCAGTTATTATTATATTTTTCTAGCTTTAGCTGGAAAAATTAGGTTCGCCGTTGACTGCGCCAAATTCGTTTATCTAAATCTTTGGATCTAAAATCGAACTTAATTTTGAAATAAATTAAAACTTCGGTTTTTAACTTTTAAGATTCAATTTATTTTTAAACCTTTTCTGTTGAGTGTGATCTTAAGACTGATTATACTTTTTATATCCATATATTTCTCTACATATAAAAAATGCTTTCTAAGCACAAGCAGTGGAAACGTTCAACGACGTTGACGCTGCCTATGCTGAGGCTATTGACTTATTTGTTATTGTTTATTTGAAGTTTATGATTTCCAGCAAAGCAATAACCTTTTATTTCGGTTCTGCTGGTGTAAGTGGTTTTTAACAATTTTTATTTCACTTACTTTGTTGCTGGTGCAAGATATTTTTGAATAGTAATGTTGATGTCATCGACCTAAAAATTACCATTCGATCCGAGTTGAAGGTTGGGGTGAGGGTACGTAACTCGCGCGCTAGGTCTCCTCGAGATCTCCGAAGCTGTGATGAGTTTCTAAGAAAACCTATCCCATGCATTGCTGATTTAAGCAACGCATTACTGCAGGAATTTCTTACAGAAATCATCTGCACACTTGACTACCCGGCATCCCCGATACACCTCTACGCAATTTGACGGTTCTCCATATAGCCCTACAACTTGACTAACAGCAGTTAAAATTAAAAAAAGCTGGAGATTTGAACCAAAATCGCTATGCACTTTTAGATTATGCAGATCAACAAAGTTAAGTGCAATAAAAAAAATATATAAACCACCACCAATTTATTTAAGAGAAAAAAATAATAACTCTTTACTTCAAAAATTAACTCATATTCCTGGTGAAAATAATTTTCCTGTGATTCCTTTAATAAAAGACAAAATCCATGAAACGTAAATTCAGATTTATGATGCGTCAAATTATAGAAAACGGTTTAAAGAACTAGATGGCAATAATGATGAAATATAAATACAAATTGGTATCAGTTTACATAAGGTCCAAACTAGAGTGGATGCCATATATGGGCAGATTATTACTACTTTCACGCCCACAGTTAACCAAAAATCATTACTATGTTCCTTTAAAAAAATGTCATCAACGAAATTTCACAGGAAGGTTGCGGGTACTATCATTACACACCACGCGAAAAATAGTGGCGGTTATTTTTACAGCCAAGCCCCACTATTGACACATTTTTATAACTTACGACCTATACAATATATTTGCGCAAAATTTTATATGAATACGTATATTGAGGCTACAAAGTCACACACACAAGAAATGGGGTCGATCAGATAAAGGGCGTGTCCTCCCATATAATGAACTTTGTGGACCACACTTGAAATTACCCTATTTATGCTTCTAATGTCGAAATGTGGATACAAATTGGTAGCGGTATAAGTTAGGTCCGTACCACGCGCACATGCAAAATATGGTCCGTTTATTGCTACTGCTCATAATGAAGCTATATTTGTTTCTGTAGCCCTATGCAAGATTCGTCGACACAACTTCAGAGTGCCAAACGTATTGAAAACCGAAGAATATTTAAAGTGCTTCCTGACCACCTTACACGAGGGCGGATTGATATAGAAGCTACCTAGCGCTAGATGGCAGCACAAACACAAAAACTTTTTTTAGAAATTGCGATCTGTCAAACGTCAGCTGTTAAAATTTCACCAAAATTCATCGATTAGTTTATTTGTTGTAGTCGTTTGAAGTAAGCAACTTTTGTGTTTCTTGAAAAATGGAAAAAAGCGTTTTCGTGCAGTGATTAAACACTATTATTTGAAAGGAAAACAGTGAAAGAGACAAAAGAAAAGCTCGATAAACATTACGGTGAGTCTGCTCCGTCAGATTACATTGTAAAATTTTAGATTGCTGAACTTAAACGCGGCCGAACAAGCACTGCAATAATACCAGCAACAGGAAGGCCAAAAGAGGTGGTTACACCTTGCATTTGCACATGAAAAAGCTATCTGCAAGATGGGTGCCGCGTTTGCTCAGTGTCGAACAAAAACGAGTTCGACAGACCACTTCACAGTGGTGTTTGCACATGATAAAGCGTATCCTATTGATTTTTGGCGTCGATTAATAATTGTTGATGAAACGTGGGTCCACCACAACACACCTGAAACCAAAAATCAATCGAAACAATGGGTGGAAGCTGGTGGAAGTGCTCCGAAGAAGGCGAAGGCAGTGAAATCGGCTGGCAAGGTTATGGCCACTGTATTTTGGGATGCACACGGAATTTTGCTCATCGATTATCTTGAAAAAGGATCCACAATCACAGGAAAGTATTATATTGCATTATTGGATCCATTGAATGATGCAAAAAGGAAAAACGACCACATTTAAAGAAGAAAAAAATGCTCTTTCTTCAAGACAACGCACCGGTTCACACAGCATTAGATACGATGCTAAAATTACGTGAAATACACTTCGAATTGGTTAATCATCCACCTTATAGTCCAGATTTAGCTCCTAGTGACTTTTTCCTGTTTCCAAACTTGAAAAAATGGCTCGCAAGAAAAAGATTCTTCTCAAACGAAGAAGTGATTACCGATTTTTGAGGGGTTCCCGAAATCGTATTATTCAGATGGTATAAAAAAGTTGGAATATCGTCTTACTAAGTGTGTCGAAGTAGAAGTAGACTATGTTGAGAAATAAATGGTTTTTGAAAAAAAAAATGTTTTTTTCCTACTTAGGTAGCTTCAATATCAATCCGCCCTCGTATATGTCTAGAACATTAAGATATATCCATAAAAATAATTTGTACTTATTCAATTAAATTTGAAAATATGTATTTTATTTTATTTGCGGAGGCCGGATATTTTTTTTCATTTATTGATGCGTAGAAACGTGCGTCGGTTTCAACTAGTTATTTATAAAACAGGAAATTTACAGTAAAATATAAAATTTACATCTCGACGAGCTGCAATGATCGTATATGCTCTAGAGTACAACAAGGATCCGATATACATATATATAACGTGGACACAAAACATGGAGGCAAAACTCGAACATATAAAACTAAGACTACAGTAACTATTCTAAACACAAGTCGAAGCTCAAATTGGAATACAATATATATTATATTATATAAAGCTCTAATAAAACTTTTTAGTATTCACGCCTCAAAAGAAATATATTATAGATGAATCAGATATAAAATAATGAATTAACATCATTTTTATACTTTTTGCTTCGAACATTGGCAAAAGCACAAAAGAATATAAAAGGTTTCTATTAGCTTGTAAGATTTCAAAACTTTATATTAGTTTCTTTCGAAAAATTCAATGAATAATGTAAGAGCAAAAAACAAGAGATCTTGTGTGCTCGGTGTTGTGATAAGAAGAATTGCCTTGTTTAATATTTTCTTTCTAATTATAATCAAATTGTACATATATTCTTATTTTTTATTATACATATATTTTTATTTATTTATTAATAAAATTAGTGTATTAACTAAATTAATACCTAATTATAAATATAGCAGCAATAGCAACAATGGCCTTTCGCTGCTTATGGGCAAATGCAGTGAGTCAACGAGGGAGGATTAAAGTAGGTAATATAATTTAGATGTTTTTAAAAACTTCAAGATTTTTTCAATCTCTGTTGGCAAGGGGTTATAGGTAAGGGATAGGGAATCATCATGGTAAAAGATATAACATCTTAAGCGGTTCAGTTCTGGACATTCACGGAGGTAATGTGATAGTATATTGTTAGGAGTGATAAGGACTTGGGTTCAATATTCATCAAGTGCCTATGAGAAATTTTTGAATGATCTAATCTGAGTCTGAGTAATTTTATGCTGTCCAGAACACTGTGGTACGAGATAAATAATCGACTAGAGAAATTCGATTTGGGTGAATGTCTTTATACCAGGTCGAGATAACGTTCAAAATCTGTTTATTTATGTCGGTGTGGTATATTTTCAGGAAGTGTTTGATGTCGGATAAGTTGTAGTTAGGAGTAGAAGTCACAGGAGCAGCACAAGCGTATTTAGCTGCGTGATCCGGGAATTCATTATCTTGTATTTGAATATGGCCTGGAACTCAAATTAGGGTAATAATATATACTAGCGGAACCCAGCGTCCGAAATTCGACCGCACTCTAGGGAAATTCAAAAATTTGTGGTAAGATATTTGGTTTAGATCGACAATAATTGGCCATCGACTTAAACGACCTAACAAATTTATTACAACTGTCTAATTCATTCGCTAGTTCACGTTTGAAATTCACATTACATTTAACATTTGCTGCTTCACGCATTCTGCATCTTATCTTGTATCCACATCATAAAAATAAAACTGTGCATAACACGTCTGACGACCATAATCAGAAGGTAAAATATGTCAGGTGTTTTAAAATGATAAACGCCATTCAAAGTCATATCAGGCAACTTGGCCTCAGAATTAACCATTGCTTTATAAGACCGAATATTTGAAATATAAGTTTTGGAACTTTTTCACATGAAAGCAGTTCCTGTATCGTGAATGACATCATGTGAATACGACAATTGAATGTGAAAGTGAATTTTTTGTCTTTTCGCGCGAAAATGTTCACTTTATTTTTGTCAGTGAATAGACGCAGAGCAACATGTAAGCTCTTACAAGTTATTCAATAAAATATTTCAGGAAAAACTAATTTTTTTTTCTTTAGTAGAAAATCAATAAATAAAGTCCAAAGTGATATTCTCCTAAACGATATTGTGTGAATTTTTTCCAAACAAAATAAGGAAAATGTGCAAAAGTTTTGACGGCAGTTAGAAGCAAAACTAAATAGTTCCGGACTACCTGCAAAAAGTGTTTCCGAATGTAAAAAGGTAAAAATTGTATATCTACGCATTCAGCATTTTTACTAAAAATGTTCCTAAAAATAGGTTTTGTCTGATCAAAAGCGTTATGTACGCAAAAAGGCTGCATGAAATATTCAATATAAACGTAGAACGGGTGGTGGACCCTATAAAGAAGATAAATTTTTCCCTGTGGATGAAGGTATTTATGCTCTAGTTGGGATGAAGTAAACAGTAGAGAACATAGCAAATGTCAGCAGCTTCGGGTTACCCACAGTAACTACAGAACAGGAACTGGGTGGTCAATCTGCTCCTACTACGCAGTTCCCCATGTCTGTGGATGTTGTAATCGACGATGACGTAACAACTCAAGATCTAGAACGCAGTGTCGATCAGAGAATACAGAGAAAAGAAAGTCTTTTTCGCTGCCAGCGTCCGTAGCGGACATATCACGATTTTGAGTGGATTCACCATGATTTTGAGTTGACTCACCATGATTTTGAGTGGATTCATGTACAATGTCCGTCTGCTTTATTTCGCTGCTTTGCCGTTTGATGTTTGAGTTTTTTTCTCTGTATTCTCTGGTGTCGATGTTCCTACTGCGTCATGTGAGATTTCCACAACAGAAGCAAAGTGAGAGACAAATATGGAAGACTTGTCTCAAAAAGAAATGGGAATCTAAAAAAATATTTTTGATAAAATATGTGAAATGTGTGATATACATACTGATCAATTAAATGAGATGAGGAGATATAATTTAGAAATGGAAAGATTAGAAAATATTACAATTGATTTAAAATTAAGAAAGCAAAAGATTAGGCATAAAATGTCTAGATAATGCAATTAATTTTTAATTTTATAATTTTTCTCACTTAAGCAATTTAAATAATGGCATGGATTAAGATTTTATTTTTAATAGATTTGAAAAATTACATTGTATTTTTTATCAGTTTTATTTATAACTTACAAAATAAGAATACTGAATTTTTTTGTTCTATGTCATCTTTTTAAATTAATGTGTGATTATTTGTGTTTTTTTAATTAAAAATGTATACATATATTCGTATATGAAATCAACTGAATACAAGTTTGTGTTTTAAATGACAAAATTAAAATGCAAAACCTTGTAGACTGTTGCTTATATCAGCTCGAATACGTTGAGCCGCAGCTAAATAAGCATTACTTAGGTCAGCTGCATGGTTTCCTCCACGTCTCTGTAATTTTCTTTTGCAACTGGCAACGAATAGGTGTGTAAATACTCTGCGTTGACCTTATAGTACAATATTTGTGTAGAAAAGTATGAATTCAAGTAAATTAAAATAAAAAAGGCAACAAATAAAAAATCACCATTCACAATAGTTTTATTCAACTGTTATTTTCTTTCGAAATCAACTCGAAGTGAACTGTTTATTCACGTGAGATTTGTGATGCCGGTTTCTTTTCACATGAACAAAAAATTCGGAGGGAACAGATTATTCACATGACATTCACGATAAGGCCGAATGTAAATGTTTCATTGTTACCTGATGAACAATTTAATGATTATATTATTATTATTGACAGGCTAAAAGAACACCGCGACCTAAAAGATCTATTGTGCAGCCTCGTACCCAACTAAAACAGTCCTAGACTGTTTATAAATCTCGTAACTGCTGTGGGCTTAATTTTAACTAGGTGATTTGGAGATATGAACCCACTGCCTAGGTACTTATGTCTGCGTCTTGCCACCGCTGGGCAAGTGCACAGAATGTGTTCTGCCGTTTCCTGCTTCTCTTGACAGAGTCGACAAGAATCGTCTTCTACCACGCCTATTTTCTTTAGGTGGTAATTTAGTTTACAGTGTCCTGTTAAAAGTTCAGTGTATAGTTTGATGTCATTTCTGCTGAGGTTTAAAGAAGCATCTACCCTTATGTGTTCAGGATCAATGAGTAGTCTCGACTGCCGCATGCCTTTTTGGGCTCTCCAGTAGTTTAGCAGACTTCGTTTTTCCTGTTCGCACAACAAGTTATTTGTGAAGCTACTGTTTACCCCACAGAAGGGTTCTGGGCCTATAAAGGCAGTGTCTGCACCCTTTTTTGCTAAAGAATCTGCCATTTCGTTGCCCTCATGTCCCTCGTGTCCCGGTACCCACATTAGCGTAACAGAGTTTCTCGCTGCTAGGGTATTGAGAAGTTTACAGCATTCCCAGACCAGCTTTGATTGGAATGAGAAGTTTATTAATGATTTTAGAGCTGCCTGGCTATCTGAGAGTATGCATATTTTGGTGTTGCGTGTACCCCTGCGTAGACATTCTCTAGCACATAACTCTAAAGCGTGGACCTCCGCCTGAAAAATGGAAGCTGTTTTTCCCATTGCAATTGCTTTTTGGAAATTTGGCCCTACAATTCCAGCTCCTGCACTGCCATCTTCCATTTTGGACCCATCTGTATACCACAACTGAGAGTCCTGTTTTATTGTTATTTCCTTGTTTCTCCAAGCTGAACGGTCACTGATGACCACTTTGAATTGCTTTGAGAAGTCTAATTTTCTGTCCATTTTGTCGAAGACCATGAGGCACGGAGAATTCCAGACAGTGTCCAGAATCTTTGCGTGCCCCGAAAGGTTGCCTTCTTTAAGATGGGCTAGATTAGGTAGCCTTAGGGCCGCGCTGGCCGCCATCCTTTTAACTACAAGGTGTAGAGGAGTCAGTCCAGTGATCACTCCCAAAGCTAGTGTGGGGCACGTTCTCATTGCTCCCGTCACACTCAAACAGGCTATACGGTGAATCTTGTTAAGAGTCCTCTGAGCTCCTGTTTGGTTGACTTTTGGCCACCATACCAACGACGCATAAGTAATCATTGGTACTATTATTGTTTTATATGACCACGCCATCATTTTTGGCCGTAGTCCCCATGTTTTACCGTACAACCTCTGGCAAGCATAGGTTGCTCTTAAGGCTTTACTAGTTATGTATGATAAGTGGTTTTTCCAAGTTAGAGTTTTGTCCAGGATTACTCCCAGATATTTCATTTCATTGGACATTGTTAAGTTTGTGGTCCCTAAACTTAAAGTCCCCAGATTCAGTTTCCTTCTTTTGGTGAAGGGTACCACGTTTGTTTTATTCGGATTTATCGATAGTCCTTTCTCCTGACACCAGTTTTGAGTGATATCAAGAGCTAGTTGCATGCGATCTGTTATGGTAGAGTCAAACTTGCCTCTGACCATAATTACCAAATCATCCGCAAAGCCCTGAATTTCGTATCCGAGGTCATTGAGAGTTTGTAAGAGCTCGTCGATAACCAATAACCATAGGAGTGGCGATAGGACGCCCCCCTGGGGACATCCTTTGGTTGACCTGACAATTTGCTTTGCTGTCCCTGTTTCAAAGATTGTCGTTCTGTTTTTCAGCATGTTGAGAACCCATGTTATGATCAGTCTTTGTATACCTTTCCTGTTCATCCCCTCCTCAATTGATCTGAAAGTAGCATTGTCAAAAGCCCCCGTAATGTCAACCGATGTACAGAGAGCTATTTCTTTACCCTCAAACGCCTTTTCAATTTTGCTTGTTAAGCTATGTATGGCTGTCTCAGTCGATTTGCCTGATTGGTAAGCGTATTGTTCAATATGAAGAGGAGAATCTTTAAGATAAGTTTCCCTGATATATTGGTCCAGAATTTTTTCCATAACTTTTAGCAGGAATGACGTCAGGCTAATGGGCCGATAGGCTTTTGGCGTGTGGTCCGCCTTTTTGCCTGCTTTCGGTATGAAAGCTACCCTAGCCTTCGTCCAAGGTTTAGGCACTATGCCTAGCTCCAGGCTTATCCTGAAAATGTTTGTTAGCACAGGTGCTAATACATCAACACCTTGCCGAAGTAGGCACGGTTGTATATTATCGACACCTGGCGATTTGAATGGTCTAAAAGTGGAGATAGCCCATTTGGTTTTATTGACGGTGAAGATTCTGCGAGCCAGTGAGAGTTCCCTCCGTGTAGGCATCAAGAAACGAGTATTCTCGATGATTTCACTATCCTCTCCGCTAGTGGCACAGCCTGGAAAGTGAGTGTCCAACAAAAGCTGTCCCGTCTCTTCCAGGCTCTCCGTAAAATTTCCGTCAGGCTTCTTGAGTGTAGAAAGCCCGTTTGAGTGATCTTTATTGAGTGACTTCTGGAGTCGGGTAGCTGCTGGGAGGGTTTCAATCTCCTCACAGTACTTTTTCCATGAGTCTCTCTTAGATCTTCTCAACTCATTATTATAGGCCGTTAAGGCACTTCTATAAGATGCCCAGTCACCATTAGACTTGGCCCTATTAAAGAGTTGACGGGCTTTTTTGCGCAAAACATTTAGCTCCCCGCTCCACCAGGGTACGTTCCTAGAACGTTTCTTCACCACTAAATTGCAGCTACTTTCAAAAGCCTCGATTATTATGTTATTTAATTTGTTAACTTCAAGATCTAGTTCCTGAGAGTTACTTATTTTTTCACTAAGGCCCGCAATATTTTGCTCTAAGTAAAAGTTATATATCGACCAGTTGGTCTTCCTAACATTTCTCATTTCGAAGGTGCCTCCAATCTCCCCCCCCAGATCAAAGCAAATGTACCTATGGTCCGACAAGGAGACCTCATTAAGCACCCTCCAATTAGAAATGTTATTTGATATGAATGCGCTAGTTAGAGTGAGATCTAACACCTCCCCCCTTATCGCATTCATAAAGGTAGGCTCGTCACCCCTATTTACCACCACCAGATTATTTGTTGTAATAAAATCAAGAAGTGACTCACCTCGCCCGTTCGTGTCCGTGCTTCCCCATACCGTGTGGTGCGCGTTTGCGTCGCAGCACACCACCCACTGTAGACTGCGAGTGCGACAGTACTCCGTAAGCTGCTGGAGCTCGCGCGATACCGCGTCCTCTGTGTCGCCAGGTAAGTACATGGAGGCCAGGACTACCGTTCTCCTCCCTTTGGCACTAGGCACTTCTGCCTGTACTGCCACCAGATCGCGTTGTAGAAGCTCTGAAATTGGGAGGAATTTAATATTTTTGTTGATCATGATCGCTGCCCTCGGTCGGTCAACATTATTATCATAGATCAACTTACATGTTTTTGTCTGCAGACCATTTATGCGCCCATTTGTGGCCCATGGTTCTTGAATGGCTACGAAGTCCAGACTCTGGTGTTCCACCAAGGCACTGAGCCTGTAAGAGGCTGCTATAGCCCTGTGGAGATTTATTTGGAGACAGTGAAGCTGCTTCCAAGAGTTTTGCGTTCGTGATGGGGCCTGGGACATTATTTCCCAGACCGATCCTTGCGGATCTTACCACCCTTTGTGCTCCGCAAAGTTTCCGCAGCCTCCGGGTCTTTTCTCTCCCATTTCCTGAGCCTACCAGAGAGAGCAGATGGTCCTGGACGTTGGGCACGTGTGTTGCCTCTCTCCGCTCTCGGTACTGGCTTTGTGAAAATGGGCCCCGTTTTCGGCTTCTGGCTACTCTGCTTTGCCCGCGCTGCAACAGATGTTGTTGGTTGCTCTTCAACACCAACAGCAGATTTTGCCCTGTTCCCCTTCAGTCTAGGTCGGAGCTGGGCACTGCCAAAGCCATAGTAGACCTTGTTACCCAGTGTGTCAACCCTTTCAGACGAGATGGGGTCCAGAGCAATTGCCAGCTCGACCTGGTCACCTTTTTGTAGGCGATGGAGCACCCGCCACTCGCTGACACTAATGCCCGAATTCTGCGACTCCACTTGCCCCAGAATTCGGTCATTTTGCCAAGATACCGAGCCGGGAAAGTAGCCAACGAAGATCTTGGCCTTTGGCACTTTTGCCTCGTCCACCACCTTCAACTCAGCCCCCTCCCATGGCTTCATGGCTGGTATCCATTCTTCAGCCCAGGCTACGGTTTCGTCGTCCAGACAGTTGATCGTCAACCATCCAGGCTTGAAACTACAGCCTGCAAAGTGTGGCTTCACTGGGCCCCCACGAGTCTCGAACATCTTGTCGAGAATGCACCGTTGTACCTTCCCAATTTCTTCAGTGGACCATATGCCCTCCGGGAAATTGCTAGGTATAACCCCTATCTTTTTGGAGCAGACTGTCTCCGCTAGAGTAGGCTTTGAGCAGGGGACCCCCAAGGAGGCTCCCTGCACGCCATGTCTTTCAGAGACACTCGCCACCCTCTTACTGGGACCAGGTTCGCCCCCAAGTAAGGTCTCCGCCTCCTTCATCTCACCACACACCGGCGGGTCCGCTGGGGGCACTATTGACATTTTATCAATGTTTTTGTTGCCCTCTTGTGCAAACCGCTTTGTCGGCCTGGAGTTCGATGTCGGCGTGGAGCCATCTGAACGGGATCTTTTAGGGGTCCATCGCGCAGACACGTTCGCTGGATTTGCCGCCAAGGACCGAGCTGTTTCCAGCGATATGCCCCTGGCAAGCAAAGCCTTAAAACGTTTACGTCCAGCTCCGGACAGCTTCACCCTAAGTTTTGGAATCTTCTCTGGAGCAGGTTCAAGAAGATTTCTCTCCTGTTCCGAGGAGATAGACACCCCAGCCGATTCCTGGCTAAGTGGGATGTCCATCTCCTCCGGCCTGTCGGTTAAGGGACCGGGTGCCCCCCCCAACAGGTCGTGCTCCATGCTTTCATTGTCGATGGGACCAGATGCCCCCTCGGCCAATGATGGCTGTTGGCTCATTGTAGCCACAATATGCACATTTGAAGGTGTGCAGTCCATTTTTTTTTTTCATATAGGCTTAAGTTTTCCATATATTTTTTTTTAGTTTTCTTTTGCGTTTTGGTCACCCACGGGCGCCCCCGTGGTAAGGCTAATTAAAACCGTAGGTTCGCCGGACCTCGTACGGAGTTCGCTATTAAGCTTGACTCTACCCCGTCAAGCAAGCTCACTGGCATAGCTGTTCCACCGTGAATTTAGGGTGTTTTTTTTTTATGGGCCAATATGTCTGGTGAACCCTGCCCCAGGGAGTTTTCTCTCTCCCCCGCCCGGCAATCGGCGACCCAAGTCCAGCAGAGACATGACCGTACTGAAAGTGGGCCATTGGTCTGTAAAGTAATTGCCGCACTTCCCCGAAGGGCTGACCAATTGTTAGTGTCTAGGCGATCCGGCGGTCTCAGTGAGACGTTCGATATTGGCCAGTACGACTACTAACTAGCCTTAACGACTGAGCAGGAATCGTAGAAAACTACTTTCAACCTGTGCGTTGAAGGTAGTTCTTAGTTTGCGTAACTGGACCATGTCACCGTCTTTCATGTGCCATGTTCCAGCACACAGTAAGCCCCTACACCGCAACAAGGTGACTACCCAGCGTAGGGGAATTTAATGATACACCACGGCAATTAAATGAATCGAAATTTCGCGGAACTAATTTAACATCATTGGAATCAATTAAGAGTTGTAGTATAAATAGTTAAACAGAGAAACAGTCATAGGGAGTTTTAAGAGCGACACTGTCCCTAATAGCGCGATCTCTTCTAGTCCTTCAATCCAAGGGGTTCCAAGTTGTGTTAGGCGCGTTAGTAGATGCTCTACAGTTTCCCTTGTGCCCTGCACACCACATTTCCTGTATTCATTGTTGTTTGTGAGTCCCATCCTTTTACCGTGCATCGCCGTTACACAATGACCTGTCCGTCGGATGAAACGAGCGAATTTTTCTATCCTCGATAGAAAGTGCTTCCAAATTGAAAATTGCTTGAAAACCAACGAGATTAAAAATTCCCCATACAAATTTCTTTGGGATTTTTTATATTTTAGCTAATTAAATTTAAGGAAAAAAATTAATCTTTGGATTTTGTTTTTTAATTTTTAATATTATTATTGTGTTGATTTAAATTATATTAAAATGATGAGTTTGTGTAACAAATAAAAAAAAAGTAAATGTGTAAAAACAGTTGAACAGTGATCGTAGCAGAGTGTACATCGTGATAGTAACAGCGGCAGTTGAACAGTGATTGTAGTGGAGTGAACATCGTAATAGTAACAGTAGGATTATAAAGTGATTAAATAAATAAGTGCACTGCGAATTGACTGACGGAACTTTAAGCTAAGACTAAGTCTGGAAATAGCAAATATTAAATAAAGCTAATTGTTCTAACTTAAGAAGTGATTGCTTGATTATTACACAATCCAACGGTACGAATCCGAGTATTGAGCATCAGGAAGGCTGTAGAATAGCAGAGTGAAACGGTGTCGACGTGCAGAAGGCCTCCACAAGGAGGAGTTCTATCTCCACTGCTTTGCCTGCTCATTGTCAACCAAATTTTAGTGGAATGTGACAAGAAAGCCCCGAAGCTGGTGGTGTATGCTTATGACATTGCCATTGTTATACCGGGAAAAGGAAAATGCTTGCCGGCTCTCAGCGATCTTATGATCGACTCCCTAAAAATTATATTTAGTTGGTCGACGCAAGTGGGCCTAAGCGTCAACGCAAAAAAATAGACTTGCTACTTTTCAGTAGGTGGTACAAGATCCACCCGTGGAATTACCAAAGCTGAAGAACAGTATACTAACTCTTGAAAGTCATACCAATACTTAGCGGTAATAGTGGATAGTAGAAAATTGGCACTCAATGTATAGGAAAGTGTTAAGAATGCTGCCAATGCTCTATACGTTTGTAAAAGGACGCTTGGATGCACTTGGGGTCTATTATCCACTCTGATGCATTGGTGCTTAGATATATTAGAGCTTCGTCTAATTCTTGCTGTTGCATCTTGTGTAGTTTATGAAGCGTAATACATAGGCTGCAACGTTTTAAAGGTTCCTGAAGGAGTTCCTATGGTTTATTTTGTAAACCAGTTCCTGGCTTACTAATGGTAATGGCGATTTTTGAGCCTTTGAGCCTTTCTTTGTTTTCCTTAAGAATGTGAGTACTACATCTTCACCGCCAAATGATGTCCATTTTCGTTTTCTTTCGAGCTTGCCCGAAATTTTCATAGCTGGAAAAAAATTTGGAGGTTACTGTGCCTCTCGTGTAGAAATAATGGTCCATAAAGCCAAAGATCATATTTGCCCAATTCTCTTGATAATACTTCTCTCGATAGTACGGCAGCTGGATTGTTTTTGGAGCTAACATGACACCACTATTCTGCCAACAATAACGATTGAATCACAGCAATTCTGTTGTCCACAAACATCGAAATGTGACTGATTAAGCGTTGATCCAGGATAACACAATTTCTGAGTAAGCTCACAAAAAAGTTTGGCTAATCCTTTTATTAAATATGCGTGCGCTAATGACATTTAATATATATTAATGTTTATTGCCATATGAAGATGAACAGATAAATGTACAGTGAGAATGTATATATGTATGTGTTGTATTGATGACCGCTACGTAGCGCGATGTGTATTGCTTGACATCCACTGATCGACTGACTGTGCAAACGATAGAGCGATGTACGGTAGCATACACAACACCCCTTAACACCCAGAATAGAAATGCGTAGGCTTTCTATTGCGGCTGGTCCTACGAGGTGTAGGGGGAGCCGGTGATGGATGAGCCACTGGATGTGGACTTACTGGCGGAGATTCAGCTTCATTAGTAGGCTCCAAAGTACTATGATCACACGATGTTAATAAGTCCTCTGTAGCTGGACTTCCACAGTTGGTATCGTTCGATGATGTTATACGATTCCTAAGCTGATCTTGGTGACGCTTGACGACCCGGGAGTCGCTCAGATGGACAGTGTATGATATAGGTCCAGTTTGATCAAACACTTGTCCCTCGATCCATTTTGGCCCAGCGGCGTAGTTACGGGCCCACACTGGATTACCTGAAATGAAAGATTTGTTGCTGGCAGGCTCGGTCAGCTTGCCGAAAGCGATTTCCTGTGGTTGTATTTTGTCGAAATACGATTTAAGCTGTCGGTTCATGAGCAGCTCTGCTGGAGTACAGTTTGTAGTTGCATGCGGCGTGATGTGTTGGTTGCCATTGATTTCATCTTGACGATTCCTGGATGAGGCGCGTGAAGTGCTCGTAGAATAGATGCTCGAGCCGGTGGTGGAATAACTGCACGGTTACCCCACACGAGAACTCCTCTATTTGTAGAGAGTTCATCTCGGCGGCAATAGAACGGATATAGGCTGCTTGAACGCTCAATTTTGGTGCTAGGCCATCCCCTTAACACCCAGTTCAAAACTTTGGAGAGATCCTGATCCATCGAAGTTTGGGACGCAATTTGTTGTGCCTTTATGACTGAATCGGCTGATAATTCAATCATGAGAACATCTTGGGATGATGTTGACTCAGTTGTTGCCGCGATAGGAGAGCGGCTCAAAAAGTCTGCATTGCCAATTTTGCTCCAGCGCGATGTATGAGGTTAAAATCGTATGCGTTGAGAAAAATTGATCGGCGTAGCATTGTGTTCGAAATTACATTAGGAACTGCTTTTCTTGTAGTGAAGATTCCTAATAAAGGGCGGTGATCAGTGACGATTGTAAACGATCGACCATAAAGGTAGTTGTGGAATTTTTTAACTCCTGAGACGAGCGCTACTGCTTCTCTATCTATTTGTGCATAGTTGCGTTCTGCTTTGGACAGTGTTCGTGAGTAGAATGCGATTGGCTTCTCCGATCCATCTGATAATTTATGGCTGAGGACTGCTCCGAGTCCATATGGCGATGCGTCACATGTTAGTACTAGCGGCAACTGCGCAGCGTAGTGGACTAATACGTCGTCTGATGTGATAAGTTTCTTTAGTTTGCAGAAAGCAATGTCGTGCTCTTTCTGCCAAGTCCAGTGTGCGTTTTTATCCAAAAGGCGGTGCAAAGGTTCTGCAACTGTTGCCTTGTGCGGCAAAAACGCATGGTAGAAGTTGAGTAGACCCAGAAAAGCTTGAAGCTGCTTTTTGTCCTTGGGTGCTGGTGCTTCATTGATTGCATTGACCTTTTCCGCAGATGGCCGTATACCAAAAGCGTCGACTTTGAAGCCCAGAAATTCTACGGATGGTACACCAAATTGACATTTGTCTTTGCGTAAGCGTAGACCAGCTTTATCGAACCGTCACAATACTTCCTTTAGCCTGGAAGCCAGCTCTTCCTCTGTTTTGCCCATGATCACTATATCGTCGAAGTACGGCAAAACGCCAGGAATGTTCTGTAGAGTACCCTCGATACAGCTTTGAAATATGCCAGGAGCTGATGCTATACCAAATTGGAGTCTGGTCACCTTGAACGCACCCTTGTGCGTGGAAATAGTTTGTAGTGACGCTGAACGTTCGTCGACTACTAGCTGCTGGTACGCTTGTGCCAAATCGATTTTGCAAATATTGATCCTCCTTCAATTGATGCTAACAGTGTACTGACTGCCGGTATTTGGTGGCAGTGTGGTTTGACTGCCTGATTTAACGTTGATTTATAATCACCACAAATTCTGATTGATCCGTCCTTCTTCACAACTGGTACTATTGGAGTTGACCAATCGGAGTACTCCACTGGCTTCAAAATACCTTGACTGCATAAACGGTTGATTTCGTCCTCGACGAGCTCTTTGATGGCAAATGGAATGCGGCGTGGTGGAAGTTTGACTGGCGGCACGGCCTCATTGATATGCAGCGATACTGGAGGCCTCGTATAGCGACCAAGTTCTGACGAAAATAAGTTTGAGAATTTTCCCAGAACGGTCTTAATATTGACCCCGCTGTTGATGGCAAACACGCCTTCTATGCGTATGCCCAGGGCGTCAAACCAATTGCATCCCACTAGATTTGAGCTGCTCACGGCAGCGATGATGAGCGGCAGATTTTCAATTTTACGACGATTGTAACAAATTGAAACATCAATAATCCCCTTGATTGGGATTTGTTGTCGTTGATAGTCACTAAGGTCCAAGTCGCACTTCAAAAGATCTGGTTTTTTGGTTGACCAGATGTGATTGAACGTACTTTCTGTCATGATAGTAACTGGCGAACCTGAATCCACTTTGAATGAACAAGAGCGCCCGTTGATTAGCACTGAAATGGACTTCTTCTGGTTGACCACTGGAACTATTTGATTGATGGATCCTCCACGAGGTGATCGATGATTCTGTGCACCTTGGTGTGTCTGTTTTGAGCTCGATGTGGGTATGAACGACCTTGAGGATTGCGCGCTACGACACGCGCGCTGTACATGACCCTTGCGGCCACATGCATGGCATACACTTTCACGATGTGGGCACTGCACGCGGTTATGTTGACCGCCGCAGCCGCCACATGTATGCCGTTTGTTATAGTTTCTGTCGTTACTGTTATTGCGCTGATTAAACCGATGTGAACGACCCGACTTGATGGCCAGTACAGATGGAGATTCGCTGGAGAGTCTGATGGCCATAGCGCTGAGTGCTGCTGCCTTGCTAGACATAGCATGCTCGATGACTCGTTGCACTGTTAAGTCAGTTTCGGCCAGAAAACTTTTCTGCAGCCCCTCGTCCTTCATGCCGCACACAAAACGGTTTCGTAGCATGCGATCCAGCGCCGTACCAGCTGCCAACGTACGCAACGCTGCCATATAGCAGCTGACGGACTCGCCCGCGTGTTGATCACGCTTGTGGAAATGATAAAATGCAGCAATCTCGGATGGCCGAGGAGAAAGATGATCGGTCAATATCTTGTATATTTCCGATAAATTCAAATCACTGACCTGTTTGGGTGATGCCAATGATGTCAATAGATCGAAGAGTGGCGCACCGGCCAGCGTGAGAAAAGCCGCCTTTTTTCGTGTTTCATCTGTGACATCATTGGCCAGAAGATATAGTTTGAATCGCTCCATGTATGTTGTCCATTTTTCTGGAAGACCCAAATCGAAGGGTTCCAAACTGCCAACTCCAGCCATGACTATTAATTGAGTATAATTAGCACTCAAAGTTGGTTTTATTTCTTCAACTGCACTTTCACTATTCTTGACGGCGGCGGCGCTATTACTTGCTTGTTCGCCTAGATCGTCTGCCATGTGCGGTGTCTAACAACAAAAACTGTCTGCTGTCAGTATGTATTTCCTAATCGTATGATTCTCGCCTCGTTACTGTCTCAACCAGACATAACGGCACTTCACTGTATGAATGCCGCTCGCTTCGCTGCGACGCCGACGTTTCTCTATTCTGTTTTGTCTTCTTTCTCCACAACTTGCGAATTTTTGTGCAAGTTTTGTTTTTTATTTCTTCTTGTAATCGCGTATGTAATATAAGCAAATATATATATACACGATTCAACGCACGCAATTTAATGATTAATCGCTAATCCCATCCTCGTCGCCAGTATTAAATATGCGTGCGCTAATGACATTTAATATATATTAATGTTTATTGCCATATGAAGATGAACAGATAAATGTACAGTGAGAATGTATATATGTATGTGTTGTATTGATGATCGCTACGTAGCGCGATGTATATTTGCTTGACGTCCACTGATCGACTGACTGTGCAAACGATAGAGCGATGTACGGTAGCATACACAACTCCTTTAATTGAGCATCATTCCTAACGCGGGTTGATAGTAGTGCGGCTAATACTGCTGCATGTAATTGTAGCCGCGGTAACAATTGCCTTTAAAGAGGGGCTTCCCGAGATTTAGCACATAACAAACGCATTTTTACCATTCCATTTTTAAAAGTTGATACATGAGCAAATACATGAGATTGGACTAATGATGGTGTTTGCCTTCGAATGTAGAACTCTCGATAGAGTCGGCAGAAATCGTTTTCTACTTCACCTATTATCCTCATATGGTAATTCAGTCTACAGTGTCCTGTTAATAGTTCAGTATAAGTTTAATATCATTTATTCTGAGGTTTAGCTTGATGTTTTCACAGTCTATGAGTCTTTGCGACTGCTGCATGCCCTTTTGGGCTTTCCAGTAATCAAATAGACCTGGTTTATCACGTTCACTCATCAAGTTATTTATGAAGCCACTTTTTACCCCACAGAAGGGTTCTGTAGCTCTTTTTGCCAGGTAATCTGCATTTCATTGCCATTATTGTTTTATATGACCACGAGTTACATACAATCAAGTAGACAAAATATGTGTTTGTACAAACACATACTTTGTTACCTGTCTGTCTGTCACAGCAAACCCAAAGGTTTCGTATTGCCATCAAAACCATGGGAATGCTTTCCAACTCATTAGAGATAAGTTTATGCTGAATTGCAGAATAGCTGCAATTCATATTTTGTTAAGGTAGACTAAGAACAAAGAGAATGAAATAAATAAAGTCAGTTTTAAAACTGAATTCAACGTCTGAAGTACGTAATTGGCGCAGTCGCTGTGAATATAAATATCTATAGATATTTAGTGAACCGAGACTCTAAAAAGTGAATAAAATATTTGATAATAAAGGAAGAAACCATTTTATTGGTTGCAATTAATGTAAAGCAATTTGGTCACAAAAGGAAAATAACAAATTAACAAAAGTTAATAAAATATTTGAATAAAAAAACAAATAATAATAAATAAAATAAAAATGAATGAAGAAATAAGAAATAGAATCGAACACTTAGAGTGCATTGTTTTAAAACAAGAGGCATATATAAAGGACCAGCAACAAGCCCAGATAAGTTTACAACAAGAGCTGGCCCAAAGAGAGGCCATTTGGACGGAAACAAAACTGAGGTCTGACCAAGCTAGTATGATGATGGCTGAATTCCAGCAACTGCAGGAACATCAGCAGCAACAAAATCAACCACAACAGCAACGGCAGACATTTGGTTTAGGACTTAGTCTCAATGAGGTCTTAAGCCAACTTAACCAGATCCAACCGTTTCGAAAAGGTCAACAGCTATTGCAGTTTATTAACAGTGTTGAGAATTTCTTCAAACTTTGCGGAAATAATATCGACATCATCAATTATAGCACTGGCATTATAAGAAATTCCAAAATTATTGGAAACCCTGGAAGATTAATAGGACTACTACCTGACGAAGCGAATTGGAATTCAATAAAGGACCAATTAAAAAAGGAGTATGGACCGAAAAAAACCTATGCAGATATATTTAACTATATAAGAAACATAAAAGTAAGTAGCCTTAGAGAACTCTTTAGCATTGTATTGGAGTCAAAGCTTAAAATAAATGAAATATATACCTATGACGATGATAAACCAGAACTGTACTCTCCGGACAATGTGGACAGAGACTTAACTCAAATTCTTATGACGAAAATCGATGGACAATTTAGGGGATGTATTGTGGGACAAACTCTAAGCATAGAATCCTTGCAAAATGTTTATTCACAGTTATATCTACTAGATGATAAAAGAACAATTGACAAAAGATGTAGAAAAGATAAAAAAACAGATACAGAAAAAAAAACTAATTTTCCAAAAAATCAATATGAAAATAGAAACACATATACAAATAGCTCTCGAAAAAAAACATTCACAAAACCCCAATCTGAATTATCTACAAGTAAAGCCACTCCAATGGATATAGATCATTTAAAAGAAGAATCAGATGACGAGGAAGTAAATTTTCTCAAAACCACTCAAAATCCAAATTACCCTTAATAGCACTTACGATAGGAAGTAAAATAGTTACTTGTCTCATTGATACAGGATCAGAAACTAGCATAATAAAAAATAATCTTTTCAAGGACGAATTTCTTGAAATAGATTTAATAAAACCTTTTAAATTTCGAACACTAAGTGGCACAGGTTCTACATCCACTGGCCTTATTACACCATTTCCTAGGGAATTTAATATACCAGGGACATTGTCTTGGAAAGTAATAAATATATCAAACCGCAACTATGATGCTATTATAGGTCAAAACTTTCTCATACCCCTTAAAGCAAAAATTGACTTAGAGAATAGATTTGTGGACATTTTTGGGAAAATGATCCTTTTTGAAGAACAATCTCCGTATCATATCAATACAATTCAGACGATTGAAGATACAGATTTCAGTAAAATTAATCAACTTAATTTAAATCATTTAAATCGGGATGAAAATTGTAAATTAAGAAAATTATTGGAAGAATTTCAAGATTTATTTTATAAAGACGGAGATAAACTAACGGCAACTCATGAAGTACAACATGAAATTCCAACATCTATAGACAAACCTCTTTATTCTAAAATATACCGATACCCACGAGTTCATGAAAATGAAATCCAAAAACAAATTAATGAAATGCTTTCGCAAAATATCATTAAAGAAAGTACTTCCCCGTACAATAGCCCTCTTTGGATTGTACCCAAGAAAATTGACAATTCTGGTATCAAAAAATGGAGGTTAGTCGTGGATTATAGGAAGCTCAACGAATACACCAAAACTGATAAATTTCCTATTCCTCATATGGAAGGAATTTTGGATAAACTGGGCAGAGCCCAATATTTTTCAACAGTCGACCTTGCAAAAGGGTTCCATAAAATTTTGGTGAAACAAAATGACAGGGAAAAAACTGCATTTTCTACTCCATTCGGACACTACGAATTTATTCGTATGCCATTTGGATTAAAAAATGCTCCATCTACTTTCCAAAGACTCATGAACTCCGTACTAAGGGACTATGTAAATAAAATTTGTATTGTTTATTAGGATGATATTTTAACATTTAGCACATCTTTAGATGAGCATTTAATTAACTTGAAAAAAATATTCAAACGGCTTCGGGAAGCCAAATTAAAAATCCAAATAGATAAATGCAATTTTTTACAAAACCAAACGGAATTTTTAGGTCATGTTCTTACACCTAAAGGTGTCAAACCTAACCCAAGAAAAGTGGAAATAATTCAGAAGTTGAAGCTTCCAAACACACAAAAAAGGATAAAATCATTCCTAGGGATGACGGGATTTTACAGGAAATTTATAAAAGATTATGCAAAAATTGCATATCCTATGACAAAATATTTGAAAAAAATTCAAAAGTAAATTCAAATGATCCCAATTTTATTGCTGCTTTTGAGCAATTAAAAGATATTCTGGTAAATCCACCCATCTTAAGATATCCAAGCTTTAATAAAAAATTTAAGCTCATAACTGATGCTAGTAACTTTGCATTGGGTGCTGTTCTAACCCAAGAGGGTCATCCAATATGCTATGCCTCCAGAACACTAAATGTACATGAAAGAAATTATTCTACAATCGAAAAAGAACTATTAGCCATTGTTTGGAGCACACAATATTTCCGACCATATCGCTACGGAGTAGAGTTTGATCTTAGCACAGATCATCTCCACTCAAGTGGTTACAAGCTAAGAATAACGGTAGAGATATAAACCCTAGACTGCAGCGTTGGCTTGTCATTTTAATGGACTATAACGCTAAAATAGATTATATTAAAGGTAAAGAAAATCACATAGCTGATTTCTTAAGCCGTATCGATGAAACCGAACCTTTAGTGGAAACTATAAACACTGAGGAGAATTTATTACAAGACGAAAACCTAAATGACAATATCCATATTCTCGATACAGTTGTCAATCGCTTCAAATTTCAAATAATAATTACGGAGAAGAAAGATATAGAATCTATAAATGTTTTCGGGAAAACCAGAGTATATATAGACAATGAAGATTTGGGCTCGCAAAATATAGGAGGTAAGCTTGCAGCCTACAATCTAAAAGGCCAAGTCGGTATTTATTCTTTTGTAGATGAAAGCAAATTTTCTGAATATCAAAGTGCTATCAAAGAATATTATCAAAACCGAATAGATGTTAAATTCCACAAATGCACCTATTTTGCCACTGATGTTGAAAATATAGAGGAGTTGAAAAAGCAAATAGCGTTATATCACAAAAAAGAAACAGGTCACTCAGGAATTATTCCAACATATGAAGGAATTAAACACCGAATCTATAACCCAGAACTTAAAACTACAGTTCATAAAGTTATAAATAATTGCGATCACTGCACATCCGCTAAATACGATAGAAATCCTATAAAACCGAATCTTCAGCATACTGAAACCCCATCTATGCCAAATGAAATAATTCATGTTGACACATATGTCAATAGCAAGCAATCTTTTATAATTTTTATAGACAAATTCTCGAAATTCGCAGTACACTTCCACCTTCCAGATAGGAATAACCAAACTATTATTCAGAAAATCAGAGAATTCTTAGCTATAAAAGGAAACATAAAGAAACTTGTTTTTGATAACGAATTTAATACAGTAAATGTCCGAAGGTTTTTAGTGGAGACAAATATTGAATACCATGCAACTAAACCTAATAGCCATACCGGAAACTCGGACATTGAAAGATTAAATAATACAATATCAAAGAAAATAAGGGTACTTAATCTTGAGGAAAACTTACCAATAATTATTCAAATGGCGAAATCAATAAAATTCTATAACAATACCTATCATTCAACTATTAAATGCACTCCGTTAGAAGCTGAACAGCAAAAAGTTGATCACAATACAATAAAAAATCGTATCGAATCAAAAAAACTTCAGATATTATGCAAGGAAAATAATAAACGTGACAATTATGTAGAACAAAGACAAGAAGGTTATATAAAAAATAGGAGTGTACGACATAAAGAACAATCCAAATTTATTAAAAGAAATTTAGAAAATGTACATCCTACCAACATTAAACGTCCATTGAAATTTGCAGATTGCCATAATAATATTGGTGACACTCATTAATATATATCCCGGCTGCGGAACGCTCCAGGTCAAACCTCTTAATCAGAACCAAGGATTTGCTGTTATAAACGTTAAGTCTGTAGAAATAGTAAATGAGACTGTAACTATATTACACTTGATAGATCCTCAGGAGATATATGCCGTAATAGAAGATATTGAAAGTTACATAAACAACATACAAATTATAAATAAAGGATTAATAGCAAAAGAAATTCAGGTATTGAAAAGTAAATTAAAATCTATAATTCCTTTAGGACAATTTCGTTTTAAAAGAGGACTTGCCAATGTTGTCGGATCTTGGCAAAAATGGCTCTTTGGTACTATGGACGGTGAAGATAGAAACATAATAACTGAACATTTAAATATAGTGACCCAAAATAGTCATAATGCCATAAATGCAATAAACAAACAAATTTTAATAAATGAACATTTCTCAGACAGCATTAAATTATTAAAATCTACAATTTTTAATGACAGAAACAAGACGATTCAAGCTATTAAAGAATTGCAATCACAGAACGAATATATTGCCCAACATTTTCATTTTTCGGACATAATGTTCAAACTAAAATTCATAGAGAACAGAATCAACCAAATACAAGACAACATTGCTTCTGCCAAACATAATATACTTCACCCTAGTATTCTAACATCAGACGAAATCGAAAAATTTAACATAAATTTTTACAAATTAAAATTAGTACAGCAAGGTGTTATGTATTACAATAATAATATACTGGTATTTGCCATCAAAATACCTACTAACTTTGAAACAACTAATGTAAAATTAATATTACCTATACCAAATACAAATTTTTTAGAAATCGAAGAAGAACAACAATACTTTGTAAAAATAAGCAATATAAATTATTTATATAAAGAACATACAACCCTACAAAAATTAATTAAAAGTCCAAATTGTATTTTTCATAATAATTGAAAACTTAAAATTAATAAAGAACAATCAGTAACTTATGTTGATGAAGAAACCATAATAATTAAAAATGCAAAAAACAATTCTTTAATACACAATTGTGATGACAGAAAACTAATAAATGTCAATGGAAACAACTTAATAGAATTTTATAATTGTTCAATAAAAATATTAAATAGTGAATACTCAAACAAGAAAATGTACACCTATGATAAATTTGCATATGATAACGATGAAACATTGTACAATTTCACAAAAAAACATGAAATTAACTTTAATCAACTAAAAATAACCCAAGTAGAAAACATCAAAATGATTGAAGAATTGAAGTCAACCAGAAATATCTCATATGGCATAAATGCAACGTTAATTATAATTATGGTAGTCACATTGACTGTTATATTTATAATTGTAAGGAAAAATAATATACGAATCAAAATTCAAAAAAAATATTCAACTCAAAGCAGTTGAAGAAATTGCGGAAAGATACGACAATATTTAATTACCTAATTCAGGAGAATTTTTCTACCAGGGATGGAGGAGTTACATACAATCAAGTAGACAAAATATGTGTTTGTACAAACACATACTTTGTTACCTGTCTGTCTGTCACAGCAAACCCAAAGGTTTCGTATTGCCATCAAAACCATGGGAATGCTTTCCAACTCATTAGAGATAAGTTTATGCTGAATTGCAGAATAGCTGCAATTCATATTTTGTTAAGGTAGACTAAGAACAAAGAGAGTGAAATAAATAAAGTCAGTTTTAAAACTGAATTCAACGTCTTAAGTACGTAATTCACGCCATCATTTCTTGTCGTAGTCTTCATGTTTTACCATACAGCCTTTGGCAGGTGTAGATTGCTCTTAAGGCTTAACTAATTATGTATGATAAATGCTTTTTCCAAGTTAGAGTATTAACTAGGATTACTCCCAGATATTTCATTTCATTGGATATTGTTTAGGTCCCCAGATTCAGTTTCCTTCTTCTGGTAAAAGATATTCCCTTCTCCTTGTTAGGCGGTGGGCGGCCTAGCAAATCAACCACAGATTTCAGCTTAGCTTCAATTGATGTCCAGACAGTGTTTGCCAGCTTACAAACTAAAAAGTAGCTAAAAGCCAATAAAGGAAAATATAACATTGGATTTACAAAATTTAATTAAAATTTAAGCAAGTGATTCTCACTTCTTTCGGCACAAACGTGATCGCTTAAAGGAATGACTTCTAATATGGCGAAAAATTATTTTAAAGAAATGTTAGACTGATTTGACAGACGTAATTTTCAGTGGTCCTCTAAAGTTTGTTGCATTATCTGACAGTATACGATGCGTTAGTCCTCGGCGACTTATAAACTGCTTGAATATTAACAGAAATGTGTCGGTAGATAATGACGGCGCAATTTTCAAGTGGACTGCACACATAGTCATGCACGTGAACAAAACGCCCCAGCGTTTTGCTCTGCGTCTGCCAAACCACTACCTCCAGCGGTCCGAAATAGTCCTCGCCGGTGAAATGAAATGGCCTTGTAAATGCACCCAAACGCTCCCCAGACCATTTCATGGTAGCTCGGCTTAGCAGGTAAATTTTTGGAAACTTGACTTTTATTAGAAATGGTTGCGACCAGTGCTCTTAACTCTTTTATACGAAAACGTTGTCGCATTTTGATGACAACAATTTCGCTGTGATGATGAAGATACTTGCGATGATAAATGCTTTGACTGTCACCATTGCTCCATAAAAAGTTTTGAGAAATTTGATCATCTTTTGCCACACGCACTAGATGGAACATTTCACGAATGTCGCCGGATAGTTCTATAGGTTTTTCGTGAAAACGTATCAGAACACCAACAAGAGATTTGAGGAGGTCAGAGCTTTCATTAAGACGGAATTTAAAGACACGCCGTTGACAGCTGCGGCTGCGTCCGCGTCCCAAACAATTTTAGTTTTATTTTTGTTAGTAACAGCTAAAATTGGAATATACCACGACCTGCAAGCGCGTACTGTTTCTTAGTGCTGTAATTTTTTTTTATGTAGCCCTTTTGTTCATAATAATCAATGTTTTCGTTGAGAAAGCTTTTTAATTCAGGGCTGCGAGCCAATTTTGTCTCGAGACATTGCAATCTGCGGCGAGCTATAGGCAGAGAGTCTGGCAAATTTATTTTGTCGTACTTCCATACCTTGTCGCTCTCAATATTTAGTCATTGCTTCCATAATTTTTAAAGCGCGCTCATTGTCTTTGTGCGTTAACAACTAGCAGTCTTTTTTGCACCAATTGATTCTAGCGAAAAATAACTTCTGACCATATCTTCAATATGGTCGTTTGTGTTACAGGGGCATAAATACATTAATCTTAAAGATTCTGAGCTGCTCCCGCATTGACGATCATATACCATCCAGCCGATTCTACATTTTGCGGCGATTAGAGTGCAAGCGGCACCCTCGTCAGTCAATTTTTTAAAATAACGCAAGCAGAGGTTTTGTTCGCGAATGAACTTCCATTATCATCGGTCTTTAACGAAGTAAATTCTTTGCAGTCTGCCAAACGATGCTGCTATGTACATTTTGGGCATACGAAAGCTGTTGCATTGTTGTTGTTATTAATTACGTCATGTGGAAATATTCGTTCTTTTGATTGTTTGCAATTGCCCTTTGCTTCTTCATTCGTATGCATGGTTGGAGTTGACGCATATGACGTCACTTGAGTTGCGCAAGTAGCTAAATTAAAGGCCCAAGCATCTAAGAGAACTATATCAACTCGAGCAAATAAATAAATTCCTTTGAACAATTTTTCCATTTTGTCTATAAGAATATATATATATATATATATATATATATATATATATATATATATA
Source organism: Clusia tigrina (assembly GCA_920105625.2). NCBI lineage: Eukaryota > Metazoa > Arthropoda > Insecta > Diptera > Clusiidae > Clusia > Clusia tigrina. Next base: position 327,512,991 of record OV050030.1, read on the forward strand.
TATATATATATATATATATATATATATATATATATATATATATATATATATATATATATATATATATATATATATATATATATATATATATATATATATATATATATATATATATATATATATATATATATATATATATATATATATATATATATATATATATATATATATATATATATATATATATATATATATATATATATATATATATATATATATATATATATATATATATATATATATATATATATATATATATATATATATATATATATATATATATATATATATTCTTATAGACAAAATGGAAAAATTGTTCAAAGGAATTTATTTATTTGCTCGAGTTGATATAGTTCTCTTAGATGCTTGGGCCTTTAATTTAGCTACTTGCGCAACTCAAGTGACGTCATATGCGTCAACTCCAACCATGCATACGAATGAAGAAGCAAAGGGCAATTGCAAACAATCAAAAAAACGAATATTTCCACATGACGTAATTAATAACAACAACAATGCAACAGCTTTCGTATGCCCAAAATGTACATAGCAGCATCGTTTGGCAGACTGCAAAGAATTTACTTCGTTAAAGACCGATGATAATGGAAGTTCATTCGCGAACAAAACCTCTGCTTGCGTTATTTTAAAAAATTGACTGACGAGGGTGCCGCTTGCACTCTAATCGCCGCAAAATGTAGAATCGGCTGGATGGTATATGATCGTCAATGCGGGAGCAGCTCAGAATCTTTAAGATTAATGTATTTATGCCCCTGTAACACAAACGACCATATTGAAGATATGGTCAGAAGTTATTTTTCGCTAGAATCAATTGGTGCAAAAAAGACTGCTAGTTGTTAACGCACAAAGACAATGAGCGCGCTTTAAAAATTATGGAAGCAATGACTAAATATTGAGAGCGACAAGGTATGGAAGTACGACAAAATAAATTTGCCAGACTCTCTGCCTATAGCTCGCCGCAGATTGCAATGTCTCGAGACAAAATTGGCTCGCAGCCCTGAATTAAAAAGCTTTCTCAACGAAAACATTGATTATTATGAACAAAAGGGCTACATAAAAAAAAATTACAGCACTAAGAAACAGTACGCGCTTGCAGGTCGTGGTATATTCCAATTTTAACTGTTACTAACAAAAATAAAACTAAAATTGTTTGGGACGCGGACGCAGCCGCAGCTGTCAACGGCGTGTCTTTAAATTCCGTCTTAATGAAAGCTCTGACCTCCTCAAATCTCTTGTTGGTGTTCTGATACGTTTTCACGAAAAACCTATAGAACTATCCGGCGACATTCGTGAAATGTTCCATCTAGTGCGTGTGGCAAAAGATGATCAAATTTCTCAAAACTTTTTATGGAGCAATGGTGACAGTCAAAGCATTTATCATCGCAAGTATCTTCATCATCACAGCGAAATTGTTGTCATCAAAATGCGACAACGTTTTCGTATAAAAGAGTTAAGAGCACTGGTCGCAACCATTTCTAATAAAAGTCAAGTTTCCAAAAATTTACCTGCTAAGCCGAGCTACCATGAAATGGTCTGGGGAGCGTTTGGGTGCATTTACAAGGCCATTTCATTTCACCGGCGAGGACTATTTCGGACCGCTGGAGGTAGTGGTTTGGCAGACGCAGAGCAAAACGCTGGGGCGTTTTGTTCACGTGCATGACTATGCGTGCAGTCCACTTGAAAATTGCGCCGTCATTATCTACCGACACATTTCTGTTAATATTCAAGCAGTTTATAAGTCGCCGAGGACTAACGCATCGTATACTGTCAGATAATGCAACAAACTTTAGAGGACCACTGAAAATTACGTCTGTCAAATCAGTCTAACATTTCTTTAAAATAATTTTTCGCCATATTAGAAGTCATTCCTTTAAGCGATCACGTTTGTGCCGAAAGAAGTGAGAATCACTTGCTTAAATTTTAATTAAATTTTGTAAATCCAATGTTATATTTTCCTTTATTGGCTTTTAGCTACTTTTTAGTTTGTAAGCTGGCAAACACTGTCTGGACATCAATTGAAGCTAAGCTGAAATCTGTGGTTGATTTGCTAGGCCGCCCACCGCCTAACAAGGAGAAGGGAATATCTTTTACCAGAAGAAGGAAACTGAATCTGGGGACCTAAACAATATCCAATGAAATGAAATATCTGGGAGTAATCCTAGTTAATACTCTAACTTGGAAAAAGCATTTATCATACATAATTAGTTAAGCCTTAAGAGCAATCTACACCTGCCAAAGGCTGTATGGTAAAACATGAAGACTACGACAAGAAATGATGGCGTGAATTACGTACTTAAGACGTTGAATTCAGTTTTAAAACTGACTTTATTTATTTCACTCTCTTTGTTCTTAGTCTACCTTAACAAAATATGAATTGCAGCTATTCTGCAATTCAGCATAAACTTATCTCTAATGAGTTGGAAAGCATTCCCATGGTTTTGATGGCAATACGAAACCTTTGGGTTTGCTGTGACAGACAGACAGGTAACAAAGTATGTGTTTGTACAAACACATATTTTGTCTACTTGATTGTATGTAACTCCTCCATCCCTGGTAGAAAAATTCTCCTGAATTAGGTAATTAAATATTGTCGTATCTTTCCGCAATTTCTTCAACTGCTTTGAGTTGAATATTTTTTTTGAATTTTGATTCGTATATTATTTTTCCTTACAATTATAAATATAACAGTCAATGTGACTACCATAATTATAATTAACGTTGCATTTATGCCATATGAGATATTTCTGGTTGACTTCAATTCTTCAATCATTTTGATGTTTTCTACTTGGGTTATTTTTAGTTGATTAAAGTTAATTTCATGTTTTTTTGTGAAATTGTACAATGTTTCATCGTTATCATATGCAAATTTATCATAGGTGTACATTTTCTTGTTTGAGTATTCACTATTTAATATTTTTATTGAACAATTATAAAATTCTATTAAGTTGTTTCCATTGACATTTATTAGTTTTCTGTCATCACAATTGTGTATTAAAGAATTGTTTTTTGCATTTTTAATTATTATGGTTTCTTCATCAACATAAGTTACTGATTGTTCTTTATTAATTTTAAGTTTTCAATTATTATGAAAAATACAATTTGGACTTTTAATTAATTTTTGTAGGGTTGTATGTTCTTTATATAAATAATTTATATTGCTTATTTTTACAAAGTATTGTTGTTCTTCTTCGATTTCTAAAAAATTTGTATTTGGTATAGGTAATATTAATTTTACATTAGTTGTTTCAAAGTTAGTAGGTATTTTGATGGCAAATACCAGTATATTATTATTGTAATACATAACACCTTGCTGTACTAATTTTAATTTGTAAAAATTTATGTTAAATTTTTCGATTTCGTCTGATGTTAGAATACTAGGGTGAAGTATATTATGTTTGGCAGAAGCAATGTTGTCTTGTATTTGGTTGATTCTGTTCTCTATGAATTTTAGTTTGAACATTATGTCCGAAAAATGAAAATGTTGGGCAATATATTCGTTCTGTGATTGCAATTCTTTAATAGCTTGAATCGTCTTGTTTCTGTCATTAAAAATTGTAGATTTTAATAATTTAATGCTGTCTGAGAAATGTTCATTTATTAAAATTTGTTTGTTTATTGCATTTATGGCATTATGACTATTTTGGGTCACTATATTTAAATGTTCAGTTATTATGTTTCTATCTTCACCGTCCATAGTACCAAAGAGCCATTTTTGCCAAGATCCGACAACATTGGCAAGTCCTCTTTTAAAACGAAATTGTCCTAAAGGAATTATAGATTTTAATTTACTTTTCAATACCTGAATTTCTTTTGCTATTAATCCTTTATTTATAATTTGTATGTTGTTTATGTAACTTTCAATATCTTCTATTACGGCATATATCTCCTGAGGATCTATCAAGTGTAATATAGTTACAGTCTCATTTACTATTTCTACAGACTTAACGTTTATAACAGCAAATCCTTGGTTCTGATTAAGAGGTTTGACCTGGAGCGTTCCGCAGCCGGGATATATATTAATGAGTGTCACCAATATTATTATGGCAATCTGCAAATTTCAATGGACGTTTAATGTTGGTAGGATGTACATTTTCTAAATTTCTTTTAATAAATTTGGATTGTTCTTTATGTCGTACACTCCTATTTTTTATATAACCTTCTTGTCTTTGTTCTACATAATTGTCACGTTTATTATTTTCCTTGCATAATATCTGAAGTTTTTTTGATTCGATACGATTTTTTATTGTATTGTGATCAACTTTTTGCTGTTCAGCTTCTAACGGAGTGCATTTAATAGTTGAATGATAGGTATTGTTATAGAATTTTATTGATTTCGCCATTTGAATAATTATTGGTAAGTTTTCCTCAAGATTAAGTACCCTTATTTTCTTTGATATTGTATTATTTAATCTTTCAATGTCCGAGTTTCCGGTATGGCTATTAGGTTTAGTTGCATGGTATTCAATATTTGTCTCCTCTAAAAACCTTCGGACATTTACTGTATTAAATTCGTTATCAAAAACAAGTTTCTTTATGTTTCCTTTTATAGCTAAGAATTCTCTGATTTTCTGAATAATAGTTTGGTTATTCCTATCTGGAAGGTGGAAGTGTACTGCGAATTTCGAGAATTTGTCTATAAAAATTATAAAAGATTGCTTGCTATTGACATATGTGTCAACATGAATTATTTCATTTGGCATAGATGGGGTTTTGTTCGCGAATGAACTTCCATTATCATCGGTCTTTAACGAAGTAAATTCTTTGCAGTCTGCCAAACGATGCTGCTATGTACATTTTGGGCATACGAAAGCTGTTGCATTGTTGTTGTTATTAATTACGTCATGTGGAAATATTCGTTCTTTTGATTGTTTGCAATTGCCCTTTGCTTCTTCATTCGTATGCATGGTTGGAGTTGACGCATATGACGTCACTTGAGTTGCGCAAGTAGCTAAATTAAAGGCCCAAGCATCTAAGAGAACTATATCAACTCGAGCAAATAAATAAATTCCTTTGAACAATTTTTCCATTTTGTCTATAAGAATATATATATATATATATATATATATATATATATATATATATATATATATATATATATATATATATATATATATATATATATATATATATATATATATATATATATATATATATATATATATATATATATATATATATATATATATATATATATATATATATATATATATATATATATATATATATATATATATATATATATATATATATATATATATATATATATATATATATATATATATATATATATATATATATATATATATATATATATATATATATATATATATATATATATATATATATATATGTATATATGTATATATGTATATATGTATATATGTATATATGTATATATGTATATATATATATATATATATATATATATATATATATATATATATATATATATATATATATAAAGTATAGGGAGCACTAAAAAAAATTAATAAAGTTAACAAAATTATAGTAATTCAAGATCAATATAGTAATTCTCTTAATCAATGCGATAACGATCCCAGTCTAATTTAAAATAAATTTGAAATTTCTCTAATAAATCATTTAAGAGGATTTCAACTATAAGATTGAACACTGTTCGGGCAGCAGAATGAAACATGTCGATTGTTTAAGCCGCTATCCATGTGATGTTATGTTGATCGAGTCCGAATTTACCGCGCGGCTAAGAAGAACGCAGTTACAAGATGAACATGCTAAAGTTGTAGCTGAAATTTTAAAGCGAGGTCCATACGAAAATATCAAAATCAAAGGAGGTTTAATCTACAAGAATGTTAAGGGTAACAATCTGTTGCTGGTACCAAAACTAATGGAGTAAGAGATTATACGCAATGGTCACGAAGTCGGACACTTTGCAACACAAAATACTATACACAATACTCAACAGACGTACTTCATTGCTCATTTGGAAAGTAAGGTGAATAAGACAATCAACAAATGCGTTAAGTGTACAATATACAATAAAAAGCTTGGAAAAAAGGAAGGTTATTTGCACTGTATTAAGAAAAGTGATCGGCCATTGGATACATTGCACATCGACCATTTAGGGCCCATGGATTCGTCGTCGAAGCAGTACAAATACATCCTAGCCATACGAGGACGGTCCCAGAACTACCCGACCTGACATATAGATGGCGGTAGTAGTTTGAAAAAAATTCCTTTGGTGAAAAGTGGCAACCTTATAAAACATATGTTTTAAGTTTCAAATCGCCACGTTGTTTAGTATTTTTTTTGGAGCCATCGTAAGTTAACGATCTCAGTGAATTTGTAAACATGGAAAAAAGTGGTCACCGTTATGTAATTCAATAATTTCATTTGAAAGGTCTCAGTCCAACGAATATTAATGCCGAATTAGATTCTACTCCGGGGGAGTCTGCTCCTTCGTTTACGACCATAAAATATTGGGTGGCAGTGTTTAAACGAGGCCGTACGAGCTGCCCAGACGAACATCGTAGTGGTCGATAAATTGAGGTGGCCACGCCAGAAACGGTTAAGAAAATCCACAAAATGGTATTGGATGATCGCCGGCTGCAGGTGCGTGAGCTAGGTGAAATTGCAGGCATTTCAAAAAGTGCTATATATCGTATATTGAGCGAAAATTTGGAGATGAAAAAGCTGTGTGCAAGGTGGGTGCCGCGTTTGCTCACAATAGAACAAAAACAACGTCGTGAAGATGTTTCTATGGAGTGTTTGGCGATGTTTCACAGTAACAAAGCCGAGTTTTTGCATCGATTCGTAACCATGGATGAAAAATGAAACAAAGGAGAAGTCAAAACAGTGGACAGGAAGGGGAGAACCGTGTCCAAAGAAGGCGAAGACAGTTCCATCTGCAGGCAAGGTTATGGCGTCTGTTTTTTGGGATGCCCATGGGATAATTTTTATTGATTATCTTCAAAAAGGAAAAACAATCAGCGGCGGATATTATGCTAATTTATTGCAGCGTTTAAGTGATGAAATTAAAGAAAAAAGGCCGCATTTTGTGAAAAAGAAAGTGTTGTTTCATCAAGGCAATGCACCAGTTCACAAATTAAAGAGTTAAAGTTCGAATTGCTTCAGTACGCACCTTATTCACCAGATTTAGCTCCCTCGGATTATTTACTATTTCCAAATTTGAAAAAATGGCTTGGTGGTAGAAGATTTGCAAATAATTTTTTTTTTTTTTAAATTACCCTTTATTTCATACATCTGTCACCATTATTTTGACACTTAGTACATGATTTGACAATTCGTTTGGAAATTAATATTAAAAACACATTTTGGCCAGTGCCAAGAAGTGATACAACAAAAATTATTTACATTAATTAATTATACATTAATAGTTCACTATAATTATATTATAACAATTTATGATCAAAATTATGTTTATGATAATTATTTACATTTACATTTATAATACTATTACTAATATGTGTAGTCCGGATTTCCTAGTTCATTAGGTCGTTTGGTCGAGTTCTCTTTAAACGGCGCATGGTGGTTTCCTCTAGATGTAGCAACTCGTTTATTTCTTCGTTATTATGCCCATGAGGTGTATCGTAGTGTTTTGGGGATATCTTTTTTATTTCTTCGTCAATTCTTGTTATATTTAGTTTGCGGTGTATATCTTCATTTGTTGTGTACCAACCAGACTTTATGATTGTCGCGGCTACGACTTTGGCTAAAGAGGGTTTGCTTAAAACAACAACGGGTGTACGTATTTTTATTCTGTAAAATAATTAAATTTAGTACATTGATGATCAAATACTACAAACTTACCGCAGTTTTGCACCCTCTCTTCACTCTTTCTATGTTCAAGATCAAATGGCCGTTTTAGGCAGCGCTTTGACGAACATAGGAAAAGAGAGAAAGAATAATGCGCAACATTGGTTTATAACCCAGAGTTGTACAAAACTGGTCTCTGAATTTTAACTATAAATCTAACGAAAGTTAATAATACTATTTTCCAGCATCCCCACCCCCGTGGAGCGATCAGCTTCACTATCAGATCCAAGACTGCCAGTTTAGATACCGCTCGTTGCAGAAGTCCGCCAACCGTACGCACCTCCGCACGCCGAACTACACCATCCGCGCCAGTGTGCACTCGCTCAACAATTCCACGTCGCCACAGATTTCTTGGCATATTCGGATCACAAATAAATACTGCATCACCCTCTCTAAGAGGTGCTGTTCGCTGACACCATTTGACTCTTCGGGTTAGCGTCGGCAGATACTCCAGTACCCATCGTTTCCAGAATGCGTTCCTTAGGCTCCGTGCAATGCGCCACTGTTTGCGTAAACCAAGTACCTTTTCTTCGGGAGTATTGGCCGTTGGCGTTTTCGAGGCATTACCTACGCCAATCAGGAAGTGATTCGGTGTTTGTGGTTCCTCTTCGTCGGGAGATATTGGTAGGTGCGTCAATGGGCGTGAGTTTACTATATTCTCTGCTTCTATCAGAAAGCTCTGTAGGACATGCTCACGTGGCACTCCTTCTTTTAATGAATGTCGGAGAACTTTTTTAACGCACTGCACCATCCTTTCCCACACTCCTCGTTCCGATGGGTTGTCAGGACAGTTGAAGAACCACTCAACTCCCTTCGTTGACAATTCGTTTTGAACACGCTCGGTATCAAAAACTTCAGAAAAACGTTTCGCTCCCTCATTGGCTCCTATAAAGTTTTTTCCATTATCGGATCGTAGACGTGCCGGAACCCCTCTCCGATTCATGAAGTTGCGCATGGTGATTATGCAGGAATCCGTCGATAAGTCGTGGGCGATCTCTAAGTGTATTGCGCGTACTGTGAGGCACATAAATAGCGCGACCCAGCGCTTCTCAGTACACCGCCCTATCGTAACGCAAATAGGCCCAAAATAGTCGAGTCCTGTATAGGTAAAGGGCCGTACGTATGGCTCAAGCCGATCTTCAGGTAAAGGACCCATCATGGGCGTGTGCGGTTCAGCCTTGCTGGTATGGCAAAATTTACATGCAGCAATTACGCTTCGTATTCTGACGAATATTGCTTATAGTCGCGTCGTGATTCTGGTGCTTCATCTGGCAATGGTGATAACGGACGACCGACCGTGTAAAGGTGTGCCCATACGGCAGTATAATCGGGCGTCTGGCGTTATACGGCAAGAAGCTGGCTGCATCTATACGCCCTTACACGGGAAGTAGTCCGTCGTCGTCCAGGTATGGTGAAAGTTGTTTTAATGAGCTGGCTTTTGGTATACCTTGACCAATTATGATACAGTTGCGTTCTGAAGCGAATGATTCTGTTTGAACACGCAGGCATAACAGAGGCTCGGCAGCTTCAATCTCAGCTGCAGTAAGCCCATAGTCATGATATTCTAGCTCCCGCTTACGACATCGATTTATGAAGCGAAGAATCCACGCTACTGCTCTCTTTAACCTAATTAAACTTGAAAAACGATTATATTCAATAAAAATGTTGTTGCTGGCAATTAAAGCAAATCTGGGTCGGAGTTCTTCATCATCTTCCACAATGACTCTAGCATCGTTTTCTTCAGCTGGCCACGTATCCTCATCGCATCTCAAGAAATTCGGTCCCTGCAGCCAGCGAGATTTTTGTGAAAAATCAACGCTTTTATTGCTTCTTGTCGCATCGTCGGCTGCATTGTCTTTGGTTGGTACCCATCGCCATTCGCGAACTTCACTCCCGCTTAGAATCTCTGCAACACGGTGCGCCACATACGGTTTGTAGCGTCGATGTTCGCTGCCAATCCATTTCAAAACTGTTTTAGACTCGCTCCATAAGCAGCATCGTTGAGGGCGCAGTTGGTGATTGTCCAATATCAATTTCCGTAGACGTACGCCTAGCACAGCTGCTTGCAATTCTAGGCGTGGAATAGTTACAGCCTTTAGCGGGGCGCACTTCGTTTTCGCACAGACTAGCGTAACTTCAACTTCACCATTCGGCCCTCTTGACCTCCAAAGGACTCTTCGCTGGCGTCAACAAACACATGCAGCTCTAAATCTTGGGGCACACCATAAGAGAAGTAGAATCGCAGCACACGAAATTCCGTTACCTTGTGCATCTGTTGACGCCACTGTTCCCATAATACGTCCACGTCGTTAGGGATGGACTCATCCCAACGGACTTCACGACGCCAAACTTCACGCATAAGAGATTTGGCTGCAACGGTAAAATAGCTTAAAAACCCCAGCGGGTCAAATGTTGACATAATAATGCTAAGGAGTTCTCTTTTTGTAGGACTCCTCTCGCCTGCGATTACTGTGTGTTCAATACGATGGAACTTCAAATTAAATTTAAAATTATCGCTTGTCGATTCCCAATATAACCCAAGAACCTTCTTTGTACTCTCACCTGCAGCGATCTGTTTCGTTGTCGTACTGCCATCCAATTCTTTAACTACTTCCTTTGAGTTCGATACGAATCCGCGTAATTCGAACCCACCATCGCTGTGAATTTCGCGAACCTGCTTTGAGATATCTATGGCCTCTTGAGTCGAACTAAATCTGTCGACAAAATCATCAATATAATGGTGATTAAAGATAGCTTCAATCGCACGAGGGTGACTTTCGCGGTGCTCCCTGGCGTTCAGTCTCATGTCATATTGCGCCGAGTAGGGCGAGCACGCGGCGCCGAAGATCATCAACCTCATTGCATACTCCTCAGGCGGCTTATTATTCTCGCCATCACGCCATAGAAAACGCTGTTCGCACCTATCAGCTGGCTGTATAGCTACCTGGTGGAACATTTCTTTGATGTCTCCGCAGACTGCAACTGCACGTGTTCTAAAATTAAACAAAATCGAAGGTAGTGATATGTAGAGCTGTGGCCCCTTTAAGAACATCGAGTTCAGAGATACCCCTCCAACTTGAGCAGCTGCGTCAAAAACAAAACGTAATTTTTTCGGTTTATTTGGGTTGACGACGCCGAAGTGCGGTAGATACCACTTCCTTGGTGAAGTCAAACTCGCTTCCTCAAGTATAAGTTTTCGAGCGTACCCTTTGCTCAAGTACCCTTCGATGACACTTTTGTACGTTGTTGCAAACGTTGCATCACGTTTCATCTTATTCTCGATGCCTACAAGTCTGTGTAAAGCGCCAGTATAATTATCGGGCAGACGTACGTCGTCGTCTTTCCATAATAGACCCGTTTCAAAACGACCTTCCACTCGCTTAGTTGTCCCTTCAAGTAACTGCTTAGCTCTGACGTCATCGCTGCTTTCAACAGGTGGTGAAGGTCTAACATCGAGACTCTCAACATTGAAATAGTCGGTCACAAGTTGATGTAAGTCTTCTTCTTCTTCTCGTGTGCGCACAAACAAGCAAGAGTGGGTGGCTGACGGCGCTCGCCTAGTTGGTCCGAAAACTACCCATCCCAGTTCAGTGTTGCAAGCGTACGGACCTTGATCGCTAACCCTTTTTATATCAGTCGGGGTAAGCCTAGGTGTGCGTGATCAATTCCAATCAAAAGCTGAGGTACAGTATCGGAATACGGCTGGAAGGGGAAAGACGAAATTGATTTGTCTCCACTCTTTAGATCGTCACGACTTAAACTCTGCGTGGGCAAATCGAGGTTAGCTACGGCATATACATTGCGGAGCAGATGGCGCTTTTTTTTTACCAGTCCCGCTGATTTCAATGTTGAAAACCTCAGACGGCTCTTACGCTGCCCTTCCTCCAAACCATTGTATATTTAAACTGTGTTAATGGCCACGTACTCCTAACTGCTTGGCTAATTCGCTGTCTAACATTGTAATCGAAGAACCTTCATCCAATAAGGCGTATGTACCGATCCGGTTCTTTTCACCATACAATGTTACAGGCAGCACACGAAAGAGTAGCTTGTGTTTAGTGCTGCCAACAGCCGCGCAACTCAACACGCTTCCTCGTACTTCACCTCGTTGTTCAATTCGGTCACTAGAGGTCGGATCTGTAGCAGTGGCTTCGTGCAGTAGGCCGTGGTGTCTGCGTCGGCAACCCTCTTCCGAACAATACTTCTTTCGACGACAGTTACGCGTGTTATGGCCCACGTTCAGGCACGAAAAACAAGCACGATGCCTCTTTACAAAATCCCATCTCTCTGGCACTGTAGCACTAAGGAAACGGCGACAATCCTGCAGTTTATGCTCCCACTGGCATACGGGACACTTTAAGGGACTCACACCTGGACATCCTTTTTCGGATGTGTGCAGGACCACATGGCGCATTTGTTCTTAACTGTCGACATCTTGCACTGTACATATTAAGTTTGCAAGTTCAGTTACCCAATCGCTAAAATGTATAATTGTCGGATACGGCTGTACGGAGGCGGCTACTCTAGCCCACTCCAGTTTTCTACTCATTGGGAGCTTCGACACTAATTCCTCCAATAGCGTAGGATTGGCGATGTGTTGTTGACCATTCACAGATTGCAGGAATATTGATAAATTTTTCACCTTGGTAGCAAAGGGCACCAACTTGGACAATGCATTCTCCGAAATATTAGGCAACTCCCTTGCTTGACGTAACTGGCTCTGGATTAGTTGTTCGGGACGTCCGAAGCGAAAGCGAAGCTGTTCTATGGCGGCACCGACGTTATCTGGGTGAATTAAAAGCGATTTAATCACCTCGCGCGCTTCTCTTTTAACAGCTTTCTGCAACCGCTGATTATTTTCCAGATTGGTGTACGCTGAAGTCGACTGGATGTAGGATGTATAAAAGATAGGCCAGTCTTCTGGTTCCCCATTGAACTCGGGCAAATCTTGCAATTTTCGTGGCACTGTTGTTGAATTTGACAAAAATGATAACTCATTTGTTGGCATAGGCGTACGCGTAAAATTGTTGAAATTGTTAAAGGCCAGTGGCGATGTATAAGACACGCCGGAATGACTTGGTGTAGCGTGCGCTTGGTTCGTTATTGCATATATTGGCACAAAGACGGCGCTCGCAGTTGACGTCGGCAGCGAAGAAAACCCGTAACTGTTCTCAGTTGCTTGCGGTACTAGCGGCACGGCATCGCTGCTCGCGATAGTCGACGTCGTGTCATGTGCATAACTGTGTACGGCAGATGGCGTAATGTTAGCTGTTGCTGCGCTAGCCGACAAATTTGGGAGGTTATGTACTGTTGCACGTGCAGCTGGAGTCAACGATTGCGCAACGACTATACTATAGTTGTGGCGGCGGCGATGGGTGCATCATTAACTAGATGCACTGAGCTACGCAATGCAGTCTCCAGCCCTTGGCAATGGCGATTTTGTTCCCCTAACCTTACCTGGAATTCTTTTATCTGTCTTTGAAGCGCGTCGATTTGCTTCTGCATTTCCAACATTGAAGTTAGTTCTGATGAACTGGCGGTGGCGTTGGTACTTGCGGCTGCAACAGCGGTATTTTCGGAGGCGGTAGACAAGGTGGAACTGGGCTTTACTTCACATATCTCCGCTTCTGCTTTGCTGAGCCGAGGGCTTCGGCGATTCTCCATAGTCAATGCTTCACGGCAGTGGAAGCGACGCAGTTAAAACAAAACGAAAACTGTAAATAAAGATGTCGCGGCTACGACTTTGGCTAAAGAGGGTTTGCTTAAAACAACTACGGGTGTACGTATGTTTATTCTGTAAAATAATTAAATTTAGTACATTGATGATCAAATACTACAAACTTACCGCAGTTTTGCACCCTCTCTTCACTCTTTCGATGTTCAAGATCAAATGGCCGTTTTAGGCAGCGCTTTGACGAACATAGGAAAAGAGAGAAAGAATAATGCGCTACATTGGTTTATAACCCAGAGTTGTACAAAACGGGTCTCTGAATTTTAACTATAAATCTAACGAAAGTTAATAATACTATTTTCCAACAATGAAAACTCTTAATATTCTAGATTGCTGTCTTTGAATTTTTTGTATGTGTGACCGCTTTGCCGTTCCCCATACTTGGAGTCCGTACGTCCAAATTGGCTTTATAGTCCACTTGTATAGCAGCAACTTGTTGTTAATTGTGAGTTTAGATTGCTTACCCATTAACCAATATAGTTGCCTAAATTTTTCTTTTATTTGTTTCGTTTTTTGTTTGATGTGGTAGTGCCAATTTAGCTTTGAGTCCATTTGTATACCAAGGTATTTAGTAGTAGACCCTATTTTTATATCTTTATTGTTTATTTTAATAGGTATTGGGTTAAATTTTGTTTTAGTTGTAAAAATTATTTGTACAGTATTATCTTCATTCATTTTCAAGCACCATTTATCAAACCATTCCTTAACATTCTCTGTGTATATCTGCAGATTTGCAGTCGCAGTATTTAGATTTTTGTCAGATGCTAAGAGGATTGTGTCGTCAGCAAAGGTAGCAATTGTGGTATTCAGTTCTTTTGGAAGTGGTATATCTGAGGTAAATATGACATATAGCAGTGGTCCTAAAATACTCCCTTGAGGAACTCCAGCTGTTGTAAGATGAATAGACGAACACTCTTCATTATATTTGACGTAAAAGTAACGATCACTAAGATAATTTTCAACAATCAAATAGTAGTCAAGTGGCAGCATCGTCTTCAGTTTATGCAGCAGTCCTTTATGCCATACTTTGTCAAATGCTTTTGCAACGTCTAATAATACAGCAACGCAGTGCCGCTTATATTCTATGTCTGTTTCAATTTTGTTTGTTATACGGTGTATCTGTTGAATTGTTGAATGTCGTTTTCTGAAGCCGAATTGATGGTTTGGTATAACGTTTTTATTGTCACGGATCTAGCTAAGTTTATCAGGTAATAGTTTTTCAGCAACTTTAGAGGTTATGGGAAGTAGGCTAATTGGTCTATACGACGAAGCAGTTGTAGCATCTTTTCTTCATTAGTAGTAGCCCATGAGTTGTCATCTTTCCGTAGTGGTGGCTGATACCTTATCTGAGTTTTTAATTTCTTTGTGTATTTCCATAATGAGTTGTTAGTATCCTGGGTAGGCGCCAGGTTTTTTTTTTGGTAATTTTCAACTTCTATATTCTGTCTTTTAGTTAATATTTTCTTGAGTTTTTTGCAGGCTATATTTAAATTGTGTTTATCCTCAGGCGATCTAGTTAGCTGCCACCTTTTTCTCAGCTTTCTCTTCTCAATAATTTGCTTTCTTATGAAAATATCCGTTGTAGGTTTATTTCTTCTAAATTTATGCTGTTGGCTTGATTTGATTCCTGCGTCTAGGACCACATCGTTGAAGTGAATAATGGCACGGTAAATGTCTAATTGTGTTTTCAGTGTGATAGACATATTCAGTTGATTTTCAATATGCTGTTTATACTCATTCCAGTTTGTTTTGTGGTTAAAAATCTTAGCTATTGGTTCTATGGGTTTGATGTCAGTTGTGTAGCGAAGTATTATCGGAGAGTGGTCTGAAGAAAGTTCAAAACAAGCTTTAATTTTTAATCGGTTATACTTTATGTTTTTTGTTATGCTGAAGTCGATTAGATCTGGCAATTATTTTTGTTTATAGCATTAATCAGATTTCGTCCTTTTTTATTGGTTAGCCTAGATCCCCAGTCAGTGTGTTTTGCATTCAGATCTCCAGCTGCAATGAATCTTACGCCAAGCGTCTTTATGTAGTCATCATATTGATCCGTCGTTATTAGGTGTCGGGGGGCAGTAAACTGAGGAGATGAGTATTGTCCCACTTGTATCCTCAATTTGCACAGTAGTGGATTGAATATGAGGTGTTGCATATGGTTGCCGGTCAGTATGTTTTAATAGTGAATTTATTATGATAGCTGTCCCACCACGAGCTTTACTATCAGGATGATTTTGTCACATAAATTTTATATCCAGGAAATACTAAATAGCTTTTGTTCGTAAAATGTGTTTCTGAAACTACAGCTATATCAATTTTCTTGTCAGACAAAAATTGCTTCAACTCAAGATAATGTTTTGTTAGGCCATTTGCATTCCAGGCTACAATTATTAAACTATTACTTTCGTGCATTTAAGCTTGTTAGTAACATTATAATGATATTCATCATATTAGTCAATTGAGTAATTAGGAAATTCACTATGTCTTTAAGTTCATTAATATCACTATCGTTTGAATATTTTGTATTTTCTTCAGTTTTATTTGGATTTGACGACCCTGCAATTTCGGCATAGCTTACGCCTGGTTTAACTACTTATCGATCCATATTTTTGGTTTGTAGTAATAATGGATCCTTTCTGCGTAAAGATGGGAACCTTTGAATTTTTATGGCTTTGTATATTTCACAGCCTTTGTAGTTTGCAGTATGATTTCCGCCACATAGGGCACATTTAATTTCAGCTGCGTTGGTTATTTTTTTTGACATTCACTTATTAGATGCTTTCCAGCGCATTTCACACTTACTGGATCCCTTGTACAGTAGTTTTTTGTATGTCCGTATTTTTGGCATTTAGTGCATTGCGTGACTTCTCTTTTATGATGAGGTGCCTCAAAAACTACCATGCAATGCATTAATTTGTTAATGCTAGAAATATCTTTATTGGTAGCATTTGTTTCTAGTTCTATGCTAAACAGTGGTAGCGGTTTTTTTTTGTTGTCCGTTGAGCTATGTTAGGTATGTTTAAAACTTTGTGACCGTTTTCACCAAGCTCATTTTTAATTTCTTCTTGGTCTGCGGAGGGGTGCATATTGCAAAGAATGACTTTGAAACCCCTTTCATTTTTTGGTTTAAATGTGTACAGCTTCGTACCTTTTTGCTTTAGCATTTGGAATATGTTTGTGTATGTTTCCGAGTCATTCGATTGAATTCGTACTTCATTGTTTGTTAATATTTTAAATATGAAGTTACTGTCTGCAACAGCGGTTAGCGCATTTTTTAACGTATTTATGCATTCTATGCCTTGTACGTATATAGGGGTGTTTGTTTAAACTTTTTTTTTCGGATTAGTTGGTTTGTCTTTTTCGGACTTATTTTGATCAACTTGTCCACTGTGCGAGGGTTCAGCAAGTTCGTCATCATCAACGGTCAAAGCAGCAAATCTGTTTTTTCTTTCTGAAGTAGTATCGCTCAACCAGTAGTTTGATAACTTACTTTGGCTTGGGCTTTTTGCTATTTTTAGCTTTTTGTTAGTGTTGGGCGTTCTTTTCGCTTTATCTGTCGTGGGTGATGTTCGTGCTCTCTTTGGTAGCGATTGCCGTTGAGTTACCTGCACGCCTTTTGGTGGAATTTGCACACAGGCAGAAGAACATGTTGATGTCGCAGTTGTAGTCGAGAATGTAATTGTTGTACCGTACGTAGAGAAGGCAGATGTTGTTGTTGCTGACGAATTTGTTGTAGTTGTCGCACAATCCACTGCTATACGAAAGCAGGACATTATTGGAGGTTTGCCATGTGCACTCCACGAAGAGTGGAGTGACTCGCTCATAGATCTCGTTCTCTCCCACGGGGGAGAGCGCTGCACAACTCATGGCTATTACCCACTATACTTTGCTTATTAGTTTTTAAAAAAATTTTAATTTATTATTATTTTTGCTATATTTTAATCTTATTTATGTATGTATGTAAAATATCACGGAACACAATATTTTGGTGTGGTAACTCTAATCACTTATTATAGCCAGAGTCCCCTATAGAAACACCACACACAACCGGGATTATTTTATTTGTTGTCTCTTTCAACTTTTAACTCATATATGTATAGAACAGTTCCTTTGTTTGTTTGATTGTTTATCACTTTTAATAAATTTCAAATTAGGTATTATAAGTATTTAGTTTATCTAAACAGAACTAGACTAGAAAAAATGGCTTGGTGGTAGAAGATTTGCAAACAATGAACAGTTGGACTCTGCGGTAGATGTCTATTTTAATGAGCTAGACATTTCATACTATAAACAGGGTATCGAAGCTATATAATATCGTTGGGAAAAGTGTAAAGAGCTAAAAGGAGATTATGTTGAGAAATAAAGAAAAATTTTCGCAAATTTGTTGTGTTTTCTTTGATAGGTCGGGTAGTTCTGGGATCGCCCTCGTAGATGGGCTTTCAAAATTTGTGTAGATGTTTCCAGCGAAGTCAACGGGTGCCGATGAAGTTATCCGTAAGCTGAGTGATTGGTCAAATATGTTTGGTAGCCCTTATCGTCTGATAAGCGATAAAGTCTCTGCATTCGAATCAGCCGAATTCTGCTTTGCCAATAAAATAGAACATATTACAGCAACAACAGAAGTGTCGCGGGGCAACGGCCAAATAGAACGCGTCAACAGAATGATATTGTCTATAATTTCCAAATTGTCTGCTGATAATCCGCCGAATTGTACCACAAAGTTGTCTCCTAAGTCCAGAAGGCAAGTAATGCGCAGGTGCCACAGTTCAACTAAGTTTCGAGATTCGAGATTGGTGTTAAAATGAACAACATAGACAACAATTTGCTGAATATTCTTCAAGAAGAGCTTCTATTGGGATTTGATAAAGAAAGACAAGAGATGCGTGACGAAGCTAAACTACAGATCGAGAAGGTTCAGAAATCCAATAAAATTCCCAACTGTTTGAGGAATAAATTGAACTATAATTGTTCAATTTCTAGAAAATCGAGAAATAAATTAAGCCATAAATTGTTAAATTTGTTTATTTTTAATCTGGAGAATATCTGAGGGATTAATTTCGACTTTACCTGCAAATGTCGAAAGAGATTTGATGTTGCCGTCAAATTCTGTTAGTACTTTTGCAGCTGTGCCTATGTCAAAGTGTGCCATTGTTGTAACTTCTTGTAATGAAATTTTTTCTTTTACTATTTTGTAAATGCTATTATTTAAATGTTTGTAGAATTTATGCATCTATGTCAGGTGTAGTCCGCCTTATTGTTTTTCTCAAATTTGGCATTTGATTAATTTATTGTGCACAGTTTCCTTTTTAAAGATTCTGGTGGTACTTTTGTTATATTTTCTTTTAATTTGATTATTTCATTTATTATATTTTCCATATATATAATTTTATTAATTGAGAATTTGCGTTTATTATTTTCGTTGTTACATAAGTCTTGTAGTAGCTGTTTCTTTCTTTGTTAAGTATATTATAAGAATAATAATTCCAATTATAACGAAAGCATCAATGTAATTATGGCAACATTTTCTGTAATTTTTGTTTCCTGACCTAACATGAACATGGTTGTATGTTGTATAATTCTCTAAAATTTGTTGTGTTTATATGTATGCTTTACATATATGCCCACTAATAATAATATAAAAAAATTTTATTTGTATTTTTTAGATATATTCTGTTATTTTTTTTACATCAGTTTAAAATATTTGAAAAATTGTGTATATCTTTGATTTTATATGCATCTAAATTCAAATTCGATTCGGCAGGATCGCCATGTAATTTATTCTGTATGAATAATGAGAACTGTATCGTTCGTTGGTCTCACGTTCGGTTTGCGTTTCAGCGCGCACGCGATTCAATGCGGCCCCAAAGGCCTTCTTCTTCCTAATAAAGCAATTTAGAATTTCGTGCCGCAAAGGCACGTAAGCCACAAAGGCTATTGGAGCTTGAGCAATGAATACTTTAAAGGAAAGAGATCTTGTTAGTGCTAAGTCTTGGCAAGAAGTCCTTGCTGTCTTTTATTCGGGGGCTCTTTTATACCCAATTTTTCCGTATGTACTAATCTCTATAACATAATCAATCCTTATTTACTAATATTGCTTATTGTACATATTTATGCATTTCTCATATGCATGCAATTACTGATGAGTTATTTATTAACCTAAAGTGCATTGACTCACATGAGTCTAAATATTACATTAACAGTCAATGCCAATGTCTTCAACCGGCGCGGCCTTCAAACGCACATTGCCGCTGAAAGTGTGGCGCTTCAAATTACATAAGTGTATTGCACCAGTGCTCGCTGTTGGCGGCAGAGTATTCTGTAAACATTTCATATTTCATTTAAGATTGATTGCGGCTCAGTTATATGCAGCATACGGGTGTAACTTAAACGTCAAAATTTTTACTGTATGAAAAAAACATATATGATGTGAGTTCACCTCGAAAAAACGGCCTTATAAAAAAAGGAAAATCAAAATAAAAGAGTTTATCACTTTGTAGTATTATAAAACGGAATAGTAATATAATACAGAAAAACAATAATAAGATAAATTTTGTGCAATAATATTTAAATTATGTTATTTTAGCTAGCTTTTAGTTAGCTTTTTTTATACATTACATATCTAAAAATAAATCTATTGATTTTAGTAAATGTAATGCATTATTTGTATACAATTTCGTGTTAAATTTAATGTACTTAAATATATAAGTATCGTACTAATTATATATTTTATGAAACTGTAATAAGAATGAACATTTCTATTTAGATGTGATATTCAATTCTTTGATTTTTATAGTTTTTTGATAAATTCTTTAACTAAATGAAGTCAACATATTTAATTAAAAGTTTCTTGCAAGACTATAGTATTAAAATTACACTATATTATAGTACAGCTCGTATACACGGCACTGAGAGATTTATTAAATTGTATGAATTTTGACAACATGTTGAGTAATGCAATGTAGATAAGATTTTGTACGCTACATGGTATTTGTAATAATTTAGCTAATTGGGTGTTGTGAAATTAATTCTCAATAATAATAAATAAAATAACGTAATTATATAAACTATTAAATTTATTTAAATGCAAATTAGTAATTAACATAATACTTAATGCATTGTTAAATGTAAACATGCTTTCGCAGGAGCATTATATATGCATTTTCATTCACAAAATTCCGCAGAATTCATTAATTTAAATACTGCTTTCGGCTTTAGAATTTCAAAATTTGACTCATACATTGTAATTTCCACTGGAATATGTTTTCTAATCATGAGATTAAGCTATGAGTTGAAATCAAAATGCCCTCAAAAGGAGTTGTTTCGAAACAAAAACAAATACGTATATAACATTTATTTAATTAAATATTGGTATAGAATTGTGTTGCTTTTTTTCTTTTATATTTGTTACTAAACATTTTAATTAAAGTTTCATCGTTTAACAACATAGTTTAATGCTGATAGATAAGTATTCGCTTAAATTTTTTCCAATTTTATTGGCATAAGTTCATTGAAAAGAATAAACAAACCATATAATTATAAATTAATATAGGAATTAACTAATAGTTTTAATAAATTTATCTGATTAGAATATGGAGTACTGTACTTAATATTAGTAATGATCAAAATTTTTAATCAGAAAAATTATTGATATTGAATTTGATACTTTTTGGAGTGTGAATACTATTATAATCTTAACGAACGACAACCCCAAATAGTGCTTTTTCCAAAACTCACCAGTTTGTTTACATCCAGTGGGGAATGAAAAATTGGTTTGTTTACGTCCAGTGGGATTCATTCAGTAAGATTCATTTCTCATTTTCTCTGTGTGCAGCAAACACATGCTTGTTGTAGGGCATAGTCATAATCACTAAATACATTTCCTTGTAGCATATACACTACAATTCTGACGCACTGTCAATATTCATGCCCGACTCCTGTGTGTTATACTCGTACAGCATGTGTTGCGAAAATTCTGTTTTAACATAATCTGTACTTAATGAGACGAACATGTAGCCGGTAGTATTTGAAACGAGTGTGAACTTTCCGGTAAAGCCATAAGCTAACAAAACACAATATTTCAAATGAACGTCCGGCACCACAAGAAAGTTTTGTAAAATCTTCAGTCCATCTATTTGCACCTAGCCCGTAAAACAACCGATTGCTTTTGTTTCTACGTTCCGAGCCCGTATAATACGGAGCTACTGTGTTTCATTTCAACGTCTTGAAAATTATTTACATATAGATTTCGCTGAATGATTGTCACATCAGACCCTGTGTCTACTAAACATTCTAATTCTACATTTGACATTAAGACGAAGTTTTTCTATATAGCAAAAAAAAAATGGAGTTTTTGGTACACACCATGGACTGCCGGGTATTTAAATACCCATGTCATCAAATTTCATCAAAACCGTATCAGCCGATCTAAGGGCAGTCTTTAATGGTTACCTCGCTTTTTATCCACGATTTTTTTGAAATTTTTTGATTCACTTTTAAGTTCCAAACATGCTATGTGCCCACTTTTGTTCCATTTAAAGAATTTCATTTCCTCTTTGCGCTGCACTCTCTTATGCTCCAGAGATCCACAGTTAAAATAGTTTTATTTTTATAAACTTGTGAGGACTAAAATCTTCTGTGGGAAATTTTGGCTCACACTACAGGTGACAGAGTCGCTACGCAACTATATCCACACACACATCACGATAAAATACCCGAACCGAAGCAACTGCATTAGAAATTTAACGAAAAACTACTTACGTTGTAACCAATCAGCGCAGCAGTGGCGGGAGCACAGATCACCAGCAGCATATTATACCAGTTGGAATAATAACAATTACAACAAAAGCAACCTCACGCACAGCCAACGATCTTGCCAACCAGCGCCACGTTTGCGAAGAGAGAAAAAACACAGCCATGAAGAATACAACTAATACATGCAGGACAAGAGAAGGTGAGTGCACGAACTCAAGCGGTGGAATTTGCCGAGTACGCTCGCTCGGTAAATTTTACACTAACAACACGCAGCAACGAGAGCAAAGCACAAGAGGGACAACGATAGAACGACCACCACGCAAACGGCCAACAAGAACATAGTAGAAGGAGGAATGAGAACGAATGTGCTAACTCCAAGTTAAATTGAAATATAATAATATTTAACAACAACATCACTACAGGATTTCGGTCACCGCTGCTTGCAGCCAACAATACTGCAGGCAAACCAGAAACCGCTGGAGTGAGGTGGCTGACCGACAGCAGTTGAAGGTGGCCCAAAGGCAAAATGCTACAATAACAACAAGCCTGGCCACAACAGCAACAAACGAGGCGATTACACAACGGTGGCCCGCCAGCAACAACATGCACCAGCCGCTGTGTCCAATTGGGCTATATAAGCCATGTGGCCCAGACAGCAGTCTCTTCTTCAGGGAATAACTTCCGAGCCGACAACAGCCTTCACGAGAACCATACGCCGTCGAGATTTAGTAGGAATATCACGTTTCCAATCGATTTCTTACTAAGTCACGTACACAACCAGGACATAGCAACTCAGTAAGAACATCAGGTTTCCAATCGGTTTCTTACTGGGGTACCTGTGTCACTGAGCCATACGCTTGCCGAGACAGAAAGACTGGCAACAAGTACGCAAAGGATAAGACTATTGTATAGGAATAGAATTAAGGAAGTAGTTTTGTTTGATTTTGAATTTAAATAGACACACTAAAAATGTAACTCGCCGGATTATTATATTTTTTGTATACGACCCCTGGAGCCGCTGAGTTTACCCCGGCTAGAGAAAAGAGTCGTTACAAACTTTGCATTTCTATCATATTTCCCCGTTTTGTTTTCTGAGTTTTTGTAAAATCTGTCTTGAGGGCAAACTCTTTTGAAAACTTCGTATTGCTATCTTAATTGTTTGAGAGTTGTCGCGGTGTATAGTTGTATTTTATTTCGCTTTTGATTTTTAAACCGTCTACCACATACCGAATTAGTTTCCAAAAATAATTGAGATGTTTTGCACATTTTATTTCGCGCTTGCACATATTTTTGCTTTTCACTAAGTTCATACGCGTCGGCAATTTTCTCAAAGTTTTCAAAGAATGGGCACCGATTCACCGTAGAATTCTGGAATTATTCTACCGAAAGTTTCTGCGGCACACATTCATATTGAAACCGGATTCTTTGTTTTCATTTCTGTCCATTTTTGATGCAAGGAGCCGTAAAAACTCGCTTAAATTTTTAGTGTCGCCTCCAATTGCACCTTCATCACGCATGGTGGATTCACCTTGTTTCTCATACGGCTTCACTCTGAGCGATTTCAAACCAGTCGTCGTATTCACTTTCGCTATTTGTTTTCCCGCTTATTTTCAGCGTTTTCAAAATTACTGTTTGCTTCTTGGTCCTAGCTCATTCCCTTGTACTGGTTTGCTTAAATGGCGTGATATAACGGCTTTTTAAACTTACTGGTATATCTTTGTCACCCATATAATAATTTTTATTCTGTTCGACCGCGGTTCTTATATTTATTTAAGGTTTCGGCCGGTTGATCCCCCAAATGTAAAATATATAATATTTATATTTATAGAAATTTATTGAATTAAGAGTATTGGAATCAATAATAAGTATTCAAAAGTATTAATATATTATTATTAAAAAAAGCAATTGTAATTGTTGAAGCGAAACGAATCAAATTTCACGTCGACCGCAAGACGACTGATTTCAACGACGATGACGACTGAAAACTACTTGTTAGACAACTGGAATGAATGACGACGACGACTGATGAGAGAACTACTTTATGGACGTCTGAAATCAACGACGATGACGACTGATGAGAGAACTACTTTATGGACGACTGGAATCAACGACTCTGATGACTGAAAACTACTTATTAGATAATTGGATTGAACGACGACGACGACCGATGGAACTGCATACTCTACTACTGGACAACAACAGTAAATTAATTCTATGACTTTTAAAATTTGTCTGTAACCGATTCCTGGAACCCGCTGAGCTTCCCGCAGCAATTTGTTTCATTACTTAGCGCAGGTAGCGGAAAACATAATTGTACAGACTTCAACTTTTTCTTGACGGATAATAATCTGTTACTTTGTGGGGTCAGGCAAATTTGTGACTGAAATATAATTCGACGGCGCAATGAATTTAAGATATCAGCTTGAGTTTAGGATATAGGCAAACAACTGAAATTGTTGACTTTTATGAAGATTTTGACTTTGACATTTTTAACAAATTACAGAACGTGCATGGTTATAGCCTTCATCGATTGGTGAAATGGTTAATCTATTTAAAAATGTGTGCCTTTGATTCATATCTCACAACACTTTAAAGGGGAATCTTTTTAGAATTTTTCCAAGTTTGACATCTTTGACGATCGGATTTCCCTATATTTATATTATTTCCCTATATATTTTTCTATTATTTCAGGTCGATATTTTCTAGGGTTTTAATGAGCTGGTGATCTACTTTCATATACCATTGGATTCATTTGGGTTGGAATTTCTTGTTGCACTGTATTATTAATTAAAAATTTCAGTATATATACATGTCACTGAAAAAATTTACTCTTAGAAATGTATAAATTGCCATATATTCGTTCAATTATACAAAATGCTTGTAGAATTTCTTTGTTATTAATATGCAAAATAAATATATTTAAATGGTATACGTGTTTATTATACATTTCAGAGGGATTATTGAACTAGATACTTGCTTAACTGCTCCTACAAAATTTTTCAAAGTTTCTAACAAGTCGGGAACCAAACGAGAAGCCGACAATGTTGAGAGTGTCCTTAAATCTGATCATAAAACTTTTCACTGTAATGGCTACAAAGCTATCCAAACACCTATGCAATATGACGAAGAACATACAGATGCAAAATTATACTTACCTAGTAAGTAAAAAATATATTTATAAATTAATAAATGTATTATTTTAAAAATACTTCATTACATTTTATTTAGCAACCCATTTATCTGACAAAGTATACGATAACAGCAGTAAAACAAATGATAATATTCGTGTTATGGAATGTGCAGAAGTAGTACCGGAAATATCCGCAAGTATTACGACCACTTTAGAAAATGATATTAATGGAGCTGCCTTTTCTAAAGACATATTGCCCACACCTGGAACACGGGTTACAACCACGGTGCGTACTTTCACCTATGAGGTACCAGCAGATACCTCTTCCCATTCACTTCCCAAATATGACCATTTGCAACAAAATATAAATTTAAAATACAATGAAAGAAGTGAAAGATTGCTTCCTACTACACAACCGGTACGGACTGTGCCAGAGACAATGGTGTGCAATACTGAGAGTTACTCAACTATCAACAACAATAACGAAAAACCTATTACGTCGACCCAGGTATATGAATTTAGAAGAAAGGAACAAGAAAATAACAAACAAATGGATGTTTATCGCAATGACTTTATGCGTCAGACACATAATCAATTCGTTGATCCTAATAACACTGGACACATGCATTTGCTTCCAGAGATCATTAATTATTCAGTTCGGAGTACTTTAGATAATAGTTCGCAAACAGAACCCAATTCCAATAGGTACTTCTACAAAGAGTCTACAAATGAAGTTGGCACTATTGAAAGGCCTGGTTTCTTCACAAAAACAAAAGTACTTCAAGGTCCAACAACGCCATTGTCACCACGAAATAAGTTGCACTTCTCGGGTTATCCTCTCCAAGATGATGGATACATATCTTCTGGGATTCCCAATACATCTACTGTCACATGCAATTACCTGACATCTACAATGAATAGTAGTCGCGAACCGCAGTATCAAACACCTTTTTCTATAATGCAGCCATCTCCGTTTCCTGTAGATTACGATTACTCTATTGCTAATGGAAATCCGCCACATAAAGTCGACGATCTTATGCAATCGTTCAGAAATGTAAGTTTGCTTTTTCGTTATTAAACTAATAACACTAAAAATTTAATGTATAATTTCCAACAGCATAAGCCTAAAAGCTTGTTTGCATAAAAAGATTATGATCAATAAGTTTTATTAAACTTTCTGGCAATAATTTGCATATCAAAACCTCAAGCCAGCAATCTTGGTTAGCCATACGCTATAAGTTGTTTGAATTCAAAATCTTCATTCATCTATCAATAATACAAATAAAATGTAATACAAAATTCAGGGAAATATTTAATTCTTCATGATTTGTCATAAAGTAACAGTTAGTTAGTAACAGTAGATTGGAGAATACCCACATCCATATGTCAATTTGTAGAAATGTGACACTAAAGTACGTCTGTACAGTTTAACGTTTATTAAAAGAAAGGAGGTGTGTATACAAGAATAAGTAAAATAGAGAAACATGTACGTTATATTGAGTGTTGTCAAGTAATATTTCAACACACATCCTCAATGTAAATGTGTCTTTAAGAAAGATAAAGTTTATGACATATATATTTGACTAACAAATTTCAAGTGTTTAATTTTTTACAAGTTCTTAGTAAAAACGTCAGCCGTCATTTCATTAGTCGCACAATATTTCAGTTCCATCTCGCCATTTTTTACCACCTCTCGTATATGGTGATCACGTACTATGCGCTTCTTACGATTGTAATATACTGGATTAGTCTCCAGCTTCTGCGCACATTGATTGTCCACGTTTAGAACGATTGGATCGCCTTTCCAAAAACCGATTTATTTTAATAGTTTCCGCAAATAAATTAATTCTTTTGCTGCATCGATGCTGCCATATATTCAGCCTCTGTGCTGCTTATTAACGCAATCGTGTTTTTTTTCTTCGACTCGCAGGAAATTGCGCATTTTCCATAAAAGAATACAAAGCCGGTGTATGACTTTCGGTCCTGGGCGTGATTTCCCCAACCTGCCCGCAACCTGCGCGATAAGAAAGTTTTAATTTTATACTACCTCCCAAATATCGTAGAATGTGTTTTGCTGCCGTCATGTGTACAACATGTGTATTCTTGTCCCTTGAAGCTAACTTAGAACCAGATAGAATTATGTATAGTCTCGTCGTTATGCCAAGATGCATATGTGTTCCAATTATCGATTGATATTGCATAGTGTATCCCTTCTGGCACTGATCATTTCATACCACTTGATAACCTGGTGCTAGTTCAACTGATGCCGTTTTGCAGTTATCCATTCCGTGATGGTACAGCAAATTCTTTATGTACTGCGTATAACTTAATGTAATAGCGCCTACTTCGCCTCCACGTTCAATTTCAATTCCAAGAAAATTTTGCAACGCGCCGTTATCAACTACGTCAAGCCGTTTAGCAATTCGTTATTTCACGCTCAGAATTAAAGAAATCCTTGCATGCGATGTCATCTATGTAAACCACCATCAAGACTTACTTGTTCCCTGTATTCATTTTGTATAAGCATGGTTCACTCTCACATGCTAAAAATCCCATTTGCTTCAGCAACTCGTCAAAATGCAAGTTCCACTGCTTTCCAGACTGCTTTAGACTTTAAATTGCCTTCTGCAATTTCAAGACTTTCCTTGGGCACTTCACGTCGACAAAACATTCTTGTTGTTGCCGTATCGTAAGAAGAATCGTTTCTTGCTAGACCTTCCATATCAGAATTATCTGACATATCATCTTGCCGTTTCTGGTCTATGTCATCGATGAAGAGCTACATCATATTAGCATTTTCACTAACCTGTATGTCGTTGTTGGTCGAAAAATGTTCGTTGAAAATTACATCCCTTTTCACAACAATTTTGTGAGTCTCCTTGTCATACAAAAGAAATGTTTGAATTCCATTGAATATCCAACTATTATGTACTGCTTTAGCAAATTTAGCATGGTGTGTCTTATTTAAAGCAACTGCAACTGCACCAAACCTTTTTAGATGACTGACCGAAGATTTTCTGTTGTACCAAATTTCGTACGAAGTTTTGTTTACTAACAATGTCGTAGGGCATCTATTTCTTATGTACGAGGGCGGATTGATATTGAAGCTACCTAAGTAGGAAAAAAACATTTTTTTTTTCAAAAACCATTTATTTCTCAACATAGTCTACTTCTACTTCGACACACTTAGTAAGACGATATTCCAACTTTTTTATACCATCTGAATAATACGATTTCGGGAACCCCTCAAAAATCGGTAATCACTTCTTCGTTTGAGAAGAATCTTTTTCTTGCGAGCCATTTTTTCAAGTTTGGAAACAGGAAAAAGTCACTAGGAGCTAAATCTGGACTATAAGGTGGATGATTAACCAATTCGAAGTGTATTTCACGTAATTTTAGCATCGTATCTAATGCTGTGTGAACCGGTGCGTTGTCTTGAAGAAAGAGCATTTGTTTCTTCTTTAAATGTGGTCGTTTTGGATCATTGATCCAATAAAGCACGATAATACTTTCCTGTGATTGTGGATCCTTTTTCAAGATAATCGATGAGCAATATTCCGTGTGCATCACAAAATACAGTGGCCATAACCTTGCCAGCCGATTTCACTGCCTTCGCCTTCTTCGGAGCACTTCCACCAGCTTCCACCCATTGTTTCGATTGATTTTTGGTTTCAGGTGTGTAGTGGTGGACCCACGTTTCATCAACAGTTATTAATCGACGCCAAAAATCAACAGGATTACGCTTTATCATGTCCAAACACCGCTGTGAAGTGGTCTGTCGAACTCGTTTTTGTTCGACACTGAGCAAATGCGGCACCCATCTTGCCGACAGCTTTTTCATATGCATATGTTTATGCAAAACGTTGAACACACGTTCATATGACTGTTTACCATTTTAACAATCTCACGCAACTTGACTCGGCGATCATTCATAACGATATCGAGGATTTTCTTGATATTTTCTTCAGTAACCACCTCTTTTGGCCTTCCTGTTGATGGTATTGTTGCAGTGCTTATTCGTCCGCGTTTAAATTCAGCAATCCAATATTTTACCATGTAATCTGACGGAGCAGACTCACCGTAATGTTTATCGAGCTTTTCTTTTGTCTCTTTCGCCGTTTTCCCTTTCAAATAATAGTGTCTAATCACGCACGAAATTCGCTTTTTCCATTTTTCAAGAAACACAAAAGTTGCTTACTTCAAACGACTACAACAAATAAACTAATCGATGAATTTGGGTGAAATTTTAACAGCTGACGATTGACAGATCGCCATTTTAAAAAAAAAAGTTTTTGTGTTTGTGCTGCCATCTAGCGCTAGGTAGCTTCAATATCAATCCGCCCTCGTATGTTGCTGCTGATATCGCTTCTGCCCGCCCACAAATTTTGATGTAATCCTGCGTGTAAAAGCACGCATAGTGGCATTTCCGCCAATGTTAATTTATTATATTTGCGCGCGCTGCAACACCATTTTGTTGTGAAGAATGTTTCACATTTAACTCACGTCGTAGACCATGCTGCTCTAAAAATCCATCAAAATCACTGTTGACATATTCTCTGCCACTATCGCTGCGCATCGCCTTTCTTCTGCAACCTGTTTGTCGTTCAGCATACATCTTGAAAGTTTTTAATTGGTCCGGTACCTCATCTTTCGCTTTTAGAGTATAAGTAAATACATATCTGGATTTATCATCTATGAATGTCAGAAAATATCGAGCACCAACAATCGGTTTTACATTTATCGGTCCGAAAACATCTGTGTGTATTAATTTCAATAAATTTTCTGATCTGCGTTCTAACTTCTGAGAAAAAGGCAGTACATGTATTTTGCTTAATATGCAAGTATTGCAGCCCGTTTGACCGTTGTTTGTTTTCAGCTTCATACTCACGCGTACTTTTGTAATTCAGATGTCCATATCTGTAGTGCCAGATTTCATAATTACTGATCGCATACAAATTCTCTGATTTCATTGTTACCACACATAAATTATATTTCTTTACTGCTCTCAGAATAACCACGCCTTCCTTGTCCTTTATCCAAGAATCGTCACTTTTGATTTTAT
This sequence comes from Clusia tigrina, assembly GCA_920105625.2. Taxonomy (NCBI): domain Eukaryota; kingdom Metazoa; phylum Arthropoda; class Insecta; order Diptera; family Clusiidae; genus Clusia; species Clusia tigrina. Next base: position 327,543,489 of record OV050030.1, read on the forward strand.
TTCCATACCATTTTCGACTGCTTTGCTGACAGAAACGAAGTTTGTTTTCAGTTTTGTAGAATATAGGACATATCTCAATCAAACGTCTTTTTCCTTCGATGTTATCGATGCATTCGCTGCTCTTCATACCGCACGAACAATCGTCTATTATTACACATATGCGAAGTCGCACCACTGTCGATAAACCAACACGATTCGCTGATTGTATGTGTGTCTGTCATAGCAACTATACCTAATGCTGACTCCACGAGTTTTTGTGTCTCTTTGCATTTATTTGCAAAGTGCCCTCGTTTACCACATACTTTCCGTTGAATTTCTTCATCTCCTTTTTGTTCGGCTGCTTGTTTACCGAATTTGCATTGAATGCTAGCTGTGTACTATTGTCGTATAACGGATCTTTATGTTGCTTGCGTTTGTACAATGTCACTTTCTGTACCGGACCTTTTGGTTTGTACAACTCCAATAACTTCTGCCAAACTTCTGCAGATGTTTTGCAACTCTTGATGTAGTGAACTGGACTGGTTTAACTCTGAGTACTATCACGGCCAATGCCTTCTCGTCGTTTGAAGTCCACGCTACAATCTCCTCTGGCATATATGGCTTCTGCTGACTCACCACATTCCAATTCCTATTGTGCACTAGTACGCTGCGCATTTGCACTGACCAGGTCTCATTGTTGGACTCATCAAGTTTGTCGATCGTGTACAACGATGCCATGTCGACCGTTTCAATTATATACAACTTATAACACTTATGTCCAGACTTGTGCCTGGACCCATCACCTGTAGAAATGTGACACTAAAGTAAGTCTGTACAGTTCAACGTTTATTAAAGGAAAGGAAGTGTGTATACTAGAATAAAGTAAAATAGAGAAACATGTTTGTTGCATTGAGGGTTGCCAAGTAATATTTCAACAGAATTTATATTTATGATTAACGATTAAATTAATTGGTCGCTTCAATACATATCATTTTCCTAAATACTCAGATTAAAGGTACGTTTTCCTAAGTACTCAGATTAAAGCATAATGACCAATGCTGCCGTTGGAGTCATTCTAATGGCACTACTTATGAATACCTCTGCCGTTCTTTGTACCTTTGTTATCAGCCTATTGTATGTGGACTTACTTAGGGCTGTCCACCAAGCAAGCACCCCATAGAAAAGGACTGGTCGTACCAACGCTGTGTATATCCAATAGGCTGCCTTAGGCTGTAACCCCCATTTTTTGCCTATAAGTCTTTTGCAAGAGTACAGAGCTACCTGAGGCTTCCTAATGAGCTCGCTTATATTAGCCTTCCAGTTCAGCTTCCTACCTAGGATCACGCCCAGATATTTAGCCTCCTTGACAAGGTTAATAGCTACACCCATTAGTTTTGGAGCAATAAATGAAGGAATTTTATACTTCCTAGTGAAGAGCACCAGATTAGTCTTGGTCGGATTAACCCCCAACCCACAGTCAGTAGTCCATTTAGAGAGAATGTTCAACATGTTTTGCATTCAGTCCCTCAAAGTAGATATGTATTTTCCCGAGATACTAATAGCAACATCATCTGCATACGCAACCACCTTGCACCCTTCCCTCTCCAGTCGAACAAGCAGCTGATTTACCGCAAGATTCCAGAGTAGGGGTGAAAGAATTCCACCTTGAAGTGTGGCTCTGCACACAGACTTCTTGGCCGACGCCGCCCCCAGCCGTAAATTGCTCCTGCTACTAAGCATGTTTTCAATCCACCTGGCGGGTTCCACCTCCAAGTCTCGCATCGCACCGATTATTGCGTCTCATTTGATGTTGTTAAAAGCTCCCTCAATGTCCAGGAAAGCCACTAGGGAGAACTCCTTGTTGTGCAGGGAGCACTCAATACTAGAGACTAAGGAGTGTAAAGCGGTCTCCACCGATTTACCCTTGAAGTAGGCATGCTGAGAGACTGACAGCTTCTGTCTGTCTATAGTTAGCCTCAGATGAATGTCTAACAACCTTTCCAGAATTTTTAGACAGAAGGAGGACATATTAATGTGTCTTAAGTCCCTTGGAGCTGTGTGCGAGCTTTTACCGGCCTTGGGTATAAAAATTACCCTCACATGCTTCCATGATTCTGGAATATACGTTAATTCAAGGCAACTATTGTAGATCTTTAACAGCAACTCTATTATAAGATTCTCTGACTGCTGAATTTCAATTGGAGCTACACCATCTGGGCCAGATGCTTTAAATGGTTTGAAGCTATGGTTAGCCCATTGCAATTTTGGCTTCGTGAATATGTCTGAGTTGACTTCGCCTACATTCCCGCTGGGCTTCGTTCGCCGCGGAATGCTGCTCGAGTAACCAGGGAAGTGAGTCTCCAGAAGAAGCTCTAGAGTCTCATTACTATTTGAAGACCTGGATCCATCCTCCCTCCTCAGATAAGCAGGTACCATTGGCAGTTGATAGCATCTTCCTCAACCTGGACGTCTCAGAGATATCTTCTACGTCACCGCAAAGGTTTCCCCATTATTCTCTCTGTGCCTTCCTAAGCTTATTTTTGAAGATTCTGAGTGCTGTCTTGTATAAATCCACGTCTGCACTATCTCCAGACTTCTTTGCGCTGTTGAAAAGTCTCCTACAGTTTTGTCTGAGTCCCCTAATTTCCTTCCCCCACCATGTGGGTTTTTGTTTCCCCCTGGGTCTACTGAGGGGGCAAGAGACCAATAGAGCCTTATTAAGAGCAACCGTTAGAACCTCTACAGAACTATCAATTTCGTCACACGTGCTTGTGCTTGTGGGGTTCTGAGGTAGTAGTCTAGCAACAGTCACCTTGTAGAGGTCCCAGTTTGCTTTCCTGACATTTCTAAAAGCCTTAGGGCTAGGTCGACTATCTAGAAGATCAAACTGAATTAACCTATGATCCGAAAAGGAATGTTCCTCTAGAACTCTCCAATTTGAGATCCGATCAAAAATTGATTCGGAGGCAAGGGTTAAGTCAAGGACTTCTTGCCTATTAGCAGTAGTGAAAGTGGGCTCTGATCCCTTATTGCATACAGAAAGGTTAGTCGTTACAATATATTCATATAATAACTCACCTCGTTCATTGACATCCGTGCTTCCCCAGATATCCTGGTGCGCATTGGCATCGCATCCAATAATGACAGCCACCCGTTGAGCCTTTGGATCCACAACAAGCTTCTGTAGGTTGGCTTCTGGAAGGATCTCATGGTCATGTGCCATATAGGCCGACACCAACCAGTACCGTCCCTTGCCAGTTTCCAGGCAGACGGCCGTTAGATCCTTGTTGCTGTAATTGGGGAGAATAAATGAGCTAACATTATTCCTAATGAGGATACAAGACCTCAATTACGGTATAGATCAAGTTGTAATTTTCAGTCCTGAGACCACATACCTCGTGTATCCAGGGTTCTTGGATCAGCACAATGTCTACTCCGCCTTTTGCAAGACGGATCTGAAGGCTGGCAGACGCCACCTTTGAGTGATGGAGGTTAATCTGCACTATTCGTAGCATCTCTGCTACTTGTAGCGCTGGTCACCTCCACCACCGTGACATCAGCCTCAGACTCCGAGTCTGACTCCAGAAGGACTTCCTCCTCACTGAGTGTGGTTGTCCCTAGGAGACTCTCCAAACCCCCCACAGTTGACATAGAGTCACTGCGTTTCGGGTGCATGGCGGAGTCCTCAGTAGCAGCAGGATCAGCAGTTACCCCTGAAGGATTCACTACCGCTTGATCCGTGTCAGACGGTTGCCCGTCCTTTTTATAGACCTTGAGGCTTGTGGATGAGAAGCCATAGCCCACTACCCATTTGGATCCAGATACAGTCGCCAGAGATTCGGCGTTCACCACAAGGGTTTTTGACCTGTAATCCTCTCTTGGTTCCTCTTCCATAGTCACCTTCCAATTTTTAGTCGGGAGCTGCTGGTTGCTCAACCTAAGGATCTCCAAGATAGCCTCAGGGTTAGACGGTTCGGTTAGGATCCACTCGCGCGCTCTAGGTCTACTAGGGATCAGCCCCCAGCTTTGAGCCTGACCATGCTTCCCCTATCCTGGAGATGGCAATCCTATAAAGGTCGACTGACCTTTGATCCGCGCAGGCAATCAGCTTCACGTGTCCCTGATGCCATCCGCTGTCGCGAAAAGAGGGAAAACCACCTGGGAATTCCTTCGTAAGCTGGAGGTAGAACCTTGAAAGGCTGACTTCTACCTTTTTCCAGCACTCAGGAGAGATACTGCCATCCGGGTCATTGCGATCTATGACCGCCATGACCTGGTATCCTTTCAGCACTTCGCTGAAGGACTTCGTGGTGACAGTACCGCGATTTTTTGGGTCCGGGGGGGTGGTTTCTTCTAGAAACCGTTGACGTTTTGAAGCCTGTTGTGTTGGAGCTTGAGACTCCTTCACGACTTTCGTCGTCCACTCGAGGAAAGCCTTCTGCTTTACCGTCCTCTCCTTCTCTGGGATCCGCGACAAGCGTTCCACCGTCCGGAGAGCAGTCCTTTTTCCTTGTAGAACCTTTTGGTTCTCTGGTTAGCAACACTAACGCAACACGTGGCATTGCTTGTGCCAGGCTTGTCGTCCTTAGCTACAATAGCCGCCGCAGAGTGTGCGGAGGATTTTGGATGCCCATCCGAATTAGCGTTTAGAGACCGCAAGTCATTTTTTTTAAGTTTTTGTTCATACTGGTTCGTACGGCCACCCGCTGGATTGATCAAGCTAAGGCAGTCAAAAATTTGAAAGGGGAAGGGGTTGGTCAGCTGTGGCAGCGCCCCGTACCACAGCAAGGCCACCGTTACTACCTGAGGCGGCCTGGTATCAGGAAGGGGAGCTCCGTTAAAATACAGCCTAATTAACCTCCTGGCTGCAAAACAACATCCAATGGGCACGATGCCAAGAACACCCCGGATTAGGAGGGAGACAGTTCTTAGTTGGATTACTCCGCAGTAGTCAGTCCGGCTAGGGTAATCCCATATGAGCCGAAACTCCACCATCCTAACCCATTGCGTCATTGCAATCATTTAAGCATTCGTACCCCGACAAGGTGACTGCTCTTCACGAAGGAGAACATATGTATAAATATAACAAAAGATTCTCATACACATTTTTTAAAACTTGGCACTTTATTAGTTATTTACAAGGTAAATACGAGTATATAATACCAAAATTAAAAAAATTGCTCCCAATTCATATATATTTGGAAAGCTCTTTTATATGCTGCTTTTTTATATATATTCGCCTCTCTCACGATTTTTATACCCTCTTTACCTTTAAAAAAAGTAAAAAGTGTATACTAATTTTGTGCTTTTGAGAGGGGGTTGCAACTTCAAGAAGGAGGCATGGTAGGCATATACATATATATATATATATATATATATATATATATATATATATATTTATATATATATATATATATATATATATATATATACATATATATATATATATATATATATATATATATATATATATATATATATATATATATATATATATATATATATATATATATATATATATATATATATATATATATATATATATATATACAAATATGATCAGAATCACGTTCTGAACAATTTTAATTTTGTTCGTCCATTTGTCCGACTATCTGTCTGTCTGTATGTGGGCACTTCTTTTCTACACCGTTAGACCTATATTAATGAAACTTTGGAAAAGTATAGTCTGGATAAAGATACAGAACCAGATTACTATATGGGTTGATTTGAAGATAGACCAAGCCTACCTCCTGTATAAGGATATTTTTGCACCTTTTTGGAAATGAATATAACTTCGGTTTGATGGAATAGTGACGCAATTTAGATGTGGGTCCTACTAAACACTATGCAAAAAGTGAGCGGTATATATTGACTGCCACGCCCACTATTAAGAAATATTCATAACTTAGGATCTATTAGATTATCCTACCGAAAATTTCTGTAGATATGCTCCTAATGATGATTTATAAATAAAACGTTGCCATGGATGAACTCTGTCGCGCAAGGAAAGTTAAAGAGTATTTCGAAGTCGCCCTAACCTGACTAACCTCTTTACTCGTTTCGTAAATATCTGTGCAGCTCTCCGTATCCGTTTTATAGTCAGGTATCTGTTTTGTTAGTATATTGATATTATGTCGCGTTTCTGTGCAGCTTTGGGTACTGTAGCGCCAGAACGTATGTTGATATTAACAGATATATATTCTGTATCCCATCCAACTTGACAAAACACGATCTAGTGCATAACCAATGATGGAAATATTATAGCACATACCATCGTTGAACAATTTATATTTATGTACGGACTTTTCAAAACGTTGAAATCAACCGATAACCAACATATGTTCCTTACTAACAATGAAAAATACGTTTTTCATCCCTTATCACCACCAGATAATAGGTGCACTAGAACGAGACCATAGAGTACTAAACGACTTTTTACTTTGCAAATAACATAAACAATGAATGGGATACATACATCCATATTTTACTTTTCCTTATAATAGAACACCGCACATTGACAGTAAATATTCACCATTCTAATTGATATTCGAGAAATTGTCACAATTACCTATTGACACTGTTACGAAGAGAAGAAAAATAAAAATAACGAAATATTGTAAATGAATTCATGCCCAGGTTGAGCCATGCAAAATATTGCTGAGACACCAAGAACAAAGCGTACAATTAATTGTAATAATATGAACACCCTTCACAAATTAAATACTGAAATAAACGTTTTAGTATTTCTCAAAACCAAAAAATTGCATAAGCTTCAAAGTATATAAAGGGCCATATAGGTGAGTAGAATGTAATCGCGTTAATACTGATAAAGATGTAAACAGAGTTCATAAAGAAGTCCATAAGACAGACTAAAATAATATACTAATTCATTTTAATTAAATATATAAACAAAATTTATGGAGGTATATTAAGCTATAACTAAAGATAGATACTAGTAAATTAATTAATTGTAAAGAAGTACGCATAAACCTTTCAGAGATTTATTAAAAGAATCCGGATTATTTAAGAAAAAATAAATTTTTTTAATATAAAATGTAAAATTACTTGAAGCTACAAATTTGATAAGCTAAGACAGAAATTAATGTAAAAAATTACAAAATAAGGACATGTGATTTTTCTGACACACACAATTTTGTTTTAAGGATGAGGGTTTAGTGCTACAACTCAGTCACCACAATCACAAATAGTTGACGCTTAAGTTTGCTAATGCTGACCCTTCGAATGTACAACCAATGCACACGGTAACTGCTGCACTAACCTAATCTGATCGCAAGTACGATATATGGCACTAGTTTGAGTATGTGCATGTTTACGTTAGAAAAAGGGTGTTAAATATTAAGCAATAATATAGAATAATTTGCTAACATTGGAATTTCTTCTTTTCGATCATTAGATCTAGTCTATAAAATCCGCGATTTTCGTGACCAAAGGGGAGAATTGAAATCCAACTCCAAGAGACCATTCGTTTTCTTTTCCTTTCGCTGCAGCCTCTGGCGAATAATCCATTTTTGCATTTATTCCGAGAACATTCTTGCCGGTACCTCTATTCACCTTTAGGCTTGCACATGTAAAAGGTATAGAAAGTACATCATTAGAAATTATAGTATATTTTATATTCATAATGTTTTTGTGTTCACTGTTACAATGTTTTAAATCTTTTCATCTTGTGGAGGACCCAGGGTTGAATATTTCATTTAAAACCTTCTGCTGACTCTTAAATACATACTCCCAGTTCTGGATCCTTGAAGCGGAGTGATGTTTAAAGACCTGCTGATGCTGGATTGTGTGCGTTGTTGGTGCACCGGATTTAGGCGTAGTTGCGTCAAGACGGGGCACTGTGGACCAAATGCTCAATCTGGCGCGCAATACATTTTAAGTCGAATTGTAAGCTTCTAGAAATATAAAATTTGCAATTCAGCAAGAGAATGACTTAAGCTACTCTGTCGTTAACACCGTGGGCGGTAAATAAAGAGGCGTGGCACATATATTTGCAATTTTGTAAAAATTCAATAAAAAGTCTTCAACAGTATTCATTTATATATTAAAAAACTTGTATATTTATAATTTTTTTAACAATATATTTAAAAAAACTCAAACATTTCAAAAAGTTTTAACAGTTGATAATAGGAAAACAATAATAAAAAATATAGAAAAAAACGATGTCCAGTTAATGACTTACAAATTATGGGATTTGTAGTATAACTTTTTTTTACATTAGTCAGTGCTTTTGTCACTGTTGTAGTCCTCCATATCAGCGTCTCCGATTTCTGACAGTATTGGTTCCGAAAGTAAAGAAATAGCATCAGCACATAAGGCCTCTTCCGATATCATGCCAATCGGTAGAGAAAACTGTTGTATAATATCCGCGCCATGAATTAATATTTTGTGGAGACTAGCCGGCATATAATACCATGGGTAAAGTTCTACATACAGATTTGCTGTCTCTGACAAGTACTTGCGGAAGGCTTCAATATTTACGGTGTATCCACAGGATAATACTTTTAAAATAATTTCTAGTCTCTTTATTAACACTTCACTTACCCCAGTTACACTAGATGCTAAGGAAGATTGACTAAAAAAACGTCTTGCAGTGTTACCGTCATTTGTTGAACCCATTTGAGGTTTAGGGGCATCGACTAGTAAGTGCATTTGGGATTTAATTTTTGCTTTGACAGTATTTTTTTGTTTTTCCACTTCATATTTTTCTTCGTCATTACGAGCTTTCCATTGTTTTATTGTGAGCTTATAAGAAATATGTAAAACGCATTCAAGACAGCGTATCCAGGCATGCAAAATAGAAATTCCGAACTTATACAGATCTTCATTATATCGCAGTTTCCCAATAGCCTCTAAATCATTCATTATTCTTGGTGTTGCTCCACATATTCCACACGATTGGGAGGATGATACTGAAATGGTGCTGAAAACCTTTGCATCTATCATAGTTAATAGAAAGTTGTGATGGACCATAATGTCATCACTACCAATTTTCACAACATGGTACGTTGGGTATATGTTTGCGTTTCGGTTCTTAGCACCTGTTTGCATCAGTTTGTATGTGTGTTTACTATAGTCTCCATCTACAAATATTGACATTTCGGCTGAAAATAAACAAACCGGCAAATAGTGGCACCAATTTCTATATTTATTATAAAGCCAAGATGTTATTCTTTCTAACATATAAAACATATCTATAGAATTCGGTTGAATTAGCAACTAAACACTTTAACCAAAGCTATCATTACTTGAAAACTACCTTCACTGTAGACACACTTTTTGATCCATATTTGTTTAGAAAACAACAACACAAACTTACTAGACAATTAAATACGTGTTAAAACATACCTTGAAGTTAATAAATAAAATATTATTTTATTATTTATCTTTGTTAATCGTTTAAAAAAACACTTCGAACAATCACCGCGTTCATACAGAATTTGAATACACACTAATTCTTCTTGAGTTATTACATACAGCGATGTTGATTTCGTACTACAACAAAACAACAACAACAACAAATGTATACCGTTAAGCACAGTGGGAATGTAGCAATCGTAAAAACATATAAATTCGTTTTTGTATACATTGTATTTTTCGACCAATTGCTCGCTAGATTGAGTATTTGGTCCACTGTGCGGGGGCTGCAAAGAGTCAACCTTAAGAAGACATAGGCACTTGAGAGTCGGTCTAGCCAGGACCCCCTTAAATTGAGCGGTTATTGTTGACAGTACCATTGTGGTGGGTATTGTTCACATTTCTGAGGAGGAGGTTGCCATCTCGTAGCACCACCAGGTGGCCTGCCTTTACGTTTTTCTGTACCTTTTGCATTTCATCTGCCGTTGACACTCGGAGAGGTATTCAGTATTCCAACGGGCATGAAATTATTGCGCGAGTCCCTCCAGCTTCGGGCATAGTTTCAGAGTAGAAATTAATTGGGTCTTTTACTTGGGCTTCGCTGGTAATATAAGTAGACCACCAACCAGTGTAGTGTACCAGCTACACACTAGTTATTTCAACATCCAGTATATTCTTGTGCCCACAAAATCCGTAACAGAGGTAGCTCCGGTGTACAAACCAACCCATAGAAATGTTGGTCCACAGTCCTTGACCATTGAGCAAGTTATTCGCCGTCAGTAGCAAACCAATAGGTTCTATACTCCTACCTCGTGGGAAACCAAATAAAGAGTGGTAATGAACTCAGTAATTATATTTCACTGAAATATATTAGTGGTAAGATTGAATGCACTTTTACTTTTCTAGTAAATACTGGTGCAGATGTATCAATATGCAAAAATATCCATATTTTTACGAACATTTATATAAATAAAGAAAATGTAACAACGTTTACTGGCATAACGCCACACAATATTTCATTCCTTGGCATACCCACCATTACACGAAGTAGTCGGCAAAAAAGTCACACACATTTCAGATGACTCATGAACGTGCCAGCCAAAGGTATTTGTAATGAAAAAATATTGAACGCAACCATTGAATATATCAAATTCCCATAGTTTGATATTGAAGTATAACCATTAGAGAAAGAAATACGAAATCTTAAGTAACACACACACATATAACAACATAAATATCAAAATATTTTCCATTTAGAAAATGAAAATTTCACAACAAATAATTTGTACACACAAACTATTCAAACATTAAATCCCACTCCAGTTTATATAATGAACTACCACATGCATACCATGATAAACAAATAGTTGACTTATTGGAAAACTATATAATTAAACTTTCAATTAGTTCGTATAATTCTCCTTAGCAAGACTAGAAGATATCTTGGACATCTTGATAGAGCAAAGTATTTTTCAGCATTAAACATAACTAGTTCTTTCCATCAAATCCTATTAAATAAACAATCAACACCCCTCATAGAATTCTCTACCCATACTGGTCAATATCAGTTTAAACGACTGCCTTTTGGATTAAGAATAGCATCCAATAGTTTTCAAAGAATGTTGACTTTGGCAATAACAGGCTTGAGTTCAGAAGTATTTCTTTACATCGATGACATCATCATATTCGGTTGCAGCATACAACACCATAACAGGAATTTAGAGAAAATATTTCAACGTTTACAAAAACTTAAACCCAAGCTAAATGCAAACAAATGTAGTTTTCTCAAACCTAAGGTAGTATCTGAGTCACTTTTTTTTTTTTATTAAACCATTTATTTGTTATTGTATCTTAAATCTGTTATTGTATCTTAAATCTTAAAACTAATGTATTAAATATGCTCTTTGCCTATTGCTTGGAGCTATTTGGGTTCTACTAGTTCATATATATTAATTAATTATAATTTTAAAAAGAAGAGGGAAACAAAATTTTATATAAATACATATTACAGATTTGTTTGTAAATAAGTTTAGAAACATGGTTTCTTTAGACGTGAAGCAGAATTCTGCTGGAGTACACTTCTTGCAAGTATGTTCGGATGATTTTGCAGGCGATTCAGGTATTTCTGCCTTAATTCTACGATTTCTTCTTTTATAGTGGATATATATCGTTTTTATTCTTGATAAACCATGGTGCGCCGGTAATTGTTCTTAAGATTTTCGACTGTGCCCTTTGTATAAGTTCTAGATTTGCGGTGCTCGCACTACCCCAAAGTTGCACCCCATATGTCCATATGGGCTTTATTATAGCTTTGTATAGAAGGACAACAAGAAAAACACAATTTGGAAGAGCAAGTGGTGGTTTATTATATGGGGTAAAAAAAAGATTGCAAGATCAAGATGTGAGCATCTCGTTTCAGCAAATAAATACTCTAACTTTTATAGAAGTAAGAATGAAGGAAAAAGTTTTTCAAGTGTTTCCAATATATATCAGGGGTACGGAATGGAACAGGGAATTTGATATATTTAAAAATACTTATATAGAAAAAGTTTGGAATAATGTTATTGCGATTGGAGACTTAAATGTAAGAATCGGCGAAATGCAACAAGAAATTAAAGAAATGTACATGAATCTATTCAAGGCAGGCGGTGGTCATCGACAATCAAGGGATAATACCGTAAATGCAAATGGAAAAAAATATATAGATTTCTGCGACGACAATGGTTTGATCGTTTTAAACGGAATAACAGATGGCGATAGAGAAGGTAATTTAACTTTCATAGGCAATATGGGCAGCTCTGTAAATGACATTTGCGCAGTGGATCAAAACCTCTTGAGCTATGTAGATAATTTTAAAGTAGACAAACAGATCTGGTCGGATCACATGCCGATAATATTATATATGACTTTTCCTTGTAATGACGTCAGAGAAAACAAAAATTGTTTAATTAGTAAATTAAAATGGAAAGATTCAGAGACAGATGCATTTCACTCTAATATAAAAAGTAGTGTTGGTTGTGCAAAACAAAATCATAAAGGATGGAGTTTAGACGATCTAGTGCAATTAATGATCAAATCAATTCCACAGAAAAAAACGAGCAATCTAAATAAAAAGGAAGATTGGTTTAACTATAAATGCGAAAAGACGCGAAAAATCTCTTTTGATTGTCTTCGTATATTTAGCGCTACCGTTGTTCCGAATGATAAAAATAAGTATACAGAAGAAAACTAGGAGTTCAGAAGAATATGTCGAGAAAGTAAGAAAGCTTATTACATAGATCTCGAAAGAAAAATTAATAACGTAAAAGACTCGGAACAGTGGTGGAACTAGGTTTCCAAAATAAGAGGGCAGCAAAGAAATCTCGGATCAAGTATTAGCGTTTCTGCCTTTAAGAAATATTTTGAGATATTGTTAAACCCTGTACAACAAGCTAGAGACGTGCTCAAATGCTCCAAATAAAATTGATATATACGAATTGGATAAGCCAGTAACAAGGGAAGAGATTGAAAAAATGTTAAAAAATACTAAGCCAAATAAAGCCCCAGGAATAGATGGTGTATCATACGAATTTTTTAAAAATAGCCCGTGGGAGTTGCTAGATGAGTTAGCCGTAGAGTTTACGCGTCTATACAATATGGGTAAAACAGGAAGTTCTTTTCAGACCAGCATAATCTGTCCGATATTTTAAAAGGGGAATAAGCAATTTGTATCAAATTATCGAGGAATTAGCTTCATGAACTGTGTGGCGAAAATAATAATGGGCGTCTTGAATGAAAGAATTGTTAGATGGGTGTCGGAGAATGAGATTCTGACCGAGTTTCAAGCCGGGTTTAGGCAAAAGTATTCTACAGCCGACAATGTGTATAACATTGCGTCAATAGTAAATTTGAAATTTAGTAAGAAAAAGAAGGTGTATGCTTTCTTCGTGGACTTTAGAGCAGCTTTCGATAAGGTACCGAGAAATCTGCTCTTCTACAAGCTGCATGAAATTGGTTTATCTACTAAATGTGTTTTTTGAAGAAACTGTACATGGATACAAAATGCGTGGTGAAAGATATAAATCTCAGCTCGATATGGCAAATGTTTCAAGCTGTATGCCGTGCCACTCAAAGTTATGCCGCTCAAGTATGGGGTCACACTCTTTTTGAAGACGCTGATAAGCTACATCTTTACTTTGTTAAAAAAATATTAAGACTACCGGAATGTTCGCCTACTTATGCCATAATGTTGGAATCGAACATTTATACTCTAGCGTTAAATCTAAATTATATACAAAGAACAATATTTGAGTACAGCAACAAAAGACTACCACACAATCTGACACTGAAAGTTCTGCGAAAAAACATATTCAATTTAAGATGGGATGATAGAGATCTAAACCCAAATATTTGGAAAATGAAAAGAGATACACTTATAATGATGAGAAATAACAAAATTCGAGATAGTATGTGGGAACGGTCCCAAGAAAGTGAGGGGAGAATATATAAACATTTAGATCTCAAAATAGGTCAAACTTATTTCAGTGATAAAGTTGGTAGGTATAAAATCTCGGTAATATTTAAAGCAAGATGCAATCTTTTGAAATTAAATGGTATATATAATAAAAATTGTACACTCTGCAATCGAAATGAAAGCACTATTAATCCGAGAATATGTGGAAAATGTGCTGCGATGGAAAAGGCGAGACCTGGACGCAGGAATAACGTTGAGAGTCCAATTAAGGACGAAGTGAGAGTCTCCACCTTGAAGGAAATACTTTTTTTTTTTTTAAACCATTTATTTGTTATTGTATCTTACTCCATTGGAAACTAGCAATAAGTTATCAAATCTTAAAACTAATGTATTAAATATGCTCTTTGCCTATTGCTTGGAGCTATTTGGGTTCTACTAGTTCATATATATTAATTAATTATAATTTTAAAAAGAAGAGGGAAACAAAATTTTATATAAATACATATTACAGATTTGTTTGTAAATAAGTTTAGAAACATGGTTTCTTTAGACGTGAAGCAGAATTCTGCTGGAGTACACTTCTTGCAAGTATGTTCGGATGATTTTGCAGGCGATTCAGGTATTTCTGCCTTAATTCTACGATTTCTTCTTTTATAGTGGATATATGTATAACGTTGTGAATGTTTTTATTCTTGATAAACCATGGTGCGCCGGTAATTGTTCTTAAGATTTTCGACTGTGCCCTTTGGATAAGTTCTAGGTTTGAGGTGCTCTCACTACCCCAAAGTTGCACCCCATATGTCCATATGGGCTTTATTATAGCTTTGTATAGAAGGACTTTGTATTCCAAGCGCATCTTTGATTTTTTGTTGATTAACCAATCCAGAGAGTTAGCTTTTAGTCTCATTTGAGTTCTTTTCGCTTCTATGTGCTTCCTCCAAGTTAATCTACGGTCAAGATGGATTCCTGAATACTTCACTTCTGTTGCTCGCAGTATTTTTATGTAATTTAGTGACACAGCTGGACAGGTGCTGGTTCTGAGGGAGAACGTTATGTAAGTACATTTCGCTTCGTTAACTTGAATACGCCAGTTTGCCAGCCAAATTTCTACATCTTTAAGGTGTTCGTTTAGGTCACGAGAGGCGATATGCGGATTTTGATGGGTATATAGCTGTGTCGTCAGCAAATGTGGAAGTAACTAGGCTGTTATTTATTGGTAGGTCAGACGTATATATGAGCTAGAGAATAGGACCAAGCACACTCCCTTGTGGTACTCCAGCAAATAATTGAAATTCGGGGGTTACAAATTACTTGTATTTCACTTTGTACTTCCTATCCGCTAAGTAAGATTCCAGCACTCTGTGTATGTTGTATGGCAGAAACTTTTTAATCTTGTGCACTAGCCCCTCATGCCAGACTTTATCGAAGGTTTGGGCAATGTCTAGAAATATTGCTGAACAGTATTTCTTCTGTTCGAAAGCTCTTCCAGTTATACGCTAGTTATACGGTGCATCTGCTCTATTGTACCGTGCTCTTTTCTAAATCCGAATTCAAGAATAGGAAAGTTGCCATTTTGATTTAGATAGGGCATAATTTTCCCAAGTAGCAATTTTTCAAATATTTTTGAGAGGGTGGGTAGAAGGCTTATTGGCCGATATGAGGACATCTGCGTTGGATCTTTTCCTGGTTTAGGAATCATTGTAATTTGCGATATTTTTCATATATGCGGGAAATGACCCAAGAGAAGGATAGCATTGAACGATTTCGTTAGGTGTATTAACGCTATGTGTGGTAATTCCATGACAATTATATTTGTGTTTAATGGATATGACAGGGGACTTTTTCGCATTAAGACCTGTTTTAATGACACACTCTGGCTGAGTCACTTTGGTTCTAGGTAAAGTAGGGACCTCGAAGTTATTGCACGGAGCATTAGGGCAAAAAACTGTTTGTAGATGTGCAGCAAACGCTACTCCATTTTGGTCGTCGCTTTTGGCCCAACTTCCATTTCCAAGCCTTACTGGTGGCTCACTTTCCTTTGGGCTTTTTGCAACCTTTGTAGCTCTCCAAAGTGAGTAATTGGTGTATTTAAGCGAGCCCAGATCTTTTATATAGTTGTCAATACTTGCTTCAGCTTCCTTTGGAAGTACATCTCTAAGGTGATTTTGTTACAATTTTAATTTCCTCTTTAGGGCAGGTCACCTATATTTCTGCCATTTTCGTCTTAAGCGTGTTTTCTCATTAACGAGGTCCTGCACATGGGTTGAAGTTATATAACGGGTAGCAACCTGCAGCGTTTTTTCTGTTAGTGTTGCGCACGCAGCCGCTGATGCTAACAAGGAATTAAACTCGTGGAGCGCTCTCTCTAAGTCATATTTGTTTTTAGGAGGAGATTCCAAGCAAATATGTGAACTCACGTTTTTCTTATACTTGAGCCAGTTCGTTTTGTTGGTGGTTAATTTGGGCGATTTATGTACAAGTTGAGGAGTTTTGTTAAAGTATATGATCACAGGTGAGTGATCGGAGGATAAGTCGAAAATTGCTTCAGAGGAAAAGAGTGCCTTGTTTATATTTTTGATCACAGCGAAATCAATAAGATCAGAGATTTTACTCTGGTCCGCTGGCCAGTACGTGGGTTGGCCACTGGAGACAAAATCTAGATGATCACTTGATAACAGATAACGGCATTAAGCCAGACCCACCAAACTATCCAGTTATTAAAGACTATCCTGTACCGTGGTATCACAATGGGCCATTATGTGTGCTCAAGTGTGCTTTTGGCAAACTGGGCGGCCACTACTACCTACCTACCCTGTACCGAAAGATACTGATGAAGATAAACAATTTGTACCCTTCTGTAACTATTATCGCAGATTTATTCCAAATTTTGGTAAATTGCAAAATTTCTGAACACGCTATTAAAGAAGAACTAATGTTTTGATTGGTCACAAGAATGTGAACAAGCGTTTGAAACATTAAAAAGTAAATTAATGAATCCTCCAGTATTGCGATATCCAAATTTCGATCAAGAATTCATCTTAACGACAGACGCTTCTAACTTTGGGTTAGACGCTGTGCTGTCATAAGGTGAAATCGGCAAGGATTCGCCTATCCTTATATGCTAGCAGATCGCTAAACAAACATGAGATTAACAAGCCAGTGATAGAAAAGGAACTAATTGCGATATATTGGGCGATTAATTTCTTTAGACCATATTTATTTGGTCGTAAATTTCTAGTTGTAACTGACCATAGACCTTTAGTTTCACTATTTTCACATAGAACCCATCGTCAAAACTGATGAGAATAAGATTAGATTTGGCTGATTACGAATATGAAATACTTTATATAAAGGGAGAAATTAACACTAATCCAGATGCATTATCAAAAATAAAAATAACCTCAGATTCATTGAAAACAATGATACCAAATGACACTGAACGCAGAGTATTAGCAACTACACGAGGAATGAGTAAACGCTCCCAAGAGCAGAAATGCACAACTCCAGTATTGCCTGATCAAATAACTTTCTGGGATTACACTGACATATTAACAATATTAGACGTCATAAATTTAAATTTGCGAACGATATGACCAATAAAATTAATATATGAGAGAAAAATGTCGACAAAACTCCAAACCACGCTTTCCGACGGTAACGCATTGGACTCGTTTCGTGCGATAAGTTGAATACATGCAGACTGCAAACAACTGGTAGATTGTGTCGAGAATGGTATTATTTGTGTATCCTACACTCGTAAGTAGAATTAAAATTGTACTTTATTAAATTGTTTGAAATAAATAAATAAGAAAATAAAAATTGTTTGAGCATAACTTGCCGTCGAAAACATGAATCGCGTTTGCTGGCGAGGCGTGGTATGGAGTTTGGCTTTAAGAATCAATGAAAATCTTAGCTAGAAACACGTTTCAGCCCAAGAGATATATGGTTGGTTGCTATTATATGACATGGTTGCTTCAAAACACAAAAATCAGATATGGAAACAGAATTTTCTGATGAATTAATGAAAACCATATGTGAACAATTAAATATCACACAAACTTTCTCAACCTCATATCACCATGAGACTTGAGGTACTATTAAAAGCAATCACCGTGTCTTAAATGAATATCTACTCAGTTTTTTTAATGAACACATGAGTGGATACCGTATTATACATTTTCACTTAATACGACACACTCCATGGTCACACTAATTACTTTCAGTACGAATTGATATATTGAAAAAAAACGCCGTTGCCACATGATATGGTACGTGACACTCTACCTATTTATGATTTTGACATTGATTTTGATTTATGATTTAGTGAACTAAAAGTTAGATTAACATTGGCTGAAGCTACAGCTAAGGAATTATTAGAAGTGTCGAAAAGAAGCAGAAAAGTTAAGACATATAATTTACTAAGACCAATAGATATAGTAATAGGCACTTTGTTATTAATTAGGTACAACACAAAAAAAATTAGATCCACCATATTAATTATTGTAATAAATCGTAATAGTAAAAAAAAACCACTAATAAAAATTTTGTAAAATTATACACGCCACTTATGGCATAATATTTTCAAGATGATTTATACCTACATTTCGAATTTTCTTAAGGAGTAGGAGTGTAGGGTGTAGTGTACCAGCTACACACATACATAGCTTAAGTAAATATTATTCACACATATATGTATATAGTTATAAGTAAACATTTTAAACATAAACTCACGAACAAAGATACGTGCGGCCCCTGATCGTCGAAAGTGCAACGTATGCGAAAGTGCAGCGCTCTAAGCAGGACAGCGGTCCCAAGGAGTTTCAAATTACTTACCAAAAAATGATCACGCAGAAAATGATATTTTTGACAGTTTAGCGATTGTAGGCAGCACTTCTCGTTTTGTATAGGAGTCCTTGACTGCTAATGATTGGACCTGGAAGAAAAACACGTCAGTATTGGCATTCCATCCAATACCTAGAGTTTTAGCCGTGCTCTTATCAGACAATGGACTATTGGACTGTAACTTTTCATGTCTTTCCCAGATGAGTGGCTCGGACGATTCTCGTAGCTATCGTACTTTGACGGTAACGCAGATCAACTTGCAGCATTCTAAAACCGCTACTGTACTCCTAAGTAGAAGATTCACCCAGCTGCACACATCACCCACATAACAACATTACAAGAGCCCTGGGTATTTAGGGGTCGCCTCTGTGGCCTTGGCTCGTTGAAAGGGGTCATGATATATGACAGAAACTCGATTATACCTAGAGCCGGTCTTATAATATCATCCCATCTCGCAGCGACCTGCCTTCACGTATTTTGTTGTCAGGATCTGGTTACGGCAGAGATTAGTTTTAAGAGTATGCACGGATGGTCGAGGTTCGTGATTGCATCTGCTTACTTTCCTTACGATGCTTTGGAGGCGCCACCACCTGGGAAGGTCGCTACTTTCGTAGGGTTCTGTGAGCGGCGCAATCTTGATTTCGTTCTTTGTTGCGATGCTAATGCCCAGCATACGATTTGGCGCAGCAGCAAGTGCAATGAGCGGGGCTCTCGACTTTTCGAGAATATTGCCTCCTCCAGCCTAGGCAGGCAGCCTACTTTTGTGACTATGAGAAAGCAGGAGGTAATTGGCGTCACCCTGTTAAATCCAAGACTAGGGTGGTCGATCAACAACTGGAGGGTCCTCGCCGAAGACTCGTGCTCGGACCACAGATACATTGAGTTTCAGTGTGGCGAACGGGCGCAGATGCCATCGCCCACCAGAAATCCAAGAAAAATAGACTAGCCAAAGTTCAGGGAGGCACTGCGTAGCAATTACGTGACGCCACTGAAACTTCGCAAGGAGCAGAACATTGAGGCGGCTGTTGAACATCTCAACACCGCTCTAACAAAGCTTCAGGTGCTGAGGCGTGAGTCTAGAAAACTCCTCAACCGGACCCTCAAGACGAATCTTGATGAGGACTGGGAACGATATCGACGAGTTCAGAGGGACTACAAGAAGCTAATTCGGGACTCGAAAAGGGCTTCTTTTAGAGATTTCTGCAGTGATATAGAGTCCCTGAGTGACACGGCCTGAAAAAGGACCAAACCGCTAAGCTGGGGTCGCTCAGGAAACCTGATGGCTCCTATACGGAGAGGCAAAGTGAGACACTCAGCTTGCTGTTGGAGTCACACTTTCCAGGAAATCAGGTAAGCATAGCCCGTCAAAAACCACCTTTGGTCGGAACTGTTGTCAGGGCAGCTACACCCTCTCGACATGATTGGTATATCGCCAGAACTGTGGCGAATGAGGCTGCCATTAGATCTGCTATCAAATCCTTTGACAGCTTCAAATCGCCCGGACTGGATGGCATATATCCGATTGTGTTGAAGGAAGGCATTGAGTTAGTGTTGGCAGCACTGAAGAAGATCTTCACTGCATGTCTCTCGCTGGCCTATGTACCACGCTCTTGGAGGATGGTGAGGGTTGCTTTCATTCCTAAGGTTGGAAGAGACGACTACACCAATCCCAAGAGCTTCAGACCTATTAGTATGACCTCGTTCATGCTAAAGAGTTTAGAACGGCTGGTGGAGCTTCGCATTCGTAGGGAGTCTCTGAAAACGCACAGGAAAGAATACGCAATAGGAATCTTTGTGGACATAGAGGGTGCGTTTGACAATGCTACTTTCGACAGTATGTGCGGCTCTGCTAGGCGGCATGGCGTAGACCGGGCTCTAGTAAATTGGATACGTTCAATGCTGGCCCAGAGAATCATAACGGTGCGGGCGGAGGAAGATTTGCTGGTGTCGGCTGGGGTTAATAGAGGCTGTCCCCAAGGTGGCGTACTGTCTCCATTTCTCTGGTGCATGGTAATTGATCCACTGCTTAACGCCATTAATGACTCGGGTGTCTACGCTCAGGCATATGCGGATGATGTTGGCTGTCTTGTGACAGGTCCATCCCTTATGATTGTCTGCAGAAGGGTGCTGAGAACTCTGGATATGATTGACACTTGGTGCAGTGCGAATAGGCTATCGGCTAATCCTGTCAAGACTGGTATTGTCCTCTTTACCCGAAGGAGAAAGCTTGATGGACTTATTCTGCCTACACTAAAGGGAGTCACTATCCTGCTATCCAAGGAAATCAAATATCTTGGAGTCATCCTTGATAACAAACTTCTTTGGAAACACATGTCGAACTCAAGAACGAGCCCGGCAAACACTGCTGCCGTATTTTCACTGATGGCTCCAGGACTGAAGACGGTTCAGGTTCTGGTGTCTTCGTGGAATCTTGTGGGACCCGTCGGTTCTTTGCCCTTCGTCTGCATGTGTCTGTGTTTCAGGCGGAGGTGTATGCGATACTTGAGGCGATGGACTTTGTTGTGGAAAACAGGTGGAAAGGCAAATCTATTTGTGTCTGCAGTGACAGCCAAGCTGCGCTCATGGCCTTGGATAGCCCTACCACCACTTCCACGATAGTCAGGTCCTGCAAATCCAGGCTAAATTATGTTGGAAAACATAATAGTCTGACGCTGACTTGAGTACCGGGACACGCTGGCATTGCGGGTAACGAGACCTCTGACTCCTTGGCCAGGATGGTCTCTGAGGCTGTTTTTATTCGCCCTGAGCCTGTTCTGCCACTCCTTTTTGCTGTCATCAAAGCCACTGCAAACAAGTGGGTTGTTTCGACCCACAAGCGAGCATGGCGGGCTGAGAGGGGCTGCGGATGGACGAAAATTATGCTACCTGCTATCTCTGACCGATGGTCACGGTTCCTTCTATCTTTAGGTAGGAGGGACTGCAGGGTGTTGGTTGGCGTGATGACGGGGCACTCTCTATGGGCTAGGCACATGGAAAGGATTGGCGCACAAACTTCTTCCAGTTCCCAGAACTTCTTACGTCAAGAGAAACTTCGGTAAAGTGGGCAGATACAGAAGCACGGACCGACGTATCACGTGCTGCAGTTAAAGGCCCAGTAACTATCCACCCAAACGAGGTGCGTTGTGCCACGAGTGAATTGAGGATATTACTTTTGACTCCTTCACGTATAATAAGAGAATACAAGTCACCGCCCAGGAGCAGATCGACTGGGGCGACTTGGGAGAACGTTGGGTCCGCATTATCTAGACGTGGCAATAATTTAAGTTGTTGGGTGCCAGTGATTTTGGGAACCACGAAAGCCGAGACCTCAAACTTGTTATCCTGGAACTAACCTAACCCAAAAGTAGATAGTTGACTTGAATTAGTGCTGCCGACATCGTTAAGACCGGATATCGTAGCAGCGCATCCATTGCAAGGCAAACGTAAGAAACGTTTTATCCTCTCTGAAACGAAGGAAGCTGCCGAAGCGGGGTCGATTAAAACACGAACAATATATAATGTATTGATTGGAAATGAAATTGCGTAGATCACCAGAATTCTATGAGTTTGTGTTTGGAGATACTGATCTATTCGAAAAATAATAGTGTCAAGGATTCAAAATACTATTGTCGTCTTGATTTATACAAAGCCTATTTACACGTTCCTGTTGATGAAACTTCAAGCGAAATAGAAATCATTTCAACGCATAGGGGACATTCCGTATGAATCGCCTGTCGTTGGGTATAAAAACGGCTCCAGCTGAATTTAATAGAATCATCGATCAGATATTGTTCGATGTTCCAAAGACGGAATCATATTTCGACGACATCTTGGTTCATGGGGAATCAATGGCCAAGTGCAAGGCCAATTTACGGGAGTTCTTGGCTCAACTACAAAAGTAGGACCTCCACCTCCACACATTGAATTTTTGGGCCATACCATACAGTACAACTAGATATAAAAGTCGCCATCAAAAATAAAAGCCATTAATGAAATGCAACAACCTGAAAGTGTGGAAGATGTTCGTCGATTTCTCGGTATGGTGACATACTATTCAAGATTCATACCAAATTCGTCGACGATAACAACACCATCACGTGTTGTACGGAAAAATTCAAATTTTAAATGGACTCCTAGATGTCAAAAATCTTTCGATACTCTAAAAGGATAAATTGCGGGTGATAGGGTCCTCATGCCTTTTAATCCCGAATTGAAGGTGCAGCTTGCGTGTGATGCTAGTCCCACGGGGATAGCGGGGGTATTGTCGCACATAATTGATGGTGAAGAAAGGCCAATTGCGTTCGCATCAAGGTCTTTAACTCCGGCAGAACAAAATTATTCACAATTGGATCGGGAGGCATTAGCAATTGTGTATGCTGTTCAACATTTTCATCAATACGTTTTTGAACGACTCTTCAAACTGGTTACTGATAATCAACCCTTGTGCAGAATATTTCATCAACAGTCAAAATTGCCTCAGATGACGTCGTTGAGACTCCAGCTTAATGCAGGTTTCTTGACTGGGTACAACTACAAAGTAATTACAAAGAGAAGTGAAGAAAATGTCAATGCGGATTGCCTGTCAAGAGCTCCCTTAAATTCAGGTATGAAGTCTGAAAATTTCATAGACAGAGAAGTACACTCTATTTGTGATTCAACTTTATTACAAATTAATTCAATAAACTTAAATTTCAACATCCGGGAGGCAACAAAGAAGGATGTTCAACTGTCAAAAATTCTAACCGAGTTGCGTAATATTATTCAAAGGTCAAAGGGTCATCGTGCCAACTTCACTTCAAAAATTCGTTTTAGAAGAATTACACTACACACATATCGGTATGAGTAAAATGAAGCAGTTGCCAAGACGATATGTATATTGGGCTTCAATCGATAAGGACATCGAAAAATTTGTACGTTCGTGTTCAGCATGTATCTCTGTCAAGAAAAGTTCGCCAAAGGCAACGTAACATCGGTGGGAAGAACCACAACAAAACTGGCAACGTATTCACATCGACTACGCAGGACCATATCTGGTTCATCAATTTCTGGTAGTCATCGATTCAAAATCAAAGTGGGCAGAACTGGGCGGATGCTCCTCTGCGCCAATATCAACTTCAACAATCGAAATGTTAAGAAATATATTTGCAAGAAACGGATATCCTGATGTAATGCTATCCGACAACGCCACCATCTTTAAAAGTCATGAATTTTCCAAAAATTTATTGCTCCTGGTCATCCAGCATCAAACGGGTTAGCCGAAAAGAATATCCAGACCTTAAAGCAACGCTTAGCAGCCATGTCAGATGATCCGTAACGAATGCCTAAGAAGATAAGAGAAATCATGTTTAGATACCGGGGAACACCGCTTCAAAATGGGAAAATCTCCTTCCGAACTCTTCTTGGGAAGACAGATTGGAATCCAGCTCGACGCCTTAAAACCGTCGAAAATTTCAATTGGGTCAACACCAAAGATATCGGTCAGAGAACTAAGTGAGGAAGACCGAGTTCAAGCCAGATATTATACGCAAAACAAGCCTGCGTGGAAACTGGGTACGATTACCGGTAAACTTGGTTGTCTCCATTACTTCGTAAAACTGGATAATGGATTTATTCTCAAACGCCACATTGACCAGCTCCATTCAACCAATGTTCAAAGTCCGCGTTCTACAGATAGCAAACAGCCTGTGGTCTTTTCAGGGAAAAATCAAGAAATTGATCCGCAGCTTCTCCCACATCAAACACATGAACGTGTCCACATCTCTGTATTGCCCAGAACTTCTACAACAGCAGAACCACCACAAACAACAGTTGAAGAGCCGTCCGCTCCAAATGAAGATGCTGAATCAACACCAACCAGGCGTACCTCTGGAAGGCAACGGAGACTGCCGTCCTACTATAGCGATTATATTCGTCACTGATTTCATGTCATTCAAATTATGTTCCTTTTTAAGTGAAGGAGAATTGTTATGACTAATGTACAACGTCATTGATGCACATACTATTGCCAGTATCAATCTGGCAAGGCCGTGTATAACACTTTGTTTTTGACATATGTTATTATTACATTTCATCCCGCTAACTTCATTCTTTTAGTTCATTCTACATTCTCCATTGTTAACTAATACCTTGTTGTAATTATCAGAATTAAAAAGATAATTAAAAAAAAAATAAATATAAATAGTTGGCTTAAAAGTCGTGCCTTCATCATTAATTCATACGGTCATCGTACAAAGGACAGAACAGAAATACTGATCTATTGGATTATCCAATCAAATTGTACGTCACATTTTTCAATAAAGAATCAGAATTGACTCACCAAACACTTGGGCTAATCAATTCTCAAGAAGCGAAACTCAGCCGCTTGTATAAAATTCTACTAGGTCACAGTAGAATTGCCGATAACATTAGATTATGTCATTTGACACTAACAACTATATTGAACAATTACCAAGTTCATAGCTCGAACGCAAGGAAGTCACTAGGTAATGCTCTGCTGCTGTAAGGTAAAACTGCAGTAGCTAGCGTAGAATTGCAGGTCTACAGGTTCAACGAATATTACAATAACAGTGCCATACATTACAACTACACTAATGTTCGCTTGACAATAGGGAGATCCCCACAGCGGGATTGAAGTTCGCCTAAGGTCATTGCTAGCAACAACAAATACAGGGTCATGTAGACAGTTGGAGTTACCCCGTTGGCGGCAGAATAAGTTGAGCCAAACACCGGAATTCTCGCAACAACGCTTTCAGCTGATAGTGCAATAAGATAGCTATATAAAAGCCGCAACACCCGATACTCGATCGCATTTCTTCCATGCTCTTTTTCTTCGGCCACATAGGGAGCAAGAACATGATTTTTTACCTTAAGCAAATTAACAGTAGCAATAGACACGAATTCCAGAGGAGCATTCAGCGACAGACTACGAAACACGTAGCCAAGACATTCTGCTTACGAGACAGTGAATAATTACATTAAAAAACTTACAGATTCGAGGGCTTCTGCATGTTCTAAATTAGTGGGGTTTTTCCATCGGCTCTCGTTGGAACTAAAGACCAGATCTGTAGAGAAGATTGGGGCTATCAATCGACGTTGCGACGCACAATAGTATAATGACTTGTAATTTAAAAGTAGTTTTATGTATTTTGTACTTGTAACTGTGGAAATCCTACGATGTCCATGTTTTCTGTGCACAACACCTGAAAATGACAAGTATTTGCGTGAAGAGCCCGCTCTGCAATGACCAGAGATATGCCACGACTTTAGAGATATCCTGTCTCGACAGGGCAAGCAAGTCTCTAGATTTCCTTCTATTAAGCTTCCGGCCACATTAGCCTGGTCTTTAAGCAATTAATCGCGTGCCCCCAAGACCCATTGGCGTCATCCCTACAGTTCCCCTCAATATCCCTATGTCCCGGAACCCATATAAGGCGTTCCCTGGAAACGGTACTGATATCATTTAGGGCTGCCCGGGCAGTCCTGAGCAACCTTTGATTTCACTGACACCGAGTTCATTGACTTGTTGACCGCCTGGGTATCCGAGTAGATATTTATAATATTCTTTGTTACGGCATGTCTACCTCCTTTATGGCTAGGACCTCTGGTTGATAGACATTGCAGTAGTCGGGGAGACGGAAAAAAGCTCCAGTCCCACTTCTTTTGAGAAAACTCCAAAGCCGACTCTATCGTCAAGTTTGGATCCGTCAGTGTAGAAATTCAGTTCCCCCTTCTCCATGGAATGAGTATTTGCCACTCTCTTCTAGACGGAATATATGGCTGGAAGTGCCTATCGAAGTTAAAATTAGATATAGAGTGGTCAATGTGTTGGATAAAACTACTCCTGGTATACACGATAGTCGAGTGACCAATCTGTCGATCATGCCATAACGCCGCACATTTCAGCCTTAGTGCTGATGCGGCGTCCACTTGTTTCCCTACCAGCTCTAATGTATGTAGGTTGAGTATCACTTCTAATGCTTTAGTTGGAGTGGTCCTTAAAGCACCAGAAATGCACAAAAAATCCGTTTTTTGGACCTTGCTCAGAAGCTTCAAATAGCTTTTTTTCTGAGTGACTGGCCAGCATACCAGTATTCCATATAGCAATATAGGTCTGACTACCGAAATGTACAGCCAGTGTATAATTCGTAGGGATAGACCCCACCTGAATCCGACCGCTTTTTTACATGTGTACAAAGCAATATTGGCCTTTCTAACTATTTCTTCAATATTCTTCCAGGTAAGCTTCCTATCTAGTACTAGTCCCAAATATTTGACTGTCTCCTTCATCGGAATTTCCACACTTTTGTATGTTAGCGGGGAGACATCAGGAGATCTATTTTTCTTGGAAAAGAGGATTAATTCCATTTTCTTGGGGTTTAGCCCTAATCCTCTTCTTCCCGTCCAACCAGTAAGCGTGGTCATGCTAGAGCGCAAAATATCCATAAGAGGGTTTGGATATTTCCCTCTAATCACAATTGCCAAATAGTCAGCATAGGCGATGACGGCAACCCCCCTCTTAAGGGCTGGCAGTAAGGAATTTCCCGGCAAATTCCAGAGCAGGGGGTAGAGAACTCCTTAAAGTATAGGTACCTAAGCTGGCAGTTACCTTTCTGCTGACGAGTATAGTCTCTATCAGCGCAACCACATTAGGATCAACGTCCAGAGAAAGTGAAGACATATAATTTAGTAAGACCAATAGATATAGTAATAGGCACTTTGTTATTAATTAGGTACAACACAAAAAAAATTAGATCCACCATATCTAGGGCCATTTAAAGTAAGAAAAGTTTTGGGATTAATTATTGTAATAAATCGTAATAGTAAAAAAAAACCACTAATAAAAATTTTGTAAAATTATACACGCCACTTATGGCATAATATTTTCAAGATGATTTATACCTACATTTCGAATTTTCTTAAGGAGTAGGAGTGTAGAGTGTAGTGTACCAGCTATACACATACATAGCTTAAGTAAATATTATTCACACATATATGTATATAGTTATAAGTAAACATTTTAAACACAAACTCACGAACAAAGATACGCGCGGCCCCTGATCGTCGAAAGTGCAACGTATGCGAAAATGCAGCGCTCTAAGCAGGACAGCGGTCCCAAGGAGTTTCAAATTACTTACCAAAAAATGATCACGCAGAAAATGATATTTTTGACAGTTTAGCGATTGTAGGCAGCACTTCTCGTTTTGTATAGGAGTCCTTGACTGCTAATGATTGGACCTGGAAGAAAAACACGTCAGTATTGGCATTCTATCCAATACCTAGAGTTTTAGCCGTGCTCTTATCAGACAATGGACTATTGGACTGTAACTTTTCATGTCTTTCCCAGATGAGTGGCTCGGACGATTCTCGTAGCTATCGTACTTTGACGGTAACGCAGATCAACTTGCAGCATTCTAAAACCGCTACTGTACTCCTAAGTAGAAGATTCACCCAGCTGCACACATCACCCACATAACAACATTACAAGAGCCCTGGGTATTTAGGGGTCGCCTCTGTGGCCTTGGCTCGTTGAAAGGGGTCATGATATATGACAGAAACTCGATTATACCTAGAGCCGGTCTTATAATATCATCTCATCTCGCAGCGACCTGCCTTCACGTATTTTGTTGTCAGGATCTGGTTACGGCAGAGATTAGTTTTAAGAGTATGCACGGATGGTCGAGGTTCGTGATTGCATCTGCTTACTTTCCTTACGATGCGTTGGAGGCGCCACCACCTGGGAAGGTCGCTACTTTCGTAGGGTTCTGTGAGCGGCGCAATCTTGGTTTCGTTCTTTGTTGCGATGCTAATGCCCAGCATACGATTTGGCGCAGCAGCAAGTGCAATGAGCGGGGCTCTCGACTTTTCGAGAATATTGCCTCCTCCAGCCTAGGCAGGCAGCCTACTTTTGTGACTATGAGAAAGCAGGAGGTAATTGGCGTCACTTCCAAGACTAGGCTGTTAAATCCAAGACTAGGGTGGTCGATCAACAACTGGAGGGTCCTCGCCGAAGACTCGTGCTCGGACCACAGATACATTGAGTTTCAGTGTGGCGAACGGGCGCAGATGCCATCGCCCACCAGAAATCCAAGAAAAATAGACTAGCCAAAGTTCAGGGAGGCACTGCGTAGCAATTACGTGACGCCACTGAAACTTCGCAAGGAGCAGAACATTGAGGCGGCTGTTGAACATCTCAACACCGCTCTAACAAAGCTTCAGGTGCTGAGGCGTGAGTCTAGAAAACTCCTCAACCGGACCCTCAAGACGAATCTTGATGAGGACTGGGAACGATATCGACGTGTTCAGAGGGACTACAAGAAGCTAATTCGGGACTCGAAAAGGGCTTCTTTTAGAGATTTCTGCAGTGATATCGAGTCCCTGAGTGACACGGCCTGAAAAAGGACCAAACCGCTAAGCTGGGGTCGCTCAGGAAACCTGATGGCTCCTATACGGAGAGGCAAAGTGAGACACTCAGCTTGCTGTTGGAGTCACACTTTCCAGGAAATCAGGTAAGCATAGCCCGTCAAAAACCACCTTTGGTCGGAAC
The DNA here is from genome assembly GCA_920105625.2 of Clusia tigrina. Lineage (NCBI taxonomy): Eukaryota > Metazoa > Arthropoda > Insecta > Diptera > Clusiidae > Clusia > Clusia tigrina. Next base: position 327,572,681 of record OV050030.1, read on the forward strand.
TGTTGTCAGGGCAGCTACACCCTCTCGACATGATTGGTATATCGCCAGAACTGTGGCGAATGAGGCTGCCATTAGATCTGCTATCAAATCCTTTGACAGCTTCAAATCGCCCGGACTGGATGGCATATATCCGATTGTGTTGAAGGAAGGCATTGAGTTAGTGTTGGCAGCACTGAAGAAGATCTTCACTGCATGTCTCTCGCTGGCCTATGTACCACGCTCTTGGAGGATGGTGAGGGTTGCTTTCATTCCTAAGGTTGGAAGAGACGACTACACCAATCCCAAGAGCTTCAGACCTATTAGTATGACCTCGTTCATGCTAAAGAGTTTAGAACGGCTGGTGGAGCTTCGCATTCGTAGGGAGTCTCTGAAAACGCACAGGAAAGAATACGCAATAGGAATCTTTGTGGACATAGAGGGTGCGTTTGACAATGCTACTTTCGACAGTATGTGCGGCTCTGCTAGGCGGCATGGCGTAGACCGGGCTCTAGTAAATTGGATACGTTCAATGCTGGCCCAGAGAATCATAACGGTGCGGGCGGAGGAAGATTTGCTGGTGTCGTCTGGGGTTAATAGAGGCTGTCCCCAAGGTGGCGTACTGTCTCCATTTCTCTGGTGCATGGTAATTGATCCACTGCTTAACGCCATTAATGACTCGGGTGTCTACGCTCAGGCATATGCGGATGATGTTGGCTGTCTTGTGACAGGTCCATCCCTTATGATTGTCTGCAGAAGGGTGCTGAGAACTCTGGATATGATTGACACTTGGTGCAGTGCGAATAGGCTATCGGCTAATCCTGTCAAGACTGGTATTGTCCTCTTTACCCGAAGGAGAAAGCTTGATGGACTTATTCTGCCTACACTAAAGGGAGTCACTATCCTACTATCCAAGGAAATCAAATATCTTGGAGTCATCCTTGATAACAAACTTCTTTGGAAACACATGTCGAACTCAAGAACGAGCCCCGCAAACACTGCTGCCGTATTTTCACTGATGGCTCCAGGACTGAAGACGGTTCAGGTTCTGGTGTCTTCGTGGAATCTTGTGGGACCCGTCGGTTCTTTGCCCTTCGTCTGCATGTGTCTGTGTTTCAGGCGGAGGTGTATGCGATACTTGAGGCGATGGACTTTGTTGTGGAAAACAGGTGGAAAGGCAAATCTATTTGTGTCTGCAGTGACAGCCAAGCTGCGCTCATGGCCTTGGATAGCCCTACCACCACTTCCACGATAGTCAGGTCCTGCAAATCCAGGCTAAATTATGTTGGAAAACATAATAGTCTGACGCTGACTTGAGTACCGGGACACGCTGGCATTGCGGGTAACGAGACCTCTGACTCCTTGGCCAGGATGGTCTCTGAGGCTGTTTTTATTCGCCCTGAGCCTGTTCTGCCACTCCTTTTTGCTGTCATCAAAGCCACTGCAAACAAGTGGGTTGTTTCGACCCACAAGCGAGCATGGCGGGCTGAAAGGGGCTGCGGATGGACGAAAATTATGCTACCTGCTATCTCTGACCGATGGTCACGGTTCCTTCTATCTTTAGGTAGGAGGGACTGCAGGGTGTTGGTTGGCGTGATGACGGGGCACTCTCTATGGGCTAGGCACATGGAAAGGATTGGCGCACAAACTTCTTCCAGCTCCCAGAACTTCTTACGTCAAGAGAAACTTCGGTAAAGTGGGCAGATACAGAAGCACGGACCGACGTATCACGTGCTGCAGTTAAAGGCCCAGTAACTATCCACCCAAACGAGGTGCGTTGTGCCACGAGTGAATTGAGGATATTACTTTTGACTCCTTCACGTATAATAAGAGAATACAAGTCACCGCCCAGGAGCAGATCGACTGGGGCGACTTGGGAGAACGTTGGGTCCGCATTATCTAGACGTGGCAATAATTTAAGTTGTTGGGTGCCAGTGATTTTGGGAACCACGAAAGCCGAGACCTCAAACTTGTTATCCTGGAACTAACCTAACCCAAAAGTAGATAGTTGACTTGAATTAGTGCTGCCGACATCGTTAAGACCGGATATCGTAGCAGCGCATCCATTGCAAGGCAAACGTAAGAAACGTTTTATCCTCTCTGAAACGAAGGAAGCTGCCGAAGCGGGGTCGATTAAAACACGAACAATATATAATGTATTGATTGGAAATGAAATTGCGTAGATCACCAGAATTCTATGAGTTTGTGTTTGGAGATACTGATCTATTCGAAAAATAATAGTGTCAAGGATTCAAAATACTATTGTCGTCTTGATTTATACAAAGCCTATTTACACGTTCCTGTTGATGAAACTTCAAGCGAAATACAAACCATTTCAACGCATAGGGGACATTCCGTATGAATCGCCTGTCGTTGGGTATAAAAACGGCTCCAGCTGAATTTAATAGAATCATCGATCAGATATTGTTCGATGTTCCAAAGACGGAATCATATTTCGACGACATCTTGGTTCATGGGGAATCAATGGCCAAGTGCAAGGCCAATTTACAGGAGTTCTTGGCTCAACTACAAAAGTAGGACCTCCACCTCCACACATTGAATTTTTGGGCCATACCATACAGTACAACTAGATACAAAAGTCGCCATCAAAAATAAAAGCCATTAATGAAATGCAACAACCTGAAAGTGTGGAAGATGTTCGTCGATTTCTCGGTATGGTGACATACTATTCAAGATTCATACCAAATTCGTCGACGATAACAACACCATCACGTGTTGTACGGAAAAATTCAAATTTTAAATGGACTCCTAGATGTCAAAAATCTTTCGATACTCTAAAAGGATAAATTGCGGGTGATAGGGTCCTCATGCCTTTTAATCCCGAATTGAAGGTGCAGCTTGCGTGTGATGCTAGTCCCACGGGGATAGCGGGGGTATTGTCGCACATAATTGATGGTGAAGAAAGGCCAATTGCGTTCGCATCAAGGTCTTTAACTCCGGCAGAACAAAATTATTCACAATTGGATCGGGAGGCATTAGCAATTGTGTATGCTGTTCAACATTTTCATCAATACGTTTTTGAACGACTCTTCAAACTGGTTACTGATAATCAACCCTTGTGCAGAATATTTCATCAACAGTCAAAATTGCCTCAGATGACGTCGTTGAGACTCCAGCTTAATGCAGGTTTCTTGACTGGGTACAACTACAAAGTAATTACAAAGAGAAGTGAAGAAAATGTCAATGCGGATTGCCTGTCAAGAGCTCCCTTAAATTCAGGTATGAAGTCTGAAAATTTCATAGACAGAGAAGTACACTCTATTTGTGATTCAACTTTATTACAAATTAATTCAATAAACTTAAATTTCAACATCCGGGAGGCAACAAAGAAGGATGTTCAACTGTCAAAAATTCTAACCGAGTTGCGTAATATTATTCAAAGGTCAAAGGGTCATCGTGCCAACTTCACTTCAAAAATTCGTTTTAGAAGAATTACACTACACACATATCGGTATGAGTAAAATGAAGCAGTTGCCAAGACGATATGTATATTGGGCTTCAATCGATAAGGACATCGAAAAATTTGTACGTTCGTGTTCAGCATGTATCTCTGTCAAGAAAAGTTCGCCAAAGGCAACGTAACATCGGTGGGAAGAACCACAACAAAACTGGCAACGTATTCACATCGACTACGCAGGACCATATCTGGTTCATCAATTTCTGGTAGTCATCGATTCAAAATCAAAGTGGGCAGAACTGGGCGGATGCTCCTCTGCGCCAATATCAACTTCAACAATCGAAATGTTAAGAAATATATTTGCAAGAAACGGATATCCTGATGTAATGCTATCCGACAACGCCACCATCTTTAAAAGTCATGAATTTTCCAAAAATTTATTGCTCCTGGTCATCCAGCATCAAACGGGTTAGCCGAAAAGAATATCCAGACCTTAAAGCAACGCTTAGCAGCCATGTCAGATGATCCGTAACGAATGCCTAAGAAGATAAGAGAAATCATGTTTAGATACCGGGGAACACCGCTTCAAAATGGGAAAATCTCCTTCCGAACTCTTCTTGGGAAGACAGATTGGAATCCAGCTCGACGCCTTAAAACCGTCGAAAATTTCAATTGGGTCAACACCAAAGATATCGGTCAGAGAACTAAGTGAGGAAGACCGAGTTCAAGCCAGATATTATACGCAAAACAAGCCTGCGTGGAAACTGGGTACGATTACCGGTAAACTTGGTTGTCTCCATTACTTCGTAAAACTGGATAATGGATTTATTCTCAAACGCCACATTGACCAGCTCCATTCAACCAATGTTCAAAGTCCGCGTTCTACAGATAGCAAACAGCCTGTGGTCTTTTCAGGGAAAAATCAAGAAATTGATCCGCAGCTTCTCCCACATCAAACACATGAACGTGTCCACATCTCTGTATTGCCCAGAACTTCTACAACAGCAGAACCACCACAAACAACAGTTGAAGAGCCGTCCGCTCCAAATGAAGATGCTGAATCAACACCAACCAGGCGTACCTCTGGAAGGCAACGGAGACTGCCGTCCTACTATAGCGATTATATTCGTCACTGATTTCATGTCATTCAAATTATGTTCCTTTTTAAGTGAAGGAGAATTGTTATGACTAATGTACAACGTCATTGATGCACATACTATTGCCAGTATCAATCTGGCAAGGCCGTGTATAACACTTTGTTTTTGACATATGTTATTATTACATTTCATCCCGCTAACTTCATTCTTTTAGTTCATTCTACATTCTCCATTGTTAACTAATACCTTGTTGTAATTATCAGAATTAAAAAGATAATTAAAAAAAAAATAAATATAAATAGTTGGCTTAAAAGTCGTGCCTTCATCATTAATTCATACGGTCATCGTACAAAGGACAGAACAGAAATACTGATCTATTGGATTATCCAATCAAATTGTACGTCACATTTTTCAATAAAGAATCAGAATTGACTCACCAAACACTTGGGCTAATCAATTCTCAAGAAGCGAAACTCAGCCGCTTGTATAAAATTCTACTAGGTCACAGTAGAATTGCCGATAACATTAGATTATGTCATTTGACACTAACAACTATATTGAACAATTACCAAGTTCATAGCTCGAACGCAAGGAAGTCACTAGGTAATGCTCTGCTGCTGTAAGGTAAAACTGCAGTAGCTAGCGTAGAATTGCAGGTCTACAGGTTCAACGAATATTACAATAACAGTGCCATACATTACAACTACACTAATGTTCGCTTGACAATAGGGAGATCCCCACAGCGGGATTGAAGTTCGCCTAAGGTCATTGCTAGCAACAACAAATACAGGGTCATGTAGACAGTTGGAGTTACCCCGTTGGCGGCAGAATAAGTTGAGCCAAACACCGGAATTCTCGCAACAACGCTTTCAGCTGATAGTGCAATAAGATAGCTATATAAAAGCCGCAACACCCGATACTCGATCGCATTTCTTCCATGCTCTTTTTCTTCGGCCACATAGGGAGCAAGAACATGATTTTTTACCTTAAGCAAATTAACAGTAGCAATAGACACGAATTCCAGAGGAGCATTCAGCGACAGACTACGAAACACGTAGCCAAGACATTCTGCTTACGAGACAGTGAATAATTACATTAAAAAACTTACAGATTCGAGGGCTTCTGCATGTTCTAAATTAGTGGGGTTTTTCCATCGGCTCTCGTTGGAACTAAAGACCAGATCTGTAGAGAAGATTGGGGCTATCAATCGACGTTGCGACGCACAATAGTATAATGACTTGTAATTTAAAAGTAGTTTTATGTATTTTGTACTTGTAACTGTGGAAATCCTACGATGTCCATGTTTTCTGTGCACAACACCTGAAAATGACAAGTATTTGCGTGAAGAGCCCGCTCTGCAATGACCAGAGATATGCCACGACTTTAGAGATATCCTGTCTCGACAGGGCAAGCAAGTCTCTAGATTTCCTTCTATTAAGCTTCCGGCCACATTAGCCTGGTCTTTAAGCAATTAATCGCGTGCCCCCAAGACCCATTGGCGTCATCCCTACAGTTCCCCTCAATATCCCTATGTCCCGGAACCCATATAAGGCGTTCCCTGGAAACGGTACTGATATCATTTAGGGCTGCCCGGGCAGTCCTGAGCAACCTTTGATTTCACTGACACCGAGTTCATTGACTTGTTGACCGCCTGGGTATCCGAGTAGATATTTATAATATTCTTTGTTACGGCATGTCTACCTCCTTTATGGCTAGGACCTCTGGTTGATAGACATTGCAGTAGTCGGGGAGACGGAAAAAAGCTCCAGTCCCACTTCTTTTGAGAAAACTCCAAAGCCGACTCTATCGTCAAGTTTGGATCCGTCAGTGTAGAAATTCAGTTCCCCCTTCTCCATGGAATGAGTATTTGCCACTCTCTTCTAGACGGAATATATGGCTGGAAGTGCCTATCGAAGTTAAAATTAGATATAGAGTGGTCAATGTGTTGGATAAAACTACTCCTGGTATACACGATAGTCGAGTGACCAATCTGTCGATCATGCCATAACGCCGCACATTTCAGCCTTAGTGCTGATGCGGCGTCCACTTGTTTCCCTACCAGCTCTAATGTATGTAGGTTGAGTATCACTTCTAATGCTTTAGTTGGAGTGGTCCTTAAAGCACCAGAAATGCACAAAAAATCCGTTTTTTGGACCTTGCTCAGAAGCTTCAAATAGCTTTTTTTCTGAGTGACTGGCCAGCATACCAGTATTCCATATAGCAATATAGGTCTGACTACCGAAATGTACAGCCAGTGTATAATTCGTAGGGATAGACCCCACCTGAATCCGACCGCTTTTTTACATGTGTACAAAGCAATATTGGCCTTTCTAACTATTTCTTCAATATTCTTCCAGGTAAGCTTCCTATCTAGTACTAGTCCCAAATATTTGACTGTCTCCTTCATCGGAATTTCCACACTTTTGTATGTTAGCGGGGAGACATCAGGAGATCTATTTTTCTTGGAAAAGAGGATTAATTCCATTTTCTTGGGGTTTAGCCCTAATCCTCTTCTTCCCGTCCAACCAGTAAGCGTGGTCATGCTAGAGCGCAAAATATCCATAAGAGGGTTTGGATATTTCCCTCTAATCACAATTGCCAAATAGTCAGCATAGGCGATGACGGCAACCCCCCTCTTAAGGGCTGGCAGTAAGGAATTTCCCGGCAAATTCCAGAGCAGGGGGTAGAGAACTCCTTAAAGTATAGGTACCTAAGCTGGCAGTTACCTTTCTGCTGACGAGTATAGTCTCTATCAGCGCAACCACATTAGGATCAACGTCCAGAGCTTCGAACGCTCCCGTAATGGCCTCGCAGTTATGTTGTTAAAAGCAATAACTCTTGTTAACAACTATTACTATCCTAAAATTATATCCAAAAATAGTACTTATCTGGAGCCCTAGTCAGGTCCAAATCACTGGATACGAATTTGCCGATAAAGCTGCAAAAATAATAATTATAATGATATACAAACATATGCCAAATCAATTTTCCAGAAAATATAAACCCTTTTGTGGCTTCTCACTTAAAAATGGTATCAAAACCTCAAAGAAGACAAATCAAATATAAACAGCTTTTAAAGTTTCAGCACACAGACATTAATAGATTTGATCTAGTTACATTTTAGCGCCTCAGACTTGGGCATATCAGATTGACTCATTCCCACATCATAGACAACAACTCTACCTTTCCTCATTGTCAGCACTGCAACTCTTCAACTCAAATTACCATCTATCACTTTTTAACTGAATGTCCTCAGTTCGAAAACAACAGAAAATTAATCTTCTCCAACATCGACCCCCTGGTCCTTTCCCTACCCAATTTAGAATCCATAAAAAAGTAATATTTTTCCTTAAATCCTGCAACCTATATAACTTAAACTTATCTCTCCAACATATTTTAATAAGTATATGCAAATATAAATTTTGCCATAATTCCATTGTAAACATGTTTTAAGTCTTTATTCTCTCCAATGTAAATTTTCAACTTTTTATAAACCTTAAGATTTTGTCACCTCTCACTAATCAAGCCTCGGTGCTATTGCTTCATTGTATTAGCTTATAGTGTATAATCATAAGTTAATCAATACAAAATAAATAATAATAATAACAATTGTATTGCTGGCAAATTTTTTCCCCAATGGACGTAAACCAGAGAAAATGATAAATGAATCTTACTTATGCATTCACAGAATACAATTGTATTGCTGGCAATTTTTTCCCCACTGGACGTAAACAAACCCATTTTTCATTCCCCAATGCCCATAAAGAAACTGGTGAGTTTTGGAAAAAAGCACTATTTGTGGTTGTCGTTCGTTTATATTTTAATACTATTATTATCACTCCAAAAAGTACCAAATTCAATATGGTAAATAATTTTTCTGATTAATAATTTTGATCATTACTAATATTAGGTACTATATTCTAATCAGATAAATTTATTAAAACTATTGGTTAATTCCTATATTGATTTATAATTTTTTTGGATTTTTTATTCTTTTTAATGAACTTAATCCCAACAAAAGTACAAAAAATTAAAGAAAATATTTATATATTAAAAGAAAATATTTATTTTGTTGGAATTCTTCCATTAAACTAAAAAAGAATAATACCGAAAACACGTTTGTTCACTGTAAAGGTTTATTAGGAACTAAAAAATGTGAATGTATTTACAAAAAGTCGCTGAGGAGGTAGCGAACAAAAAAGAAAGCATACAACAAATATTAGTGTTGTACTTCTTAATGTGATCTTTACTTTAGACATTTTGACACTTCTCTTCAATTCTTATTATTTCTCAAAAAATTACATTAAAAAATAATGAATTTCATGGCTTTACTCCCAAATTATTAGTAAACTTCTCATGCTTAACGTCAGCAAGGTTCTTTGTTAATATGTCAGGAACCATATTTGCGGCACATAGTTAAGCGAAATCAGATCATCTTTGTAAACGTCTCGAATATGATGATACCGCACTGCTATGTGTTTACTTCGTGCGTGGTACAATGAATTTTTTACCAATTATTGCGAACTTTGATTATCGCCGTTAATACAAATCACACCTTGAACCTCTAAGCCCATTTCGGTCATCAACTTCTTTACAGAGCGCCGTGTGCTCAGCTTCTGTACTGCTGAGTGCCACGGAATGTTGTTTCTTTGATTTCAAGGAGAATACGTTTGAACCTATAAAGAAAACAAAAGATGAACCTATAAGACTTACGATCAGATGGATCATTTGCCCAATCTGCATCTACAAAACAATGCAGTGGCCCGTTTGTCTTCTTATAGTGAAAAACGTAGTCGCTGTTCTCGAAAAGATATCGCAACACATGCTTCGCTCCAGTCTCGTGTTCCCTATGTGGGTTCATATTTTGCTGTGCCAGCTTGCACAGAGTGCATGATGTAGGGTCTGGTCGTCAGTGCCAGATACATGAGTGATCCAATTAAAGATTGATACACGCTGCAATCAGGCTTAGCACATTCCTCACGTTGACAATCAATTTAGAATCCAACATCCAATGGAGTTTTTGCGTGACGACAGCATTCCATGTTGTATTCACGCAAAAGATTCTTTATGTATTGCTTATGGCCTAGTTTCACGCTACCAGTGTTACTGTTAAAAGTACGAATAATTTTGTTGTCTACTGTGTGTTAACATTACGAATAATTTTGTTGCCTACTGTTTATTTGCATCAGTTTATTTGCTCTATTGTTCTTACATATACGAGTATATACATACATACATACGAGTATGTGCAATTGTCTGTGATTTTATTATTTTTAAATATGTAAAACCATATACGAGGTGTGATCAAAAAATAACCGTTATTGTGTGATCAAAAAATAAAGTATTTATTTATTCATCAACAACTATCTTGTCCCCTTCAAAGTTATTCCCCTCAGATATAATACACTTTTTTCCAATCCTCGAAACACTTCTCAAACGCTTTTTTTGGTATCGCCAACAGCTCCTGTTTCGATTTTTCTTTTATCTCCTCAATCGTAGCAAAACGCTTTCCTTTCATCGGTGGCTTCAGTTTTGAAAAGAGGAAAAAGTCAGCGGGGGCCAAGTCCGGTGAATACGGTGGTTGAGGCATGATAACGGTTTTGTTTTTGGCCAAAAACAGCTCCTGAGCGATGTCCATGCGACGTTGTTTTTGCTCAAAATTTAGCAATTTTGGAACAATCTTCGCTGCCGCACGTTTCACTGCGTCAATGTTTTCATCGGTTGTTGACGTGCTCGGGCGACCAGGACGAGCATCGTCATTGACATCTTCGCGGCCTTCCTTAAACCGGTTATACCACAATTGAACTTGTGTTCTGCTCATAGTAGACTCGCCAAAGGCCAAAAGCCACAGTCAACATTTCAAATGTCCTTGCGCATTTAATTTAATTTTTTACACAAAACTGAATACAGTTTCTTTGATCCATTTTTTCGACTTAGTACAAAATCGATATATATATATATATATATATATATATATATATATATATATATAAATATATATATATATATATATATATATATATATATATATATATATATATATATAAATATATATATATATATATATATATATATATATATATATATATATATATATATAAATATATATATATATATATATATATATATATATATATATATATATATATATATATACATCTATAGATGTATATATAGAGATTATTGCACATACATTAATCGCATAAATTGTTATGAAAAAAACTTACCGGCACGTATCCGGCTCGAAGGACCAATTTGTTGATAGTTGTTTGTTTGCATATTTTGGGTTTGAAATTAATCTTTTTTTCGTTTCTTTTTAACTTATTACTTTTATTTATTAACTCAGTGATTTAAAAATAAATTTTTTTCTTGAGAAAAAGAAATTGTTGAATCCGAAATGAAATTCCAGTAAGCCAGAGATTATGTTATGTTGATAATTATTTTGGATGTGGACAACGTGGACTCGCCACGTTGGCGTGCTCAGCAGAATTTGCCGCACTGAGTAAGAAGATGGCTACGGCCCGGATACACGTACACTCATGGTTTTCACTTGTTTCTTGATGTGACATGAAAGGGGGAAATCTCTCCCAAAATATGCCTCAGTTTGAAATGAAAGACGCCATGGTGCCGCGAGCACCTGGTCGCAGCCACCTTTAGGAAAGGGTTCACGGCGTGAACACTATTCTTTGAAATATGTCATGTGCTCGCTCGCACCCGAATCCATGTACCATGTGTTTTCTTGGGTTATACTCGACTGTTACAAACGCATCTCCACGTGATGATTTTTCGCTGCCCATTTTGTTTGGACAATCACGCTTCCAATGCCTGAATTTTTTGCAAATAAAGCACTTGCCCTTTAAATTTTTTTTAAAGGCGTTGCCTACCCGCTTTGCCAGAAATACTTCTTGTTTGCAAGGCTGCACACCCAACCGGGATTCTTCCATACATAGCCGCGAAATAAGTGTTTTCAACGTTCTTTCATTTTTTGATGTCGCCCCCCATGAAGCACATAAGTGATTATATTGTTTCGGTAACGTCATCAAAATTTTAGTTATAAGCATATTATTATAAATCTGCTCACCAAGATCCTCCAGTTGTTTAGCTATTTTCTGTAACTTCGCAATGTGCATTGCGATACTGTCTCCTAGGTCTTTTACATATTGAAAAAATTGCTGTTGCAGCAGATGTATTGACGTCTCCGACTTCTGCTCATAGACACTTTCCAACGCCGAGTACATATCAGCCGCTGTATCACAGTTGATGACGTGCATCAGCGGCTCTTCATCCATCGAGACCACCAAAATTGTTTGCGCTTTAGCATCTTTCCATGCAATCAAATCCGCTCCTTCCACGACAGGCCTTACCTCAGCTCCATTAGCAATGTTCCAAAGGCCGCTTGCCTTCAACATCACCTTCATTTGAAACTTCCAGAGTGTCCAGCATTCATCGCCGACAAGTTTGCTGACCTTGATATCTTCCATTCCGCAAACAATTTTTTTATAACTTCTAATTTCCTTTTTTTAACTATAAGCGTGCTGGGCGCATAACCTGTTAAGTTTTAAATAAAAAAGAAACTTCTGTTCTCGATGAAGTAACAATTTAGAGTGAAACCTTTATTGAAAGTTATATATAAGAAAAGCAAATAGCGGAAAAAGGCATTATGTATACGCATATTAATATACTCGTACATCCAAACATACAATAATTCATTTGGTGGCTTCGCTTTGTGCGGAGTTTCTCAGTCGGGAACTAGCAGTTCTGCCACGCTAATTTGCGCATTAGTGCCGCTGCGTGTGCTTTTGGGCGAGTGTTTAAAGCTGTTGCCGTTTACGTCCTGTACACTAGGGGCAGCATTTGTTCTTTGCGTTTTTGCCGACAAGCTGAAGCACTGCCAAGGTCTCTGTTGCGTGTCGTTAATGCATGTGTTTGTGCATACGCAGTTAGCGGCATTTATTTTCCAATTGCTTGAATCTATCGTTCTGTGTTCCTAAGGTGGGTGTCGCTGTTTTCTTCTGTTTTCGACCGACCAGGGGATCCCAAACTTTTCTTAAGTTTTTTGATCACGGGGTGACGAGCATCCCACCACTTAAGCTACCCTATTGGTGACTCGGTGAGACGTTTGCTCGACCATTGGGCTCCACTCGTACTCTAACCAGTTGTGCGCGATGTTGACACTATACATAAACGCGGCGGATGCGTTGACCGCGTTTGTCAGCGGGTTCGAGAGACGGAAACCGGGGAGTCATTCTTGTATCTCGCTGGAAATCGACCAGAGGGAACTTGAGGCCCGGTGGGTAGCCATCCGAGAAGCGAAAGCCACGGTGACATGGAAGCACAGGGCATCAAGTTCGCAAAAGATGTGTTGGCCTTTATACGCCAACGATTCGAGGCGAGTTATGACACCTATCTCAGGGGTAAAATCGAGATGGCTGCATTCGCTCAAGCATTAGTGCCGCCCTCATCTGCTCAACCAGTACTCGAAACGTCAGCACCAGGACATATCATTCCGGTACCGCCCTTCGAGATAGAGCCTTTCGAGGGAAACTACGCAAAATGGCCCACGTTTCGCGATTTGTTTACCGCGCTCTACATCCACAACAATCGGTTGTCAAATGCGGAAAAGCACAACCATCTAAATGCTAAGATCCGGGGGGAAGCCAAGGAAATCGTGCTCAAATCACCCCTTACCGATTTAGGTTTTGGACAGGCGTGGGGAAATATGAAAGATCGGTATGAAAACAAACGCAGTGTGGAACCGGTAAAGCGGGAAGAAGGGATCGCGATTAAACGCTTACAACGTGAGATCAATAACTGTGCGGCGGGTATGTGGGTGTATGTGGGTGACGTAGTAGGGAGATATCTTCTTAGTATATTTATGTTCTGTGCGTCTGCCGGTGGAGACTCTTTCTTTATGGAAACAAGCCAGGGGGTTCGGACAGAAATTCCTACGTGGAGAGAATTACTTTTTTGATGCGACGCTTCTGTGCTCTCGAGGCAGTGTCCAATCTGCGCCCCACGGAATCGAGGCCGACCAGGGGGATGCAGCCGACTGCTCCGCGAACTCATCGAGTCCAGACCCATCAAACACGAATTGAAATCGACCAGTGTCGAATTTGTCATCGCCCAACCCACGCCGTGCGCAGTTGTCCTACATTTCAGGCAGCTAACGTGTCCACACGGTGGGGATTGACGCGAAGACATGGCTTGTGTGGGAACTGCCTGTCGCCCTCCCATAAGGTGACGGCTTGTCCCAGTAGTTAATAGTGTTTTCACTACCAGGAGAAGCATCACACCATGCTGCATTTGGACCCGCAAAGAAGTCGACCTAACAACAGCCAAACACGACCACCCGCACCAGGGGGAAACGTCATGATGCAGCAAGCCAGCCCAGCACCTCAAACCCACCTGATTTCATATCCAGCACCCACACAACGCAAGTCACACGCGCGGCAGTTGAGTCGAGACCCAGTCCAAGCCAGTGGTCAACTGTCTAATAGAGTACTGCTGGGTACCGCACCGCTCAGCGTCGAACACCGGGGAGTCAGTTATATGGATTCGGTATCTGAGGGGAATTTTATTTCTGACCGTCTCCAAAGGCGGCTCAAGCTGCCAGTGCGAACCGTGTATGCACAAGTGTCAGGGGTAAGCAATGTAGTAGCTGCTAATGTCACGAAAGTTTGCAAAATAGTTTTAAGCTCGCGTTACGACCCTTCAAAGCGGCTCCACGTGTCAGCCATGGTATTGCCGACCCTAACTGGGGAGTTGCCCCCTTTCAAACTGACTCAAGGCGAACACAAACAATTGGGGGGGGTCAACTTATCGGATCCACATGCCGGCCACTCCGCACAGGTCGATGTCCTATTAGGTGGGGACTTGGTACTGCTCGATGGGTTAAAAAGAAACATTGTGGGGTCTCTGCTCGCTCAAGAGACCATATTCGGCTGGATCCTCATGGGGCCAGTTCCGGAACGTAGAATCTTGGCCTTTGCCACGAGAGTTAAGATTGACGAATCTCATCCCCTCGATTCTCTTCGCAAACTGTTTTGGGAAATCGAGGAGACTCCTTCCGAAAGGAAGCGCACGCCGATAGACGAGGCATGCCTCAAATTGTACTCCCAGACGACCCGTCGGCAAGTCTCTGGGCCATATATTGTAGCTTTGCCTTTTAAAACTGATTTTTATCCTAGTCAATCCTCAGGTTCATCGCATCATATTGCACTCAAACAATTCGAACGCAATGAAATACGGCTGGGTAAACACCCAGAAACCAAACAATTATATGACGAAGTGATAGTGGAATACATGAAGCTCAGCCACATGGTCAAGGTCTCGCCTCCATCCATATCCCCGGTGCCTCACTATTACTTACCGCACCGCGCGGTGTACAAGCCAGAGAGCACCTCCACCAAGATCCGGGTGGTGTTCAACGCTTCGCTATCGACCACGAACACCATCAGTTTGAATGATGTGTTGCACAAAGGGCCAGTGTTGCAATCAGACCTGACCCGACTCATCATTCAGTGGCGTATGTTCAGGTATGTACTCAACGGAGACATACAAAAAATGTACCGCCAAATCTTGGTGGAACCTACCCAGATAGCGTACCAACGCATCCTCTTTCGGGAAAACCCGGTAGCTCCCATAGCGAATTTAGAGCTAAGAACGGTCACCTTTGGGTTGAATTGTGCTCCTTATCTCGCGATAAGGACACTCTTACAACTGGCAGATGACATAGGACACAGGCACTCACTGGCTTCACACGCGCTGCGCCACTCAATGTATGTTGACGATGCATTGATAGGCATGCACGATATTTCCACTCCGATCAAAATACGGAATGAATTGATAGATATCCTGTAATCGGCGGGGACTGCCAATCACGAGGCTATCCTGTCCGATTTTCCGCCGGATCACTTACTCTGAGAGATTTCTTCAAACTCGAGGACTCAACTAGCACCGTAGGCATTCGATGGAATGCCCGGCAGGACTATTTCTACTTCCATGTAGCAGGTTTGCCGACCACCACCATCTACACCAACCGAAAGGTGCTTTCGGTCATAGCACAACTTTTCGATCCAGCGGGATGACTCGCTCCCGTTGTTATTACCGCCAAAATCTAAATGCAAAAGACAGCGTACCAACGCATTCTCTTTCGAGAAAACCCGGCCGCCCCCATACCGGATTTCGAGCTAAAAACGGTCACCTTTAAGGTGAATTGTGTTCCTTATGGCAGACATTGGGCACGGGTACCCACTGGCTTCACACGTGCTGCGCCACTCAATGTACTTTGACGATGCCTTGATGGTGTTCACGCCGTGAACCCTTTCCTAAAGGTGGCTGCGACCAGGTGCTCGCGGCACCATGGCGTCTCTCATTTCAAACTGAGGCACACCAAGAAACGAGTGAAAACTATGAGTGTACGTGTATCCGGGCCGTAGCCATCTTTTTACTCAGTGCGGCAAATTCTGCTGAGCACGCCAACGTGGCGAGTCCACGTTGTCCACATCCAAAATAATTATCAACATAACATAATCTCTAGCTTACTGGAATTTCATTTCGGATTCAACAGTTTCTTTTTCTCAAGAAAAAAATTTATTTTTAAATCACTGAGTTAATAAATAAAAGTAATCAGTTAAAAAGAAACGAAAAAAGATTGATTTCAAACCCAAAATATACAAACAAACAACTATAAACAAATGGTTTGAAAATTGTGTTAAGTGAGAAAAACCTACAAATGTCAAAATTGCTGATGGTTCCATGGTGCAAGCATACGGTAGGGGCGACATTGTAGTGGAAGCTTATGATGGTAATGTGTGGAACGTGGAGTATTTAGCTGATGTATTTTATGTGCCCGCAATAAAATTAAATCTATTCTCTTCTAATGCTAGGATATGCGTTAAGGGCACATGGAAGCAATTGCAGTTTTGAGAAAAGTGGAAAAGTGTGGCTACAAGGTGCTCGTGGAGAAACAAAACTGTTTAAACTGCTTTTGAGGGTCAAGATTACAGCAGCAGAAGCAAATATTGTGGTGAAAGCAGAGGCGCTTCAATTGTGGCATGAGCGGTTGTGCCATCAATATAAGGAGAATGTGAAAAATATTCTTCGTCAACAAAATGTACCATTCAATGGTAGCGATTTCTTCTGTGAACCATGCGTTATGTGTAAGCATCATAGACTCCCATTCAACGAAAGCAAAAACAGAGCAAGTATGCCAGGAGAGCTTATCCACACAGATTTTTACGACCCTATGCAGGAGACTTCACATGGAAGTGCTGGAACGTTTTCTGGATCGAGTTGAAAATGAAACTGGAAAAAAGGTGTTGTGCATTAGATCGGATAATGGGCTAGAGTACGTTAATAAAGATATGATTGAAATATTTCGTAATCATCGGATCCTACATCAAAAATCTACGCCGTACACTCCATAGCATAATGGACGAGCCGAAAGGGACATGAGGACAGTCGTAGAAGCTGCAAGTTCGATGATACGCTTCGTACATGCGAAAGGCCTAATTTTAAAGTACTGGTGCGAGGCGGTTCAAAACGTGGTGTTTACTCTGAATCGAACTAGGAACAGTAAAGAGAATCTTACGCCGTTTGAGTTGTGGTTTCAAAAAAACCTGATATTTCGCTGTTAAGAGTTTTCGGCTCTGTTGCGTACGTACATATCCCACAGGAAAAACGAAAAAATTTAATGTTAAGTCAAAGAGAGGTGTGTCGTAGGATAGGAGGAAAACTGTAAGGGCTATCGGATTTGGCTGCCCCAAGAGAGAAAGATAAAAATCTCTAGAGACGTCATCATCACAGAGGTAAGTGCTGACACAATTTTTACTCATCAACATGAAGCGGAAATATTATGAAATACCTAAAATCGAAATTCAAAAATGTAAACCGAACTCCAAAGACAATTCAAGTGATGAAGTTGTGATACTGACTCCAATGATGCGAAGGAGAATGATGAGCAAGCAGTCTGGCGATACAACACACGGTCTAAGAGCAGAGAGGCAGCTAACGCGGTTCTCCATTACGCCTTCCTAGCTGACACTGATGCGCCTGCAACCTTTCAACAAGAGAACGAAGAGATTAAGTCACTAATTAGTAACAGAACTTAGGACTTGGTGTGTTTACCGCATTACAAGACGGCTATTTCAAATAAATGGGTTTACAAAGTAAAGCGAAATGAGAAAGGAGATATCGATTGATTTAAAGTGCGATTAGTGGCACGCGGTTTCACACAAAAATTCGGCACTGACAACGAAGAAACTTTTAGTCCTGTTGCCAAGTTCACATCAATTCACATAATTTTGGCACTGTCCAATGAACTTGGATTGACTATAAAGCAATTTGATGTCAAAACAGCATTCCTGTACGGTACTCTCGAAGAGGAAACTTATATGCACCAGCCTATTCGATATGAAGATGGCACCAACAAGGTATGTAAGCTGAATAAAAGTCTTTACGGATCGAAACGAGCGTCGAGGTGCTGGAATCGCAAATTCACACTTATGTTGGAGACTTTTAATCTTAATGCTAGTACTGCGGATCCCTGCGTTTTTATTGGCAGCATTAATAAAGAAAAAATAATACTTGCAATTTATATTGATGACGGTATCATTGCAGCTGAATCAACCGTCGCTCTTGAGGAGCTTATAAATCATCTGAAAATTGAATTTGAAATTAAGCTGCTGGACTCGCTATACTACCTAGGTATGGAGATTTTACCACAACCAGACAAAATTATAATTCGGCAAGAGGCATATGCTAGAAAAGTGTTGGAGAGATTTAGTATGTTAGACGCGAAGCCTGTGAGTACACCTGCAGAAGGTGTACCACCAACTACAAAAGATGAAACACAACCAAAATATCCTTATCGCGAAGCAGTGGGATCACTGATGTATCTATCCATGGTAACTAGACCAGACCTTGCATATGCGGTATCCTACTACCTTAATGAAGGTATATATTTCAAAAATTCAGACTATGCTGGAGATTTTGGTACCAGGACTGGAGGTTACGCTATAATATTTTGTGGAGGTCCAATCTCGTGGTCCTTAAAAATACAAACAACTGTTGCGCTCTCAACAACTGAGGCTGAATATATGGCAGCATGTGAAGGTGTTAAGGAGCTGATTAGGGGCAGGCGTTTATTAAGCGATTTGTCTAGTGATTCTGCAACACCAGAACTACGTTTGGACAATCAGAGTGCTATAAAATAGGTCAAAAACCCCCAATATCACAAGCGGACCAAGCATATTGAAGTTAAATATCATTTCATCCGAGAGGTATATGAGAAAGGCGGCTTTACTCTTAAGTATGTATCAACGAGCGAACAGCTGGCAGATGTTTTCACAAAACCTCTAAAAAAACGAAATTCAATAAATTAAAGGCACTATTAAATATTCATTAAATGTGAAAGTGCAAATAATCTGATCAATAAAAGTGGAAGTGTTAACAGTACGAAAAATTTTGTTGTCACTGTGTATTAACAGTACGAATAATTTTGTTGCCTACTGTTTATTTGCATCAGTTTAGTTGCTCTCTTGTTCTTACATATTTATACATACATACATATATTCATATGCGTATACCTAATGTCTTTTTCCGCTATTTGATTTCCTTAGATATAACTTTCAATAAAGGTTTCACTCTAAATTGTTACTTCATCGAAAACAGAAACTTCTTTTTTATTTAAAACTTAACAGTTACCATCTCGTTCAATCTAAATTCCAGGAAAATGGCTTAGCTGTCCCTTATCAGAAACTTTAAAATGTTGACTTATTTGCAGCTTAAAGGCCGGTTTTCATATAACGGGCGTAGAAAAAACGCTTTTTCATTCACACTAAGCGACCGCAGCAGAGATTGAAATTTTTTTAAATATATTTGTTTTTATTTTTTAATAAGGAGAATTGGGATGTAAAAAATCCAAATACAAGTACTCACATTGGTACCGAATCCAATTGGTACCTGCACTAAAACAAGAAAAAATACATTATTGAAAGGTACTTTAACACATACTATATGTGAAAGTTTAGTAGTACTTTATTTCTCTGATTTACAAACGAATGAATTCGAATAGAAAATCATAATACAAGAGGCAATGGCACTGGGTGAACAAAGACATTCGACACTTATATACAACGGAATATAGGGTGTTTTTTTTAGACGTCTGGTTTTCAAACAGAAATAAATCGCATATAATTTAATGTTATGGCCAAGAATTTAGCTTTATTATAAAGATAAGGGTTTGCCATTATGTTTTAAAAATGATTTCGGGCAAGTGGCCGCCGCGGCTGGCTCGAATAAATTCCAGCCGAGAAGCCCAATTTTCGCCCACTTTTTGCAGCAATTGGGGCCGTATGTCAGAAATAACGCGCCGAATATTCTCTTCCAAGGCGTCAATCGTCTCGGGCTTATCTGCATAGACAAGCGATGCCACATAACCCCACATAAATAGTCCAGCGGTGTTAAATCGCACGATCTTGGAGGCCACGCCACAGGCCCACGACGCGAGATAATGCGGTCACCAAAAGTTTTCTTCAATGAATTGATGGTTTCGTTGGCTGTATGGCATGTAGCGCCGTCTTGTTGGAACCAAAGGTCGTCCACATCAACATCCTCCAATTCAGGCACGAAAAAGTAATTAATCATGGCTCTATAGCGTTCCCCATTGACTGTAAAAATATGGCCGGTTTCATTTTTGAAGAAACCAATGATTCCCTCTGCCCATAGAGCACACCAAACAGTGACTTTTTGGGGATGTAACGGCGTCTCAACAATGGCTTGTGGATTATCGTCACTCCAAATGCGACAATTTTGCTTATTAACGTACCCATTCAACCAAAAGTGAGCTTCATCGCTGAACAAAATTTTCTTGTGAAAATCGGGATCGGTGGCCATCTCGTTTTGGACCCATTCACCGAACGTGAGACACGCTTGATGGTCGTTTGGCTTCAATTCTGTGAAATGGCAAACCAAACTGAGCATAAATCAAGTGACAGGTGTCAAAAAGACCAACTCCGAAAAAAGTTTTGCCAGATTGAAAACCACACATCTAAAAAAAACACCCTTTATAACTGCTTTGATACGCATGGCTTCAGTATATGTGATGTCGTTATATACACACTCACTTCATAGCAACGTAGCAATATTAGAATGCATCGCAATACTTTCATAAAATGAACGAGAGAAAAAAATATAAAATTTTACGAAATCAAATTCAAGTATCCCAGAATTACCATAAATATATTTTCACATATATAAAAGTCCATATGTGACATATTTACTTTGTCATTTAAAAATTTGCCTAAGCGACATACATTATTAATAATTTTTGCAATAAGAAACCAAATACCTAAACAACGGGTACAAAATAATATCTGAAACAAATTCACATCACTTGATACGCACACAATGCGACATACGAGATTCTGTCGCTCCGAAACGACGCTCGCAACGCTACCAGGGGCAACTAAAATTTTGAAGCCCGACAACGCGCCGCCGACGCTAGCTGCAAAACGCTATGTGTAAATGGCTCCATTTGATTACATGGAAACTATCGAAGCGACAGTTTTTTCTGCGGCTAGCGTTTTGCTGCCTGGCGTTTTTACGCTATATGTAAATCGGTCTTAATATTGTTGAGATCAGCTTCATCTGAACATGCGATTATTAAATCGTCAACGTATACAGCTACATAGTTCAGCTTGTTGTGGTTTCTGACATAAAGTCAGAGTTCACTTGAGCAAGCAGTAAATCAAATAACTTTAATACCTTTTTGGGGTTATTAGGATCTTTAAAACACTCAGGTTGCAACATAACGACGTCGTCGTGAAGATCACCGTTAAGGTACGCGGTTGACACATCCATTTGATGCATGTAATGGCTATTAACACTCTAATGCTACTATAGCGAATGACAGGTGAAAACGTTTCCGTATAAAAAGCACCATTATGAAACGGGATCTGCCGTCGATGTTTGTAACAAACTACTTAGAGCCTCCAATAGAGTTGTCATTCATTGGCCCGCACACGGCGCTGTGTATTAGCTGTAATAAATCTTCAGATCTATTATCAGATTTCAACGGAAATTTCTTAACGCAATTTTTGTTCTTCAAACATGTAATATTTTTCGCACAATTATTTAAATCAAGTCCATGTACCATGTTTTTCGCTGCAATGTCATTAAGGCTTTCGAAATTCAAATGTCCGTATCGATTGGGCCATTTGAGTGCGTTTTCTTTGTTGTCGAGCATAGCATAAACCACTTTATTTTTTAATTGCATTACATATAAATCGTTTTTACATACCGCTTTTTCCACCAATTCGCCGTTATTCGTTTTTAATTTTGCAATGTTATTGTCAAATTCCATTTTAATTCCTGCTTTTGTTCCTTTAGCCACATACACGAAATTTGCATTCAGCTTAGGAACATATAAAACTTTTTTAGCGTAATTTTGCGATCTGTTATTTTTAATTCGATTTGTTCTTTCCCTTCTGCCTGTATGCTGTGCTCGCCTGCTAACATGATATGTTCTTTGTGCTCTTCAATTTTGACAAACAAATTTCTTTCGCTACTCATATGTGTCGTCGCTGTCCAAACATCATGAAGATTTGCTCAACGTACGTGTATGTGTATCCGAAGCTGCTAACGACACAAATGCTAACGGCTTGGATTTTTCTTTTTTGTTTCTTTACATTTATCAGCGAAGTGCCCGTGTTTATTATTATAATTATTAATTCCATGACAGTTGACACAATAAAAGTATACTTATGCTAACAAAGTTAACTAAAAGACATAATTATAAAAGAGTCAAATATCGCTCCTAGTCGGAGCATAGGGCGGTCACAAAAGCTCTCCAACGGTTTCTATCAGCAGCCAGGTGTTTTATTTCGTTCCAGGTGGTTCTGTGGTGACTTTCGGCGTGGGTAGTGCGTACCCATGTTTGTCGTGGGCGTCCTGATTTCCGACTACCATGTGGGTTCCATTGAAAGGACATCTTTGCAATGTTGGTGTCTTCTCTACGCAGAATGTGTCCTATCCAGCTCCACTTGCGTCTTTTAACTTGTGTGTCAATAGGCTCGCTATTGGTGAGGCGCCACAGGTCTTCGTTCATGATCGTTGTCGGCCAGAAAATGCAGCAGATTCTTCGTAGACATTTGTTGACAAAAGTTTGAAGTTGTCGAGTTATTTGTTCTGAGACCAAACATGTTTCAGACCCATACAACAGAACAGGTTTTATGCTGGTGTTAAATATTCGTATTTTTGTGCGCAGCGATATCACACGAGAACGCCAAATTCGATCTAAATTCCGGAATGCAGACCGTGCTTTGTTTATGCGTGCTGCCACATCTGATGTTGCACCCCCATATTTTGTTATGTAGCTACCAAGGTAGCAGAAGCTGTCAACGTCCTCAATGTTGATGGTGGAGTTATCATTTGTCAGTACATTGAGTGGAGATGTATTTGCAGTTTGCAGTCGCAAAAGTTTAGTTTTGGAGAAGTTGATTTTGAGGCCAGCTGCATGAGCGTTTACGGCTAGTTGGCGTATTCTTCACGAGGAGCCTGCTAGCGTGTGCGTCATGAAACAGATGTCATCAGCGTAGTCCAAATCGCTGAGCTTTTGGTTTAATCTCCACTGCAACCCCTCCTCCGTCTCCGCATTAGTACGCCTAAGGACATCATCCAAGACCACTATAAACAACAGTGGTGACAGAACGCACCCCTGCCTAACGCCTCTGTTTATATTAAAGTTGGCACTATTTTTACCTTTATAACGCACACTAAGGTTCGCGTCTTTATATAGGGCCTTATTGAGTACGATGATCTTGTCCGGAACTCCGCAATTTTGTAGAGAGCGCCATATTGCGTCTCTGTTAACCGTGTCAAACGCACGTTCGAAGTCCACGAAAAGGAGAAATAGTGGCGATCTCCATTCGACAGATTGCTCCACAATTATGCGTAAAGTGTTGATGTGTTCCACGCAAGATCGGTTTGGTCTGAACCCACTTTGTTCACGCCGTAACTGGCTATTGAGTACACCTGACACTCTATCTAAGATGATAAGAGCTAGGATTTTCAGGATGGAGTTGAGAAGAGTTATGCCCCTCCAATTTTTACATTGGCTGAGATCTCCTTTTTTTGGAATAGTGATTATGATTCCCTCTTTCCAGTCAGTGGGGATGGTGTTAGTCACCCAGATGTTATGCATGATAGGGTAGAGTGCGTGAGAGATTATATTAGCGCCATACTTCAAGAGTTCAGCAGGAAGTTCGTCAGGTCCAGCAGCTTTGTTGAATTTTAGCTTATGGATTGCTAGGCTGATTTCGTCTGTGCTGGGCGGGTCGACAGGGATGTTTCTGTTGGGGTTTCTTCTTCGCTGTTCAGCAAAGAAGGGCGCAGTGATGTTTTCCGCTTCTACGCTATTGTCCACGAAAAATTCTCTCCAGCGCGCGAGTTGATGTTCGTCAGAGGTTACGATGCTACCGTCACTAGCCTTGATAGGCGGTATGTTAGGTTTCGTATTAGTAAATTTTTTTATGGCTGCATATCCGCCCCGCAAGTTGTTACAGTTTGCTGATCGCTCTGCTTCACCAGCAATGTTCTCCACATATGTCCTTTTATCAGTCCTTACAGAATTTTTGACCTGCCGATGCATAGCATTGTACGCGCTGACAAAGCTGTTGTGGTCGGATAATGAAGCAGTGTTTACTTTGGTTTTCATCCTTCTACGTTCTTCGATATATTGCCAGGTGGTGTTGCTTATCCATGGCTTTCTTTTGCGATGTTGGAGGCCAACTGTTTCTTCCGCAGCTTGTGTGCAGGCTTTTTGAATTTGTTGCCAGGACGGTCCATGTTCGTAGAGTGCAATGGTAGTAGACATTGTGCCCTGGTAAAGTTGGAGCGTTGCAGGGTTTTTGAAGTTTTCCAGATTAAAGGTCATCTTTCGCTTCTGTTGCTTCCTGATGCCTTCGGGGCGTAAGCGGAGTTGGCATACAACTAGGTTATGGTCGCTGAATACGTCCGCACCTCTGCGTGTGCGCACATTAGGGAGGGAGTTGTGAAACCGTCTGCTTATTAAAACATTGTCGATTTGGTTGCGAGTTCGGCCATCGGGAGAATTCCATGTGTATTTATGGATATCTAGATGGGGGAATTTAGTGCCACCGATGAAGAGATTGTGGTTGGAGCAAAGTTCAATCAATCGCTCTCCATTATTATTTCTACCTGAGGCTAAGGCTAAGTAAATTTTTCATTAGAGCGATACGCCACAATTTGTGAAATTCGTCCAAGTTACTGGGTGCCGCGTCTAAGGAACTTGTTGCGCAGTGTCGAATTGCCTGCTGTAATGTATGCCGTTTGAATTATGCCAGCGCCGTGGCACCATTGATGGGACCGCTTCCGGTCGATAGGCTTACTCCGCATATAAAGCCGTTTAGCTATACGGGTCTGGACTACTTCGGCCCGATACCAACTCATGCATAGTCGCCATACGCAACTTTAGAAATCGACATGGCATTCCAAAACGCATGAGGTCCGATAATGGGAAAAATTTTGTCGGTGTCGACGCGGAAGCAAAACGATTCAGCGAGGTCTTTGACTGTGTCCGTTTGCAGAATGAGCTGTCGCAGAAAGGTGTTGAATGGATTTTTAATTCGCCCTTCAACCCCGCCGAAGGAGGCGCTTGGGAGTGCTTGGTGCAGTGCGTCAAACGCGTCCTACGCCAAACATTAAAAGAAGTATATGACGGAACAAAGATTACAAGTGAATGAAGCAACCAGATTAAGAGTATCGCGATTACGTTCAGCACAAACTACTGAACATCAGAATGAACGCCGGACATTAATGAGAAACAAAATCAAGCCAACATAGAACAGATGCAAATCGCAATTTATATCAACTCACAAAGAGAGAACGTATGCAGGCAGCCGTATACATTGTCATCTTTTAATCTTATCGCATTCAAGAAGCGATTCAAGAAAATAAAAAGAAACTAAGAAATGTAATCCTTGGTAGTTGCTTTCAACAATTATTGTTGAAACTTGAGGTGGGAATCACACTTAGTCTCAGTACTCTTAAGTTTAGCTTCAAGCTTAAATAATAAGTTAGTCTGTAAATGATCGTGTTAGTGACCGCTTCGACAATAAATAAAATTAAGTTTAGCTTCAAGCTTAAATAATAAGTTAGTCTGTAAATGATCGTGTTAGTGACCGCTTCAACAATAAATAAAATCAAGCTAACCCGGCAACGTTGTTTTGCATATATTTTTTTAAAAATAAATGTTAAATGAAGATTATTTTTGTAACGAATTTATTGACAAGACAAATTACAACAGTAGTTGCAATTGCGTATGTGGTTATGCCACCGTAATAATTTTTCAGAAGAAGACGAAGAATTATTGAAACATTTTTTTGGCAGATCTTATAGCTATTTCGGACACGCCACTTGTCCTCATCAGAGATCTTTCAATGAAAGGCAATTTTTCCCCCAAGCATTTTTTTATATTATCTCAGAAATCAACAGCACACCAATTATGAACCCTCCCAGGAATCGAACCTGGGTCTACAGCTGTTGTAATCTGTCCATCCAGACAACTTCGCTAACAGCAGGTGGTGAACTGACTGATCAAATTCTGTTCATGTTCTGTCTCATTCCACCACACACTCTAATCAACTCTGTCTCATTATTACCCCTCTTTTGTTACATTAGATCTCTCTCTCTCTGTCCCTCCACTTTAAGCCCTTGTGTTTGCCAATTTAAGCGCTCAAGCTCCTTCTTGAACTGCTCCAATCTCAGTTTTTCAAATTTAATCATTGTTTATCACAGATACACAATCCCACCATCTGACACCAATTGTTACGAAATTGCCCTCTTGACAATTTACTCTGTTACAAAATTGCCCTCCTGGCAATTTCTCTAACTCTCTGTACTCGGACTCGTTCCACTGGATTGTGTAGTAATCAAACAATCGTTGGTTAAATTAAAATAATTAGCTTTATTTAACTATTGCAATTTACACATTTAATATTAGGCTTAAACACTTCTTTACAATTTGTACTTTATTTCACAAACCATTAGTCACTTTATTTAATAATGAATTTCATCACTTTACACAATTACAAATACTGCTAATACTGCTGCTTCGATTATATATATATATATATATATATATATATATATATATATATATATATATATATATATATATATATATATATATGTATATATATATATATATATATATTTTTTTTTTTTTTTTTTTCTTAAATTTTTATTTTTTATTATTCTTGAATTTTTATTTTGTTAAAAATTTCTGTGCTCATTTTAACATTTGCTGATGTGAAATTTACTGATTTCACATTTGCTGGTGTAATATTTATATCAAAACGCAAAAATTAAATTTATTTTTAAATAATGAATTGGAACCGAACACACAAACAGTTAACCTCATATCGCTTTATGAGCAAAATCCATTGCTTTATAATACGAGTCCGAAGCGTTAGCATTATTTAATAATATTAAAATACAAATACTTTCTTTCTCAATATCACTCATTTTTAAATGAATTATTAATTTTCTTCTGCTATCGATTTATGTTGCTAAAAGGAAAACAAAAATATTCTGACAACTTGCAAATGTCAAAATGATTCGGCGGTGTTCAGAAAAGATTTTAGTACACATAATAAGTCGGCTCTCTGAGGCTATTGTGAACATGGTACTGTCTTAGACCTCTTAGATTCGCTTACGAAGAGAATAATAGCTGTGTTTCTTTCAACACGAGTCTGAATAAAACGCTCGCTTATCCATACATATGGACCGCTTAGTTAAGACAAGGTGCTTGTATGCGATCCAAAAATGTATTTTTGTCATTATTTTGTAATTTTTCGGTATTTGTCGGCATGAATTGTTCGAAATAATGCTTCAGAGAATTACGAGGAATCCTTTCCTAACCTACACCAATTGCTTCTCGCGAATAATATTTTCTTCCTCGTCTTCCCTTTCCGATGATGACAACTCCAGCAGCGATATCAACACATTAATAATTATACTATTTATTGATCTGGCTGTGTTCACACAAACATCATCAACTTCTTGCGGGATAGGAGAAGATGAATCTAAAATGAAAATCCAAGCATGCTTGTATGAGTATGAAATATTTTATAGAAACAGAAGTAACTTCGATGGTCTCAATCTGCGATTCCCCCGCCACATGTCCCATGATGTTTGGTTCGAATGATTGAAATCAACTAATACAACTTAATTAAATTGTTATCTACTTACTTCTTCCATCGTTAATTCGCTTATATTTATTATTTTACGTTGATTTACTTTAGAAATATATTTTTAATTTACAGAATATACAATCTTATGTTTTTCAATCATATGTATTTTTGATTGCAAATTCTAACACTGCGGCCACACGTGCCAGTAACTGGCTGCCAGTTGAGAATAGGTAGGTAGGTAGGAGTGGCCGCCCAGTTTGCCAAAAGCACACTTGAGCACACATAATGGCCCATTGTGATACCACGGTGTGGCGCCGTTCAAGCACTGACTAAAAAGGTTCCCATACTTGGGATGGTGATAGTCAGCGCAAGGACAGCGCCTGGAAAGGCACGACTCCCCCGTCATGTTTCAGGAAACCATCCTGATACTTTGATAAACCTGGCTATGTCCCTAATATTAATGGATGACAGCTCTGTCAGGCTTGTAAGAAATGGGGCACCAAAGGTGCGAATTCTTCTTCTGCTCAAGGATGGGCAGTGGCATAAGAGGTGGAAAACCGTCTCGTCCTCCCCCTCGAAGCCACAGCCTCGGCAAAAGTCATTTGAGGGTAGGCCCAGTCTTTCTGCGTGCTGTCCCATTATGCAGTGGCCGGTCAAAACCGACACAGTTGTCGACAGTGATACGCGATCAAGCCGAAGAAGTTGATTGGTTCTGTTTTTGTCCATGCTTGCCCAAGTTAGTCTAGCCGTGTGGCAGGATTCCTCGTTAGCCCAGGATTTGTAGGCGTCAGCCAGATATTTCCGTTTGACTTCGAGCTTGGCTATTGCCAGTGGAATGCCGATGTTTACAGAGGGGTGAATGTCGTGCATTAGCGTGCCTGCCTTGGCAAGCTCGTCCGCCTCGCAGTTTCCCGGGATTTCGCTGTGTCCGGGAACCCAGACTAGGTGCACCCGAGAGTAACTTGCGAGCTGATTTAAAGATGTTCGACATTCATGAACTAGTCTTGATGTGGCCATGGAGCCAAAAAGAGATTTAATGGCGGCCTGGCTGTCTGAGAAGATAGATACGTCAACTGCGCCGATATCACTACTCAGCATCCATTTGGCTGCGTGGTAAATGGCCATGAAAAACGCTGCAATGGTCTGGGAGACGTAGGGAGATGTTTAAGTCCAGCTTGTCGGAATAAATACCGCTGCCGACTCTACCTCCAAGCTTGGAACCGTCGGTGTAGATTTCGACTGTTTCACCGACGATTCGGTTTTCTGAGGTCCAGTCGCTTCGACTTGGAATAGTGAGGTCGAATTCCCTGTTCAAATCGGGATAGACCGACATATAATCTATAAAGTTGGGGACAGGTGGGTCCTGATTCAGAATTGAAGCATGGCCTGTCAGGGTTATGCGCCAGTGCGAAAGAGCATTAAGTCTAATCGCTGTCACCTTGGCTTGTTGCTTAACCAGGATCCCCGAGGGGAGCCAGTGCAGCATGGCAAAAAGGGCTTTCGTAGGTGTGCTACGAAGAGCGCCAGTGATCAGTAGAGCAATGGATCTTCTGATTTTATCAAGGGGTTTGATATTACAGGCTTTTTCAAGAGCTTGCCACCAGAAGACCGACCCGTATAACAGGTTTGGTTCAACGATGGCCGTGTAGAGCCAGAGCACGACTCGAGGACGAAGTCCCCATCGTGCATCAACTGCTCTTTTACAGCAGTATATAGCGCATGTTGCCTTACGTGCCCTCTCAGCTAGATTGGCTTTCCAATTAAGCTTTGGGTCGAGAATCAGGCCTAAGTACTTAACGTGTGTGCTCAAAGAGAGCGGAGTGCCGTTTAGACTAGGCATTGTAAACTTTGGAATTTTGTACTTCCTAGTGAAAAGCATAGTCTCGGTTTTGGATGGGTTAACCCCAAGTTCGAATTCGCGACACCAGTTCGACACAATAGAGAGTGAATAGTTAAGTTTTTCGGAAAGTGTTTGTGGGAATTTGCCGGATGCCGCGATTGCTATGTCGTCCGCATAGGCTATCACTTTGCATCCAGTAGATTCCAATCTCACCAGTAGTGTGTTAACTGCCAGGTTCCAGAGGAGGGGTGATAAAACACCCCCTTGTGGCGTGCCCCTGTTAACCACCCTCCTGGATTGGGCACTGCCGATCGTGGAAGTGATGATCCTAGATTTTAGTAGAAGCTCTATATATTTAAGAAGACCTGAATTCAGGTTAAGATTATAGAGTGCGGAGATGACAGCATTGGGGCATACATTGTTGAATGCTCCCTCGATGTCCAGAAATATGGCAAGTGTGAATTCCTTGTACGCCAAGGATTTGTCAACTTGAGAAATGAGAGAATGAAGTGCTGTTTCAACCGATTTGCTTTTAGAGTAAGCGTGTTGAGATACAGAGAGAAGAGAAGGGTTGATCGATGTCCTGATATGTAGGTCAAGAGCTCTTTCTAGAACCTTAAGAAGAAAGGATGTTAGACTTATGGGTCTGTAATCCTTAGGTTTGGTGTGCGAGGCCTTCCCAACTTTTGGTATGAAGACGACCCGAGCCGTGCGCCAGCGTAAGGGAATGTATTGCAGTCTGAGGCTTGCATTATATATTTGAAGCAGCCATGGAAGGATAATCTCTTCCCCATTTTGGATATCGGCAGGAATGATGCCGTCCGGTCCGGGGGACTTGTATGGCTTAAAGGTTTGAATGGACCATTCAAGGTGACTTTTTGTCACTTGGAATGTGGGGAGGGTATCATGCGAAACCTGCTCCACCTGGTAGAGTGCTTGATCCCCTGAGGCTAAACTCCCTGGGAAGTGGGTGTCTAGCAGGATATCAAGGGTTTCGGCGCTTGAGTGAGTCCAGCTGCCATCTGGTTTTTGGATACAGTCACGGGCTTTGTTAGAGGAGTGGAGAATTTTACGAAGACGGCTAGCCTCGGACGTCGATTCAATGCTTTCGCAAAATTCCCTCCATGACGCTCGTTTCCCTCGCCTAATGGCGTATTTCAACTCTTTTTGTTTATTTTTGAAAGGGGCCCACTCAGCAGTAACTTTAGCTTTGTTGAAAAGCATTCTACAAGTTTTGCGAAGACTTGCAATTTCCGAGTTCCACCACGGAGGCTTAGGTTTGCCCCGTGGTTCGGGAGGGATGCAAGAAATATGAGTGGCTTTTTTAAAAGCTGTGGACAGATCGTCGACCGCCCGATCAATGTCGGGACAGTTGTGGATAATAGGGGGAGTCGTTGCTAAGCATGACCCCAGTTTGAGCCGGAAAAGAAGCCAGTTCGTGTTTTTTCTATTGACAGGTTTAAGAGATTCTGTATTGCCTGTAGTCTCCCTCAAGTCAATGTCAAAGGTGATATAGCAGTGGTCCGAAAAGGAGCATTCCTGTGAGACGAACCAATTGCTTATCATGTTCGAGTAGTTATCGCTGACGAGGGTGATGTCAAGCACTTCCTTCCTTACGGATGTAAGGAAGGTCGGCTCATTTCCCCGGTTAGCAATGCCTAAGTTATTTGAAATGATAAACTCGAAAAGACACTCACCTTGATCATTTGTGCCGGAGCTGCCACATATTTCGTGATGGGCATTGGCATCGGCGCCGATAATTACCGGAATCTGTTTCTGGTGGGCTACAGCAACCATTTGCTTCAGTATGTTTGGTGGCGGGGAGTCGCCATAGTCATGAGCCATGTAGTTCGAGGAGATCCAGAAAGTCCGTGGACCCATTTCAATGACAATGGCAACATTGTCTTTGTCACTGAATCTAGGGAGTAAAAGAGCGTTAACGCTGTTTTTTACCAGAATGCAGGATCTTGGTTTACCTTGATCCTCGATATTTACCATACGATATCCGTATGCATTGAGTCCAAAAACCCGGTCATTTATGACCCAAGGTTCTTGGACGAGAATGAGCTCCTCCCCTATATCCGAGAGGCGGAGAAGCAGGGCTGCCGAGGCAGTTTTCGAATGCTGAAGGTTAATCTGTAGTACCTTCAGCATTGTCTGGAAGATTGATTATAGTGGAATTCAACTCCTCCTCTTCGGACATTGGAGATATGTATCCACCAGCCGCATCCGTATCCATGTGGTCGAAGAATTCTCCGACCAGTTCGGAAGTTGAGAAGCGGCTGCTTCTGGTTGTAACGGAGCACATACTCTCATTGTCACTACCCGACAAAGGGGTGAGAGCCGGGCCCGAGCAGCTAGGCTCTTTGGCAGTGGCTTGTGGGACAGCACCAGCTGGGGGAGGCTGTTGGGGGGCTTGGGCATCGCACTTGTAGATGCGGAGAGTGATGGCTCCAAAGCCATAATTAATCACCCCCTCGCGGGAGTTGATGGGAACAAGGGATTGCTCGTTCAAAATGATGGTGACCTCACGCAAAGTGCCTTTGGGGTCACCAACTTTCGCGACCTTCCAGCCATCGGTGGGAAGATCGGTGTTGCTGAGCTTGAGGATCTTTAAGATTACCTCGGGCTCAGAGGGCTCGGCAGGAAGCCATGTTTTGGAGCGAGGGCGTTGGGGAACCTGGTCCAAAGGTACAGCGTTGAGCTGTGCACCCGGCCATATCTCACCTACTCTATTGATCGCTACCTTGTATAGATCCGCCGAGCGTTGGTCCGAGCAAGATATGATCTTAATATGTCCTTGATACCACCCTGCGTCACGGCAGCTGGGTGAAGGACCAGGGTTGAGGGACATAACCTCAACGAAAATTGGTAACAGTGCCATTTCGACCTGTCTCCAATTGGCAGGAGTAATGGTCCCATCGGCATTGGCAGAGTCGACCACAGCCCATGTGAGGCTCTCTTTCACAATCTCACTAAGCGGTTTGGAGAGCTTAGGCTTGGGAGTAGCCAGCCTTACGCGCTTAGGGATGCTTTGGGTGGATTGGCCCGGGCGATCGGCTGATCTCTGCCTCTTGGGGTTACCGGCTGCTTGTGCAGTGGAGGAGTGGACACGCACATCAGCGTGTGCTTTTGCCCACTCAAGCTTGCCCTTGTCGTATTCTGACAGTTGAGATGGTTCCGAAGCGTTGAGCCTCGTCAAAATACGGTAAGCCGCTCTACGCGTCCTGTACGCCCTTGTACTCGGGTTCACGTTGGTAGGTGCACCTGAAGGAGGAGCGGTACGAGGAGCAGTTACCATCGACTTGTGAGGCAATATCGAGGCGTTTGCTGAAGAGGGCTTAGGCGGAGCGACTGCTGCTGGTTTGTGAGTCAATACCCTAGCAGCCGCTGAAGAGCCTGGGGACAGCGAAGAGCTCTTGGGTGGCTTATTAGCCGAAGCTGTGGTGCTTGTTGAAGGGGCAGTGCTTATGCTGCTTGTCTTCGAACCAAGGGCGGGGGTGTTGCTGGTGGGCATTTGCCTAGCCAGGGTTTTGCGCGTCCCTGAGGGGATATGCGCGGAAATTTTGTTTGTGTTTGTGTTTGTGTTTTTATTTTTTGTTGTGTCCATGCAATAAGGGTCCCCACTCAAAGCCGCTATCTCAGTCCGAACGTGTGGTCACTAAATATGGTCCCATGGTTATCTGTGCAAGCAGGGAGGCCATGCGAGGGTTGGCACAAGCCCTTATGGGGTCAAGTGCTCAGAGCCAGACCAGTGCTAATCGGGAGTTCCACTCAACCGAACCCACACTACCGACCTAACGGTAACAGACGTCGAACGTACTTTGAGGCCTGCCAAGGTTTTAACGGGACGGTGGCAGCTGCAACCTTAGACTGGAGCCGTTCACACTCAAGTTTCACCTTGGTGCTACCGTGACAAAAGACAGCTAGGTCCAGAAAATTACAGCTACCAGCCCAGGGCAATCAGAACAGTTACATTGGTCCAAAGAGAAGTCCGGGAACGAAGGATGGGGGTCGTGCCAATTGGTGCTACTGAACTCCCGTGCAAGAAAACAGCAGCACCTGGGGGAGTGTAGACCATTTAGCGTAACCCAGGGTGCACCGCGTGGAGGCGGTCTACATTACACCCCCATACATACAGAATACATATTATTTGCGAATTTTCGAAATGTTGCAGCCAGTGGCCACGGTGGCCACACGTGCCAGTGCAAGTTCATTTATAAAATATCATCGTAGGGAAAGGTTTTCCCTACAGTAGCGTTTTTATAAGTTAGAACCCGTTTTGCAACTGTTTTTTTAAGGTGCGCCCACACATTTTCAATGGGGTTTATATCAGACCTTTATGCTGGTGTGTCTATGACTATATATATGCAATTATATAGGAGTTTTATTTAAACATTATTTACTTTTAATTTATTAGTTTCTTCATTCGTACCATTTAGGGTGCCTTTTTGTATGGGGCATACGAAGCACAGTTATTTTGGTATTGGTACTTTTTCATTGTTTTCAAACTATTATACACTTTTTTCTTATTTGTAGTACCAAAATGTCCAACTCTTACATTACAACAAAAAATTTTGTGAAAATAATTTTTGTAGTTGGTGTTTTTGTAGCATTTTTTAAATTCAAGAGTACTTTTTTATTTCTCTCTTGTGCATCAGTGATTCAGAGTATGAATTTTACATTTACTGGCCGCATGTGTCAAAAATTTACTGTCTATGAAATTTCGTTGCCAGTAGCGCCGCCAGTAGCAAATGTGTGAGAGTATTGGTGAAAATCTTTGAAGGTATTGAGTTTTTCGAACTTGCGTTGGCGTGTGTAGCGTCGGGGTAACAATTAAAAATTTATCCAGTAAAAACTTGTAAGTTTTTCACAGCGAACTGTCACTTTACTCTCTCATTTTCTCTCTCGTTTTAACTTTTTTAGTATATCCGAAGCCTTTCTCCCAAAAATGATGACAATTTCTACAAATTTGTACAAACTTTTTGTACGCAACCTAATACTATAATACATTTAAATATAATTTTATTACAATTTTTTCTATTTATTTTTCAGACGGAAACTGTTGATAGTAGTGAAATCAATTCTCTTCACCGCAAAAGAGAAATAGAGACTGCTGTGGCAGCATCCAACCAACAAATGATCCCCTCAGTCAATAAAGCTGGGAAAGAAGTCTATTATCCACCGGAGCATGAAATAATATTAACCAAACGTGAAGAAATGGCAGCTGAATCCGCAACTGGAGTAAGGATCAGCAAGTGTTGGATAATTTAAATACTCAAATATATTGAACTTATATTTTCAGGGTCGTTGGGCTAAAGGCTCAGGAATGAACGAATATCAATCTCGCTATAAAACTAAAATTAATACAAAATCTGGTGGTGCTATGGTTCCAGTTTGTTTACCACTATGTTGCGCTATGCCTTGTTCCATCATGTAAATTGTTAACAGAGTATTCTAGTGCCACATAAACGAATCGTATATCAAATATATATATTTCTCTATTTTTGCTGTTTTACTAATTTATCCGATTAATTCTGAAGACAAATTTTTCTATTTTTTATATAAGTTGAAAAAAATATTAATAAAAAATATATATACACTATTTTAAAGGCCTTATTCACGATGCTTTAATAAAATTTTTTATGTCCACACCAATATACCTTTAAGAGGTAAAAACCTTCCCGAAAATTTCACTTTGCTTTCAGCTTTTATGTTCAAAAATTTAAAGAGCGAAGTTAAAAAGCAACGGCGAACAGAACATTAAGTAACAGATAAAGTTGCAGTTTTTTATTTGATTTTTATTATTTATTCCAAGTATTATAGATCAAGTCAAGACACAGGTTAAAAATAGCACTGAGCACGGATATGACCTGTGGGCAGTCGTGACAATGAGAAACGCTAATTTTCATTATTTGATAAATAAGACGAAGTCTGAGCCAATGCTGGCTGAGAACGCCTTTCGGGAGGTTTTTACATATTTGAGGTATATTGGTCCACACATAATGCCATTAAAAACATTCGGGGTCTTCCAAGCTTTCGGATGATATCCCAGTTTGAATACTGCTTTGTATATGTAGAGTAGCTGCCTAATTGCAAATCATTGTAGCTGATTACATCAATAACTTCTGCCATTTTTGCATTACGTTGTCCATGTAGTAGCTTGACTAATCAAGTATGGGACTAGTACTTTGCTGTTTGTTGAATTTGGCTAAAAAAAAAACATTATTTTTATGTTCAGCACCCTTTGCTGCATCATATCTTGCCAATTTGCGTATGTCCGCCTCTTTGCGTTTGTTGCCTTTCATAACGAATAATCAGTTACTGTTGAGGAGGCTATGTTCTGTTGATTTTGCGAAATTATGATTTGCAATTTTCCAGTTCAATTTTAAGTGCTGAAGCTTTGCTCTTTTGCTATGACTAGTTGTTTAATTTCAATTGAAAAACTTACTTACTTTCGAAGCTTTACCCAGTTTTGTAATTGTGTTGGATAGCCTAACTTGGATATTATTGTTTGCACATAAGTTAATGACTTTTATAATCACGGGTCACGGGTCCAAAGATAAAACATATGTATCTTGATTCTACATGTAACTGATTAAAATACATATTTTTTGCTATATCGATGTCAATCAGTTTTGATATTTTTCGTTTATCTGTTTGCCAATATGGTTCGCTGACCTGATGATATAACATCTTACTTACTTACTTAGGTGGCCCCGAGTAACCACCGATCTTGTAAGATCTCGCCAAACGCCTTCTCCAATATGTTATACTAAACATGGTTAGGGTTTTCTCGACTCGCTCCTTCTATTGGAGGCATGTTCGTTTTCTATGTCGTCTCCAAGCGGCTTTGCTTCGAACACTGCAGGAGCTTCTTCGTCCATATTTGTAAGTCAACGCAGATGTTGTATGGTGATGCGCTTGAATATGTCATTATCGGCGCATAGCTCGTACGCATCATCGTTCATCCGAATCAGATAGGCGTTGCCAACATGAATAGGACCGAAGATTTAATTAAGAATCATCTCCAACATCCTAGCGGTCTGCGACACGACCCATGCTTCTGTGCCGGAGAGGGAGCAAGTGTAGGATGAAGATCTTGTATGGTATCAGTTTTGTCGGTCGGGAGAGAGTTCAACTATACATTTGCTTACCGAGCCCACAGTAACACTTATTAGCAAGGGTGATTCTTCGCTAATCTCCAGGCTTAAGTCATTTTCGGTGTTAACTGAGGGGCCAAGGTATGTGATTTTTTTCAAAACTTCCAAAGTGCAGTTGCTCATTCTATCATAAACGCCGCTTATCCCTATTTATGAGCAGCACATACTTCGTCTGACTCTCGTTCACCGTCAAACCCACCATCCCTTCATCTTTTTCATTAGTGGAGAAAGGTGCCGAACATCTCGCTTACAACGTCCAACAATATTGATGTAATCAGCTTGCAGGACGCAAATGAACAGGTCGCTGGATAGTCTCAAATCACTTATGGTATTGAATGGTTCAGAGAGGTACTATCCTACTTTTCCATAGGTGGAGGTGCTGCTCAATGTTATTCTGCAGAGCCGTATTAGCTTCGCAGGAATACCGAACTCAAACATGGAGGCATATAAGAAATCCATTATCGGGATATCGAAAGCAGCATTAAAATCTATAAGGGGATGATGGGTGTTGATCTGTTTCTC
This sequence comes from Clusia tigrina, assembly GCA_920105625.2. NCBI lineage: Eukaryota > Metazoa > Arthropoda > Insecta > Diptera > Clusiidae > Clusia > Clusia tigrina. The sequence goes on from OV050030.1 coordinate 327,609,913, forward strand.
GTGGTTTAAGTATGATGATTTGATCGGATGGTGGACATTCCAGGTATAAAACTACACTGATAATATCCAATCAGTATGTTGCCATATGGCTTTAGTCTATCACAAAGTATGCGCGATAGAACTTTACAAGAGATGGCAATGACGGTAGTTGGCGCTTGTCGTCGAGTAGCATTTCTTCAGCACAGGATAAAGGTTACCAAGGCTCCAATTTTCAGGCATGGGTATATATATTTGATAAATTTCATCGTCCCCGGCCTCGAACAATTTCGCACCCAGTCTATCAGCACGAGCTGCTTTGTTATTTTTGAGATGGTCGATTGCAATTCGGGCTTCCTCATGCCTAGGTGGTGGAATTTCCAAATTATCGTAATTGATTGGTGAGGCGGCATTGGTGGTATCATCAACTGGATTAATATCAAAGGAATGCTCGCTCCATAATATCAGTGTGCACTGTTCCCAGATTCCCATTTTTTTTTAACAAAGTAGACTTTTATAAAGATTGCTTTCAAACAGCTTCTATCTGCTTAACTGAATGGACTGAAAATATAACTATATCAGCAATATACTGCCCTCCAAAATGCAAGATACTCTCAAACCAACTTTTTAATAGACAAATCTTAACAACTTGAGACACAGCCTCCACGTGGCGCCACCTGTAATATACGTTTAACAAAATGGTTAAAGAGTTATTCGCACTAGAGCTTGTGCTTATTAATTGCCAGGGAGTATTCTCAGCCAAATGTTTTGAGAAATGAAAGGTCTAATTCGTGATTCAAGTCTGATTTTTATTCAGCCAGTCATTGGCTTTTTATATCATTTTTTTCATACAAATTATGCTTATTTCTAACTTAATTATACTTTAATAATCAATTTTCAATACTTAATAAATATGTGACAATCCATGCATTGCTGAGATTGCTAGTTCAACAATTCTCTGAAGTTCATTGGTCCGTGCGAGGTGGTTTGCTGAGTTCGCTTGGATACGCTACATACACAAATCTTTGTTGTTGTATGAGTTTGTGCATGTAACGTGATCTAGCGCTTTATTTATTAATGTGCGCAGCGACTGATATGTGTACACAATACAATTAACACTTCAGAGAAGAGCTTTCGAACAGAAGAAATACTGTTCAGCAATATTTCTAGACATTGCCCAAGCCTTCGATAAAGTCTGGCATGAGGGGCTAGTGCACAAGATTAAAAAGTTTCTGCCATACAACATACACAGAGTGCTGGAATCTTACTTAGCGAATCGGAAGTACAAAGTGAAATACAAGTAACTTGTAGCACCCGAATTTCAAATATTTGCTGGAGTACCACAAGGGAGTGTGCTTGGTCCTATTCTCTACTTTATATATACGTCTGACCTACCAATAAATAACAGCCTAGTTACTTCCACATTTGCTGACGACACAGCTATTTTAAGTACCCATCAAAATCCGCATATCGCCTCTCGTGACCTAAACGAACACCTTAAAGATGTAAAAATTTGGCAGGCAAACTGGCGTATTACAGTTAACGAAGCGAAATGTACTCACATAACGTTCTCCCTCAGAACCAGCACTTGTCCAGCTGTGTTACTAAATGACATAAAAATACCGCAAGCAACAGAAATGAAGTATTTAGGAATCCATCTTGACCGTAAATTAACTTGGAGGAAGCACATAGAAGCGAAAAGAACTCAAATGAGACTAAAAGCTAACTCTCTGAATTGGTTAATCAACAAAAAATCAAAGATGCGCTTGGAATACAAAGTCCTTCTATACAAAGCTATAATAAAGCCCATATGGACATATGGGGTGCAACTTTGGGGTAGTGCGAGCACCTCAAACCTAGAACTTATCCAAAGGGCACAGTCGAAAATCTTAAGAACAATTACCGGCGCACCATGGTTTATCAAGAATAAAAACATTCACAACGATATACATATATCCACTATTAAAGAAGAAATCGTAGAATTAAGGCAGAAATACCTGAATCGCCTGCAAAATCATCCGAACATACTTGCAAGAAGTCTACTCAAGCAGAATTCTGCTTCACGTCTAAAGAAACCATGTTTCTAAACTTATTAACAAACTAATCTGTAATATGTATTTATATAAAATTTTGTTTGTCTCTTCTTTTTAAAATTATAATTAATTAATATATATGAACTAGTAGAACCCAAATAGCTCCAAGCAATAGGCAAAGAGCATATTTAATACATTAGTTTTAAGATTTGATAACTTATTGTTAGTTTCCAATGGAGTAAGATACAATAACAAATAAAAGGTTTAAAAAAAAAAAAAATTATTTCCTTCAAGGTGGAGACTCTCACTTCGTCCTTAATTGGACTCTTAACGTTATTCCTGCGTCCAGGTCTCGCCTTTTCCATCGCAGCACATTTTCCATATATTCTCGGATTAATAGATAAATGATACAAAACTTAAATTTGTTGGAAAAGTAAAAAACCTTGGATACCACATTAACTCCGTACTATCCTGTGAGGATCACATAAATTCAGTGGTGAGTAAGGTATACTATACCTTACGGAATTTGAGGAGGACTGCATCATTTGTGCCTGCTGAGACCAGAAGGAGGTTGGTGCTTCAGCTTATTGTGCCGATCATGACTTACTCAGAGGTTGTTTATGGTAAACTTGACTCGGGTTCCAGGCATAGGTTGCAGGTGGCATTCAATAATGCTACAAGATATGTATATGGTTTAAGAAAGTTTGACCATATCAGTAAGTTTTGCAATCAGGTCCTTGGTTGCAATATTTTTAATTATATGGATGCTAGAAATTGCATATTTCTACATAACTTAATATACACGCGAACACCTAATTATTTGTTTGTAAAGTTGAAGTTTTGTAAATCGAGGAGAAATATGAACCTCTTAGTCCCTAATTACAAGTATTTAAACTCGAATAGACTCTTTTTTGTGAACGCCATCAGGTTGTGGAATTCGTTGCCTTTGGCAATTAGGAGTATATCAAGTAAGCACAACTTTAAGCAAGCAGTTTTTCACTACTTCTCTTAATGCTATTTTTTTTTTTCTCTTTTCTGCTTTTCTAATTTTTGTTTCCTTTTTGTTTATTCATTGTTTTTCTGATCTGACTTTTCCTTATTTCAGAAAAATTATTTATTTTTAAAGTTAATTATTTATTTATTCAATTATTTATATGTTTAATTATTTATTTATCTGATCTTAACTTATTTATTTGTCTGATCTAATAATTTAGTTTAATTTAACTTACATTCTTAGTCTTATTTTAAGTAATTTTTGTTATATATAATTCATTGTTATTCGGATACTTCTTGACGCATTTAAAAGACCCTGTCTTATATGTGAACGCTTTAAAATAAATTTAAATAGTAAGTCCCTCCAAAGTGCTTTCTTCAGCAATATTGTTGAGAATTAGCTTGACGTTTGCACATACAATCTTAAGGGACTCTCCTTATGCAAGTGCACAGACATCATTCGCATATGCTTGGATGTGTATTGCGAGGTTTTGTAACTCCGTCAGAAGAGAGTCACAAAATATCACAGAAGAGTAGGGAGTTTCCCGCGTAATGCTTTTCGCTAGTGTGTAGACATCCTTTCCCGGTTTGGGAATGAATACCACCCTAACCTGTTGTCCAACGTAACCTAGAGCAAAGCAAGCAATGTAGATCTTTTTCAAGGCCTTATTTGAAATCAACCCCTCTCTTTAATATTACTGGGTATACATTATCAGGGCAAAGTGACTTAAAGTTCTCCAAGGAGGAAAGAGAAAACCTCATTGACTCATCTGTCGCAATTTTTGATGCCGTATGTTGTCTCGTGATTCCACCAATTTCTTGCGTGAGCAGTAATTCTCATACCCGGGAAGTGGGTTTTCAGGAGGGTATTATAGGTTTCCACTATTGAATTGGTATAGGTCACTTCCGTAAGAGAGCTAAAAGCGTATATGACTAAACTGCTAGAAGAGGGGAAAGATGGCATGACAAAGAAGAAAAAATAGTAAAAATCAACAGCAGCAAGCATATGTAGTGCAAGAGATTTCTAGAAATTCTTCATATATTAGCAACAATTGCAACAACAGCGGGGTTAGCAACAATAATATAAATAATAAAAAGCGCATACAAGTGTTTCAATTGTGGTCATCGTGGCCATTTTGATCACAACAAAGGAGCACGAATCTCAATAAAGAGAGGAACACGGAAATCCCAAGTCTTTCTAATGATTTTCGTTGCGGCAAATTGAGAGCAATGGTTTTCTCATAAATTTGAAAAATGTACTATACGAGTATGTGCCAGAGCTGCGATGTAATTCTGACTCAGTTTCCAAAATGTGTCAAACGAAAAAGAACAAGTTGTCATACGCGACAAAAATAACATCTTGATAAGAGGCATTGAAGATGGTGGTTTATTTTCATTTCAGCCAAAAATAAATAAGTGTTTTGTGACGACTGCTGCAACAAATAATGCAATGAATTGGCATAATCGCTATGGGCATCTAAATTTCAGCAGCTTGAGTGAAATGTTAATTATGTTAATATTAAAGAGTCTACGAACAGAAACGAATGCATAACATGAACAAAATTAAATTTGTGGAGAGCCATTCCCTTGTTCTTCAGAGAATAGGGCTAAAAATTTCTTAACAGTGATTCATAGTGATGTGTGCGGGCCAATAAATAAGGACTCAATTGGTGGATCACGATATTTTGTATCGCGACGATAAGTCGCGATATATATATGGTGATAAACGCTTTCAAATCATTTAAAGCCATGAATATATATTATATATTAAAAAAGTGTTGAAGATTTTTAAACCAGAATGGTATAAGGCGACAGAGGACTGCTCCGCATACACCGCAGCAGAACGGCGTGGCAGAGCGTACTTATTTTACTTTGGTAGAGACGGCGCAAGTTTTTGGGCAGAGGCAGTAAGAACTGCAGTTTATTTACGAAATAGAGTTGGAAGGAAATCACTTTTTAATGATAAGCATGTACTGGTAAGAAACCAGGTGTGACACATTTGAAAATTTTTGAGTCAAAACCAATTGCAATTGACACAACTCAGTCAAGAAAATTTAGACTAAAAGGCAGATTGGTGGACTATTCCGACACTTCTAAAGCTTACCGTTTAATGGATCCAGAGTCTAAAAAGTAATTATTAGTAGGAATGTAATATTTATCGAAGGGCAATATCATTCTTCTGGATACAGAAGACATTGCATTTGAGTTTTCTGAGGTGAAATGAATTCAAAATAAAGCTGATGAAAGTTTTGCAGTAGCTACCATTAATAAATAATATAGGATTGGGAATATATGGTCCTGGTGGTCCCAGATTTATTCGCACCAGAGCTCCAGGACGTCCATGTAAAGAAATTAAAATATTAAATTTCATAGAAAGCAAAGACGAAAAAGTACCTTCGTGTGTCAATGTGGCTATGAGCAGCGATTATTCAGAGTACTGGAAGGATTCCATGCAGAAAGAGCATGATGGATTAGTCGAGAATCGTACTTGGTCACTTGTAGATTTGCCAGTAGGCAAAAACTTAATCAATTGTAAATTTCTGTACAACATAAAAATAAATGCATCTGCGCTTCAAGAGCTGTTTGGTGGTAAAAGGCTGTAGTCAACAATTCGGTGTAAACTTCGCGAAAGATTGTCACCAATTGTAAAGTACGCGACAATTCGTATGCTATTTGCGGTGGCGTGCGAACGTGAGTTCTATTTACATCAAATGGATGTATAATCATCGTATTTGAACAGCGACTTGCACGACATTGTATTTATGAAGAAGACTGAAGGCTTTATTAGCAAAAAAATTTCCAAATCGAGTTTTTCGGCAATATATGGGCTGGAGCAGGTCGGGCGTAAATGGAACGCAACACTTGATGCGTGTGCCAGTGTGCCCTGTATTTACACTGAAAATGAAAATGGTAACTATAACATAATCGCTGTGTACGTAGACGAATTCATTATAGGTTGTTTCTAACTTGAGACTTATCTGCAATCAAAACACAAATCTCAGATGAGTTTGACGTTATGGATGGTGGTCCACTTAAACATTTTCTGGGCATGGAAATATGCCGTGAAGGTGAAATAGATCCTTTAGCTGTTTGTCAGCGAAGATACATCCTTTATCTTCTTAAGCAGTAAGGTATGGACAACTGCAAATCTGTGTAAATTCCATTAACTCCAGGATTTCAAGTGAACTGCGAAGTTAATAGTTGGAAAAAGGTGAATCAAGCGGAATATCAGTATCTAGTGGGTGCTTTGATGTATCTCTCCATTTCAACGAGGCCAGATATATTACATTCGGTTCGAAGCTGCCAAAAAGAAAGACAGATAGTCATACAGAGTATGAAGCGGGCTTAAAGTATATACTGAAATATTTGAAAGGGACCATCGATTTAAAAATTTATTATAGTAAAACTGGTAAGCCGATAGAGTGCTATATAGTTGCCGACTGGGGTAGTTAAAACAGTGATAGTAAGTCGTATACGGGTTGTTCATTTATTGCAGCAGGCAGTGTGTCAGCAGCACTGAAGCGGAGTATGTGGCACTCTCGACAATGGCTAATTAAGGCATTTACTTTAAAATGTTGTTAAATAAAATGGGTTTGGCGACAATCGTCCGATGGTTGTGAATGGCGATAACCTAAGCGCACAAAGTTTGATAAAAAATCACATATCATTCTAGAAGCAAACATACTCGTATAGATATTAAATTATATTATATTCACAATTTGTGTGAAAATTGTGAGATAACTTTAAACTATGTTTGTATTGAAGAAATAATATCAGATATTTTTACAGAAAAACTAGCATAAAATTTAGCATTGTAAGTTTACAAGATTGCATTTATTTTTGATATTCAATCAAATATGTAACAGCTTGTTTCTCTTACGGTGCGGTCTGGTTTCTTTTCACTCTGCTTGCAAATCGAAATAACTTAAAAAAAGTGTCAAAGTGCTACAGGACTTTTAATTGGCATTTTTTGATAAGTTTTTATTAAGTGCGCCAAATGAGTGTTTTATGCTCGCCTCAGAGCGAGCGTAGGAATACACAAAAAAATTAGATAGCTTCAGTTATAAAAAATCAAAGAGCTGACTCTCCCATGATTTCCCTATGATAGCCAATAACGGTCCATCTATGTCGGACACTCTCAGAGAGCGATCTTCTCTACAAAAAAAGCAAAAGGTTGATGGTAAAAATATGCAAAGTGCCCTGTCCTCCTCAAACAATCTCCCCGATGCCCTACCGACCACTAACAAAATCATTACAACTCTAGCCTCATCAAATGCAACTACAAATAAAACCTTTTCGTACACAAATTCAATATGTGCAAGCAAACTCACTACAGTTTCGGCTCCACCTCTAATTACTGAATCTTGCTCAGCAGCAATTGCCCGTTCAACACATAATAGCATTAACATACTCACAATTAAGCACCTTCTAGGAAATACACAAAATGAATCACCACATAAAAGCCGTGCACTTACTCCTAAAATTCACTCAATAATCCACTCATCAGATAAATATATTGATTCTCTCACAATAAAACACCCAGTAGGAAATATTCTAACCGATCTACAATCTAAATGTCGTATACAAATTCCTGTAGTGAAAACAAACCAAACCCCTAAACGCGCTAGATCAAGCTCAGAAAACACCTCACAAAATAAACAAAAACAGTCAAAACTAGGGAAGTACTGGCTTGATTTCCCAGCTAGGTCAAATAGAATCGGCATACTATCAGAAGTCGAAATCGACGGTACTAGTCCACAAGAAAGGGACCAAAGAGTCACGAAACCTCCTCCAATCTACGTCTCTGGAGTAAATAATGCTCAACATTACTAGAACTGCTAAAAAACATTGCCAAGAATGAATACCAACTCAAATTCCTCAAAGATAGCGAGGTGAAAATTCAACCAAAATCAGGAGACGGGTACAAAACTGTTACGAAAGCTCTGGCTGAAAAGAAAACAGAATTCCATACATATAAACCCAAACAGGAAAAAGAGTAGCGTAGTGTTAAAAGGGCCACACCACACAATATCAACAGAAGAAATAAAAGAGAAAATAACTAGGTTGGGATTCGATGTTACAAACGTTTAAATATAAAACAAAGAATTACAAAGCATCCGTTGTCGATGATTTATGTCAACTTAAAACAAAACAAAAATAATATAGACATTAATAGAATTGAAGGAATTATGCACACAAAAATAAAATTCGAACCACTAAATAAAAAAAGAAAAATAGCTCAGTGCACAAAATGTCAGAGGTATGGCCATACTAGAAAATATTGCAACCATACTCTTCGATGAGTTAAATGCGTTGATAATCATGCAACGTCAGACTGCCCCAGTAGAGAAAAATAACAGGATGTGAAATGTGTGCTATGCAGAGGAAACCAACCGGCTAATTACAGAGGCTGTAATGCGTACAAAGAATTACAGCAAAAAACATTCCTCACGATAAGGCAGGAAGTGTTTGAAAACACAAATTTTAACAAGGCCCCAGATTACGAAAGCCGTACCTCGTTTCTTTCGAACTGCTGCAGTGCTATGTGGCGTTTCGCCCCCAAGGGCAAAATCAGGGACAAAATTGCGTTTGAATGGAAGGGAGACTATATAGCGTCCTGACGGATCCCTACGCGTGGTTTGAGCGTACATACAATCTTGGTCTGTTTGGGAGAGTTTCCTACCGTTATATTTAACTAAGGCCGTACCGAAGAGATCCCGGCTGGGGTGGCGACCACACGGATGACTTTGACTTGGTCCCGTCTTATTTGCCGCGCACGAACTTTGAGGAGTGTGGTGAGATGACTTGGGTACGGCTGGAGATGCCGGGGTGGGGTGTTCTTGATTTTATAAACAACTTTATAAACAACGCGCTAAACATATCAAGAAACGCGGGCCACTTCGTATACTCCCCTTCGAATATTGGAATGTCGCACGGCGGCACTGGAAAGCTGTGACCCCCGGACAAAGGCCAATCCCCTCGACCTGAGGAGGTGCCACCTGTTCCACGCATTGCTATGATTCCGCGATAAGCACGGATCCCCGCTTAAAAATGTCATAACTCGCCTCGAAGCCCTGCGCAATTGACTCCAAGAGAGTTTCACAACCTTTGACGACCCTAGCTTCGGAAGAGAGCGCTATCTTCGCCTCTTTTAAGCATAGCTCATCGCGCCTCTAATTCGCGCTCATCTGCATGAAGCGACAAATGAGAATGGGACTCCGGTAGTAGTCGTTCAAACCGGCTGACTAAAGAAGTAAGCTTGATGCCAAGTTGTTCCGTAAAAATATGTTTCTGCCATGTCAGACGTCGATCAAGATGTAGACGTAAATATTTGACGTCTTCGGATTGGGGCAGTTAACAATTATTTAGTATCACTGATGGACAAGTCTTCTGTTTTAAGCTGAATGTTGCATTCACCTTACTTCTCCACTTATTTAGCCAGATTTGGAGCTTATCCAAGCTTTCTTGGAGATAATTTGTAGCGATTATATTGTTGCTGCTTGTAGCCATTATGACAGTATCATCAGCGTAGGTTGCGATTTTTGTATTCTCCGTCAGTGGCAGGTCAGCCGTGTAGATAGTGTAGAGCACAGAACCTAGATCACTGCCTTGTGGTACACCCTCCTTTATATAGAACAGTTCAGTGACTTCTTCATTAGCCTTTACTCTGAAATGTCGCTCTTGATCTTAAGATATCAAAAAACGTCTGAGGTAGTAACTTCTTCAGTTTAAAGAGTAAGCTAGGGTGCCATACTTTATCGAAAGCCTGTGTTATACCTAGGAAAGTAGTTGTACAATAACGGTTTTCCTCGTTTCTTATTATGCTGTACACTCGGTGCACTTGTTCTGTTGTGGCGTGGTGTTCCCTAAATCAAAATTGATGATTGGGTATTATTTCCTTTTTGAGCAGAATTGGTTTAAGGAGTTTTTCAAACATAACAGGAGTTTTTCAAACATTTTAGAAACAATTGGCAAAAGGCTAATTGTTCTATAAGAAGTGACTTCCTCCAAGAGCTTCCCGGGCAATAGTTTCGGCCACTTTCCATTGACGCGGAAAATATCCACAGGCTGGTAAGGGGCGCAAAATGGCTGGTGAGTGACATATACACCCACAGCGACCACCAAGCTATCATCTGCGAACTGGAGAAGCCTTGGAAAGGAAGCGGATAGGTCCGATATTGAAAGGCTGGAGGACGAACAGCAAGGCAATGGAGAAGAAGCGGCGAACCAGCTGGCAAGAAAGGTAGAAAACGCCTGCGACGCGGCAATGTCCAGGAGAGAATATGGTGGGAGGCATAAACTTGTCTACTGGTGGACGGATGCAATATCCGATCCGAGAAGGTACCAACGTTCTGTACCAACGTTCTGTACCAAAAGGCCAGATAGGAAGCCAGGAATGCCCTGAAGAAGGCCATTAAGAAGATCAAGAGCAACAGCTTTACTGAACTATGCACACAGGTTGAGGTTGACCCATGGGGCACGGCATATAGACTTGTCATGCGAAAATTGCACTGCTACAGGCAGCCGCATTCAAACTGCCCAATGTTGCTCTGGCGCATAGTGGCACAGCTCTTTCCAGTACAGAATGCATATCCAGTGTTACTATAGATGAGGTGTAACGGGCGGTTGGGATACTTGAGGTCCAGAAGGCACCTGGCCCAGATGGAATCCCCAACCGAGTGCGCAAAACCACAGCTGCACTGAGCCCAGAACCACTGAGGAAAATTTACTACGCCTGCTTGAGAGAAACCATTTTCCCAAAGCGATAGAAGAGGCAACGACTTGTCCTGGCGCTGAAATCCAGCAAACCAACAACACCCTTCAGCGTACTGCCCACTCTTCATGTTAGATACAGTGGGAAAAATTCTGGAGGGGATCATCTGTGATAGGATTGATGAAGCCATTGCAAAATCTGGAGGGCTTTCAAAACAGCAATATGGCTCTCAGAAGGCGAGATCCACCGTGGGCGCCAGCAACGAATCTGTAGAGACGGCCAAAAAAGTGATCCGAGGGAAACGATGGGGGGGTATTGCTATATAGTCCCCCTAGATGTCAAAATGCTTTCAACTCAGCTAGCTGGGAACGCATAGCCAGCGCGTTAGCAGACTTTGGGGTACCCATATACCTGAGGCGAATGATTGTCAGCTACTTCAGCGACAGGATCCTGCTCTACCAGTCCGAAAAAGGTGTGGAATCGCACAAGGTTATCCCCCAGGGATCGCTACTTGGACCGCTACTCTGGAATGCTATGTGCGACGGCATCCTCCACGTACAGGTCCCCGATGGTCTCAAAATCATCGGATACGCGGACGACATAGCATTCGTAATTACAGCGACATACTTGGAGGAAGTAGTAGCAGAGGTTAACCGAACTGTGGCTACCGTCGGAAGATGGCTGGCAAACGTTGGACTTTACTTGGCTGAACACAAAATCTTTGTTACCACCCGCAAGGTATTGGAGGTAGTGGAAATAAGAGTTGGTAGATTTACAATAACCACTACGACGGCAAATGGACACACGCGACAAATGTAGAAGAGCATTTGGCAAATGTAAGGCGGGGGACCCTTCAAGAGTGACAAGCTCAGTGTGACACATCTGTAAAAGGCCGCTGGACAAGAAAGCTGATCCCCAATATTCAGCAATGGGTTAGCAGGTCTTACGTTGAGGTGCATTACCATGTCACACAACTGCTGACAGGCCTTGGAGGATTTCGGGCATACCTGCACAGATTCCACTTGGAGGAACCCCCACCATGCGAACAGTGGAGGTACACAGACAGAAGATGCCAAACATGTCATGTACTATTGAACAGGGTATAAAGGTGCTAAAGAGGCACTATTAGGAGTGTGTGGAGAGCCCGTGATGACCGAAAATATAGTGCAGCATATGCCTGAGAGCCCGGAGAAATGGGCTGCGGTTTATGACACTAGAGCCGTCATTATGAAAGACCTCCGCCACCTGAAGTGGCGAAGACGGGCAATGGAAAATAGCTAGGAGGGTTTTTAGTGGGTAAGAATCCCACACTACTGGTGCCAAAATTCGACAAGTGGCTTTTTCAATTTCCATCTCCTTTCCAATATTGGAAATACAAAAAAAAAGAAAAAAAAAGAATAAAAAATACAGATTCATCTAAATATACCTATACATACATATATATAATTGCGTCATGCAATATAGTTCAAAGCTACCTAAACTCAAACTTCCCTCGTTCAATGGCAGGTATTTCGAGTATCAGAATTTCATGACGTCCTTCAAACAAATACTCGATCGGAAATTTAACTTGTCAAATATCGAAAAGTTTAAGCATTTGCGTAATTGTCTCCAGGGTCCGGCTCTAGAAACTATTGATGCATTCCAGGTCACAAATGAATATACAAATATATATATATATATATATATATATATATATATATATATGTATATATATATATATATATATATATATATATATATATATATATATATATATATATTTGTAATTAGGCCCAGTCCTATTCTTGATTTTCATAAATTCACTGTTTTCACAAAAGTTTTCTAGTAAAACAATAGCATTTGCTGATGATATGGCTTGCACCTTTTCCTGCAATTCAACTTTTGAAGCTGTTCTTGAATTAAATCATGATTTGGAAATCTTGAGACACTGGTTTACATCACACAAACTTGTTCAAAAACAAAAATTACGTTTTTTAATGTGGCTGGTATAGAAACCAAACTTCCTGTATTTAATTTTCACTCTGCAAATTGCAAAAAAATTCCATCTGCCATGAAATCTGTAATTCGTCGAACTATACATATACATATGTCTCCCTTGAGACCTGTCCCACAAGTTGTTTTCCGATTGATTGTGTTAAAACGTTTAAATATCTTGGTGTGATAGTGGATTGGAAATTAAATTGGTTAGATCACTCTATTGCTTTAAAAAGATACTTAATGGCAGCTATAAGACAACTTTTTCTTTTAAAGTCTTATTGTTCAATCAATTTACTTAAATGTATATATTTTGGAATATTTCATTCTAAGCTGGAATATGGTCTAACCTGCTGGGGCGGTACACATATGAATAAAATTAAACCTTTACTAACGGTCCAGAAGCACGCAATAAGAATTATATGCAAAAAAAGTATTCATGAAAGTAGTCTTCCTCTGTATAAAAATTTGAACATCCTACCTCTTAAACACCTTTATTATTTTAAAGTCTTAAAATCGTTTTTTGTAAGATCTGGTTATCTTGTCAATAGGAATTATATGAATTGTAACTTAAGGATTAATAATCAATGCTTAGCGTTAGTTCCACCGCATAACTTGCAACATTTCTTTTACTTTTATACCTCGGTTGGTCCTAGATTGTTTAATTGTCTTCCTAGTTATGTTAGATATATTCGTAATAAGTATGTTTTTTTAAGAGAAGTGAAATCGTGGCTCTTAAAGTTATCCTATGTAAATGTTAATACGCTTATTGATGTAGTAATTTAATTGACTTATTAACTAAAATAAAAATCTATCTCATAAATAATTCCTTAAATTAAACTAAGTTTGCAATTATTATTATTAATATTAAATAAACATTTTTCTCATTTCTTCTTTTTTCCATGTTTCTCAAAATCAAATTTAAAACTAATGTTCAAGCTTTGCTTTACCGACCCCATGTCAACTTATTTGTATACATAATTGTAAACATAATTGTTTTTCTTTTCCATCATATGTAACCCGCATTCGCCTCTAGTTCCTTTGGAACTACAGAATGTGGCATTATTGTTATTAATTAATGTAAGTAAAAATGAACTTGGAACTAACTGTAATTATAATAAGAGTATTCTTTAGTAACATTAATAAATAAATAAATAAATAAAAAATAAATAAATATATATATATATATATATATATATATATATATATATATATATATGTATATATATATATATATATATATATATATATATATATATATATTAAATTCCCGATATTTGTTTGAATGACGTCATGAAATTATGATACTCGAAATACCTGCCATTGAACGACGGAAGCTTGAGGTTAGGTAGCTTCGAACTATATTGAATGACGCAATATATATACGAGTATATATATATATATATATATATATATATATATATATATATATATATATATATATATGTATATATATATATATATATATATATATATATATATATATATATATATATATATATATATATATATATATATATGTATATATATATATATAAATAAATATATATATATATATATATATATATATATATATATATATATATATATATATATATATATATATATATATATATATATATATATAAAGGGTGTCCCGACAAGATCGCAATTTTTAAATCTGGCAACATTCGAAGTGTCATTGTTTGACATTTGAACAATTGTTATTGTTTGCTAGTAGAAGGTACGAGGTTAGTAAAAATGGAGCACTACACGAATGAACAACGCATTCTCATTGTGAAATTGTTGTACCAAAATGGTGAAAGTTTTGCGGCTACAGTTCGCAAATTGCGATCAATTTGGGGTCAGAATAATGCTCCAAAAGAGTCAACTGTAAAGAGATTAATGGATAAATTTGCCGAAACTGGGTCTGTTAGTGATGTAAAGACAACAACGCGCCATCGACCAGGTCGATCGACCGAAAATGTCGCAGCTGTACGTGATGATGTCGCTCAAACTGCATCCACCTCAATTCGACACCGAGCTCAGCAAATTGGTGTCTCCAAATCCACTATGCAGCGAATTTTGACGAAAGATTTGCATCTTCATGCATACAAAGTTCAATTGCAATTGCAACAGCTGACCATGGACAGCGAAGGGAGTTCGTTAATTGGGTATTGGAGAGACAACTTGAAAATGCTGATTTTGCCGCTAAAATCATCTTCAGTGACGAGGCCCATTTCCATCTTGATGGCTTCGTCAATAGGCAGAATTGTCGCATTTGGGGTGAGTAAAATACTCGAGTGATTCACGAGAAGCAAATGCATCCTCAACGTGTCACTGTGTGGTGTGGTTTTTGGGCTGGAGGAATCATTGGACCTTTTTTTATGAAAATGAGGCAGGTCAAGCGCAAACAATCAATGGTGTTCTGTATCGTGAAATGATAACCGTTTTTTTCTTGCCTCGAATTGAAGAAATGAATGTGGAGGGCATGTGGTTCCAACAAGACGGCGCCACATGTCATACAGCCAGAGAAACAATTCAATTACTGCATCAGTCATTTCCCGGTCGTGTTATTTCGCGTTTTGGAGATCAGAATTGGCCGCCTAGATCTTTGGGGTTTTTTGAAGTCGATGGTTTACGCGAATAAGCCGACGACGACTCAAGCCTTAAAAGAGGAAATTGGACGCTGCATTAATGAAATACCGCAGCATTTATGCAAAACGGTCATTGAAAATTTCATTAAAAAATCGCGTGCATGCCAGCAAAGCCGCGGCGGCCATTTGCACGATATATTGTTCCATACATAACCTCATTCTGTCTACTTTACGATATAATAAAGTTTCACGATTTTTTTTAAAATATCTGTGTTTTATTTAAAATTTAAAAATTGCGCTCTTGTTGGGACACCCTTTATATACTCGGACAAAAATTGTAGCCAAGACAATAGTTAAGAACTCTCTAGTACATCGCAAAAGCATTGGAACGCTCCTTCAGGCAGTTTTGGCCTTGTGAAAGTGCAAATTTTTCGTGAAAATATTGATAAATTACCATTTTCAGTTGTTCATAGCCCAAAATCATAAAAATGTTCTATTTCTTATTTTTTCCACTTTTTTTTCCAAAAATTATTAGCAGTGCACACTGTATACACGAAATAATTATTTCTAAAACTTACATTTGCGGTAGATATTTTAAAATGCGTATTTAATTTTATGTGTATTTGATGCTGTGACCGTTTACAATAAACTAACAAAAATGCGTCAAATTAACTGAAAACAATAGAAGAATAAAAAATAAGAAATCAAATAAATAGAATAAAATAGAATAAAATAAAAAAATATATTATACATATTTATATATGTATATATATATATACGAGGTGTGATCAAAAGATAACCGCAATTTTCATCTTTTCGTGAGTTACGTATGTTCGATGTTCGCATATTTTTTTGTAATGTTGGTACACATGTCTGTTATATATGTTGGCAATACCACCCATTTTGGATTGTCAGTTTGTTTTTGACAGATAAAAAGGTTAGTCGTGTTTTGGTGTGCTCTTCGATTTTGTACTATTCGAAAATGGATCAAAGAAACTGGGGGGTCACTCTGTATCGCGTTTCGCACCGAAAAATCGCTAAATCGATACTCTGTAATGCGATATTCGCATTTCTTTTTTCCCCCTTTCGCATTCGTCTTTTCCCTCTGTCGCATTTTCGCATTTTCGGCACTCTGTAAATCAAAAGCAAATGTCAAAATGATGCGAAAGTAGCAAATTTCATTCGACAAGTGTTCAGCTCGCGCAAGTGTTTCAAAATGTAAGTTTAAAATGAAACTTCAAGATTTTATAGTTAATAATGATAATAATGTACAGGGACAACAAAAGCAAAAATGCGTACACACAACCAGCGCAATCTGAAATTCTTGTCGAATTTATGGTTGAGCATCCGGATTTTGCTCAATACAGCAAATGCAAAGAATGCAGCTAATAACTTATGGAAAAGGTTGGGAGAGGATTTAAATGCATCCGGGCCACCTTTGCGTGATGTTGTTGGATGGAAAAAAGTAAGTAATGAGCATTGGATTTTTAAAATAATAAACTTACAATTGAATAATTTAAGGTATTGGCAGATTATAAAAACCATCTGAAGGCAAAATTGCGGAAAAATAAAAGAAGTATTGCCGATACCGGTGGTGGCCCATCCAAATATAGCCATTTGACTCCATTAGAAGAACAAGTGGTGCAGTTGTTGTCAATGGAGGAGGCCATACAAGGCAGTAGCGGGACACGAAGTTTTGGCGCAGCTGAGTGTGACGAAGTGTTTCAAGATTTGCCGGTGGATGCAACTTCTGAAAGCAATGCTAATAACTGCGAAAACCTTAGAAGCACGCCCCACCGTACACGATCCGCATCTATTATTACTGGAAAAGAACAGCTTCTTAAAAAGCAAGTAGACAATCAAATAGCCTATCAAGAAGGCTCAATGGCGAAGCTCACAGAAATATGTGATAAACAAAAGGACATGTGGGAGCTCCACATCACGTCACTACGCAACTCCACTAATCAATCCAAAAACTCCTCACTACTTATGAAGTCAGTTTGGTACCTTCCAACCCTGACAAGCTGTCAACGACAGCATTGTAAATATTGTACATATTTTCTCAGTTCCTTTTAGACTAATAAAACGACTACACGTATGAGCAGAAGCTTTTACAAAGAACAAGCACGAGTGTTTCTTTTTATTTAAAATAATTAGACGGCATCGCAGAGAGCCGCTAAATTGGTGACCCCGACGTGATGAACACACGCAAATATAGTGGACAAAAGAGAAAAAACCTCCCCAAAGTTGTTTCTTTATCTTTTGCAACAATTTAGACTAAATCTTGCGTCCAGAAGTTCCAGCAGGAACATGACGTGAGTGCGAGGGAGAAAAACCACGCACAGCATACTACAACGGCAACGACGTGAAAACCAAAAATTGTGTATACCGACGCTGAAAAAATTCTTCTGCCTGTTCTACCAAACTGCACACCAACAAAATTTTTTTTTCTCTTCGCATTAAACCTTCGCATGCAACGACAGCCAGCTAAAATCTACACCATCTGTGGTTTGTACAATCTGTGCTGCACCGTCTGTCACTTGCACCATATGCGATTGCACCATTTCTGATTGCGCAAATCTGTAAATTTGGTCGTGGAAATTACGCCACACACTAGCGACGACCAATTACGATACTTGGCTGTGAACAAGATCGCGTGCATCTCAAATTAGCACCTGAAATTTTGTGCAACAGCCAGGCCAGGCAACGCAACGGGCAACACCGCTGCGTTCCCTTTCTACTTCTACCAAGCTGTCGCTCCACTGGATCGATTGACTTAAACACTACTTCTTCGAAATTCCCAGCCACACAAGCACCGAAATGCCAGACGACACTTCGACAGTACCGGACGGGACACAGGCCGCTGACAACAAGCCCAGCATGTCACAAAGCATCATGCGAGTTACCGCAAAAATTCCGCCATTCTGGGAAACATATCCGGAACTATGGTTCGCCCAGGTGGAGGCGCAATTCGTCACCGCAGGCATAACGGTAGACGACACTAAATTCTCGCACCTCATTGGCAATCTAGACGGAAAGATTCTAAACAAGGTAAGTGACATAGTCATCAACCCTCCGTCGGCCGAAAAATACCAAACCCTGAAAACAAATTTATTGGCGGCATTTGCGGAGACTGACAAACAAAAATCACAAAAGCTCTTATCAGAAGTTGAGCTAGGTGACAGAAAGCCATCAGAACTGCTCAATGAGATGAAGAAGCTGGCCGGCAACAAAGTCACGGACGAATTCATGCGCACCCTATGGTCTAGATGCCTACCAAGCGGTGTTGGTGCAATTTTATCAACAAGTGAGGCCAACTTGGTAGGCCTAGCAAAAATGGCAGACAAAATCATGGAGGTGGGTGACTTTCGTGGCAACATTAGAGCCATCACTTCAAACTCTCATACCAGCAACGCGACGGAGGACAGGGTAAGCAGGCTCGAAAAGCATATTGACGAATTGCTACAACACATTCGCAACAACTCAAAAAAGCGTTCCAGTTACCGATCAAGACCCCCTCGGACGAGAACTCCCAAAGGTGGAGTGGCCGGCGAAAAGCCCTTCTGCTGGTACCACTTCAAGTTCGGTGCCGCAGCTAAAAAGTGCGTTCAACCATGCACTTTCGCAAAAAACTAAAACGGCAATTTCACAGGGACGATGGAATTGCGAATATCAACCGCCTTTGTATTTCGGAACTTAAAACGTCCACAAAATTTTTAATCGACACGGGCGCCGACATATCAGTGCTTCCATCGAAACTCTTCAACATTCCTCGCCCTTCAAAAAAATATCTATTCGCTGCGAACGGCACTCGCATCAATACTTATGGTCAACGACGCTTACCTTTAGATTTTGGCCTGCGGCGAGAATTCGAATGGACCTTCGTCATTGCCGAGGTGAACATGCCGATACTGGGCGTCGATTTTCTCAACCACTACGACCTACTGGTGGACATAAAGAACAACAAACTCATCGACAGGAAAACCAACATGGTATTAAGCATCAGCAGTGCACGAATTAATCAGACCACTCCAAGGATGGTAAACCGAAACGACCCCTTCTCCAAAGTGCTAGCAGAATTTCCGGAATTAACGTCAATCAACAAGGAGCCACCCACTGTCAACAAATCGTCCATTTACCATCATCTGGAAACCACCGGGCCACCAACATTTGCAAAAGCCCGTCGCTTAACTCCAGAAAAATTAAAAATCGCTCAAGACGAGTTCAGACACCTGCAAAAGATGGGTATTTGTCGGCCTTCAAAATCACCATGGGCCAGCCCACTGCACCTCGTGGAAAAATCTGACGGCTCATATCGTCCTTGTGGGGACTACAGGGCTCTCAATGCGAAAACAATCCCGGATAGATATCCGATTCCCTTCATACAGGACTTCACTCACATACTGGTGGGCAACACAATTTTTTCAAAAATCGATTTGGAAAAAGCCTTTCACCAGATTCCAATGAATCCTGAAGACATCCCCAAGACCGCCATAATCACTCCATTTGGACTCTTTGAATTCAAGTTCATGACATTTGGACTCAGGAACGCCTCCCAGACCTTTCAAAGATTCATCCAAATGGCCCTGGCTGGACTAGAGTTCGTCTTCGCATACATTGACGACATCATCGTTGCCTCAAAAAACTCAGAAGAGCATCTACAGCACATCCGTTTGGTCTTTCAACGTCTGAGTGAGTACAATCTTAAGATAAATCTCGAAAAATGCACTCTTGGCGCACCCAAGTTAAAATTCCTTGGCCATCTGGTCACGCCAGAAGGCATTGAACCACTTCTAGAACGAGTGGAGATCATTCAAAATTTTCCAAGACCAAAAGTGGCAAAAGAACTGAAACGATTCTTAGCGGCAATCAATTTTTATCGGCGTTTCATTCCTCACGCGGTAGACAACCAAATGTTGCTACAAGCACTCATTCCCGGTAATAAGAAAAACGACACAACAACTATCAACTGGACCGAAGAATCGCAAACTGCATTTGATCGCTGCAAGGCAGATCTAGCGGGGGCTTCACTACTAGCCCATCCCAAACCAGACGCGTTATTATCACTCAGTGTGGACGCGTCGGATGTTGCAGTCGGGGCCGTGGTGCATCAGTATGTTGGCAACTCACCAGAACCACTGGGGTTCTTCTCGAGAAAGCTAACAGTTGCAGAATCAAAATACAGCGTCTATGACCGAGAGCTACTGGCCATATACTTAGGCGTCAAGCACTTTCGGCATATGTTGGAGGGCAGAAGGTTTCACGTCAACACGGACCACAAGCCCTTAACTTACTCTTTCACGCAGAAAAATGACACATCTTCGCCTCGTCAAAATCGTCACTTGGATTTTGTCGGCCAGTTCACAACCGACATCAGACACATATCAGGAACAAGCAACGTAGTTGCAGATTTCTTATCGAGAATCTGTCAAATCGACGGCAGCTTCGTCATCGACTATGCCATCATCGCAACCGAACAATGAACCGACCCTGAACTTTGTGATCTACTGCAAAATAAAACAAAAAACTCATTGCTACTTAAAGCAATGACCTTTGCGGGTTCAAACGAAAAAGTCTTCTGTGATGTCTCAACAGGCACAGTTCGTCCATACATACCGGAGAAGTTTCGTCAAGCAATCATCAAAAAATTTCATGGTCTGGCGCATCCAGGCGTCAGAGCCTCAACCAAATTGATTTCTCAACGCTTCGTTTGGCCGGGCATAAACAAAGACTGTGCCCAAATTGCTCGTTGCTGCATTTCATGTCAACGCGCCAAAGTGCAAAAACACAACAAATCGCAAGTCGCAACGTTCACCTTGCCCGAACACCGCTTCGAACATATCAACTTGGACATCGTCGGTCCCTTGCCAATGTCTAATGGCTACCAATACGTCCTAACTTGCATTGACCGTTACACCAGGTGGCCGGAAGCCATGCCACTAACGGGTATTACCGCTGAAGAAGTAGCATCAACACTAGTCGCAAACCGGATTTCACGTTTTGGAGTACCTCAGCGCATAACCCCGGACCAGGGCAAACAGTTCGAATTTACACTATTCAAAGAACTGTCCAAACTACTAGGCATTCAACATATCCGAACCACCGCATATCACCCTCAAGCAAACGGCCAAATTGAGAGATGGCACAGGACATTAAAAGCAGCTATCATGGCTTACAGCACGAGAGATTGGTATCGCATTTTACCAACTATTCTATTAGGTTTAAGATCAACCTACAAAGAAGACCTAAAGTCTACTCCGGCAGAATTGGTCTACGGCGCTACGATTTCGCTACCTGGCCAATTTTTCACTCTGGCGGACGATCAGATCATTCAATCAGAATTCGTAAAGTCCCTACGAGAAAACATGTCTTTGCTGCGGCCAATTCCAGCATCCAATCACGCTAAAGACAGAATCTTTGTGGACCAAGAATTGAAAACATGCTCACACGCTTTCCTCAGAAACGACACCGTACGTGCATCACTAGTTCCACCTTATGATGGTCCATACGAAATCGTCAGACGAGACGAAAAATGTTTCGACCTCTTCATTAAAGGAAAAAAAGTTACCGTCACGGTCGATCGGGTAAAAGCGGCGTACACAACAGAAACCCCTTCCAGCACGACTGAAGACACTCCTGCAACAGCTCCGGTAAGTCCTTCCAATCTGACGCTTGAGGACCTCTCTGGGACGACAGAAGTTCCCCAACGCTCTACAATACCTAAGGCGATTTTAAAAACCGTTGACTCACCCCCCAAGTTCACAACATCGGGCAGAAGAGTTCGGTTCCCTGGCCGCTACAAAACATAATCACATCTGTCGACCATGCAGAGTTGTCATCTAAATAAATAACTTAACTTCTCGCATCGCTCATACTGAGGGGGGAGTGATGTGGGAGCTCCACATCACGTCACTACGCAACTCCACTAATCAATCCAAAAACTCCTCACTACTTATGAATTCAGTTTGGTACCTTCCAACCCTGACAAGCTGTCAACGACAGCATTGTAAATATTGTACATATTTTCTCAGTTCCTTTTAGACTAATAAAACGACTACACGTATGAGCAGAAGCTTTTACAAAGAACGAGCACGAGTGTTTCTTTTTATTTAAAATAATTAGACGGCATCGCAGAGAGCCGCTAAAGACATATCGAAAACTTTAAGAAAAACTCAAGAAATAGAGGAAAGCAACCTAAGACTAAGCAAACGAAAATTTGAACATGAAAAGGAAACAAATATGCACAAACTGCAGTTAAAAAAACAAAAGCTAGAAATGAAACAAAAAATTCTCGATTTGAAGTCGAGTCGAAAGGACTTAGCTGAACGCTGTGCAGAAATTTCTCACAAAGAATGTTAGGTAGCTTTTAATTTATTTATTTTTATGCAACGAAGTGCCTTATTTTTATTTTATTAAGCACAAACCAAGTGAATTTTTTTATAGTTTTAAGCAACGAAGTGCCTTATTTCTATTTTATTAAATACAAACCATGTGATTTTCTTTATTTAGGCTTTGTTTTTAATCAATTAAATACTACATATAATACTATGGCAATGAAGTTCCTTTTTTTTAAATATATAAAATTAAAAACTATATCATCGCGTTTCTTATTTCATCTCTAATGGTTCTAGCAGTCTGTCTTTCATTTCCCTCACTATTTTGGCAAGCAGCCAATAAAATCGGTTGCGATAAATCGTCATTTTCGCTTGGTAACAGAGAGGGTTCCTCAACGTTGAACGCCTTACAAATGTTGTGCAGAGCACAGCACACGTTCATTATGCGCACAACTTTGTCTGGAGCATAGTGCAGCTCCCTCGCAGCCAAAAGGCATCGAAACCGCGCTTTCAACACACCAAACGTCCGCTCTATTATTGATCGTGCCTTACTGACTTTCTCATTAAAAATAGATTCTGGTGAGCTTTCGGTGGCATTCCGATATGATGTTAATAACCACGGTTCCAATGGATACCCAGAATCACCTTGAAAGGAACAATCGAAAGGAAACTATTAGGAAGTTTGAAGATGACTTGTGCAAAATATACTCACCGAGAATTCGTGTTCCCCTGTCACCACTTTCGGAACGATGTTTGAGTTTTTGCCTTTCGTTAGAGATGTTCCACACATGCGAGTCATGGCACTTTCCCCCAAATCTAGCATCAACTGCTCTTATGACCATTTTATGATCACATATCTTTAAATAAATGTAATTTTATTAAAAAAGAAGTCTGTGAATGGTAAAAAAATTACTTACAACCATGGCGTTCATACTGTGTTTCAGTTTTCTATTAAAATACAAATGCTCGTTGATGGTAGGCGTAATCATCTGTATGTGAGTACCATCTACTGCTCCAATAGTTCCCGGGATGCCGTATTTTTGGTAAAAATACCTTTTTGCCTCATTTTCCTACTGTTGTGTCATTTGAAACACTATATGCGTCGCACAGAGAGTATTTTCAATGGCGCGGCACAGCTCATGTAGACAAGTGGACATCGTTTGCTGCGCCAAGCCTACATATTGGTCTTGTCCAATTTGGTGCTGATAACCACCCTGGCCTAACCATTGCTGGAATAGAGACGGATCTTTGGCCGGCTCTTAATTCTGGCGTTATCACATTCAAAACGTATATAAACGCTTCTTTGCTCAGACGAAAATTTTCAACAAAGCTGCAATTTTGAATATTAGCCAAATCTTCAATCCCAATATGTTTTCTTACCTTTTGTCACTGAGACTCATAACATCGGTATGATCTCGAATAATTCGCCGCCGCACTCTTTCGTTGCACTCAATTTCTTGGTCATCCCATAAAGCCACCGAATCCATTTTTCACAAAATAAAATTTTAATCACTTCACTACTGCTTTTTGTTTACTTTTCCACAGCTGTTTTAATACTTTTTGACGTTTCCCATTCAGTGTTGTTTCTTTTTGCAAAAATTCGCGAAAGCCAATGCGAACGCAGCACAGAGTACGAAATTGCTTTCGTATCGCATTTGGAGTTCGAATAGCATTGCGATGCGAAACGCGATACAGAGTGACCCCCCAGTATTCAGTTTTGTATAAAAAATGAAATTAAATGTGCAAGGACATTTGAAATGTTGACTGTGGCCTTTGGCGAGTCTACTATGAGCAGAACACAAGTTCAATTGTGGTATAACCGGTTTAAGGAAGGCCGAGAAGATGTCAATGACGATGCTCGTCCTGGTCGCGCGAGCACGTCAACAACCGATGAAAACATTGACGCAGTGAAGAAAATGATTTTGGATAATCGTCGAATCACTATCAGAGAGGTTGCTGATGATGTTGGCATATCGTTCGGCTCATGCCAAGCAATTTTTACGGATGTTTTAAGCATGAAACGTGCGGCAGCGAAGATTGTTCCAAAATTACTAAATTTTGAGCAAAAACAACGTTGCATGGACATCGCTCAGGAGCTGTTTTTGGCCAAAAATAAAACCGTTATCATGCCTCAACCACCGTATTCACCGGACTTGGCCCCCGCTGACTTTTTCCTCTTTCCAAAACTGAAGACACCGATGAAAGGAAAGCGTTTTGCTACGATTGAGGAGATAAAAGAAAAATCGAAACAGGAGCTGTTGGCGATACCAAAAAAGCGTTTCAGAAGTGTTTCGAGGATTGGAAAAAACGCTGGCATAAGTGTATTATATCTGAGGGGAATTACTTTAAAGGGGACAAGATAGTTGTTG
This sequence comes from Clusia tigrina, assembly GCA_920105625.2. NCBI lineage: Eukaryota > Metazoa > Arthropoda > Insecta > Diptera > Clusiidae > Clusia > Clusia tigrina. The sequence continues at coordinate 327,634,882 of OV050030.1, forward strand.
ATGAATAAATAAATATTTAATTTTTTGATCACACCTCGTATATATATATATATATATATATATATATATATATATATATATATATATATATATATATATATATATATATAAATATGTATATATATACGAGTATATATATATATATATATATATATATATATATATATATATATATATATATATATATATATTTATATATATATATATACGAGTATATAACCACAAAGCAGAAGTCACTCAACGACATACAAATAGTGGGACCTACATTGCAAATCGAGCTTGTAATCCTACTTCTGCCTTTTCGCCTAAATCGGGTTGAGTTTACTGCGAACATCGCTAAAATGTACCGACAGGTGCTAGTGAGTCCAGAAGATCGAAGGTTCCAATATATTTTATGGAAAAGCTCACATCATGAAAACTTTCAAACATTCCAACTCAACACGGTTACGTATGGAAGCACCTGCACCGAACAGAGGTTCGAAGCCTAGGATATCTCCCCGAAAAACACGCAGCACAGTTTGAAGTTGGTTCAAATGTTGTAAGGTCCTCATTGTACGTTGGAGGTTTGTTGTGCGGAGCTGACACGCTTTATCACGCATAAAAAATGAGGTAACAGACCTTTTAAAATTAGGCGGACTTGACTTGGCAAAATGGCAATCATCACCACTAAAACCCTTCTTCAGGAACTATGGCTGCCAAACGTCGACTGGATTGAATCTGTTCCTCAGAATGTTCAGTTCGCTTGGCAAAACTTCGTCGCCAGTTTTTCAGAACTGTCATCAATAAAAATTTTCCGCTGTTGCCTATCAATCAATTTAAAATCCCTCCAGCTTCATGGATTCTGCAATTCATCGATTCGTTCTTATGGATGCGGAATTTGCTATACACAATACTGTAATTATTTGCGTTAATCTTTTTACTGCAAGGACGAGAGTCGTGCTCATCTGCGGCGCACTTCTACTTGCTCGACTTTTTGCAAAATAAAATTACTTTTTTCTAATTACAATTTCGATGTATATCTTTGGACAGATTCGCAGATTGTACTTCACTGGCTCAAGTTGCATTCCGCTACGCTTTATACTTTTGTTGGCAACAGAGTGTCGGAGAATCAACATCTAACTGCTGCTGCTCATTGGAGACACGTATCAACAAACAGCAATCCAGCTGACATCGTTTCCCGGAGAAGTACAGCTGCGGAGCTGGCGAATTCGATTTGGCACATTGGGCCCCCGTTTCTGTACGAACTGACGAGCAAGTAGCCTAAAGAAAAGAGCGAATACATGGACATGGAAGTAGTGAAATCAGAGATGAGAAAATCGGTATTTAAGGAAATGATAAAACCCAACTATATTCTTGAAATTAGCGACAGATTCAGTTCCTATGCCCGTGGAATAGTTGCCTGGATTTTTCATTTCTACAAGCATCGGCTCGTGCCGGAGGAATTGCATCACGCTTTGCTGTGCATCGTTTGAAACGTGCAGCAACAATACTTCATTGGAGACATTCGTTTACTTCAGAGAGAGTCAACGACAAATGGCACTCAGCGTTACTTTAACCCTTTCTTGGATTCCACGGAAGGATTCGAATTGTTGAAGGTGGTCGGACGACTCGAGTTATCAGATCTACCAGAAAGCCGAAAACACCCCATCTTGCTTCCCAGCAAATGCAACTTCGATGAGCGTAGCGTTCAGCACTTAAACGTCAAAAACTATTACGCAGGACCTAAAGCATTGGTAACATTGAATCACCAGTTCAGTTCTGGATTGTGAATGCTCGCGACGTAGCAAAGGCGCATCGTCAGATCCTGTGTCCACTGCGTTCGATACAAGCCAAGGCTCATGCAACATATGATGGGAAACCTGCCAGTTGAACGTCTAAGACCAGCTATTCGCCCGCTGCGGCATCGATTTTTATGATTAAGAGGACATATTCTGCGATAATGCAACAAACTTTGCTGGTGCTTGCAATAAACTTGCTGAGTTGAAGGCATTTACATATTTAAGAAACAAAATCAAGACCATTACTAACTATTGCGCTAATGAACTTGTTAATTTTCTTTTCATTCCCCCCAGAGTACCTCATTTTGGCAGTATTTGGGAGGCCGCTGTCAAATCTGCTGAGGGTCATCTGAGAAATTTCTGCAATCGATGCTACATGTTCATCTCGTTGTTGCGATATCGACTTAAACAATCTGCGTGCTTCAGAGTGCTACCACTTCTGCTCTTCAAAATCATAGCCCTGCATATAAAAAATCCATTGCGCTACTTCACGTGGAAGATCTTTCTTTGTAGTTGTCTGCTTAAACGCTGCGCAGTGAGTAAAAAGTGTAAACTTGATACCTAATAGGTAATGGCGGGACTGTCGCATAGTCAAATACGCTGCCTTTACTTCTACAATATAGCTATGCTTTTTCGTTTCTGCAGGCGATATCTTCTTACTCCAGTAGTGTATTGGATGAAAATCGTTAACGACTTGTTGCATAAGAACGGTACCAAAAGCATGTTGTGAGGCATCAGTATGTAACTACATTTTCTCATCACGATTGTACAACTGAAGCAATGGTCCTTGAGTTAAAAGTGTTTTTATCTGCTGTATGGCTTGTAAATGTTCTTCATCAATCGTAAACAGCACTTTCTTCTTCACCAAGTTGGGCAACGGGCGTTCTATACTGGCATATCCTCTTATAAACTTCCAGAAATATCCCATTATACCACAGTGCGTCCGCTTATATGGAGAGAACGGCCAAAAATACTGCCAAATGAGTTAGCGCCCTGAAACTTAGGATATAATCAACTAAAATATAATAATGATTTTATGTAAAAGTGGGAGCGGTTGGGCAGTTTAAAATTTTTCTAAATTTTTTTTCTGGAAAAATGAATTATTAAAAGATTTGTCAAGCAAAACTAAATTGTATAAGTGAATAGTTTATTACGATACAAAATATATTACGTTTAAGCTTTTATCAAATGAAATACAGCTTTCATTAAAGTAGACTTTAGTTTACAAGGTAAAGATCTTTGCCCAGTAAGGATCAGAGCTTAAAAGCAATCTGTGAACTAAATCTGTTTTGGTTGCAGCTCGTGATATTTTCCTAGTATGGTGTAGCCTAAATTATTTTTATGTCCTTGTTTTTTGCTTCAGAAGCTTTCTCAGTTAGTTCTCCAATCGATAATAGTATGTGGTTGATGACATCTGCAGCGTGAATTCATATTTTGTGAACAGAAGGGGGAAGGTAAAACCAAGGATACATCTCGATCAGATTTTTAGCAGTATCCATCCAACGCATATTGTCCAATTTGTTCCGGATTGATTTTGTATCTTGAAGACATAGCCTCCAATAATGTTGCACAGCTTCCAATCAAATTTTTCTTTATACCAGTAATTTCAGCTACTATATCCAGGTTTATTCATGAGATAATCTTCTGGCCATGTTTCCATCATTGGACGTCCCACTACCTCCAGCTCTTTGTTTGTATATAACCAATCCCATTTGTCGACGCAAATCCATTTGAAGTTTGTTTTCCCTTCTCATAAAGGCAACTTTTTCATCTTGGGACTTGATTTGCCACATTCATATATCCAGTCTATATGAAACATGATGTGGTTATAAACCAAATTCAAAACGGGTTTCGTTGACTTCTTTTTTTATGCATTTTTCCAGATTATTCAATTCTGTTTGTGTTGCTTCGCATATATAACACTTTGCAGAGGAAATTTGGGTTAGAGCATTGCATATTTTTCCATCAACCATAGTAAGCGGTAAACTGTGTTCAATGTTTATTTTTCTTGTAGATGTTATAACTTCTGTGGGGTCTAACAAGCGGCTTTTATCGCTAATATATTGTTATTCATTTATGGATAAATGGGTGGACTTTTTTTAAAAATTGAAGTCTTGGACTACAGTACCTAGTCGACTATGGCCGAGGATTTTTCCAAATTATTTTTGCAGGCTCAGTTGATTTTGCGATCAGTTGGAAGGGGTACATAAGACGTTACAAATAAGCTGTTCTTTTCAAAATTGCTTTTGGAAAATTTTTGTTTATATGCTGCATGTCCCGTGCTGCTGTTGAATCCCCATTTTCCTATAAGAGTTGGCTATTCGTCGTCGTTTCGTCCTTTTAGAAGACTCAGCAAAATCTATTGTAGGACGTCCACGATTCGAATTGGAGACTTTTAGTTGAAAACCACATTTCATGGAAATGGTTTCTTTGTTATCGAGCCACAATCAGAATGATTTTTCAAAACTGCTGATCTTTTGCGCTTGCAATTTTGCCAAAACAATGCAAATTTTTTAGAAACGTTTTTAATACATTTTTGCATCCCAACCAGATCTGGCTCATAACCCTCATGTTCAATGTCTTTCACTATCACTTTTCTCACACCAAATCTCAAAAACATGTAAACCAGAAAATTCGCATTGATAAGTTGTGTGTAGAAAAATAATAAATTAAGGAAACAGAAAAACCAAAAAAGAAACACAAAACATAGAATGAAAAACAAGAAGCAACAAACACAGACCGAAAAACTCAGAACAACAAAAACAGAACAATGAAACTGAATCACGCATAGAAAAAACTGCTTCAAAACAAAGAGCTTGGATTACTTTATGGAATACTACACGAGCCTCTGCAGGTCTCTGTAGCTAAACTGAAAAATTTTATAATTTTAAAGTATTAACAAATAATATGTAAAACAAATTATTGAGGGACGAGGAGGGGACCACATTTAAAACTTTAACTAAAAACTCCAAAGACGAAAAAGAAACCATAACTTAGTTATATAAAGCAACGATTTACACAGAATACAGGACAAATTGTCAATAAATTTAATTGTAGAAATAAAGTCAATACCTTTATGTACAATATTCGTTTTATTCCATTTGTATTAAAATAACTTTACAATATTTTAATTAAACAAAACTAACACCCTGAAGCGAGCTGCTGACTCTGTACAAAGCAAATGAACTTCACACTGCTATTTTTAGAAAGTACCGTTAGAATCAAAGCAAAACAAATATGCCATTATGAAGTTTACACAAACTGCTGTTTATTAAGTCAGTTATGTTTTGAAAAGTTTGACATAAATTGTTGGATTTTTGGCCTATGGAAGAACCCACTGTGCATACAAAGCATGGATTGAAGCCTTTAAATTTTTTGGTTCTGGAAAATTTGTATGGCCTTAATTTTTTATTTTCCAGGTTTTATCGTATCGCCTTCTACTGCATGTCCCAAAAAAACTATTTGCTGATGTAAAAACGAGCATTCCTTCAGCTTTATTTTTAAGCCATATTTGGCTGCTTAATTTGTATCATTTGCATCTTCATTAGTCCTACTTCGATTGTGGCACTGAAAATGCCGATGTCGTCAATATAAACCTCCATGATGTTCTTGTGGATTAAATCGCGAAAAAGACACGTTATAAATCTGATGAACACTGCTGGCGTACTACAAATTCCAAATGGCGCACAGCAAAATTCGTATACGCCACTTTTAACGACAAACGCTGTATATTTTTTACTGCTTTCTTCAACAGGAACATGGAAAAAATCATTTTAAAGATCGATAACAGTAAAGTATTTTGCCGCTTGTAGTTTCTCTAATACCTCGTCGATTGTTGCTACTGGAAATGCATCTTTAAGTACCATAGAATTCAGCTTACGAAAATCAATACACAAGCGACAGGACCCGTGTTTCCTCCCTGCAACGAAAACTCTGATTGCATATTCCGACTTTGATTTACCATTTTTGAGCCACTCTTGTATTTGGTTTTCGACTGCAACTTGATGATGATGTGATAATCTGCTGGGCGAGTTACGAAAAGGAAATGATTTATCGGGTGTAATTTTTAGTTGAATTGGACACTCGATATATTTTGGTTTTTCTTTATATGTTTCTATCATTTCATTTATTTGTTTTTGTCTTTTTCGTTAATTTTGCCACAGTCAATTTCATTTTCTTCTCTTTGGTACACATTTAAAGATTGTTCATCGTTAATTAAGTGCAATGGAAAAGGCACGCTTAATTAACGATGAACAATCTTTAAATGTGTACCAAAGAGAAGAAAATGAAATTGACTGTGGCAAAATTAACGAAAAAGACAAAAACAAATAAATGAAATGATAGAAACATATAAAGAAAAACCAAAATATATCGAGTGTCCAATTCAACTAAAAATTACACCCGATAAATCATTTCCTTTTCGTAACTCGCCCAGCAGATTATCACATCATCATCAAGTTGCAGTCGAAAACCAAATACAAGAGTGGCTCAAAAATGGTAAATCAAAGTCGGAATATGCAATCAGAGTTTTCGTTGCAGGGAGGAAACACGGGTCCTGTCGCTTGTGTATTGATTTTCGTAAGCTGAATTCTATGGTACTTAAAGATGCATTTCCAGTAGCAACAATCGACGAGGTATTAGAGAAACTACAAGCGGCAAAATACTTTACTGTTATCGATCTTTAAAATGATTTTTTCCATGTTCCTGTTGAAGAAAGCAGTAAAAAATATACAGCGTTTGTCGTTAAAAGTGGCGTATACGAATTTTGCTGTGCGCCATTTGGAATTTGTAGTACGCCAGCAGTGTTCATCAGATTTATAACGTGTCTTTTTCGCGATTTAATCCACAAGAACGTCATGGAGGTTTATATTGACGACATCGGCATTTTCAGTGCCACAATCGAAGTAGGACTAATGAAGATGCAAATGATACAAATTAAGCAGCCAAATATGGCTTAAAAATAAAGCTGAAGGAATGCTCGTTTTTACATCAGCAAATAGTTTTTTGGGGCATGCAGTAGAAGGCGATACGATAAAACCTGGAAAATAAAAAATTAAGGCCATACAAATTTTCCAGAACCAAAAAATTTAAAGGCTTCAATCCATGCTTTGTATGCACAGTGGGTTCTTCCATAGGCCAAAAATCCAACAATTTATGTCAAACTTTTCAAAACATAACTGACTTAATAAACAGCAGTTTGTGTAAACTTCATAATGGCATATTTGTTTTGCTTTGATTCTAACGGTACTTTCTAAAAATAGCAGTGTGAAGTTCATTTGCTTTGTACAGAGTCAGCAGCTCGCTTCAGGGTGTTAGTTTTGTTTAATTAAAATATTGTAAAGTTATTTTAATACATATGGAATAAAACGAATATTGTACATAAAGGTATTGACTTTATTTCTACAATTAAATTTATTGACAATTTGTCCTGTATTCTGTGTAAATCGTTGCTTTATATAACTAAGTTATGGTTTCTTTTTCGTCTTTGGAGTTTTTAGTTAAAGTTTTAAATGTGGTCCCCTCCTCGTCCCTCAATAATTTGTTTTACATATTATTTGTTAATACTTTAAAATTATAAAATTTTTCAGTTTAGCTACAGAGACCTGCAGAGGCTCGTGTAGTATTCCATAAAGTAATCCAAGCTCTTTGTTTTGAAGCAGTTTTTTCTATGCGTGATTCAGTTTCATTGTTCTGTTTTTGTTGTTCTGAGTTTTTCGGTCTGTGTTTGTTGCTTCTTGTTTTTCATTCTATGTTTTGTGTTTCTTTTTTGGTTTTTCTGTTTCCTTAATTTATTATTTTTCTACACACAACTTATCAATGCGAATTTTCTGGTTTACATGTTTTTGAGATTTGGTGTGAGAAAAGTGATAGTGAAAGACATTGAACATGAGGGTTATGAGCCAGATCTGGTTGGGATGCAAAAATGTATTAAAAACGTTTCTAAAAAATTTGCATTGTTTTGGCAAAATTGCAAGCGCAAAAGATCAGCAGTTTTGAAAAATCATTCTGATTGTGGCTCGATAACAAAGAAACCATTTCCATGAAATGTGGTTTTCAACTAAAAGTCTCCAATTCGAATCGTGGACGTCCTACAATAGATTTTGCTGAGTCTTCTAAAAGGACGAAACGACGACGAATAGCCAACTCTTATAGGAAAATGGGGATTCAACAGCAGCACGGGACATGCAGCATATAAACAAAAATTTTCCAAAAGCAATTTTGAAAAGAACAGCTTATTTGTAACGTCTTATGTACCCCTTCCAACTGATCGCAAAATCAACTGAGCCTGCAAAAATAATTTGGAAAAATCCTCGGCCATAGTCGACTAGGTACTGTAGTCCAAGACTTCAATTTTTAAAAAAAGTCCACCCAATTATCCATAAATGAATAACAATATATTAGCGATAAAAGCCGCTTGTTAGACCCCACAGAAGTTATAACATCTACAAGAAAAATAAACATTGAACACAGTTTACCGCTTACTATGGTTGATGGAAAAATATGCAATGCTCTAACCCAAATTTCCTCTGCAAAGTGTTATATATGCGAAGCAACACAAACAGAATTGAATAATCTGGAAAAATGCATAAAAAAAGAAGTCAACGAAACCCGTTTTGAATTTGGTTTATAACCACATCATGTTTCATATAGACTGGATATATGAATGTGGCAAATCAAGTCCCAAGATGAAAAAGTTGCCTTTATGAGAAGGGAAAACAAACTTCAAATGGATTTGCGTCGACAAATGGGATTGGTTATATACAAACAAAGAGCTGGAGGTAGTGGGACGTCCAATGATGGAAACATGGCCAGAAGATTATCTCATGAATAAACCTGGATATAGTAGCTGAAATTACTGGTATAAAGAAAAATTTGATTGGAAGCTGTGCAACATTATTGGAGGCTATGTCTTCAAGATACAAAATCAATCCGGAACAAATTGGACAATATGCGTTGGATGGATACTGCTAAAAATCTGATCGAGATGTATCCTTGGTTTTACCTTCCCCCTTCTGTTCACAAAATATGAATTCACGCTGCAGATGTCATCAACCACATACTATTATCGATTGGAGAACTAACTGAGAAAGCTTCTGAAGCAAAAAACAAGGACATAAAAATAATTTAGGCTACACCATACTAGGAAAATATCACGAGCTGCAACCAAAACAGATTTAGTTCACAGATTGCTTTTAAGCTCTGATCCTTACTGGGCAAAGATCTTTACCTTGTAAACTAAAGTCTACTTTAATGAAAGCTGTATTTCATTTGATAAAAGCTTAAACGTAATATATTTTGTATCGTAATAAACTATTCACTTATACAATTTAGTTTTGCTTGACAAATCTTTTAATAATTCATTTTTCCAGAAAAAAAATTTAGAAAAATTTTAAACTGCCCAACCGCTCCCACTTTTACATAAAATCATTATTATATTTTAGTTGATTATATCCTAAGTTTCAGGGCGCTAACTCATTTGGCAGTATTTTTGGCCGTTCTCTCCATATAAGCGGACGCACTGTGGTATAATGGGATATTTCTGGAAGTTTATAAGAGGATATGCCAGTATAGAACGCCCGTTGCCCAACTTGGTGAAGAAGAAAGTGCTGTTTACGATTGATGAAGAACATTTACAAGCCATACAGCAGATAAAAACACTTTTAACTCAAGGACCATTGCTTCAGTTGTACAATCGTGATGAGAAAATGTAGTTACATACTGATGCCTCACAACATGCTTTTGGTACCGTTCTTATGCAACAAGTCGTTAACGATTTTCATCCAATACACTACTGGAGTAAGAAGATATCGCCTGCAGAAACGAAAAAGCATAGCTATATTGTAGAAGTAAAGGCAGCGTATTTGACTATGCGACAGTCCCGCCATTACCTATTAGGTATCAAGTTTACACTTTTTACTCACTGCGCAGCGTTTAAGCAGACAACTACAAAGAAAGATCTTCCACGTGAAGTAGCGCAATGGATTTTTTATATGCAGGGCTATGATTTTGAAGAGCAGAAGTGGTAGCACTCTGAAGCACGCAGATTGTTTAAGTCGATATCGCAACAACGAGATGAACATGTAGCATCGATTGCAGAAATTTCTCAGATGACCCTCAGCAGATTTGACAGCGGCCTCCCAAATACTGCCAAAATGAGGTACTCTGGGGGGAATGAAAAGAAAATTAACAAGTTCATTAGCGCAATAGTTAGTAATGGTCTTGATTTTGTTTCTTAAATATGTAAATGCCTTCAACTCAGCAAGTTTATTGCAAGCACCAGCAAAGTTTGTTGCATTATCGCAGAATATGTCCTCTTAATCATAAAAATCGATGCCGCAGCGGGCGAATAGCTGGTCTTAGACGTTCAACTGGCAGGTTTCCCATCATATGTTGCATGAGCCTTGGCTTGTATCGAACGCAGTGGACACAGGATCTGACGATGCGCCTTTGCTACGTCGCGAGCATTCACAATCCAGAACTGAACTGGTGATTCAATGTTACCAATGCTTTAGGTCCTGCGTAATAGTTTTTGACGTTTAAGTGCTGAACGCTACGCTCATCGAAGTTGCATTTGCTGGGAAGCAAGATGGGGTGTTTTCGGCTTTCTGGTAGATCTGATAACTCGAGTCGTCCGACCACCTTCAACAATTCGAATCCTTTCGTGGAATCCAAGAAAGAGTTAAAGTAACGCTGAGTGCCATTTGTCGTTGACTCTCTCTGAAGTAAACGAATGTCTCCAATGAAGTATTGTTGCTGCACGTTTCAAACGATGCACAGCAAAGCGTGATGCAATTCCTCCGGCACGAGCCGATGCTTGTAGAAATGAAAAATCCAGGCAACTATTCCACGGGCATAGGAACTGAATCTGTCGCTAATTTCAAGAATATAGTTGGGTTTTATCATTTCCTTAAATACCGATTTTCTCATCTCTGATTTCACTACTTCCATGTCCATGTATTCGCTCTTTTCTTTAGGCTACTTGCTCGTCAGTTCGTACAGAAACGGGGGCCCAATGTGCCAAATCGAATTCGCCAGCTCCGCAGCTGTACTTCTCCGGGAAACGATGTCAGCTGGATTGCTGTTTGTTGATACGTGTCTCCAATGAGCAGCAGCAGTTAGATGTTGATTCTCCGACACTCTGTTGCCAACAAAAGTATAAAGCGTAGCGGAATGCAACTTGAGCCAGTGAAGTACAATCTGCGAATCTGTCCAAAGATATACATCGAAATTGTAATTAGAAAAAAGTAATTTTATTTTGCAAAAAGTCGAGCAAGTAGAAGTGCGCCGCAGATAGGCACGACTCTCGTCCTTGCAGTAAAAAGATTAACGCAAATAATTACAGTATTGTGTATAGCAAATTCCGCATCCATAAGAACGAATCGATGAATTGCAGAATCCATGAAGCTGGAGGGATTTTAAATTGATTGATAGGCAACAGCGGAAAATTTTTATTGATGACAGTTCTGAAAAACTGGCGACGAAGTTTTGCCAAGCGAACTGAACATTCTGAGGAACAGATTCAATCCAGTCGAGGTTTGGCAGCCATAGTTCCTGAAGAAGGGTTTTAGTGGTGATGATTGCCATTTTGCCAAGTCAAGTCCGCCTAATTTTAAAAGGTCTGTTACCTCATTTTTTATGCGTGATAAAGCGTGTCAGCTCCGCACAACAAACCTCCAACGTACAATGAGGACCTTACAACATTTGAACCAACTTCAAACTGTGCTGCGTGTTTTTCGGGGAGATATCCTAGGCTTCGAACCTCTGTTCGGTGCAGGTGCTTCCATACGTAACCGTGTTGAGTTGGAATGTTTGAAAGTTTTCATGATGTGAGCTTTTCCATAAAATATATTGGAACCTTCGATCTTCTGGACTCACTAGCACCTGTCGGTACATTTTAGCGATGTTCGCAGTAAACTCAACCCGATTTAGGCGAAAAGGCAGAAGTAGGATTACAAGCTCGATTTGCAATGTAGGTCCCACTATTTGTATGTCGTTGAGTGACTTCTGCTTTGTGGTTATATACTCGTATATATATATATATATATATATATATATATATATATATATATATATATATATATACTCGTATATATATTTATATATATATATATATATATATATATATATATATATATATATATATATATATATACATATATATATATATATATATATATATATATATATATATACGAGGTGTGATCAAAAAATTAAATATTTATTTATTCATCAACAACTATCTTGTACCCTTTAAAGTAATTCCCCTCAGATATAATACACTTATGCCAGCGTTTTTTCCAATCCTCGAAACACTTCTGAAACGCTTTTTTGGTATCGCCAACAGCTCCTGTTTCGATTTTTCTTTTATCTCCTCAATCGTAGCAAAACGCTTTCCTTTCATCGGTGTCTTCAGTTTTGGAAAGAGGAAAAAGTCAGCGGGGGCCAAGTCCGGTGAATACGGTGGTTGAGGCATGATAACGGTTTTATTTTTGGCCAAAAACAGCTCCTGAGCGATGTCCATGCGACGTTGTTTTTGCTCAAAATTTAGTAATTTTGGAACAATCTTCGCTGCCGCACGTTTCATGCTTAAAACATCCGTAAAAATTGCTTGGCATGAGCCGAACGATATGCCAACATCATCAGCAACCTCTCTGATAGTGATTCGACGATTATCCAAAATCATTTTCTTCACTGCGTCAATGTTTTCATCGGTTGTTGACGTGCTCGGGCGACCAGGACGAGCATCGTCATTGACATCTTCTCGGCCTTCCTTAAACCGGTTATACCACAATTGAACTTGTGTTCTGCTCATAGTAGACTCGCCAAAGGCCACAGTCAACATTTCAAATGTCCTTGCACATTTAGTTTCATTTTTTATACAAAACTGAATACTGGGGGTCACTCTGTATCGCGTTTCGCATCGCAATGCTATTCGAACTCCAAATGCGATACGAAAGCAATTTCGTACTCTGTGCTGCGTTCGGAAACGTCTGTGCTGAATGGGAAACGTCAAAAAGTATTAAAACAGCTGTGGAAAAGTAAACAAAAAGCAGTAGTGAAGTGATTAAAATTTTATTTTGTGAAAAATGGATTCGGTGGCTTTATGGGATGACCAAGAAATTGAGTGCAACGAAAGAGTGCGGCGGCGAATTATTCGAGATCATACCGATGTTATGAGTCTCAGTGACAAAAGGTAAGAAAACATATTGGGATTGAAGATTTGGCTAATATTCAAAATTGCAGCTTTGTTGAAAATTTTCGTCTGAGCAAAGAAGCGTTTATATACGTTTTGAATGTGATAACGCCAGAATTAAGAGCCGGCCAAAGATCCGTCTCTATTCCAGCAATGGTTAGGCCAGGGTGGTTATCAGCACCAAATTGGACAAGACCAATATGTAGGCTTGGCGCAGCAAACGATGTCCACTTGTCTACATGAGCTGTGCCGCGCCATTGAAAATACTCTCTGTGCGACGCATATAGTGTTTCAAATGACACAACAGTAGGAAAATGAGGCAAAAAGGTATTTTTACCAAAAATACGGCATCCCGGGAACTATTGGAGCAGTAGATGGTACTCACATACAGATGATTACGCCTACCATCAACGAGCATTTGTATTTTAATAGAAAACTGAAACACAGTATGAACGCCATGGTTGTAAGTAATTTTTTTACCATTCACAGACTTCTTTTTTAATAAAATTACATTTATTTAAAGATATGTGATCATAAAATGGTCATAAGAGCAGTTGATGCTAGATTTGGGGGAAAGTGCCATGACTCGCATGTGTGGAACATCTCTAACGAAAGGCAAAAACTCAAACATCGTTCCGAAAGTGGTGACAGGGGAACACGAATTCTCGGTGAGTATATTTTGCACAAGTCATCTTCAAACTTCCTAATAGTTTCCTTTCGATTGTTCCTTTCAAGGTGATTCTGGGTATCCATTGGAACCGTGGTTATTAACATCATATCGGAATGCCACCGAAAGCTCACCAGAATCTATTTTTAATGAGAAAGTCAGTAAGGCACGATCAATAATAGAGCGGACGTTTGGTGTGTTGAAAGCGCGGTTTCGATGCCTTTTGGCTGCGAGGGAGCTGCACTATGCTCCAGACAAAGTTGTGCGCATAATGAACGTGTGCTGTGCTCTGCACAACATTTGTAAGGCGTTCAACGTTGAGGAACCCTCTCTGTTACCAAGCGAAAATGACGATTTATCGCAACCGATTTTATTGGCTGCTTGCCAAAATAGTGAGGGAAATGAAAGACAGACTGCTAGAACCATTAGAGATGAAATAAGAAACGCGATGATATAGTTTTTAATTTTATATATTTAAAAAAAAGGAACTTCATTGCCATAGTATTATATGTAGTATTTAATTGATTAAAAACAAAGCCTAAATAAAGAAAATCACATGGTTTGTATTTAATAAAATAGAAATAAGGCACTTCGTTGCTTAAAACTATAAAAAAATTCACTTGGTTTGTGCTTAATAAAATAAAAATAAGGCACTTCGTTGCATAAAAATAAATAAATTAAAAGCTACCTAACATTCTTTGTGAGAAATTTCTGCACAGCGTTCAGCTAAGTCCTTTCGACTCGACTTCAAATCGAGAATTTTTTGTTTCATTTCTAGCTTTTGTTTTTTTAACTGCAGTTTGTGCATATTTGTTTCCTTTTCATGTTCAAATTTTCGTTTGCTTAGTCTTAGGTTGCTTTCCTCTATTTCTTGAGTTTTTCTTAAAGTTTTCGATATGTCTTTAGCGGCTCTCTGCGATGCCGTCTAATTATTTTAAATAAAAAGAAACACTCGTGCTCGTTCTTTGTAAAAGCTTCTGCTCATACGTGTAGTCGTTTTATTAGTCTAAAAGGAACTGAGAAAATATGTACAATATTTACAATGCTGTCGTTGACAGCTTGTCAGGGTTGGAAGGTACCAAACTGAATTCATAAGTAGTGAGGAGTTTTTGGATTGATTAGTGGAGTTGCGTAGTGACGTGATGTGGAGCTCCCACATCACTCCCCCCTCAGTATGAGCGATGCGAGAAGTTAAGTTATTTATTTAGATGACAACTCTGCATGGTCGACAGATGTGATTATGTTTTGTAGCGGCCAGGGAACCGAACTCTTCTGCCCGATGTTGTGAACTTGGGGGGTGAGTCAACGGTTTTTAAAATCGCCTTAGGTATTGTAGAGCGTTGGGGAACTTCTGTCGTCCCAGAGAGGTCCTCAAGCGTCAGATTGGAAGGACTTACCGGAGCTGTTGCAGGAGTGTCTTCAGTCGTGCTGGAAGGGGTCTCTGTTGTGTACGCCGCTTTTACCCGATCGACCGTGACGGTAACTTTTTTTCCTTTAATGAAGAGGTCGAAACATTTTTCGTCTCGTCTGACGATTTCGTATGGACCATCATAAGGTGGAACTAGTGATGCACGTACGGTGTCGTTTCTGAGGAAAGCGTGTGAGCATGTTTTCAATTCTTGGTCCACAAAGATTCTGTCTTTAGCGTGATTGGATGCTGGAATTGGCCGCAGCAAAGACATGTTTTCTCGTAGGGACTTTACGAATTCTGATTGAATGATCTGATCGTCCGCCAGAGTGAAAAATTGGCCAGGTAGCGAAATCGTAGCGCCGTAGACCAATTCTGCCGGAGTAGACTTTAGGTCTTCTTTGTAGGTTGATCTTAAACCTAATAGAATAGTTGGTAAAATGCGATACCAATCTCTCGTGCTGTAAGCCATGATAGCTGCTTTTAATGTCCTGTGCCATCTCTCAATTTGGCCGTTTGCTTGAGGGTGATATGCGGTGGTTCGGATATGTTGAATGCCTAGTAGTTTGGACAGTTCTTTGAATAGTGTAGATTCGAACTGTTTGCCCTGGTCCGTGGTTATGCGCTGAGGTACTCCAAAACGTGAAATCCAGTTTGCGACTAGTGTTGATGCTACTTCTTCAGCGGTAATACCCGTTAGTGGCATGGCTTCCGGCCACCTGGTGTAACGGTCAATGCAAGTTAGGACGTATTGGTAGCCATTAGACATTGGCAAGGGACCGACGATGTCCAAGTTGATATGTTCGAAGCGGTGTTCGGGCAAGGTGAACGTTGCGACTTGCGATTTGTTGTGTTTTTGCACTTTGGCGCGTTGACATGAAATGCAGCAACGAGCAATTTGGGCACAGTCTTTGTTTATGCCCGGCCAAACGAAGCGTTGAGAAATCAATTTGGTTGAGGCTCTGACGCCTGGATGCGCCAGACCATGAAATTTTTTGATGATTGCTTGACGAAACTTCTCCGGTATGTATGGACGAACTGTGCCTGTTGAGACATCACAGAAGACTTTTTCGTTTGAACCCGCAAAGGTCATTGCTTTAAGTAGCAATGAGTTTTTTGTTTTATTTTGCAGTAGATCACAAAGTTCAGGGTCGGTTCGTTGTTCGGTTGCGATGATGGCATAGTCGATGACGAAGCTGCCGTCGATTTGACAGATTCTCGATAAGAAATCTGCAACTACGTTGCTTGTTCCAGATATGTGTCTGATGTCGGTTGTGAACTGGCCGACAAAATCCAAGTGACGATTTTGACGAGGCGAAGATGTGTCATTTTTCTGCGTGAAAGAGTAAGTTAAGGGCTTGTGGTCCGTGTTGACGTGAAACCTTCTGCCCTCCAACATATGCCGAAAGTGCTTGACGCCTAAGTATATGGCCAGTAGCTCTCGGTCATAGACGCTGTATTTTGATTCTGCAACTGTTAGCTTTCTCGAGAAGAACCCCAGTGGTTCTGGTGAGTTGCCAACATACTGATGCACCACGGCCCCGACTGCAACATCCGACGCGTCCACACTGAGTGATAATAACGCGTCTGGTTTGGGATGGGCTAGTAGTGAAGCCCCCGCTAGATCTGCCTTGCAGCGATCAAATGCAGTTTGCGATTCTTCGGTCCAGTTGATAGTTGTTGTGTCGTTTTTCTTATTACCGGGAATGAGTGCTTGTAGCAACATTTGGTTGTCTACCGCGTGAGGAATGAAACGCCGATAAAAATTGATGGCCGCTAAGAATCGTTTCAGTTCTTTTGCCACTTTTGGTCTTGGAAAATTTTGAATGATCTCCACTCGTTCTAGAAGTGGTTCAATGCCTTCTGGCGTGACCAGATGGCCAAGGAATTTTAACTAGGGTGCGCCAAGAGTGCATTTTTCGAGATTTATCTTAAGATTGTACTCACTCAGACGTTGAAAGACCAAACGGATGTGCTGTAGATGCTCTTCTGAGTTTTTTGAGGCAACGATGATGTCGTCAATGTATGCGAAGACGAACTCTAGTCCAGCCAGGGCCATTTGGATGAATCTTTGAAAGGTCTGGGAGGCGTTCCTGAGTCCAAATGTCATGAACTTGAATTCAAAGAGTCCAAATGGAGTGATTATGGCGGTCTTGGGGATGTCTTCAGGATTCATTGGAATCTGGTGAAAGGCTTTTTCCAAATCGATTTTTGAAAAAATTGTGTTGCCCACCAGTATGTGAGTGAAGTCCTGTATGAAGGGAATCGGATATCTATCCGGGATTGTTTTCGCATTGAGAGCGCTGTAGTCCCCACAAGGACGATATGAGCCGTCAGATTTTTCCACGAGGTGCAGTGGGCTGGCCCATGGTGATTTTTAAGGCCGACAAATACCCATCTTTTGCAGGTGTCTGAACTCGTCTTGAGCGATTTTTAATTTTTCTGGAGTTAAGCGACGGGCTTTTGCAAATGTTGGTGGCCCGGTGGTTTCCAGATGATGGTAAATGGACGATTTGTTGACAGTGGGTGGCTCCTTGTTGATTGACGTTAATTCCGGAAATTCTGCTAGCACTTTGTAGAAGGGGTCGTTTCGGTTTACCATCCTTGGAGTGGTCTGATTAATTCGTGCACTGCTGATGCTTAATACCATGTTGGTTTTCCTGTCGATGAGTTTGTTGTTCTTTATGTCCACCAGTAGGTCGTAGTGGTTGAGAAAATCGACGCCCAGTATCGGCATGTTCACCTCGGCAATGACGAAGGTCCATTCGAATTCTCGCCGCAGGCCAAAATCTAAAGGTAAGCGTCGTTGACCATAAGTATTGATGCGAGTGCCGTTCGCAGCGAATAGATATTTTTTTGAAGGGCGAGGAATGTTGAAGAGTTTCGATGGAAGCACTGATATGTCGGCGCCCGTGTCGATTAAAAATTTTGTGGACGTTTTAAGTTCCGAAATACAAAGGCGGTTGATATTCGCAATTCCATCGTCCCTGTGAAATTGCCGTTTTAGTTTTTTGCGAAAGTGCATGGTTGAACGCACTTTTTAGCTGCGGCACCGAACTTGAAGTGGTACCAGCAGAAGGGCTTTTCGCCGGCCACTCCACCTTTGGGAGTTCTCGTCCGAGGGGGTCTTGATCGGTAACTGGAACGCTTTTTTGAGTTGTTGCGAATGTGTTGTAGCAATTCGTCAATATGCTTTTCGAGCCTGCTTACCCTGTCCTCCGTCGCGTTGCTGGTATGAGAGTTTGAAGCGATGGCTCTAATGTTGCCACGAAAGTCACCCACCTCCATGATTTTGTCTGCCATTTTTGCTAGGCCTACCAAGTTGGCCTCACTTGTTGATAAAATTGCACCAACACCGCTTGGTAGGCATCTAGACCATAGGGTGCGCATGAATTCGTCCGTGACTTTGTTGCCGGCCAGCTTCTTCATCTCATTGAGCAGTTCTGATGGCTTTCTGTCACCTAGCTCAACTTCTGATAAGAGCTTTTGTGATTTTTGTTGGTCAGTCTCCGCAAATGCCGCCAATAAATTTGTTTTCAGGGTTTGGTATTTTTCGGCCGACGGAGGGTTGATGACTATGTCACTTACCTTGTTTAGAATCTTTCCGTCTAGATTGCCAATGAGGTGCGAGAATTTAGTGTCGTCTACCGTTATGCCTGCGGTGACGAATTGCGCCTCCACCTGGGCGAACCATAGTTCCGGATATGTTTCCCAGAATGGCGGAATTTTTGCGGTAACTCGCATGATGCTTTGTGACATGCTGGGCTTGTTGTCAGCGGCCTGTGTCCCGTCCGGTACTGTCGAAGTGTCGTCTGGCATTTCGGTGCTTGTGTGGCTGGGAATTTCGAAGAAGTAGTGTTTAAGTCAATCGATCCAGTGGAGCGACAGCTTGGTAGAAGTAGAAAGGGAACGCAGCGGTGTTGCCCGTTGCGTTGCCTGGCCTGGCTGTTGCACAAAATTTCAGGTGCTAATTTGAGATGCACGCGATCTTGTTCACAGCCAAGTATCGTAATTGGTCGTCGCTAGTGTGTGGCGTAATTTCCACGACCAAATTTACAGATTTGCGCAATCAGAAATGGTGCAATCGCATATGGTGCAAGTGACAGACGGTGCAGCACAGATTGTACAAACCACAGATGGTGTAGATTTTAGCTGGCTGTCGTTGCAAGCGAAGGTTTAATGCGAAGAGAAAAAAAAATTTGGTTGGTGTGCAGTTTGGTAGGACAGGCAGAAGAATTTTTTCAGCGTCGGTATACACAATTTTTGGTTTTCACGTCGTTGCCGTTGTAGTATGCTGTGCGTGGTTTTTCTCCCTCGCACTCACGTCATGTTCCTGCTGGAACTTCTGGACGCAAGATTTAGTCTAAATTGTTGCAAAAGATAAAGAAACAACTTTGGGGAGGTTTTTTCTCTTTTGTCCACTATATTTGCGTGTGTTCATCACGTCGGGGTCACCAATTTAGCGGCTCTCTGCGATGCCGTCTAATTATTTTAAATAAAAAGAAACACTCGTGCTTGTTCTTTGTAAAAGCTTCTGCTCATACGTGTAGTCGTTTTATTAGTCTAAAAGGAACTGAGAAAATATGTACAATATTTACAATGCTGTCGTTGACAGCTTGTCAGGGTTGGAAGGTACCAAACTGACTTCATAAGTAGTGAGGAGTTTTTGGATTGATTAGTGGAGTTGCGTAGTGACGTGATGTGGAGCTCCCACATGTCCTTTTGTTTATCACATATTTCTGTGAGCTTCGCCATTGAGCCTTCTTGATAGGCTATTTGATTGTCTACTTGCTTTTTAAGAAGCTGTTCTTTTCCAGTAATAATAGATGCGGATCGTGTACGGTGGGGCGTGCTTCTAAGGTTTTCGCAGTTATTAGCATTGCTTTCAGAAGTTGCATCCACCGGCAAATCTTGCAACACTTCGTCACACTCAGCTGCGCCAAAACTTCGTGTCCCGCTACTGCCTTGTATGGCCTCCTCCATTGACAACAACTGCACCACTTGTTCTTCTAATGGAGTCAAATGGCTATATTTGGATGGGCCACCACCGGTATCGGCAATACTTCTTTTATTTTTCCGCAATTTTGCCTTCAGATGGTTTTTATAATCTGCCAATACCTTAAATTATTCAATTGTAAGTTTATTATTTTAAAAATCCAATGCTCATTACTTACTTTTTTCCATCCAACAACATCACGCAAAGGTGGCCCGGATGCATTTAAATCCTCTCCCAACCTTTTCCATAAGTTATTAGCTGCATTCTTTGCATTTGCTGTATTGAGCAAAATCCGGATGCTCAACCATAAATTCGACAAGAATTTCAAATTGCGCTGGTTGTGTGTACGCATTTTTGCTTTTGTTGTCCCTGTACATTATTATCATTATTAACTATAAAATCTTGAAGTTTCATTTTAAACTTACATTTTGAAACACTTGCGCGAGCTGAACACTTGTCGAATGAAATTTGCTACTTTCGCATCATTTTGACATTTGCTTTTGATTTACAGAGTGCCGAAAATGCGACAGAGGGAAAAGACGAATGCGAAAGGGGAAAAAAGAAATGCGAATATCGCATTACAGAGTATCGATTTAGCGATTTCGCAAATTTTGCGGTGCGAAACGCGATGCAGAGAGACCCCCCAGTTTCTTTGATCCATTTTTTCGAATAGTACAAAATCGAAGAGCACACCAAAACACGACTAACCTTTTTATCTGTCAAAAACAAACTGACAATCCAAAATGGGTGGTATTGCCAACATATATAACAGACATGTGTACCAACATTACAAAAAAATATGCGAACATCGAACATACGTAACTCACGAAAAGATGAAAATTGCGGTTATCTTTTGATCACACCTCGTATATATATATACATATATAAATATGTATAATATATTTTTTTATTTTATTCTATTTTATTCTATTTATTTGATTTCTTATTTTTTATTCTTCTATTGTTTTCAGTTAATTTGACGCATTTTTGTTAGTTTATTGTAAACGGTCACAGCATCAAATACACATAAAATTAAATACGCATTTTAAAATATCTGCCGCAAATGTAAGTTTTAGAAATAATTATTTCGTGTATACAGTGTGCAGTGCTAATAATTTTTGGAAAAAAAAGTGGAAAAAATAAGAAATAGAACATTTTTATGATTTTGGGCTATGAACAACTGAAAATGGTAATTTATCAATATTTTCACGAAAAATTTGCACTTTCACAAGGCCAAAACTGCCTGAATGAGCGTTCCAATGCTTTTGCGATGTACTAGAGAGTTCTTAACTATTGTCTTGGCTACAATTTTTGTCCGAGTATATAAAGGGTGTTCCAACAAGAGCGCAATTTTTAAATTTTAAATAAAACACAGATATTTTAAAAAAAATCGTGAAACTTTATTATATCGTAAAGTAGACAGAATGAGGTTATGTATGGAACAATATATCGTGCAAATGGCCGCCGCGGCTTTGCTGGCATGCACGCGATTTTTTAATGAAATTTTCAATGACCGTTTTGCATAAATGCTGCGGTATTTCATTAATGCAGCGTCCAATTTCCTCTTTTAAGGCTTGAGTCGTCGTCGGCTTATTCGCGTAAACCATCGACTTCAAAAAACCCCAAAGATCTAGGCGGCCAATTCTGATCTCCAAAACGCGAAATAACACGACCGGGAAATGACTGATGCAGCAATTGTATTGTTTCTCTGGCTGTATGACATGTGGCGCCGTCTTGTTGGAACCACATGCCCTCCACATTCATTTCTTCAATTCGAGGCAAGAAAAAAATGGTTATCATTTCACGATACAGAACACCATTGATTGTTTGCGCTTAACCTGCCTCATTTTCATAAAAAAAGGTCCAATGATTCCTCCAGCCCAAAAACCACACCACACAGTGACACGTTGAGGATGCATTTGCTTCTCGTGAATCACTCGAGGATTTTACTCACCCCAAATGCGACAATTCTGCCTATTGACGAAGCCATCAAGATGGGAATGGGCCTCGTCACTGAAGATGATTTTAGCGGCAAAATCAGCATTTTCAAGTTGTCTCTCCAATACCCAATTAACGAACTCCCTTCGCTGTCCATGGTCAGCTGTTGCAATTGCAATTGAACTTTGTATGCATGAAGATGCAAATCTTTCGTCAAAATTCGCTGCATAGTGGATTTGGAGACACCAATTTGCTGAGCTCGGTGTCGAATTGAGGTGGATGCAGTTTGAGCGACATCATCACGTACAGCTGCGACATTTTCGGTCGATCGACCTGGTCGATGGCGCGTTGTTGTCTTTACATCACTAACAGACCCAGTTTCGGCAAATTTATCCATTAATCTCTTTACAGTTGACTCTTTTGGAGCATTATTCTGACCCCAAATTGATCGCAATTTGCGAACTGTAGCCGCAAAACTTTCACCATTTTGGTAAAACAATTTCACAATGAGAATGCGTTGTTCATTCGTGTAGTGCTCCATTTTTACTAACCTCGTACCTTCTACTAGCAAACAATAACAATTGTTCAAATGTCAAACAATGACACTTCGAATGTTGCCAGATTTAAAAATTGCGATCTTGTCGGGACACCCTTTATATATATATATATATATATATATATATATATATATATATATATATATATATTTATTTTTTATTTATTTATTTATTTATTAATGTTACTAAAGAATACTCTTATTATAATTACAGTTAGTTCCAAGTTCATTTTTACTTACATTAATTAATAACAATAATGCCACATTCTGTAGTTCCAAAGGAACTAGAGGCGAATGCGGGTTACATATGATGGAAAAGAAAAACAATTATGTATACAAATAAGTTGACATGGGGTCGTTAAAGCAAAGCTTGAACATTAGTTTTAAATTTGATTTTGAGAAACATGGAAAAAAGAAGAAATGAGAAAAATGTTTATTTAATATTAATAATAATAATTGCAAACTTGTTTAATTTAAGGAATTATTTATGAGATAGATTTTTATTTTAGTTAATAAGTCAATTAAATTACTACATCAATAAGCGTATTAACATTTACATAGGATAACTTTAAGAGCCACGATTTCACTTCTCTTAAAAAAACATACTTATTACGAATATATCTAACATAACTAGGAAGACAATTAAACAATCTAGGACCAACCGAGGTATAAAAGTAAAAGAAATGTTGCAAGTTATGCGGTGGAACTAACGCTAAGCATTGATTATTAATCCTTAAGTTACAATTCATATAATTCCTATTGACAAGATAACCAGATCTTACAAAAAACAATTTTAAGACTTTAAAATAATAAAGGTGTTTAAGAGGTAGGATGTTCAAATTTTTATACAGAGGAAGACTACTTTCATGAATACTTTTTTTGCATATAATTCTTATTGCGTGCTTCTGGACCGTTAGTAAAGGTTTAATTTTATTCATATGTGTACCGCCCCAGCAGGTTAGACCATATTCCAGCTTAGAATGAAATATTCCAAAATATATGCATTTAAGTAAATTGATTGAACAATAAGACTTTAAAAGAAAAAGTTGTCTTATAGCTGCCATTAAGTATCTTTTTAAAGCAATAGAGTGATCTAACCAATTTAATTTCCAATCCACTATCACACCAAGATATTTAAACGTTTTAACACAATCAATCGGAAAACAACTTGTGGGACAGGTCTCAAGGGAGTCATATGTATATGTATAGTTCGACGAATTACAGATTTCATGGCAGATGGAATATTTTTTGCAATTTGCAGAGTGAAAATTAAATACAGGAAGTTTGGTTTCTATACCAGCCACATTAAAAAACATAATTTTTGTTTTGTCACTTAGAACAAGTTTGTGTGATGTAAACCAGTGTCTCAAGATTTCCAAATCATGATTTAATTCAAGAACAGCTTCAAAAGTTGAATTGCAGGAAAAGGTGCAAGCCATATCATCAGCAAATGCTATTGTTTTACTAGAAAACTTTTGTGAAAACAGTGAATTTATGAAAATCAAGAATAGTACTGGGCCTAATTACAAATATATATATATATATATATATATATATATATATATATATATATATATATATATATATATATATATTTGTATATTCATTTGTGACCTGGACCGGCCGGACCCTGGAGACAATTACGCAAATGCTTAAACTTTTCGATATTTGACAAGTTAAATTTCCGATCGAGTATTTGTTTGAAGGACGTCATGAAATTCTGATACTCGAAATACCTGCCATTGAACGAGGGAAGTTTGAGTTTAGGTAGCTTTGAACTATATTGCATGACGCAATTATATATATATATATATATATATATATATATATATATATATATATATATATATATATATATATATATATATATATATATATATATATATATATATATATATATATATATATATATATATATATATATATATATATATATATATATATATATATATATATATATATATATATATATATATATATATATATATATATATATATATATATATATGTATAAGTATATTTAGATGAATCTGTATTTTTTATTCTTTTTTTTTTGTATTTCCAATATTGGAAAGGAGATGGAAATTGAAAAAGCCACTTGTCGAATTTTGGCACCAGTAGTGTGGGATTCTTACCCACTAAAAACCCTCCTAGCTATTTTCCATTGCCCGTCTTCGCCACTTCAGGTGGCGGAGGTCTTTCATAATGACGGCTCTAGTGTCATAAACCGCAGCCCATTTCTCCGGGCTCTCAGGCATATGCTGCACTATATTTTCGGTCATCACGGGCTCTCCACACACTCCTAATAGTGCCTCTTTAGCACCTTTATACCCTGTTCAATAGTACATGACATGTTTGGCATCTTCTGTCTGTGTACCTCCACTGTTCGCATGGTGGGGGTTCCTCCAAGTGGAATCTGTGCAGGTATGCCCGAAATCCTCCAAGGCCTGTCAGCAGTTGTGTGACATGGTAATGCACCTCAACGTAAGACCTGCTAACCCATTGCTGAATATTGGGGATCAGCTTTCTTGTCCAGCGGCCTTTTACAGATGTGTTACACTGAGCTTGTCACTCTTGAAGGGTCCCCCGCCTTACATTTGCCAAATGCTCTTCTACATTTGTCGCGTGTGTCCATTTGCCGTCGTAGTGGTTATTGTAAATCTACCAACTCTTATTTCCACTACCTCCAATACCTTGCGGGTGGTAACAAAGATTTTGTGTTCAGCCAAGTAAAGTCCAACGTTTGCCAGCCATCTTCCGACGGTAGCCACAGTTCGGTTAACCTCTGATACTACTTCCTCCAAGTATGTCGCTGTAATTACGAATGCTATGTCGTCCGCGTATCCGATGATTTTGAGACCATCGGGGACCTGTACGTGGAGGATGCCGTCGCACATAGCATTCCAGAGTAGCGGTCCAAGTAGCGATCCCTGGGGGATAACCTTGTGCGATTCCACACCTTTTTCGGACTGGTAGAGCAGGATCCTGTCGCTGAAGTAGCTGACAATCATTCGCCTCAGGTATATGGGTACCCCAAAGTCTGCTAACGCGCTGGCTATGCGTTCCCAGCTAGCTGAGTTGAAAGCATTTTGACATCTAGGGGGACTATATAGCAATACCCCCCATCGTTTCCCTCGGATCACTTTTTTGGCCGTAGATGGCGCCCACGGTGGATCTCGCCTTCTGAGAGCCATATTGCTGTTTTGAAAGCCCTCCAGATTTTGCAATGGCTTCATCAATCCTATCACAGATGATCCCCTCCAGAATTTTTCCCACTGTATCTAACATGAAGAGTGGGCAGTACGCTGAAGGGTGTTGTTGGTTTGCTGGATTTCAGTGCCAGGACAAGTCGTTGCCTCTTCTATCGCTTTGGGAAAATGGTTTCTCTCAAGCAGGCGTAGTAAATTTTCCTCAGTGGTTCTGGGCTCAGTGCAGCTGTGGTTTTGCGCACTCGGTTGGGGATTCCATCTGGGCCAGGTGGCTTCTGGACCTCAAGTATCCCAACCGCCCGTTACACCTCATCTATAGTAACACTGGATATGCATTCTGTACTGGAAAGAGCTGTGCCACTATGCGCCAGAGCAACATTGGGCAGTTTGAATGCGGCTGCCTGTAGCAGTGCAATTTTCGCATGACAAGTCTATATGCCGTGCCCCATGGGTCAACCTCAACCTGTGTGCATAGTTCAGTAAAGCTGTTGCTCTTGATCTTCTTAATGGCCTTCTTCAGGGCATTCCTGGCTTCCTATCTGGCCTTTTGGTACAGAACGTTGGTACAGAACGTTGGTACCTTCTCGGATCGGATATTGCATCCGTCCACCAGTAGACAAGTTTATGCCTCCCACCATATTCTCTCCTGGACATTGCCGCGTCGCAGGCGTTTTCTACCTTTCTTGCCAGCTGGTTCGACGCTTCTTCTCCATTGCCTTGCTGTTCGTCCTCCAGCCTTTCAATATCGGACCTATCCGCTTCCTTTCCAAGGCTTCTCCAGTTCGCAGATGATAGCTTGGTGGTCGCTGTGGGTGTATATGTCACTCACCAGCCATTTTGCGCCCCTTACCAGCCTATGGATATTTTCCGCGTCAATGGAAAGTGGCCGAAACTATTGCCCGGGAAGCTCTTGGAGGAAGTCACTTCTTATAGAACAATTAGCCTTTTGCCAATTGTTTCTAAAATGTTTGAAAAACTCCTGTTATGTTTGAAAAACTCCTTAAACCAATTCTGCTCAAAAAGGAAATAATACCCAATCATCAATTTTGATTTAGGGAACACCACGCCACAACAGAACAAGTGCACCGAGTGTACAGCATAATAAGAAACGAGGAAAACCGTTATTGTACAACTACTTTCCTAGGTATAACACAGGCTTTCGATAAAGTATGGCACCCTAGCTTACTCTTTAAACTGAAGAAGTTACTACCTCAGACGTTTTTTGATATCTTAAGATCAAGAGCGACATTTCAGAGTAAAGGCTAATGAAGAAGTCACTGAACTGTTCTATATAAAGGAGGGTGTACCACAAGGCAGTGATCTAGGTTCTGTGCTCTACACTATCTACACGGCTGACCTGCCACTGACGGAGAATACAAAAATCGCAACCTACGCTGATGATACTGTCATAATGGCTACAAGCAGCAACAATATAATCGCTACAAATTATCTCCAAGAAAGCTTGGATAAGCTCCAAATCTGGCTAAATAAGTGGAGAAGTAAGGTGAATGCAACATTCAGCTTAAAACAGAAGACTTGTCCATCAGTGATACTAAATAATTGTTAACTGCCCCAATCCGAAGACGTCAAATATTTACGTCTACATCTTGATCGACGTCTGACATGGCAGAAACATATTTTTACGGAACAACTTGGCATCAAGCTTACTTCTTTAGTCAGCCGGTTTGAACGACTCCTACCGGAGTCCCATTCTCATTTGTCGCTTCATGCAGATGAGCGCGAATTAGAGGCGCGATGAGCTGTGCTTAAAAGAGGCGAAGATAGCGCTCTCTTCCGAAGCTAGGGTCGTCAAAGATTGTGAAACTCTCTTGGAGTCAATTGCGCAGGGCTTCGAGGCGAGTTATGACATTTTTAAGCGGGGATCCGTGCTTATCGCGGAATCACAGCAATGCGTGGAACAGGTGGCACCTCCTCAGGTCGAGGGGATTGGCCTTTGTCCGGGGGTCACAGCTTTCCAGTGCCGCCGTGCGACATTCCAATATTCGAAGGGGAGTATACGAAGTGGCCCGCGTTTCTTGATATGTTTAGCGCGTTGTTTATAAAGTTGTTTATAAAATCAAGAACACCCCACCCCGGCATCTCCAGCCGTACCCAAGTCATCTCACCACACTCCTCAAAGTTCGTGCGCGGCAAATAAGACGGGACCAAGTCAAAGTCATCCGTGTGGTCGCCACCCCAGCCGGGATCTCTTCGGTACGGCCTTAGTTAAATATAACGGTAGGAAACTCTCCCAAACAGACCAAGATTGTATGTACGCTCAAACCACGCGTAGGGATCCGTCAGGACGCTATATAGTCTCCCTTCCATTCAAACGCAATTTTGTCCCTGATTTTGCCCTTGGGGGCGAAACGCCACATAGCACTGCAGCAGTTCGAAAGAAACGAGGTACGGCTTTCGTAATCTGGGGCCTTGTTAAAATTTGTGTTTTCAAACACTTCCTGCCTTATCGTGAGGAATGTTTTTTGCTGTAATTCTTTGTACGCATTACAGCCTCTGTAATTAGCCGGTTGGTTTCCTCTGCATAGCACACATTTCACATTCTGTGATTTTTCTCTACTGGGGCAGTCTGACGTTGCATGATTATCAACGCATTTAACTCATCGAAGAGTATGGTTGCAATATTTTCTAGTATGGCCATACCTCTGACATTTTGTGAACTGAGCTATTTTTCTTTTTTTATTTAGTGGTTCGAATTTTATTTTTGTGAGCATAATTCCTTCAATTCTATTAATGTCTATATTATTTTTGTTTTGTTTTAAGTTGACATAAATCATCGACAACGGATGCTTTGTAATTCTTTGTTTTATATTTAAACGTTTGTAACATCGAATCCCAACCTAGTTATTTTCTCTTTTATTTCTTCTGTTGATATTGTGTGGTGTGGCCCTTTTAACACTACGCTACTCTTTTTCCTGTTTGGGTTTATATGAATGGAATTCTGTTTTCTTTTCAGCCAGAGCTTTCGTAACAGTTTTGTACCCGTCTCCTGATTTTGGTTGAATTTTCACCTCGCTATCTTTGAGGAATTTGAGTTGGTATTCATTCTTGGCAATGTTTTTTAGCAGTTCTAGTAATGTTGAGCATTATTTACTCCAGAGACGTAGATTGGAGGAGGTTTCGGGACTCTTTGGTCCCTTTCTTGTTGACTAGTACCGTCGATTTCGACTTCTGATAGTATGCCGATTCTATTTGACCTAGCTGGGAAATCAAGCCAGTAGTTCCCTAGTTTTGACTGTTTTTGTTTATTTTGTGAGGTGTTTTCTGAGCTTGATCTAGCGCGTTTAGGGGTTTGGTTTGTTTTCACTACAGGAATTTGTATACGACATTTAGATTGTAGATCGGTTAGAATATTTCCTACTGGGTGTTTTATTGTGAGAGAATCAATATATTTATCTGATGAGTGGATTATTGACTGAATTTTAGGAGTAAGTGCACGGCTTTTATGTGGTGATTCATTTTGTGTATTTCCTAGAAGGTGCTTAATTGTGAGTATGTTAATGCTATTATGTGTTGAACGGGCAATTGCTGCTGAGCAAGATTCAGTAATTAGAGGTGGAGCCGAAACTGTAGTGAGTTTGCTTGCACATATTGAATTTGTGTACGAAAAGGTTTTATTTGTAGTTGCATTTGATGAGGATAGAGTTGTAATGATTTTGTTAGTGGTCGGTAGGGCATCGGGGAGATTGTTTGAGGAGGACAGGGCACTTTGCATATTTTTACCATCAACCTTTTGCTTTTTTTGTAGAGAAGATCGCTCTCTGAGAGTGTCCGACATAGATGGACCGTTATTGGCTATCATAGGGAAATCATGGGAGAGTCAGCTCTTTGATTTTTTATAACTGAAGCTATCTAATTTTTTTGTGTATTCCTACGCTCGCTCTGAGGCGAGCATAAAACACTCATTTGGCGCACTTAATAAAAACTTATCAAAAAATGCCAATTAAAAGTCCTGTAGCACTTTGACACTTTTTTTAAGTTATTTAGATTTGCAAGCAGAGTGAAAAGAAACCAGACCGCACCGTAAGAGAAACAAGCTGTTACATATTTGATTGAATATCAAAAATAAATGCAATCTTGTAAACTTACAATGCTAAATTTTATGCTAGTTTTTCTGTAAAAATATCTGATATTATTTCTTCAATACAAACATAGTTTAAAGTTATCTCACAATTTTCACACAAATTGTGAATATAATATAATTTAATATCTATACGAGTATGTTTGCTTCTAGAATGATATGTGATTTTTTATCAAACTTTGTGCGCTTAGGTTATCGCCATTCACAACCATCGGACGATTGTCGCCAAACCCATTTTATTTAACAACATTTTAAAGTAAATGCCTTAATTAGCCATTGTCGAGAGTGCCACATACTCCGCTTCAGTGCTGCTGACACACTGCCTGCTGCAATAAATGAACAACCCGTATACGACTTACTATCACTGTTTTAACTACCCCAGTCGGCAACTATATAGCACTCTATCGGCTTACCAGTTTTACTATAATAAATTTTTAAATCGATGGTCCCTTTCAAATATTTCAGTATATACTTTAAGCCCGCTTCATACTCTGTATGACTATCTGTCTTTCTTTTTGGCAGCTTCGAACCGAATGTAATATATCTGGCCTCGTTGAAATGGACAGATACATCAAAGCACCCACTAGATACTGATATTCCGTTTGATTCACCTTTTTCCAACTATTAACTTCGCAGTTCACTTGAAATCCTGGAGTTAATGGAATTTACACAGATTTGCAGTTGTCCATACCTTACTGCTTAAGAAGATAAAGGATGTATCTTCGCTGACAAACAGCTAAAGGATCTATTTCACCTTCACGGCATATTTCCATGCCCAGAAAATGTTTAAGTGGACCACCATCCATAACGTCAAACTCATCTGAGATTTGTGTTTTGATTGCAGATAAGTCTCAAGTTAGAAACAACCTATAATGAATTCGTCTACGTACACAGCGATTATGTTATAGTTACCATTTTCATTTTCAGTGTAAATACAGGGCACACTGGCACACGCATCAAGTGTTGCGTTCCATTTACGCCCGACCTGCTCCAGCCCATATATTGCCGAAAAACTCGATTTGGAAATTTTTTTGCTAATAAAGCCTTCAGTCTTCTTCATAAATACAATGTCGTGCAAGTCGCTGTTCAAATACGATGATTATACATCCATTTGATGTAAATAGAACTCACGTTCGCACGCTACCGCAAATAGCATACGAATTGTCGCGTACTTTACAATTGGTGACAATCTTTCGCGAAGTTTACACCGAATTGTTAACTACAGCCTTTTACCACCAAACAGCTCTTGAAGCGCAGCTGCATTTATTTTTATGTTGTACAGAAATTTACAATTGATTAATTTTTTGCCTACTGGCAAATCTACAAGTGACCAAGTACGATTCTCGACTAATCCATCATGCTTTTTCTGCATGGAATCCTTCCAGTACTCTGAATAATCGCTGCTCATAGCCACATTGACACACGAAGGTACTTTTTCGTCTTTGCTTTCTATGAAATTTAATATTTTAATTTCTTTACATGGACGTCCTGGAGCTCTGGTGCGAATAAATCTGGGACCACCAGGACCATATATTCCCAATCCTACATTATTTATTAATGGTAGCTACTGCAAAACTTTCATCAGCTTTATTTTGAATTCATTTCACCTCAGGAAACTCAAATGCAATGTCTTCTGTATCCAGAAAAATGATATTGCCCTTCGATAAATATTACATTCCTACTAATAATTACTTTTTAGACTCTGGATCCATTAAACGGTAAGCTTTAGAAGTGTCGGAATAGTCCACCAATCTGCCTTTTAGTCTAAATTTTCTTGACTGAGTTGTGTCAATTGCAATTGGTTTTGACTCAAAAATTTTCAAATGTGTCACACCTGGTTTCTTACCAGTACATGCTTATCATTAAAAAGTGATTTCGTTCCAACTCTATTTCGTAAATAAACTGCAGTTCTTACTGCCTCTGCCCAAAAACTTGCGCCGTCTCTACCAAAGTAAAATAAGCACGCTCTGCCACGCCGTTCTGCTGCGGTGTATGCGGAGCAGTCCTCTGCCGCCTTATACCATTCTGTTTTAAAAATCTTCAACACTTTTTTAATATATAATATATATTCATGGCTTTGAATGATTTGAAAGCGTTTATCACCATATATATATCGCGACTTACCGTCGCGTTACAAAATATCGTGATCCAGTTCTTATTTATTGGCCCGCACACATCACTATGAATCACTGCTAAGAAATTTTTAGCCCTATTCTCTGAAGAACAAGGGAATGGCTCTCCACAAATTTAATTTTGTTCATGTTATGCATTCGTTTCTGTTCGTAGACTCTTTAATATTAACATAATTAACATTTCACTCAAGCTGCTGAAATTTAGATGCCCATAGCGATTATGCCAATTCATTGCATAATTTTTGCAGCAGTCGTCACAAAACACTTATTTATTTTTGGCTGAAATGAAAATAAACCACCATCTTCAATGCCTCTTATCAAGATGTTATTTTTGTCGCGTATGACAACTTGTTCTTTTTCGTTTGACACATTTTGGAAACTGAGTCAGAATTACATCGCAGCTCTGGCACATACTCGTATAGTACATTTTTCAAATTTATGAGAAAACCATTGCTCTCAATTTGCCGCAACGAAAATCATTAGAAAGACTTGGGATTTCCGTGTTCCTCTCTTTATTGCGATTCGTGCTCCTTTGTTGTGATCAAAATGGCCACGATGACCACAATTGAAACACTTGTATGCGCTTTTTATTATTTATATTATTGTTGCTAACCCCGCTGTTGTTGCAATTGTTGCTAATATATGAAGAATTTCTAGAAATCTCTTGCACTACATATGCTTGCTGCTGTTGATTTTTACTATTTTTTCTTCTTTGTCATGCCATCTTTCCCCTCTTCTAGCAGTTTAGTCATATACGCTTTTAGCTCTCTTACGGAAGTGACCTATACCAATTCAATAGTGGAAACCTATAATACCCTCCTGAAAACCCACTTCCCGGGTATGAGAATTACTGCTCACGCAAGAAATTGGTGGAATCACGAGACAACATACGGCATCAAAAATTGCGACAGATGAGTCAATGAGGTTTTCTCTTTCCTCCTTGGAGAACTTTAAGTCACTTTGCCCTGATAATGTATACCCAGTAATATTAAAGAGAGGGGTTGATTTCAAATAAGGCCTTGAAAAAGATCTACATTGCTTGCTTTGCTCTAGGTTACGTTGGACAACAGGTTAGGGTGGTATTCATTCCCAAACCGGGAAAGGATGTCTACACACTAGCGAAAAGCATTACGCGGGAAACTCCCTACTCTTCTGTGATATTTTGTGACTCTCTTCTGACGGAGTTACAAAACCTCGCAATACACATCCAAGCATATGCGAATGATGTCTGTGCACTTGCATAAGGAGAGTCCCTTAAGATTGTATGTGCAATCGTCAAGCTAATTCTCAACAATATTGCTGAAGAAAGCACTTTGGAGGGACTTACTATTAAGTTATGTAGAAATATGCAATTTCTAGCATCCATATAATTAAAAATATTGCAACCAAGGACCTGATTGCAAAACTTACTGATATGGTCAAACTTTCTTAAACCATATACATATCTTGTAGCATTATTGAATGCCACCTGCAACCTATGCCTGGAACCCGAGTCAAGTTTACCATAAACAACCTCTGAGTAAGTCATGATCGGCACAATAAGCTGAAGCACCAACCTCCTTCTGGTCTCAGCAGGCACAAATGATGCAGTCCTCCTCAAATTCCGTAAGGTATAGTATACCTTACTCACCACTGAATTTATGTGATCCTCACAGGATAGTACGGAGTTAATGTGGTATCCAAGGTTTTTTACTTTTCCAACAAATTTAAGTTTTGTATCATTTATCTATTAATCCGAGAATATATGGAAAATGTGCTGCGATGGAAAAGGCGAGACCTGGACGCAGGAATAACGTTGAGAGTCCAATTAAGGACGAAGTGAGAGTCTCCACCTTGAAGGAAATACTTTTTTTTTTTTAAACCATTTATTTGTTATTGTATCTTACTCCATTGGAAACTAACAATAAGTTCAAATCTTAAAACTAATGTATTAAATATGCTCTTTGCCTATTGCTTGGAGCTATTTGGGTTCTACTAGTTCATATATATTAATTAATTATAATTTTAAAAAGAAGAGACAAACAAAATTTTATATAAATACATATTACAGATTAGTTTGTAAATAAGTTTAGAAACATGGTTTCTTTAGACGTGAAGCAGAATTCTGCTTGAGTAGACTTCTTGCAAGTATGTTCGGATGATTTTGCAGGCGATTCAGGTATTTCTGCCTTAATTCTACGATTTCTTCTTTAATAGTGGATATATGTATATCGTTGTGAATGTTTTTATTCTTGATAAACCATGGTGCGCCGGTAATTGTTCTTAAGATTTTCGACTGTGCCCTTTGGATAAGTTCTAGGTTTGAGGTGCTCTCACTACCCCAAAGTTGCACCCCATATGTCCATATGGGCTTTATTATAGCTTTGTATAGAAGGACTTTGTATTCCAAGCGCATCTTTGATTTTTTGTTGATTAACCAATTCAGAGAGTTAGCTTTTAGTCTCATTTGAGTTCTTTTCGCTTCTATGTGCTTCCTCCAAGTTAATTTACGGTCAAGATGGATTCCTAAATACTTCATTTCTGTTGCTTGCGGTATTTTTATGTCATTTAGTAACACAGCTGGACAAGTGCTGGTTCTGAGGGAGAACGTTATGTGAGTACATTTCGCTTCGTTAACTGTAATACGCCAGTTTGCCTGCCAAATTTTTACATCTTTAAGGTGTTCGTTTAGGTCACGAGAGGCGATATGCGGATTTTGATGGGTACTTAAAATAGCTGTGTCGTCAGCAAATGTGGAAGTAACTAGGCTGTTATTTATTGTTAGGTCAGACGTATATATAAGGTAGAGAATAGGACCAAGCACACCCCCGTGTGGTACTCCAGCAAATATTTGAAATTCGGGTGCTACAAGTTACTTGTATTTCACTTTGTACTTCCGATTCGCTAAGTAAGATTCCAGCACTCTGTGTATGTTGTATGGCAGAAACTTTTTAATCTTGTGCACTAGCCCCTCATGCCAGACTTTATCGAAGGCTTGGGCAATGTCTAGAAATATTGCTGAACAGTATTTCTTCTGTTCGAAAGCTCTTCTCTGAAGTGTTAATTGTATTGTGTACACATATCAGTCGCTGCGCACATTAATAAATAAAGCGCTAGATCACGTTACATGCACAAACTCATACAACAACAAAGATTTGTGTATGTAGCGTATCCAAGCGAACTCAGCAAACCACCTCGCACGGACCAATGAACTTCAGAGAATTGTTGAACTAGCAATCTCAGCAATGCATGGATTGTCACATATTTATTAAGTATTGAAAATTGATTATTAAAGTATAATTAAGTTAGAAATAAGCATAATTTGTATGAAAAAAATGATATAAAAAGCCAATGACTGGCTGAATAAAAATCAGACTTGAATCACGAATTAGACCTTTCATTTCTCAAAACATTTGGCTGAGAATACTCCCTGGCAATTAATAAGCACAAGCTCTAGTGCGAATAACTCTTTAACCATTTTGTTAAACGTATATTACAGGTGGCGCCACGTGGAGGCTGTGTCTCAAGTTGTTAAGATTTGTCTATTAAAAAGTTGGTTTGAGAGTATCTTGCATTTTGGAGGGCAGTATATTGCTGATATAGTTATATTTTCAGTCCATTCAGTTAAGCAGATAGAAGCTGTTTGAAAGCAATCTTTATAAAAGTCTACTTTGTTAAAAAAAAATGGGAATCTGGGAACAGTGCACACTGATATTATGGAGCGAGCATTCCTTTGATATTAATCCAGTTGATGATACCACCAATGCCGCCTCACCAATCAATTACGATAATTTGGAAATTCCACCACCTAGGCATGAGGAAGCCCGAATTGCAATCGACCATCTCAAAAATAACAAAGCAGCTCGTGCTGATAGACTGGGTGCGAAATTGTTCGAGGCCGGGGACGATGAAATTTATCAAATATATATACCCATGCCTGAAAATTGGAGCCTTGGTAACCTTTATCCTGTGCTGAAGAAATGCTACTCGACGACAAGCGCCAACTACCGTCATTGCCATCTCTTGTAAAGTTCTATCGCGCATACTTTGTGATAGACTAAAGCCATATGGCAACATACTGATTGGATATTATCAGTGTAGTTTTATACCTGGAATGTCCACCATCCGATCAAATCATCATACTTAAACCACGAGAAACAGATCAACACCCATCATCCCCTTATAGATTTTAATGCTGCTTTCGATATCCCGATAATGGATTTCTTATATGCCTCCATGTTTGAGTTCGGTATTCCTGCGAAGCTAATACGGCTCTGCAGAATAACATTGAGCAGCACCTCCACCTATGGAAAAGTAGGATAGTACCTCTCTGAACCATTCAATACCATAAGTGATTTGAGACTATCCAGCGACCTGTTCATTTGCGTCCTGCAAGCTGATTACATCAATATTGTTGGACATTGTAAGCGAGATGTTCGGCACCTTTCTCCACTAATGAAAAAGATGAAGGGATGGTGGGTTTGACGGTGAACGAGAGTCAGACGAAGTATGTGCTGCTCATAAATAGGGATAAGCGGCGTTTATGATAGAATGAGCAACTGCACTTTGGAAGTTTTGAAAAAAATCACATACCTTGGCCCCTCAGTTAACACCGAAAATGACTTAAGCGTGGAGATTAGCGAAGAATCACCCTTGCTAATAAGTGTTACTGTGGGCTCGGTAAGCAAATGTATAGTTGAACTCTCTCCCGACCGACAAAACTGATACCATACAAGATCTTCATCCTACACTTGCTCCCTCTCCGGCACAGAAGCATGGGTCGTGTCGCAGACCGCTAGGATGTTGGAGATGATTCTTAATTAAATCTTCGGTCCTATTCATGTTGGCAACGCCTATCTGATTCGGATGAACGATGATGCGTACGAGCTATGCGCCGATAATGACATATTCAAGCGCATCACCATACAACATCTGCGTTGACTTACAAATATGGACGAAGAAGCTCCTGCAGTGTTCGAAGCAAAGCCGCTTGGAGACGACATAGAAAACGAACATGCCTCCAATAGAAGGAGCGAGTCGAGAAAACCCTAACCATGTTTGGTATAACATATTGGAGAAGGCGTTTGGCGAGATCTTACAAGATCGGTGGTTACTCGGGGCCACCTAAGTAAGTAAGTAAGATGTTATATCATCAGGTCAGCGAACCATATTGGCAAACAGATAAACGAAAAATATCAAAACTGATTGACATCGATATAGCAAAAAATATGTATTTTAATCAGTTACATGTAGAATCAAGATACATATGTTTTATCTTTGGACCCGTGACCCGTGATTATAAAAGTCATTAACTTATGTGCAAACAATAATATCCAAGTTAGGCTATCCAACACAATTACAAAACTGGGTAAAGCTTCGAAAGTAAGTAAGTTTTTCAATTGAAATTAAACAACTAGTCATAGCAAAAGAGCAAAGCTTCAGCACTTAAAATTGAACTGGAAAATTGCAAATCATAATTTCGCAAAATCAACAGAACATAGCCTCCTCAACAGTAACTGATTATTCGTTATGAAAGGCAACAAACGCAAAGAGGCGGACATACGCAAATTGGCAAGATATGATGCAGAAAAGGGTGCTGAACATAAAAATAATGTTTTTTTTAGCCAAATTCAACAAACAGCAAAGTACTAGTCCCATACTTGATTAGTTAAGCTACTACATGGACAACGTAATTCAAAAATAGGAGAAGTTATTGATGTAATCAGCTACAATGATTTGCAATTAGGCAGCTACTCTACATATACAAAGCAGTATTCAAACTGGGATATCATCCGAAAGCTTGGAAGACCCCGAATGTTTTTAATGGTATTATGTGTGGACCAATATACCTCAAATAAGTAAAAACCTCCCGAAATGCGTTCTCAGCCAGCATTGGCTCAGACTTCGTCTTATCTATCAAATAATGAAAATTAGCTTTTCTCATTGTCACGACTGCCCACAGGTCATATCCGTGCTCAGTGCCATTTTTAACCAACGTCTTGACTTGATAAAAGCATCTATAATACTTGGAATAAATAATAAAAATCAAATAAAAAACTGCAACTTTATCTGTTCCTTAATGTTCTGTTCGCCGTTGCTTTTTAACTTCGCTCTTTAAATTTTTGAACATAAAAGCTGAAAGCAAAGTGAAATTTTCGGGAAGGTTTTTACCTCTTAAAGGTATATTGGTGTGGACATAAAAAATTTTATTAAAGCATCGTGAATAAGGCCTTTAAAATAGTGTATATATATTTTTTATTAATATTTTTTTCAACTTATATAAAAAATAGAAAAATTTGTCTTCAGAATTAATCGGATAAATTAGTAAAACAGCAAAAATAGAGAAATATATATATTTGATATACGATTCGTTTATGTGGCACTAGAATACTCTGTTAACAATTTACATGATGGAACAAGGCATAGCGCAACATAGTGGTAAACAAACTGGAACCATAGCACCACCAGATTTTGTATTAATTTTAGTTTTATAGCGAGATTGATTTTCGTTCATTCCTGAGCCTTTAGCCCAACGACCCTGAAAATATAAGTTCAATATATTTGAGTATTTAAATTATCCAACACTTGCTGATCCTTACTCCAGTTGCGGATTCAGCTGCCATTTCTTCACGTTTGGTTAATATTATTTCATGCTCCGGTGGATAATAGACTTCTTTCCCAGCTTTATTGACTGAGGGGATCATTTGTTGGTTGGATGCTGCCACAGCAGTCTCTATTTCTCTTTTGCGGTGAAGAGAATTGATTTCACTACTATCAACAGTTTCCGTCTGAAAAATAAATAGAAAAAATTGTAATAAAATTATATTTAAATGTATTATAGTATTAGGTTGCGTACAAAAAGTTTGTACAAATTTGTAGAAATTGTCATCATTTTTGGGAGAAAGGCTTCGGATATACTAAAAAAGTTAAAACGAGAGAGAAAATGAGAGAGTAAAGTGACAGTTCGCTGTGAAAAACTTACAAGTTTTTACTGGATAAATTTTTAATTGTTACCCCGACGCTACACACGCCAACGCAAGTTCGAAAAACTCAATACCTTCAAAGATTTTCACCAATACTCTCACACATTTGCTACTGGCGGCGCTACTGGCAACGAAATTTCATAGACAGTAAATTTTTGACACATGCGGCCAGTAAATGTAAAATTCATACTCTGAATCACTGATGCACAAGAGAGAAATAAAAAAGTACTCTTGAATTTAAAAAATGCTACAAAAACACCAACTACAAAAATTATTTTCACAAAATTTTTTGTTGTAATGTAAGAGTTGGACATTTTGGTACTACAAATAAGAAAAAAGTGTATAATAGTTTGAAAACAATGAAAAAGTACCAATACCAAAATAACTGTGCTTCGTATGCCCCATACAAAAAGGCACCCTAAATGGTACGAATGAAGAAACTAATAAATTAAAAGTAAATAATGTTTAAATAAAACTCCTATATAATTGCATATATATAGTCATAGACACACCAGCATAAAGGTCTGATATAAACCCCATTGAAAATGTGTGGGCGCACCTTAAAAAAACAGTTGCAAAACGGGTTCTAACTTATAAAAACGCTACTGTAGGGAAAACCTTTCCCTACGATGATATTTTATAAATGAACTTGCACTGGCACGTGTGGCCACCGTGGCCACTGGCTGCAACATTTCGAAAATTCGCAAATAATATGTATTCTGTATGTATGGGGGTGTAATGTAGACCGCCTCCACGCGGTGCACCCTGGGTTACGCTAAATGGTCTACACTCCCCCAGGTGCTGCTGTTTTCTTGCACGGGAGTTCAGTAGCACCAATTGGCACGACCCCCATCCTTCGTTCCCGGACTTCTCTTTGGACCAATGTAACTGTTCTGATTGCCCTGGGCTGGTAGCTGTAATTTTCTGGACCTAGCTGTCTTTTGTCACGGTAGCACCAAGGTGAAACTTGAGTGTGAACGGCTCCAGTCTAAGGTTGCAGCTGCCCCCGTCCCGTTAAAACCTTGGCAGGCCTCAAAGTACGTTCGACGTCTGTTACCGTTAGGTCGGTAGTGTGGGTTCGGTTGAGTGGAACTCCCGATTAGCACTGGTCTGGCTCTGAGCACTTGACCCCATAAGGGCATGTGCCAACCCTCGCATGGCCTCCCTGCTTGCACAGATAACCATGGGACCATATTTAGTGACCACACGTTCGGACTGAGATAGCGGCTTTGAGTGGGGGCCCTTATTGCATGGACACAACAAAAAATAAAAACACAAACACAAACACAAACAAAATTTCCGCGCATATCCCCTCAGGGACGCGCAAAACCCTGGCTAGGCAAATGCCCACCAGCAACACCCCCGCCCTTGGTTCGAAGACAAGCAGCATAAGCACTGCCCCTTCAACAAGCACCACAGCTTCGGCTAATAAGCCACCCAAGAGCTCTTCGCTGTCCCCAGGCTCTTCAGCGGCTGCTAGGGTATTGACTCACA
Organism: Clusia tigrina; assembly: GCA_920105625.2. Lineage (NCBI taxonomy): Eukaryota > Metazoa > Arthropoda > Insecta > Diptera > Clusiidae > Clusia > Clusia tigrina. The sequence continues at coordinate 327,675,315 of OV050030.1, forward strand.
AACCAGCAGCAGTCGCTCCGCCTAAGCCCTCTTCAGCAAACGCCTCGATATTGCCTCACAAGTCGATGGTAACTGCTCCTCGTACCGCTCCTCCTTCAGGTGCACCTACCAACGTGAACCCGAGTACAAGGGCGTACAGGACGCGTAGAGCGGCTTACCGTATTTTGACGAGGCTCAACGCTTCAGAACCATCTCAACTGTCAGAATACGACAAGGGCAAGCTTGAGTGGGCAAAAGCACACGCTGATGTGCGTGTCCACTCCTCCACTTCACAAGCAGCCGGTAACCCCAAGAGGCAGAGATCAGCCGATCGCCCGGGCCAATCCACCCAAAGCATCCCTAAGCGCGTAAGGCTGGCTACTCCCAAGCCTAAGCTCTCCAAACCGCTTAGTGAGATTGTGAAAGAGAGCCTCACATGGGCTGTGGTCGACTCTGCCAATGCCGATGGGACCATTACTCCTGCCAATTGGAGACAGGTCGAAATGGCACTGTTACCAATTTTCGTTGAGGTTATGTCCCTCAACCCTGGTCCTTCACCCAGCTGCCGTGACGCAGGGTGGTATCAAGGACATATTAAGATCATATCTTGCTCGGACCAACGCTCGGCGGATCTATACAAGGTAGCGATCAATAGGGTAGGTGAGATATGGCCGGGTGCTGTCCCACAAGCCACTGCCAAAGAGCCTAGCTGCTCGGGCCCGGCTCTCACCCCTTTGTCGGGTAGTGACAATGAGAGTATGTGCTCCGTTACAACCAGAAGCAGCCGCTTCTCAACTTCCGAACTGGTCGGAGAATTCTTCGACCACATGGATACGGATGCGGCTGGTGGATACATATCTCCAATGTCCGAAGAGGAGGAGTTGAATTCCACTATAATCAATCTTCCAGACAATGCTGAAGGTACTACAGATTAACCTTCAGCATTCGAAAACTGCCTCGGCAGCCCTGCTTCTCCGCCTCTCGGATATAGGGGAGGAGCTCATTCTCGTCCAAGAACCTTGGGTCATAATTGACCGGGTTTTTGGACTCAATGCATACGGATATCGTATGGTATATATCGAGGATCAAGGTAAACCAAGATCCTGCATTCTGGTAAAAAACAGCGTTAACGCTCTTTTACTCCCTAGATTCAGTGACAAAGACAATGTTGCCATTGTCATTGAAATGGGTCCACGGACTTTCTGGATCTCCTCGAACTACATGGCTCATGACTATGGCGACTCCCCGCCACCAAACATACTGAAGCAAATGGTTGCTGTAGCCCACCAGAAACAGATTCCGGTAATTATCGGCGCCGATGCCAATGCCCATCATGAAATATGGGGCAGCTCCGGCAAAAATGATCGATGTGAGTGTCTTTTCGACTTTATCATTTGAAATAACTTAGGTATTGCAATGAGGGAAATGAGCCGACCTTCCTTACATCTGTCAGGAAGGAAGTGCTTGACATCACCCTCGTCAGCGATAACTACTCCAACATGATAAGCAATTGGTTCGTCTCACAGGAATGCTCCTTTTCGGACCACCGCTATATCACCTTTGACATTGACTTGAGGGAGACTACAGGCAATACAGAATCTCTTAAACCTGTCAATAGAAAAAACACGAACTGGCCTCTTTTCCGGCTCAAACTGGGGTCATGCTTAGCAACGACTCCCCCTATTATCCACAACTGTCCCGACATTGATCGGGCGGTCGACGATCTGTCCACAGCTTTTAAAAAAGCCACTCATATTTCTTGCATCACTCCCGAACCACGGGGCAAACCTAAGCCTCCGTGGTGGAACTCGGAAATTGCAAGTCTTCGCAAAACTTGTAGAATGCTTTTCAACAAAGCTAAAGTTACTGCTGAGTGGGCCCCTTTCAAAAATAAACAAAAAGAGTTGAAATACGCCATTAGGCGAGGGAAACGAGCGTCATGGAGGGAATTTTGCGAAAGCATTGAATCGACGTCCGAGGCTAGCCGTCTTCGTAAAATTCTCCACTCCTCTAACAAAGCCCTTGACTGTATCCAAAAACCAGATGGCAGCTGGACTCACTCAAGCGCCGAAACCCTTGATATCCTGCTAGACACCCACTTCCCAGGGAGTTTAGCCTCAGCGGATCAAGCACTCTACCAGGTGGAGCAGGTTTCGCATGATACCCTCCCCACATTCCAAGTGACAAAAAGTCACCTTGAATGGTCCATTCAAACCTTTAAGCCATACAAGTCCCCCGGACCGGACGGCATCATTCCTGCCGATATCCAAAATGGGGAAGAGATTATCCTTCCATGGCTGCTTCAAATATATAATGCAAGCCTCAGACTGCAATACATTCCCTTACGCTGGCGCACGGCTCGGGTCGTCTTCATACCAAAAGTTGGGAAGGCCTCGCACACCAAACCTAAGGATTACAGACCCATAAGTCTAACATCCTTTCTTCTTAAGGTTCTAGAAAGAGCTCTTGACCTACATATCAGGACATCGATCAACCCTTCTCTTCTCTCTGTATCTCAACACGCTTACTCTAAAGGCAAATCGGTTGAAACAGCACTTCATTCTCTCATTTCTCAAGTTGACAAATCCTTGGCGTACAAGGAATTCACACTTGCCATATTTCTGGACATCGAGGGAGCATTCAACAATGTATGCCCCAATGCTGTCATCTCCGCACTCTATAATCTTAACCTGAATTCAGGTCTTCTTAAATTTATAGAGCTTCTACTAAAATCTAGGATCATCACTTCCACGATCGGCAGTGCCCAATCCAGGAGGGTGGTTAACAGGGGCACGCCACAAGGGGGTGTTTTATCACCCCTCCTCTGGAACCTGGCAGTTAACACACTACTGGTGAGATTGGAATCTACTGGATGCAAAGTGATAGCCTATGCGGACGACATAGCAATCGCGGCATCCGGCAAATTCCCACAAACACTTTCCGAAAAACTTAACTATTCACTCTCTATTGTGTCGAACTGGTGTCGCGAATTCGAACTTGGGGTTAACCCATCCAAAACCGAGACTATGCTTTTCACTAGGAAGTACAAAATTCCAAAGTTTACAATGCCTAGTCTAAACGGCACTCCGCTCTCTTTGAGCACACACGTTAAGTACTTAGGCCTGATTCTCGACCCAAAGCTTAATTGGAAAGCCAATCTAGCTGAGAGGGCACGTAAGGCAACATGCGCTATATACTGCTGTAAAAGAGCAGTTGGTGCACGATGGGGACTTCGTCCTCGAGTCGTGCTCTGGCTCTACACGGCCATCGTTGAACTAAACCTGTTATACGGGTCGGTCTTCTGGTGGCAAGCTCTTGAAAAAGCCTGTAATATCAAACCCCTTGATAAAATCAGAAGATCCATTGCTCTACTGATCACTGGCGCTCTTCGTAGCACACCTACGAAAGCCCTTTTTGCCATGCTGCACTGGCTCCCCTCGGGGATCCTGGTTAAGCAACAAGCCAAGCTGACAGCGATTAGACTTAATGCTCTTTCGCACTGGCGCATAACCCTGACAGGCCATGCTTCAATTCTGAATCAGGACCCACCTGTCCCCAACTTTATAGATTATATGTCGGTCTATCCCGATTTGAACAGGGAATTCGACCTCACTATTCCAAGTCGAAGCGACTGGACCTCAGAAAACCGAATCGTCGGTGAAACAGTCGAAATCTACACCGACGGTTCCAAGCTTGGAGGTAGAGTCGGCAGCGGTATTTATTCCGACAAGCTGGACTTAAACATCTCCCTACGTCTCCCAGACCATTGCAGCGTTTTTCATGGCCATTTACCACGCAGCCAAATGGATGCTGAGTAGTGATATCGGCGCAGTTGACGTATGTATCTTCTCAGACAGCCAGGCCGCCATTAAATCTCTTTTTGGCTCCACGGCCACATCAAGACTAGTTCATGAATGTCGAACATCTTTAAATCAGCTCGCAAGTTACTCTCGGGTGCACCTAGTCTGGGTTCCCGGACACAGCGAAATCCCGGGAAACTGCGAGGCGGACGAGCTTGCCAAGGCAGGCACGCTAATGCACGACATTCACCCCTCTGTAAACATCGGCATTCCACTGGCAACAGCCAAGCTCGAAGTCAAACGGAAATATCTGGCTGACGCCTACAAATCCTGGGCTAACGAGGAATCCTGCCACACGGCTAGACTAACTTGGGCAAGCATGGACAAAAACAGAACCAATCAACTTCTTCGACTTGATCGCGTATCACTGTCGACAACTGTGTCGGTTTTGACCGGCCACTGCATAATGGGACAGCACGCAGAAAGACTGGGCCTACCCTCAAATGACTTTTGCCGAGGCTGTGGCTTCGAGGAGGAGGACGAGACGGTTTTCCACCTCTTATGCCACTGCCCATCCTTGAGCAGAAGAAGAATTCGCACCTTTGGTGCCCCATTTCTTACAAGCCTGACAGAGCTGTCATCCATTAATATTAGGGACATAGCCAGGCTTATCAAAGTATCAGGATGGTTTCCTGAAACATGACGGGGGAGTCGTGCCTTTCCAGGCGCTGTCCTTGCGCTGACTATCACCATCCCAAGTATGGGAACCTTTTTAGTCAGTGCTTGAATGGCGCCACACCGTGGTATCACAATGGGCCATTATGTGTGCTCAAGTGTGCTTTTGGCAAACTGGGCGGCCACTCCTACCTACCTACCTATTCTCAACTGGCAGCCAGTTACTGGCACGTGTGGCCGCAGTGTTAGAATTTGCAATCATAAATACATATGATTGAAAAACATAAGATTGTATATTCTGTAAATTAAAAATATATTTCTAAAGTAAATCAACGTAAAATAATAAATATAAGCGAATTAACGATGGAAGAAGTAAGTAGATAACAATTTAATTAAGTTGTATTAGTTCATTTCAATCATTCGAACCAAACATCATGGGACATGTGGCGGGGGAATCGCAGATTGAGACCATCGAAGGTACTTCTGTTTCTATAAAATATTTCATACTCATACAAGCATGCTTGGATTTTCATTTTAGATTCATCTTCTCCTATCCCGCAAGAAGTTGATGATGTTTGTGCGAACACAGCCAGATCAATAAATAGTATAATTATTAATGTGTTGATATCGCTGCTGGAGTTGTCATCATCGGAAAGGGAAGACGAGGAAGAAAATATTATTCGCGAGAAGCAATTGGTGTAGGTTAGGAAAGGATTCCTCGTAATTCTCTGAAGCATTATTTCGAACAATTCATGCCGACATATACCGAAAAATTACAAAATAATGACAAAAATACATTTTTGGATCGCATACAAGCACCTTGTCTTAACTAAGCGGTCCATATGTATGGATAAGCGAGCGTTTTATTCAGACTCGTTTTGAAAGAAACACAGCTATTATTCTCTTCGTAAGCGAATACTGTCTTAGACCATGTTCACAATAGCCTCAGAGAGCCGACTTATTATGTATACTAAAATCTTTTCTGAACACCGCCGAATCATTTTGACATTTGCAAGTTGTCAGAATATTTTTGTTTTCCTTTTAGCAACATAAATCGATAGCAGAAGAAAATTAATAATTCATTTAAAAATGAGTGATATTGAGAAAGAAAGTATTTGTATTTTAATATTATTAAATAATGCTAACGCTTCGGACTCGTATTATAAAGCAATGGATTTTGCTCATAAAGCGGTTAACTGTTTGTGTGTTCGGTTCCAATTCATTATTTAAAAATAAATTTAATTTTTGCGTTTTGATATAAATATTACACCAGCAAATGTGAAATCAGTAAATTTCACATCAGCAAATGTTAAAATGAGCACAGAAATTTTTAACAAAATAAAAGTTCAAGAATAATAAAAAATAAAAATTTAAGAAAAAAAAAAAAAAAATATATATATATATACATATATATATATATATATATATATATATATATATATATATATATATATATATATATATATATATATATATATATATATATATATATATATATATATATATATATATATATATATATATATATATATATATATATATATATATATATATATATATATATATATATATATATATATATATATATATATATATATATATATATATAATCGAAGCAGCAGTATTAGCAGTATTTGTAATTGTGTAAAGTGATGAAATTCATTATTAAATAAAGTGACTAATGGTTTGTGAAATAAAGTACAAATTGTAAAGAAGTAAACTTTAAGCCTAATATTAAATGTGTAAATTGCAATAGTTAAATAAAGCTAATTATTTTAATTTAACCAACGATTGTTTGATTACTACACAATCCAGTGGAACGAGTCCGAGTACAGAGAGTTAGAGAAATTGCCAGGAGGGCAATTTTGTAACAGAGTAAATTGTCAAGAGGGCAATTTCGTAACAATTGGTGTCAGATGGTGGGATTGTGTATCTGTGATAAACAATGATTAAATTTGAAAAACTGAGATTGGAGCAGTTCAAGAAGGAGCTTGAGCGCTTAAATTGGCAAACACAAGGGCTTAAAGTGGAGGGACAGAGAGAGAGATCTAATGTAACAAAAGAGGGGTAATAATGAGACAGAGTTGATAAGAGTGTGTGGTGGAATGAGACAGAACATGAACAGAATTTGATCAGTCAGTTCACCACCTGCTGTTAGCGAAGTTGTCTGGATGGACAGATTACAACAGCTGTAGACCCAGGTTCGATTCCTGGGAGGGTTCATAATTGGTGTGCTGTTGATTTCTGAGATAATATAAAAAAATGCTTGGGGGAAAAATTGCCTTTCATTGAAAGATCTCTGATGAGGACAAGTGGCGTGTCCGAAATAGCTATAAGATCTGCCAAAAAAATGTTTCAATAATTCTTCGTCTTCTTCTGAAAAATTATTACGGTGGCATAACCACATACGCAATTGCAACTACTGTTGTAATTTGTCTTGTCAATAAATTCGTTACAAAAATAATCTTCATTTAACATTTATTTTTAAAAAAATATATGCAAAACAACGTTGCCGGGTTAGCTTGATTTTATTTATTGTTGAAGCGGTCACTAACACGATCATTTACAGACTAACTTATTATTTAAGCTTGAAGCTAAACTTAATTTTATTTATTGTCGAAGCGGTCACTAACACGATCATTTACAGACTAACTTATTATTTAAGCTTGAAGCTAAACTTAAGAGTACTGAGACTAAGTGTGATTCCCACCTCAAGTTTCAACAATAATTGTTGAAAGCAACTACCAAGGATTACATTTCTTAGTTTCTTTTTATTTTCTTGAATCGCTTCTTGAATGCGATAAGATTAAAAGATGACAATGTATACGGCTGCCTGCATACGTTCTCTCTTTGTGAGTTGATATAAATTGCGATTTGCATCTGTTCTATGTTGGCTTGATTGTGTTTCTCATTAATGTCCGGCGTTCATTCTGATGTTCAGTAGTTTGTGCTGAACGTAATCGCGATACTCTCAATCTGGTTGCTTCATTCACTTGTAATCTTTGTTCCGTCATATACTTCTTTTAATGTTTGGCGTAGGACGCGTTTGACGCACTGCACCAAGCACTCCCAAGCGCCTCCTTCGGCGGGGTTGAAGGGCGAATTAAAAATCCATTCAACACCTTTCTGCGACAGCTCATTCTGCAAACGGACACAGTCAAAGACCTCGCTGAATCGTTTTGCTTCCGCGTTGACACCGACAAAATTTTTCCCATTATCGGACCTCATGCGTTTTGGAATGCCATGTCGATTTCTAAAGTTGCGTATGGCGACTATGCATGAGTTGGTATCGGGCCGAAGTAGTCCAGACCCGTATAGCTAAACGGCCTTATATGCGGAGTAAGCCTATCGACCGGAAGCGGTCCCATCAATGGTGCCACGGCGCTGGCATAATTCAAACGGCATACATTACAGCAGGCAATTCGACACTGCGCAACAAGTTCCTTAGACGCGGCACCCAGTAACTTGGACGAATTTCACAAATTGTGGCGTATCGCTCTAATGAAAAATTTACTTAGCCTTAGCCTCAGGTAGAAATAATAATGGAGAGCGATTGATTGAACTTTGCTCCAACCACAATCTCTTCATCGGTGGCACTAAATTCCCCCATCTAGATATCCATAAATACACATGGAATTCTCCCGATGGCCGAACTCGCAACCAAATCGACAATGTTTTAATAAGCAGACGGTTTCACAACTCCCTCCCTAATGTGCGCACACGCAGAGGTGCGGACGTATTCAGCGACCATAACCTAGTTGTATGCCAACTCCGCTTACGCCCCGAAGGCATCAGGAAGCAACAGAAGCGAAAGATGACCTTTAATCTGGAAAACTTCAAAAACCCTGCAACGCTCCAACTTTACCAGGGCACAATGTCTACTACCATTGCACTCTACGAACATGGACCGTCCTGGCAACAAATTCAAAAAGCCTGCACACAAGCTGCGGAAGAAACAGTTGGCCTCCAACATCGCAAAAGAAAGCCATGGATAAGCAACACCACCTGGCAATATATCGAAGAACGTAGAAGGATGAAAACCAAAGTAAACACTGCTTCATTATCCGACCACAACAGCTTTGTCAGCGCGTACAATGCTATGCATCGGCAGGTCAAAAATTCTGTAAGGACTGATAAAAGGACATATGTGGAGAACATTGCTGGTGAAGCAGAGCGATCAGCAAACTGTAACAACTTGCGGGGCGGATATGCAGCCATAAAAAAATTTACTAATACGAAACCTAACATACCGCCTATCAAGGCTAGTGACGGTAGCATCGTAACCTCTGACGAACATCAACTCGCGCGCTGGAGAGAATTTTTCGTGGACAATAGCGTAGAAGCGGAAAACATCACTGCGCCCTTCTTTGCTGAACAGCGAAGAAGAAACCCCAACAGAAACATACCTATCGACCCGCCCACCACAGAAGAAAGCAGCCTAGCAATCCATAAGCTAAAATTCAACAAAGCTGCTGGACCTGACGAACTTCCTGCTGAACTCTTGAAGTATGGCGCTAATATAATCTCTCACGCACTCTACCCTATCATGCATAACATCTGGGTGACTAACACCATCCCCACTGACTGGAAAGAGGGAATCATAATCACTATTCCAAAAAAAAGAGATCTCAGCCAATGTAAAAATTGGAGGGGCATAACTCTTCTCAACTCCATCCTGAAAATCCTAGCTCTTATCATCTTAGATAGAGTGTCAGGTGTACTCAATAGCCAGTTACGGCGTGAACAAAGTGGGTTCAGACCAAACCGATCTTGCGTGGAACACATCAACACTTTACGCATAATTGTGGAGCAATCTGTCGAATGGAGATCGCCACTATTTCTCCTTTTCGTGGACTTCGAACGTGCGTTTGACACGGTTAACAGAGACGCAATATGGCGCTCTCTACAAAATTGCGGAGTTCCGGACAAGATCATCGTACTCAATAAGGCCCTATATAAAGACGCGAACCTTAGTGTGCGTTATAAAGGTAAAAATAGTGCCAACTTTAATATAAACAGAGGCGTTAGGCAGGGGTGCGTTCTGTCACCACTGTTGTTTATAGTGGTCTTGGATGATGTCCTTAGGCGTACTAATGCGGAGACGGAGGAGGGGTTGCAGTGGAGATTAAACCAAAAGCTCAGCGATTTGGACTACGCTGATGACATCTGTTTCATGACGCACACGCTAGCAGGCTCCTCGTCAAGAATACGCCAACTAGCCGTAAACGCTCATGCAGCTGGCCTCAAAATCAACTTCTCCAAAACTAAACTTTTGCGACTGCAAACTGCAAATACATCTCCACTCAATGTACTGACAAATGATAACTTCACCATCAACATTGAGGACGTTGACAGCTTCTGCTACTTTGGTAGCTACATAACAAAATATGGGGGTGCAACATCAGATGTGGCAGCACGCATAAACAAAGCACGGTCTGCATTCCGAAATTTAGATCGAATTTGGCGTTCTCGTGTGATATCGCTGCGCACAAAAATACGAATATTTAACACCAGCATAAAAACTGTTCTGTTGTATGGGTCTGAAACATGTTTGGTCTCAGAACAAATAACTCGACAACTTCAAACTTTTGTCAACAAATGTCTACGAAGAATCTGCTGCATTTTCTGGCCGACAACGATCATGAACGAAGACCTGTGGCGCCTCACCAATAGCGAGCCTATTGACACACAAGTTAAAAGACGCAAGTGGAGCTGGATAGGGCACATTCTGCGTAGAGAAGACACCAACATTGCAAAGATGTCCTTTCAATGGAACCCACATGGTAGTCGGAAATCAGGACGCCCACGACAAACATGGGTACGCACTATCCACGCCGAAAGTCACCACAGAACCACCTGGAACGAAATAAAAAACCTGGGTACTGATAGAAACCGTTGGAGAGCTTTTGTGACCGCCCTATGCTCCGACTAGGAGCGATATTTGACTCTTTTATAATTATGTCTTTTAGTTAACTTTGTTAGCATAAGTATACTTTTATTGTGTCAACTGTCATGGATTTAATAATTATAATAATAAACACGGGCACTTCGCTGATAAATGTAAAGAAACAGAAAAGAAAAATCCAAGCCGTTAGCATTTGTGTCGTTAGCAGCTTCGGATACACATACACGTACGTTGAGCAAATCTTCATGATGTTTGGACAGCGACGACACATATGAGTAGCGAAAGAAATTTGTTTGTCAAAATTGAAGAGCACAAAGAACATATCATGTTAGCAGGCGAGCACAGCATACAGGCAGAAGGGAAAGAACAAATCGAATTAAAAATAACAGATCGCAAAATTACGCTAAAAAAGTTTTATATGTTCCTAAGCTGAATGCAAATTTCGTGTATGTGGCTAAAGGAACAAAAGCAGGAATTAAAATGGAATTTGACAATAACATTGCAAAATTAAAAACGAATAACGGCGAATTGGTGGAAAAAGCGGTATGTAAAAACGATTTATATGTAATGCAATTAAAAAACAAAGTGGTTTATGCTATGCTCGACAACAAAGAAAACGCACTCAAATGGCCCAATCGATACGGACATTTGAATTTCGAAAGCCTTAATGACATTGCAGCGAAAAACATGGTACATGGACTTGATTTAAATAATTGTGCGAAAAATATTACATGTTTGAAGAACAAAAATTGCGTTAAGAAATTTCCGTTGAAATCTGATAATAGATCTGAAGATTTATTACAGCTAATACACAGCGACGTGTGCGGGCCAATGAATGACAACTCTATTGGAGGCTCTAAGTAGTTTGTTACAAACATCGACGGCAGATCCCGTTTCATAATGGTGCTTTTTATACGGAAACGTTTTCACCTGTCATTCGCTATAGTAGCATTAGAGTGTTAATAGCCATTACATGCATCAAATGGATGTGTCAACCGCGTACCTTAACGGTGATCTTCACGACGACGTCGTTATGTTGCAACCTGAGTGTTTTAAAGATCCTAATAACCCCAAAAAGGTATTAAAGTTATTTGATTTACTGCTTGCTCAAGTGAACTCTGACTTTATGTCAGAAACCACAACAAGCTGAACTATGTAGCTGTATACGTTGACGATTTAATAATCGCATGTTCAGATGAAGCTGATCTCAACAATATTAAGACCGATTTACATATAGCATAAAAACGCCAGGCAGCAAAACGCTAGCCGCAGAAAAAACTGTCGCTTCGATAGTTTCCATGTAATCAAATGGAGCCATTTACACATAGCGTTTTGCAGCTAGCGTCGGCGGCGCGTTGTCGGGCTTCAAAATTTTAGTTGCCCCTGGTAGCGTTGCGAGCGTCGTTTCGGAGCGACAGAATCTCGTATGTCGCATTGTGTGCGTATCAAGTGATGTGAATTTGTTTCAGATGTTATTTTGTACCCGTTGTTTAGGTATTTGGTTTCTTATTGCAAAAATTATTAATAATGTATGTCGCTTGGGCAAATTTTTAAATGACAAAGTAAATATGTCATATATGGACTTTTATATATGTGAAAATATATTTATGGTAATTCTGGGATACTTGAATTTGATTTCGTAAAATTTTATATTTTTTTCTCTCGTTCATTTTATGAAAGTATTGCGATGCATTCTAATATTGCTACGTTGCTATGAAGTGCGTGTGTATATAACGACATCACATATACTGAAGCCATGCGTATCAAAGCAGTTATAAAGGGTGTTTTTTTTAGATGTGTGGTTTTCAATCTGGCAAAACTTTTTTCGGAGTTGGTCTTTTTGACACCTGTCACTTGATTTATGCTCAGTTTGGTTTGCCATTTCACAGAATTGAAGCCAAACGACCATCAAGCGTGTCTCACGTTCGGTGAATGGGTCCAAAACGAGATGGCCACCGATCCCGATTTTCACAAGAAAATTTTGTTCAGCGATGAAGCTCACTTTTGGTTGAATGGGTACGTTAATAAGCAAAATTGTCGCATTTGGAGTGACGATAATCCACAAGCCATTGTTGAGACGCCGTTACATCCCCAAAAAGTCACTGTTTGGTGTGCTCTATGGGCAGAGGGAATCATTGGTTTCTTCAAAAATGAAACCGGCCATACTTTTACAGTCAATGGGGAACGCTATAGAGCCATGATTAATTACTTTTTCGTGCCTGAATTGGAGGATGTTGATGTGGACGACCTTTGGTTCCAACAAGACGGCGCTACATGCCATACAGCCAACGAAACCATCAATTCATTGAAGAAAACTTTTGGTGAGCGCATTATCTCGCGTCGTGGGCCTGTGGCGTGGCCTCCAAGATCGTGCGATTTAACACCGCTGGACTATTTATGTGGGGTTATGTGGCATCGCTTGTCTATGCAGATAAGCCCGAGACGATTGACGCCTTGGAAGAGAATATTCGGCGCGTTATTTCTGACATACGGCCCCAATTGCTGCAAAAGTGGGCGAAAATTGGGCTTCTCGGCTGGAATTTATTCGAGCCAGCCGCGGCGGCCACTTGCCCGAAATCATTTTTAAAACATAATGGCAAACCCTTATCTTTATAATAAAGCTAAATTCTTGGCCATAACATTAAATTATATGCGATTTATTTCTGTTTGAAAACCAGACGTCTAAAAAAAAACACCCTATATTCCGTTGTATATAAGTGTCGAATGTCTTTGTTCACCCAGTGCCATTGCCTCTTGTATTATGATTTTCTATTCGAATTCATTCGTTTGTAAATCAGAGAAATAAAGTACTACTAAACTTTCACATATAGTATGTGTTAAAGTACCTTTCAATAATGTATTTTTTCTTGTTTTAGTGCAGGTACCAATTGGATTCGGTACCAATGTGAGTACTTGTATTTGGATTTTTTACATCCCAATTCTCCTTATTAAAAAATAAAAACAAATATATTTAAAAAAATTTCAATCTCTGCTGCGGTCGCTTAGTGTGAATGAAAAAGCGTTTTTTCTACGCCCGTTATATGAAAACCGGCCTTTAAGCTGCAAATAAGTCAACATTTTGAAGTTTCTGATAAGGGACAGCTAAGCCATTTTCCTGGAATTTAGATTGAACGAGATGGTAACTGTTAAGTTTTAAATAAAAAAGAAGTTTCTGTTTTCGATGAAGTAACAATTTAGAGTGAAACCTTTATTGAAAGTTATATCTAAGGAAATCAAATAGCGGAAAAAGACATTAGGTATACGCATATGAATATATGTATGTATGTATAAATATGTAAGAACAAGAGAGCAACTAAACTGATGCAAATAAACAGTAGGCAACAAAATTATTCGTACTGTTAATACACAGTGACAACAAAATTTTTCGTACTGTTAACACTTCCACTTTTATTGATCAGATTATTTGCACTTTCACATTTAATGAATATTTAATAGTGCCTTTAATTTATTGAATTTCGTTTTTTTAGAGGTTTTGTGAAAACATCTGCCAGCTGTTCGCTCGTTGATACATACTTAAGAGTAAAGCCGCCTTTCTCCTATACCTCTCGGATGAAATGATATTTAACTTCAATATGCTTGGTCCGCTTGTGATATTGGGGGTTTTTGACCTATTTTATAGCACTCTGATTGTCCAAACGTAGTTCTGGTGTTGCAGAATCACTAGACAAATCGCTTAATAAACGCCTGCCCCTAATCAGCTCCTTAACACCTTCACATGCTGCCATATATTCAGCCTCAGTTGTTGCGAGCGCAACAGTTGTTTGTATTTTTAAGGACCACGAGATTGGACCTCCACAAAATATTATAGCGTAACCTCCAGTCCTGGTACCAAAATCTCCAGCATAGTCTGAATTTTTGAAATATATACCTTCATTAAGGTAGTAGGATACCGCATATGCAAGGTCTGGTCTAGTTACCATGGATAGATACATCAGTGATCCCACTGCTTCGCGATAAGGATATTTTGGTTGTGTTTCATCTTTTGTAGTTGGTGGTACACCTTCTGCAGGTGTACTCACAGGCTTCGCGTCTAACATACTAAATCTCTCCAACACTTTTCTAGCATATGCCTCTTGCCGAATTATAATTTTGTCTGGTTGTGGTAAAATCTCCATACCTAGGTAGTATAGCGAGTCCAGCAGCTTAATTTCAAATTCAATTTTCAGATGATTTATAAGCTCCTCAAGAGCGACGGTTGATTCAGCTGCAATGATACCGTCATCAATATAAATTGCAAGTATTATTTTTTCTTTATTAATGCTGCCAATAAAAACGCAGGGATCCGCAGTACTAGCATTAAGATTAAAAGTCTCCAACATAAGTGTGAATTTGCGATTCCAGCACCTCGACGCTCGTTTCGATCCGTAAAGACTTTTATTCAGCTTACATACCTTGTTGGTGCCATCTTCATATCGAATAGGCTGGTGCATATAAGTTTCCTCTTCGAGAGTACCGTACAGGAATGCTGTTTTGACATCAAATTGCTTTATAGTCAATCCAAGTTCATTGGACAGTGCCAAAATTATGTGAATTGATGTGAACTTGGCAACAGGACTAAAAGTTTCTTCGTTGTCAGTGCCGAATTTTTGTGTGAAACCGCGTGCCACTAATCGCACTTTAAATCAATCGATATCTCCTTTCTCATTTCGCTTTACTTTGTAAACCCATTTATTTGAAATAGCCGTCTTGTAATGCGGTAAACACACCAAGTCCTAAGTTCTGTTACTAATTAGTGACTTAATCTCTTCGTTCTCTTGTTGAAAGGTTGCAGGCGCATCAGTGTCAGCTAGGAAGGCGTAATGGAGAACCGCGTTAGCTGCCTCTCTGCTCTTAGACCGTGTGTTGTATCGCCAGACTGCTTGCTCATCATTCTCCTTCGCATCATTGGAGTCAGTATCACAACTTCATCACTTGAATTGTCTTTGGAGTTCGGTTTACATTTTTGAATTTCGATTTTAGGTATTTCATAATATTTCCGCTTCATGTTGATGAGTAAAAATTGTGTCAGCACTTACCTCTGTGATGATGACGTCTCTAGAGATTTTTATCTTTCTCTCTTGGGGCAGCCAAATCCGATAGCCCTTACAGTTTTCCTCCTATCCTACGACACACCTCTCTTTGGCTTAACATTAAATTTTTTCGTTTTTCCTAGAAGGCCATCCTGTTTCCTGTTCAATCCTATGGAACGACCCTGCACTTCGCTGATGACAACAACGTTGCTGACTGCGGGAATCAAATACTTCCGGTTGGGAAATGTAGCGCAAAACTTACGTCAACATTGTGCCGGTAGCTACCAAATCCAGTGTGTTCGCAACAGTTCCGCTCCGGCTGCATCGGTCAATGCAGTACTCGTCCCTCGATGTACATGCGGTAGTTGAAATGCAGCATCCTCTTTTCAGGCGGAAAATTTTCGTAAATCGATGACATGATTTTGCTTTCAAAGCAAGCGGTCACACTCGAACAGTTCTATTTACCACTTTATCAAGAACAAACGAAACGAAAACGAAAGTAGTTTAGTGTAAAAAAAAAACCAGAGAGAACAAAGAACACGCGTAACAAGTGTAACGGTTTGCTCGTAGACTTATTCACCGTATCACGTTCGGATCACCAAAAAATGTTGAGCTGTCGAGCCTTTTTTTAGAGCATATAATAATTATCACGATTGGTAATTTAGTTAAAAAACTGCTTTATTTTGCCGCACAGGGCCTTTAGTTACAAATTTGCGAAATTGACTGACGCAGTTAAATTCACTTGCCGCGCAGGGGTTTTTTGAAAAGGTTTGCAAACGATTTAATAACAAAAAATACTGATGCACTTGCGAATGATTTGCCGCGCAGGGCTTTTATGATTTAGTTTTATGACGAATTAATTACCGCGCAGGGCTTTGCAATTTGTTAAATTATTTAATAGAACTGAAACGCAGTTGCCGCTGCTAGACGAAAAAACGAACAACAGAACACTATTGCAGTTGACAAAGGAAAAAAATAGCTTGGTCGCAGCAGAAGGCAAAGTAGCAAAAAGTATCGAGAGTTTTTGACTATGTCGGAGGCGCCGGCTGCATAACCCAAGATTCTCCCCCCATTGGAAGACACGACCTTTCAATATCATCGGCCTCAGCCAAAATAATCGGCGAACGTCTCTTCGAATGAGTCCAGCGGCTGTTTTCAGAATGGCAACACGAGGAATCCCATCGGTCGCAATAACCAATTCGACCACTCTTGACAATGGCCATTTCAGAGGAGGCAAGTTCTTGTGTTTCACCACGACAATATCATTTACGGAGAGTCCAGGTCGAGGAGTACGCCACTTGGAACGCTGCTGGAGAAGCGCCAGATACACCTGTCGCCAACGTGACCAAAATATTTGCTGAAAGTACATAACGCGTCGCCAGCTAACCAAGCGATTGGAATTAAGTTTGGTGATGTCGGGCTCGGCGTAGGACGGCCCAGAAAATGCACAAGCTTCAGGACTTCTAGATCGGCTGGGTCTTCTGAAAGTGGAAATAGCGGTCGAGAGTTAATGATTGCCGCAATGTGGCAGACCAGCGTTCGCAGCCCGTCAAAATCAAGAAAAGAAGAACCAGCACAGCTACGAAGGTGATGCTTCGCTGTCTTAACCGCCGCCTCGTATAGACCGCCGAAATGCGGAGAACGAGGAGGAATGAAACACCAATCAATAGAGTCAACGAGGCAAAATTCCTGCACACTACTTGTACTATTTATTTATGTTATTTCTTTAGCTTCTAATAAAATATTTTCTTTTTCAATCGAAATATTTATTTATTCATTATTTATATTAATAATGATTATTTTTATTTCCTTTTTTTAGAAAAAACTACATTTATATTTTTATCAAATGCAATAACTATGGAACAATTAATAATCAATATACTTATTTTATAGAAAATTTAATTCTTTATGTAAATTATATAATTATCCAATTAATTTAATTTCTTATTATTATTAATAAATTATTTATTAGTAACTTTAATTGCATTCGTAAAAATTACTAATTTATTTTATGGTCCTTTATGATCAATAAACTAATGAATAAACTTTTACGATCAACTAATCCTTTATTAAAAATAATAAATAATGCTTTAATTGACTTACCCGCTCCATTCATTCATTACTTATATCTATTATATCTAATTATTCAAATTTTAGACGATTATTTTTATCTATACATTGTACAGCCGATATTGACTTAGCTTTTAATAGAGATTTGTCGAAATGTTAACTATGGATGACTATTACGAGCCCTAAACGCCAATGGAGCATCATTTTTTTCATTTGTGCATATTTCCATGTAGGACGAGGTATTTATTATAGTTCATATGTTTATACCTCAACATGCTTAATTGGAACAATCATTTTATTTTTATTAATAGGTACCGCCTTTATAGGATATGTTTTACCATGAGGCCAAATATCTTTTTGAGGAGCTACAGTTATTACTAATTTACTTTCTGCAATTCCATATTTAGGATTTCGGGGCTAAGCTCAGGCTACCGTGGGGGTCACAGGTGGCGGATAGTGAACGGCCTACCAGAGTAGGTTAGCTGCGAATAACCAATAAGTAGTCCCCGACCAAGAGCGGCAAGCGAGGAGCGTGCGACTGAAAAGGTCTGCAAACTCTGAGAAACGGTTGTGACAAGACGAGGAAACTGACGCGGTATGCCCCTAAGATAACGATTTGAAAACATATATGAACTGCCTGCCTTGGGCTGGTAGCTGCAGTATTTCGTTACCTCAGTAAACCAGAGTGATATCGGGTGGAAATTGCTTTCGGGCAAATGCTGTAGCTGCCTCCGTCCCGTTAAAACCGTGCCCGGTCTTCAAGTACGTTCGATGTTGCGTCACCATTAATTTGGCGGTACAGGCTCAGTTGAGCATCAATCCTGACTAAAGCTTATCCTGGCTCTGAGTACAAGTTCTCATAGAGACTTGTGCCAACCCTCGGTGGAACTCCCTGCTTGCATAGACAACCACATGGATATTTCTAAAACGACTGTACAACGACCGGAGAGAGCGGCTTCAAGCGGGGACCCATATAAAATGAATACAGCTCAGCAAACAATTAAACAACAAACACAACCTCAATCTCAAATACACCAGAAAGTAACTCCAAGCGATCCAGAAAGGGGAAGATGCATTAGAAGAAGTAGCAAAATTAAGCGATCGCCAGAAGAGGGAGTAACAAATCAGCAACAACCTCAAGTGAATAACACACATGTAGATGGAGCGAGTAACAAATCGCGCACCATCCCTGCCGAGAACCAAACGCCTCTGGGTGCAAAAGGGATCCAACAACAGCAGGAGTCTTCTGGAAATCCCACACCATTATTGATGAAATGTCCCGCCAGCTCAGCCAGACAGGAATTTATCATAAAGATAAGAACGGCAGGCGAAGAAGTTCTCACGAAATGCCGGAGAGTATTGACGAAGATGAAACAAGCCATGATCAAGCAGAAGAACGTGAGCATGGACGTAAAGACCGGAGTTTCCGAGCTAGACGAGCTTTTCGACGTAATGGAAAGCTATCGGTGAAACTCGACGGAAAAAGAGAACGAGTGCAAACTTGATACGGCACGGAAACTAATACTCTCAGAAGCAGAAGATGGGAAAAAATTCTGTGAAAGTAAGGCCGATGGGTGGCAAACTGTCACAAGACATAGACGTGTGGCAACACAAAGTCAAAGACAGGAAAATTCAACAGCAAAGAATTCCGTTGGCGACAGCGATAAGTCACAAGCAACAATGCAAGGAAGACATAGGACAAAGGGGACAAAACCAAACTCCGAAGCCGTCCTTATCAAACCAGCAGAAGGTTTCAAATATGTGGATGTCCTGAAAGCATCCACTGCAATGTCAAACCAGAGAATGCACACACCAAGGTGCGATCGATCTGGAAAAAAAGTGACTGATCTTAAGCCAAGAGCCACGAGAGAGATACGAGATATCGATCTGCTGGCCACAAAGGAAGAAGTATACGAAGCCGTAATGGAGTCACTTGCCGAAAATATGAGAACTGCTTCCTGTGAGGATATGGTAACAATTATGACGGCACCAAATAGTTGAGAGCAGATGCGAGCCTAAGATGCGTGCAAAGGTCCTGACAGGAAAGGGCAAGGCCTGTGCATATGATGTGGCGAAACGAGGCAGAAATTAAAAGAGTGCAGTAACACCCCAAAGTGTTGCCTCTGCATTGCTGCTCATTGCAGTCCGGCAGACCATAACGAGGCACAAATTAAAAGAGTGCAGTAACACCCCAAAGTGTTGCCTCTGCATTGATGATCATTGCAGTCCGGTAGACCATATCCCGAGCTCAAGTAGATGCGCGATGACCAAAAAATTGACATCTAAATGAAAGTGCTACAAGGAAACATGCACAGAAGCAGAGTGGCTGACGCTATACTGAACCAAATAAGTAAAGAGCATAAAGCAGACATTATAGTAATTAGTGAGCAATACAGGGAAAAAGTAAGCGGAACATGTCTTGAACACAGGGACTACTGCCACTTTTAGAAGACCAGGATGCGAGGGTACAATTCCAGATATTATACTAGCTTCTGAGAGTAGAAGTGTCTGCGGTGTAGAAGAAAGTACACTAAGGCCAGGCGTGTAGGATCCGCGATTGCCGAAAGAGAAGATCTCCAAGTTGCTAGTAAAACCCTCAAAACTGCTATTCGCACTAGCAAGGCGAAGAAATGGGAGGAGCTCCGAAATGACATAAACACCAACCCATGGGGACTGGGATATAAAGTCGTAATGAAAAAGCTTGGAGTAAGAGCATCGGTACCCCAACTAGAAGACCATGCTATGGAAAACATAGCAAACGCTCTATTTCCTATACATGCCTTAAGAGAAGAATCGGAAGTGCTGGTCAAGGAAGTCCCACCTCCTTTCACGGAAGATGAACTTAAAGCAGCCACCATAACCCTACTGAGAAACAAAGCACCGGGTATCGACAGTATTCCAACAGAAGTCTTAAAAATAGTATCAAATAGCCATGCCCAAGTACTTCTCGATAAGGAAACATGCACAGAAGCAGAGTGGCTGACGCATTACTGGACCAAATTAGTATAGAGCAGAAAACAGACATTGTAGTAATCAGTGAGCAATATAGGGAAAAAGTAAGCGGAACATGGCTTGCAGATACGATCGGAACGGCGGCCATATGGTTACCTGTAGGCAGCAATTTTAGCATAACCGGAGATGGAAAAGGCGATGGTTTCGTTTGGGCCCATTATCGATACTTTACTTTGATAAGCTGCTACTTGACTCCAAGTGACTGCGCAGAAGTATTCCAGAAAAAGATCGATGATATCGAAGATAAAGCACAAGAGTTTGGAGGAGCACTCATCATCGCTGGCGATTTTAACTCCAAAGCAGTTGAGTGGGGAATGCAAACAACCAATTCAAGGGGCCGGCGGGTACTGGACATGGTCGCGAGACTGGGAATGGTCATCGTAAATACAGGGACCACTGCCACTTTTAGAAGACCAGGATGCGTGGGTACAATTCCAGATATTGCACTAGCTTCTGAGAGCATTGCTCACAGAGTAAGTACATGGAAAGTCTTAGAAGACTATAATGGAAGCGATCACCAATACATTACGTTTTCCATTACAAAAGTGCCAAGCAACCATGACCACAACATAAGTGGACGCGGAACTCGCAAGTGGAATGTATCAAAGTTAAATCCGGAAGTGCTACTTGCTGAGCTGGAGCCAAACATTCCATTAGACAGCCACGCTAGCGATGTTAATAGCAAGGTGAAGCAGACCATGCAATGTATAGAGAGAGCCTGTACCAAAGCGATGCCGAAAATAATACCAAATAAACACAAGAAGGCCGTTTACTGGTGGACAGAGGAAATAGCTCAACTCAGACGGGTCTGTCTGCGGTGTAGAAGAAAATACACTAGGGCCAGGCGTGTTGGATCCGCGATTGCCGAAAGAGAAGATCTCCAAGCTGCTAGGAAAATCCTCAAAACTGCTATTCGCACCAGCAAGGAGAAGAAATGGGAGGAGCTCCGAAACGACATAAACACCAACCCATGGGGACTGGGATATAAAGTCGTAATGAAAAAGCTTGGAGTAAGAGCATCGGTACCCCAACTAGAAGACCATGCTATGGAAAACATAGTAAACGCTCTATTTCCTATACATGCCTTAAGAGAAGAATCGGAAGTGCTGGTCAAAAAAGTCCCACCTCATTTCACGGAAGATGAACTTAAAGCAGCCACCATAACCCTACTGAGAAACAAAGCACCGGGTATCGACGGTATTCCAGCAGAAATCCTCAAAATAGTGTCAAATAGCCATGCCCAAGTACTCCTCGATATGTATAATGCCTGCCTGACAGAAGGAATATTCCCAGACGTATGGAAAAGACAGCGGCTAGTGCTCATCAGCAAGGGAAAAGGAAGCCCTGAATCACCGTCAGCATATCGACCACTGTGTATGCTAGACACCGCGGGCAAACTTTCGGAGCGACTACTCAAACCCCGAATAGAAGCAGCCATTGAAAACGCTGGGGGATTATCCACTCGACAACACGGTTTTCGGCCAGGAAAGTCCACAATTGGTGCCGTAGAAGACGTCATCGAAAATATGCTAGCGGCACAGCAAGGAAATCACTACTCCAGACGAGTGGTGTTCCTTGCTACATTAGAAGTCAGAAACGCTTTCAACAGCGCTAGGTGGGTGGACATGATCGAGGCACTCGAAAATCGTTTTCAGATAACAGCTTATCTGAAGAAGATAATCCGGAGCAACCTTAAAGGTCGAATCTTCATATACGAGACCAACAATGGCACCCGAAGCCAAACTATCACGTCAAGGGGAGCGCAAGGATCCATCCTCTGACCGGAACTTTGGAATATAAGCTAGTAGCTCCAGCGTACCGTGCGGTATCGGAGCCGGCAATTCTGTTAATTAGCTGATTAACACCTATCGATCTCTTGGCCCTCGAACGCAAACACCTACGAGAAGCCAAGATGGGTAAAAATACCAGAGGAAGCGCGCAGGATATAAAGCAACAAACCGTGCAACATTGGCAAGAACGATAGACAGCGAGACTCATACCCGACATAGCGATCTGCATAGGAGGAACAGCCGGAACCGTCAATTTCGACCTCACGCAGTTACTGTCTGGTCATGGATACTTCTGCAAGTATCTACATCGAATGGGAAAAATTGGGGGGCCTGAGAGCATATACGGCGACAGCAATGTGGATGATGCAGAGCACACATTTTTCAAATGCACAAGGTGGCAAACAGAGCGCACCACGCTTTAAATGGAAAGCGGGAAAACTTAAGCCACCGATATCATTGTGGAGGTTATGCTAAGTAGCAAAGAAAACTGGGACCACGTAGATAAATATGTGGAAAATGTGCTCCAACGGAAAAAGCGGGACCACGATGCAGGAATAATGTTGACAGTCCAATAGGGACGAAGTGAGCATCTCCACCTTGAAGGAAGTATAATAAGGGTTCCAAGGTGGGGAGATGTTCTCAGCGAGGGAGGGGAATGTTTTAGTGAGTGCAATCCTCACATACCAAATCTGTGACGACGAAAAATTTTAAAAATTTAAAAAAAAATATTTAGGAATTGATTTAGTACAATGAGTATGAGGAGGACTTGCAGTAGATGACGCGACTCTCACTCGATTTTTTACCTTTAATTTTATTTTATCTTTTATTGTATTCGCTATAGTAATTAAGTAATTATTCATTTATTATTTTTACATCAAACAGGATCAAATAACCCAATAATATTAAATTCTAAAATAATAAAATGCCTTTTCATCCTTTACTTTCATTTGAAGATTTATTATTATATTAATAGGCTTAATAATTTTAACACTTACTAATCCTTATTTATTAGGAGATCCAGATAATTTTACCCCAGCAAATCCTCTAGTAACACCAATTCATATTAAACCTGAAAGATATTTTTTATTTGCTTATGCTATTTTACGACCTATTCCTGATAAACTTGGTGGAGTAATTGCTTTAGTTTTAGCTATTTCTATTTTAAAAATTATGCTTTTTTATAAATTAAAAAAATTCCGGGAAATTAAATTCTATCCTATTTATTAATCAAATTATATTTTGATTAATATTAATTAATATAATTTTATTAACATGAATTGTTGCCCGTCCTGTAGAAACTCCCTATATTCTAACAGGACAAATTTTAACTATTACTTATTTTTTTATTTTATAATTAATCCCCTCATTACTAAATGATGAGACTCATTATTAATGTAAAAAGTTAATGAGCTTGAATAAGCTTATATTTAGATAAGATAGAAATATAATTTTCTATTAACTTTACTAAATTAATTCATAATATTAAAAAAAATAAAACAATTTTCAAACCAATAATAAATATTAAATAATTTAATGAAAAGTGTAAAAAACATTTTCATGCTAAATATATTAATTTATCATAACGAAATAGGTAAAGTCTCCCGCACTCAAATAAATAAAAATCCAATAGCTCCTAACTTTAAATATAAAAATAAATTAAAAACATCTGCACCTAAAAAAAATACTAAATAATATTCTTATAAATAAAATACTAGAATACTCTGCCAAAAAAATTAAACCAAGTCCTCCTCTTCTATATTCTACGTTAAACCCTGAAACTAATTCAGACTCTACCTATGCAAAATCAAAAGGCGTCCGATTTGTTTCTGCTAAACAAATTGTTATTCAAATTAAAGAAATAGGAAATAAAATAAAAATAAATCAAATATAAATGTGACAAGTATAAAATCTTTAAAATATAAAATTTCACAATTAAAAAAATAAAAGATAATAAAATTAAAGCTAAACTTACTTCATAAGAAATTGTCTAAGCAACACCTCGCAATCTTCCTAACAATGCATAATTTGAATTAGATGATCAACCTGCTCCTATTACATTATAAACCCCCATACTAGTACATCTTAAAAAAAATAAAAGAATATAATTTAATAATTAAAGGCATACATATTCAAATTAACAAAAACAAAAACAAAGAAAAAATAGGAGAAATATAATAAGGAATATAATTAGATAATAAAGGATGAATTTGTTCTTTCGTAAAAAATTTGATTGCATCACAAAAAGGTTGAGGTAAATCCGCTAATCCAACTTTATTTGGCCCTTTTCGAATTTGAATATAAACTTATACTCGTACTTTACGTTCTAAAAGAGTAAAAAATGCTACGCTCACTAATACACAAATAAATAAAATGAAACTTCCAAAATATATTAATAAAATATCTAAATTAAACATATATTATTTGTGATATTTAATTCTCTTAAATAAATTCTAAATTTATTACACTAGAAGGCAGAAGCCAAATAATTATTTATATTAAATATAATCTTAATTAAAAATATAATTATATATTATAAAATATTATAATAAATTAATGATAGAAACCAACCTGGCTCACACCGGTTTGAACTCAGATCATGTAAGAATTTAAAAGTCGAACAGGCTTGAATTTTAAACGGCTACACCTAAAGTTATATCGTAATCCAATATCAAGGTCGCAATATTTTTTATCGATAAGAACTCTCCAAAAAAATTACGCTAAAGTAACTTAAACTTTTAATCATTAATAATAGATCATAAATCATAAATTAATGAATGTATAAGATAAAAGTTTATTAAATTGTATTATCACCCCAATAAAATATTTTAAACTATTTTAATAAAATTAATCTTTATAATTAAAATAATTTAAAACATATAGATTTATAGGGCCTTCTCGTCTTTTCAATATATTTTAACTTCTTAATTAAAAAAAAAAATTCAAAATTAAATTTATATGAAACAGTAAATATTTCATCCAACAATTCATTCCAGCCATTAATTAAAACACTAATGATTATGCCACCTTTGCACAGTTAATATACTGCGGCCTTTAAATAATTTATATCAATCGGCAGGTCAGACATTTTATAAAATTCAAAAAGACATGTTTTTGTTAAACAGGCGAATATTAAACTTGCCGAATTCTTTATATAAAACTTTCATAATAACATATATTTTACATTTAATTTTACTAATTTTATAATTTTTTCTTTATTATAAAAATTATAATTAATAGTTTAATAAAAATTTAAAATATATTAAACGAGTACAGAAGTCTGAAGTCGGATTAGACCGACTTCGAAATACCCTTTACCTTTTCTTGTGCGTGCGAATTCAACAATTGGGATGTTTTCTTCATAAATCATCCGTTACGTTAATTTGCGGTACAGTACCTTGAATTGATTATAGCGACCCCATTTCTTGTGTATGGCTTTGTAGGATCCATATACGTACTAATAAAAAATTTCGTCAAAAAATATTGTGTAGGTCGAAAGTTATAATAATATGTCAATAGTGGGCGTGGCTGTAGAAATAACTCGCTAATTTTTTGTGTGGTGTTTAATGTTAGTACCCGCAACATTCCTGTGAAATTTCGTTGATAAATCTGTAATAGGAACCTAGTAATGATTTTTGGTTAATTGTGGACGATAGTAATAATCTGCCCATATTTGGAATGCATGCTAGTTCAGTCCTAGTGTATACATCTACCAATTTGTTTTCATATATCATCCCTAGAAGCAATTGTCCATGAAGTGGGGTCCCCAAAGTTTATTATATGTGAGGGAGGCGTATTCATTATATGATCGACCCCGAATCTTGTATATGGCTTTCTAGGGTCAATATACTAATGTATAATTTCGTCCAAAAATATTGTATAGGTCGTAATTTATAATAATAAATATGTCAATAGTGGGCGTGGCTCTGAAAATAACACGCCCATTTCTAGTGTGGCATTTAATGTTAGTACTCGCAACTTTCCAGTGAAATTTCGTTGCTAAATGTTTAATAGGAACACAGTAATGATTTTTGGCTAATTGTGGGCGTGGCAGTTGTATTATGATCTCCATATTCTGTACACACACTATTATGGACCCCAATTATATATCTGCATATTTTTATTCCGCTGGCATCAATACGAGCATAGCTAGGCTAATTTTAATTTTAGACCCGATAGTTCCCTATATCAAAAGTGGGCGTGTCTTTTCTCTGATCAGCCCCATTTGTTGCAGATAGCTTTATAATGTCCACATGTTTCTTCATGTAAAATTTCGTCCATAAATCTTTTCCTAATCTTAAGTTATGAATAATTGTTAATAGTGGGCGTGGCAGTTAGTATTTTGCGCAGTGTTTAGTAGGACCCACATCTCCATAACTGCCAAATAATGTCACGATTTCGTCAATTAGACCGAAGTTATAGTCATTTTAAAAAGGTGAAAAAAGTTCCTTATATGGGAAGTAGGCGTGGTCTTTGTCCAAATCGGCACATATAGCAATCTGGTTCTGTATCATTGTCCAGGCTACACTTTTGCAAAATTTCATTAAGATAGCTCTAACGGTGTAGAAAAAAAGTGGCCACAGACGGACAGACGGACAGACGGACGGACAAAATAAAAATTGCTTAGAAAGTGATTCTGATCACGTGTTATTTCATCAAAGTTTGTGTAGTTCCGAAACTACAATTTGCGCAGCAATGTTGAACCAATATTTCGCACGGAAAAGCGAAACAGCTCAACAGAACATTTTAGTGAAATGAAAATGCATATGATTCTGCTGTAATATACTTCTTTGGGTGTAAAAATTTTTTGGTAATAATTATGTGGAACGAAATTAGTCATATGGGATTATTTAAGGGAATGTGTTGTAAAATTAAAATACTGTAATACTTGGTTATATTTTTTTTTGGAGTCTTGGGTTGGAAGTAAGGATTAATTCGGCCTATGGAAGCACCAGAAGAATCAAAAATATTGCTGGAAGAGCAAAAGCGGCAGAGTGAGGCAATCCAAAGGAAAATCAGGAATTGTAGGAAGGATAGTAAGGCACGAAAGAACAGCGAGTATTACCATAAGCGCATAGCGGAACTAGAAGCCTTGTTAAACACATTCAACGATAACAACGAGGAGTTGTTAAATTTTAAGGAGTGTTGCGGTCACAAGGAGTACTTTGCCAAGGATTATTCGTTATATGTTAACGGTTTAACACGGGACTGGTTGACTAAGTTCAGATTGGATCTGGAAGAGCTGGAAGCACAAGAAGATAGTCCGAGGTCGCAGGAGGACAAGGCTCAAGACAAGCTAAGGTCTTTACAGACGGAGGTAAAATTGTTTGCAGAAAAATTGGAAGCGGCAACAAGCAAAAGTGAAGCCCAGGTACTCTGGAGATTAGCGAGGGACGGTGGAAACTTGTCAACTTTGGAAGCAGCAGACCAAGCATTAGCGACTATTCAGAGTCGAACGGAGGAGAAATTTTGTCAAGTCTTCAAGGAAACAGAAGAGTTGAAGATAAGTACGGAATTTCTCGAGAATAAAACTAGAGAACTTTCTAGGCAACTCCGAGAAACCGAGGAAGCTGGATCGTATCTGGAGAGAGAAAATCTAGAGTTCAAGAGAATTGGGGCAACTGCTAAGCCAGCAAGAGTAAGATCGGCTTCAACCTCTCAAATACATACGCAAACAGTACTAGCCTTGCCACCAGAAGTTCGCTGGCTGGAATATTTATCTCCTGAAGGGATAGGTCGTGTGGTAAAGCCCAGGTTAGTATTGAGTGAAGAGAGGGAGGCGGAATTGTTGTTTGGAGCATCCGAGATCGGTGTCGAGCCTTTTTCGCCGAAAAGTCTGGTACAAAGTAAAAACAAGAAATATCTGCCGAAAGAATCAGAACCAGTAACTGTGCAGCAAAGCTCCAATACTGTGGACAGTATTTCGCCTGCAAGAGCGAGTGTGCGAAGACTAATTAGTTTGAGTCCGTCATTGGTCAAGTACCTCTCAGATTCGGGAGAAGAGAATCTAGAAACCCCCTCAGAGATTAACGGTAACTTTTTATCTAAGTCGTACAACTGTCTTGTACGGGAAATACAGGAGTCAACTCAGAAACCAGGGGAGGAATTGAGAGCCTGGGGACGATGGCTTCAGTCTCTGGAGAACGCTGCGGAGACAGAAGCCAACAGGCAGTTTCCAGGAAACATTGCAGCATACTAGGCTCAAGTAGAACGAGCTATGATTTCTGTGTTTAAGGCAGGTCTGATAAATAGGGACTTAGCTAATTATACTCCTAATCTCACGCAGAGGAGTATGGCAGAGCTAGTGGAAGCGGTTTCTTCCGCTGAAGCAGCAATACAACAACGAACGACAACTGGTGGAATCTGCTGGACTCATGCACCTGCAGAGGTAGGACCAGTACAGCAGCGGAACCCAAGTGGAATCGGCAGATTGATGGGCCAAGTTCCGCAACAAAGAGACCCAGGATTACTAGTCGAGAGATTCCAGCCGAGGAAACCCATTTGCTCATTCTACCGTAAGCCAGGTCATACAAGGGATGAATGCGTTACGCGCAAAAATACGCCCTACTGTATGGAGTGCCAAACATATGGCCATGAGGCAAGTAGACAGTGCCAAGTAGACACTAAATGGGATCAAACTGGAAGGCAGCCAGGTACGGGGCGCACAAAATGTTCTGTTGAGCTGTTTCGCTTTTCCGTGCGAAATATTGGTTCAACATTGCTGCGCTAATTGTAGTTTCGGAACTACACAAACTTTGATGCAACAGCACGTGATCAGAATCACTTTCTAAGCAATTTTTATTTTGTCCGTCCGTCTGTCCGTCTGTCCGTCTGTCCGTCTGTGGCCAGTTTTTTTCTACACCGTTAGACCTATCTTAATGAAATTTTGCAAAAGTGTAGCCTGGACAATGATACAGAACCAGATTGCTATATGTGCCGATTTGGACAAAGACCACGCCTACTTCCCATATAAGGACTTGTTTTCACCTTTTTAAAATGACTATAACTTCGGTCTAATTGACGAAATCGTGACATTATTTGGCAGTTATGGAGATGTGGGTCCTACTAAACACTGCGCAAAATACTAACTGCCACGCCCACTATTAACAAATATTCATAACTTAAGATTAGGAAAAGATTTATGGACGAAATTTTACATGAAGAAACATGTGGACATTATAAAGCTCTCTCCAACAAATGGGGCTGATCAGAGAAAAGACACGCCCACTTTTGATATAGGGAACTATCGGGTCTAAAATTAAAATTAGCCTCCCTATGCTCGTATTGATGCCAGCGGAATAAAAATATGCAAAAATATAATTGGGGTCCATAATAGTGTGTTTACAGAATATGGAGATCATAATACAACTGCCACGCCCACAATTAGCCAAAAATCATTACTGTGTTCCTATTAAAGATCTAGCAACGAAATTTCACTGGAAAGTTGCGAGTACTAACATTAAATACCACACTAGAAATGGGCGTGTTATTTTCAGAGCCACGCCCATTATTGACATATTTATTATTATAAATTACGACCTATACAATATTTTTGGACGAAATTATACATTAGTACGTATATTGACCCTACAAAGCCATATACAAGATTCGGGGTCGATCATATAATGAATACGCCTGCCTCACATATAATAAACTTTGGGGACCCCACTTCATGGACAATTGCTTCTAGGGATGATATATGAAAACAAATTGTAAGATGTATACACTAGGACTGAACTAGCATGCATTTCAAATATGGGCAGATTATTACTATCGTCCACAATTAACCAAAAATCATTACTAGGTTCCTATTAAAGATTTATCAACGAAATTTCACAGGAATGTTGCGGGTACTAACATTAAACACCACACCCACTATTGACATATTATTATAACTTTCGACCTACACAATATTTTTTGACGAAATTTTATATTAGTACGTATATGGATCCTACAAAGCCATACACAAGAAATGGGGTCGCTATAATCAATTCAAGGTACCGTACCGCAAATTAACGTAGATATGCTCCTACTGATGATTTATGAAGAAAACATCCCTATTGTTGAATTCGCACGCACAAGAAAAGGTAAAGGGTATTTCGAAGTCGGTCTAATCCGACTTCAGACTTCTGTACTCGTTTAATATATTTTAAATTTTTATTAAACTATTAATTATAATTTTTATAATAAAGAAAAAATTATAAAATTAGTAAAATTAAATGTAAAATATATGTTATTATGAAAGTTTTATATAAAGAATTCGGCAAGTTTAATATTCGCCTGTTTAACAAAAACATGTCTTTTTGAATTTTATAAAATGTCTGACCTGCCGATTGATATAAATTATTTAAAGGCCGCAGTATATTAACTGTGCAAAGGTGGCATAATCATTAGTGTTTTAATTAATGGCTGGAATGAATTGTTGGATGAAATATTTACTGTTTCATATAAATTTAATTTTGAATTTTTTTTTTTAATTAAGATGTTAAAATATATTGAAAAGACGAGAAGGCCCTATAAATCTATATGTTTTAAATTATTTTAATTATAAAGATTAATTTTATTAAAATAGTTTAAAATATTTTATTGGGGTGATAATACAATTTAATAAACTTTTATCTTATACATTCATTAATTTATGATTTATGATCTATTATTAATGATTAAAAGTTTAAGTTACTTTAGCGTAATTTTTTTGGAGAGTTCTTATCGATAAAAAATATTGCGACCTTGATATTGGATTACGATATAACTTTAGGTGTAGCGGTTAAAATTCAAGCCTGTTCGACTTTTAAATTCTTACATGATCTGAGTTCAAACCGGTGTGAGCCAGGTTGGTTTCTATCATTAATTTATTATAATATTTTATAATATATAATTATATTTTTAATTAAGATTATATTTAATATAAATAATTATTTGGCTTCTGCCTTCTAGTGCAATAAATTTAGAATTTATTTAAGAGAATTAAATATCACAAATAATATATGTTTAATTTAGATATTTTATTAATATATTTTGGAAGTTTCATTTTATTTATTTGTGTATTAGTGAGCGTAGCATTTTTTACTCTTTTAGAACGTAAAGTACGAGTATAAGTTTATATTCAAATTCGAAAAGGGCCAAATAAAGTTGGATTAGCGGATTTACCTCAACCTTTTTGTGATGCAATCAAATTTTTTACGAAAGAACAAATTCATCCTTTATTATCTAATTATATTCCTTATTATATTTCTCCTATTTTTTCTTTGTTTTTGTTTTTGTTAATTTGAATATGTATGCCTTTAATTATTAAATTATATTCTTTTATTTTTTTTAAGATGTACTAGTATGGGGGTTTATAATGTAATAGGAGCAGGTTGATCATCTAATTCAAATTATGCATTGTTAGGAAGATTGCGAGGTGTTGCTTAGATAATTTCTTATGAAGTAAGTTTAGCTTTAATTTTATTATCTTTTATTTTTTTAATTGTGAAATTTTATATTTTAAAGATTTTATACTTGTCACATTTATATTTGATTTATTTTTATTTTATTTCCTATTTCTTTAATTTGAATAACAATTTGTTTAGCAGAAACAAATCGGACGCCTTTTGATTTTGCATAGGGAGAGTCTGAATTAGTTTCAGGGTTTAACGTAGAATATAGAAGAGGAGGACTTGGTTTAATTTTTTTGGCAGAGTATTCTAGTATTTTATTTATAAGAATATTATTTAGTATTTTTTTTAGGTGCAGATGTTTTTAATTTATTTTTATATTTAAAGTTAGGAGCTATTGGATTTTTATTTATTTGAGTGCGGGAGACTTTACCTATTTCGTTATGATAAATTAATATATTTAGCATGAAAATGTTTTTTACACTTTTCATTAAATTATTTAATATTTATTATTGGTTTGAAAATTGTTTTATTTTTTTTAATATTATGAATTAATTTAGTAAAGTTAATAGAAAATTATATTTCTACCTTATATTTTCTAAATATAAACTTATTCAAGCTCATTAACTTTTTACATTAATAATGAGTCTCATCATTTAGTAATGAGGGGATTAATTATAAAATAAAAAAATAAGTAATAGTTAAAATTTGTCCTGTTAGAATATAGGGAGTTTCTACAGGACGGGCAACAATTCATGTTAATAAAATTATATTAATTAATATTAATCAAAATATAATTTGATTAATAAATAGGATAGAATTTAATTTCCCGGAATTTTTTTAATTTATAAAAAGGCATAATTATTAAAATAGAAATAGCTAAAACTAAAGCAATTACTCCACCAAGTTTATCAGGAATAGGTCGTAAAATAGCATAAGCAAATAAAAAATATCATTCAGGTTTAATATGAATTGGTGTTACTAGAGGATTTGCTGGGGTAAAATTATCTGGATCTCCTAATAAATAGGAAGTGTTAAAATTATTAAGCCTATTAATATAATAATAAATCTTCAAATGAAAAATAAGGATGAAAAGGCATTTTATTATTTTAGAATTTAATATTATTACGTTATTTGATCCTGTTTGATGTAAAAATAATAAATGAATAATTACTTCAATGTTTGCCATTAGTCTGCTGAGAGAAGCCGTTACCCGTGCTGCCTTCGCCGCCGCATTTTGCATTTTCGGTCAGTAGGTGAGCTTAGAGTCAAGCTGAATTTCCAGGTACTTTATCACCTTTTGTGTCCTAATGGTCTCGGAGCAAACTCTCAAGTCAATTTCTATTGGAATGTGCTTTCTCGTGAGTAATAGCAGTGCCGACTCTTCAAACCATGTAAATCGAGCCACCTCGGGGTTCTGATCATGACCTGGTTCAGCTTTCTTTGGGCATCTTCCGAGTCGCGTGCGGTGATGACAGCCGCAATGTCGTCTACGTATTCGACTAGATGGTGTCATCTGGCATCTCTATGAGCAAAATTCCGTCGTAGCTTATATTCCAAAGCTCCGCTCAGAGGATGGACCCTTGCGCTCCCCTTGACGTGATAGTTTGGCTTCGGGTGCCGTTGTTGGTCTCGTATATGAACATTTGATCTTTAAGGTTGCTCCGGATTATCTTCTTCAGATAAGCTGTTATCTGAAAACGATTTTCGAGTGCCTCGATCATGTCCACCCACCTAGCGCTGTTGAAAGCGTTTCTGACGTCTAATGCAACAAGGAATACCACTCGTTTGGAGTAGTGATTTCCTTGCTGTGCCGCTAGCATATTTTCGATGACGTCTTCTACGGTGCCAATTGTGGACTTTCCTGGCCGAAAACAGTATTGTCGAGTGGATAATCCCCCAGCGTTTTCAATGGCTGCTTCTATTCGGGGTTTGAGTAGTCGCTCCAAAAGTTTGCCCGCGGTGTCTAGCATACACATTTTTTGATATGCTGACGGTGATTTGGAGCTTCCTTTTACCTTGCTGATGAGCACTAGCCGCTGTCTTTTCCATACATCTGGAAATATTCTTTCTGTCAGTAATATCGAGAAGTACTTGGGCATGGCTATTTGATACTATTTTTAAGACTTCTGCTGGAATACTGTCGATACCCGGTGCTTTGTTTCTCAGTAGGGTTATGGTGGCTGCTTTAAGTTCATCTTCCGTGAAAGGAGGTGGGACTTCCTTGACCAGCACTTCCGATTCTTCTCTTAAGGCATGTATAGGAAATAGAGCGTTTGCTATGTTTTCCATAGCATGGTCTTCTAGTTGGGGTACCGATGCTCTTCCTCCAAGCTTTTTCATTACGACTTTATATCCCAGTCCCCATGGGTTGGTGTTTATGTCGTTTCGGAGCTCCTCCCATTTCTTCTCCTTGCTAGTGCGAATAGCAGTTTTGAGGGTTTTACTAGCAACTTGGAGGTCTTCTCTTTCGTCAATGTCAATTTTTTGGTCATCGCGCATCCACTTGAGCTCGGGATATGGTCTACCGGACTGCAATGAGCATCAATGCAGAGGCAACAATTTGGGGTGTTACTGCACTCTTTTAATTTCTGCCTCGTTATGGTCAGCCGGACTGCAATGAGCAGCAATGCAGAGGAACACTTTGGGGTGTTACTGCACTCTTTTAATTTCTGCCTCGTTTCGCCACATCATATGCACAGGCCTTGCCCTTTCCTGTCAGGACCTTTGCACGCATCTTAGGCTCGCATCTGCTCTCAACTATTTGGTGCCGTCATAATTGTTACCATATCCTCACAGGAAGCAGTTCTCATATTTTCGGCAAGTCACTCCATTACGGCTTCGTGTACTTCTTCCTTTGTGGCCAGCAGATCGAGATCTCGTATCTCTATCTTGGCTCTTGGCTTAAGATCAGTCACTTTTTTTCCAGATCGATCGCACCTTGGTGTGTGCATTCTCTGGTTTGACATTGCAGTGGATGATTTGCAGGACATCCACATATTTGAAACTTTCTGCTGGTTTGATAAGGACGGCTTCGGAGTTTGGTTTTGTCTCCTTTGTCCTATGTCTTCCTTGCATTGTTGCTCGTGACTTATCGCTGTCGCCAACGAAATTCTTTGCTGTTGAATTTTCCTGTCTTTGACTTTGTGTTACCACACGTCTATGTCTTGTGACAGTTTGCCACCCATCGGCC
Source organism: Clusia tigrina (assembly GCA_920105625.2). Classification (NCBI taxonomy): domain Eukaryota; kingdom Metazoa; phylum Arthropoda; class Insecta; order Diptera; family Clusiidae; genus Clusia; species Clusia tigrina. The sequence goes on from OV050030.1 coordinate 327,710,143, forward strand.
TTACTTTCACAGAATTTTTTCCCATCTTCTGCTTCTGAGAGTATTGCTCAATAGAAGCTGCTCGTTTCGGTCTAGCCATCGTCGGTGTTGCTTAGACGCTGGTCAGGGCCTTATGCTGCGGTTTCCGTGCCGTATCAAGTTTGCACTCGTTCTCTTTTTCCGTCCAGTTTCACCGATAGCTTTCCATTACGTCGAAAAGCTCGTCTAGCTCGGAAACTCCGGTCTTTACGTCCATGCTCACGTTCTTCTGCTTGATCATGTCTTGTTTCATCTTCGTCAATACTCTCCGGCATTTCGTGAGAACTTCTTCGCCTGCCGTTCTCATCTTTATGATAAATTCCTGTCTGGCTGAGCTGGCGGGACATTTCATCAATAATGGTGTGGGATTTCCAGAAGACTCCTGCTGTTGTTGCGCAATATTCTGCTGTAAAAGAGCAGTTGGTGCACGATGGGGACTTCGTCCTCGAGTCGTGCTCTGGCTCTACACGGCCATCGTTGAACCAAACCTGTTATACGGGTCGGTCTTCTGGTGGCAAGCTCTCGAAAAAGCCTGTAATATCAAACCCCTTGATAAAATCAGAAGATCTATTGCTTTACTGATCACTGGCGCTCTTCGTAGCACACCTACGAAAGCCCTTTTTGCCATGCTGCACCGGCTCCCCTCGGGGATCCTGGTTAAGCAACAAGCCAAGCTGACAGCGATTAGACTTAATGCTTTTTCGCACTGGCGCATAACCCTGACAGGCCATGCTTCAATTCTGAATCAGGACGCACCTGTCCCCAACTTTATCGATTATATGTCGGTCTATCCCGATTTGAACAGGGAATTCGACCTCACTATTCCAAGTCGAAGCGACTGGACCTCAGAAAACCGAATCGTCGGTGAAACAGTCGAAATCTACACCGACGGTTCCAAGCTTGGAGGTAGAGTCGGCAGCGGTATTTATTCCGACAAGCTGGACTTAAACATCTCCCTACGTCTCCCAGACCATTGCAGCGTTTTTCAAGCTGAGGTCATGGCCATTTACCACGCAGCCAAATGGATGCTGAGTAGTGATATCGGCGCAGTTGACGTATCTATTTTCTCAGACAGCAAGGCCGCCATTAAATCTCTTTTTGGCTCCACGGCCACATCAAGACTAGTTCATGAATGTCGAACATCTTTAAATGAGCCCGCAAGTTACTCTCGGGTGCACCTAATCTGGGTTCCCGGACACAGCGAAATCCCGGGAAACTGCGAGGCGGACGAGCTTGCCAAGGCAGGCACGCTAATGCACGACATTCACCCCTCTGTAAACATCGGCATTCCACTGGCAACAGCCAAGCTCGAAGTCAAACGGAAATATCTGGCTGACGCCTACAAATCCTGGGCTAACGAGGAATCCTGCCACACGGCTAGACTAACTTGGGCAAGCATGGACAAAAATAGAACCAATCAACTTCTTCGACTTGATCGCGTATCACTGTCGACAACTGTGTCGGTTTTGACCAGCCACTGCATAATGGGATAGCACGCAGAAAGACTGGGCCTACCCTCAAATGACTTTTGCCGAGGCTGTGGCTTCGAGGAGGAGGACGAGACGGTTTTCCACCTCTTATGCCACTGCCCATCCTTGAGCAGAAGAAGAATTCGCACCTTTGGTGCCCCATTTCTTACAAGCCTGACAGAGCTGTCATCCATTAATATTAGGGACATAGCCAGGTTCATCAAAGTATCAGGATGGTTTCCTGAAACATGACGGGGGAATCGTGCCTTTCCAGGCGCTGTCCTTGCGCTGAGTACCACCATCCCAAGTATGGGAACCTGTTTAGTCAGTGCTTGAACGGCGCCACACCGTGGTATCACAATGGGCCAATATGTGTGCTCAAGTGTGCTTTTGGCAAACTGGGCGGCCACTCCTACCTACCTACCTACCTACCTGCTGTTGTTGGTTCCCTTTTGCACCCAGAGGCGTTTGGTTCTCGGCAGGGATGGTGCGCGATTTGTTACTCGCTCCATCTACATGTGTGTTATTCACTTGAGGTTGTTGCTGATTTGTTACTCCCTCTTCTGGCGATTTTGCTACTTCTTCTAAAGCATCTTCCCCTTTCTGGATCGCTTGGAGTTACTTTCTGGTGTATTTGAGATTGAGGTTGTGTTTGTTGTTTTATTGTTTGCTGAGCTGTATTCATTTTATATGGGTCCCCGCTTGAAGCCGCTATCTCCGGTCGTTGTACAGTCGCTTTAGAAATATCCATGTGGTTGTCTATGGAAGCAGGGAGTTTCACCGAGGGTTGGCACAAGTCTCTATGAGAACTTGTACTCAGAGCCAGGATAAGCTTTAGTCAGGATTGATGCTCAACTGAGCCTGTACCGCCAAATTAATGGTGACGCAACATCGAACGTACTTGAAGACCGGGCACGGTTTTAACGTGACGGAGGCAGCTACAGCATTTGCCGATTCAGCCGATATCACTCTGGTTTACTGAGGTAACGAAATACTGCAGCTACCAGCCCAAGGCAGACAGTTCATATATGTTTTCAAATCGCTATCTTAGGGGCATACCGTGTCAGTTTCCTCGTCTTGTCACAACCGTTTCTCAGAGTTTGCAGACCTTTTCAGCCGCACGCTCCTCGCTTGCCGCTCTTGGTCGGGGACTACTTATTGGTTATTCGCAGCTAACCTAGTCTGGTAGGCCGTTCACTATCCGCCACCTGAAACCCCCACGGTAGCCTGAGCTTAACCCCGAAATCCTAAATATGGAATTGAGGAAAGTAAATTAGTAATAACTGTAGCTCCTCAAAAATATATTTGGACTCATGGTAAAACATATCCTATAAAGGCGGTACCTATTACTAAAAATAAAATGATTGTTCCAATTAATCATGTTGAAGTATAAACATATGAACTATAATAAATACCTCGTCCTACATGGAAATATGCACAAATGAAAAAAAATTATGCTCCATTGGCGTTTAGGGCTCGTAATAGTCATCCATAGTTAACATTTCGACAAATCTCTATTAAAAGCTAAGTCAATATCGGCTGTACAATTTGTAGATAAAAATAATCCTCTAAAATTTGAATAATTAGATATAATAGATATAAGTAATGAATGAATGGAGCGGGTAAGTCAATTAAAGCATTATTTATTATTTTTAATAAAGGATTAGTTGATCGTAAAAGTTTATTCATTAGTTTATTGATCATAAAGGACTATAAAATAAATTAGTAATTTTTACGAATGCAATTAAAGTTACTAATAAATAACTTATTAATAATAATAAGAAATTAAATTAATTGGATAATTATATAATTTACATAAAGAAATTAAATTTTCTATAAAATAAGTATATTCATTATTAATTGTTCCATAGTTATTGCATTTGATAAAAATATAAATGTAGGTTTTTATAAAAAAAAAGGAAATAAAAATCATCATTATTAATATAAATAATGAATAAATAAATATTTCTATTGAAAAAGAAAATATTTCATTAGAAGCTAAAGAAATAACATAAATAAATAGTACAAGTAGTGTGCAGGAATTTTGCCTCGTTGACTCTATTGATTGGTGTTTCATTCCTCCTCGTTCTCCGCATTTCGGCGGTCTATGCGAGGCGGCGGTTAAGACAGTGAAGCATCACCTTCGTAGCTGTGCTGGTTCTTCTTTTCTTGATTTTGACGGGCTGCGACCCAGCCGATCTAGAAGTCCTGAAGCCTGCGCATTTTCTGGGCCGTCCTACGTCGAGCCCGACATCACCAAAATTAATTCCAATCGCTTGGTTAGCTGGCGACGCGTTATATACTTTCAGCAAATATTTTGGTCACGTTGGCGACAGGTGTATCTGGCGCTTCTCCAGCAGCGTTCCAAGTGCCGTACTCCTCGACCTGGACTCTCCGTAAATGATATTGTCGTGGTGAAACACAAGAACTTGCCTCCTCTGAAATGGCCATTGTCAAGAGTGGTCGAATTGGTTATTGCGACCGATGGGATTGCTCGTGTTGCCATTCTGAAAACAGCCGCTGGACTCATTCGAAGAGACGTTCGCCGATTATGTTGGCTGAGGCCGATGATATTGAAAGGTCGTGTCTTCCAATGGGGGGAGAATCTTGGGTTATGCAGCCGGCGCCTCCGACATAGTCAAAAACTCTCGATACTTTTTGCTACTTTGCCTTCTGCTGCGGCCAAGAAATTTTTTTCCCTTTGTCAACTGCAATAGTGTTCTGTTGTTCGTTTTTTCGTCTAGCAGCGGCAACTGCGTTTCAGTTCTATTAAATAATTTAACAAATTGCAAAGCCCTGCGCGGTAATTAATTCGTCATAAAACTAAATCATAAAAGCTGTAAGGAATCTCTAGCTGGGGTACGCTCAGTCTTCCCAGAGTCCTGTACAATATTTATTTTCTTGACCTTAACACAACGTTTGATGGAGTTTGTTTATTTTATTTTATTTTTCAGTTAATTACAACTTCATCTTAGACTAATTAGAACTAATCCTGTATTCTCTCCGCTTCGTCTAATGGCAGTGAAGTGGGGTAGTGGCAGACGTAGAAGCAATAGCTGCTTTGAAATTCAACGCCGGTTAAAACCTCGCGTATACTTCGTCTAGGGGGAGCACTCTCTTACGTGGTAGTGATGTCGGTTAAAACCTCACACCACCAATCACGTAAGCAGTCTCAAAGTCAGGAATTGTCTGCCGTGGTCGCCACTGTCCGCGAATGCTATACCCACTTACTCGCCTGCTCGTCCGCTGTTGTCGCCGCCGCTGTTGGTTATCACAAGAGAACGTCTGCTCGTCCTCTGTTGTCGCCGCCGCTGTTGGTTATCACAAGAGAGCGCCTGCTCGTCCGCTGTTGTCGCCGCCGCTGTTCAAATCACACGAGAACGTGTTCGTCCGCTGTTGTCGCCGCCGCTGTTGAAATCGCAAGAGACCGGTTCCTCTGTGCACCGGCCTTTTATACATTTTTCATGCGAGCATCGACAAGTCCCGTATTTCGGCACTGTGTCGTGTTCGCGCACACGGAATTCCCGTATTTCGGCGTTGTGCCATGTTCGAGCATAACCACGTGTGGCGTGGTGTGGCTACATGTGCTCGCATGGTGTTGGTATATGGTGAGGGCGGTATTTTGTGTGACCTAAAATTCTCACAAAATTTAGGTCTTCACACCCCCCCTTACTTCATGGTGCGCAATCTTACGGTTTTTGACGTGGGTTAATGACGATTCGGTATGGTGGTATTTCGAATCGCATTCGTTTCATTTTCCCAGTCCTATGATCTATCTGCACCCTCGCTGTTATTGCGTCTTTGACCGGTTGTGGTAAGTGTTGCCCCTTCTCTCCATGTACCTCGTTCAGGTCGCAGAAAGTGAGGACAGTTGTAATGGGCCGTTTAGTTAATAACGCGGTCAATGATGTAGCGCCTCTCTTCCACGTGCCTCCGTCGTTGTATTCTTCCTTCTCTTCATCTTGCAGTTCAGTACGTGAGTAAAGAGCTTCTAGCGGTTGTCTAGATTTCGCATCGGCTACGACATTCAGTTTGCCCTTCCTGTCAACTTTAAAGCTGGTAATAGTGTCGGCCGGTGTAGCTGTGTCCGTGTCCATATCAAATAGATTGGGGACCACTGGTCTATTGTTACGTGAAAGTGTACTTTTGCTCGACTCTTCATTGAAGTCTTCAAAAAGGCCGTCGGACGCTATTCGTATGGCTTGCTTGTCATTGAATTTCGGAGGCATTTCGTCGCAGGAAGCATCGCCGTTGGCTTCAGCACCCCACCGATGTTTGTACAGATGCTGTCGCTTGTTGACTGCAGACCGCTCGGGTTGGTCGGACTGAACAAGTACCCCACTTTTGAAAATCCTACCCTTCTTTTTGGATACTACCAGTTTTACCGAACCGCGTTGCTGTTCCTCCTCGGCTGCGACTATGCCAGCAGTACCAGTGCCTTCAGCGGATACTTGTGCGCTCGGTGACGGGACCACCGCGTTGCAGTTGACCTGGTTGTCCAGCGTAAGGGTCCGTTTGAACTTGTCTTTGATCTTATAATCACGCCGCGGTGGCGATGAAGGCGCAGTGCTTGGTAGACGAACGTGAGCGTTGGAATTGGAGTTGGTATCGTGCCAATCCAGCGATGGAGTTTCATTATAATGGGCGGATAATAGAGGCGATGTCGCTGTGAGTGCACTTGTACGTGAACCTTCTGCTAATTCAATATTAGCCACTTTGGCGGGCATCGGATGTGGCTCCTGATCCTCAAGAGTGTCCGCAGTTGGTTGCAGGACTTGCGTTACTTGTTGGTTCTTCTTCTTCCGTCCGTAGTTTCGGGGTGTAATAGGTGTGGATGAAGCCGGTGATGTAGTTGCGGCTGCTTTGGCTTCTTCGGCAGCGCCGGCTTTAGCGGAGAGGCTAGCGGCAATTTTGTTAATGTTATTGTTGTTGTTGCTGAGATTGCTGTTGTTTGCGCTCCGCTTCGAATGCCCTCGTCTCACTGCAGGCGGGGTTATCTGTTGATCGTCGTTTGCTATTGTCAATTGTTGTTGTATTAGTGTTTGCTGTCCTTGTTGTTTCTGTGGTGACCTCTGCTGTTGCTTCCTAGGATTCCTGTTACGCACTGTCAACTGTTTGGGGTTGTTTCGTGAGTTTCTTCTGTCGGCTCTCAATTCAACGGAGCTCCCTCCTAGAGAAAGTGTAGCTCCCTTGGTGTACAAGAAATCTAACCCTAAAATAACTTGTCCAGATGCACGTGGGAAGATGAGAAACGGCATTCGGCAACATTTATCACCTATTCGCACGTCCAGCATAAGGGCTTCCTTGCTTGTGCATTCACCGCCGTTTGCTAGTTGTGCCCTCACGTTTACGGCGACTACGTTGTTCGGACTTCGATGTTGTTTGGCAAAATTTCCATTGATGAAGCTCTTTGTAGCCCCGGTGTCTATCGTCGCATTTATTTGTTTTCCGTCCACCGTAACTGTGGCGAAGATATGGTTACGCTCGCAACGTAACAACTTTACTGTTGGCGGAACGGGTTGCGATTTAACGGCCCCACTCGTCCCCGGTTCTGAGGGGGTCGTTGCTCGTTTCCCGCTTGCTGTTGACAGCACTCAATTGTTCGGATATTCGTCTGCCCGCACTCCCAGCAGAACAGTACCTGTGGGTTCCGACAATTGCGTTGAATGTGTCCTTCTTGACCGCAGCGTCGACATGCTGTTTTGGGACTTATTTTGATGCCCATTGTTTGTTCTCTATCGCGTCGAGGTTCCGGTTGGTATCGTGGTAGTTGCTCACGTGGTGGTTGATGTCGGCTGCGTTGTGGTGCTTCACGCAGTGTTTCCTGATCCGCTCTGATACTTTCGTATTCTTGCGCACGAGTGATCAGTTCGTCCAGCGAGGAGAAATCGTCACGCCTTATGTATAGGCGGTAGTCGGGCAAACTATTGCGGAAGATACGTTCGTTCTGTCGGTCTTCATCATACTGCGCACGTCCCATCAGATTTTGCAGGGCGATGGTATAATCCTTAAAGGCCTCTCTTGGCTTTTGCACCCGTTTTCTGATCTCATCGTCTAGATCTTCAAAATATCGGCTGGGGAGGAAAAATTTCAGAAAGTCTCGTTCGAATGCTTCAAACGTGACCCACTGCCTTTTGTTGTTTCGGTGCCAGTTTAATGCCTTATCTGTGAGAAGCTGTGGCATTGTGCGAGGGAGTAAGTCCCGGCTGAGACCATACATGTCTGCCAGTTCCTTTACGCGCTCTATAAATCCCAACGGATCCTTATCGCCGTCGTATTTTACTGGCCACTTACGAACTTGTTCAATGACGATAACACATTGAGTTGACACAAAGGCGTTCATGTTATCTGCGCCGAAAGATGGTTGTTCCTGGTGTCGTTCCATTTCCTCTATGTGGACGTGAGATGGTTGTGTTAACGTTGACTTCGACGTTTTTGGTAATGTGGAGCTTGCTGTCTCTTGCGTGTGCTTTATTTCCAATTCCTCCAGTCGTTTGCGGAATTCCGGGTTAGTGGTGCTATCAACTATGAAAGCTGCGAACCTTTTTCGCAGTTCGTCCACACTTCCAGTATCGTCAAATTTAAATTCTGCCGCGTATTGTTCTAGCTGGTATTTGCGTAGGGTATAGATCCACCCTGACTTCGGCTTCATATCGATTCGTTGTGTTAAGGTCCCTCCTCGGGCGCCATGTAAGGAATCTCTAGCTGGGGTACGCTCAGTCTTCCCAGAGTCCTGTACAATATTTATTTTCTTGACCTTAACACAACGTTTGATGGAGTTTGTTTACTTTATTTTATTTTTCAGTAAATTACAACTTCATCTTAGACTAATTAGAACTAATCCTGTATTCTCTCCGCTTCGTCTAATGACAGTGAAGTGGGATAGTGGCAGACGTAGAAGCAATAGCTGCTTTGAAATTCAACGCCGGTTAAAACCTCGCATATACTTCGTCTAGGGGGGGGAGCACTCTCTTACGTGGTAGTGATGTCGGTTAAAACCTCACACCACCAATCACGTAAGCAGTCTCAAAGTCAGGAATTGTCTGCCGTGGTCGCCACTGTCCGCGAATGCTATACCCACTTACTCGCCTGCTCGTCCGCTGTTGTCGCCGCCGCTGTTGGTTATCACAAGAGAACGTCTGCTCGTCCTCTGTTGTCGCCGCCGCTGTTGGTTATCACAAGAGAGCGCCTGCTCGTCCGCTGTTGTCGCCGCCGCTGTTCAAATCACACGAGAACGTGTTCGTCCGCTGTTGTCGCCGCCGATGTTGAAATCGCAAGAGACCGGTTCCTCTGTGCACCGGCCTTTTATACATTTTTCATGCGAGCATCGACAAGTCCCGTATTTCGGCACTGTGTCGTGTTCGCGCATACGGAATTCCCGTATTTCGGCGTTGTGCCATGTTCGAGCATAACCACGTGTGGCGTGGTTTGGCTACATGTGCTCGCATGGTGTTTGTATATGGTGAGGGCGGTATTTTGTGTGACCTAAAATTCTTACAAAATTTAGGTCTTCACAAAGCCCTGCGCGGCAAATCATTCGCAAGTGCATCAGTATTTTTTGTTATTAAATCGTTTGCAAACCTTTTCAAAAAAACCCTGCGCGGCAAGTGAATTTAACTGCGTCAGTCAATTTCGCAAATTTGTAACTAAAGGCCCTGTGCGGCAAAATAAAGCAGTTTTTTAACTAAATTACCAATCGTGATAATTATTATATGCTCTAAAAAAAGGCTCGACAGCTCAACATTTTTTGGTGATCCGAACGTGATACGGTGAATAAGTCTACGAGCAAACCGTTACACTTGTTACGCGTGTTCTTTGTTCTCTCTGGTTTTTTTTTTACTCTAAACTACTTTCGTTTTCGTTTCGTTTGTTCTTGATAAAGTGGTAAATAGAACTGTTCGAGTGTGACCGCTTGCTTTGAAAGCAAAATCATGTCATCGATTTACGAAAATTTTCCGCCTGAAAAGAGGATGCTGCATTTCAACTACCGCATGTACATCGAGGGACGAGTACTGCATTGACCGATGCAGCCGGAGCGGAACTGTTGCGAACACACTGGATTTGGTAGCTACCGGCACAATGTTGACGTAAGTTTTGCGCTACATTTCTCAACCGGAAGTATTTGATTCCCGCAGTCAGCAACGTTGTTGTCATCAGCGAAGTGCAGGGTCGTTCCATAGGATTCAACAGTAAACAGGATGGCCTTCTTAGAAACTAATCTATGCTTAGGATACTTAATTAAAATTATTATCTAATAGGACTCTAATATAGGATACTTCCATCAAATCAGTTATAGTTATGTTTGTGGATCGCTTGTTAATAATATAGTTGACATAATTGGAATAAAGTTGCGGGGTTTATTATGCCTATCTTTGCAAGGATAATGGCTGACATTATGGTTTCAGTTTCGGAAATTATTATTCTATTCTTTGCAAGCATTGTTTTAAAAAAGTACCTTGTTCAAATCTGTATTGTTTTGAATTATTAATAATGATGTTAACCACTCAAATTAAATTATTTATCTGGTGTGAGTTTTTAATATGTTGCTATTTCGAAGTACGTTGTGATCTTAGATAGTCGAAATCATGCCAAACAATTACGTCATTGTCCAAAATTAGAATTTAGTCTAGTAGTTGCTGTCCGAATGAGAAGCATTATTACCAGCATCCTAAAGATTGATAAGCAAAAGTACAGTAAGTATTACCTTACACCAATAAAAGAAGTTATAAAAATAATTCATAGATGACAAGGTAAGATTTGATAATTTTATTTTCTCCTTATGGACCACCCTACCTTTAATGAGAACCGTGGTACCTATGTCTGCTTCATCATTTTCTTCAACATATACAGGGACACTTTGTTGTCTAATCTCCTGTCTATTTTTACCAATACACGTTCTCCGACATCAAATACTCTATTCCGTCTGGAAGGGTTATTCCTCTCCAGATGCACCTGTTGACCCTTCACTATTCTATTAGTTATTTCATTCCTCATTTCAGGAAGTGTTGCTTGAATCATATCAATGAGTCTTTTGTTGGTCATAGAATGAATTATTCGATTATATTCGACTGCAGCCAGTAGTATGAGGCCAATCGTATCACTCATTTTCTTTTCTAATTTTAAACATCTAGCTATCTCAGAGATGGTACTATGACGGCGTATTGACAATATCGACACTAAACTTGTTTTTAGCACTGATGATATCGTCTCAGAGTTGAAGGACGCTTCGGAATCGCAATAAATAATCTTTCTGTTTGGAAACATGTTCAGTAATTGGATGATTGGAGCTTTGACATCTATAATCTCATGCCAAAGGCTGAGCCACCGCGAATTTTGAAAATTTGTCTAGGCAAGTGAGGAAGTTTTGGGAAATAAAATCACAGAGAATCTATTTACCGAGCTGCTCTTTGGGCACGATTATGCTCGTCAATAACTATCTCTTTCTGATCGTCTTTGTCGACGATGTCTGACACCATATTTTTACAGTGCCAAAACTTCGTTGACGGAAAACATTTCACCAATTCATGTTGGATGCTAGTCAATGCCAGTAGCTCGCAATATATTGCATTTACAAAATTCGGATTAACAACCAGCTTTACCTCATCGATAAGAGCTTTCTTATCTATGAAATCGATTACGAGACGAGTTTTTTCGGAGAAGATTGTGAAATTTCGCATTAGAATGGAATCTGCTTCTTCCAAAAAAATTTGGTTTCTGAAAAAATTGAGTGCCTTGTCAGTCGATTCGATCGTGTAGGTTAGCGACACTTCGCTAAGTACTGTAGCATCATCTGATTGTGCCTCTTCTTCTAGGGCATGAATGGTTTCCCGTGGTAGTGCATCAGAAACATAGTTTTCTTTACTCGATTTATTGAAAATTTGAGCGTTGTGCTCATCAATGAACGCTTTCCAGCATTTAATCTTAGCATTTGGATTTCGGTCTGAAACCGCAAACGTAAGTGGCTGATGATCTGTGCAAATATTTATATTTTTGACCCCATCAAGTTAATTTCTAATCCTTTTAGGAGCCGAGGCAATGGCAATCAACTCCCGTTCATTGGGGCGAAATACTGCTCGCGACGTTTCAGAGTCCTTGAAACTATAGTAATTGGCCTTCCATCCTGTGACAATACAGCTCCTATACCCAATGATGAAGCATCCGTCATTAGATCGAATGGCTTCTTGAAATCTGGGTAAATTAGCATAACATCCACTCGATACCAGGAGCTCTTTTAGCATATTAAAAGCTGGCGCTAACTTTCGCGTTGTTGCCTTTAAAATATCAATTAAAGGCTTTGCTATTGAAGGGAAATCTATAATGAAGCATCGAAAATAACTTGTCAGTCACAAAAATGATCTGATATTGAATAGTGTGGGGCTCTTTGTAGTTGTCAATTGCATCTATCTTACTGGAGCCTGTTTTTATACCACCCGTGGATACAACGAAACCTAAATATTTGACTTTTTCTTTAAAAAAGTGCGATTTTTCGCGAGGAACTCTCATATTAGCCTCATACAGTCTACTTAAAACCCATTTGATGCTCTCGACATGTTTTTCCTCATTTTTTTCATTTCTCTATTTGTTTTCTAAACTCGTCGGCGATGAGCCTCTGAAAAATGCTAGGTGCATTTTTGAAATCAAAATGAAGCCAACTCGTACTTCCCGTTGCCTACTGAAAAAGCAGGTTTTTCCCTATCCCGCCCCGCGAGCGTTATTTGGTGAAAACCTGATTTTAGATCAAGCGTTGTAAAATCCCTCGCATTTAATAAGTTTGATAAGATGAATGTTACATTTGGGATAGAATATTTGTCATCGGTGGTTTTCTGGTTTAGCTTTCTAAAATCTATGACAAGGCGTTATTTTATGTTGCCATGTTCGCTGTTCCTTTCTTACCAACAACCCAGACAGGATTGTTGCAAGGTGATATATCATTTGGCCTTATTATGTCATTTTTTTTATAAATCCTGAATTTCGGTATTAATGAAGTCTGCTACACCCATATGGGAAGGGTATACTTTTGAGTATACTGGGCCACCACTTTCCGTGTGGATAGTTGCGACAGTATTTGTATTGTAGGGGAGTGACTCATTGGGATCTGAAAAGAACTCTATTTAGCTTTTTATAATTTGTTGAAGTTGTCTGCGGTATGAAATTCATATTACCACACTTTTAGAATTTTATTCCCTCTGAACCTGTATTTGCCACAATTTTTTTGTTTTAAACTGCGTTGTAGCATTTGTCCGCGTTAGCAGATCAAGGCCTATTATCCCGTCAAACGTTGAAAGAGGGTAGTATAAAAAGGTACTGTTTGAGTCAAACTAGTTGATGCACTTTCCTTTAATTTTATTAAAGCCATAAATTGACTTTACTAGAAAGGGAGTTTCGACTGGAGTTATGAGCTTAAGCACTTTTAGAGGCTTGATATAATTTTTTGAAGCCCTGTATCGAGCAGTAATTTTACTTTCCTCCGAGCGGTCCATTATTTGGTCTTTTCGCTACCAGCCCATACTGTACTGAACCTCGGGATTGAAGATTATTGTTAAATTGATGTTGCGTGGGCTGCTTATACCGTAGCGAAAGATCAACATCCATCAGTTGTACCGGTTCCAACTTTTCAGAGTACCTATTATTAAGGCCCTGTGGTTTAGTAAAATGGGGAATTTTCATATAATGGGTATCGCTTCCTTGATATACTTCCTGAGCAAGAGCTAGAGCAAAATGTAGATCACTTGGCAGTGATCGCATCACATAATAGCTTTTTGGTTCCTGATATGAATACCCGCAATTCGTCCATTGTATACATTTGATGGATGCTCCTATGGCTTGGTCGTAGGTTATTACTGTTTTGCTAGTAAGAAGGGTCAGTCCGTGCTGGATTTGCCTGACATCCCATCGGACGCGTCCCCAGGTGGTGGATAGGGGGACCCTTGGTAGGCAAATTACATTACTTCTGAACCTCTTAGGAGGGGCGGGAGTTATGGCTGTCTGTCTATCACAATGATGGTATAGAGAATGGGTACCATCCGCGGACCAAACTGGCTAGAGAGGAGTCCCGAACAAAAACCACTCTCTGGCGATGGACAACATTAGGTTTATTACTCCAGGTGCAACCCACGCATGTGGAAATCCACCCTCTTCGGCTGCACGGATTATGGAGGCCCCAACCATCGCTAAAGTCTCTCGCCTTTATTAGCGAGAGCGCATCCTGGAGGAGACGGGGATTGTTACCGCAATCTCTTCTTCTTCAGAGACGGAGGAACGTACCCTGGATCCAGAGGGCCTGCGTCGGCAAGTCACCACAGTGGCGGAACGACCGACCAGTGGTACTAGGGCAACGCGAACTCAAGCGAGGAGACAGAGAAAGAAGCGGCTTGATAGGCTCGTGCAGGAGAAATCCTCACGTGGCTCTGCCGGCCCTTCTGTGTCGACTCCCTCCAAAAGGCCCAGGTCGGCGGAAGTGACACTCACGGAAGCCACCGAGCCTGTGGAGGGATTGACCGCTCGGAAAGCTCGCTCGCGAGGTAAGCGGCGGAAGATTGTTGCTGAAAACAACATTCCCACCTGCCCTGCAGCTGTTACTGCTGGTGGCGCCACGACCCCAAAGGGTGTGGATGAGGCCACTGTTGATGTCATGGTTAATCGGTACCGGAGCCGTCTGAGTCTCTTCTTTGGGACTGTAACCTTTCATGTCTTTCCCAGATGAGTGGCTCTGACGATTCTCGTAGCTATCGTCATTTGACGGTAACGCAGATCAACTTGCAGCATTCTGAAGCCGCTACTGTACTCCTAAGTAGACGACTCACCCAGCTGCATACATCACCCCACATAACAACAGTACAAGAGCCCTGGGTCTTTAGGGGTCGCCTCTGTGGCCTTGGCTTGTTGAAAGGGGCCACGATATTATATGACAGAAACTCGATTAGACCTAGAGCTGGTCTTATAATATCATCCCAGCGACCTGCCTTGACGCATTCTGTTGTCAGGATCTGGTTGCGGCAGAGAATAGTTTTAAGAGTATGCACGGATGGTCGACGTTTGTGATTGCATCTGCTCACTTTCCTTATGATGCTTTGGAGGCGCCACCACCTGGGAAGGTCGCTACTCTCGTAGGGTTCAGTGAGTGGCGCAGTCTTGGTCTGGTTCTTTGCTGCGATGCTAATGCCCAGCATACGATCTGGGGCAGCAGGAAGTGCAATGAGCGGGGCTCTCGACTTTTCGAGTATATTGCCTCCTCCAGCCTGAACATCCACAATGTAGGCAGGCAGCCTACTTTTGTGACTACGAGAAGGCAGGATGTAATTGACGTCACCCTGTCAAATCCAAGACTGGGGTGGTCGATCAACAACTGGAGGGTCCTCACCGAAGACTCGTGCTCGGACCACAGATACATTGAGTTTCAGTGTGGCGAGCGGGCGCATATGCCATTGCCCACCAGAAACCCAAGAAAAACAGACTGGCCAAAGTTCAGGGAGGCACTGCGTAGCAATCACGTGACGCTACTGAAACTTCGCAAGGAGCAAAACATTGAGGCGGCTGTTGAACATCTCAACACCGCTCTAACAAACAGCTTCGAGCTAGCCTCTCCAACTAGACCCTCTCTTAGCCGGACTCCTGTTCCATGGTGGAACCGAGAGCTTCAGGTGCTGAGGCGTGAGTCTAGAAAACTCCTCAACCGGGCCCTCAAGACGAATCTTGATGAGGACTGGGAACGATATCGACGTGTTCAGAGGACTACAAGAAACTAATTCGGGACTCGAAAAGGACTTCTTTTAGAGACTTCTGCAGTGATATCGAATCCCTGAGTGACACGGCAAAACTGGTGAAAGTCCTGAAAAAGGACCAAACCGCTAAGCTGGGGTCGCTCAGGAAACCTGATGGCTCCTATACGGAGAGGCAAAGTGAGACACTCAGCTTGCTGTTGGAGTCACACTTTCCAGGAAATCAGGTAAGCATAGCCCGTCAACAACCACCTTTGGTCGGAACTGTTGTCAGGGCAGCTGCACCCTCTCGACATGATTGGTATGTCGCCAGAACTGTGGCGAATGAGGCTGCTATTAGATTTGCTATCAAATCCTTTGACAGCTTCAAGTCGCCCGGACTGGATGCCATATATACGATTGTGTTGAAGGAAGGCATTGAGTTTGTGGTGGCAGCACTGAAGAAGATCTCGCACTGGCCTATGTACCACGCTCTTGGAGGATGGTGAGGGTTGCTTTCATTCCTAAGGTTGGAAGAGACGACTACACCAATCCCAAGAGCTTCAAACCTATTAGTATGACCTCGTTCATGCTAAAAAGTTTAGAACGGCTGGTGGAGCTTCGCATGCGTAGGGAGTCTCTGAAGACGCATCCACTCTTTCCATTTCAGCATGCCTATCAAAGCGGAAAATCCTGCGAGACGGCTCTGCAAAACCTTGTTGGAAGGATAGAGCGAGCCATCGACAGGAAAGAATACGCAATAGGAATCTTTGTGGACATAGAGGGTGCGTTTGACAATGCTACTTTCGACAGTATGTGCGGCTTTGCTAGGCAGCATGGCGTAGACCGGGTCCTAGTAAATTGGATACGTTCAATGCTGACCCAGAGAATTATAACGGTGCGGGCGCAGGAAGATTTGCTGGTGTCGTCTGGGGTTAATAGAGGCTGTCCCCAAGGTTGTGTACTGTCTCCATTGCTCTGGTGCATGGTAATCGATCCCCTGCTTAACGCCATTAATGACTCGGGTGTATACGCGCAGGCATATGCGGATGATGTTGGCTGTCTTGTGACAGGTCCATCCCTTATGATTGTCTGCAGAAGAGTGCAGAGAACTTTGGATATGATTGACACTTGGTGCAGTGCGAATGGGCTATCGGCTAATCCTGTCAAGACTGGTATTGTCCTCTTTGCCAGAAGGAGAAAGCTTGATAGACTTATTCTGCCTACACTAAAAGGAGTCACTATCCAGCTATCCAAGGAAATCAAATATCTTGGAGTCATCTTTGATAACAAACTTCTTTGGAAATCACATGTCGAACTGAAGACATCCAAAGCACTGTCAGTTTTCTGGCAATGTAAGGGAGTTTTTGGTAAGACATGGGGTCTTTCCCCTAGCAAGGTCCTATGGATCTATACAGCTATGGTAAGACCTATTATCACCTATGCATCGATGGTTTGGATGAGCAGACTCTCTCTTGTAGGGGTCAAAAAAGCTCTATCAAAACTACAACGTGCTGTGGCCATATGTTGTACCGGAGCATTTCCGACTACTCCAGGCCCGGCACTTGATGCTTTGGTGAATCTCCCGCCACTAGATGTCTTCATCCGCGGAGAGGCCGTTAAGGCCATCTGCAGAGTGAAACATAGTGGCCACTGGTATGGGGTGTGCTCGATGTTGGACGACGGCGCAGGCACTGACATCGATTCTGCAATCCTGTCTATGCCCCCGGACTCCATGTCGTCAACCGTCATACTAGAAAAGCGGTACAATGTGTTGCTGCCAGAGGCTCGTTCATGGTTAGACCCCGAGAACGAGCCCGGCAAACACTGCTGCCGTATATTCACTGATGGCTCCAGGACTGAAGAAGGTTCAGGTTCTGGTGTCTTCATGGAATCTTGTGGGACCCGTCGGTTCTTTGCCCTTGGTCTGCATGCGTCTGTGTTTCAGGCGGAGGTGTATGCGATACTTGAGGCGATGGACTTTGTTGTGGAAAACAGGTGGAGAGGCAAATCTGTTTGTGTCTGCAGTGACAGCCAAGCTGCGCTCATTGCCTTGGATAGTCCGACCACCACTTCCACGATAGTCAGGTCCTGCAAATCGAGGCTAAATTGTGTTGGAAAACATAATAGTCTGACGCTGACTTGGGTCCCGGGACACGCTGGCATTGCGGGTAACGAGACCTCTGACTCCTTGGCCAGGATGGGCTCCGAGGCTGTTTTTATTCGCCCTGAGCCTGTTCTGCCACTCCCTTCCGCTGCCATCAAAGCCACTGCAAACAAGTGGGTTGTTTCGACCCACAAGCGAGCATGGCGGGCTGAGAGAGGCTGCGGATGGACGAAAATTATGCTACCTGCTATCTCTGACCGATGGTCACGGTTCCTTCTATCTTTAGGTAGGAGGGACTGCAGGCTGTTGGTTGGCGTGATGACAGGGCACTTTCTATGGGCTAGCACATGGAAAGGATTGGCATATCAGACAATGTGCTGTGCCCAGCCTGTGGAGAGGAAGACGAGACGGCGGACCATTTTCTTTGCGTCTGCCCTGCCTTTGCTCGAATCAGGTTTGGGATTTTTGGCACTGATGTGCTGAGGAGTAACCAACTTGGCTGCTTGGCACCACAGGATCTACTTCTACTTCTTCGGAGGTCGGGTAGATTTAAAACCGAGTAAAAGGGAACCTTAAGTGCAGTACAATGGATATATACTCTGTCTGAGTGCTGCGCTTACTAGACAAAAAAAAAAAAAAAAGAAGGGTCACTTTCTTTCGACCTCGTCAAAATATTGTAAGTGTGTAATATTCCCTTGACGAAGGGTTGACAGCTCCTGTTCTATCAGGTTAAATTGGTCGTTTATCTGATTACGTAAAATCAAGAAGATTGATTATGTGCTTGAAGTTCAATACATTACTAAAGGATGCCAGAACCATGTCGGCCGGGCACTTTGCCTTATTTCTAATAATGGCAAAAGCCTGGTAATGTCCAGAGGTTCGTGACACCGTCACTCCCTGGTATAATTTCTATTTCTCTATATATTTCTAAATCGGAGGTACTGACCTTAATGTCATTTAGGCGATGTGTTAAAGTTACTTAAGAAAGCACATATTTTTAGGGTGCGAGTATTTAAATTAATATTACCTATGTAATATTTATTATGTAAACTTTTAGGGTGCTACAGTTTTGCAGTCGAGCCACCGAAGGGCATTGAAAGTTAGAATGCACTATCAACATTTCAGAATGGCGTAGGTCAGTTGGCTTGACCAACTGACACCAATTAACAGGTGCGAAACTGGAACACCAGAAAGGTCAGTTTTTGTATTGTAATTGTGAATTGCAAATAGTATATAAGAGTTAGTATTCTAAGAAATAAAGGCTTGTGATTTTAAAACTAAAAGTGTAATGTAGTGATTTTTCCAAAGAGTGATTTAGGCTTTTCAGATACACGCGCACAGCAGAAGGACGTCCCCCGTCAAACAAGGACAATACCCCAACATTTTGGCGCAGCCGGTAGGATCCAACGTTGAGTGCCAGGAAAAGAGCACTCCTACGCGGGAATCCACCAACAGGAAACCATCAGGATAACCATCCCAAAGGAGTTCAATGGAGGGAACAAAAATGGTGAGTATGCTTATATTAGGACATTCTAGTATCTAAGTGAATTTTGTCGAAGATTCTTCGGTGGCTGTGTGGGCGCTTTTGCGCCGGTCATGCAGAAGAAGCAGCATCGGGGCTGATTAGCCGCTGCGGTTCGGTGACAATAGGTCGATCCAAAAGAAAAATTTTTACTTACGGTCAGGTTGTATAGGGTTGTTCCACTGAGATTAGGCTCATACTTTTTAATACATTTTGTTTCAGCATTCTCGGGGGATGTGGAACGTGTCTGTTTATTCACGGATTTTGCGTTATTGAATTGCGAACTTGTGTATACCGGTTGGTTTGGTTCGGAAAGAACGTGCCACGGTATAGGGTTCGTACGGTTATGATAGGGGATTTGTGTTTGTTTGTCGGTAGGGACATTTATACGATTCAATTTATATTGTTTTGAAATCAAAATAAAGATTGATTTAAATATTTGGCATTTTGAGCTTAGGGTATTAAGTGAAGAGGTGCAGACAACACATGTTGTTGCATCAAAGTTTTTGAAGTTCGGAAACTACTCTATAGCTCAGTAGGCACCCTGCAGGAGTTATACGCACTTTTAGATCGGATATATTTGAAACAAAAGTCGTACGACTGTCTTGTACGGGAAATACAGGAATCAACTCAGAAACCAGGGGAGGAATTGAGAGCCTGGGGACGATGGCTCCAGTCTCTGGAGAACGCTGCGGAGACAGAAGCCAACAGGCAGTTTCCAGGAAATGTTGCAGCATACAAGGCTCAAGTAGAACGCGCTATGATTTCTGTGTTTAAGGCAGGTCTGATAAATAGGAACTTGGCTAATTATACTCTTAATCTCACGCAGAGGAGTATGGCAGAATTAGTTGAAGCGGTCTCTTCCGCCGCAGCAGCAATCCAACAGCGAGCGACAACAGGTGGAATCTGTTGGACTAATATTCCTGCAGAGGTAGGACCGGTACAGCAGCGGAACCCAAGGGGAGTCGGCAGATTGATGGATCGAGTTCCGCAACAAAGATACCAAGGATTCCTAGTCGAGAGATTCCAGCCGAGGAAACCTATTTGCTCATTCTGCCGTAAGCAAGGTCATACAAGGGGTGAATGCGTGACACGCAAAAACACGCCCTACTGTATAGAATGCCAGACATATGGTCATGAGGCAAATAGACAGTGCCAAGTAACACTGAATGGAATCAGAATAGAAGGCAGCCAGCGTCGAGGCGCCCGGATGCACCCTTGAGGGGCAGCAGGGGTAGTAGTCCACGAGTTGATTCAACGGAAGGAATTAACCAAGGAAGAAATCCTTTCAACACTGGGATTGGTCAGCAGCGACCAAATTGGAATTCTAGAGGTGAACCAAGGATAGGCAACACCCAACAGGGGTTGAAATGCTTCTCATGTGGACGAATGGGACATCGGGTAGCGGAATGCAGGGATAGGCAGTTCCAACAAAGGAACCAGGAAAACTTCCAGCGGCCCAGTCGAGGCCAGTAGACTGGAAAGCCAAAAGAAAGGAAGTAACAGTTAGGGCGGAGGTACGTGTGACTGGTAATGTAGTCCAGGAAAAGGAGGAGCAAGAGGCTCTCCAATACTAACTACCGAGTAACGTAAGAATAATAGTTCAAGATACGGAGGGGCAAGAGTCTCTCCGGGGAAAATTTTTTGATTGCGTATTGATTTGGGTAACGGTGATGACTTAGATTAAGTTTTAATAAGGTTAGAGAGTATAGGCCAATCGCCGCGTATGTGGTACGAGGATCTATAGTTAAGATATTCACGGTAATTTTGAGGGAGTATAGGACTGTAAGGGAGAACTGCGGTGCATGGAGGAGAAAATTGGAAGAGTTAGGAAGTAGATACGCGTCCATGTTGAGAGCGAAAGGACGTTGTTTCGTTATGAGCAGGATAGGTGATGCCTTCATCGAGATACCCTGCAAGGAATCAGCTAGTGGAAAGCTAGTGCTTTTAGTAGATTCAGGGGCGGATACCAGCCTTGTAAAATCTAGTGTTTTATGAAAAGGACTAGTTGTTAACACAAAGGATGTAAAAATGCTTAATGGAGCGTTCGGAGGATGCATCAGGACACTGGAGTCACTCAGAATAGAGCACAGTGAAGTTAAGGACGTGAGTTTTAGAGTGCACGCAGTCGAATTGGATAGGGAACGTATCCCGGCCGATGGGATAATTGGCCGCGATAATCTCTGGGGCCGCACCATACTGGATGCGCTAGACAAGCAGTTATCATTTTATGATGATAATAAGAATAGAATCCTTACTCTCCTATTAAAGTCATGCCAGGAAGGAACCGTTAATAGGGTTAAGAATTGTATAGAGGTAGTGAACGCAAGGTCAACCAGAGTAGTTACTATGCGTGTAAACACAAACCTTAGGACTCTTGTTTTGCACAAGCAGCAGCTAGCGGAGGGCGTATATATGGGAGAGACCATAACGCACGTTAACAAGGGTAAGGTGTACGCTTGTGTACTAAATGCATCAGAAGAGGACTACTATATGGAAGAGGATTTTAGGCCTAAGTTCACTAGTTACGATAATTTTAAGGAACCGAATTATAGATCGGTTAATCAGATGAAGCAGGTAGATATAAGGAAAAGAATGGAGAGAGTGCTAGAATCACTGAAGTTAGACCCAAGCGTAAATTCAGAAGAGAAGGCATCAATAGAAGCCATTTGTGCGTCATTCCATGACATATTTTTGCTGGAAGGAGACCAGTTGACATATACACCAGAGGTAGAGCATGAAATACCTACTAGAGTGGATCAACCACCAATAAACCAGAAGCAATACAGATTGCCACAAGCTCACAACGATGAGGTAAATAGGCAAGTGTAAGGAATGTTAAAAGATAACATAATCTCACCGAGTATCTCGCCTTGGAACTCACCAATAATTTTGGTACCAAAGATGGGAGGTGCTCAGGATCAGAAGAAGTGGAGAATGGTCGTCGATTTTAGGAAACTGAACGACGCCACTATCAATTGGGGCATAGTAGATATTTTTCAACGCTTGATTTAGCGAGTGGCTGCCACCAAGTTCTGGTGGATACCCAAGATAAGCAGAAAACCGCGTTCAGCACCGGTTTAGGCCATTATGATTTTAATAGAATGCCGTTTGGATTAACAGGAGCACCAGCTACCTTCCAATGACTGATGAACCATGTCCTAACAGGCATACAAGGGTTAGATTGTTTTGTGCATCTCGATGATATTGTAATTTATGGGAAGAACTTGCAGCAGCATTCGCAACGCTTGTGCAAGGTGCTCCAGAAATTA
Organism: Clusia tigrina; assembly: GCA_920105625.2. Classification (NCBI taxonomy): domain Eukaryota; kingdom Metazoa; phylum Arthropoda; class Insecta; order Diptera; family Clusiidae; genus Clusia; species Clusia tigrina. The sequence goes on from OV050030.1 coordinate 327,732,228, forward strand.
CGAGAACACAATTTGAAATTGAACACGGAGAAGTGTCAATTTTTGCGAAGAGAGGTGGTATACTTAGGCCATCGTTGCTCAGAGGCAGGAGCACTGCCTGACCCGCAGAAGGTGGAATGCGTTAAAAATTTAGCGATTCCGAGAAATAGAAAGGAAGTGCAAGCATTCCTAGGACTAGTGAACTATTATAGAAAGTTCGTGGAAGGACTAGCCGGAATTGCGTTGCCAGTGAATAAGTTGCTACGAAAAGAAGCAAAGTTCGAATGGACAGAGAGATGTCAGCAAGCATTCGAGAGGCTAAAGGAAATAATTAGCTCGCCACCAATTTTGGCGTACCCCGACTTTGAGCAAACTTTTTTGTTGACCACTGATGCTAGCAATGAAGCATTAGGGGCAGTATTGTCAGAAGGGGAAGTCGGTAATGACCGATCAATGAGGAAAAGAATCTGAATGCGGATGAACTCAGCAGAGTACCGCAGGTACAGAAGGTATCAGTAGTGCAAACGAGGGCCAAAGCACGGTCAGATAAGGAGAAGGCCGAGGGAATTCAAGGGGATAAAATTGATGCAACAAGAAATGTTAGCAATGTGGGTGACGCTGCTAATGAACAAAGAGCCAGTAGTGTGGAATGGCTGAAGGATATAAAGGATATCCAGGCTGAGTTAAAGGGTTTCCATGATTCACCTCTAGGTGGACACCAAGGATTTTGGAAAACTCATGACAGAATTAGGCGAGTATTCGGATGGAAAGGTATGCTCAAGGACATTAAAAAATATATAAAGAGTTGTCCGAAATGTCAGGCCAGTAAGAGTTCAAGGCTAGCAAAGATGCCAATGGTGATAACTGACACACCAAAACAACCATTTGATAAAGTTCATATGGATATTGTAGGTATTTTACCTGAGACAGTTTCGGGAAACAAGTACATATTGACTTTCCAAGATGATTTCTCAAAGTATATGGCATGCGTGGCTATACCCGATGCGGAAGCAGGTACGGTAGCCAAAGCATTCTTTGATGAAATTATAGCACGATACAACTTACCTAAGGTTTTGATAACCGACAATGGTTCCAATTTTGTATCAAAATTATACTCAGAAACGTGTAAAATGGTGGGAATCAAGAAGTTGCACATAACACCATATCATCCACAGGCGAATGGCTCATTGGAACGTAGTCATCGACCTTTGGCCGAGTACTTGCGCAGTTTTGCCAAGGAAGACGGCTCGAATTGGGATCAATGGTTGACTACTGCAATGCATGTATACAATAATACGGTACATATTTCAACGAAGCAAACTCCGTTTAGAACACTCTATGGGCTTGATATTAACATGCCAGCAAATCTGAAGCGCAAATGTGCGCCAGTGTACAATGCTGATGACCCGAATAAAGTGCAAAAGTATCAGCTACAGCGAGCGCACGAATTGGCCAGAGAAAACCAGGATAGTGCTAAGCGAGTAGCTAGGGAGGCCTATAACAAGGTACTAAACCCAGTCGTTTTTAACGTGGCTGATCAAGTACTAATGAAGAATCAGGCTTGGAGAAACAAATTCTCACCTGTGTGGATAGGTCCGTATGTAGTAGCAGAGATCCGAAGCCCAGTTACAATAGTCGTAACGATTAAGGGAAAAAATAAAAAGCTACATAATAATTTGTTGAAATTATTCCACATTAGGCCACGCGACTAAAGACATGTGTTAATAGTGTTTTACAAATGATCAAACGAATGAAGACAGTAGAGAAAAATATTTTTTTTTTACATATTAAATAATAATAAACGGGTTCATTGCACGTATTTAAAAAATAAAATAAAATAGTCATAGACAGTCGTGGGTAAGTAATATAAAACTTAACTTCAAATATGTACATACATACATTCGGCGGTTAATGAAATGAAAGCAGTAGCGCCGGCCCCGTTGGTGATGTAAATATATATGTATGTAACTGTATAATGTACAGAATGAATGTACGAGGGTATATTTAAAGAAGTAAGTATTCTAGTTATAGGAATGGGTATGGCCATATAAGTAAGTATGTAGGAACATATGATTAAGAATTGGGAATTTGCAGATACTGCAGCAGGCTATATGTAGATATACATCGGTTTTAACTGTTTATTAATTAGAAAATAATTGTTATGTATGTATTAATATAATAGCAGTTTACATGTTGTACGGAACTACACTTGTCAATGGATATATACATACCGGGCTAGTAGTAAAATTTAGATATATAGAATAATTAGATGCAATGAAAAATTGAGTCATGCAATAGACAATGTTTTCACATAAACGGGTTTATCTTAAATATTCTGGTTTATGTCAGGGGGCAAAAGAATTTCCTCAGAATTTAAAAATTTAAAAAGATATGTAAAAAGAGAAATGATATGAAAGGAATAATGAATTGTCTAAAGAAAAGAAAAAATAAATAATAAATTTATCTTTTATATACGCGCTTATGTAAGATGGGCAAATAGTTTTGCCAAGAATTGATATAAAAAAAAAAATTTTTTTTTGGGCGGCATATAATTTGATATAGAAAATATTTGTTATATATGAAATAAATTGTTGTAAAATGTATATATTTGAGAAGGATTTAAAGTTTTAATGCCGCTAACAATTTAAAGAAAATTGTATCATAATAGTTAATAATATTTGTAAGAAAAACTGTTTTTATTACTTATTTATAGTTTGGTTATTAAGACGAAGTAGATAAGCGATATAAACATTTAAATCCAATTTACTGTTTACGTTAGGAAAAATATTAAAAATTGAGTGAATATAATAGCTAGTAAGAATAATTAAAACTCGGCAAGTCCGATACATGATTAAGCGTATTGTTTTTAGATATTCAGGCGTTGGTGAACAAACAAGGACATCTGGATGGTTCAGTATGGTGCAGCATGAACCTGGAAGGGACTTCCTGCAGCGTCGAAGACTGAGTAAGATGTTAACCAACATCCAGGATACCAGTAGATGAAATGCAAGAGCAGCGAACAAAAATCTGACTGAATAAGAAGAAGTGAGAAGACGTGGAAGAAGGGTAATCAGTAAGCCGCAAAATGATAATATGAAATTTGCAACGATGATGTCCAGAGATAATTTTTGGTTTGAAGAAAATGAAAACGAAATTAGTGAGTATTCATTTTAATATGAAAGAGTGAAAGAGCTTTCAACTTCCCATGTGCGAGATGACTACAATTTAAGCTTATAAAAAAATGGAGATGGTATCGGCTGAATACAATAGTCTCTATCTGACAAGTAAAAGTCTAATAATACTTGAGTTTTATTGCATAACTGACGAAATGGCATGAAAAACACTAACATGTACGTTGTCCCGATAAAAAAATCCAACGTGTCTGCCATTATTACATATGTCAGTATGTATATTGTATTATTGTCTAGAAAGAAGAAAAGGTAATTTTAACCAAAACTCGAGGTTACTCCGTAATTTTATCGAGAAACGGCTACAACAACAATAATAGCCACAACTACCATCGTTCAATTAGCTTCGCAGAATAATTTAACCACGAAAAGATCGAGCATAATATAGCCAAGCTTTATCGGCAAAACTTCGTAACGATTTCTCCAATGAGAAAATATCCATTGTCACTGACTAAGCGAATATCGAATATTTATTTTGACTTCGTCAGAAGCGCATCTAGTCGCGCAAGCTTGCATTTTTACGTTATGTCAAACGCACCCTCTATGTCCACAAAGATGCCTATTGCGTATTCTTTCCTGTGCGTCTTCAGAGACTCCCTATGCATGCGAAGCTCCAGCAGCCGTTCTAAACTCTTAAGCATGAACGAGGTCATACTAATAGGTCTGAAACTCTTGGGATTGGTGTAGTCGTGTCTTCCAACCTTAGGAATGAAATCAACCCTCACCATCCTCCAAGCGCGTGGTACATAGGCCAGTACGAGACATGCAGTGAAGATCTTCTTCAGTGCTGCCAACACTAACTCAATGCCTTCCTTCAACACAATCGGATATATGCCATCTAGTCCGGGCGACTTGAAGCCGTCAAAGGATTTGATAGCAAATCTAATAGCAGCCTCATTTTCCACAGTTCTGGCAACATACCAATCATGTCGAGAGGGTGTAGCTGCCCTGACAACAGTGGTTGTTGACGGGCTATGCTTACCTGATTTCCTGGAAAGTGTGACTCCAATAGCAAGCTGAGTGTCTCACTTTGCCTCTCCGTATAGGAGCCATCAGGTTTCCTGAGCGACCCCAGCTTAGCGGTTTGGTACTTTTTCAGGACTTTCACCAGTTTTGCCGTGTCACTCAGGGATTCGATATCACTGCAGAAGTCTCTAAAAGAAGTCCTTTTCGAGTCCCGAATTAGTTTCTTGTAGTCCTCTGAACACGTCGATATCGTTCCCAGTCCTCATCAAGATTCGTCTTGAGGGCCCGGTTGAGGAGTTTTCTAGACTCACGCCTCAGCACCTGAAGCTCTCGGTTCCACCATGGAACAGGAGTCCGGCTAAGAGAGGGTCTAGTTGGAGAGGCTAGCTCGAAGCTGTTTGTTAGAGCGGTGTTGAGATGTTCAACAGCCGCCTCAATCTTCTGCTCCTTGCGAAGTTTCAGTGGCGGCACGTAATTGCTACGCAGTGCCTCCCTGAACTTTGGCCAGTCTGTTTTTCTTGGGTTTCTGGTGGGCAATGACATCTGCGCCCGTTCGCCACACTGAAACTCAATGTATCTGTTGTTGATCGACCATCCTAGTATTGGATTTGACAGGGTGACGTCAATTACCTCCTGCCTTCTCATAGTCACAAAAGTGGGCTGCCTGCCTACATTGTGGATGTTCCGGCTGGAGGAGACAATATACTCGAAAAGTCGAGAGCCCCGCTCATTGCACTTGCTGCTGCCCCAAATCGTATGCTGGGCATTAGCATCATAACAAAGAACGATACCAAGATTGCGCCGCTCACAGAACCCTACGAGAGTAGCGACATTCCCAGTGGTGGCGCCTCCAAAGCATCGTAAGGAAAGTAAGCAGATGCAATCACAAACCTCGACCATCCGTGCATTCTCTTAAAACTAATCTCTGCCGCAACCAGATCCTGACAACAAAATACGTCAAGGTAGGTCGCTGCGAGATGGGATGATATTATAAGACCGGCTCTAGGTCTAATCGAGTTCCTGTCATATAATATCGTGGCCTCTTTCAACGAGCCAAGGCCACAGAGGCGACCCCTAAAGACCCAGGGCTCTTGTACTGTTGTTATGTGGGGTGATGTGTGCAGCTGGGTGAGTTGTCTACTTAGGAGTACAGTAGCGGCTTTAGAATACTGCAGTTGATCTGCGTTACCGTCAAAGGACGATAGCTACGAGAATCGTCCGAGCCATTCATCTGGGAAAGACATGAAAAGTTACAGTCCCAAAGAAGAGACTTAGACGGCTCCGGTACCGAGAAACCATGACATCAACAGAGGCCTCATCCACTCGCACCACAAGACTAGCACCTTCTTTACCATCCCGGTTGCTACCCCTGGCGTGCGAAAGAACTCTCCAAAGCCTTGTGTTGATGCCAGGGTTCTGAGCACGCAGACAGGATGGGACATCTGTGGTCGTCAGATCGGGATTCGGAATTCAGCAGATGGCCTTCCTGAGGGACATACCTGCTTCGCTATAAACCGCGAAGTGAGTGGTCCCCATGGGGGGCACGTCATTGACTACACCCCTGAGCCAATCAAAGTTGGCCTGAAACGCGCACGACACCTGTAGAGTGCCGTCCTTTGTCTCATAGCCCTTCGCATCAGGACCGGAGGCAATGACGCGACGCATCAGATGACCTTTGCAGTGTTTTAACTCTGCATCAGTCAGCCGATGGTCAGGCCCCAGCTTCCCAACCACCGCCATTGGTTGCGGGCCGGTAGCCTTCTCGCTGTACGATGGCTTGGCTGCACCTTTGGAAGTGCTTGGGCGAAAGTCCAGCTCACCACCCGCCACTGGCAGAGATTTCGCCGGGCAGATGGTTTTGCTGGATACGAGGGGCTGGGCAAGCTGCAGCTTATTGGCAACATTCTTCCCCGCCACATTAGTCGCCACCGAGGTTCCGCTCGTACCCTTTGAGGTCGTGGCGCCACCAGCAGTAACAGCTGCAGGGCAGGTGGGAATGTTGTTTTCAGCAACAATCTTTCGCCGCTTACCTCGCGAGCGAACTTTCGGAGCGGTCAATCCCTCCACAGGCTCGGTGGCTTCCGTGGGTGTCACTTCCGCCGACCTGGGCCTTTTGGAGGGAGTCGACACAGAAGGGCCGGCAGAGCCACGTGAGGATTTCTCCTGCACGAGCCTATCAAGCCGCTTCTTTCTCTGTCTCCTCGCTTGAGTTCGCGTTGCCCTAGTACCACTGGTCGGTCGTTCCGCCACTGTGGTGACTTGCCGACGCAAGCCCTCTGGATCCAGGGTACGTTCCTCCGTCTCTGAAGAAGAAGAGATTGCGGTAACAATCCCCGTCTCCTTCAGGATGCGCTCTCGCTGATAAAGGCGAGAGACTTTAGCGATGGTTGGGGCCTCCATAATCCGTGCCCCTGCAGCCGAAGAGGGTGGATTTCCACATGCGTGGGTTGCACCTGGAGTAATAAACCTAATGTTGTCCATCGCCAGACAGTGGTTTTTGTTCGGGACTCCTCCCCAGCCAGTATGGTCCGCGGATGGTACCCATTCTCTATACCATCATTGTGATAGACAGACAGCCATAACTCCCGCCCCTCCTAAGAGGTTCAGAAGTAATGTAATTTGCCTACCAAGGGTCCCCCTATCCACCACCTGGGGACGCGTCCGATGGGATGTCAGGCAAATCCAGCACGGACTGACCCTTCTTACTAGCAAAACAGTAATAACCTACGACCAAGCCATAGTTGCATCCATCAAATGTATACAATGGACGAATTGCGGGTATTCATATCAGGAACCAAAAAGCTATTATGTGATGCGATCACTGCCAAGTGATCTATATTTTGCTCTAGCTCTTGCTCAGGAAGTATATCAAGGGAGCGATACCCATTATATGAAAATTCCCCATTTTAGTAAACCACAGGGCCTTAAAAATCTCTCCCTAGTACTCTGAAAAGTTGGAACCGGTACAACCGATGGATGTTGATCTTTCGCTACGGTATAAGCAGCCCACGCAACATCAATTTAACAATAATCTTCAATCCCGAGGTTCAGTACAGTATGGGCTGGTAGCGAAAAGACCAAATAATGGACCGCTCGGAGGAAAGTAAAATTACTGCTCGATACAGGGCTTCAAAAAATTATATCAAGCCTCTAAAAGTGCTTAAGCTCATAACTCCAGTCGAAACTCCCTTTCTAGTAAAGTCAATTCATGGCTTTAATAAAATTAAAGGAAAGTGCATCAACTAGTTTGACTCAAACAGTACCTTTTTATACTACCCTCTTTCAACGTTTGACGGGATAATAGGCCTTGATCTGCTAACGCGGACAAATGCTACAACGCAGTTTAAAACAAAAAAATTGTGGCAAATACAGGTTCAGAGGGAATAAAATTCTAAAAGTGTGGTAATATGAATTTCATACCGCAGACAACTTCAACAAATTATAAAAAGCTCAATAGAGTTCTTTTCAGATCCCAATGAGTCACTCCCCTACAATACAAATACTGTCGCAACTATCCGCACGGAAAGTGGTGGCCCAGTATACTCAAAAGTATACCCTTCCCATATGGGTGTAGCAGACTTCATTAATACCGAAATTCAGGATTTATAAAAAAATGACATAATAAGGCCAAATGACATATCACCTTGCAACAATCCTGTCTGGGTTGTTGGTAAGAAAGGAACAGCGAACATGGAAACATAAAATAACGCCTTGTCATAGATTTTAGAAAGCTAAACCAGAAAACCACCGATGACAAATATTCTATCCCAAATGTAACATTCATCTTATCAAACTTAGGAAAAGCTAGGTTTTCACCAAATAACACTCGCGGGGCGGGATAGGGAAAAACCTGCTTTTTCAGTAGGCAACGGGAAGTACGAGTTGGCTTCATTTTGATTTCAAAAATGCACCTAGCATTTTTCAGAGGCTCATCGCCGACGAGTTTAGAAAACAAATAGAGAAATGAAGAAAATGAGGAAAAACATATCGAGGGCATCAAATGGGTTTTAAGTAGACTGTATGAGGCTAATATGGGAGTTCCTCGCGAAAAATGGCACTTTTTTAAAGAAAAAGTCAAATATTTAGGTTTCGTTGTATCCACGGGTGGTATAAAAACAGGCTCCAGTAAGATATATGCAATTGACAACTACAAAGAGCCCCACACTATTCAATATCAGATCATTTTTGTGACTGACAAGTTATTTTCGATGCTTCATTATAGACTTCCCTTCAATAGCAAAGCCTTTAATTGATATTTTAAAGGCAACAACGCGAAAGTTAGCGCCAGCTTTTAATATGCTAAAAGAGCTCCTGGTATCGAGTGGATGTTATGCTAATTTACAAAGATTTCAAGAAGACATTCGATCTAATGACGGATGCTTCATCATTGGGTATAGGGGCTATATTGTCACAGGATGGAAGGCCAATTACTATAGTTTCAAGGACTCTGAAACGTCGCGAGCAGTATTTCGCCCCAATGAACGGGAGTTGATTGCCATTGCCTCGGCTCCTAAAAGGATTAGAAATTAACTTGATGGGGTCAAAAATATAAATATTTGCACAGATCATCAGCCACTTACGTTTGCGGTTTCAGACCAAAATCCAAATGCTAAGATTAAATGCTGGAAAGCGTTCATTGATGAGCACAACGCTCAAATTTTCAATAAATCGAGTAAAGAAAACTATGTTTCTGATGCACTACCACGGGAAACCATTCATGCCCTAGAAGAAGAGGCACAATCAGATGATGCTACAGTACTTAGCGAAGTGTCGCTAACCTACACGATCGAATCGACTGACAAGGCACTCAATTGTTTCAGAAACCAAATTTTTTTGGAAGAAGCAGATTCCATTCTAATGCGAAATTTCACAATCTTCTCCGAAAAAACTCGTCTCGTAATCGATTTCATAGATAAGAAAGCTCTTATCGATGAGGTAAAGCTGGTTGTAAATCCGAATTTTGTAAATGCAATATATTGCCAGCTACTGGCATTGACTAGCATCCAACATGAATTGGTGAAATGTTTTCCGTCAACGAAGTTTTGGCACTGTAAAAATATGGTGTCAGACATCGTCAACAAAGACGAGCAGAAAGAGATAGTTATTGACGAGCATAATCGTGCCCAAAGAGCAGCTCGGTAAATAGATTATCTGTGATTTTATTTCCCAAAACTTCCTCAATTGCCTAGACAAATTTTCAAAATTCGCGGTGGCTCAGCCTTTGGCATGAGATTATAGATGTCAAAGTTCCAATCATCCAATTACTGAACATGTTTCCAAACAGAAAGATTATTTATTGCGATTCCGAAGCGTCCTTCAACTCTGAGACGATATCATCAGTGCTAAAAACAAGTTTAGTGTCGATATTGTCAATACGCCGTCATAGTACCATCTCTGAGATAGCTAGATGTTTAAAATTAGAAAAGAAAATGAGTGATACGATTGGCCTCATACTACTGGCTGCAGTCGAATATAATCGAATAATTCATTCTGTGACCAACAAAAGACTCATTGATATGATTAAAGCAACACCTCCTGAAATGAGGAATGAAATAACTAATAGAATAGTGAAGGGTCAACAGGTGCATCTGGAGAGGAATAACCCTTCCAGACGGAATAGAGTATTTGATGTCGGAGAACGTGTATTGGTAAAAATAGACAGGAGATTAGACAACAAAGTGTCCCTTGTATATGTTGAAGAAAACGATGAAGCAGACATAGGTACCACGGTTCTCATTAAAGGTAGGGTGGTCCATAAGGAGAAAATAAAATTATCAAATCTTACCTTGTCATCTATGAATTATTTTTATAACTTCTTTTATTGGTGTAAGGTAATACTTACTGTACTTTTGCTTATCAATCTTTAGGATGCTGGTAATAATGCTTCTCATTCGGACAGCAACTACTAGACTAAATTCTAATTTTGGACAATGACGTAATTGTTTGGCATGATTTCGACTATCTAAGATCACAACGTACTTCGAAATAGCAACATATTCAAAACTCAGGACCAGATAAATAATTTAATTTGAGTGGTTAACATCATTATTAATAATTCAAAACAATACATATTTGAACAAGGTAATTTTTTAAAACAATGCTTGCAAAGAATAGAATAATAATTTCCGAAACTGAAACCATAATGTCAGCCTTTATCCTTGCAAAGATAGGCATAATAAACCCCGCAACTTTATTCCAATTATGTGAAATATATTATTAACAAGCGATCCACAAACATAACTATAACTGATTTGATGGAAGTATCCTATATTAGAGTCCTATTAGGTAATAATTTTAATTAAGTATCCTAAGCCTAGATTAGTTTCTAAGAAGGCCATCCTGTTTCCTGTTCAATCCTATAGAACGGCCCTGCACTTCGCTGATGACAACAACGTTGCTGACTGCGGGAATCAAATACTTCCGGTTGGGAAATGTAGCGCAAAACTTACGTCAACATTGTGCCGGTAGCTACCAAATCTAGTGTGTTCGCAACAGTTCCGCTCCGGCTGCATCGGTCAATGCAGTACTCGTCCCTCGAGGTACATGCGGTAGTTGAAATGCAGCATCCTCTTTTCAGGCGGAAAATTTTCGTAAATCGATGGCATGATTTTGCTTTCAAAGCAAGCGGTCACACTCGAACAATTCTATTTACCACTTTATCAAGAACAAACGAAACGAAAACGAAAGTAGTTTAGTGTAAAAAAAAAAACCAGAGAGAACAAAGAACACGCGTAACAAGTGTAACGGTTTGCTCGTAGACTTATTCACCGTATCACGTTCGGATCACCAAAAAATGTTGAGCTGCCGAGCTTTTTTTTAGAGCATATAATAATTATCACGACTGGTAATTTAGTTAAAAAACTGCTTTATTTTGCCGCACAGAGCCTTTAGTTACAAATTTGCGAAATTTACTGACGCAGTTAAATTCACTTGCCGCGCAGGGTTTTTTTGAAAAGGTTTGCAAACGATTTAATAACAAAAAATACTGATGCACTTGCGAATGATTTGCCGCCCAGGGCTTTTATGATTTAGTTTTATGACGAATTAATTACCGCGCAGGGCTTTGCAATTTGTTAAATTATTTAATAGAACTGAAACGCAGTTGCCGCTGCTAGACGAAAAAACGAGCAACAGAACACTATTGCAGTTGACAAAGGAAAAAAAGTAGCTTGGTCGCAGCAGAAGGCAAAGTAGCAAAAAGTATCGAGAGTTTTTGACTATGTCGGAGGCGCCGGCTGCATAACCCAAGATTCTCCCCCCATTGGAAGACACGACCTTTCAATATCATCGGCCTCAGCCAACATAATCGGCGAACGTCTCTTCGAATGAGTCCAGCGGCTGTTTTCAGAATGGCAACACGAGCAATCCCATTGGTCGCAATAACCAATTCGACCACTCTTGACAATGGCCATTTCAGAGGAGGCAAGTTCTTGTGTCTCACCACGACAATATCATTTACGGAGAGTCCAGGTCGAGGAGTACGCTACTTGGAACGCTGCTGGAGAAGCGCCAGATACACCTGTCGGCAACGTGACCAAATATTTATTTATTCATTATTTATATTAATAATGATGATTTTTATTTCCTTTTTTTAGAAAAAACTACATTTATATTTTTATCAAATGCAATAACTATGGAACAATTAATAATCAATATACTTATTTTATAGAAAATTTAATTTCTTTATGTAAATTATATAATTATCCAATTAATTTAATTTCTTTTTATTATTAATAAATTATTTATTAGTAACTTTAATTGCATTCGTAAAAATTACTAATTTACTTTACTATTATGGTCCTTTATGATCAATAAACTAATGAATAAACTTTTACGATCAACTAATCCCTTATTAAAAATAATAAATAATGCTTTAATTGACTTACCCGCTCCACTCATTCATTACTTATATCTATTATATCTAATTATTCAAATTTTAGAGGATTATTTTTATCTATACATTGTACAGCCGATATTGACTTAGCTTTTAATAGAGATTTGTCGAAACTTTAACTATGGATGACTATTACGAGCCCTAAACGCCAATGGAGCATCATTTTTTTTATTTGTGCATATTTCCATGTAGGACGAGGTATTTATTATAGTTCATATGTTTATACTTCAACATGATTAATTGGAACAATCATTTTATTTTTATTAATAGGTACCGCTTTTATAGGATATGTTTTACCATGAGGCCAAATATCTTTTTGAGGAGCTACAGTTATTACTAATTTACTTTCTGCAATTCCATATTTAGGATTTCGGGGCTAAGCTCAGGCTACCGTGGGGGTCACAGGTGGCGGATAGTGAACGGCCTACCAGAGTAGGTTAGCTGCGAATAACCAATAAGTAGTCCCCGACCAAGAACGGCAAGCGAGGAGCGTGCGACTGAAAAGGTCTGCAAACTCTGAGAAACGGTTGTGACAAGACGAGGAAACTGACGCGGTATGCCCCTAAGATAACGATTTGAAAACATATATGAACTGCCTGCCTTGGGCTGGTAGCTGCAGTATTTCGTTACCTCAGTAAACCAGAGTGATATCGGGTGGAAATTGCTTTCGGGCAAATACTGTAGCTGCCTCCGTCCCGTTAACACCGTGCCCGGTCTTCAAGTACGTTCGATGTTGCGTCACCATTAATTTGGCGGTACAGGCTCAGTTGAGCATCAATCCTGACGAAAGCTTATCCTGGCTCTGAGTACAAGTTCTCATAGAGACTTGTGCCAACCCTCGGTGGAACTCCCTGCTTGCATAGACAACCACATGGATATTTCTAAAGGGACTGTACAAAGACCGGAGATAGCGGCTTCAAGCGGGGACCCATATAAAATGAATACAGCTCAGCAAACAATAAAACAACAAACACAACCTCAATCTGAAATACACCAGAAAGTAACTCCAAGCGATCCAGAAAGGGGAAGATGCATTAGAAGAAGTAGCAAAATTAAGCGATCGCCAGAAGAGGGAGTAACAAATCAGCAACAACCTCAAGTGAATAACACACATGTAGATGGAGCGAGTAACAAATCGCGCACCATCCCTGCCGAGAACCAAACGCCTCTGGGTGCAAAAGGGATCCAACAACAGCAGGAGTCTTCTGGAAATCCCATACCATTATTGATGAAATGTCCCGCCAGCTCAGCCAGACAGGAATTTATCATAAAGATGAGAACGGCAGGCGAAGAAGTTCTCACGAAATGCCGGAGAGTATTGACGAAGATGAAACAAGCCATGATCAAGCAGAAGAATGTGAGCATGGATGTAAAGACCGGAGTTTCCGAGCTAGACGAGCTTTTCGACGTAATGGAAAGCTATCGGTGAAACTGGACGGAAAAAGAGAACGAGTGCAAACTTGATACGGCACGGAAACCGCGGCACAAGGCCCTGACAAGCGCCTCAGCAACACCGACGATGGCTAGACCCAAACGAGCAGCTTCTATTGAGCAATACTCTCAGAAGCAGAAGATGGGAAAAAATTCTGTGAAAGTAAGGCCGATGGGTGGCAAACTGTCACAAGACATAGACGTGTGGTAACACAAAGTCAAAGACAGGAAATTTTAACCGCAAAGAATTCCGTTGGCGATAGCGATAAGTCACGACCAACAATGCAAGGAAGACATAGGACAAAGGAGACAAAACCAAACTCCGAAGCCGTCCTTATCAAACCAGCAGAAGGTTTCAAATATGTGGATGTCCTGCAAAGCATCCACTGCAATGTCAAACCAGAGAATGCACACACCAAGGTGCGATCGATCTGGAAAAAAAGTGACTGATCTTAAGCAAAGAGCCACGATAGAGATACGAGATCTCGATCTGCTGGCCACAAAGGAAGAAGTACACGAAGCCGTAATGGAGTCACTTGCCGAAAATATGAGAACTGCTTCCTGTGAGGATATGGTAACAATTATGACAGCACCAAATAGTTGAGAGCAGATGCGAGCCTAAGATGCGTGCAAAGGTCCTGACAGGAAAGGGCAAGGCCTGTGCATATGATGTGGTGAAACGAGGCAGAAATTAAAAGAGTGCAGTAACACCCCAAAGTATTGCCTATGCATTGCTGCTCATTGCAGTCTGGCAGACCATAACGAGGCAGAAATTAAAAGAGTGCAGTAACACCCCAAAGTGTTGCCTCTGCATTGCTGCTCACTGCAGTCCGGCAGACCATAACGAGGCACAAATTAAAAGAGTGCAGTAACACCCCAAAGTGTTGCCTCTGCATTGATGCTCATTGCAGTCCGGTAGACCATATCCCGAGCTCAAGTAGATGCGCGATGACCAAAAAATTGACATCTAAATGAAAGTGCCACAAGGAAACATGCACAGAAGCAGAGTGGCTGACGCTATACTGAACCAAATAAGTATAGAGCATAAAGCAGACATTATAGTAATTAGTGAGCAATATAGGGAAAAAGTAAGCGGATAATGTCTTGATCACAGGGACTACTGCCACTTTTAGAAGACCAGGATGCGAGGGTACAATTCCAGATATTATACTAGCTTCTGAGAGTAGAAGTGTCTGCGGTGTAGAAGAAAGTACACTAAGGCCAGGCGTGTAGGATCCGCGATTGCCGAAAGAGAAGATATCCAAGTTGCTAGTTAAACCCTCCAAACTGCTATTCGCACTAGCAAGGAGAAGAAATGGGAGGAGCTCCGAAACGACATAAACACCAACCCATGGGGACTGGGATATAAAGTCGTAATGAAAAAGCTTGGAGTAAGAGCATCGGTACCCCAACTAGAAGACCATGCTATGGAAAACATAGCAAACGCTCTATTTCCTATACATGCCTTAAGAGAAGAATCGGAAGTGCTGGTCAAGGAAGTCCCACCTCCTTTCACGGAAGATGAACTTAAAGCAGCCACCATAACCCTACTGAGAAACAAAGCACCGGGTATCGACAGTATTTCAGCAGAAGTCTTAAAAATAGTATCAAATAGCCATGCCCAAGTACTTCTCGATATTACTGACAGAAAGAATATTTCCAGATGTATGGAAAAGACAGCGGCTAGTGCTCATCAGCAAGGTAAAAGGAAGCTCCAAATCAACGTCAGCATATCAAAAAATGTGTATGCTAGACACCGCGGGCAAACTTTTGGAGCGACTACTCAAACCCCGAATTGAAGCAGCCATTGAAAACGCTGGGGGATTATCCACTCGACAATACGGTTTTCGGCCAGGAAAATCCACAAATGGCGCCGTAGAAGACGTCATCGAAAATATGCTAGCGGCACAGCAAGGAAATCACTACTCCAGACTAGTGGTATTCCTTGCTGCATTAGACGTCAGAAACGCTTTCAACAGCGCTAGGTGGGTGGACATGATTGAGGCACTCGAAAATCGTTTTCAGATAACAGCTTATCTGAAGAAGATAATCCGGAGCAACCTTAAAGATCAAATGTTCATATACGAGACCAACAACGGCACCCGAAGCCAAACTATCACGTCAAGGGGAGCGCAAGGGTCCATCCTCTGACCGGAGCTTTGGAATATAAGCTACGACGGCATTTTGCGCATAGAGATGCCAGATGACACCCATCTAGTCGAATACGCAGACGACATTGCGGCTGTCATCACAGCACGCGACTCGGAAGATGCCCAAAGAAAGCTGAACCAGGTCATGATCAGAACCCCGAGGTGGCTCGATTTACATGGTTTGAAGAGTCGGCACTGCTATTACTCACGAGAAAGCACATTCCAATAGAAATTGACTTGAGAGTTTGCTCCGAGACCATCAGGACACAAAAGGTGATAAAGTACCTGGAAATTCAGCTTGACTCTAAGCTCACCTACTGACCGAAAATGCAAAATGCGGCGGCGAAGGCAGCACGGGTAACGGCTTCTCTCAGCAGACTAATGGCAAACATTGAAGGACCGACATCCAGCAAGAGGAAACTTCTTATGATGACAACGCACTCCACTCTGCTGTATGGTAGCGAATTGTGGACTGACAAAGCTGAAAGTGCACGCCCGAAGAAAAGTTTTATCCTCCGTGCAACGAACCGCAGCTCCGCGAGTAGCTTCAGCGTTCCGTGCGGTATCAGAGCCAGCAATTCTGTTAATTAGCTGATTAACACCTATCGATCTCTTGGCCCTCGAACGCAAACACCTTCGAGAAGCCAAGATGGGTAAAAATACCAGAGGAACCGCGCAGCATATAAAGCAACAAACCGTGCACCATTGGCAGGAACGATGGGCCGCCGAGAGTCGCGGACGATAGACAGCGAGACTCATACCCGACATAGCGATCTGGATAGGAGGAACAGCCGGAACCGTCAATTTCGACCTCACGCAGTTACTGTCTGGTCATGGATACTTCTGCAAGTATCTACATCGAATGGGAAAAATTGGGGGGCCTGAGAGCACCGATATCATTGTGGAGGTTATGCTAAGCAGCAAAGAAAACTGGGACCACGTAGATAAATATGTGGAAAATGTGCTCCGACGGAAAAAGCTGGAACTCGATGCAGGAATAATGTTAAGAGTCCAATAGGGACGAAGTGAGCATCTCCACCTTGAAGGAAGTATAATAAGGGTTCCAGGGTGGGGAGATGTTCTCAGCGAGGGAGGGGGATGTTTTAGTGAGTGCAATCCTGACATACCAAATCTGTGACGACGAAAAATTTTAAAAATTACAAAAAAAAATATTTAGTAATTGATTTAGTACAATGAGTATGAGGAGGACTTGCAGTAGATGACGCAACTCTCACTCGATTTTTTACCTTTAACTTTATTTTATCTTTTATTGTATTCGCTATAGTAATTAAGTAATTATTCATTTATTATTTTTACATCAAACAGGATCAAATAACCCAATAATATTAAATTCTAAAATAATAAAATGCCTTTTCATCCTTATTTTTCATTTGAAGGTTTATTATTATATTAATAGGCTTAAAAATTATAACACTTACTAATCCTTATTTATTAGGAGATCCAGATAATTTTACCCCAGCAAATCCTCTAGTAACACCAATTCATATTAAACCTGAATGATATTTTTTATTTGCTTATGCTATTTTACGAGCCATTCCTGATAAACTTGGTGGAGTAATTGCTTTAGTTTTAGCTATTGCTATTTTAATAATTATGCCTTTTTATAAATTAAAAAAATTCCGGGAAATTAAATTCTATCCTATTTATTAATCAAATTATATTTTGATTAATATTAATTAATGTAATTTTATTAACATGAATTGTTGCCCGTCCTGTAGAAACTCCCTATATTCTAACAGGACAAATTTTAACTATTACTTATTTTTTTATTTTTTAATTAATCCCCTCATTACTAAATGATGAGACTCATTATTAATGTAAAAAGTTAATGAGCTTGAATAAGTTTATATTTAGAAAATATAAGGTAGAAATATAATTTTCTATTAACTTTACTAAATTAATTCATAATATTAAAAAAAATAAAACAATTTTCAAACCAATAATAAATATTAAATAATTTAATGAAAAGTGTAAAAAACATTTTCATGCTAAATATATTAATTTATCATAACGAAATCGAGGTAAAGTCTCCCGCACTCAAATAAATAAAAATCCAATAGCTCCTAACTTTAAATATAAAAATAAATTAAAAACATCTGCACCTAAAAAAAATACTAAATAATATTCTTATAAATAAAATACTAGAATACTCTGCCAAAAAAATTAAACCAAGTCCTCCTCTTCTATATTCTACGTTAAACCCTGAAACTAATTCAGACTCTCCCTATGCAAAATCAAAAGGCGTCCGATTTGTTTCTGCTAAACAAATTGTTATTCAAATTAAAGAAATAGGAAATAAAATAAAAATAAATCAAATATAAATGTGACAAGTATAAAATCTTTAAAATATAAAATTTCACAATTAAAAAAATAAAAGATAATAAAATTAAAGCTAAACTTACTTCATAAGAAATTGTCTAAGCAACACCTCGCAATCTTCCTAACAATGCATAATTTGAGTTAGATGATCAACCTGCTCCTATTACATTATAAACCCCCATATAAATATAATTTAATAATTAAAGGCATACATATTCAAATTAACAAAAACAAAAACAAAGAAAAAATAGGAGAAATATAATAAGGTATATAATTAGATAATAAAGGATGAATTTGTTCTTTCGTAAATAATTTGATTGCATCACAAAAAGGTTGAGGTAAATCCGCTAATCCAACTTTATTTGGTCCTTTTCGAATTTGAATATAAACTTATACTCGTACTTTACGTTCTAAAAGAGTAAAAAATGCTACGCTCACTAATACATAAATAAATAAAATTAAACTTCCAAAATATATTAATAAAATATCTAAATTAAACATATATTATTTGTGATATTTAATTCTCTTAAATAAATTCTAAATTTATTACACTAGAAGGCAGAAGCCAAATAATTATTTATATTAAATATAATCTTAATTAAAAATATAATTATATATTATAAAATATTATAATAAATTAATGATAGAAACCAACCTGGCTCACACCGGTTTGAACTCAGATCATGTAAGAATTTAAAAGTCGAACAGACTTGAATTTTAAACGGCTACACCTAAAATTATATCGTAATCCAATATCAAGGTCGCAATATTTTTTATCGATAAGAACTCTCCAAAAAAATTACGCTAAAGTAACTTAAACTTTTAATCATTAATAATAGATCATAAATCATAAATTAATGAATGTATAAGATAAAAGTTTATTAAATTGTATTATCACCCCAATAAAATATTTTAAACTATTTTAATAAAATTAATCTTTATAATTAAAATAATTTAAAACATATAGATTTATAGGGCCTTCTCGTCTTTTCAATATATTTTAACATCTTAATTAAAAAAAAAATTCAAAATTAAATTTATATGAAACAGTAAATATTTCATCCAACCATTCATTCCAGCCATTAATTAAAACACTAATGATTATGCTACCTTTGCACAGTTAATATACTGCGGCCTTTAAATAATTTATATCAATCGGCAGGTCAGACATTTTATAAAATTCAAAAGGACATGTTTTTGTTAAACAGGCGAATATTAAACTTGCCGAATTCTTTATATAAAACTTTCATAATAACATATATTTTACATTTAATTTTACTAATTTTATAATTTTTTCTTTATTATAAAAATTATAATTAATAGTTTAATAAAAATTTAAAATATATTAAACGAGTACAGAAGTCTGAAGTCGGATTAGACCGACTTCGAAATACCCTTTACCTTTTCTTGTGCGTGCGAATTCAACAATAGGGATGTTTTCTTCATAAATCATCAGTAGGAGCATATCTACGTTAATTTGCGGTACGGTACCTTGAATTGATTATAGCGACCCCATTTCTTGTGTATGGCTTTGTAGGATCCATATACGTACTAATATAAAATTTCGTCAAAAAATATTGTGTAGGTCGAAAGTTATAATAATATGTCAATAGTGGGTGTGGCTGTAGAAATAACTCGCTCATTTTTTGTGTGGTGTTTAATGTTAGTACCCGCAACATTCCTGTGAAATTTCGTTGATAAATCTTTAATAGGAACCTAGTAATTATTTTTGGTTAATTGTGGACGATAGTAATAATCTGCCCATATTTGAAATGCATGCTAGTTCAGTCCTAGTGTATACATCTTACAATTTGTTTTCATATATCATCCCTAGAAGCAATTGTCCATGAAGTGGGGTCCCCAAAGTTTATTATATGTGAGGCAGGCGTATTCATTATATGATCGACCCCGAATCTTGTATATGGCTTTGTAGGGTCAATATACGTACTAATGTATAATTTCGTCCAAAAATATTGTATAGGTCGTAATTTATAATAATAAATATGTCAATAGTGAGCGTGGCTCTGAAAATAACACGCCCATTTCTAGTGTGGTATTTAATGATAGTACTCGCAACTTTCCAGTGAAATTTCGTTGCTAAATGTTTAATAGGAACACAGTAATGATTTTTGGCTAATTGTGGGCGTGGCAGTTGTATTATGATCTCCATATTCTGTACACACACTATTATGGACCCCAATTATATTTTTGCATATTTTTATTCCGCTGGCATCAATACGAGCATAGGTAGGCTAATTTTAATTTTAGACCCGATAGTTCCCTATATCAAAAGTGGGCGTGTCTTTTCTCTGATCAGCCCCATTTGTTGCAGATAGCTTTATAATGTCCACATGTTTCTTCATGTAAAATTTCGTCCATAAATCTTTACCTAATCTTAAGTTATGAATATTTGTTAATAGTGGGCGTGGCAGTTAGTATTTTGCGCAGTGTTTAGTAGGACCCACATCTCCATAACTGCCAAATAATGTAACGATTTCGTCAATTAGACCGAAGTTATAGTCATTTTAAAAAGGTGAAAAAAGTTCCTTATATGGGAAGTAGGCGTGGTCTTTGTCCAAATCGGCACATATAGCAATCTGGTTCTGTTCATCATCCAGGCTACACTTTTGCAAAATTTCATTAAGATAGCTCTAACGGTGTAGAAAAAAAATGGCCACAGACGGGCAGACGGACAGACGGACGGACAAAATAAAAATTGCTTAGAAAGTGATTCTGATCACGTGTTATTTCATCAAAGTTTATGTAGTTCCGAAACTACAATTTGCGCAGCAATGTTGAACCAATATTTCGCACGGAAAAGCGAAACAGCTCAACAGAACATTTTAGTGAAATGAAAATGCGTATGATTCTGCTGTAATATACTTCTTTGGGTGTAAACATTTTTTGGTAATAATTATGTGGAACGAAATTAGTCATATGGGATTATTTAAGGGAATGTGTTGTAAAATTAAAATACTGTAATACTTGGTTATATTTTTTTTTGGAGTCTTGGGTTGGAAGTAAGGATTAATTCGGCATATGGAAGCACCAGAAGAAGCAAAAATATTGTTGGAAGAGGAAAAGCGGCAGAGTGAGGCAATCCAAAGGAAAATCAGGAATTGTAGGAAGGATACGAAAGAACAGCGAGTATTGCCATAAGCGCATAGCGGAACTAGAAGCCTTGTTAAACACATTCAACGATAACAACGAGGAATGTTAAATTTTAAGGAGTGTCGCGGTCACAAGGAGTACTTTGCCAAGGATTATTCGTTATATGTTAACGGTTTAACACGGGACTGGTTGACCAAGTTCAGATTGGATCTGGAAGAGCTGGAAGCACAAGAAGATAGTCCGAGGTCGCAGGAGGACAAGGCTAAAGACAAGTTAAGGCCTTTACAGACGGAGGTAAAATTGTTTGCAGAAAAGATGTTTGAACAATTGGAAGCGGCAACAAGCAAAAGTGAAGCCCAGGTACTCTGGAGATTAGCGAGGGACGGTGGAAACTTGTCAACTTTAGACCAAGCATTAGCGACTATTCAGAGTCGAACGGAGGAGAAATTTTTTCTAGTCTTCAAGGATACAGAAGAGTTGAAGATAAGTACGGAATTTCTCGAGAATAAAACTAGAGAACTTTCTAGGCAACTCCGAGAAACCAAGGAAGCTGGATCGTATCTGGAGAGAGAAAATCTAGGGTTCAAGAGAATTGGGGCAACTGCTAAGCCAGCAAGAGTAAGATCGGCTTCAACCTCTCAAATACACACGCAAACAGGACTAGCCTTGCCACCAGAAGTTCGCTGGCTGGAATATTTAACTCCTGAAAGGATAGGTCGTGTGGTTAGTATTGAGTGAAGAGAGGGAGGCGGAATTGTTGTTTGGCGCATCCGAGATAGGTGTCGAGCCTTTTTCGCCGAAAAGTCCGGTACAAAGTAAAAACAAGAAATATCTGCCGAAGGAATCAGAACCAATAACTGTGCAGCAAAGCTCCAATACTGTGGACAGTATTTCGCCTGCAAGAGCGAGTGTGCGAAGACTAATTAGTTTGAGTCCGTCGTTGGTCAAGTACCTCTCAGATTCGGGAGAAGAGAATCTAGAAACCCCCACAGAGATTAACGCTAACTTTTTATCAGAAATTAAGAAAACACGTAGGAGTAAAATGGGTATTCTGGAAGTTGCTCATGCGGTGGAGAAGTTGGTGCCCATGTTCTCAGGAGTCGAGTTGTATGATCTGAGAAATGAGATACAGCGCTTCAAAGAAGGTTGTGAGCTAGCGCAATAGAGTCTTCTGGAAGCAGAAGGGGAACACTTAATAAAGTGTATTAGACAAAGAACCACAGGTGATGCGTTTGATGTACTACCGCATAGCATAGGGAGAATTATACGCAATTTTAGATCGGACATATTTAAAACAAAAGTCGTACAACTGTCTTGTACGGGAAATACAGGAGTCAACTCAGATACCTGGGGAGGAATTGAGAGCCTGGGGACGATGGCTCCAGTCTCTGGGGAACGCTGCTGATACAGAAGCCAACAGGCAGTTTCCAGGAAACATTGCAGCATACAAGGCTCAAGTAGAACGAGCTATGATTTCTGTGTTTAAGGCAGGTCTGATAAATAGGGACTTAGCTAATTATACTCTTAATCTCACGCAGAGGAGTATGGCAGAGCTAGTGGAAGTGGTTTCTTCCGCTGAAGCAGCAATACAACAACGAACCACAGCAGGTGGAATCTGCTGGAAGGATGCACCTGCAGAGGTGCAGTACAGCAGCGGAACCCAAGTGGAGTCGGCAGATTGATGGGCCAAGTTCCGCAACAAAGAGACCCAGGATTACTAGTCAAGAGATTCCAGCCGAGGAAACCCATTTGCTCATTCTGCCGTAAGCCAGGTCATACAAGGGATGAATGCGTTACGCGCAAAAATACGCCCTACTGTATGGAGTGCCAAACATATGGCCATGAGGCAAGTAGACAGTGCCAAGTAGACACTAAATGGGATCAAACTGGAAGGCAGCTAGGGAAGGGGCGCCCAGATCCATACTTGAGGGACGGCAGGGGTAGTAGCCCCCGAGGTAAACCAGCGGAAGGAGTTATCCAAGGAAGAAATCCTTTCAACACTGGGAGTGGTCAACAGCGACCAAATTGGAATTCCACAAGTGAAGGATAGGCAGCACCCAACAGGGGTTGAAATGCTTCTCATGTGGACGAATGGGACATCGGGCAGCGGAAAGCAGGGATAGACAATTCCATCAAAGGAACCAGGGAAACTTCCAGTGGCCCAGTCGAGGCCAGTAGACTAGAAAGCCAAAAGAAAGGAAGTAATAGTTAGGCCGAAAGTCCGTGTGATTGGTAATGTAATGTGGTAAGAACGTTGTTTTGGTATGAGCAGGATAGGTAATGCCTTCATCGAGAGACCCTGCAAGGAAGCAGCTAGTGGAAAGCTAGTGCTTTTAGTAGATTCAGGGGCACATACCAGCCTCGTAAAATCTAGTGTTTTACGGAAAGGGCTGGATATTAATCAAATGGATCTAAGAACGCTTCATGGGGCGTTTGGAGGTTGCATCAGGACACTGGGATCGCTCAGAATAGGGTACAGTGAGGTTAAAGGAATGAGCTTTAGAGTGCACGCAGTGGAATTGGATAGGGAAGGTAACCCGCCAGATGGGATAATTGGCAGGGATAATCTTTAGGGCCGCACTATACTGGATGTGCTAGAAAAGCAGTTATCGCTTTATGATTATTATAAGAATGGAATCCTCACTCTTCCATTGAAGTCATGGCAGGAAGGAACCGTGATTAGGGTTAAGAATTGTATGGAGGTAGTGAGAGCAAGGTCAACCAGAGTAGTTACTATGCATGTAAACTCGAAACTAAGGACTCTTGTGTTGCACAAGCAGCAGCTAGCGGAGGGCGTATATATGGGAGAGACCATAACGCACGTTAACAAGGGTAAGGTGTACGCTTGCGTACTAAATACATCAGAAAGGACTACCTGATGGATGAAGATTTTAGGCCTAAGTTCACTAGTTATGATAATTTGAAGGAACCGAATTATAGATCGGTTAATCAGATTAAGCAGGTAGATATAAGGAAAAGAATGGAGAGGGTGCTAGAATCACTGAAGTTAGACCCAAGCATAAATTTAGAAGAGAAGGCATCAATAGAAGCCATTTGTATGTCATTCCATTACATATTTTTGCTGGAAGGAGACCAGTTGACGTATACACCAGAGGTAGAGCATGAAATACCTACTAGAGTGGATCAACCACCAATAAACCAGAAGCAGTACAGATTGCCACAAGCTCACAAAGATGAGGTAAATAGGCAAGTGGAAGGAATGTTAAAGGATAACATAATTTCACCGAGTATCTCGCCTTGGAACTCACCAATATTTTTGGTACTAAAGAGGGGAGGTGCTCAGGGTCAGAAGTAGTGGAGAAAGGTCGTCGATTTTAGGAAATTGAACGACGCCACTATCAAGCAGGTGTTACCGATACCAAGGATAAAAGAGATTTTGTATGATGAGATTGCTTTTTGTATCTCGATGATATTGTAATTTAAGGGAAGAACTTGCAGCAGCATTCGCAACGCTTGTGCAAGGTGCTCCAGAAATTACGAGAACACAATTTGGAATTGAACACGGAGAAAGTCAATTTTTGCGAAGAGAGGTGGTTTATCTAGGCCATCGTTGTTCAGAGGCAGGAGCACTGCCTGACCCGCAGAAGGTGGAATGCGTTAAAAATTTAGCGATTCCGAGAAATAGAAAGGAAGTGCAAGCATTCCTAGAACTAGTGAACTATTATAGAAAGTCCGTGGAAGAACTAGACGGAATTGCTTTGCCGATTAATAAGTTGCTACGAAAAGAAGCAAAGTTCGAATGGACAGAGAGCTGTCAGCAAGCATTCGAGAGGCTAAAGGAAATAATTAGCTCGCCACCGATTCTGGCGTACCCCGACTTTAAGCAAACTTTTTTGTTGACCACTGATTTTTCTTAAAATCATAATTAATAATAAATTACAAAGAATACTTACAGTCTAAGTATTGACCTTTCTGGTGTTCCAGTTACGCACCTGTTGATTGGTGTCAGTTGGTCAAGCCAACTGATCTACTCTACTGTAAAAGTTTCAAAGGTGCATTCTAAACTCCAATGCCCTTCGTCGACTCGACTGCGGATCTGTAACACCCTAAAGGTTTACATAATAATTAATACATAGATTCAGGTCGTTTACAATATTCGCACCCTAAAAATATGTGCTTTCTTAACTCACTTAAATGTGTAGTTTCTGCTAGGAGTTGGTGCTGTGAGTCAACTACGCGCAGGTAGCTTGATTCTTACTCACAACATCCCTCCCCTCTTTCTAAAAGAAGTTAGTGCAACTAACTTCTATTGAATCTCTACAATATTTTTTTTCCCGTACTTGAAACAATCTGTGCATTTTCTTCAACCTATAGTTTTATTTTTTTCTTTTAAATCACCTTATTTGGATTCTATCATTGTTTTTCTTTATTCATTTTTTGTATTCTTTTCTTTTTAATATTTTTTTTGTGTATTCTTTTGTTTTTTTATTATTATCTATTTAATTATTTTTTATTCCCTTTTTTATATTTTGGTCCTTCATTGACTCTTTTCTCACTGGCGTATATACAAACAAAATTACAAACTATACTAGCGATAATTCAATTCTATTTTATACATAAAATCTTACATTATACTGCGACCTCTGCTACCTGCTAGTTCGGTTGACGGCCGTCATTGTCGGAGTGAAGCCCCTCGATGAACTCCGCATAACCCTCCCTTCTTTCTGGACCGGTACGTATGATATTCTAGGCTTGCGATTTGGTTTACCATTAAAACTTCGCTTGTAGTGGCCTTCTTCTTTGATTTATATAGCGTGCCCCAACAGATGTAGGTGGTACTGCCTCTGCTTATAGTATTCAGCTTATAAAATGCATTTGAAATACATGAGAGATTACAATGCTCCTCCGTTATTTACTTCGCAGCAATGCATTTTATGGTGGAAGTGTTTCTCTTGAGCTTTCTCAGAATGGAATTTGACTTCGATTGGTCTCGATGTGTAGACTATCGGTATTTCTCTGAGATACACGTTTAATGACGCAATTTGCGTACTCCGATTAGATACCAGTCTCTGTGTCTTCTTCTGGTAAATCAATTTCATATGCGAATAATATTTCTTATGTTCATCCTCTAGATTGGACATATACTTTAATGAAGCAATTGATTTTCGTAAGCCAAATTTCTTCTGCTTATTATATTTGATGGTGGTTTCAGTCACTCTCCTTAAGTTTTGCCCATCTTCAACTTATTCAAAATCGATTTTGTTAATATTGTTATACACTGGATGGACATTGTAACGTAAGACTGTCCAATGCAAAATATGACTCCGCAAGGAAACTTGTTTATTTTTTCGTTGCTTGTCAAAAAACCCATCCACAACATGTTCAAATACTACGGCCATAGGCTGTTTCGAGATATATTACATCAGTCGCCATTCATTCCCAATCAATCGAATAATAAGTTGGTCCTTTAGTCCGCACCGTCTTCCGATATACGCTGTTCCTGGAACTTCCTGCTTCGATTCACATCATCAGAGCTGAATACTTATAATAATATTCTTAATTTTCTAGTTAACATTTTAGTTTGATAATATTCTATGATTTGGTTTGGTCGAACATTTCATAAGTTAATTTAATAAGTCAATTTCAAAATTATATAATAATTAAATAAATATACTATGTATACTAAATATACTCTTGGGTATAATTTTCTTATTTAGTATAATTTGTGTTTTCTTTGGATTATTACATTTATTTCATTATAAATGTAGATTTAAAATAATTAGTTTCTGTAACTCTAATTATTTTCTAAACTACTTTCGTTTTTAATTTAAACTTTTACACAGATTATAATTTTTCAATTTATAACTTTTCTTAATGCGAGTATATTATGAATATTTAATATGCAATAATCTATACTTATTTTGTGAAATTTGTAAGAACCAAAATTCGTTTAGAATAAAAATATAATTTCTTTTAATTCATTCGTTTCCATCTTTATTTATTTGTTCTTCATATATGGGATTATTGTCTTTGCTCTCGCGGAGTAAACATGTATTTGACGCTCCAGTCAAATTTCATATTTTTCACAATTCACATATTATTAATAACAAAAATTAATATTATAACAAAAATAAGCGAAAAGACGCTGCCACTTGGCTTACAGACTGATTGAGATAATTTATATTAAATTCAAATATTAAATAGTTGGTCTCATTTAAAATAAGTGAAACAGTAATAATAAAAGTGCGCAAAATTAACATTTTACGATCCCCACCGAGGGAGCGCATACCGTCTCAACAAACGGTCGCTCTCTCTGAAGGCATAAAGGAGAAAATACTCAGTAGTACCCAATCATCAGATGTGGATAAATCAAAATCAGTGAATCCCATGAATATAGCCCACCTCTGCTACAAGCAACTGCGACTTCATTAGATCATGCGGCCCGAGCTGGAAGTGCACCTATTAACCAGCCGCAATCAACTACCTTGGTAAGTCCAGCTTGTGCAAACTATGAACCTAGTCAACCCCAGCTTTCTACAAAGTCTGCGTATGAACAGCCACAACAACTAGTAAGCACCTCCAGTGTGGATTTGCCTGACATCCCATCGGACGCGTCCCCAGGTGGCGGATAGGGGGACCCTTGGTAGGCAAATGACATTACTTCTGAACCTATTAGGAGGGGCGGGAGTTATGGCTGTCTGTCTATCACAATGATGGTATAGAGAATGGGTACCATCCGCGGACCAAACTGGCCAGGGAGGAGTCCCGAACCAAAACCACTGTCTAGCGATGGACAACTTTAGATTTATTACTCCAGGTGAAACGCACGCATGTGGAAATCTACCCGCTTCGGCAGCAGGGGCACGGATTCTGGAGGCCCCAACCATCGCTAAAGTCTCTCGCCTTTATCAGCGAGAGCGCATCTTGGAGGAGACGGGGGTTGTTACCGTAATCTCTTCTTCTTCAGAGACGGAGGAACGTATAATAATAATCCTTGGCAAAGTACTCCTTGTGACCGCGACACTCCTTAAAATTTAACATTCCTCGTTGTTATCGTTGAATGTGTTTAACAAGGCTTCTAGTTCCGCTATGCGCTTATGGCAATACTCGCTGTTCTTTCGTATCCTTCCTACAATTCCTGATTTTCCTTTGGATTGCCTCACTCTGCCGCTTTTCCTCTTCCAACAATATTTTTGCTTCTTCTGGTGCTTCCATATGCCGAATTAATCCTTACTTCCAACCCAAGACTCCAAAAAAAAATATAACCAAGTATTACAGTATTTTAATTTTACAACACATTCCCTTAAATAATCCCATATGACTAATTTCGTTCCACATAATTATTACCAAAAAATGTTTACACCCAAAGAAGTATATTACAGCAGAATCATACGCATTTTCATTTCACTAAAATGTTCTGTTGAGCTGTTTCGCTTTTCCGTGCGAAATATTGGTTCAACATTGCTGCGCAAATTGTAGTTTCGGAACTACATAAACTTTGATGAAATAACACGTGATCAGAATCACTTTCTAAGCAATTTTTATTTTGTCCGTCCGTCTGTCCGTCTGCCCGTCTGTGGCCATTTTTTTTCTACACCGTTAGAGCTATCTTAATGAAATTTTGCAAAAGTGTAGCCTGGATGATGAACAGAACCAGATTGCTATATGTGCCGATTTGGACAAAGACCACGCCTACTTCCCATATAAGGAACTTTTTTCACCTTTTTAAAATGACTATAACTTCGGTCTAATTGACGAAATCGTTACATTATTTGGCAGTTATGGAGATGTGGGTCCTACTAAACACTGCGCAAAATACTAACTGCCACGCCCACTATTAACAAATATTCATAACTTAAGATTAGGTAAAGATTTATGGACGAAATTTTACATGAAGAAACATGTGGACATTATAAAGCTATCTGCAACAAATGGGGCTGATCAGAGAAAAAGATCACGCCCACTTTTGATATAGGGAACTATCGGGTCTAAAATTAAAATTAGCCTACCTATGCTCGTATTGATGCCAGCGGAATAAAAATATGCAAAAATATAATTGGGGTCCATAATAGTGTGTGTACAGAATATGGAGATCATAATACAACTGCCACGCCCACAATTAGCCAAAAATCATTACTGTGTTCCTATTAAACATTTAGCAACGAAATTTCACTGGAAAGTTGCGAGTACTAACATTAAATACCACACTAGAAATGGGCGTGTTATTTTCAGAGCCACGCCCACTATTGACATATTTATTATTATAAATTACGACCTATACAATATTTTTGGACGAAATTATACATTAGTACGTATATTTACCCTACAAAGCCATATACAAGATTCGGGGTCGATCATATAATGAATACGCCTGCCTCACATATAATAAACTTTGGGGACCCCACTTCATGGACAATTGCTTCTAGGGATGATATATGAAAACAAATTGTAAGATGTATACACTAGGACTGAACTAGCATGCATTTCAAATATGGGCAGATTATTACTATCGTCCACAATTAACCAAAAATAATTACTAGGTTCCTATTAAAGATTTATCAACGAAATTTCACAGGAATGTTGCGGGTACTAACATTAAACACCACACAAAAAATGAGCGAGTTATTTCTACAGCCACACCCACTATTGACATATTATTATAACTTTCGACCTACACAATATTTTTTGACGAAATTTTATATTAGTACGTATATGGATCCTACAAAGCCATACACAAGAAATGGGGTCGCTATAAACAATTCAAGGTACCGTACCGCAAATTAACGTAGATATGCTCCTACTGATGATTTATGAAAAAAACATCCCAATTGTTGAATTCGCACGCACAAGAAAAGGTAAAGGGTATTTCGAAGTCGGTCTAATCCGACTTCAGACTTCTGTACTCGTTTAATATATTTTAAATTTTTATTAAACTATTAATTATAATTTTTATAATAAAGAAAAAATTATAAAATTAGTAAAATTAAATGTAAAATATATGTTATTATGAAAGTTTTATATAAAGAATTCGGCAAGTTTAATATTCGCCTGTTTAACAAAAACATGTCCTTTTGAATTTTATAAAATGTCTGACCTGCCGATTGATATAAATTATTTAAAGGCCGCAGTATATTAACTGTGCAAAGGTAGCATAATCATTAGTGTTTTAATTAATGGCTGGAATGAATGGTTGGATGAAATATTTACTGTTTCATATAAATTTAATTTTGAATTTTTTTTTTTAATTAAGATGTTAAAATATATTGAAAAGACGAGAAGGCCCTATAAATCTATATGTTTTAAATTATTTTAATTATAAAGATTAATTTTATTAAAATAGTTTAAAATATTTTATTGGGGTGATAATACAATTTAATAAACTTTTATCTTATACATTCATTAATTTATGATTTATGATCTATTATTAATGATTAAAAGTTTAAGTTACTTTAGAGTAATTTTTTTGGAGAGTTCTTATCGATAAAAAATATTGCGACCTTGATATTGGATTACGATATAATTTTAGGTGTAGCCGTTTAAAATTCAAGTCTGTTCGACTTTTAAATTCTTACATGATCTGAGTTCAAACCGGTGTGGGCCAGGTTGGTTTCTATCATTAATTTATTATAATATTTTATAATATATAATTATATTTTTAATTAAGATTATATTTAATATAAATAATTATTTGGCTTCTGCCTTCTAGTGCAATAAATTTAGAATTTATTTAAGAGAATTAAATATCACAAATAATATATGTTTAATTTAGATATTTTATTAATATATTTTGGAAGTTTAATTTTATTTATTTGTGTATTAGCGAGCGTAGCATTTTTTACTCTTTTAGAACGTAAAGTACGAGTATAAGTTTATATTCAAATTCGAAAAGGACCAAATAAAGTTGGATTAGCGGATTTACCTCAACCTTTTTGTGATGCAATCAAATTATTTACGAAAGAACAAATTCATCCTTTATTATCTAATTATATACCTTATTATATTTCTCCTATTTTTTCTTTGTTTTTGTTTTTGTTAATTTGAATATGTATGCCTTTAATTATTAAATTATATTTATATGGGGGTTTATAATGTAATAGGAGCAGGTTGATCATCTAACTCAAATTATGCATTGTTAGGAAGATTGCGAGGTGTTGCTTAGACAATTTCTTATGAAGTAAGTTTAGCTTTAATTTTATTATCTTTTATTTTTTTAATTGTGAAATTTTATATTTTAAAGATTTTATACTTGTCACATTTATATTTGATTTATTTTTATTTTATTTCCTATTTCTTTAATTTGAATAACAATTTGTTTAGCAGAAACAAATCGGACGCCTTTTGATTTTGCATAGGGAGAGTCTGAATTAGTTTCAGGGTTTAACGTAGAATATAGAAGAGGAGGACTTGGTTTAATTTTTTTGGCAGAGTATTCTAGTATTTTATTTATAAGAATATTATTTAGTATTTTTTTTAGGTGCAGATGTTTTTAATTTATTTTTATATTTAAAGTTAGGAGCTATTGGATTTTTATTTATTTGAGTGCGGGAGACTTTACCTCGATTTCGTTATGATAAATTAATATATTTAGCATGAAAATGTTTTTTACACTTTTCATTAAATTATTTAATATTTATTATTGGTTTGAAAATTGTTTTATTTTTTTTAATATTATGAATTAATTTAGTAAAGTTAATAGAAAATTATATTTCTACCTTATATTTTCTAAATATAAACTTATTCAAGCTCATTAACTTTTTACATTAATAATGAGTCTCATCATTTAGTAATGAGGGGATTAATTAAAAAATAAAAAAATAAGTAATAGTTAAAATTTGTCCTGTTAGAATATAGGGAGTTTCTACAGGACGGGCAACAATTCATGTTAATAAAATTACATTAATTAATATTAATCAAAATATAATTTGATTAATAAATAGGATAGAATTTAATTTCCCGGAATTTTTTTAATTTATAAAAAGGCATAATTATTAAAATAGCAATAGCTAAAACTAAAGCAATTACTCCACCAAGTTTATCAGGAATAGCTCGTAAAATAGCATAAGCAAATAAAAAATATCATTCAGGTTTAATATGAATTGGTGTTACTAGAGGATTTGCTGGGGTAAAATTATCTGGATCTCCTAATAAATAAGGATTAGTAAGTGTTATAATTTTTAAGCCTATTAATATAATAATAAACCTTCAAATGAAAAATAAGGATGAAAAGGCATTTTATTATTTTAGAATTTAATATTATTGGGTTATTTGATCGTGTTTGATGTAAAAATAATAAATGAATAATTACTTAATTACTATAGCGAATACAATAAAAGATAAAATAAAGTTAAAGGTAAAAAATCGAGTGAGAGTTGCGTCATCTACTGCAAGTCCTCCTCATACTCATTGTACTAAATCAATTACTAAATATTTTTTTTTTAATTTTTAAAATTTTTCGTCGTCACAGATTTGGTATGTCAGGATTGCACTCACTAAAACATCCCCCTCCCTCGCTGAGAACATCTCCCCACCCTGGAACCCTTATTATACTTCCTTCAAGGTGGAGATGCTCACTTCGTCCCTATTGGACTCTTAACATTATTCCTGCATCGAGTTCCAGCTTTTTCCGTCGGAGCACATTTTCCACATATTTATCTACGTGGTCCCAGTTTTCTTTGCTGCTTAGCATAACCTCCACAATGATATCGGTGCTCTCAGGCCCCCCAATTTTTCCCATTCGATGTAGATACTTGCAGAAGTATCCATGACCAGACAGTAACTGCGTGAGGTCGAAATTGACGGTTCCGGCTGTTCCTCCTATCCAGATCGCTATGTCGGGTATGAGTCTCGCTGTCTATCGTCCGCGACTCTCGGCGGCCCATCGTTCCTGCCAATGGTGCACGGTTTGTTGCTTTATATGCTGCGCGGTTCCTCTGGTATTTTTACCCATCTTGGCTTCTCGTAGGTGTTTGCGTTCGAGGGCCAAGAGATCGATAGGTGTTAATCAGCTAATTAACAGAATTGCTGGCTCTGATACCGCACGGAACGCTGAAGCTACTCGCGGAGCTGCGGTTCGTTGCACGGAGGATAAAACTTTTCTTCGGGCGTGCACTTTCAGCTTTGTCAGTCCACAATTCGCTACCATACAGCAGAGTGGAGTGCGTTGTCATCATAAGAAGTTTCCTCTTGCTGGATGTCGGTCCTTCAATGTTTGCCATTAGTCTGCTGAGAGAAGCCGTTACCCGTGCTGCCTTCGCCGCCGCATTTTGCATTTTCGGTCAGTAGGTGAGCTTAGAGTCAAGCTGAATTTCCAGGTACTTTATCACCTTTTGTGTCCTGATGGTCTCGGAGCAAACTCTCAAGTCAATTTCTATTGGAATGTGCTTTCTCGTGAGTAATAGCAGTGCCGACTCTTCAAACCATGTAAATCGAGCCACCTCGGGGTTCTGATCATGACCTGGTTCAGCTTTCTTTGGGCATCTTCCGAGTCGCGTGCTGTGATGACAGCCGCAATGTCGTCTGCGTATTCGACTAGATGGGTGTCATCTGGCATCTCTATGAGCAAAATTCCGTCGTAGCTTATATTCCAAAGCTCCGCTCAGAGGATGGACCCTTGCGCTCCCCTTGACGTGATAGTTTGGCTTCGGGTGCCGTTGTTGGTCTCGTATATGAACATTTGATCTTTAAGGTTGCTCCGGATTATCTTCTTCAGATAAGCTGTTATCTGAAAACGATTTTCGAGTGCCTCGATCATGTCCACCCACCTAGCGCTGTTGAAAGCGTTTCTGACGTCTAATGCAGCAAGGAATACCACTAGTCTGGAGTAGTGATTTCCTTGCTGTGCCGCTAGCATATTTTCGATGACGTCTTCTACGGCGCCATTTGTGGATTTTCCTGGCCGAAAACTGTATTGTAGAGTGGATAATCCCAAAGCGTTTTCAATGGCTGCTTCAATTCGGGGTTTGAGTAGTCGCTCCAAAAGTTTGCCCGCGGTGTCTAGCATACACATTTTTTGATATGCTGACGTTGATTTGGAGCTTCCTTTTACCTTGCTGATGAGCACTAGCCGCTGTCTTTTCCATACATCTGGAAATATTCTTTCTGTCAGTAATATCGAGAAGTACTTGGGCATGGCTATTTGATACTATTTTTAAGGCTTCTGCTGAAATACTGTCGATACCCGGTGCTTTGTTTCTCAGTAGGGTTATGGTGGCTGCTTTAAGTTCATCTTCCGTGAAAGGAGGTGGGACTTCCTTGACCAGCACTTCCGATTCTTCTCTTAAGGCATGTATAGGAAATAGAGCGTTTGCTATGTTTTCCATAGCATGGTCTTCTAGTTGGGGTACCGATGCTCTTACTCCAAGCTTTTTCATTACGACTTTATATCCCAGTCCCCATGGGTTGGTGTTTATGTCGTTTCGGAGCTCCTCCCATTTTTTCTCCTTGCTAGTGCGAATAGCAGTTTGGAGAGTTTTACTAGCAACTTGGATATCTTCTCTTTCGGCAATCGCGGATCCTACACGCCTGGCCTTAGTGTACTTTCTTCTACACCGCAGACACTTCTACTCTCAGAAGCTAGTATAATATCTGGAATTGTACCCTCGCATCCTGGTCTTCTAAAAGTGGCAGTAGTCCCTATGATCAAGACATGTTCCGCTTACTTTTTCCCTATATTGCTCACTAATTACTATAATGTCTGCTTTATGCTCTATA
The DNA here is from genome assembly GCA_920105625.2 of Clusia tigrina. Taxonomy (NCBI): domain Eukaryota; kingdom Metazoa; phylum Arthropoda; class Insecta; order Diptera; family Clusiidae; genus Clusia; species Clusia tigrina. The sequence continues at coordinate 327,766,958 of OV050030.1, forward strand.
CTTATTTGGTTCAGTATAGCGTCAGCCACTCTGCTTCTGTGCATGTTTCCTTGTAGCACTTTCATTTAGATGTCATTTTTTGGTCATCGCGCATCTACTTGAGCTCGGGATATGGTCTACCGGACTGCAATGAGCATCAATGCAGAGGCAACACTTTGGGTTGTTACTGCACTCTTTTAATTTGTGCCTCGTTATGGTCTGCCGGACTGCAATGAGCAGCAATGCATAGGCAATACTTTGGGGTGTTACTGCACTCTTTTAATTTCTGCCTCGTTTCACCACATCATATGCACAGGCCTTGCCCTTTCCTGTCAGGACCTTTGCACGCATCTTAGGCTCGCATCTGCTCTCAACTATTTGGTGCTGTCATAATTGTTACCATATCCTCACAGGAAGCAGTTCTCATATTTTCGGCAAGTGACTCCATTACGGCTTCGTGTACTTCTTCCTTTGTGGCCAGCAGATCGAGATCTCGTATCTCTATCGTGGCTCTTGGCTTAAGATCAGTCACTTTTTTTCCAGATCGATCGCACCTTGGTGTGTGCATTCTCTGGTTTGACATTGCAGTGGATGCTTTGCAGGACATCCACATATTTGAAACCTTCCGCTGGTTTGATAAGGACGGCTTCGGAGTTTGGTTTTGTCTCCTTTGTCCTATGTCTTCCTTGCATTGTTGGTCGTGACTTATCGCTGTCGCCAACGGAATTCTTTGCGGTTGAAATTTCCTGTCTTTGACTTTGTGTTACCACACGTCTATGTCTTGTGACAGTTTGCCACCCATCGGCCTTACTTTCGCAGAATTTTTTCCCATCTTCTGCTTCTGAGAGTATTGCTCAATAGAAGCTGCTCGTTTGGGTCTAGCCATCGTCGGTGTTGCTGAGGCGCTTGTCAGGGCCTTGTGCCGCGGTTTCCGTGCCGTATCAAGTTTGCACTCGTTCTCTTTTTCCGTCCAGTTTCACCGATAGCTTTCCATTACGTCGAAAAGCTCGTCTAGCTCGGAAACTCCGGTCTTTACATCCATGCTCACATTCTTCTGCTTGATCATGGCTTGTTTCATCTTCGTCAATACTCTCCGGCATTTCGTGAGAACTTCTTCGCCTGCCGTTCTCATCTTTATGATAAATTCCTGTCTGGCTGAGCTGGCGGGACATTTCATCAATAATGGTATGGGATTTCCAGAAGACTCCTGCTGTTGTTGGATCCCTTTTGCACCCAGAGGCGTTTGGTTCTCGGCAGGGATGGTGCGCGATTTGTTACTCGCTCCATCTACATGTGTGTTATTCACTTGAGGTTGTTGCTGATTTGTTACTCCCTCTTCTGGCGATCGCTTAATTTTGCTACTTCTTCTAATGCATCTTCCCCTTTCTGGATCGCTTGGAGTTACTTTCTGGTGTATTTCAGATTGAGGTTGTGTTTGTTGTTTTATTGTTTGCTGAGCTGTATTCATTTTATATGGGTCCCCGCTTGAAGCCGCTATCTCCGGTCTTTGTACAGTCCCTTTAGAAATATCCATGTGGTTGTCTATGCAAGCAGGGAGTTCCACCGAGGGTTGGCACAAGTCTCTATGAGAACTTGTACTCAGAGCCAGGATAAGCTTTCGTCAGGATTGATGCTCAACTGAGCCTGTACCGCCAAATTAATGGTGACGCAACATCGAACGTACTTGAAGACCGGGCACGGTGTTAACGGGACGGAGGCAGCTACAGTATTTGCCCGAAAGCAATTTCCACCCGATATCACTCTGGTTTACTGAGGTAACGAAATACTGCAGCTACCAGCCCAAGGCAGGCAGTTCATATATGTTTTCAAATCGTTATCTTAGGGGCATACCGCGTCAGTTTCCTCGTCTTGTCACAACCGTTTCTCAGAGTTTGCAGACCTTTTCAGTCGCACGCTCCTCGCTTGCCGTTCTTGGTCGGGGACTACTTATTGGTTATTCGCAGCTAACCTACTCTGGTAGGCCGTTCACTATCCGCCACCTGTGACCCCCACGGTAGCCTGAGCTTAGCCCCGAAATCCTAAATATGGAATTGCAGAAAGTAAATTAGTAATAACTGTAGCTCCTCAAAAAGATATTTGGCCTCATGGTAAAACATATCCTATAAAAGCGGTACCTATTAATAAAAATAAAATGATTGTTCCAATTAATCATGTTGAAGTATAAACATATGAACTATAATAAATACCTCGTCCTACATGGAAATATGCACAAATAAAAAAAATGATGCTCCATTGGCGTTTAGGGCTCGTAATAGTCATCCATAGTTAAAGTTTCGACAAATCTCTATTAAAAGCTAAGTCAATATCGGCTGTACAATGTATAGATAAAAATAATCCTCTAAAATTTGAATAATTAGATATAATAGATATAAGTAATGAATGAGTGGAGCGGGTAAGTCAATTAAAGCATTATTTATTATTTTTAATAAGGGATTAGTTGATCGTAAAAGTTTATTCATTAGTTTATTGATCATAAAGGACCATAATAGTAAAGTAAATTAGTAATTTTTACGAATGCAATTAAAGTTACTAATAAATAATTTATTAATAATAAAAAGAAATTAAATTTATTGGATAATTATATAATTTACATAAAGAAATTAAATTTTCTATAAAATAAGTATATTGATTATTAATTGTTCCATAGTTATTGCATTTGATAAAAATATAAATGTAGTTTTTTCTAAAAAAAGGAAATAAAAATCATCATTATTAATATAAATAATGAATAAATAAATATTTGTATTGAAAAAGAAAATATTTCATTAGAAGCTAAAGAAATAACATAAATAAATAGTACAAGTAGTGTGCAGGAATTTTGCCTCGTTGACTCTATTGATTGGTGTTTCATTCCTCCTCGTTCTCCGCATTTCGGCGGTCTATGCGAGGCGGCGGTTAAGACAGCGAAGCATCACCTTCGTAGCTGTGCTGGTTCTTCTTTTCTTGATTTTGACGGGCTGCGAACGCTGGTCTGCCACATTGCGGCAATCATTAACTCTCGACCGCTATTTCCACTTTCAGAAGACCCAGCCGATCTAGAAGTCCTGAAGCCTGCGGATTTTCTGGGCCGTCCTACGCCGAGCCCGACATCACCAAACTTAAGTCCAATCGCTTGGTTAGCTGGCGACGCGTTATGCACTTTCAGCAAATATTTTGGTCACGTTGCCGACAGGTGTATCTGGCGCTTCTCCAGCAGCGTTCCAAGTAGCGTACTCCTCGACCTGGACTCTCCGTAAATGATATTGTCGTGGTGAGACACAAGAACTTGCCTCCTCTGAAATGGCCATTGTCAAGAGTGGTCGAATTGGTTATTGCGACCAATGGGATTGCTCGTGTTGCCATTCTGAAAACAGCCGCTGGACTCATTCGAAGAGACGTTCGCCGATTATGTTGGCTGAGGCCGATGATATTGAAAGGTCGTGTCTTCCAATGGGGGGAGAATCTTGGGTTATGCAGCCGGCGCCTCCGACATAGTCAAAAACTCTCGATACTTTTTGCTACTTTGCCTTCTGCTGCGACCAAGCTATTTTTTTTCCTTTGTCAACTGCAATAGTGTTCTGTTGCTCGTTTTTTGTCTAGCAGCGGCAACTGCGTTTCAGTTCTATTAAATAATTTAACAAATTGCAAAGCCCTGCGCGGTAATTAATTCGTCATAAAACTAAATCATAAAAGCCCTGGGCGGCAAATCATTCGCAAGTGCATCAGTATTTTTTGTTATTAAATCGTTTGCAAACCTTTTCAAAAAAACCCTGCGCGGCAAGTGAATTTAACTGCGTCAGTAAATTTCGCAAATTTGTAACTAAAGGCTCTGTGCGGCAAAATAAAGCAGTTTTTTAACTAAATTACCAATCGTGATAATTATTATATGCTCTAAAAAAAAGCTCGGCAGCTCAACATTTTTTGGTGATCCGAACGTGGTACGGTGAATAAGTCTACGAGCAAACCGTTACACTTGTTACGCGTGTTCTTTGTTCTCTCTGGTTTTTTTTTTACACTAAACTACTTTCGTTTTCGTTTCGTTTGTTCTTGATAAAGTGGTAAATAGAACTGTTCGAGTGTGACCGCTTGCTTTGAAAGCAAAATCATGCCATCGATTTACGAAAATTTTCCGCCTGAAAAGAGGATGCTGCATTTCAACTACCGCATGTACCTCGAGGGACGAGTACTGCATTGACCGATGCAGCCGGAGCGGAACTGTTGCGAACACACTAGATTTGGTAGCTACCGGCACAATGTTGATGTAAGTTTTGCGCTACATTTCCCAACCGGAAGTATTTGATTCCCGCAGTCAGCAACGTTGTTGTCATCAGCGAAGTGCAGGGCCGTTCTATAGGATTGAACAGGAAACAGGATGGCCTTCTTAGAAACTAATCTAGGCTTAGGATACTTAATTAAAATTATTATCTAATAGGACTCTAATATAGGATACTTCCATCAAATCAGTTATAGTTATGTTTGTGGATCGCTTGTTAATAATATATTTCACATAATTGGAATAAAGTTGCGGGGTTTATTATGCCTATCTTTGCAAGGATAAAGGCTGACATTATGGTTTCAGTTTCGGAAATTATTATTCTATTCTTTGCAAGCATTGTTTTAAAAAATTACCTTGTTCAAATATGTATTGTTTTGAATTATTAATAATGATGTTAACCACTCAAATTAAATTATTTATCTGGTCCTGAGTTTTGAATATGTTGCTATTTCGAAGTACGTTGTGATCTTAGATAGTCGAAATCATGCCAAACAATTACGTCATTGTCCAAAATTAGAATTTAGTCTAGTAGTTGCTGTCCGAATGAGAAGCATTATTACCAGCATCCTAAAGATTGATAAGCAAAAGTACAGTAAGTATTACCTTACACCAATAAAAGAAGTTATAAAAATAATTCATAGATGACAAGGTAAGATTTGATAATTTTATTTTCTCCTTATGGACCACCCTACCTTTAATGAGAACCGTGGTACCTATGTCTGCTTCATCGTTTTCTTCAACATATACAGGGACACTTTGTTGTCTAATCTCCTGTCTATTTTTACCAATACACGTTCTCCGACATCAAATACTCTATTCCGTCTGGAAGGGTTATTCCTCTCCAGATGCACCTGTTGACCCTTCACTATTCTATTAGTTATTTCATTCCTCATTTCAGGAGGTGTTGCTTTAATCATATCAATGAGTCTTTTGTTGGTCACAGAATGAATTATTCGATTATATTCGACTGCAGCCAGTAGTATGAGGCCAATCGTATCACTCATTTTCTTTTCTAATTTTAAACATCTAGCTATCTCAGAGATGGTACTATGACGGCGTATTGACAATATCGACACTAAACTTGTTTTTAGCACTGATGATATCGTCTCAGAGTTGAAGGACGCTTCGGAATCGCAATAAATAATCTTTCTGGTTGGAAACATGTTCAGTAATTGGATGATTGGAACTTTGACATCTATAATCTCATGCCAAAGGCTGAGCCACCGTGAATTTTGAAAATTTGTCTAGGCAATTGAGGAAGTTTTGGGAAATAAAATCACAGATAATCTATTTACCGAGCTGCTCTTTGGGCACGATTATGCTCGTCAATAACTATCTCTTTCTGCTCGTCTTTGTTGACGATGTCTGACACCATATTTTTACAGTGCCAAAACTTCGTTGACGGAAAACATTTCACCAATTCATGTTGGATGCTAGTCAATGCCAGTAGCTGGCAATATATTGCATTTACAAAATTCTGATTTACAACCAGCTTTACCTCATCGATAAGAGCTTTCTTATCTATGAAATCGATTACGAGACGAGTTTTTTCGGAGAAGATTGTGAAATTTCGCATTAGAATGGAATCTGCTTCTTCCAAAAAAATTTGGTTTCTGAAACAATTGAGTGCCTTGTCAGTCGATTCGATCGTGTAGGTTAGCGACACTTCGCTAAGTACTGTAGCATCATCTGATTGTGCCTCTTCTTCTAGGGCATGAATGGTTTCCCGTGGTAGTGCATCAGAAACATAGTTTTCTTTACTCGATTTATTGAAAATTTGAGCGTTGTGCTCATCAATGAACGCTTTCCAGCATTTAATCTTAGCATTTGGATTTTGGTCTGAAACCGCAAACGTAAGTGGCTGATGATCTGTGCAAATATTTATATTTTTGACCCCATCAAGTTAATTTCTAATCCTTTAAGGAGCCGAGGCAATGGCAATCAACTCCCGTTCATTGGGGCGAAATACTGCTCGCGACGTTTCAGAGTCCTTGAAACTATAGTAATTGGCCTTCCATCCTGTGACAATATAGCCCCTATACCCAATGATGAAGCATCCGTCATTAGATCGAATGTCTTCTTGAAATCTTTGTAAATTAGCATAACATCCACTCGATACCAGGAGCTCTTTTAGCATATTAAAAGCTGGCGCTAACTTTCGCGTTGTTGCCTTTAAAATATCAATTAAAGGCTTTGCTATTGAAGGGAAGTCTATAATGAAGCATCGAAAATAACTTGTCAGTCACAAAAATGATCTGATATTGAATAGTGTGGGGCTCTTTGTAGTTGTCAATTGCATATATCTTACTGGAGCCTGTTTTTATACCACCCGTGGATACAACGAAACCTAAATATTTGACTTTTTCTTTAAAAAAGTGCCATTTTTCGCGAGGAACTCCCATATTAGCCTCATACAGTCTACTTAAAACCCATTTGATGCCCTCGATATGTTTTTCCTCATTTTCTTCATTTCTCTATTTGTTTTCTAAACTCGTACTTCCCGTTGCCTACTGAAAAAGCAGGTTTTTCCCTATCCCGCCCCGCGAGTGTTATTTGGTGAAAACCTAGCTTTTCCTAAGTTTGATAAGATGAATGTTACATTTGGGATAGAATATTTGTCATCGGTGGTTTTCTGGTTTAGCTTTCTAAAATCTATGACAAGGCGTTATTTTATGTTTCCATGTTCGCTGTTCCTTTCTTACCAACAACCCAGACAGGATTGTTGCAAGGTGATATGTCATTTGGCCTTATTATGTCATTTTTTTATAAATCCTGAATTTCGGTATTAATGAAGTCTGCTACACCCATATGGGAAGGGTATACTTTTGAGTATACTGGGCCACCACTTTCCGTGCGGATAGTTGCGACAGTATTTGTATTGTAGGGGAGTGACTCATTGGGATCTGAAAAGAACTCTATTGAGCTTTTTATAATTTGTTGAAGTTGTCTGCGGTATGAAATTCATATTACCACACTTTTAGAATTTTATTCCCTCTGAACCTGTATTTGCCACAATTTTTTTGTTTTAAACTGCGTTGTAGCATTTGTCCGCGTTAGCAGATCAAGGCCTATTATCCCGTCAAACGTTGAAAGAGGGTAGTATAAAAAGGTACTGTTTGAGTCAAACTAGTTGATGCACTTTCCTTTAATTTTATTAAAGCCATGAATGGACTTTACTAGAAAGGGAGTTTCGACTGGAGTTATGAGCTTAAGCACTTTTAGAGGCTTGATATAATTTTTTGAAGCCCTGTATCGAGCAGTAATTTTACTTTCCTCCGAGCGGTCCATTATTTGGTCTTTTCGCTACCAGCCCATACTGTACTGAACCTCGGGATTGAAGATTATTGTTAAATTGATGTTGCGTGGGCTGCTTATACCGTAGCGAAAGATCAACATCCATCGGTTGTACCGGTTCCAACTTTTCAGAGTACTAGGGAGAGATTATTAAGGCCCTGTGGTTTACTAAAATGGGGAATTTTCATATAATGGGTATCGCTCCCTTGATATACTTCCTGAGCAAGAGCTAGAGCAAAATATAGATCACTTGGCAGTGATCGCATCACATAATAGCTTTTTGGTTCCTGATATGAATACCCGCAATTCGTCCATTGTATACATTTGATGGATGCAACTATGGCTTGGTCGTAGGTTATTACTGTTTTGCTAGTAAGAAGGGTCAGTCCGTACTGGATTTGCCTGACATCCCATCGGACGCGTCCCCAGGTGGTGGATAGGGGGACCCTTGGTAGGCAAATTACATTGCTTCTGAACCTCTTAGGAGGGGTGGGAGTTATGGCTTTCTGTCTATCACAATGATGGTATAGAGAATGGGTACCATCCGCGGACCAAACTGGCTAGGGAGGAGTCCCGAACAAAAACCACTGTCTGGCGATGGACAACATTAGGTTTATTACTCCAGGTGCAACCCACGCATGTGGAAATCCACCCTCTTCGGCTGCAGGGGCACGGATTATGGAGGCCCCAACCATCGCTAAAGTCTCTCGCCTTTATCAGCGAGAGCGCATCCTGAAGGAGACGGGGATTGTTACCGCAATCTCTTCTTCTTCAGAGACGGAGGAACGTACCCTGGATCCAGAGGGCTTGCGTCGGCAAGTCACCACAGTGGCGGAACGACCGACCAGTGGTACTAGGGCAACGCGAACTCAAGCGAGGAGACAGAGAAAGAAGCGGCTTGATAGGCTCGTGCAGGAGAAATCCTCACGTGGCTCTGCCGGCCCTTCTGTGTCGACTCCCTCCAAAAGGCCCAGGTCGGCGGAAGTGACACCCACGGAAGCCACCGAGCCTGTGGAGGGATTGACCGCTCGGAAAGCTCGCTCGCGAGGTAAGCGGCGGAAGATTGTTGCTGAAAACAACATTCCCACCTGCCCTGCAGCTGTTACTGCTGGTGGCGCCACGACCCCAAAGGGTACGAGCGAAACCTCGGTGGCGACTAATGTGGCGGGGAAGAATGTTGCCAATAAGCTGCAGCTTGCCCAGCCCCTCGTATCCAGCAAAACCATCTGCCCGGCGAAATCTCTGCCAGTGGCGGGTGGTGAGCTGGACTTTCGCCCAAGCACTTCCAAAGGTGCAGCCAAGCCATCGTACAGCGAGAAGGCTACCGGCCCGCAACCAATGGCAGTGGTTGGGAAGCTGGGGCCTGACCATCGGCTGACTGATGCAGAGTTAAAACACTGCAAAGGTCATCTGATGCGTCGCGTCATTGCCTCCGGTCCTGAAGCTAATGCGAAGGGCTATGAGACAAAGGACGGCACTCTACAGGTGTCGTGCGCGTTTCAGGCCAACTTTGATTGGCTCAGGGGTGTAGTCAATGACATGCCCCCCATGGGGACCACTCGCTTCGCGGTTTATAGCGAAGCAGGTATGTCCCTCAGGAAGGCCATCTGCTGAATTCCGAATCCCGATCTGACGACCACAGATGTCCCATCCTGTCTGCGTGCTCAGAACCCTGGCATCAACACAAGGCTTTGGAGAGTTCTTTCGCACACCAGGGGTAGGAACTGGGATGGTAAAGAAGGTGCTAGTCTTGTGGTGCGAGTGGATGAGGCCACTGTTGATGTCATGGTTAATCGGTACCGGAGCCGTCTGAGTCTCTTCTTTGGGACTCTAACCTTTCATGTCTTTCCCAGATGAGTGGCTCGGACGATTCTCGTAGCTATCGCCCTTTGACGGTAACGCAGATCAACTTGCAGCATTCTGAAGCCGCTACTGTACTCCTAAGTAGACGACTCACCCAGCTGCACACATCACCTCACATAACAACAGTACAAGAGCCCTGGGTCTTTAGGGGTCGCCTCTGTGGCCTTGGCTTGTTGAAAGGGGCCACGATATTATATGACAGAAACTCGATTAGACCAAGAGCCGGTCTTATAATATCATCCCATCTCGCAGCGACCTGCCTTGACGCATTCTGTTGTCAGGATCTGGTTGCGGCAGAGATTAGTTTTAAGAGAATGCACGGATGGTCGAGGTTTGTGATTGCATCTGCTTACTTTCCTTACGATGCTTTGGAGGCGCCACCACTGGGAATGTCGCTACTCTCGTAGGGTTCTGTGAGCGGCGCAATCTTGGTATCGTTCTTTGTTATGATGCTAATGCCCAGCATACGATTTGGGGCAGCAGCAAGTGCAATGAGCGGGGCTCTCGACTTTTCGAGTATATTGTCTCCTCCAGCCGGAACATCCACAATGTAGGCAGGCAGCCTACTTTTGTGACTATGAGAAGGCAGGAGGTAATTGACGTCACCCTGTCAAATCCAAGACTGGGGTGGTCGATCAACAACTGGAGGGTCCTCGTCGAAGACTCGTGCTCGGACCACAGATACATTGAGTTTCAGTGTGGCGAGCAGGCGAAGATGCCATTGCCCACCAGAAACCCAAGAAAAACAGGCTGGCCAAAGTTCAGGGAGGCACTGCGTAGCAATCACGTGACGCCACTGAAACTTCGCAAGGAGCAAAACATTGAGGCGGCTGTTGAACATCTCAACACAGCTCTAACAAACAGCTTCGAGCTAGGCTGTCCAACTAGAGCTCCTCTTAGCCGGACTCCTGTACCATGGTGGAATCGAGAGCTTCAGGTGCTGAGGCGTGAGTCTAGAAAACTCCTCAACCGGGCCCTCAAGACGAATCTTGATGAGGACTGGGAACGATATCGACGTGTTCAAAGCACTACAAGAAACTAATTCGGGACTCGAAAAGGACTTCTTTTAGAGACTTCTGCAGTGATATCGAATCCCTGAGTGACACGGCAAAACTGGTGAAAGTCCTGAAAAAGTACCAAACCGCTAAGCTGGGGTCGCTCAGGAAACCTGATGGCTCCTATACGGAGAGGCAAAGTGAGACACTCAGCTTGCTATTGGAGTCACACTTTCCAGGAAATCAGGTAAGCATAGCCCGTCAACAACCACCTTTGGTCGGAACTGTTGTCAGGGCAGCTGCACCCTCTCGACATGATTGGTATGTCGCCAGAACTGTGGCGAATGAGGCTGCTATTAGATTTGCTATCAAATCCTTTGACAGCTTCAAGTCGCCCGGACTGGATGGCATATATACGATTGTGTTGAAGGAAGGCATTGAGTTTGTGGTGGCAGCACTGAAGAAGATCTCGCACTGGCCTATGTACCACGCTCTTGGAGGATGGTGAGGGTTGCTTTCATTCCTAAGGTTGGAAGAGACGACTACACCAATCCCAAGAGCTTCAAACCTATTAGTATGACCTCGTTCATGCTAAAAAGTTTAGAACGGCTGGTGGAGCTTCGCATGCGTAGGGAGTCTCTGAAGACGCATCCACTCTTTCCATTTCAGCATGCCTATCAAAGCGGAAAATCCTGCGAGACGGCTCTGCAAAACCTTGTTGGAAGGATAGAGCGAGCCATCGACAGGAAAGAATACGCAATAGGAATCTTTGTGGACATAGAGGATGCGTTTGACAATGCTACTTTCGACAGTATGTGCGGCTTTGCTAGGCAGCATGGCGTAGACCGGGTCCTAGTAAATTGGATACGTTCAATGCTGACCCAGAGAATTATAACGGTGCGGGCGCAGGAAGATTTGCTGGTGTCGTCTGGGGTTAATAGAGGCTGTCCCCAAGGTTGTGTACTGTCTCCATTGCTCTGGTGCATGGTAATCGATCCCCTGCTTAACGCCATTAATGACTCGGGTGTATACGCGCAGGCATATGCGGATGATGTTGGCTGTCTTGTGACAGGTCCATCCCTTATGATTGTCTGCAGAAGAGTGCAGAGAACTTTGAATATGATTGACACTTGGTGCAGTGCGAATGGGCTATCGGCTAATCCTGTCAAGACTGGTATTGTCCTCTTTGCCAGAAGGAGAAAGCTTGATAGACTTATTCTGCCTACACTAAAAGGAGTCACTATCCAGCTATCCAAGGAAATCAAATATCTTGGAGTCATCTTTGATAACAAACTTCTTTGGAAATCACATGTCGAACTGAAGACATTCAAAGCACTGTCAGTTTTCTGGCAATGTAAGGGAGTTTTTGGTAAGACATGGGGTCTTTCCCCTAGCAAGGTCCTATGGATCTATACAGCTATGGTAAGACCTATTATCACCTATGCATCGATGGTTTGGATGAGCAGACTCTCTCTTGTAGGGGTCAAAAAAGCTCTATCAAAACTACAACGTGCTGTGGCCATATGTTGTACCGGAGCATTTCCGACTACTCCAGGCCCGGCACTTGATGCTTTGGTGAATCTCCCGCCACTAGATGTCTTCATCCGCGGAGAGGCCGTTAAGGCCATCTGCAGAGTGAAACATAGTGGCCACTGGTATGGGGTGTGCTCGATGTTGGACGACGGCGCAGGCACTGACATCGATTCTGCAATCCTGTCTATGCCCCCGGACTCCATGTCGTCAACCGTCATACTAGAAAAGCGGTACAATGTGTTGCTGCCAGAGGCTCGTTCATGGTTAGACCCCGAGAACGAGCCCGGCAAACACTGCTGCCGTATATTCACTGATGGCTCCAGGACTGAAGAAGGTTCAGGTTCTGGTGTCTTCATGGAATCTTGTGGGACCCGTCGGTTCTTTGCCCTTGGTCTGCATGCGTCTGTGTTTCAGGCGGAGGTGTATGCGATACTTGAGGCGATGGACTTTGTTGTGGAAAACAGGTGGAGAGGCAAATCTGTTTGTGTCTGCAGTGACAGCCAAGCTGCGCTCATTGCCTTGGATAGTCCGACCACCACTTCCACGATAGTCAGGTCCTGCAAATCGAGGCTAAATTGTGTTGGAAAACATAATAGTCTGACGCTGACTTGGGTCCCGGGACACGCTGACATTGCGGGTAACGAGACCTCTGACTCCTTGGCCAGGATGGGCTCCGAGGCTGTTTTTATTGGCCCTGAGCCTGTTCTGCCACTCCCTTCCGCTGCCATCAAAGCCACTGCAAACAAGTGGGTTGTTTCGATCCACGAGCGAGCATGGCGGGCTGAGAGAGGCTGCGGATGGACGAAAATTATGCTACCTGCTATCTCTGACCGATGGTCACGGTTCCTTCTATCTTTAGGTAGGAGGGACTGCAGGCTGTTGGTTGGCTTGATGACAGGGCACTTTCTATGGGCTAGGCACATGGAAAGGATTGGCATATCAGACAGTGCGCTGTGCCCAGCCTGTGGAGAAGAAGACGAGACGGCGGACCATTTTCTTTGCGTCTGCCCTGCCTTTACTCGAATCAGGTTTGGGATTTTTGGCACTGATCTGCTGAGGAGTAACCAACTTGGCTGCTTGGCACCACAGGATCTACTTCTACTTCTTCGGAGGTCGGGTAGATTTAAAACCGAGTAAAAGGGAACCTTAAGTGCAGTACAATGGATATATACTCTGTCTGAGTGCTGCGCTTACTAGACAAAAAAAAAAAAAAAAAAAAAAAAGAAGGGTCAGTTTCTTTCGACCTCGTCAAAATATTGTAAGTGTGTACTATTCCCTTGATGCAGGGTAGACAGCTCCTGTTCTATCAGGTTAAATTTGTCGTTTATCTGAGTACGTAAAATCAAGAAGATTGATTATGTCCTTGAAGTTCAATACATTACTAAAGGATGCCATAACCATGTCGGCGGGGCACTTTGCCTTATTTCTAATAATGGCAACAGCTTGGTAATGTCCAGAGGTTCGTGACACCGTCACTCCCTGGTATAATTTCTATTTCTCTATATATTTCTAAATCGGAGGTAGTGACCTTAATGTCATTTTTACTAATGTTTGTTAGTCTTTGTTCGAAGTTTTCTCTCTGTACTGCGAGAGCGGCACTAACAGCACTTGCCACAAGTGCTCTTAATTGATTGATTCTATGGCCATTTTTTGTTTTTGATTTGTTACACTGACCAACAATTTTCCTTACAGCTTCTACTATTGCATTTCCTTTTCTCAACTTCTATCCTATTTAAACTTACGAAAAGCTGATTTAAATCCGGTTCGCGATCATTCAGAAGTAATGTTTGCAACAAAATTGATACTTGCAAATTAAAATTGTACAGAAATTTGTGAGCACAACATTTATTTATTTCTATTAAACCAATAGCTCGTATAACCCGTGCAAAGATTTACGGTTTCAAATTTAAAATGCAGAAAGATAGAACAGAAAAAAAATGTTGTGCACAAAATTTATATAATTATATTTGGAATAATTATGTATTCAATTGAAAGCATAATGCAGTATATTCAAAATATAAGTACAATAAAAGAAAACAAGTTAATGCAGCAGGAGATGCAGTTGTTGATTCTCTTTGTAAGCGTTTGATGTGTCGCCCCAATTCTTCTGTCATGGCGTCAAATTAAAGAGAACTTCCAGTTGTGTGTTTATTAAGAGACGAGGATTCTCGTATCGACCAACTAGGTTACTCCAGGCTTGATTAAAGCCCTCTGGATCAGTGGAGACATCTGGACAATTTCCTTAGCTTTTCCTGTCGGAGGTGATACAGCTTTTCCACGGGAGTAACCTGGGCTTTGGTTATGTACAAGGCAGTGAATATGTCACGAAATAAAGGCCAGGTTACTTGATCCACTGTAAAAATGTCTGTATCACATGGGGGCAAGTTGAAGTTGTGCAAATTTGTTGCTTCTTCGGTGGGAGGGGGAGTGGGTATTGGGTTTCAGCCCTTGGGCCCTATTCCCACATCTGCACCCCGCATGGGATATACTTCCGATAGCATTAGAAGTACTTATCCTGTAGTGGTTTCAATTCGTCCTTGTCGTCTATCTGTTAAACCGTTTAGCATGCCGATGGCGGCAGAGACGCTATCTGGATATATATAAATTTATATACGTACATTATATATTATACTCGTATTGGGTGCCTAAGAAACCATACAATCGACTGTCGGTGCAGATATGCAAATCAGACAAAGAGGAGAAGAAAAAAATCTAACTGCCACTCAAATCTCAATATATCGCGTTATGCTGTTAATTGCAGAGCCTGTTACACTAGTCGCAGGCAGCGTTGCTCACAATCGTAGACTGCCGACACTCACCGAACAGTAATATAACGGAGATGCAGGCCGAACTATTCCTTACATTTTGGGGGGGGAGCCGCAAAAATACTATGTAAATCTATATATTAAAAGGCTAAAAAAAATAAACAATAAATTCCGTGGTTTCGCGCTTTGTGGACTGTATAATAGCAAAAAGAGGAAAATAGGGCGGAACTTAACGAGGTATCTGGCTCAAAGGACCAATGCATGTTTGTATTTAATTGAAAAGACAAAATTTTATATCACTTATAAAAATACACAATGTTTATTTGTATTTAATTGAAGAAAAGGATATATGTGACAATGTTTTATTTGTTTTTAATTAAAAAGACAAAATTGTATATCACTTAAAAAAGACATATTGTTTATTTGTATTCAATTGAAGAAAAATATATATGTGTCTCCCTCTCTGCTCTAGTGTGGTGACGGAGAAAACACACATGAGGGTTTATGGTGGGTGCCTAAATAGAGTTGAGAACTCAGGTTAGTGGCACTCATTGACCCGGAGGGTAGCGCTACGAGTTTAACAATCGGTCGTTTTAGGACGCCACGAGCTGTGCGAACATATGCGACGCGTACGTTCCCATTAAGTCCAGGGTACGTCTTGCAGACGCGTCCTAGCCGCCATTCCCGGCCTTGTCGCCTTCGAGGAGGCTGGGTTGTGTTCCTTTCCACCGGGTGCGCCGTTGGCACTCCTGAAGGTACTCGCTTTTCCATCGGGTACAAAATTTTTGAGATATCTCCTTTAGTCTGCGCCACCTATTAGTAAAGGAAACCGGGTCATCATGACATTCTGCTTCTACGGCGACGAGTAGGGGGATCCGATCAGAAAATGCCCGGGGGTGAATGGCTGCAGATCGGTGGGGTCAACGTTCGAAGTTTTATATAAAGTTACCTGTGACCACCTGTTGCAGTTAAGGACGACGAGCCTGACACAAGCAATGCCAC
The DNA here is from genome assembly GCA_920105625.2 of Clusia tigrina. NCBI lineage: Eukaryota > Metazoa > Arthropoda > Insecta > Diptera > Clusiidae > Clusia > Clusia tigrina. The sequence continues at coordinate 327,782,665 of OV050030.1, forward strand.
TTGCTGCTCTAGTGCTGCGAAACCTAGAGCCAAGAGGTTCTACAAATAGAGACGGTCTGCTCTCCCGACGGTGGAACGCTTGTCGTGGATTCCAGAGAAAGAGAGGACGGTGGAGCAGAAGGCTTCCCTCGGGTATGCGACGAAAGTCGTGACGGAGTCTCCAGCTTCCTCACAGCAGGCTTCTAAACGTAAACTGTCCATAGAGGAGACCACCCACCCGCACCTAAAATTCAAATATCGCTGTACTGTCATCATGAAGTCCTTCAGCGAAGTGCTGAAAAGACATTAGGTCATGGCGGTCATTGATCGTAATGACCCGTTTAATTGCATTAACAGTTGATGTACAAACCTCATTGGGAGATTATTTAAAATTCAAACTTTCAATGCATAACAGCTTCTTTTGCTTACAATTAGGCTTGTGTTAAGCAAACTTTGCCAGCATACCGATAAATCTTGCATTGTTGACAAGAACTCCAATCATTTACTATAGCAGCGAAGGCATTGCACTGGGTGAAATATAATATCAAGTGCAATGCTCTGGATAACTCAAGCCAAGGCCAGCTTGCAAATTTGTCAATAATGCACTTTTCATGGTCATGCTAATATCGTATATATGTAATGTATATATGTATATATAGAAAAAATGAATAAAGACCCACAATTGGTCAGTCGATCAATAAGAGGTTCAATGTGAGTGTTTTCATTTTAGCTAAGCATTAATTGATTCTCCGACACCAAGGGTTAATGCGCCTGTTGTCAATCCCACCATCAACTCGGTACAAGCACCGCTGTTGACATTATGTCTAACTATAACGAGACCAAGGTTTACGTGCCATTTTATCATAAACTCGGTACAAGAACGGTTGTTGAATTTAGTTTAACATCCCGGATGGCAGTATCTCTCCTGAGTGCTGGAAAAAGGTAGAAGTCAGTCTTTTAAAGCTCTACCTCCAGCTTATGAAGGAATTCCCAGGTGGTTTTCCCTCTTTCCCTCAGAAAGAACTATAGGAGACTTCAACAAACGCAAAGAAGTCTAGAGATAGACTGGACTTTATACATGGCAGCACTCAAAACCTTCAAAAGTAAGCTTAGCAAGGCACAAAGAGAATCGTGGAGAAACTTTTGCAGTGACGTAGAAGATATCTCTGAGACGTCCAGGTTGAGGAAGATCCTATCAACTGCTCCAGTGGTACCTGGTTACATGAGTAGGGAGGATGGATCTTGGACTTCAAATAGTAAGATTATTTTATAGACTCATTTTCCTGGTTGCTCGCGCACCAGTCCACGCAGAACGAAGCCCAGAGCGAATGTAGTAGAAGTCAACTCAGACATAATCACGAAGCCAAAATTGGAATGGGCCATCCATAGCTTTAAACCATATAAAGCCTCTAGCTCAGATGGTGTAGCTCCAAGCCGTCAGAGAACCTTATAATAGAGTAGCTGCTCAAGATCTACAAAAGTTGTCTTGAATTAACATATATTCCAGACTCATGGAAGCATGTAAGGGTAATTTTAAACCCAATGCCGGCAAAAGCTCGCACTCAGCCCCAGGGGACCTAAGGTCCATTAGTCTGTCCTCCTTCTGTCTGAAAATCCTGGAAAGGTTGTTAGACAATCATCTTAGGCTCACTATAGACATACAGAAGCTGTCAGCCTATCAGCATGCCTACTTCAAGGGTAAATCGGTTGAGACCACTTTACACTCCTTAGTCTCTAGTATCCCTGCATAACAAGTAGTTCTCCCTAGTGGCTTTCCTGGACATTGAGGGAGCTTTTAACCACATCAAATCAGACGCAATAATCGGTACGATACGAAACTTGAAGGTGAAGTAGTGGCAAGTGGATTGAAAATATGCTTAGTAGCAGGATCATCAATTTACATCTGGGGACGGCGTCGGCGAAAAAGTCCGTGTACAGAGGCACACCTCAAGATGGAGTTCTTTCACCTCTACTCTGGAATCTCGCGGTAAATGAGCTGCTTGTTCGACTGGAGAGCGAAGGGTGCCCTAAGTAAGTCCATATATAACAGGGTGGTAACAACGGTGCAAAGAACGGCAGAGGTGTTCATAAGTAGTGCAATTGAACGACTCTAACGGCAGCATTGGACGTTATGCTCGCTCTGCTGCCTGTTAGGCTTTTTGGCAAAAAAGTGGCTGCAAACTCAGCTATAAAGGTAGAAGCCACGCATCAATGGGTTGCCAAGAACGTATGTCATGCATCTACTTTAAGACATAAAGAGGGTATTCCTGACTCTTTCGATTACATCACACCAATTTAAGCCTTCAATAGTATGTGCAGGATCTCCATTTCCTCCGGGGACGAATGGAAGGATGGCATCCCCCCTCATGTTGAAGGGGTTCACATCTATACAGATGGATCCAAACTACAGAGTAGGGTGGCAGGTGGTGTATTCTCAGAAGATTTAGAGATTAACATGTCCTTTAGGATGCCCGACCACTTCAGTGTGTCTCAGGCTGAAGTCATGGCTATAGAGGCAGCACTGTTTTGGCTAAAGAAAAAGAAGAAAGTATCTGGACAGGATATTTGCATTCTATCCGATACCCAAGCATCTTTGCGCTCCTTGGATTCGCCTATTATCACCTCAAAAGCCGTCAAGAGCTGCCGCATATCTTTAGACGAGATAGCTAAGTAGACCCGTCGGCATCTGCTCTGAGTTCCCGGTCACAGAGACATTCCAAGGAACTGTAAGGCGGATGAACCTGCTCGTTAGGGTACTACCATACTGATTGAACCAGACAGGTCGTATGTAAGCTCTTAGTAAATACAATATCCTTAGGCACAGCGAGCAGGCGCTGGTCTGAATTTTCAGGATGTAGACAAACCTGGCCAAATATAAATTCAAGGACCTATTGGTTCTAAACAGACAAAGTACAGGTTCCGTGATTAGTGTCCTAACGAGATACTAGACTCTAGGTGCTCACGGGTGTAGTCCCGGGATTGTCTCTAACGACTTCTGCAGGAGTTGCATGGACGATGAGGAGAAGGGTCCGTTGCACACCTGTTATGCACGTGTCCAGCGCTGTCCAGAAGGAGGCATACTATCTTAGGCGACTACTTTCTAGACTCTTTGGGAGATATCTCAAATAAAAATGAGGAATATTCGAAGCTCGTTTCGTAAACTTTGATCGTTACCGATGAAGTTCCGACCGTTGTCTGAATAGATTTTCGCTAAGCAAACCCCTCCGAACTGTGAAACGTGCGAATGCGGCTAAGTCAGACGGGGTTGATAAGCCTCCAGGTGAGTAGCTTTGGTCGTAAAACCGACGAAAATGCATGTGTAGCACTTGGTGTATCGCATCGTTTGACTGGTGCCTAGCTTGAGGTCAAACGGGTAGGCGAAATGGATGCCTGTTGTTGTAAAAGCGCGTGAATATGCTGTCAGGTCCATGGGGAGTGCGGCGATTATTTGGGTCGCCTGTCTTTTTTTGTCCAATACACATACCTTGCACTAGTGTATGGTCGTCATGATGAGGTTTTTGGTTTTGAGGATCCAATACTGAAGTCTTGTGAGTCTGAGCATCAGTTGGTTGCCCCCGTGAAGTGACATTTGATGGATGAAACTTATTAATAAACGAGCGAACTATCAATTGTAGGGAACGATGATGGGATGTCTCCCATCGAAGGGTAGTTGTGTACCATGTTACAACCGGCGTCCTACTCGAAACAATTCATCGGAATGTAGAAAGAGGTTCACTGATTGGATAGTGCTGTTGGATGCAATTGGCTGGATTTTCTTAAGTGCGCTATACTCCGACAGATAATGAACTTCGGTCTTCGTATAGAGTGACATAGGCGAAATGGGATCGGACCCACTTGCATTCGTTACTTGACGTTGAGCGTGCTACCATGAAGAGTGTGCCTGACGTAGCCAGGATGGTCCCGTCCACCAGAAAGTGTTGCGTGACAGTGATTCCGCTGATCTTCCGCTGCTGCCTAATTTTGCTGGGTTGTCGCGGGACTCCACGTGATGCCAGTTTTGGATTCCGACGAGCTCACTGATTTTGGCGACTCGATTACCGGCAAAGGTGTTCCATGAACTCGGAGGATTTTGCAGCCACTCTAGCACAATCGTGGAGTCGGTCCAGCAATGTAACTGCTGACACGAAACATTTAATTGTTGAAGCAGGGGTTGCACAACGCCTGCTAACAGTGTGGCTCCGCAGAGTTCCAACCGGGGTAGAGACACAGTTTGAACTGGTGCTACTCGTTATTTGGCTATATGTAGGTTAGATGAGAAGGAAGGGCAGCGTCGGGTACGGACTTATACCGCTGTTGCGTAAGCTAATTGGGATTCGTCACAAAGTGCAAGTAGTTCCATTACATTGTCTGGGGTCGTGCGGATCCACCGCGGGATACGCATTGAGGATAGGCGGTGATATTGTTCCAGAAATAGTTTATATTTGGTGAGTCTTGTTGGAGTGATATTATCATCCCAATGGACCATATGTAGCCATATTTGTTGTATAACAATTTTGGACATGACCATAACTGGGGCCAGCCATCCCGCTGGATCGAATAATTGGGCAATGGAGGATATAACTGTGCGTTTGGCGTAAGACGTGGCTATGATTGGTGTTTCAAGGTGAAACAAGGTGAAATTCTTCGAATTTCAAAAACTGTTCATGGAGTAGATACTCTGTTGGGAGGTCATAGAGGAGGGATGCCCGCTGAGTAGAGGGCTGCGATTAGCTCATCACGTGTTATTCGAGCGGTTGGGATATCGTAGTACTTTTGATGCTAGTGGCCATTGGAATAGTACTTCATCAGCAATTTTGCAAGGTGCGGATGGCCAAGTAGGGAACACAGTTTTCGCCAAACGTAACAGTTTGTAAATCGTCATTGTACACAGGTTTTGAGGGGCAGGGGCGGAATAGGATTCACTGAAATCGGTTTTGGGAGGGGTCAATCAAAATTTGGCGATATATTTGTTGTATATCGCCGTTGAATTCATATCGAAAGGTCCGCCATTTGATGATCAACTGGGTTAAGTCTGCTTGGCACACCGGGCCGGTATGTAATAAGTTATTGAGGCTCATTTCATTAGTGGAGGGTTTTGAAGATTACTCGTAACTCGGTGGTGGTACTTTCTGGTTTAAGGACTACATGATGGGATAGGTAATAAGGGTTAGTATAAGCGTCTCCCTTTGGGATTTGCACCATATGATGGAGGTCTTGGTATTCTTGAAGTACGGTATCATACCGGGCCTTTTTGGGTTGCATTCTTGTTAGGTCTTGCTTTATTTCGAAGGAGTTGACTGAATACTATATGTCGGGATGGGCATAGGGCAGACTCGGGTTCGATGTTCTGTTTGAAGGAAAAGGAGACGATAATGCCGTCCTGAGCTCGGAGAGCGGTTTTGACGTAATAATTTTCACAATATTGATCCGCTGGTGTCGTAAAATTACTATTCGGGGGCTCTTCTATTTTCCAAAAACTGGTCATTTGTTGCTCTGTGAACTCGTGTTGTCTATAAGAGACGTTTGTTGTGAAGGAGGCGACCGGTTAAGTTGGTATTATCCCCGTGAGGATCAATCCGAAGACTGTTTCGTGTGCCAGAAGTGACCCAGTCAGCCTCCGGCGGAAGCCACTGGGTGACTGGGATATATATATATATATATATATATATATATATATATATATATATATATATATATATATATATATATATATATATATATATATATATATATATATATATATATATTTATATATTATACTAGGACATCGATTCGTCGAGGGTACGGGGGATTTGAGTTAGCTAACTGTAGGTCTTGATGGTGCGAACAGTTGGATGGGTCGAGCTGTAGGGTTGGAGGATTTATGGGGGATGCCAGCACGAAATTGCAAGACTTTGATGCCTTAGCCGATACTACATTTGTTAATCTTGAGATTTCAACGTTTGCTAATTTCACTGGCAAGTGTAGTTGTCATTGTATTCGTTCTGAGATGAAGTTCCCTCGGATCCGGAGTCAATTCGTTCTCACGCCTGCCGAAAGTCTTTAGACGAGATAGATATGTAGACATGTCTCCATCTGCTCTGAGTTCCTGATCACAGAGATATATGGTAAGCAATCCTAGAATACCTGATGAAATTTTCCTTCTTTTGTATGAAGGTTCCGTACTGGTTTCATTTGCAGGATCTGCCACATTTTTACTGATTCGTCCATATTGCTGCACTCTAGCCCTGGTCTCAGGTTGTAACCAGTTTTTATTTATTGGTTTGAATCTTGGTCTTCGCCTGACAGATCGGCCTGTTGTACATAAGGAAAGTACCTGCTGCTTTGGCTGAGATTGCTTCACTTCACTTGGGTCAGTTTCAGAAGATTTATCGAGAGGAGTTATAGGTTGACAATCTGGTGGTAAAGGGTCGATGTATGGACCGGGAGGTGTTTCCTAATCCGACCTTGAGGTCCACAGTTCGTACCAACCCGTCATTTCCTTTGTGAACCTTCACTACTCTTCCTAGTCGCCATTGACGTGGAGGTAAGTTATCATCCTGGAGTAGCACCAGTGTACCTTCCGGGATGCTATCGGAAGGTTTTCGCCATTTCGTTCGAGGTTGAAGACTTTGAAGATACTCCATTGACCAGCGCTCCCAAAACTGTTGCATTATTTTGTTAAGTTCTTTCCATTGAGATAGCATGCTTTCACCTGGTGGCCGGGTTGATTGCCCACCAATTGCTTCAAGCCCAAGAAAGCTATTGGGTGAAAGTGCTCGGAAGTCATTTGGAATTGTGGACATTTGTGTTAGTGGTCTAGAATCCGCAAGCCTTCAATTTCTACCACAACTGTCAGCAGTTGTTCATAGGTCAAGCTATAGTCATCGATTACTCGTTTGAGATGGTACTTTACCCTTTTGAGTAACATGCTCCTCAATCTTATTGTTTTCATCCTTCAACAATATATGTAGTTCCTGCAAATTTGACAGAGCTCCCTTGAAGTTAGTGGCGTTTTCACTGAATATTTTTGCTGGAATACCTCTTAGTGATGCAAGTCTTTTGAGCGCAGCTGTTGTAAGATCTGATACTATTTCCAAGTGAATAGCCTTCGTGGATAAGCATATGAACACTGCAATGTATGCCTTTGTGGGACGTTTTCCTCTAATACAATAATGTATTTGAAATGGTCCACAAAAATCAATCCCTATGTTTGTAAATGGCCTAGCTGGTTGTACCCGCTCAATAGGTAAATTTCCATTGAGTTGGGATATACCTGCGGCGCGTGCAACAAGGCATTTGCGGCAGTTTTTGCACACCGATTTTGTGATTTCATTAGCTCGCAGCATCCAGAATTTTTCTCTCAGGGCTGCTAGTAATGCCATTGGGCCCGCATGCATTTTGTCTTCATGATATTGCTGTACAAGCAGGGTGACAATTGGATTGGAATGAGGAAGCAATATTTGATGTTGAGCCGGAAACGGTAGTTTTGACATTTGTCGTCTACCACCTACTCTTATGATTCCCTCCACCAAATATGGAGTAAATGGGGAAAGTAGACTGCAGCTATTTACCTCCTTTCCCTTCCTGAGCTGGCTTATTTCTGATGCAAATGACTATTTTTGGATATGCTTTACAATGGTTGTTAACGCCTGATCTAGTTCTTCAATGGTGGGATTTATTTTTAATGTTCTCTTCACCGTTTGTAGCCGACAGTTGCTTTTGAATCTATGAGTGAATGCCATTGTTCGCTGCAATCTTTTAAACGAATTGTGAGAATTTATTTGTTCAATGAATGCTGGTTGATGCGTGGTAGTGAGAATGTTTTTCTGTTTTTTCCGCTCTTGATTCCAGTTTGAAGTAATGGTTGGCTGTATAGGCCAACATTTCTCGTCAGAATATAAGAATGGAGGCCCATGAAACCATAACCTCGATTTGATGAGTTTGCCTGGAAGCATTTCTCTTGATATAATATCAGTTGGATTTTCGTTACCTGCTACATGTCTCCATTGACTGCCTGTTGTTGAACTTTGAATGCTGACCTCTCTGTTTGCCACGAAGGTATTCATGCTGGAAGACGGTGATGTTATCCAGGCCAAGACATATTTCATCAAACGTTATTGTCAGTGCTTGCTGAACCTTTCTTATAAATTGTACTAGTAGTTTTGCTGCGCAGAGCTCTAGTCTCGCTAAGGATTGTTTGTTCCTCGGAGCTACTCTGGACTTCGCACATAGTAAGTGCGACACAAAATGTCCCTTAATGTCCTCAGATCTGAGGTAAATGCATGCCCCATACGCCATTTCACTGGTGGTTCGGAAGCAAGCACATGTCTTGGTAAACAAAGTGTAGCTAATTGAGGGAGCTGGTTCCTAAATCTGAGCCACTTTGTATGTAACTCTTGAGGTAGGGCGGCATCCCAATCCAAATTCTATTCCCAATAACTACTACTGGATTTACAAATCCTAGCGGATCGAATAGCTGGGATATATCTGCTAATACAGAACATTTTGTCAGCCTTTTTGGTGGTGGCCATGATGATTTAATGCAGTGGTCAGACTGAGGTTGCCAGATTGGCCCAAGAGATTTAGTGAATTGATCTTCATTTGCAGAAATGTCCAGTTTGATTCCGCGATCTTCTGAATTTAAGTTTCGCAGCAACGCTTCATGATTGCAACACCATTTGCGCAGTTGTACCCACGTTTCATCATTTTTATTACCTCATCTTGAGTTCTGAGTGCCTCGTCTAAGGTTTTGAATGAGCTCATTAAATCATCAACGTAGAAATCCTTGACTGTGACAGCAGCAGCTAATGGAAAGGATGCACCTTTATCTTCAGCCAATTGGTTTAGGCACCTTGTAGCTAGATATGGAGCCGACTTGGTGCCATATGTTACTGTCTTTAGTTTGTAGAACCTGAATGGCTGGGTTATAGAATTCCTCCAAATTATTATTTGCAAATGAGAGTCTTCTTCTGTCACGAGGAATTGCCTGTACATCTTAACAATATCTGAAGTCACAGCAAATGGATGCTGCTTGAATAGCAGCAGAATTGAGAAAAGATTGTCTTGTACTACTGGCCCACCAAGCATTATATCGTTAAGAGAAACGTTATTTGATGTTTTTGGGGAGGCATCAAAAACTACCCTCAATTTTGTGGTTGTGCTTTCCGATTTTAATACACAGTGATGAGGTATAAGGTACCGCCTTTGTCTTATATTTTTGTACCTTATTTCGTCCATGTGCCCAAGATTTTCATATTCTTTGATGAAGGTTGAATATGCTTGCTTTAGTTCACTGGATTTATCCAATGAGCTTCCAACGACCTGAAGCCCTGAATCGCCATGCTGCAAGAATTTCCGAGAACCACTGGATCCATTTTTAATAGTAACTGTACAGTATACCGACCATCATTATCACGGGTTGTTGTGGTTTTAAAGATGTCTTCACATCGTGCTTCATCTTCACTAACAAGTTTAGTTTCATTATTGACTTCTTCCAATTCCCAAAATCGTAAAACTTGTTCATTGAGAGCGTCGTCCTCATAGCCAAGTCCGCAAAATACAGAGTCGGTAGTGTCAGTTGCAGCCTTTCCCAGTACTACCCATCCCAATAAAGTATTTTAAAGTGTAGGCAAATTCTTGGCTATTTTTATCTGCCCTATTGACATTAGAGAGGAGTACAATTCAGCTCCAATTTGTAAGTCCACCTTCGATGACTGGTGAAAGGTTGGGTCAGCCAATTTTATATTTCTTGGAATTTCCCATTTGCTGATGTCAATGTTATTCATGGGTTGATCATTGGTTATTTGATCAATTATGTGCGTGTCAATGTTGGCTGTGAAGCCCGTAATTGTGGAAGCGATGGTAATGTTTGTGTAGTTGCCTGCACTCGATGTGTTGTTACCAGTCCCTGTGATTTGTAAGGAATGATGTGTCCATTTCAGACCTAGTTTGTTTGCAAATCTTTTGGATATAAGGTTTACTTGGCTCCCTGAGTCCAATATTGCCTTACAGTTGATGAAGTTCCCGCTGCTGTTCTTAACTTGTACTAGAGCTGTTGCTAAGAACACGTATGAACCTTTCGTTGTTGTTGTTAATGAGGTATTAGTCCGAGAAGAAGTTGTTGATGCAATCATGGATGAACCTTCATGTGTTGATTCGATATTCGTACTGTTCTTTTTGTTCTTATGTTGTAGTTGTTCGAAGTGTAGCAAGGTATTGTGTTTATTTGCCACACATGGTGCATCCTCTTATTTTGCACTTTGTTACAGTATGATCGGGCTTCAGACAATTTATGCAAACCTTCAGTCTCTTTATTTCATAAAATCTGGTTTTAGGCGACATTTAAAGAAACCCTTCACATATGTATAGCGCATGGTGTTTTTAGCAATAAGGGCACGAGCCTTTGGCAATCAATGATGTTACCCTTCTCTTCACTTCTGGTCTTGCTTTAATTTCTAAGAGCTGTAGTGCTTGGAATCTTTTTTCGATAAATTGGAGGAGTTCCCCCAATTTTGGAAATTCACGAGGGTTAGCCAAAGATTTCTCGAACAATGCATGCGTGCGTTTATCAACCTTTTTGATTAACATATATACCAACAGTGGATCCCATCCATCAATTTCGGTGTTCAACGCTTGAATGCTCAAGAGACACTCATTTGTATTGTCATAGAGTGTTCTCAGCCCTTCCGATGAATCTTCTTGTACCACTGGAAGGTTGAAAAGTTTGTGCATTAACCCAGTCATTATGAGCCTCTTATTTGAATACCGAGCCTGATTTGTTTGCCAAGCCATGTCGTAGTTATTACTGGAGACAGTTATATGTGAAATTATTTTTGATGCTTCACCTGTCAAAGTATTCTTCAGGTACCACATCTTTTGAGCGTTCCCAATATTTGTTTCATGGATCATTTGGGTATATAAATCGTGAAATGCCTGCCATTCAGTGTATGATCCGCTGAATTTGGGAATTTCAATTTTGGGCAATGTGATTTCTTGTAGTTTGGACTTGCCCTTGCGTGCTTCTCTGAGTACTTGATGTAGACTGATAGTCACTTGTTGCACAGTATTTTCCAGCTCAAATGTGCGATTGACATCATAGCCTTCCATATGGTTGTCGCCAGTTTCAAGACAGATAACCTCGTGCCGCGCAAAATAAGTTGCCCATTGAGTGGATATAGTTTCCAACATCACCTTCGCATAGTCTTCAGTTTGTGGTTGTTGAAGTGCCTTGGTGATACGTTCCAACGATGCCTCAAGTTGTTTGACGGCAATTCCTTGTAAGCTGATTTGGCCGGCTATACTTGCTGACATAATTGGAACTGCTATATTGGATTTCGATGTGGTGGTTGATTCCTCAGGATGCTGAATGTGAGTTCGCCTCGGTGATGACACAGTCCTCAATCTGGCTCTTTCTGCCTGTTGCTGTAATGGAATACACACTTCCTGCAGTTTAGGAAAGTAGGTGTCCCGCACAGCCTTTGTTTGAGTAAAGAAATCGTTGGTGAAGTAAGGATATTCCTGACGTTTCGCTAGTGGAACTTCAGCTTCCAGTGCTTAATGATTCCTTTGGAATTGTGCGTGGACGTGTTTTAGCTTGTCTTCGATTTTTGTCTATCTCCTCAATGGTGGCGTAGCGTCGGCTTTTCATCGTTACTATTGCTCGTGCAAATCGGACGTGTTTTTTCTAAACTCTGTGTAGTGAGAATTTTAAACTTCTTTTTTCTGCTTGTACGAGAGTGTGGCGATTCGTTTAATTTTGATTTGATCGTTTTTCTTGGACACTTTTAACTTCGATTTGTAATTGCATCATAATGCCAGGTGTCTGTGGGCAAATAGTTGATCGTAGTCAGCCTAAAATACAGTATATTAAATGCAATGAATTTTTCCATATGGAATGTGTGAAAATTTTGCAAGCAGAACTCGAATATTTGCAAACTCGGATAGTTATTATTGCTGTAAAGATTGTGATACAGCGCGCCGAAATTCTATTCGTTCGCCCCTCCATCTGCTACCATAGCCAAAAGTGTAATAACAAATATTAATTTGTGTTCTTTGACTGCTTCTAAAGACTCTCAATTATCGGAGCAAGTTCAAAGTGCAAGTGCTTGTGCCGCTATACAAAAACAACAACACCAATCTAAGCCAGTTTTAGGACAACAAGAGAAGTGTAATAAATCAGAAATAACTTTGTAAATGTTGTCTAACGAAATTGTCGTATTGAGATCAGAAAATGCGAATGCTTTATAGGTAATTAAATCATTGCAAGCGGATAAACAACTATTAGTACAAAAAATTTAAGATATTAAATCAGAACTTCATACCGTGCAGAGAGATTTATGCGAATATGATTTTGCTTCTGCAATATCTCGTCTTAGCAACGATGTCAAAGGCCTACAAGGAAATGTTCGTGACTTTTTTGGTAAAAATGATAAAAATAAAACTGATCATCGAATTAAGCAATACAATAAAGCTAATGTGCTGCCCCTGTGTCGCCGTTGCTGATATTTGATACTCTCTCCGCTTCTCCCGAAGGTACATCGACTTCTTATGGTGCCGCAGCCGCAGCTGCAGCTTCTTGCAGCTGATGCTACTTCTAACGCTAGCTTTCATACAGCGTCAAAAATAGTTACAAATAATAATCTTGCTTCTACTGCTTCGCGCACTCTTAATGCTGCTATTAAAGAAACACAGTATGCCAATTCCTCTGCTATCAGCTCGTCTACACCTTCGCCTTTACTGCCTTCTCAGCGTAACTCAGATTGGATCAGGATGAAGAAAAACAACAAGAGAAAAAACCACTTGTTGTTGGTTCTAATGCTAGCTCTGAACTTGATGTAACTGTTCAAATGAAGTTGGTACACCTGGCATAATTTCCTCCTTCTGTAACAGCTGAGAATATCATTAATTATGTTTCAAATCATGTTGGGATTCGGAAACATATTCTCTCATGCTATAAACTAGTGAAGAAGGATGTTTCACTGGAGTCCCTGAAGAGAGTCAACTTTAAATTGGGTGTAGCTGATTTATTCTACGAAAAGCTGCTGGTTTCGGATCTGTGGCCTGCTAACGTTAAAGTGCGTCCATTTCAGTTTTGTTTCAAAAATCGCCGAAAAACATACGGTCCTATAATTGCTTAACCAACACATGCTAAGAGAGAAAGCAACTAAAGTAGACTCATGAAGCTCGATCCAACTTACAAAAACAAAAATTTGGTTTTTCGCTTTATTATCAAAATGCTGGAGGAATAAGAACAAAAACTTCGCAGTTCCAGCTTGCTATGTCTCTCCATGAATACGATATCATAACGCTAACAGAAACTTGGCTTCACGAAGGTATTAATTCAGCTGAACTCTTTGATGATGATTATTGTGTTTATCGATGCGATCGATGTCCAATATCCTCAGGCTATGAACGCGGTGGTGAGGTTTTGATATCGGTAAGAACTTATCTTTCCAATAAACTTGTCCAATTACAGTCAGCGAATGACAAACGAATTGAACAACTTTGCGTAAGAATTTTTATTTCCAAAGACGTTGTAATATCTATTATTGTATCCTATATACCACCACATAGTCCTATAGATTTATATTCTGGTCATTTAAATAATATAAGCTATATAATAGATTCACTAGATTTAAATCATCATTGTATAGTTTTAGGTGATTTTAACTTGGTAATATATCATGGGCCTTCGATGATAATAGCTTACTGCCTTTTAACATTAAAATAGATATTGAATCAATGGTAATGAATTATTTTCTATCAAATTATTTGAGACTTAGTATTCGCAAACATAGAACTTAGAGCTATTTGTGAAAATAACATAGCGCCGGTAATGAAGAATAGCATGCATCATAAGGCGTTGACTATCAGATTTGAGTTTTACAGATTTGATAAAAAAGCAGAGGACTTTTCTGAAAAGTTTGACTTTCGGAAAGGTAATTTTACCAAAATAAATGAGTTACTAAATAATGTTGACTGGTCTGTTTTGAATTTTTTTAAAGGCCCTTATGAGGTATATAACTTTATTTGCGAAACATTTTCTAATGCGATTTCAAAATACGTTCCAAAAAAAAACAATCAAATATTAAGACAAGCCCTGGTTTAATGCCAAATTAGCCAATATGAAAAATGTTAAGAATATAGCTTTTAAAAAGTTTAGAACTACCGGTCTAGAATCCGATCGATGATTATTCTTGCAAATACGTAATGAATTTGATTCCCTTCATAAATTGTTCTATAACCAATATGTTGAAAGGATTCAAGCCAACTTAATAGCAAACCAATAACTTTCTTATTTAATTTTTGTGTTAAAGATGGAACTTTTTTCAATTGTCAATCTTGGAAGACATGCTCTATCGTTCCTATTTTCAAATGAGGAGATCGAAGCAATGTAAGGAACTATAGAGCAATTGTGAAACAATGTAGTTTTGCTAAGTTACTCGATCATGTTATTCAATTAAAATTATTAAACCATGTTAAAGACCTAATTTTAGATTGCCAGCATGGTTTTCTGCCTGGTAAATCCACGTGCTCAAACTTGACATTGTTTTCGAGAAATATTGTTGATGTATTGAATAATAAGAACCAATTAGATGCAGTCTATACAGACTTTGCAACAGCATTTGATAAAGTTGATCACAGCAATCTTCTTTGTAAATTAAAAAAATTTGGCTTTTCAGGACATCTGTTAAAATTCTTTAAAAGTTTCCTAATAAATTGAACTCACTGTTTAAAATTTTCAAAATGTTTATTGTTCGCTGATGATGTTAAGGTGTTTCTAGAAGTTTCACAGTTATCAGATTGTTATAAGCTAGAAGATGACCTATCAAATTTTCATAGGTAGTGCAAATCAAACAATTTGAAGCTGAATATTAACAAATGCTGTGTAGTTACTTACACCAGATCAGTAAACTCTTTTTTTATGTATACAGATTAAATGATTGTGTATTGGAACGTAAGAAGGAGATGAAAGACTTGGGTATAATTTTTAGCTCAAATTTTAGTTTCAAGAGTCATTATGATTATATGGTCTCAAAGTCCTGCTCCATGGTTGGCTTCATTAAAAGAAATACTAAAGATTTCAAAGCTCCAGTTACTGTATGTCTCCCTTATGCGTAGTATACTGGAATATTGTTCAATTATTTCGAGCCTTTTTTATGACGAAAGTTCAAATCGCATCGAAAGAGTGCAAAAAAATATAACTAGATAAGCGCTCAAAAAATTTTTTTGGCAGGAAGGTTTGCCTACTTACGATAGTAGACGGAAGCTTTCTGGTCTTCAATCCTTAAAGGAAA
This sequence comes from Clusia tigrina, assembly GCA_920105625.2. Classification (NCBI taxonomy): domain Eukaryota; kingdom Metazoa; phylum Arthropoda; class Insecta; order Diptera; family Clusiidae; genus Clusia; species Clusia tigrina. The sequence goes on from OV050030.1 coordinate 327,797,922, forward strand.
GGATAATCTTACACTCTATTTTGTTTGTTTTTCACATATTAGCAGGCAAAATTTAATGTAAAGAGCTATCAAACTATTTTGCATTATATGAAGCTCCTAGATTTCTTAGAAACAACCGAATCTTTGTTGATGAATTTATAAAACTAAATATGCCTCTAATGAGCCTAATAATAGGTGTATTCGCATGTGTAATAAATAGCAGCTCATTAAACTTTAATGTAGATGAAAATCCTTTTAGGTTAAGTCTTTTTATATTATTTAATTAAACTTTCCACCTACAGTCTGTAAGATTATGATTATATGGTCTCAAAGTCCTGCTCCATGGTTGGCTTCATTAAAAGAAATACTAAAGATTTCAAAGCTCCAGTTACTGTATGTCTCCCTTATGCGTAGTATACTGGAATATTGTTCAATTATTTCGAGCCTTTTTTATGACGAAAGTTCAAATCGCATCGAAAGAGTGCAAAAAAATATAACTAGATAAGCGCTCAAAAAATTTTTTTGGCAGGAAGGTTTGCCTACTTACGATAGTAGACGGAAGCTTTCTGGTCTTCAATCCTTAAAGGAAAGGATAATCTTACACTCTATTTTGTTTGTTTTTCACATATTAGCAGGCAAAATTTAATGTAAAGAGCTATCAAACTATTTTGCATTATATGAAGCTCCTAGATTTCTTAGAAACAACCGAATCTTTGTTGATGAATTTATAAAACTAAATATGCCTCTAATGAGCCTAATAATAGGTGTATTCGCATGTGTAATAAATAGCAGCTCATTAAACTTTAATGTAGATGAAAATCCTTTTAGGTTAAGTCTTTTTATATTATTTAATTAAACTTTCCACCTACAGTCTGTAAGATTTAATTATCAGTAGACTGAAATAAATAAATAAAATTAATAAACATATATATATATAATTCTGGTTTACACAGGTGACATGCCACCTCCCTCTACAGAAGATGAATTGTTAGCAACCTTTGCTGATGATACAGGACTACAATCGTTAAACAAGAACATTACTGCAGCCACTCACAAACTACAAACCTACCTTAATAATGTTCTGTAATGGTTCGATAACTGGGGTATTCAAATTAATGCAGACAAGTCGTTGCAGGTCATATACACAAACAGAAAATACCAAGAAGAGCTCTTAACTATTAACAATAGCCCGGTTAAAATCGATAACAAAGCAAAATATCTGTCATGTACACGTTACACATACGAGGTGTGATCAAAAAATAACCGTTATTTTCATCTTTTCGTGAGTTACGTATGTTCGATATTCGCATTTTTTTCTGTTATGTTGGTACACATGTCTGTTATATATGTTGGCAATACCAACCATTTTGGATTGTCAGTTTGTTTTTGACAGATAAAAAGGTTAGCCGTGTTTTGGTGTGCTCTTCGATTTTGTACTATTCGAAAAAATGGATCAAAGAAACTGTATTCAGTTTTGTGTAAAAAATTAAATTAAATGCGCAAGGACATTTGAAATGTTGACTGTGGCCTTTGGCGAGTCTACTATGAGCAGAACACAAGTTCAATTGTGGTATAACCGGTTTAAGGAAGGCCGAGAAGATGTCAATGACGATGGTCGTCCTGGTCGCCCGAGCACATCAACAACCGATGAAAACATTGACGCAGTGAAGAAAATGATTTTGGATAATCGTCGAATCACTATCAGAGAGGTTGCTGATGATGTTGGCATATCGTTCGGCTCATGCCAAGCAATTTTTACGGATGTTTTAGGCATGAAACGTGCGGCAGCGAAGATTGTTCCAAAATTGCTAAATTTTGTGCCAAAAACAACGTCGCATGGACATCGCTCAGGAGCTGTTGAACATCGTCAACGACGATCCAGATTTCCTCAAAAAGATCATAACTGGTGACGAATCGTGGGTGTATGGCTATGACATTGAAACCAAAGCCCAATCATCCCAATGGAAACGTCCAGATCAGCCAAGACCGAAAAAAGCACGTCAAGTTCGGTCGAACGTAAAGGTTTTGCTGACAGTTTTCTTTGATTGCAATGGCGTGGTGCATCATGAATTCTTGCCACAAGGTCGTACGGTCAAAAAGGAATACTACCTTGAAGTTATCCGCCGTTTGCGAGAAACAATTCGTCAGAAACGCCCAGAATTGTGCAAAAACCAATCATGGATTTTGCACCATGATAACGCACCAGCTCACACATCGATGCTTGTGCGTAATTTTTTGGCCAAAAACAAAATTGTTATCATGCCTCAACCACCGTATTCACCGGACTTGGCCCCCGCTGACTTTTTCCTCTTTCCAAAACTGAACACACCGATGAAAGGAAAGCGTTTTGTTACGATTGAGGAGATAAGAGAAAAATCGAAACAGGAGCTGTTGGCGATACCAAAAAAAGCGTTTCAGAAGTGTTTCGAGGATTGGAAAAAACGCTGGCATAAGTGTATTATATCTGAGGGGAATTACTTTGAAGGGCACAAGATAGTTGTTGAAAGAAATACTAATGTCCTTGCGCATTTAATTTCATTTTTTACACAAAACTGAATACAGTTTCTTTGATCCATTTTTTCGAATAGTACAAAATCGAAGACACCGATGAATAAATAAATACTTTATTTTTGATCACACAATAACGGTTATTTTTTTATCACACCTCGTACATGTTCACACATACATGTAAACATAATTATGTTTAAGTTCATGTGCTGTCTTATGTTTTAAAGACATACAATAAACCCCAGTTTGCATTGATAACTCGTTTTATTCGCTTCACGACATGGTGTCAGAAGTGGGATTAATCTAATTAATTGATAGCTTAAAAATAAATAGTAATTAGTGTAAAATAAAAGAAATATTGTTTAAAAAAAAAATAATAAAATAATCATAAATAATGCCAGGTGAACAACAAGCAGTCGCGTCCAGTGGAAGTTTGTGAAGCCTCCAAAGGCTCTTCAAATGACTTGAAAATTGGATGCAACAGTACAAATGGTTCTCCACAGCAGCATTGGATCAGAGGCCATTAATATTTTCAATTCATTTGGTTTATCATTAGTCTAGCAGAAAGACATAACGGTCATACAACAAAAATTTGAGGAATGCTTTGCACCAAAAATAAGCGTAACCTCCGAGAGGTACACATTTAACACCCTGTATCAAAATGAAGGTGAGTCTTTCGAAGAAATTTTTACAAACATAAAAAATCAAGCACAAAAATGTTCCTTTGGTACTCTGGAAGACTCGCTACTTCCAGACAAAATATTGGTAGGCATCAGAAACGACACAGTTAGGGAGAAACTGTTTCCAGAAGTTGGCATTGACTTTGAAAAGGCCATAAGAATATGTAGAGGAAGCGAGATGGCGACGAAACAGTTACGAGAATTACATAAACCAGATGAAATCAATATTCAAGCAATAAAAAAAATACGCTCAAGCAAAATATAGAGAGCGGAGATCATCGAAAATAAACGATATTAATAATCATAAACGATGCGGTTTCTTACATAAAAGTGGTAAATGTACAGCATACAAGAACAAGTGTGAAAATTGCAATAAAAAAGGGCACTTCTCTCATAAATGTTTCCGTCGACAACGCAATAGCAGAGACAAACAGTTTAATATGTAACATGAAAGCAACAACAGTAGCAGTGCATTTGAACCAGCTAGTGATTAATTCGTTTTAACAGTTAAATTATCATAAACAAACAAAGACGAAGAGAACAATTGGTACGAATAATTCTTAGTAAACCAAAAATAAATAAAATTCAAGTTGGACACTGCAGCGCATTTCGATGTTCTCCCCCTCAGTTTACTAAGTAAAAATCAATTACAGAATATTCGATTTGTAAACAATAAACTTATTGCGTTCGTTGAAGCAAAAATTGATGTGTTTGGCGAAATTAAATTATCTTGCATCGTTAGGAATAATAAAGTCAACATAAAATTTTTAGTGGTTAATGACTTTCCAAACTTAGAGCCTTTGCTCCGAAATCAGATTGCGAAAAATGCTCACTAATTTTGCGAGTGAATGAAGTGAATATCGACACAAATATCTTTGAAGGCCTCGGGAAAGTTAAAAACTTTATTTATGACATAGATTTAGTTAACCGTTCAGGGTCGTTTAACGCTTCCGTTATTGGTTCTTTTGGTTGTGGTATTCATTTCAGTGAATGAATTTCGAGCATATCATCAGGTGAGTGGTTTTTTGTATATTCAAAGTCTCTAATAAGCGAATCAGTTATTTGATTTCAACTCCCTTTTTATAGATCACTTGTGGTGCATAAGGTAACACATGCAGTAAGATGGTTTGTACTCTTTTAGATGCAGAATATAAGGATTTTTTGAAAATCGTTTCCCAGGGCTTATGATCACTTTCTACGCTAAGTTTTTTGCCGTAGATATATTCGTGGAATTTTTCGCAAGCAAATCGTATAGCAGTGGCTTCTTTTCCAATTTGAGCATAATTTTGTTGACTGCTGGTCAATGCTCTCGACGCATACGCTACTGGTTGGTCATTTTGTAAGAGCGCTGCACCAACATTTGATTTGCTTGCATTCACTTGGAGCTTCACGTCTGGGTCATAATATCTGATTAGCAGAGTAGATGAAAACGAATTTTTTAGGGATACAAATGCATTCTCTTGCTCGGGTGTCCAATGCCAATCATAATTTGTTTTTTAAAGTATTACGGAGTGGAGCTCTTATTTCCGATAAATTTGGTATGAATTTGCACAAATAAGTTGATAGCTGGACCTTATTTTCTGGACCTTTGAGTTGGTAATTGCTTCCGTTTTTTCTGGATCCGCCGATATTCCGCTTGAGGATAGAATGTGCCCTAGAAATTTAATTTTGTTGGTATTGAAAACGCATTTGTCTTTATTTAGTTTCAAACCTGCATCTGCTAGAATTTGGATTACTTTATCTGTATGTGATTTAAAATTTTCCTCAGTTTCCGCGTGTATTAGAATGTCATCCAGTGATTGTTCAGTATTGTCAGAGTTTTCGAGTAGCTGTGACATCACATTTTGATAAACCTCTGGTGCTGATGCTAGTCCGAAAGGTAGACGCTTATAGGAGTATCTACCCAATGGGGTTGCCATATTTTTTTGTGCGAATAACTTCAATTTGTCAAAATCCTTTTTTGCAATCCAGTACGGTAAACCATTTAGAGTTACTGTAAACCATTGATGCTTGCAGTAATTTCTTCTATGGTTGTTAAGGGATGGTATCGTCTGTGGATGTTTTTATTAATATCAGTTGGATCAATGCAGACACGAATCTTATCTTTTTTCTTCACCACTACCATCGGAGAGACCGCTGGTGTTATTTCCTCAGTTTTCTTTACAACTCCAAGCTTAATTCGATTTCTTTTTTCACATCAGCACGAATTGAGTGAGGTATTTTCCTTGGAGCATAGTGTTCGAATGACGGATTTTTAACTAAATCTATGTCAAAAATAAAGTTTTTAACTTTCCCGAGGCCTTCAAAGATATTTGTGTCCATATTCACTTCATTCACTCGCAAAATTAGTGAGCATTTTTCGCAATCTGATTTCGGAGCAAAGGCTCTAAGTTTGGAAAGTCATTAACCACTAAAAATTTTATGTTGACTTTATTATTCCTAACGGTGCAAGATAATTTAATTTCGCCAAACACATCAATTTTTGCTTCACCGAACGCAATAAGTTTATTGTTTACAAATCGAATATTCTGCATTTCATTTTTACTTAGTAAACTGAGGGGGAACACATCGCATTGCGCTGCAGTGTCCAACTTTAATTTTATTTATTTTTGGTTTACTAAGAATTATTCGTACCAATTGTTCTCTTCGTCTCTGTTTGTTTATGATAATTTAACTGTTAAAACGAATTAATCACTATCTGGTTCAAATGCACTGCTACTGTTGTTGCTTTCATGTTACATATTAACCTGTTTGTTTCTGCTATTGCGTTGTCGACGGAAACATTTATGAGAGAAGTGCCCTTTTTTTATTGCAATTGCAATTTTCACACTTGTTCTTGTATGCCTTACCACTTTTATATAAGAAACCGCATCGTTTATGATTATTAATATCGTTTATTTTCGATGATCTCCGCTCTCTATATTTTGCTTGAGCGTATTTTTTTTATTGCTTGAATATTGATTTCATCTGGTTTATGTAATTCTCGTAACTGTTTCGTCGCCATCTCGCTTCCTCTACATATTCTTATGGCCTTTTCAAAGTCAATGCCAACTTCTGGAAACAGTTTCTCCCTAACTGTGTCGTTTCTGATGCCTACCAATATTTTGTCTGGAAGTAGCGAGTCTTCCAGAGTACCAAAGGAACATTTTTGTGCTTGATTTTTTATGTTTGTAAAAATTTCTTCGAAAGACTCACCTTCATTTTGATACAGGGTGTAAAATGTACCTCTCGGAGGTTACGCTTATTTTTGGTGCAAAGCATTCCTCAAATTTTTGTTGTATGACCGTTATGTCTTTCTGCTAGACTAATGATAAACCAAATGAATTGAAAATATTAATGGCCTCTGATCCAATGCTGCTGTGGAGAACCATTTGTACTGTTGCATCCAATTTTCAAGTCATTTGAAGAGCCTTTGGAGGCTTCACAAACTTCCACTGGACGCGACTGCTTGTTGTTCACCTGGCATTATTTATGATTATTTTATTATTTTTTTTTTAAACAATATTTCTTTTATTTTACACTAATTACTATTTATTTTTAAGCTATCAATTAATTAGATTAATCCCACTTCTGACACCATGTCGTGAAGCGAATAAAACGAGTTATCAATGCAAACTGGGGTTTATTGTATGTCTTTAAAACATAAGACAGCACATGAACTTAAACATAATTATGTTTACATGTATGTGTGAACATGTACGAGGTGTGATAAAAAAATAACCGTTATTGTGTGATCAAAAATAAAGTATTTATTTATTCATCGGTGTCTTCGATTTTGTACTATTCGAAAAAATGGATCAAAGAAACTGTATTCAGTTTTGTGTAAAAAATGAAATTAAATGCGCAAGGACATTAGTATTTCTTTCAACAACTATCTTGTGCCCTTCAAAGTAATTCCCCTCAGATATAATACACTTATGCCAGCGTTTTTTCCAATCCTCGAAACACTTCTGAAACGCTTTTTTTGGTATCGCCAACAGCTCCTGTTTCGATTTTTCTCTTATCTCCTCAATCGTAGCAAAACGCTTTCCTTTCATCGGTGTGTTCAGTTTTGGAAAGAGGAAAAAGTCAGCGGGGGCCAAGTCCGGTGAACACGGTGGTTGAGGCATGATAACGGTTTTGTTTTTGGCCAAAAAATTACGCACAAGCATCGATGTGTGAGCTGGTGTGTTATCATGGTGCAAAATCCATGATTGGTTTTTGCACAATTCTGGGCGTTTCTGACGAATTGCTTCTCGCAAACGGCGGATAACTTCAAGGTAGTATTCCTTTTTGACCGTACGACCTTGTGGCAAGAATTCATGATGCACCACGCCATTGCAATCAAAGAAAACTGTCAGCAAAACCTTTACGTTCGACCGAACTTGACGTGCTTTTTTCGGTCTTGGCTGATCTGGACGTTTCCATTGGGATGATTGGGCTTTGGTTTCAATGTCATAGCCATACACCCACGATTCGTCACCAGTTATGATCTTTTTGAGGAAATCTGGATCGTCGTTGACGATGTTCAACAGCTCCTGAGCGATGTCCATGCGACGTTGTTTTTGGCACAAAATTTAGCAATTTTGGAACAATCTTCGCTGCCGCACGTTTCATGCCTAAAACATCCGTAAAAATTGCTTGGCATGAGCCGAACGATATGCCAACATCATCAGCAACCTCTCTGAGAGTGATTAGACGATTATCCAAAATCATTTTCTTCACTGTGTCAATGTTTTCATCGGTTGTTGATGTGCTCGGGCGACCAGGACGAGCATCGTCATTGACATCTTCTCGGCCTTCCTTAAACCGGTTATACCACAATTGAACTTGTGTTCTGCTCATAGTAGACTCGCCAAAGGCCACAGTCAACATTTCAAATGTCCTTGCGCATTTAATTTAATTTTTTACACAAAACTGAATACAGTTTCTTTGATCCATTTTTTCGAATAGTACAAAATCGAAGAGCACACCAAAACACGACTAACCTTTTTATCTGTCAAAAACAAACTGACAATCCAAAATGGTTGGTATTGCCAACATATATAACAGACATGTGTACCAACATAACAGAAAAAAATGCGAACATCCAACATACGTAACTCACGAAAAGATGAAAATAACGGTTATTTTTTGATCACACCTCGTATGTGTATCGTGTACATGACAGATATTTTGCTTTGTTATCGATTTTAACCGGGCTTTTGTTAATAGTTAAGAGCTCTTCTTGGTATTTTCTGTTTGTGTATATGACCTGCAACGACTTGTCTGCATTAATTTGAATACCCCAGTTATCGAACCATTACAGAACATTATTAAGGTAGGTTTGTAGTTTGTGAGTGGCTGCAGTAATGTTCTTGTTTAACGATTGTAGTCCTGTATCATCAGCAAAGGTTGCTAACAATTCATCTTCTGTAGAGGGAGGTGGCATGTCACCTGTGTAAACCAGTATTATATATATATATTTATTTATTTTATTTATTTATTTCAGTCTACTGATAATTAAATCTTACAGACTGTAGGTGCAAAGTTTAATTAAATAATATAAAAAGACTTAACCTAGAAGGATTTTCATCTACATTAAAGTTTAATGAGCTGCTATTTATTACATATGCGAATACACCTATTATTAGGCTCATTAGAGGCATATTTAGTTTTATAAATTCATCAACAAAGATTCGGTTGTTTCTAAGAAATCTAGGAGCTTCATATAATGCAAAATAGTTTGATAGCTCTTTACATTAAATTTTGCCTGCTAATATGTGAAAAACAAACAAAATAGAGTGTAAGATTATCCTTTCCTTTAAGGATTGAAGACCAGAAAGCTTCCGTCTACTATCGTAAGTAGGCAAACCTTCCTGCCAAAAAAATTTTTTGAGCGCTTATCTAGTTATATTTTTTTGCACTCTTTCGATGCGATTTGAACTTTCGTCATAAAAAAGGCTCGAAATAATTGAATAATATTCCAGTATACTACGCATAAGGGAGACATACAGTAACTGGAGCTTTGAAATCTTTAGTATTTCTTTTAATGAAGCCAACCATGGAGCAGGACTTTGAGACCATATAATCATAATGACTCTTGAAACTAAAATTTGAGCTAAAAATTATACCCAAGTCTTTCATCTCTTTCTTACGTTCCAATACACAATCATTTAATCTGTATACATAAAAAAAGAGTTTACTGATCTGGTGTAAGTAACTACACAGCATTTGTTAATATTCAGCTTCAAATTGTTTGATTTGCACTACCTATGAAAATTTGATAGGTCATCTTCTAGCTTATAACTATCTGATAACTGTGAAACTTCTAGAAACACCTTAACATCATCAGCGAACAATAAACATTTTGAAAATTTTAAACAGTGAGTTCAATTTATTAGGAAACTTTTAAAGAATTTTAACAGATGTCCTGAAAAGCCAAATTTTTTTAATTTACAAAGAAGATTGCTGTGATCAACTTTATCAAATGCTGTTGCAAAGTCTGTATAGACTGCATCTAATTGGTTCTTATTATTCAATACATCAACAATATTTCTCGAAAACAATGTCAAGTTTGAGCACGTGGATTTACCAGGCAGAAAACCATGCTGGCAATCTAAAATTAGGTCTTTAACATGGTTTAATAATTTAATTTGAATAACATGATCGAGTAACTTAGCAAAACTACATTGTTTCACAATTGCTCTATAGTTCCTTACATTGCTTCGATCTCCTCATTTGAAAATAGGAACGATAAAGCATGTCTTCCAAGATTGACAATTGAAAAAAAGTTCCATCTTTAACACAAAAATTAAATAAGAAAGTTATTGGTTTGCTATTAAGTTGGCTTCAATCCTTTCAACATATTGGTTATAGAACAATTTATGAAGGGAATCAAATTCATTACGTATTTGCAAGAATAATGATCGATCGGATTCTAGACCGGTAGTTCTAAACTTTTTAAAAGCTATATTCTTAACATTTTTCATATTGGCTAATTTGGCATTAAATCAGGGCTTCTCTTATCTAATATTTGATTGTTTTTTTTTGGAACGTATTTTGAAATCGCATTAGAAAATGTTTCGCAAATAAAGTTATATACCTCATAAGGGCCTTTAAAAGAATTCAAAACAGACCAGTCAACATTATTTAGTAACTCATTTATTTTGGTGAAATTACCTTTCCGAAAGTCAAACTTTTCAGAAGAGTCCTCTGCTTTTTTATCAAATCTGTAAAACTCAAATCTGATAGTCAACGCCTTATGATACATGCTATTCTTCATTACCGGCGCTATGTTATTTTCACAAATAGCTCTAAGTTCTATGTTTGCGAGTACTAAGTCTCAAATCCGGTTTAGATCGTTTTTTTACAAAGTTAAGTTGTTGAAAATAATTTGAAAGAAAATAATGCATTACCATTGATTCAATATCTATTTTAATGTTAAAAGGCAGTAAGCTATTATCATCGAAGGCCCATGATATATTACCAAGTTAAAATCACCTAAAACTATACAATGATGATTTAAATCTAGTGAATCTATTATATAGCTTATATTATTTAAATGTCAAGAATATAAATCTATAGGACTATGTGGTGGTATATAGGATACAATAATCAATATTACAACGTCTTTGGAAATAAAAATTCTTACGCAAAGTTGTTCAATTCGTGTGTCATTCACTGACTGTAACTGGACAAGTTTATTGGAAAGATAAGTTCTTACCGATATCAAAACCCTACCACCGCGTTCATAGCCAGAGGATATTGGACATCGATTGCATCGATAAACACAATAATCATCATCAAAGAGTTCAGCTGAATTAATACCTTCGTGAAGCCAAGTTTCTGTTAGCGTTATGATATCGTATTCATGGAGAGACATAGCAAGCTGGAACTGGGATGTTTTTGTTCTTATTCCTCCAGCATTTTGATAATAAAGCGAAAAACAAAATTTTTGTTTTTGTAAGTTGGATCGAGCTTCATGAGTCTACTTTAGTTGCTTTCTCTCTTAGCTTGTGTTGGTTAAGCAATTATAGGACCGTATGTTTTTCGGCGATTTTTGAAACAAAACTGAAATGGTCGCACTTCAACGTTAGCAGGCAACAGATCCGAAACCAGCAGCTTTTCGTAGAATAATTCAGCTACACCCAATTTAAAGTTGACTCTCTTCAGGGAATCCAGTGAAACATCCTTCTTCACTAGTTCATAGCATGAGAGAATATGTTTCCGAATCCCAACATGATTTGAAACATAATTAATGATATTCTCAGCTGTTACAGAAGGAGGAAATTATGCCAGATGTACCCACTTCATTTGAACAGTTACATCAAGTTCAGAGCTAGCATTAGAACCAACAACAAGTAGTTTTTCTCTTGTTGTTTTTCTTCATCCTGATCCAATCTCAGTTACGCTGTATTGCTAAAAACACCATGCGCTATACATATGTGAAGGGTTTCTTTAAATGTCGCCTAAAACCAGATTTTATGAAATAAAGAGACTGAAGGTTTGCATAAATTGTCTGAAGCCCGATCATACTGTAACAAAGTGCAAAATAAGAGGATGCACCATGTGTGGCAAATAAACACAATACCTTGCTACACTTCGAACAACTACAACATAAGAACAAAAAGAACAGTACGAATATCGAATCAACACATGAAGGTTCATCCATGATTGCATCAACAACTTCTTCTCGGACTAATACCTCATTAACAACAACAACGAAAGGTTCATACGTGTTCTTAGCAACAGCTCTAGTACAAGTTAAGAACAGCAGCGGGAACTTCTTCAACTGTAAGGCAATATTGGACTCAGGGAGCCAAGTAAACCTTATATCCAAAAGATTTGCAAACAAACTAGGTCTGAAATGAACACATCATTCCTTACAAATCACAGGGACTGGTAACAACACATCGAGTGCAGGCAACTACACAAACATTACCATCGCTTCCACAATTACGGGCTTCACAGCCAACATTGACACGCACATAATTGATCAAATAACCAATGATCAACCCATGAATAACATTGACATCAGCAAATGGGAAATTCCAAGAAATATAAAATTGGCTGACCCAACCTTTCACCAGTCATCGAAGGTGGACTTACAAATTGGAGCTGAATTGTACTCCTCTCTAATGTCAATAGGGCAGATAAAAATAGCCAAGAATTTGCCTACACTTTAAAATACTTTATTGGGATGGGTAGTACTGGGAAAGGCTGCAACTGACACTACCGACTCTGTATTTTGCGGACTTGGCTATGAGGACGACGCTCTCAATGAACAAGTTTTACGATTTTGGGAATTGGAAGAAGTCAATAATGAAACTAAACTTGTTAGTGAAGATGAAGCACGATGTGAAGACATCTTTAAAACCACAACAACCCGTGATAATGATGGTCGGTATACTGTACAGTTACTATTAAAAATGGATCCAGTGGTTCTCGGAAATTCTTGCAGCATGGCGATTCAGGGCTTCAGATCGTTGGAAGCTCATTGGATAAATCCAGTGAACTAAAGCAAGCATATTCAACCTTCATCAAAGAATATGAAAATCTTGGGCACATGGACGAAATAAGGTACAAAAATATAAGACAAAGGCGGTACTTTATACCTCATCACTGTGTATTAAAAGCGGAAAGCACAACCACAAAATTGAGGGTAGTTTTTGATGCCTCCGCAAAAACATCAAATAACGTTTCTCTTAACGATATAATGCTTGGTGGGCCAGTAGTACAAGACAATCTTTTCTCAATTCTGCTGCTATTCAAGCAGCATCCATTTGCTGTGACTTCAGATATTGTTAAGATGTACAGGCAATTCCTCGTGACAGAAGAAGACTCTCATTTGCAAATAATAATTTGGAGGAATTCTATAACCCAGCCATTCAGGTTCTACAAACTAAAGACAGTAACATATGGCACCAAGTCGGCTCCATATCTAGCTACAAGGTGCCTAAACCAATTGGCTGAAGATAAAGGTGCATCCTTTCCATTAGCTGCTGCTGTCACAGTCAAGGATTTCTACGTTGATGATTTAATGAGCTCATTCAAAACCTTAGACGAGGCACTCAGAACTCAAGATGAGGTAATAAAAATGATGAAACGTGGGTACAACTGCGCAAATGGTGTTGCAATCATGAAGCGTTGCTGCGAAACTTAAATTCAGAAGATCGCGGAATCAAACTGGACATTTCTGCAAATGAAGATCAATTCACTAAATCTCTTGGGCCAATCTGGCAACCTCAGTCTGACCACTGCATTAAATCATCATGGCCACCACCAAAAAGGCTGACAAAATGTTCTGTATTAGCAGATATATCCCAGCTATTCGATCCGCTAGGATTTGTAAATCCAGTAGTAGTTATTGGGAATAGAATTTGGATTGGGATGCCGCCCTACCTCAAGAGTTACATACAAAGTGGCTCAGATTTAGGAACCAGCTCCCTCAATTAGCTACACTTTGTTTACCAAGACATGTGCTTGCTTCCGAACCACTTGGAATTCAATTACACGGTTTCTCAGATGCCAGCGAAATAGCGTATGGGGCATGCATTTACCTCAGATCTGAGGAAATTAAGGGACATTTTGTGTCGCACTTACTATGTGCGAAGTCCATATGTATATATATATATATATTTATATATATATATATATATATATATATATATATATATATATATATATATATATATATATATATATATATATATATACATATATATATATATATATATATATATATATATATAGATATATATATATATATATATATATATATATATACATATATATATATACATATATATATATATATATATATATATATAGATATATATATATATATATATATATATATATATATATATATACATATATATATATATATATATATATATATATATATATATATATATATATGTATATATATATATATATATATATATACATATATATATAAATATGTATATATATATATATATCTATATATATATATATATCTATATATATATATATATATATATATATATATATATATATACTTTGTCTATTTAGACCCATTAGGTCCTTAGGGCGCTTGACATTTAAATCACACTAGGTTTGTCTACATCCTGAAAATTCAGACCAGCGCCTGCCCGCTGTGCCTAAGGATATTGTATTTACTAAGAGCTTACATATGAAAATAGGAGTACCGAAGTTCGATCTATCTGGTTCAATCAGTATGGTAGTACCCTAACGAGCAAGTTCATCCGCCTTATAGTTCCCTGGAATATCTCTGTGATCAGGAACTCAGAGCAGATGGAGACATGTCTACATAGCTATCTCGTCTAAAGACTTTCGGCAGGCGTGAGAACGAATTGACTCCGGATCCGAGGGAACTTCATCTCAGAACGAATACAATGACAACTACACTTGCCAGTGAAATTAGCAAACGTTGAAATCTCAAGATTAACAAATGTAGTATCGGCTAAGGCATCCAAGTCTTGCAATTTCGTGCTGGCATCCCCCATAAATCCTCCAACCCTACAGCTCGACCCATCCAACTGTTCGCACCTTCAAGACCTACAGTTAGCTAACTCAAATCCCCCGTACCCTCAACGAATCGATGTCCTAGTATAATATTTATATATATATATATATATATATATATATATATATATATATATATATATATATATATATACTCGTATATATATATATATATATATATATATATATATATATATATATATATATATATCCCAGTCACCCAGTGGCTTCCGCCGGAGGGTGACTGGGTCACTTCTGGCACAAGAAACAGTCTTCGGATTGATCCTCACGGGGATAATACCAACTTAACCGGTCGCCTCCTTCACAACAAACGTCTCTTATAGACAACACGAGTTCACAGAGCAACTAATGACCAGTTTTTGGAAAATAGAAGAGCCCCCGAATAGTAATTTTACGACACCAGCGGATCAATATTGTGAAAATTATTACGTCAAAACCGCTCTCCGAGCTCAGGACGGCTGCATTATCGTCTCCTTTCCCTTCAAACAGAACATCGAACCCGAGTCTGCCCTATGCCCATCCCGACATATAGTATTCAGTCAACTCCTTCGAAATAAAGCAAGACCTAACAAGAATGCAACCCAAAAAGGCCCGGTATGAAACCGTACTTCAAGAATACCAAGACCTCCATCATATGGTGCAAATCCCAAAGGGAGACGCTTATACTAACCCTTATTACCTATCCCATCATGTAGTCCTTAAACCAGAAAGTACCACCACCGAGTTACGAGTAGTCTTCAAAACCCTCCAGTAATGGAATGAGCCTCAATAACTTATTACATACCGGCCCGGTGTGCCAAGCAGACTTAACCCAGTTGATCATCAAATGGCGGACCTTTCGATATGAATTCAACGGCGATATACAACAAATATATCGCCAAATTTTGATTGACCCCTCCCAAAACCGATTTCAGTGAATCCTATTCCGCCCCTGCCCCTCAAAACCTGTGTACAATGATGAGTTACAAACTGTTACGTTTGGCGTAAACTGTGTTTACTACTGAGTCATCCGCACCTTGCAAAATTTCTGATGAAGTACTATTCCAATGGCCACTAGCATCAAAAGTACTACGATATCCCAACCGCTCGAATAACACGTGATGAGCTAATCGCAGCCCTCTACTCAGCGGGCATCCCTCCTCTATGACCTCCCAACAAGTATCTACTCCATGAACAGTTTTTGAAATTCGAAGAATTTCACCTTGTTTCACCTTGAAACACCAATCATAGCCACGTCTTACGCCAAACGCACAGTTATATCCTCCATTGCCCAATTATTCGATCCAGCGGGATGGCTGGCCCCAGTTATGGTCATGTCCAAAATTCTTATACAACAAATATGGCTACATATGGTCCATTGGGATGACAATATCACTCCAACAAGACTCACCAAATATAAACTATTTCTGGAACAATATCACCGCCTATCCTCAATGCGTATCCCGCGGTGGATCCGCACGACCCCAGACAATGTAATGGAACTACTTGCACTTTGTGACGAATCCCAATTAGCTTACGCAACAGCGGTATAAGTCCGTACCCGACGCTGCCCTTCCTTCTCATCTAACCTACATATAGCCAAATAACGAGTAGCACCAGTTCAAACTGTGTCTCTACCCCGGTTGGAACTCTGCGGAGCCACACTGTTAGCAGGCGTTGTGCAACCCCTGCTTCAACAATTAAATGTTTCGTGTCAGCAGTTACATTGCTGGACCGACTCCACGATTGTGCTAGAGTGGCTGCAAAATCCTCCGAGTTCATGGAACACCTTTGCCGGTAATCGAGTCGCCAAAATCAGTGAGCTCGTCGGAATCCAAAACTGGCATCACGTGGAGTCCCGCGACAACCCAGCAAAATTAGGCAGCAGCGGAAGATCAGCGGAATCACTGTCACGCAACACTTTCTGGTGGACGGGACCATCCTGGCTACGTCAGGCACACTCTTCATGGTCACACGCTTAACGAGCAGGCACACTACGTCAAGTAACGAATGGAAGTGGGTCCGATCCCATTTCGCCTATGTCACTCTATACGAAGACCGAAGTTCATTATCTGTCGGAGTATAGCGCACTTAAGAAAATCCAGCCAATTGCATCCAACAGCACTATCCAATCAGTGAACCTCTTTCTACATTCCGATGAATTGTTTCGAGTAGGACGCCGGTTGTAACATGGTACACAACTACCCTTCG
This sequence comes from Clusia tigrina, assembly GCA_920105625.2. NCBI lineage: Eukaryota > Metazoa > Arthropoda > Insecta > Diptera > Clusiidae > Clusia > Clusia tigrina. The sequence continues at coordinate 327,814,790 of OV050030.1, forward strand.
ATGGGAGACTTCCCATCATCGTTCCCTACAATTGATAGTTCGCTCGTTTATTAATAAGTTTCATCCATCAAATGTCACTTCACGGGGGCAACCAACAGATGCTCAGATTCACAAGACTTCAGTATTGGATCCTCAAAACCAAAAACCTCATCATGACGACCATACACTAGTGCAAGGTATGTGTATTGGACAAAAAAAGACAGGCGACCCAAATAATCGCCGCACTCCCCATGGACCTGACAGCATATTCACGCGCTTTTACAACAACAGGCATCCATTTCGCCTACCCGTTTGACCTCAAGCTAGGCACCAGTCAAACGATGCGATACACCAAGTGCTACACATGCATTTTCGTCGGTTTTACGACCAAAGCTACTCACCTGGATTCTTATCAACCCCGTCTGACTTAGCCGCATTCGCACGTTTCACAGTTCGGAGGGGTTTGCTTAGCGAAAATCTATTCAGACAACGGCCGTAACTTCATCGGTAACGATCAAAGTTTACGAAACGAGCTTCGAATATTCCTCATTTTTATTTGAGATATCTCCCAAAGAGTCTAGAAAGTAGTCGCCTAAGATAGTATGCCTCCTTCTGGACAGCGCTGGACACGTGCATAACAGGTGTGCATCGGACCCTTCTCCTCGTCCATGCAAATCCTGCAGAAGTCGTTAGAGGCAATCCCGGGCCTACACCCGTGAGCACCTAGAGTGCAGTATCTCGTTAGGACACTAATCACGGAACCTGTACTTTGTCTGTTTAGAACCAATAGGTCCTTGAATTTATATTTGGCCAGGTTTGTCTACATCCTGAAAATTCAGACCAGCGCCTGCCCGCTGTGCCTAAGGATATTGTATTTACTAAGAGCTTACATATGACAATAGGAATACCGAAGTTCGACCTGTCTGGTTCAATCAGTATGGTAGTACCCTAACGAGCAGGTTCATCCGCCTTACAGTTCCCTGGAATGTCTCTGTGACCGGGAACTCATAGCAGATGCCGACGGGTCTACTTAGCTATCTCGTCTAAAGATATGCGGCAGCTCTTGACGGCTTTTCAGGTGATAATAGGCGAATCCAAGGAGCACAAAGATGCTTGGGTGTCGGATAGAATGCAAATATCCTGTCCAGATACTTTCTTCTTTTTCTTTAGCCAAAACAGTGCTGCCTCTATAGCCGTGACTTCTGCCTGAGACACACTGAAGTGGTCGGGCATCCTAAAGGACATGTTAATGTCTAAATCTTCTGAGAATACACCACCTGCCACCCTACTCTGTAGTTTGGATCCATCTGTATAGATGTGAACCCCTTCAACATGAGGGGGGATGCCATCCTTCCATTCGTCCCCGGAGGGAATGGAGATCCTGCACATACTATTGAAGGCTTAAATTGGTGTGATGTAATCGAAAGAGTCAGGAATACCCTCATTATGTCTTAAAGTAGATGCATGACATACGTTCCTGGCAACCCATTGATGCGTGGCTTCTAGCTTTATAGCTGAGTTTGCAGCCACTTTTTTGTCAAAAAGCCTAACAGGCAGCAGAGCGAGCATAACGTCCAATGCTGCCGTTAGAGTCGTTCAATTGCACTACTTATGAACACCTCTGCCGTTCTTTGCACCGTTGTTACCACCCTGTTATATGTGGACTTACTTAGGGCACCATTCGCTCTCCAGTCGAACAAGCAGCTCATTTACCGCGAGATTCCAGAGTAGAGGTGAAAGGACTCCATCTTGAGGTGTGCCTCTGTACACGGACTTTTTGGCCGACGCCGTCCCCAGCTGTAAATTGATGATCCTGCTACTAATCATTTTTTCAATCCACTTGCCACTACTTCACCTTCAAGTTTCGTATCGTACCGATTATTGCGTCTGATTTGATGTTGTTAAAAGCTCCCTCAATGTCCAGGAAAGCCACTAGGGAGAACTACTTGTTATGCAGGGATACTAGAGACTAAGGAGTGTAAAGTGGTCTCAACCGATTTACCCTTGAAGTAGGCATGCTGATAGACTGACAGCTTCTGTATGTCTATAGTGAGCCTAAGATGAATGTCTAACAACCTTTCCAGGATTTTCAGACAGAAGGAGGACAGACTAATGGACCTTAGGTCCCCTGGGGCTGAGTGCGAGCTTTTGCCGGCCTTGGGTAAAAAAATTACCCTCACATGCTTCCATGAGTCTGGAATATATGTTAATTCAAGACAACATTTGTAGATCTTGAGCAGCTACTCTATTATAAGGTTCTCTGACGGCTTGGAGCTACACCATCTGAGCTAGAGGCTTTATATGGTTTAAAGCTATGGATGGCCCATTTCAATTTTGGCTTCGTGATTATGTCTGAGTTGACTTCTACTACATTCGCTCTGGGCTTCGTTCTGCGTGGACTGGTGCGCGAGCAACCAGGAAAATGAGTCTATAAAATAATCTCTAGAGTCTCATTACTATTTGAAGTCCAAGATCCATCCTCCCTACTCAGGTAACCAGGTACCATTGGAGCAGTTGATAGGATCTTCCTCAACCTGGACGTCTCAGAGATATCTTCTACGTCACTGCAAAAGTTTCTCCACGATTCTCTTTGTGCCTTGCTAAGCTTACTTTTGAAGGTTTTGAGTGCTGCCATGTATAAAGTCCAGTCTATCTCTAAACTTCTTTGCGTTTGTTGAAGTCTCCTATAGTTCTTTCTGAGGGAAAGAGGGAAAACCACCTGGGAATTCCTTCATAAGCTGGAGGTAGAGCTTTAAAAGACTGACTTCTACCTTTTTCCAGCACTCAGGAGAGATACTGCCATCCGGGATGTTAAACTAAATTCAACAACCATTCTTGTACCGAGTTTATGATAAAATGGCACGTAAACCTTGGTCTCGTTATAGTTAGACATAATGTCAACAGCGGTGCTTGTACCGAGTTGATGGTGGGATTGACAACAGGCGCATAAACCCTTGGTGTCGGAGAATCAATTAATGCTTAGCTAAAATGAAAACACTCACATTGAACCTCTTATCTGAACCATATATAAATTACATATATACGATATTAGCATGACCATGAAAAGTGCATTATTGACAAATTTGCAAGCTGGCCTTGGCTTGAGTTATCCAGAGCATTGCACTTGATATTATATTTCACCCAGTGCAATGCCTTCGCTGCTATATTAAATGATTGGAGTTTTTGTCAACAATGCAAGTTTTATCGGTATGCTGGCAAAGTTTGCTTAACACAAGCCAAATTGTAAGCAAAAGAAGATGTTATGCATTGAAAGTTTGAATTTTAAATAATCTCCCAATGAGGTTTGCACATCAACTGTTAATGCAATTAAACGGGTCATTACGATCAATGACCGCCATGACCTAATGTCTTTTCAGCACTTCGCTGAAGGACTTCATGATGACAGTACAGCGATATTTGAATTTTAGGTGCGGGTGGGTGGTCTCCTCTATGGACAGTTTACGTTTAGAAGCCTGCTGTGAGGAAGCTGGAGACTCCCTTACGACTTTCGTCGCATACCCGAGGGATGCCTTCTGCTCCACCGTCCTCTCCTTCTCTGGAATCCACGACAAGCGTTCCACCGTCGGGAGAGCAGACCTTCTCTATATGTAAAACCTCTTGGCTCTAGGTTTCGCAGCACTAGAGCAGCAAGTGGCATTGCTTGTGTCAGGCTCGTCGTCCTTAACTGCAACAGGTGGTCACAGGTAACTTTATATAAAACTTCGAATAATTTTGTACACTTCTAGCCAGAATCGAAGCCTGCCTGAACTCCCGACCCATATGCGCAACCCCGGGCATTTTCTGATCGTATCCACCTACACGTCGCCGTAGAAGCAGAATGTCATGATGACCCGGTTTCCTTTACTAATAGGTGGCGCAGACTAAAGGAGATATCTCAAAAAGTTTGTACTCGATGGAAACGCGAGTACCTTCAGGAGTGCCAACGGCGCACCCGGTGGAAAGGAACACAACCCAGCCTCCTCGAAGGCGACAAGGCCGGGAATGGCGGCTAGGACGCGTCTGCAAGACGTACCCTGGACTTAATGGGAACGTACGCGTCGCATATGTTCGCACAGCTCGTGGCGTCCTAAAACGACCGATTGTAAAACTCGTAGCGCTACCCTCCGGGTCAATGAGTGCCACTAACCTGAGTTCTCAACTCTATTTAGGCACCCACCATAAACCCTCATGTGTGTTTTCTCCGTCACCACACTAGAGCAGAGAGGGAGACACATATATATTTTTCTTCAATTGAATACAAATAAACAATATGTCTTTTTTAAGTGATATAAAATTGTCTTTTTAATTAAAAACAAATAAAACATTGTCACATATATCCTTTTCTTCAATTAAATACAAATATACATTGTGTATTTTTATAAGTGATATAAAATTTTGTCTTTTCAATTAAATACAAACATGCATTGGTCCTTTGAGCCGGATACCTCGTTAAGTTCCGCCCTATTTTCCTCTTTTTGCTGTTATACAGTCCACAAAGCGCGAAACCGCGGAATTTATTGTATATTTTTTTTAGCCTTTTAATATATAGATTTACATAGTATTTTTGCGGCTCCCCCCCCCCCCCCCCCCAAAATTTAATTTTAATTTTAGGAATAGTTCGGTCTGCATCTCCGTTATATTACTGTTCGGTCAGTCTACGATTGTGAGCAACGCTGCCGGCGACTAGTGTAACAGGCTCTGCAATTAACAGCATAACGCGATATATTGAGATTTGAGTGGCAGTTAGATTTTTTTCTTCTTGGCGTTTTTTTCTGTCTGATTTGCATATCTGCAAATCAGACAGAAGGTTCAATTGTTGTATTCTTTTCTTTTTACTTTTGTGTTCTTTTCTTTTTTCCTCTTTTGTTTTTTTTTTTGTTCCTTTATTTCTATCTTCTTTTTCTTCTTTTTTTCTTTTGTTTTATTTTGTTCTTTTATTTCTATCTATTTTTTTTTTTTAGCTATTTTCCCCTTTTTATATTTGGTCTTTCATCGACTCTTTTCTCACTGGCGTATATACAAACAAAAGTACAAACTAATCACATATTTAGCTACGCTTCTTATAAATACGGTCTTCTGCAATTGTTGGTCCTGGTAACGTCCGTCCTGCGAGAGTGAAGTCCCTCGATGAACTCTGCATACTCATCCCTTCTTTTTGGATCGGTACGTACAAAGATGTTATAGGTTGACGATCTGGTTTGCCATTAAAACTTTGCTTTTAGTGGCCTTCTTCTTTCCATTTATATAGCGTGCCCCACGGCTGTAGGTGGTACTGCCTCTACTTATAGTATTCAACTTGTAAAAAACATTTGGAATACATGAGAGATTACAATACTCCGTCTTACTTTGCAGCAATGCGTTTTATGGTGGCAGTGTTTCTCTTGAGCTTCCTCATAATGGTATTTGACATCGTTTGGCTTTGATGTGGAGACAATCGGTTTTTTTCTGAGATACACGTTTAATGATGTAATTTGTGTACTCTGATCGGTTACCAGTCTCTGTGTCCTCTTGTATTAAATCATATTTCATATGTAAATCACATTTCATATGTTCATACTCTAGATTGGACATATACTTCAATGAAGCAATTAACTTCCGTGAGCCAAATTTCTTCTGCTTATTATATTTGGTGGTGGTTAAAACAAATTGGGAACAAAAGGAGGTTGCTTCGCTATGAGCAGGATAGGTGATGCCTTCATCGAGATACCCTGCAAGGGATCAGCTAGTGGAAAGCTAGTGCTATTAGTAGATTCAGGGGCGGACACTAGCCTCGTAAAATCTAGTGTTTTACGGAAGGGGCTAGACATTAATCAAATGGACTTAAGAACGCTTAACGGAGCGTTTGGAGGACGCATTAGGACATTGGGGTCGCTCAGAATAGGGCACAGTGGAGTTAAGGGTATGAGTTTTAGAGTGCACGCAGTGGAAGTGGATAGGAAAGGTATCCCGGCTGATGGGATAATTGGCCGCGATAATCTTTGGGGAAGCATCATACTGGATGCGCTCGACAAGCAGTTATCATTCTATGACAACAATAAGCATAGAATCCTTACTTTTCCATTAATGTCATGGCAGGAAGGAACCGTGACTAGGGTTAAGAAGTGTGGTATGGAGGTAGCAAACGGAAGGTCAACCAGAGTAGTTACTATGCATGTAAATACGAAACTTAGGACTGTTGTTTTGCACAAGCAGCAGCTAGCGGAGGGCGTATATATGGGAGAAACCATAACGCACGTTGACAAGGGTAAGGTGTACGCTTGCGTACTCAACGCATCGGAAAAGGACTACCTGATGGATGATAATTTTAGGCCTAAGTTCACTAGTTATGATAATTTGAAGGAACCGAATTATAGATCGGTTAATCAGATTAAACAAGTTGATATAAGAAAAAGAATGGAGCGAGTGCTAGAATCACTGAAGTTAGACCCAAGCGTAAATTCAGAAGAGAAGGCATCAATAGAAGCTATTTGTGCGCCATTCCATGACATATTTTTGCTGGAAGGAAACCAGTTGACATATACACCAGAGGTAGAGCATGAAATACCTACTAGAGGGGATCAAGCACCAATTAACCAGAAACAGTACAGATTGCCGCAAGCTCACAAAGATGAGGTAAATAGGCAAGGAATTTTAAAAGATAAAATAATTTCACCGAGTATCTCGCCTTGGAATTCACCAATAATTTTGGTACCAAAGAAGGGAGGTGCTCAGGGTCAGAAGAAGTGGAGAATGGTCGTCGATTTTAGGAAATTGAACGACGCCACTATCAAGCAGGTGTTCCCGATACTAAGGATAGAAGAGATTCTGGATCAATTGGGGCATAGTAGATATTTTTCTACACTAGATTTAGCGAGTGGCTACCAACAAGTTCTGGTGGATACCCAAGATAAGCAGAAAACCGCGTTCAGCACCGGTTTAGGCCATTATGAGTTTAATAGAATGCCGTTTGGATTAACAGGAGCACCGGCTACCTTCCAAGGGCTAATGAACCATGTGCTAACAGGCTTGCAAGGGTTAGATTGTTTTGTGTATCTGGATGATATTGTTATTTATGGGAAGAACTTGCAGCAGCATTCGCAACGCTTGTACAAGGTGCTCCAGAAATTACGAGAACACAATTTGGAATTGAACACGGAGAAAGTCAATTTTTGCGAAGAGAGGTAGTTTATTTAGGCCATCGTTGCTCAGAGGCAGGAGCACTGCCTGACCCGCAGAAGGTGGAATGCGTTAAAAATTTAGCGGTTCCAAGAAATAGAAAGGAAGTGCAAGCATTCCTAGGACTAGTTAACTATTACAGAAAGTTCGTGGAAGGACTAGCCGGAATTGCGTTGCCAATTAACAAGTCGCTACGAAAAGAAGCAAAGTTTGAATGGACTGAGAGATGTCAGCAAGCATTCGACAGGCTAAAGAAATAATTAGCTCGCCACCAATTTTGGCGTACCCCGACTTTGGGCAAACTTTTTTGTTGACAACTGATGCTAGCAATGAAGCATTAGGGGCAGTATTGTCACAAGGGGAAGTCGGTAATGACCGACCAATAGCATTCGCAAGCAGAGCGCTTAGCGACACGGAGAAGAGATACTCCACAATAGAGAAGGAATTTCTAGCCATAGTGTGGGCTACGAAGAATTTTAGAGCATACCTGCTAGGACGCCCATTTAAGATATATACTGATCACCAGCCGTTGAGAGGCATAGCCAATTTGAAATACCAAACGTCTAGGCTAGCCAGGTTCAGACACAAATTGTCTGAGTATGATTTTGAAATCATATACAAACCTGGGAAAAAGAATCTGAATGCGGATGCACTCAGCAGAGTACCGCAGGCACAGAAGGTATCAGTAGTGCAAACAAGGTCCAAAGCACGGTCAGATAAGGAGAAGGCCGAGAGAATGCAAAAGGATAAAGTTGATGCTACAACAGATGTTAGCAAGACGGGTGAAGATGCCCACGAACAAAGAGCCAGCAGTGTGGAATGGCTGGAAGATATAAAGGATATCCAGGCTGTGTTAAAGGGTTTCCATGATTCGCCTCTAGGAGGACACGAGGGATTCTGGAAAACCCATGACAGAATTAGGCGAGTATACGGATGGAAAAGTATGCTCAAAGACGTTAAAAAATATGTAAAGAGTTGTCCAAAATGTCAGGCCAACAAAAGTTCAAGGCTGACAAAGATGCCAATGGTGTTAACTGACACACCAAAACCGACATTTGATAAAGTCCATATGGATATTGTAGGTATTTTACCTGAGACAGTTTCGGGAAATAAATACATATTGACGTTCCAAGATGATTTCTCAAAGTATATGGCGTGCGTGGCTCTACCCGATGCTGAAGCAAGTACGGTGGTCAAAGCATTCTTTGATGAAATTATAGCACGATACAACTTACCTAAGGTTTTGATAACCGACAATGGTTCCAATTTTGTGTCGAAACTATTCTCAGAAACGTGTAAAATGCTGGGAATCAAAAAATTGCATGTAACACCATATCATCCACAGGCGAATGGCTCATTGGAACGTAGTCATCGACCTCTGGCCGAGTACTTGCGCAGTTTTGCCAAAGAAGACGGCTCGAATTGGGATCAATGGTTGACCACTGCAATGCATGTACACAATAATACGGTACATGTATCAACGAAGCAAACTCCGTTTAGAACACACTACGGGTTTGACTTCAACATGCCAGCGAATTTGAAGCGCATATGTGTGCCTGTATACAATGCTGATGACCCGAATAAAGTGCAAAGTATCAGTTACAGCGAGCGCACGAGTTGGTCAGAGAAAACCAGGATTGTGCTAAACGAGTAGCCAGGGAGGCCTATAACAAGGTACTAAACCCAGTCGTTTTGAACGTGGGTGACCAGGTACTCATGAGGAATCAAGCTAGGAGAAACAAATTCTCACCTGTGTGGATAGGTCCGTATATGGTAGCAGAGATCCGAAGTCCAGATACAACTGTCGTAACGATTACGGGCAAGAATAAAAAGCTACATAATAATTTGTTGAAATTATTCCACGTTAGACCACACACCTAATTCATGTGTCAATAGTGTTTTACAAGTGTAAACACAAGAATAATAACATGAACAAGTACGTGTGTGTATCCAATAACACACACAGCGCCGATTTTCAGAGTCAATGCCAGTAAAAGTGTGCCACTTAAACTCGGGCAAGTAAATTGGCGTAATGAAAATCTGCTTATTAAACACTATTGCCGAATGAAGGCAGTAGAGAAAATAATTTTTAAAAAAATTTATAAAATATTTTATTATTTGCAATAATAAACGGGTTCATTGCACGTATTTAAAAAAATAAAATAAAATAATAAGACAATCGTGGGTAATTAATATAAAACTTCGAATATGTACGTACATACGTACGGCGGTGTATGCACTGAATTTTGACGCTTGAGCGTTAACGCCAAGCGGCGGAACTGCTGGTGAAGTAGTATATATGTGTATATACATATGTGTATTGGATAAAGAATGTAAGTACAAATGTGTATTTTAAAAAAAAGTAAGTATGCTAGTTAGGAGAAACGGGTAATTAGAATTTATGAGGTTGCAGACTTTGCAGCGGGTTAGATAAATACTGTTTATTAGTTAGGAATTTAATGTATAGATAAATGAAGAAAGGCAAAATTTAGGAGAATAGTATAGGTTAATGAATAAAAAATGTTTAGGTTGATTGGGAAAATAAGCAATTAATTCTAGGTAATTTAAAGCGCCTCGAATGTATGTATGTAGCCATATACGAGCTAATTACAGGATGGAAAATAGAATCGTTAATGGATATATACATATCAGGCTAGAAGTAAATTTAAATAAAAAGTAATTGTATGCGATGAAAGATATAGTCATGCAATGGACAAAGTTTTGACACAAACGGGATTATTTTATATAATCTGGTTTTAGTCGGAGGACCAATGAATTGGTTCAAAATTGAAATGAGTGATAACTCACGTGTTGAAAAAGAGCACGAAAAATTAATCAAAGCGAAACTAATGCCCTATATGGCTATGAAAACACATGTCCAGTCCTCTTTTCCTCTAGGATACGGTAGCGAATCCGATAATGTAAAGGGAAAAGACGAGTGGACGCAAATTGAATGATATAGCATTCAATTATAGAAAGCATATTGTAGAAATATTGTTTTTTGTTTATATATTCAGGAATAGACTATGTTAAAGAAAAGTTAAAGATTAAAAAAATTATAATCTGTGTAAAAGTTCAGATTAAAATTAAAAGTAGTTTAGAAAATAATTAGAGTTACAAAAATAGATAGAGAGAAGATATAAATTTGTAATAAGTGTTATAATAAAAAAAAAAACAAAAATCATACTAAATTGGAAAATTATACCCAAGAGTATATATAGTACATATAGTGTATTTATTTAAATATTATATAATTTTGAAATTCATTTATTAAATTGACTTATGAAATGTTCGACAAAAATTAAACATAGAAGAAATATCAAACTAAAATGTATACTAGGAAATTAAGAAAATTATTATATGTGTTCTCTATATAGCTCTGATGATCTGAAGCGAAGCAGGAAGTTCCGGGAACAGCGGATATCGGAAGACGGTGCGGACTAAAGGACCAACGTAGTATTCGGAAAGATGCGTTTTTGAAAAACAGGGATTTTGGCAGTTATCTAAGGTTTGTGACCCCAAAGATGCCAACATATTAGATTGGGGATGAATGGCGACGGATGTAATTTTAATTTTGCGAAACGGCATATGGCCGCAGCATTTGAACGCGTTGTGGATGAGTTATTGACAAGCAACGAAAAATAAACAAGTTTCCTTGCGGAGTCATGTTTTGAATTGGACAATTTTATAGTACAATGTCCACCCAGTGTATCACAATCTCAACAGAATCGATTTTGGATAAGTTGAAGATGGGTAAAAGCTTAAGGTGGGTGACTGAAACCACCACCAAATATAATAAGCAGAAGAAATTTGGCTCACGGAAGTTAATTGCTTCATTGAAGTATATGTCCAATCTAGAGTATGAACATATGAAATGTGATTTACATATGAAATATGATTTAATACAAGAGGACACAGAGACTGGTAACCGATCAGAGTACACAAATTACATCATTAAACGTGTATCTCAGAAAAAAACCGATTGTCTCCACATCAAAGCCAAACGATGTCAAATACCATTATGAGGAAGCTCAAGAGAAACACTGCCACCATAAAACGCATTGCTGCAAAGTAAGACGGAGTATTGTAATCTCTCATGTATTCCAAATGTTTTTTACAAGTTGAATACTATAAGTAGAGGCAGTACCACCTACAGCCGTGGGGCACGCTATATAAATGGAAAGAAGAAGGCCACTAAAAGCAAAGTTTTAATGGCAAACCAGATCGTCAACCTATAACATCTTTGTACGTACCGATCCAAAAAGAAGGGATGAGTATGCAGAGTTCATCGAGGGACTTCACTCTCGCAGGACGGACGTTACCAGGACCAACAATTGCAGAAGACCGTATTTATAAGAAGCGTAGCTAAATATGTGATTAGTTTGTACTTTTGTTTGTATATACGCCAGTGAGAAAAGAGTCGATGAAAGACCAAATATAAAAAGGGGAAAATAGCTAAAAAAAAAATAGATAGAAATAAAAGAACAAAATAAAACAAAAGAAAAAAAGAAGAAAAAGAAGATAGAAATAAAGGAACAAAAAAAAACAAAAGAGGAAAAAAGAAAAGAACACAAAAGTAAAAAGAAAAGAATACAACAATTGAACCTTCTGTCTGATTTGCAGATATGCAAATCAGACAGAAAAAAACGCCAAGAAGAAAAAAATCTAACTGCCACTCAAATCTCAATATATCGCGTTATGCTGTTAATTGCAGAGCCTGTTACACTAGTCGCCGGCAGCGTTGCTCACAATCGTAGACTGACCGAACAGTAATATAACGGAGATGCAGACCGAACTATTCCTAAAATTTAAATTAAATTTGGGGGGGGGGGGGGGGAGCCGCAAAAATACTATGTAAATCTATATATTAAAAGGCTAAAAAAAATATACAATAAATTCCGCGGTTTCGCGCTTTGTGGACTGTATAATAGCAAAAAGAGGAAAATAGGGCGGAACTTAACGAGGTATCCGGCTCAAAGGACCAATGCATGTTTGTATTTAATTGAAAAGACAAAATTTTATATCACTTATAAAAATACACAATGTATATTTGTATTTAATTGAAGAAAAGGATATATGTGACAATGTTTTATTTGTTTTTAATTAAAAAGACAATTTTATATCACTTAAAAAAGACATATTGTTTATTTGTATTCAATTGAAGAAAAATATATATGTGTCTCCCTCTCTGCTCTAGTGTGGTGACGGAGAAAACACACATGAGGGTTTATGGTGGGTGCCTAAATAGAGTTGAGAACTCAGGTTAGTGGCACTCATTGACCCGGAGGGTAGCGCTACGAGTTTTACAATCGGTCGTTTTAGGACGCCACGAGCTGTGCGAACATATGCGACGCGTACGTTCCCATTAAGTCCAGGGTACGTCTTGCAGACGCGTCCTAGCCGCCATTCCCGGCCTTGTCGCCTTCGAGGAGGCTGGGTTGTGTTCCTTTCCACCGGGTGCGCCGTTGGCACTCCTGAAGGTACTCGCGTTTCCATCGAGTACAAACTTTTTGAGATATCTCCTTTAGTCTGCGCCACCTATTAGTAAAGGAAACCGGGTCATCATGACATTCTGCTTCTACGGCGACGAGTAGGTGGATACGATCAGAAAATGCCCGGGGTCGCGCATATGGGTCGGGAGTTCAGGCAGGCTTCGATTCTGGCTAGAAGTGTACAAAATTATTCGAAGTTTTATATAAAGTTACCTGTGACCACCTGTTGCAGTTAAGGACGACGAGCCTGACACAAGCAATGCCACTTGCTGCTCTAGTGCTGCGAAACCTAGAGCCAAGAGGTTTTACATATAGAGAAGGTCTGCTCTCCTGACGGTGGAACGCTTGTCGTGGATTCCAGAGAAGGAGAGGACGGTGGAGCAGAAGGCATCCCTCGGGTATGCGACGAAAGTCGTAAGGGAGTCTCCAGCTTCCTCACAGCAGGCTTCTAAACGTAAACTGTCCATAGAGGAGACCACCCACCCGCACCTAAAATTCAAATATCGCTGTACTGCCATCATGAAGTCCTTCAGCGAAGTGCTGAAAAGACATTAGGTCATGGCGGTCATTGATCGTAATGACCCGTTTAATTGCATTAACAGTTGATGTGCAAACCTCATTGGGAGATTATTTAAAATTCAAACTTTCAATGCATAACATCTTCTTTTGCTTACAATTTGGCTTGTGTTAAGCAAACTTTGCCAGCATACCGATAAAACTTGCATTGTTGACAAAAACTCCAATCATTTAATATAGCAGCGAAGGCATTGCACTGGGTGAAATATAATATCAAGTGCAATGCTCTGGATAACTCAAGCCAAGGCCAGCTTGCAAATTTGTCAATAATGCACTTTTCATGGTCATGCTAATATCGTATATATGTAATTTATATATGGTTCAGATAAGAGGTTCAATGTGAGTGTTTTCATTTTAGCTAAGCATTAATTGATTCTCCGACACCAAGGGTTTATGCGCCTGTTGTCAATCCCACCATCAACTCGGTACAAGCACCGCTGTTGACATTATGTCTAACTATAACGAGACCAAGGTTTACGTGCCATTTTATCATAAACTCGGTACAAGAACGGTTGTTGAATTTAGTTTAACATCCCGGATGGCAGTATCTCTCCTGAGTGCTGGAAAAAGGTAGAAGTCAGTCTTTTAAAGCTCTACCTCCAGCTTATGAAGGAATTCCCAGGTGGTTTTCCCTCTTTCCCTCAGAAAGAACTATAGGAGACTTCAACAAACGCAAAGAAGTTTAGAGATAGACTGGACTTTATACATGGCAGCACTCAAAACCTTCAAAAGTAAGCTTAGCAAGGCACAAAGAGAATCGTGGAGAAACTTTTGCAGTGACGTAGAAGATATCTCTGAGACGTCCAGGTTGAGGAAGATCCTATCAACTGCTCCAATGGTACCTGGTTACCTGAGTAGGGAGGATGGATCTTGGACTTCAAATAGTAATGAGACTCTAGAGATTATTTTATAGACTCATTTTCCTGGTTGCTCGCGCACCAGTCCACGCAGAACGAAGCCCAGAGCGAATGTAGTAGAAGTCAACTCAGACATAATCACGAAGCCAAAATTGAAATGGGCCATCCATAGCTTTAAACCATATAAAGCCTCTAGCTCAGATGGTGTAGCTCCAAGCCGTCAGAGAACCTTATAATAGAGTAGCTGCTCAAGATCTACAAATGTTGTCTTGAATTAACATATATTCCAGACTCATGGAAGCATGTGAGGGTAATTTTTTTACCCAAGGCCGGCAAAAGCTCGCACTCAGCCCCAGGGGACCTAAGGTCCATTAGTCTGTCCTCCTTCTGTCTGAAAATCCTGGAAAGGTTGTTAGACATTCATCTTAGGCTCACTATAGACATACAGAAGCTGTCAGTCTATCAGCATGCCTACTTCAAGGGTAAATCGGTTGAGACCACTTTACACTCCTTAGTCTCTAGTATCCCTGCATAACAAGTAGTTCTCCCTAGTGGCTTTCCTGGACATTGAGGGAGCTTTTAACAACATCAAATCAGACGCAATAATCGGTACGATACGAAACTTGAAGGTGAAGTAGTGGCAAGTGGATTGAAAAAATGATTAGTAGCAGGATCATCAATTTACAGCTGGGGACGGCGTCGGCCAAAAAGTCCGTGTACAGAGGCACACCTCAAGATGGAGTCCTTTCACCTCTACTCTGGAATCTCGCGGTAAATGAGCTGCTTGTTCGACTGGAGAGCGAATGGTGCCCTAAGTAAGTCCACATATAACAGGGTGGTAACAACGGTGCAAAGAACGGCAGAGGTGTTCATAAGTAGTGCAATTGAACGACTCTAACGGCAGCATTGGACGTTATGCTCGCTCTGCTGCCTGTTAGGCTTTTTGACAAAAAAGTGGCTGCAAACTCAGCTATAAAGCTAGAAGCCACGCATCAATGGGTTGCCAGGAACGTATGTCATGCATCTACTTTAAGACATAATGAGGGTATTCCTGACTCTTTCGATTACATCACACCAATTTAAGCCTTCAATAGTATGTGCAGGATCTCCATTCCCTCCGGGGACGAATGGAAGGATGGCATCCCCCCTCATGTTGAAGGGGTTCACATCTATACAGATGGATCCAAACTACAGAGTAGGGTGGCAGGTGGTGTATTCTCAGAAGATTTAGACATTAACATGTCCTTTAGGATGCCCGACCACTTCAGTGTGTCTCAGGCAGAAGTCACGGCTATAGAGGCAGCACTGTTTTGGCTAAAGAAAAAGAAGAAAGTATCTGGACAGGATATTTGCATTCTATCCGACACCCAAGCATCTTTGGGCTCCTTGGATTCGCCTATTATCACCTGAAAAGCCGTCAAGAGCTGCCGCATATCTTTAGACGAGATAGCTAAGTAGACCCGTCGGCATCTGCTATGAGTTCCCGGTCACAGAGACATTCCAGGGAACTGTAAGGCGGATGAACCTGCTCGTTAGGGTACTACCATACTGATTGAACCAGACAGGTCGAACTTCGGTATTCCTATTGTCATATGTAAGCTCTTAGTAAATACAATATCCTTAGGCACAGCGGGCAGGCGCTGGCCTGAATTTTCAGGATGTAGACAAACCTGGCCAAATATAAATTCAAGGACCTATTGGTTCTAAACAGACAAAGTACAGGTTCCGTGATTAGTGTCCTAACGAGATACTGCACTCTAGGTGCTCACGGGTGTAGGCCCGGGATTGCCTCTAACGACTTCTGCAGGATTTGCATGGACGAGGAGAAGGGTCCGATGCACACCTGTTATGCACGTGTCCAGCGCTATCCAGAAGGAGGCATACTATCTTAGGCGACTACTTTCTAGACTCTTTGGGAGATATCTCAAATAAAAATGAGGAATATTCGAAGCTCGTTTCGTAAACTTTGATCGTTACCGTTGAAGTTCCGGCCGTTGTCTGAATAGATTTTCGCTAAGCAAACCCCTCCGAACTGTGAAACGTGCGAATGCGGCTAAGTCAGACGGGGTTGATAAGAATCCAGGTGAGTAGCTTTGGTCGTAAAACCGACGAAAATGCATGTGTAGCACGTGGTGTATCGCATCGTTTGACTGGTGCCTAGCTTGAGGTCAAACGGGTAGGCGAAATGGATGCCTGTTGTTGTAAAAGCGCGTGAATATGCTGTCAGGTCCATGGGGAGTGCGGCGATTATTTGGGTCGCCTGTCTTTTTTTGTCCAATACACATACCTTGCACTAGTGTATGGTCGTCATGATGAGGTTTTTGGTTTTGAGGATCCAATACTGAAGTCTTGGGAGTCTGAGCATCAGTTGGTTGCCCCCGTGAAGTGACATTTGATGGATGAAACTTATTAATAAACGAGCGAACTATCAATTGTAGGGAACGATGATGGGAAGTCTCCCATCGAAGGGTAGTTGTGTACCATGTTACAACCGGCGTCCTACTCGAAACAATTCATCGGAATGTAGAAAGAGGTTCACTGATTGGATAGTGCTGTTGGATGCAATTGGCTGGATTTTCTTAAGTGCGCTATACTCCGACAGATAATGAACTTCGGTCTTCGTATAGAGTGACATAGGCGAAATGGGATCGGACCCACTTGCATTCGTTGCTTGACGTAGTGTGCCTGCTCGTTAAGCGTGTGACCATGAAGAGTGTGCCTGACGTAGCCAGGATGGTCCCGTCCACCAGAAAGTGTTGCGTGACAGTGATTCCGCTGATCTTCCGCTGCTGCCTAATTTTGCTGGGTTGTCGCGGGACTCCACGTGATGCCAGTTTTGGATTCCGACGAGCTCACTGATTTTGGCGACTCGATTACCGGCAAAGGTGTTCCATGAACTCGGAGGATTTTGCAGCCACTCTAGCACAATCGTGGAGTCGGTCCAGCAATGTAACTGCTGACACGAAACATTTAATTGTTGAAGCAGGGGTTGCACAACGCCTGCTAACAGTGTGGCTCCGCAGAGTTCCAACCGGGGTAGAGACACAGTTTGAACTGGTGCTACTCGTTATTTGGCTATATGTAGGTTAGATGAGAAGGAAGGGCAGCGTCGGGTACGGACTTATACCGCTGTTGCGTAAGCTAATTGGGATTCGTCACAAAGTGCAAGTAGTTCCATTACATTGTCTGGGGTCGTGCGAATCCACCGCGGGATACGCATTGAGGATAGGCGGTGATATTGTTCCAGAAATAGTTTATATTTGGTGAGTCTTGTTGGAGTGATATTATCATCCCAATGGACCATATGTAGCCATATTTGTTGTATAAGAATTTTGGACATGACCATAACTGGGGCCAGCCATCCCGCTGGATCGAATAATTGGGCAATGGAGGATAGAACTGTGCGTTTGGCGTAAGACGTGGCTATGATTGGTGTTTCAAGGTGAAACAAGGTGAAATTCTTCGAATTTCAAAAACTGTTCATGGAGTAGATACTTGTTGGGAGGTCATAGAGGAGGGATGCCCGCTGAGTAGAGGGCTGCGATTAGCTCATCACGTGTTATTCGAGCGGTTGGGATATCGTAGTACTTTTGATGCTAGTGGCCATTGGAATAGTACTTCATCAGAAATTTTGCAAGGTGCGGATGACTCAGTAGTAAACACAGTTTACGCCAAACGTAACAGTTTGTAACTCATCATTGTACACAGGTTTTGAGGGGCAGGGGCGGAATAGGATTCACTGAAATCGGTTTTGGGAGGGGTCAATCAAAATTTGGCGATATATTTGTTGTATATCGCCGTTGAATTCATATCGAAAGGTCCGCCATTTGATGATCAACTGGGTTAAGTCTGCTTGGCACACCGGGCCGGTATGTAATAAGTTATTGAGGCTCATTCCATTACTGGAGGGTTTTGAAGACTACTCGTAACTCGGTGGTGGTACTTTCTGGTTTAAGGACTACATGATGGGATAGGTAATAAGGGTTAGTATAAGCGTCTCCCTTTGGGATTTGCACCATATGATGGAGGTCTTGGTATTCTTGAAGTACGGTTTCATACCGGGCCTTTTTGGGTTGCATTCTTGTTAGGTCTTGCTTTATTTCGAAGGAGTTGACTGAATACTATATGTCGGGATGGGCATAGGGCAGACTCGGGTTCGATGTTCTGTTTGAAGGGAAAGGAGACGATAATGCAGCCGTCCTGAGCTCGGAGAGCGGTTTTGACGTAATAATTTTCACAATATTGATCCGCTGGTGTCGTAAAATTACTATTCGGGGGCTCTTCTATTTTCCAAAAACTGGTCATTAGTTGCTCTGTGAACTCGTGTTGTCTATAAGAGACGTTTGTTGTGAAGGAGGCGACCGGTTAAGTTGGTATTATCCCCGTGAGGATCAATCCGAAGACTGTTTCTTGTGCCAGAAGTGACCCAGTCACCCTCCGGCGGAAGCCACTGGGTGACTGGGATATATATATATATATATATATATATATATATATATATATATATATATATATATATATATATATATACGAGTATATATATATATATATATATATATATATACGAGTATATATATATATATATATATATATATATATATATATATAAATATTATACTAGGACATCGATTCGTTGAGGGTACGGGGGATTTGAGTTAGCTAACTGTAGGTCTTGAAGGTGCGAACAGTTGGATGGGTCGAGCTGTAGGGTTGGAGGATTTATGGGGGATGCCAGCACGAAATTGCAAGACTTGGATGCCTTAGCCGATTCTACATTTGTTAATCTTGAGATTTCAACGTTTGCTAATTTCACTGGCAAGTGTAGTTGTCATTGTATTCGTTCTGAGATGAAGTTCCCTCGGATCCGGAGTCAATTCGTTCTCACGCCTGCCGAAAGTCTTTAGACGAGATAGCTATGTAGACATGTCTCCATCTGCTCTGAGTTCCTGATCACAGAGATATTCCAGGGAACTATAAGGCGGATGAACTTGCTCGTTAGGGTACTACCATACTGATTGAACCAGATAGATCGAACTTCGGTACTCCTATTTTCATATGTAAGCTCTTAGTAAATACAATATCCTTAGGCACAGCGGGCAGGCGCTGGTCTGAATTTTCAGGATGTAGACAAACCTAGTGTGATTTAAATGTCAAGCGCCCTAAGGACCTAATGGGTCTAAATAGACAAAGTATATATATATATATATATATATATATATATATATATATATATATATATATATATATATATATATATATATATATATAGATATATATATATATATATATATATAGATATATATATATATATATACATATTTATATATATATGTATATATATATATATATATATATATATATACATATATATATATATATATATATATATATATATATATATATATATATATATATATATATATATATATATATATATATATATATATATGTATGTATATATATATATATATATATATATATATATATATATATATATATATATATCTATATATATATATATATATATATATATATATATATATATATATATATGTATGTATATATATATATATATATATATATATATATATATATATATATATATATATATATATATATCTATATATATATATATATATATATATATATATATATATATATATATATACATATGGACTTCGCACATAGTAAGTGCGACACAAAATGTCCCTTAATTTCCTCAGATCTGAGGTAAATGCATGCCCCATACGCTATTTCGCTGGCATCTGAGAAACCGTGTAATTGAATTCCAAGTGGTTCGGAAGCAAGCACATGTCTTGGTAAACAAAGTGTAGCTAATTGAGGGAGCTGGTTCCTAAATCTGAGCCACTTTGTATGTAACTCTTGAGGTAGGGCGGCATCCCAATCCAAATTCTATTCCCAATAACTACTACTGGGTTTACAAATCCTAGCGGATCCAATAGCTGGGATATATCTGCTAATACAGAACATTTTGTCAGCCTTTTTGGTGGTGGCCATGATGATTTAATGCAGTGGTCAGACTGAGGTTGCCAGATTGGCCCAAGAGATTTAGTGAATTGATCTTCATTTGCAGAAATGTCCAGTTTGATTCCGCGATCTTCTGAATTTAAGTTTCGCAGCAACGCTTCATGATTGCAACACCATTTGCGCAGTTGTACCCACGTTTCATCATTTTTATTACCTCATTAAGTCATCAACGTAGAAATCCTTGACTGTGACAGCAGCAGCTAATGGAAAGGATGCACCTTTATCTTCAGCCAATTGGTTTAATCACCTTGTAGCTAGATATGGAGCCGACTTGGTGCCATATGTTACTGTCTTTAGTTTGTAGAACCTGAATGGCTGGGTTATAGAATTCCTCCAAATTATTATTTGCAAATGAGAGTCTTCTTCTGTCACGAGGAATTGCCTGTACATCTTAACAATATCTGAAGTCACAGCAAATGGATGCTGCTTGAATAGCAGCAGAATTGAGAAAAGATTGTCTTGTACTACTGGCCCACCAAGCATTATATCGTTAAGAGAAACGTTATTTGATGTTTTTGCGGAGGCATCAAAAACTACCCTCAATTTTGTGGTTGTGCTTTCCGATTTTAATACACAGTGATGAGGTATAAAGTACCGCCTTTGTCTTATATTTTTGTACCTTATTTCGTCCATGTGCCCAAGATTTTCATATTCTTTGATGAAGGTTGAATATGCTTGCTTTAGTTCACTGGATTTATCCAATGAGCTTCCAACGACCTGAAGCCCTGAATCGCCATGCTGCAAGAATTTCCGAGAACCACTGGATCCATTTTTAATAGTAACTGTACAGTATACCGACCATCATTATCACGGGTTGTTGTGGTTTTAAAGATGTCTTCACATCGTGCTTCATCTTCACTAACAAGTTTAGTTTCATTATTGACTTCTTCCAATTCCCAAAATCGTAAAACTTGTTCATTGAGAGCGTCGTCCTCATAGCCAAGTCCGCAAAATACAGAGTCGGTAGTGTCAGTTGCAGCCTTTCCCAGTACTACCCATCCCAATAAAGTATTTTAAAGTGTAGGCAAATTCTTGGCTATTTTTATCTGCCCTATTGACATTAGAGAGGAGTACAATTCAGCTCCAATTTGTAAGTCCACCTTCGATGACTGGTGAAAGGTTGGGTCAGCCAATTTTATATTTCTTGGAATTTCCCATTTGCTGATGTCAATGTTATTCATGGGTTGATCATTGGTTATTTGATCAATTATGTGCGTGTCAATGTTGGCTGTGAAGCCCGTAATTGTGGAAGCGATATGTTTGTGTAGTTGCCTGCACTCGATGTGTTGTTACCAGTCCCTGTGATTTGTAAGGAATGATGTGTTCATTTCAGACCTAGTTTGTTTGCAAATCTTTTGGATATAAGGTTTACTTGGCTCCCTGAGTCCAATATTGCCTTACAGTTGATGAAGTTCCCGCTGCTGTTCTTAACTTGTACTAGAGCTGTTGCTAAGAACACGTATGAACCTTTCGTTGTTGTTGTTAATGAGGTATTAGTCCGAGAAGAAGTTGTTGATGCAATCATGGATGAACCTTCATGTGTTGATTCGATATTCGTACTGTTCTTTTTGTTCTTATGTTGTAGTTGTTCGAAGTGTAGCAAGGTATTGTGTTTATTTGCCACACATGGTGCATCCTCTTATTTTGCACTTTGTTACAGTATGATCGGGCTTCAGACAATTTATGCAAACCTTCAGTCTCTTTATTTCATAAAATCTGGTTTTAGGCGACATTTAAAGAAACCCTTCACATATGTATAGCGCATGGTGTTTTTAGCAATAAGGGCACGAGCCTTTGGCAATCAATGATGTTACCCTTCTCTTCACTTCTGGTCTTGCTTTAATTTCTAAGAGCTGTAGTGCTTGGAATCTTTTTTCGATAAATTGGAGGAGTTCCCCCAATTTTGGAAATTCACGAGGGTTAGCCAAAGATTTCTCGAACAATGCATGCGTGCGTTTATCAACCTTTTTGATTAACATATATACCAACAGTGGATTCCATCCATCAATTTCGGTGTTCAACGCTTGAATGCTCAAGAGACACTCATTTGTATTGTCATAGAGTGTTCTCAGCCCTTCCGATGAATCTTCTTGTACCACTGGAAGGTTGAAAAGTTTGTGCATTAACCCAGTCATTATGAGCCTCTTATTTGAATACCGAGCCTGATTTGTTTGCCAAGCCATGTCGTAGTTATTACTGGAGACAGTTATATGTGAAATTATTTTTGATGCTTCACCTGTCAAAGTATTCTTCAGGTACCACATCTTTTGAGCGTTCCCAATATTTGTTTCATGGATCATTTGGGTATATAAATCGTGAAATGCCTGCCGTTCAGTGTATGATCCGCTGAATTTGGGAATTTCAATTTTGGGCAATGTGATTTCTTGTAGTTTGGACTTGCCCTTGCGTGCTTCTCTGAGTACTTGATGTAGACTGATAGTCACTTGTTGCACAGTATTTTCCAGCTCAAATGTACGATTGACATCATAGCCTTCCATATGTTTGTCGCCAGTTTCAAGACAGATAACCTCGTGCCGCGCAAAATAAGTTGCCCATTGAGTGGATATAGTTTCCAACATCACCTTCGCATAGTCTTCAGTTTGTGGTTGTTGAAGTGCCTTGGTGATACGTTCCAACGATGCCTCAAGTTGTTTGACGGCAATTCCTTGTAAGCTGATTTGGCCGGCTATACTTGCTGACATAATTGGAACTGCTATATTGGATTTCGATGTGGTGGTTGATTCCTCAGGATGCTGAATGTGAGTTCGCCTCGGTGATGACACAGTCCTCAATCTGGCTCTTTCTGCCTGTTGCTGTAATGGAATACACACTTCCTGCAGTTTAGGAAAGTAGGTGTCCCGCACAGCCTTTGTTTGAGTAAAGAAATCGTTGGTGAAGTAAGGATATTCCTGACGTTTCGCTAGTGGAACTTCAGCTTCCAGAGCTTAATGATTCCTTTGGAATTGTGCGTGGACGTGTTTTAGCTTGTCTTCGATTTTTGTCTATCTCCTCAATGGTGGCGTAGCGTCGGCTTTTCATCGTTACTATTGCTCGTGCAAATCGGACGTGTTTTTTCTAAACTCTGTGTAGTGAGAATTTTAAACTTCTTTTTTCTGCTTGTACGAGAGTGTGGCGATTCGTTTAATTTTGATTTGATCGTTTTTCTTGGACACTTTTAACTTCGATTTGTAATTGCATCATAATGCCAGGTGTCTGTGGGCAAATAGTTGATCGTAGTCAGCCTAAAATACAGTATATTAAATGCAATGAATTTTTCCATATGGAATGTGTGAAAATTTTGCAAGCAGAACTCGAATATTTGCAAACTCGGATAGTTATTATTGCTGTAAAGATTGTGATACAGCGCGCCGAAATTCTATTCGTTCGCGCCTCCATCTGCTACCATAGCCAAAAGTGTAATAACAAATATTAATTTGTGTTCTTTGACTGCTTCTAAAGACTCTCAATTATCGGAGCAAGTTCAAAGTACAAGTGCTTGTGCCGCTATACAAAAACCACAACACCAATCTAAGCCAGTTTTAGGACAACAAGAGAAGTGTAATAAATCAGAAATAACTTTGCAAATGTTGTTTAACGAAATTGTCGTATTGAGATCGGAAAATGCGAATGCTTTATAGGTAATTAAATCATTGCAAGCGGATAAACAACTATTAGTACAAAAAATTGAAGATATTAAATCAGAACTTCATACCGTGCAGAGAGATTTATGCGAATATGATTTTGCTTCTGCAATATCTCGTCTTAGCAACGATGTCAAAGGCCTACAAGGAAATGTTCGTGACTTTTTTGGTAAAAATGATAAAAATAAAACTGATCATCGAATTAAGCAATACAATAAAGCTAATGTGCTGCCCCTGTGTCGCCGTTGCTGATATTTGATACTCTCTCCGCTTCTCCCGAAGGTACATCGACTTCTTATGGTGCCGCAGCCGCAGCTGCAGCTTCTTGCAGCTGATGCTACTTCTAACGCTAGCTTTCATACAGCGTCGAAGATAGTCACAAATAATAATCTTGCTTCTACTGCTTCGCGCACTCTTAATGCTGCTATTAAAGAAACACAGTATGCCAATTCCTCTGCTATCAGCTCGTCTACACCTTCGCCTTTACTGCCTTCTCAGCGTAACTCAGATTGGATCAGGATGAAGAAAAACAACAAGAGAAAAAACCACTTGTTGTTGGTTCTAATGCTAGCTCTGAACTTGATGTAACTGTTCAAATGAAGTTGGTACACCTGGCATAATTTCCTCCTTCTGTAACAGCTGAGAATATCATTAATTATGTTTCAAATCATGTTGGGATTCGGAAACATATTCTCTCATGCTATGAACTAGTGAAGAAGGATGTTTCACTGGATTCCCTGAAGAGAGTCAACTTTAAATTGGGTGTAGCTGAATTATTCTACGAAAAGCTGCTGGTTTCGGATCTGTGGCCTGCTAACGTTAAAGTGCGACCATTTCAGTTTTGTTTCAAAAATCGCCGAAAAACATACGGTCCTATAATTGCTTAACCAACACAAGCTAAGAGAGAAAGCAACTAAAGTAGACTCATGAAGCTCGATCCAACTTACAAAAACAAAAATTTTGTTTTTCGCTTTATTATCAAAATGCTGGAGGAATAAGAACAAAAACATCCCAGTTCCAGCTTGCTATGTCTCTCCATGAATACGATATCATAACGCTAACAGAAACTTGGCTTCACGAAGGTATTAATTCAGCTGAACTCTTTGATGATGATTATTGTGTTTATCGATGCAATCGATGTCCAATATCATCTGGCTATGAACGCGGTGGTAGGGTTTTGATATCGGTAAGAACTTATCTTTCCAATAAACTTGTCCAGTTACAGTCAGTGAATGACAAACGAATTGAACAACTTTGCGTAAGAATTTTTATTTCCAAAGACGTTGTAATATTGATTATTGTATCCTATATACCACCACATAGTCCTATAGATTTATATTCTTGACATTTAAATAATATAAGCTATATAATAGATTCACTAGATTTAAATCATCATTGTATAGTTTTAGGTGATTTTAACTTGGTAATATATCATGGGCCTTCGATGATAATAGCTTACTGCCTTTTAACATTAAAATAGATATTGAATCAATGGTAATGCATTATTTTCTTTCAAATTATTTTCAACAACTTAACTTTGTAAAAAAACGATCTAAACCGGATTTGAGACTTAGTACTCGCAAACATAGAACTTAGAGCTATTTGTGAAAATAACATAGCGCCGGTAATGAAGAATAGCATGTATCATAAGGCGTTGACTATCAGATTTGAGTTTTACAGATTTGATAAAAAAGCTGAGGACTCTTCTGAAAAGTTTGACTTTCGGAAAGGTAATTTCACCAAAATAAATGAGTTACTAAATAATGTTGACTGGTCTGTTTTGAATTCTTTTAAAGGCCCTTATGAGGTATATAACTTTATTTGCGAAACATTTTCTAATGCGATTTCAAAATACGTTCCAAAAAAAAACAATCAAATATTAGATAAGAGAAGCCCTGATTTAATGCCAAATTAGCCAATATGAAAAATGTTAAGAATATAGCTTTTAAAAAGTTTAGAACTACCGGTCTAGAATCCGATCGATCATTATTCTTGCAAATACGTAATGAATTTGATTCCCTTCATAAATTGTTCTATAACCAATATGTTGAAAGGATTGAAGCCAACTTAATAGCAAACCAATAACTTTCTTATTTAATTTTTGTGTTAAAGATGGAACTTTTTTTCAATTGTCAATCTTGGAAGACATGCTTTATCGTTCCTATTTTCAAATGAGGAGATCGAAGCAATGTAAGGAACTATAGAGCAATTGTGAAACAATGTAGTTTTGCTAAGTTACTCGATCATGTTATTCAAATTAAATTATTAAACCATGTTAAAGACCTAATTTTAGATTGCCAGCATGGTTTTCTGCCTGGTAAATCCACGTGCTCAAACTTGACATTGTTTTCGAGAAATATTGTTGATGTATTGAATAATAAGAACCAATTAGATGCAGTCTATACAGACTTTGCAACAGCATTTGATAAAGTTGATCACAGCAATCTTCTTTGTAAATTAAAAAAATTTGGCTTTTCAGGACATCTGTTAAAATTCTTTAAAAGTTTCCTAATAAATTGAACTCACTGTTTAAAATTTTCAAAATGTTTATTGTTCGCTGATGATGTTAAGGTGTTTCTAGAAGTTTCACAGTTATCAGATTGTTATAAGCTAGAAGATGACCTATCAAATTTTCATAGGTAGTGCAAATCAAACAATTTGAAGCTGAATATTAACAAATGCTGTGTAGTTACTTACACCAGATCAGTAAACTCTTTTTTTATGTATACAGATTAAATGATTGTGTATTGGAACGTAAGAAAGAGATGAAAGACTTGGGTATAATTTTTAGCTCAAATTTTAGTTTCAAGAGTCATTATGATTATATGGTCTCAAAGTCCTGCTCCATGGTTGGCTTCATTAAAAGAAATACTAAAGATTTCAAAGCTCCAGTTACTGTATGTCTCCCTTATGCGTAGTATACTGGAATATTATTCAATTATTTCGAGCCTTTTTTATGACGAAAGTTCAAATCGCATCGAAAGAGTGCAAAAAAATATAACTAGATAAGCGCTCAAAAAATTTTTTTGGCAGGAAGGTTTGCCTACTTACGATAGTAGACGGAAGCTTTCTGGTCTTCAATCCTTAAAGGAAAGGATAATCTTACACTCTATTTTGTTTGTTTTTCACATATTAGCAGGCAAAATTTAATGTAAAGAGCTATCAAACTATTTTGCATTATATGAAGCTCCTAGATTTCTTAGAAACAACCGAATCTTTGTTGATGAATTTATAAAACTAAATATGCCTCTAATGAGCCTAATAATAGGTGTATTCGCATGTGTAATAAATAGCAGCTCATTAAACTTTAATGTAGATGAAAATCCTTTTAGGTTAAGTCTTTTTATATTATTTAATTAAACTTTGCACCTACAGTCTGTAAGATTTAATTATCAGTAGACTGAAATAAATAAATAAAATAAATAAATATATATATATATAATACTGGTTTACACAGGTGACATGCCACCTCCCTCTACAGAAGATGAATTGTTAGCAACCTTTGCTGATGATACAGGACTACAATCGTTAAACAAGAACATTACTGCAGCCACTCACAAACTACAAACCTACCTTAATAATGTTCTGTAATGGTTCGATAACTGGGGTATTCAAATTAATGCAGACAAGTCGTTGCAGGTCATATACACAAACAGAAAATACCAAGAAGAGCTCTTAACTATTAACAAAAGCCCGGTTAAAATCGATAACAAAGCAAAATATCTGTCATGTACACGATACACATACGAGGTGTGATCAAAAAATAACCGTTATTTTCATCTTTTCGTGAGTTACGTATGTTGGATGTTCGCATTTTTTTCTGTTATGTTGGTACACATGTCTGTTATATATGTTGGCAATACCAACCATTTTGGATTGTCAGTTTGTTTTTGACAGATAAAAAGGTTAGTCGTGTTTTGGTGTGCTCTTCGATTTTGTACTATTCGAAAAAATGGATCAAAGAAACTGTATTCAGTTTTGTGTAAAAAATTAAATTAAATGCGCAAGGACATTTGAAATGTTGACTGTGGCCTTTGGCGAGTCTACTATGAGCAGAACACAAGTTCAATTGTGGTATAACCGGTTTAAGGAAGGCCGAGAAGATGTCAATGACGATGCTCGTCCTGGTCGCCCGAGCACATCAACAACCGATGAAAACATTGACACAGTGAAGAAAATGATTTTGGATAATCGTCGAATCACTCTCAGAGAGGTTGCTGATGATGTTGGCATATCGTTCGGCTCATGCCAAGCAATTTTTACGGATGTTTTAGGCATGAAACGTGCGGCAGCGAAGATTGTTCCAAAATTGCTAAATTTTGTGCCAAAAACAACGTCGCATGGACATCGCTCAGGAGCTGTTGAACATCGTCAACGACGATCCAGATTTCCTCAAAAAGATCATAACTGGTGACGAATCGTGGGTGTATGGCTATGACATTGAAACCAAAGCCCAATCATCCCAATGGAAACGTCCAGATCAGCCAAGACCGAAAAAAGCACGTCAAGTTCGGTCGAACGTAAAGGTTTTGCTGACAGTTTTCTTTGATTGCAATGGCGTGGTGCATCATGAATTCTTGCCACAAGGTCGTACGGTCAAAAAGGAATACTACCTTGAAGTTATCCGCCGTTTGCGAGAAGCAATTCGTCAGAAACGCCCAGAATTGTGCAAAAACCAATCATGGATTTTGCACCATGATAACACACCAGCTCACACATCGATGCTTGTGCGTAATTTTTTGGCCAAAAACAAAACCGTTATCATGCCTCAACCACCGTATTCACCGGACTTGGCCCCCGCTGACTTTTTCCTCTTTCCAAAACTGAACACACCGATGAAAGGAAAGCGTTTTGCTACGATTGAGGAGATAAGAGAAAAATCGAAACAGGAGCTGTTGGCGATACCAAAAAAAGCGTTTCAGAAGTGTTTCGAGGATTGGAAAAAACGCTGGCATAAGTGTATTATATCTGAGGGGAATTACTTTGAAGGGCACAAGATAGTTGTTGAAAGAAATACTAATGTCCTTGCGCATTTAATTTCATTTTTTACACAAAACTGAATACAGTTTCTTTGATCCATTTTTTCGAATAGTACAAAATCGAAGACACCGATGAATAAATAAATACTTTATTTTTGATCACACAATAACGGTTATTTTTTTATCACACCTCGTACATGTTCACACATACATGTAAACATAATTATGTTTAAGTTCATGTGCTGTCTTATGTTTTAAAGACATACAATAAACCCCAGTTTGCATTGATAACTCGTTTTATTCGCTTCACGACATGGTGTCAGAAGTGGGATTAATCTAATTAATTGATAGCTTAAAAATAAATAGTAATTAGTGTAAAATAAAAGAAATATTGTTTTAAAAAAAAATAATAAAATAATCATAAATAATGCCAGGTGAACAACAAGCAGTCGCGTCCAGTGGAAGTTTGTGAAGCCTCCAAAGGCTCTTCAAATGACTTGAAAATTGGATGCAACAGTACAAATGGTTCTCCACAGCAGCATTGGATCAGAGGCCATTAATATTTTCAATTCATTTGGTTTATCATTAGTCTAGCAGAAAGACATAACGGTCATACAACAAAAATTTGAGGAATGCTTTGCACCAAAAATAAGCGTAACCTCCGAGAGGTACACATTTAACACCCTGTATCAAAATGAAGGTGAGTCTTTCGAAGAAATTTTTACAAACATAAAAAATCAAGCACAAAAATGTTCCTTTGGTACTCTGGAAGACTCGCTACTTCCAGACAAAATATTGGTAGGCATCAGAAACGACACAGTTAGGGAGAAACTGTTTCCAGAAGTTGGCATTGACTTTGAAAAGGCCATAAGAATATGTAGAGGAAGCGAGATGGCGACGAAACAGTTACGAGAATTACATAAACCAGATGAAATCAATATTCAAGCAATAAAAAAAAATACGCTCA
Organism: Clusia tigrina; assembly: GCA_920105625.2. Lineage (NCBI taxonomy): Eukaryota > Metazoa > Arthropoda > Insecta > Diptera > Clusiidae > Clusia > Clusia tigrina. The sequence goes on from OV050030.1 coordinate 327,844,484, forward strand.
AGCAAAATATAGAGAGCGGAGATCATCGAAAATAAACGATATTAATAATCATAAACGATGCGGTTTCTTACATAAAATTGGTAAATGTACAGCATACAAGAACAAGTGTGAAAATTGCAATAAAAAAGGGCACTTCTCTCATAAATGTTTCCGTCGACAACGCAATAGCAGAGACAAACAGTTTAATATGTAACATGAAAGCAACAACAGTAGCAGTGCATTTGAACCAGATAGTGATTAATTCGTTTTAACAGTTAAATTATCATAAACAAACAAAGACGAAGAGAACAATTGGTACGAATAATTCTTAGTAAACCAAAAATAAATAAAATTAAAGTTGGACACTGCAGCGCAATGCGATGTGTTCCCCCTCAGTTTACTAAGTAAAAATGAAATGCAGAATATTCGATTTGTAAACAATAAACTTATTGCGTTCGGTGAAGCAAAAATTGATGTGTTTGGCGAAATTAAATTATCTTGCAACGTTAGGAATAATAAAGTCAACATAAAATTTTTAGTGGTTAATGACTTTCCAAACTTAGAGCCTTTGCTCCGAAATCAGATTGCGAAAAATGCTCACTAATTTTGCGAGTGAATGAAGTGAATATCGACACAAATATCTTTGAAGGCCTCGGGAAAGTTAAAAACTTTATTTTTGACATAGATTTAGTTAAAAGTCCGTCATTCGAACACTATGCTCCAAGGAAAATACCTCACTCAATTCGTGCTGATGTGAAAAAAGAAATCGAATTAAGCTTGGAGTTGTAAAGAAAACTGAGGAAATAACACCAGCGGTCTCTCCGATGGTAGTGGTGAAGAAAAAAGATAAGATTCGTGTCTGCATTGATCCAACTGATATTAATAAAAACATCCACAGACGATACCATCCATTAACAACCATAGAAGAAATTACTGCAAGCATCAATGGTTTACAGTAACTCTAAATGGTTTACCGTACTGGATTGCAAAAAAGGATTTTGACAAATTGAAGTTATTCGCACAAAAAAATATGGCAACCCCATTGGGTAGATACTCCTATAAGCGTCTACCTTTCGGACTAGCATCAGCACCAGAGGTTTATCAAAATGTGATGTCACAGCTACTCGAAAACTCTGACAATACTGAACAATCACTGGATGACATTCTAATACACGCGGAAACTGAGGAAAATTTTAAATCACATACAGATAAAGTAATCCAAATTCTAGCAGATGCAGGTTTGAAACTAAATAAAGACAAATGCGTTTTCAATACCAACAAAATTAAATTTCTAGGGCACATTCTATCCTCAAGCGGAATATCGGCGGATCCAGAAAAAACGGAAGCAATTACCAACTCAAAGGTCCAGAAAATAAGGTCCAGCTATCAACTTATTTGTGCAAATTCATACCAAATTTATCGGAAATAAGAGCTCCACTCCGTAATACTTTAAAAAACAAATTATGATTGGCATTGGACACCCGAGCAAGAGAATGCATTTGTATCCCTAAAAAATTCGTTTTCATCTACTCTGCTAATCAGATATTATGACCCAGACGTGAAGCTCCAAGTGAATGCAAGCAAATCAAATGTTGGTGCAGCGCTCTTACAAAATGACCAACCAGTAGCGTATGCGTCGAGAGCATTGACCAGCAGTCAACAAAATTATGCTCAAATTGGAAAAGAAGCCACTGCTATACGATTTGCTTGCGAAAAATTCCACGAATATATCTACGGCAAAAAACTTAGTGTAGAAAGTGATCATAAGCCCTGGGAAACGATTTTCAAAAAATCCTTATATTCTGCATCTAAAAGAGTACAAACCATCTTACTGCATGTGTTACCTTATGCACCACAAGTGATCTATAAAAAGGGAGTTGAAATCAAATAACTGATTCGCTTATTAGAGACTTTGAATATACAAAAAACCACTCACCTGATGATATGCTCGAAATTCATTCACTGAAATGAATACCACAACCAAAAGAACCAATAACGGAAGCGTTAAACGACCCTGAACGGTTAACTAAATCTATGTCATAAATAAAGTTTTTAACTTTCCCGAGGCCTTCAAAGATATTTGTGTTGATATTCACTTCATTCACTCGCAAAATTAGTGAGCATTTTTCGCAATCTGATTTCGGAGCAAAGGCTCTAAGTTTGGAAAGTCATTAACCACTAAAAATTTTATGTTGACTTTATTATTCCTAACGATGCAAGATAATTTAATTTCGCCAAACACATCAATTTTTGCTTCAACGAACGCAATAAGTTTATTGTTTACAAATCGAATATTCTGTAATTGATTTTTACTTAGTAAACTGAGGGGGAGAACATCGAAATGCGCTGTAGTGTCCAACTTGAATTTTATTTATTTTTGGTTTACTAAGAATTATTCGTACCAATTGTTCTCTTCGTCTTTGTTTGTTTATGATAATTTAACTGTTAAAACGAATTAATCACTAGCTGGTTCAAATGCACTGCTACTGTTGTTGCTTTCATGTTACATATTAAACTGTTTGTCTCTGCTATTGCGTTGTCGACGGAAACATTTATGAGAGAAGTGCCCTTTTTTATTGCAATTTTCACACTTGTTCTTGTATGCTGTACATTTACCACTTTTATGTAAGAAACCGCATCGTTTATGATTATTAATATCGTTTATTTTCGATGATCTCCGCTCTCTATATTTTGCTTGAGCGTATTTTTTTTTATTGCTTGAATATTGATTTCATCTGGTTTATGTAATTCTCGTAACTGTTTCGTCACCATCTCGCTTCCTCTACATATTCTTATGGCCTTTTCAAAGTCAATGCCAACTTCTGGAAACAGTTTCTCCCTAACTGTGTCGTTTCTGATGCCTACCAATATTTTGTCTGGAAGTAGCGAGTCTTCCAGAGTACCAAAGGAACATTTTTGTGCTTGATTTTTTATGTTTGCAAAAATTTCTTCGAAAGACTCACCTTCATTTTGATACAGGGTGTTAAATGTGTACCTCTCGGAGGTTACGCTTATTTTTGGTGCAAAGCATTCCTCAAATTTTTGTTGTATGACCGTTATGTCTTTCTGCTAGACTAATGATAAACCAAATGAATTGAAAATATTAATGGCCTCTGATCCAATGCTGCTGTGGAGAACCATTTGTACTGTTGCATCCAATTTTCAAGTCATTTGAAGAGCCTTTGGAGGCTTCACAAACTTCCACTGGACGCGACTGCTTGTTGTTCACCTGGCATTATTTATGATTATTTTATTATTTTTTTTTTAAACAATATTTCTTTTATTTTACACTAATTACTATTTATTTTTAAGCTATCAATTAATTAGATTAATCCCACTTCTGACACCATGTCGTGAAGCGAATAAAACGAGTTATCAATGCAAACTGGGGTTTATTGTATGTCTTTAAAACATAAGACAGCACATGAACTTAAACATAATTATGTTTACATGTATGTGTGAACATGTACGAGGTGTGATAAAAAAATAACCGTTATTGTGTGATCAAAAATAAAGTATTTATTTATTCATCGGTGTCTTCGATTTTGTACTATTCGAAAAAATGGATCAAAGAAACTGTATTCAGTTTTGTGTAAAAAATGAAATTAAATGCGCAAGGACATTAGTATTTCTTTCAACAACTATCTTGTGCCCTTCAAAGTAATTCCCCTCAGATATAATACACTTATGCCAGCGTTTTTTCCAATCCTCGAAACACTTCTGAAACGCTTTTTTTGGTATCGCCAACAGCTCCTGTTTCGATTTTTCTCTTATCTCCTCAATCGTAGCAAAACGCTTTCCTTTCATCGGTGTGTTCAGTTTTGGAAAGAGGAAAAAGTCAGCGGGGGCCAAGTCCGGTGAATACGGTGGTTGAGGCATGATAACGGTTTTGTTTTTGGCCAAAAAATTACGCACAAGCATCGATGTGTGAGCTGGTGCGTTATCATGGTGCAAAATCCATGATTGGTTTTTGCACAATTCTGGGCGTTTCTGACGAATTGCTTCTCGCAAACGGCGGATAACTTCAAGGTAGTATTCCTTTTTGACCGTACGACCTTGTGGCAAGAATTCATGATGCACCACGCCATTGCAATCAAAGAAAACTGTCAGCAAAACCTTTACGTTCGACCGAACTTGACGTGCTTTTTTCGGTCTTGGCTGATCTGGACGTTTCCATTGGGATGATTGGGCTTTGGTTTCAATGTCATAGCCATACACCCACGATTCGTCACCAGTTATGATCTTTTTGAGGAAATCTGGATCGTCGTTGACGATGTTCAACAGCTCCTGAGCGATGTCCATGCGACGTTGTTTTTGGCACAAAATTTAGCAATTTTGGAACAATCTTCGCTGCCGCACGTTTCATGCCTAAAACATCCGTAAAAATTGCTTGGCATGAGCCGAACGATATGCCAACATCATCAGCAACCTCTCTGATAGTGATTCGACGATTATCCAAAATCATTTTCTTCACTGCGTCAATGTTTTCATCGGTTGTTGATGTGCTCGGGCGACCAGGACGAGCATCGTCATTGACATCTTCTCGGCCTTCCTTAAACCGGTTATACCACAATTGAACTTGTGTTCTGCTCATAGTAGACTCGCCAAAGGCCACAGTCAACATTTCAAATGTCCTTGCGCATTTAATTTAATTTTTTACACAAAACTGAATACAGTTTCTTTGATCCATTTTTTCGAATAGTACAAAATCGAAGAGCACACCAAAACACGACTAACCTTTTTATCTGTCAAAAACAAACTGACAATCCAAAATGGTTGGTATTGCCAACATATATAACAGACATGTGTACCAACATAACAGAAAAAATGCGAATATCGAACATACGTAACTCACGAAAAGATGAAAATAACGGTTATTTTTTGATCACACCTCGTATGTGTAACGTGTACATGACAGATATTTTGCTTTGTTATCGATTTTAACCGGGCTATTGTTAATAGTTAAGAGCTCTTCTTGGTATTTTCTGTTTGTGTATATGACCTGCAACGACTTGTCTGCATTAATTTGAATACCCCAGTTATCGAACCATTACAGAACATTATTAAGGTAGGTTTGTAGTTTGTGAGTGGCTGCAGTAATGTTCTTGTTTAACGATTGTAGTCCTGTATCATCAGCAAAGGTTGCTAACAATTCATCTTCTGTAGAGGGAGGTGGCATGTCACCTGTGTAAACCAGAATTATATATATATATATTTATTAATTTTATTTATTTATTTCAGTCTACTGATAATTAAATCTTACAGACTGTAGGTGGAAAGTTTAATTAAATAATATAAAAAGACTTAACCTAAAAGGATTTTCATCTACATTAAAGTTTAATGAGCTGCTATTTATTACACATGCGAATACACCTATTATTAGGCTCATTAGAGGCATATTTAGTTTTATAAATTCATCAACAAAGATTCGGTTGTTTCTAAGAAATCTAGGAGCTTCATATAATGCAAAATAGTTTGATAGCTCTTTACATTAAATTTTGCCTGCTAATATGTGAAAAACAAACAAAATAGAGTGTAAGATTATCCTTTCCTTTAAGGATTGAAGACCAGAAAGCTTCCGTCTACTATCGTAAGTAGGCAAACCTTCCTGCCAAAAAAATTTTTTGAGCGCTTATCTAGTTATATTTTTTTGCACTCTTTCGATGCGATTTGAACTTTCGTCATAAAAAAGGCTCGAAATAATTGAACAATATTCCAGTATACTACGCATAAGGGAGACATACAGTAACTGGAGCTTTGAAATCTTTAGTATTTCTTTTAATGAAGCCAACCATGGAGCAGGACTTTGAGACCATATAATCATAATGACTCTTGAAACTAAAATTTGAGCTAAAAATTATACCCAAGTCTTTCATCTCTTTCTTACGTTCCAATACACAATCATTTAATCTGTATACATAAAAAAAGAGTTTACTGATCTGGTGTAAGTAACTACACAGCATTTGTTAATATTCAGCTTCAAATTGTTTGATTTGCACTACCTATGAAAATTTGATAGGTCATCTTCTAGCTTATAACAATCTGATAACTGTGAAACTTCTAGAAACACCTTAACATCATCAGCGAACAATAAACATTTTGAAAATTTTAAACAGTGAGTTCAATTTATTAGGAAACTTTTAAAGAATTTTAACAGATGTCCTGAAAAGCCAAATTTTTTTAATTTACAAAGAAGATTGCTGTGATCAACTTTATCAAATGCTGTTGCAAAGTCTGTATAGACTGCATCTAATTGGTTCTTATTATTCAATACATCAACAATATTTCTCGAAAACAATGTCAAGTTTGAGCACGTGGATTTACCAGGCAGAAAACCATGCTGGCAATCTAAAATTAGGTCTTTAACATGGTTTAATAATTTTAATTGAATAACATGATCGAGTAACTTAGCAAAACTACATTGTTTCACAATTGCTCTATAGTTCCTTACATTGCTTCGATCTCCTCATTTGAAAATAGGAACGATAGAGCATGTCTTCCAAGATTGACAATTGAAAAAAGTTCCATCTTTAACACAAAAATTAAATAAGAAAGTTATTGGTTTGCTATTAAGTTGGCTTGAATCCTTTCAACATATTGGTTATAGAACAATTTTTGAAGGGAATCAAATTCATTACGTATTTGCAAGAATAATCATCGATCGGATTCTAGACCGGTAGTTCTAAACTTTTTAAAAGCTATATTCTTAACATTTTTCATATTGGCTAATTTGGCATTAAACCAGGGCTTGTCTTAATATTTGATTGTTTTTTTTTGGAACGTATTTTGAAATCGCATTAGAAAATGTTTCGCAAATAAAGTTATATACCTCATAAGGGCCTTTAAAAAAATTCAAAACAGACCAGTCAACATTATTTAGTAACTCATTTATTTTGGTGAAATTACCTTTCCGAAAGTCAAACTTTTCAGAAAAGTCCTCTGCTTTTTTATCAAATCTGTAAAACTCAAATCTGATAGTCAACGCCTTATGATGCATGCTATTCTTCATTACCGGCGCTATGTTATTTTCACAAATAGCTCTAAGTTCTATGTTTGCGAATACTAAGTCTCAAATAATTTGATAGAAAATAATTCATTACCATTGATTCAATATCTATTTTAATGTTAAAAGGCAGTAAGCTATTATCATCGAAGGCCCATGATATATTACCAAGTTAAAATCACCTAAAACTATACAATGATGATTTAAATCTAGTGAATCTATTATATAGCTTATATTATTTAAATGACCAGAATATAAATCTATAGGACTATGTGGTGGTATATAGGATACAATAATAGATATTACAACGTCTTTGGAAATAAAAATTCTTACGCAAAGTTGTTCAATTCGTTTGTCATTCGCTGACTGTAATTGGACAAGTTTATTGGAAAGATAAGTTCTTACCGATATCAAAACCTCACCACCGCGTTCATAGCCTGAGGATATTGGACATCGATCGCATCGATAAACACAATAATCATCATCAAAGAGTTCAGCTGAATTAATACCTTCGTGAAGCCAAGTTTCTGTTAGCGTTATGATATCGTATTCATGGAGAGACATAGCAAGCTGGAACTGCGAAGTTTTTGTTCTTATTCCTCCAGCATTTTGATAATAAAGCGAAAAACCAAATTTTTGTTTTTGTAAGTTGGATCGAGCTTCATGAGTCTACTTTAGTTGCTTTCTCTCTTAGCATGTGTTGGTTAAGCAATTATAGGACCGTATGTTTTTCGGCGATTTTTGAAACAAAACTGAAATGGACGCACTTTAACGTTAGCAGGCCACAGATCCGAAACCAGCAGCTTTTCGTAGAATAAATCAGCTACACCCAATTTAAAGTTGACTCTCTTCAGGGAATCCAGTGAAACATCCTTCTTCACTAGTTTATAGCATGAGAGAATATGTTTCCGAATCCCAACATGATTTGAAACATAATTAATGATATTCTCAGCTGTTACAGAAGGAGGAAATTATGCCAGGTGTACCAACTTCATTTGAACAGTTACATCAAGTTCAGAGCTAGCATTAGAACCAACAACAAGTGGTTTTTTCTCTTGTTGTTTTTCTTCATCCTGATCCAATCTGAGTTACGCTGAGAAGGCAGTAAAGGCGAAGGTGTAGACGAGCTGATAGCAGAGGAATTGGCATACTGTGTTTCTTTAATAGCAGCATTAAGAGTGCGCGAAGCAGTAGAAGCAAGATTATTATTTGTGACTATCTTCGACGCTGTATGAAAGCTAGCGTTAGAAGTAGCATCAGCTGCAAGAAGCTGCAGCTGCGGCTGCGGCACCATAAGAAGTCGATGTACCTTCGGGAGAAGCGGAGAGAGTATCAAATATCAGCAACGGCGACACAGGGGCAGCACATTAGCTTTATTGTATTGCTTAATTCGATGATCAGTTTTATTTTTATCATTTTTACCAAAAAAGTCACGAACATTTCCTTGTAGGCCTTTGACATCGTTGCTAAGACGAGATATTGCAGAAGCAAAATCATATTCGCATAAATCTCTCTGCACGGTATGAAGTTCTGATTTAATATCTTCAATTTTTTGTACTAATAGTTGTTTATCCGCTTGCAATGATTTAATTACCTATAAAGCATTCGCATTTTCCGATCTCAATACGACAATTTCGTTAAACAACATTTGCAAAGTTATTTCTGATTTATTACACTTCTCTTGTTGTCCTAAAACTGGCTTAGATTGGTGTTGTGGTTTTTGTATAGCGGCACAAGCACTTGTACTTTGAACTTGCTCCGATAATTGAGAGTCTTTAGAAGCATTCAAAGAACACAAATTAATATTTGTTATTACACTTTTGGCTATGGTAGCAGATGGAGGGGCGAACGAATAGAATTTCGGCGCGCTGTATCACAATCTTTACAGCAATAATAACTATCCGAGTTTGCAAATATTCGAGTTCTGCTTGCAAAATTTTCACACATTCCATATGGAAAAATTCATTGCATTTAATATACTGTATTTTAGGCTGACTACGATCAACTATTTGCCCACAGACACCTGGCATTATGATGCAATTACAAATCGAAGTTAAAAGTGTCCAAGAAAAACGATCAAATCAAAATTAAACGAATCGCCACACTCTCGTACAAGCAGAAAAAAGAAGTTTAAAATTCTCACTACACAGAGTTTAGAAAAAACACGTCCGATTTGCACGAGCAATAGTAACGATGAAAAGCCGACGCTACGCCACCATTGAGGAGATAGACAAAAATCGAAGACAAGCTAAAACACGTCCACGCACAATTCCAAAGGAATCATTAAGCACTGGAAGCTGAAGTTCCACTAGCGAAACGTCAGGAATATCCTTACTTCACCAACGATTTCTTTACTCAAACAAAGGCTGTGCGGGACACCTACTTTCCTAAACTGCAGGAAGTGTGTATTCCATTACAGCAACAGGCAGAAAGAGCCAGATTGAGGACTGTGTCATCACCGAGGCGAACTCACATTCAGCATCCTGAGGAATCAACCACCACATCGAAATCCAATATAGCAGTTCCAATTATGTCAGCAAGTATAGCCGGCCAAATCAGCTTACAAGGAATTGCCGTCAAACAACTTGAGGCATCGTTGGAACGTATCACCAAGGCACTTCAACAACCACAAACTGAAGACTATGCGAAGGTGATGTTGGAAACTATATCCACTCAATGGGCAACTTATTTTGCGCGGCACGAGGTTATCTGTCTTGAAACTGGCGACAACCATATGGAAGGCTATGATGTCAATCGCACATTTGAGCTGGAAAATACTGTGCAACAAGTGACTATCAGTCTACATCAAGTACTCAGAGAAGCACGCAAGGGCAAGTCCAAACTACAAGAAATCACATTGCCCAAAATTGAAATTCCCAAATTCAGCGGATCATACACTGAATGGCAGGCATTTCACGATTTATATACCCAAATGATCCATGAAACAAATATTGGGAACGCTCAAAAGATGTGGTACCTGAAGAATACTTTGACAGGTGAAGCATCAAAAATAATTTCACATATAACTGTCTCCAGTAATAACTACGACATGGCTTGGCAAACAAATCAGGCTCGGTATTCAAATAAGAGGCTCATAATGACTGGGTTAATGCACAAACTTTTCAACCTTCCAGTGGTACAAGAAGATTCATCGGAAGGGCTGAGAACACTCTATGACAATACAAATGAGTGTCTCTTGAGCATTCAAGCGTTGAACACCGAAATTGATGGATGGGATCCACTGTTGGTATATATGTTAATCAAAAAGGTTGATAAACGCACGCATGCATTGTTCGAGAAATCTTTGGCTAACCCTCGTGAATTTCCAAAATTGGGGGAACTCCTCCAATTTATCGAAAAAAGATTCCAAGCACTACAGCTCTTAGAAATTAAAGCAAGACCAGAAGTGAAGAGAAGGGTAACATCATTGATTGCCAAAGGCTCGTGCCCTTATTGCTAAAAACACCATGCGCTATACATATGTGAAGGGTTTCTTTAAATGTCGCCTAAAACCAGATTTTATGAAATAAAGAGACTGAAGGTTTGCATAAATTGTCTGAAGCCCGATCATACTGTAAGAAAGTGCAAAATAAGAGGATGCACCATGTGTGGCAAATAAACACAATACCTTGCTACACTTCGAACAACTACAACATAAGAACAAAAAGAACAGTACGAATATCGAATCAACACATGAAGGTTCATCCATGATTGCATCAACAACTTCTTCTCGGACTAATACCTCATTAACAACAACAACGAAAGGTTCATACGTGTTCTTAGCAACAGCTCTAGTACAAGTTAAGAACAGCAGCGGGAACTTCATCAACTGTAAGGCAATATTGGACTCAGGGAGCCAAGTAAACCTTATATCCAAAAGATTTGCAAACAAACTAGGTCTGAAATGAACACATCATTCCTTACAAATCACAGGGACTGGTAACAACACATCGAGTGCAGGCAACTACACAAACATTACCATCGCTTCCACAATTACGGGCTTCACAGCCAACATTGACACGCACATAATTGATCAAATAACCAATGATCAACCCATGAATAACATTGACATCAGCAAATGGGAAATTCCAAGAAATATAAAATTGGCTGACCCAACCTTTCACCAGTCATCGAAGGTGGACTTACAAATTGGAGCTGAATTGTACTCCTCTCTAATGTCAATAGGGCAGATAAAAATAGCCAAGAATTTGCCTACACTTTAAAATACTTTATTGGGATGGGTAGTACTGGGAAAGGCTGCAACTGACACTACCGACTCTGTATTTTGCGGACTTGGCTATGAGGACGACGCTCTCAATGAACAAGTTTTACGATTTTGGGAATTGGAAGAAGTCAATAATGAAACTAAACTTGTTAGTGAAGATGAAGCACGATGTGAAGACATCTTTAAAACCACAACAACCCGTGATAATGATGGTCGGTATACTGTACAGTTACTATTAAAAATGGATCCAGTGGTTCTCGGAAATTCTTGCAGCATGGCGATTCAGGGCTTCAGGTCGTTGGAAGCTCATTGGATAAATCCAGTGAACTAAAGCAAGCATATTCAACCTTCATCAAAGAATATGAAAATCTTGGGCACATGGACGAAATAAGGTACAAAAATATAAGACAAAGGCGGTACCTTATACCTCATCACTGTGTATTAAAATCGGAAAGCACAACCACAAAATTGAGGGTAGTTTTTGATGCCTCCCCAAAAACATCAAATAACGTTTCTCTTAACGATATAATGCTTGGTGGGCCAGTAGTACAAGACAATCTTTTCTCAATTCTGCTGCTATTCAAGCAGCATCCATTTGCTGTGACTTCAGATATTGTTAAGATGTACAGGCAATTCCTCGTGACAGAAGAAGACTCTCATTTGCAAATAATAATTTGGAGGAATTCTATAACCCAGCCATTCAGGTTCTACAAACTAAAGACAGTAACATATGGCACCAAGTCGGCTCCATATCTAGCTACAAGGTGCCTAAACCAATTGGCTGAAGATAAAGGTGCATCCTTTCCATTAGCTGCTGCTGTCACAGTCAAGGATTTCTACGTTGATGACTTAATGAGCTCATTCAAAACCTTAGACGAGGCACTCAGAACTCAAGATGAGGTAATAAAAATGATGAAACGTGGGTACAACTGCGCAAATGGTGTTGCAATCATGAAGCGTTGCTGCGAAACTTAAATTCAGAAGATCGCGGAATCAAACTGGACATTTCTGCAAATGAAGATCAATTCACTAAATCTCTTGGGCCAATCTGGCAACCTCAGTCTGACCACTGCATTAAATCATCATGGCCACCACCAAAAAGGCTGACAAAATGTTCTGTATTAGCAGATATATCCCAGCTATTCGATCCGCTAGGATTTGTAAATCCAGTAGTAGTTATTGGGAATAGAATTTGGATTGGGATGCCGCCCTACCTCAAGAGTTACATACAAAGTGGCTCAGATTTAGGAACCAGCTCCCTCAATTAGCTACACTTTGTTTACCAAGACATGTGCTTGCTTCCGAACCACCAGTGAAATGGCGTATGGGGCATGCATTTACCTCAGATCTGAGGACATTAAGGGACATTTTGTGTCGCACTTACTATGTGCGAAGTCCAGAGTAGCTCCGAGGAACAAACAATCCTTAGCGAGACTAGAGCTCTGCGCAGCAAAACTACTAGTACAATTTATAAGAAAGGTTCAGCAAGCACTGACAATAACGTTTGATGAAATATGTCTTGGCCTGGATAACATCACCGTCTTCCAGCATGAATATCTTCGTGGCAAACAGAGAGGTCAGCATTCAAAGTTCAACAACAGGCAGTCAATGGAGACATGTAGCAGGTAACGAAAATCCAACTGATATTATATCAAGAGAAATGCTTCCAGGCAAACTCATCAAATCGAGGTTATGGTTTCATGGGCCTCCATTCTTATATTCTGACGAGAAATGTTGGCCTATACAGCCAACCATTACTTCAAACTGGAATCAAGAGCGGAAAAAACAGAAAAAACATTCTCACTACCACGCATCAACCAGCATTCATTGAACAAATAAATTCTCACAATTCGTTTAAAAGATTGCAGCGAACAATGGCATTCACTCATAGATTCAAAAGCAACTGTCGGCTACAAACGGTGAAGAGAACATTAAAAATAAATCCCTCCATTGAAGAACTAGATCAGGCGTTAACAACCATTGTAAAGCATATCCAAAAATAGTCATTTGCATCAGAAATAAGCCAGCTCAGGAAGGGAAAGGAGGTAAATAGCTGCAGTCTACTTTCCCCATTTACTCCATATTTGGTGGAGGGAATCATAAGAGTAGGTGGTAGACGACAAATGTCAAAACTACCGTTTCCGGCTCAACATCAAATATTGCTTCCTCATTCCAATCCAATTGTCACCCTGCTTGTACAGCAATATCATGAAGACAAAATGCATGCGGGCCCAATGGCATTACTAGCAGCCCTGAGAGAAAAATTCTGGATGCTGCGAGCTAATGAAATCACAAAATCGGTGTGCAAAAACTGCCGCAAATGCCTTGTTGCACGCGCCGCAGGTATATCCCAACTCAATGGAAATTTACCTATTGAGCGGGTACAACCAGCTAGGCCATTTACAAACATAGGGATTGATTTTTGTGGACCATTTCAAATACATTATTGTATTAGAGGAAAACGTCCCACAAAGGCATACATTGCAGTGTTCATATGCTTATCCACGAAGGCTATTCACTTGGAAATAGTATCAGATCTTACAACAGCTGCGCTCAAAAGACTTGCATCACTAAGAGGTATTCCAGCAAAAATATTCAGTGAAAACGCCACTAACTTCAAGGGAGCTCTGTCAAATTTGCAGGAACTACATATATTGTTGAAGGATGAAAACAATAAGATTGAGGAGCATGTTACTCAAAAGGGTAAAGTACCATCTCAAACGAGTAATCGATGACTATAGCTTGACCTATGAACAACTGCTGACAGTTGTGGTAGAAATTGAAGGCTTGCGGATTCTAGACCACTAACACAAATGTCCACAATTCCAAATGACTTCCGAGCACTTTCACCCAATAGCTTTCTTGGGCTTGAAGCAATTGGTGGGCAATCAACCCGGCCACCAGGTGAAAGCATGCTATCTCAATGGAAAGAACTTAACAAAATAATGCAACAGTTTTGGGAGCGCTGGTCAATGGAGTATCTTCAAAGTCTTCAACCTCGAACGAAATGGCGAAAACCTTCCGATAGCATCCCGGAAGGTACACTGGTGCTACTCCAGGATGATAACTTACCTCCACGTCAATGGCGACTAGGAAGAGTAGTGAAGGTTCACAAAGGAAATGACGGGTTGGTACGAACTGTGGACCTCAAGGTCGGATTAGGAAACACCTCCCGGTCCATACATCGACCCTTTACCACCAAATTGTCAACCTATAACTCCTCTCGATAAATCTTCTGAAACTGACCCAAGTGAAGTGAAGCAATCTCAGCCAAAGCAGCAGGTACTTTCCTTATGTACAACAGGCCGATCTGTCAGGCGAAGACCAAGATTCAAACCAATAAATAAAAACTGGTTACAACCTGAGACCAGGGCTAGAGTGCAGCAATATGGACGAATCAGTAAAAATGTGGCAGATCCTGCAAATGAAACCAGTACGGAACCTTCATATAAAAGAAGGAAAATTTCATCAGGTATTCTAGGATTGCTTACCATATATCTCTGTGATCAGGAACTCAGAGCAGATGGAGACATGTCTACATATCTATCTCGTCTAAAGACTTTCGGCAGGCGTGAGAACGAATTGACTCCGGATCCGAGGGAACTTCATCTCAGAACGAATACAATGACAACTACACTTGCCAGTGAAATTAGCAAACGTTGAAATCTCAAGATTAACAAATGTAGTATCGGCTAAGGCATCAAAGTCTTGCAATTTCGTGCTGGCATCCCCCATAAATCCTCCAACCCTACAGCTCTACCCATCCAACTGTTCGCACCATCAAGACCTACAGTTAGCTAACTCAAATCCCCCGTACCCTCGACGAATCGATGTCCTAGTATAATATATAAATATATATATATATATATATATATATATATATATATATATATATATATATATATATATATATATATATATATATATCCCAGTCACCCAGTGGCTTCCGCCGGAGGGTGACTGGGTCACTTCTGGCACACGAAACAGTCTTCGGATTGATCCTCACGGGGATAATACCAACTTAACCGGTCGCCTCCTTCACAACAAACGTCTCTTATAGACAACACGAGTTCACAGAGCAACAAATGACCAGTTTTTGGAAAATAGAAGAGCCCCCGAATAGTAATTTTACGACACCAGCGGATCAATATTGTGAAAATTATTACGTCAAAACCGCTCTCCGAGCTCAGGACGGCATTATCGTCTCCTTTTCCTTCAAACAGAACATCGAACCCGAGTCTGCCCTATGCCCATCCCGACATATAGTATTCAGTCAACTCCTTCGAAATAAAGCAAGACCTAACAAGAATGCAACCCAAAAAGGCCCGGTATGATACCGTACTTCAAGAATACCAAGACCTCCATCATATGGTGCAAATCCCAAAGGGAGACGCTTATACTAACCCTTATTACCTATCCCATCATGTAGTCCTTAAACCAGAAAGTACCACCACCGAGTTACGAGTAATCTTCAAAACCCTCCACTAATGAAATGAGCCTCAATAACTTATTACATACCGGCCCGGTGTGCCAAGCAGACTTAACCCAGTTGATCATCAAATGGCGGACCTTTCGATATGAATTCAACGGCGATATACAACAAATATATCGCCCAATTTTGATTGACCCCTCCCAAAACCGATTTCAGTGAATCCTATTCCGCCCCTGCCCCTCAAAACCTGTGTACAATGACGATTTACAAACTGTTACGTTTGGCGAAAACTGTGTTCCCTACTTAGCCATCCGCACCTTGCAAAATTGCTGATGAAGTACTATTCCAATGGCCACTAGCATCAAAAGTACTACGATATCCCAACCGCTCGAATAACACGTGATGAGCTAATCGCAGCCCTCTACTCAGCGGGCATCCCTCCTCTATGACCTCCCAACAGAGTATCTACTCCATGAACAGTTTTTGAAATTTGAAGAATTTCACCTTGTTTCACCTTGAAACACCAATCATAGCCACGTCTTACGCCAAACGCACAGTTATATCCTCCATTGCCCAATTATTCGATCCAGCGGGATGGCTGGCCCCAGTTATGGTCATGTCCAAAATTGTTATACAACAAATATGGCTACATATGGTCCATTGGGATGATAATATCACTCCAACAAGACTCACCAAATATAAACTATTTCTGGAACAATATCACCGCCTATCCTCAATGCGTATCCCGCGGTGGATCCGCACGACCCCAGACAATGTAATGGAACTACTTGCACTTTGTGACGAATCCCAATTAGCTTACGCAACAGCGGTATAAGTCCGTACCCGACGCTGCCCTTCCTTCTCATCTAACCTACATATAGCCAAATAACGAGTAGCACCAGTTCAAACTGTGTCTCTACCCCGGTTGGAACTCTGCGGAGCCACACTGTTAGCAGGCGTTGTGCAACCCCTGCTTCAACAATTAAATGTTTCGTGTCAGCAGTTACATTGCTGGACCGACTCCACGATTGTGCTAGAGTGGCTGCAAAATCCTCCGAGTTCATGGAACACCTTTGCCGGTAATCGAGTCGCCAAAATCAGTGAGCTCCAAAACTGGCATCACGTGGAGTCCCGCGACAACCCAGCAAAATTAGGCAGCAGCGGAAGATCAGCGGAATCACTGTCACGCAACACTTTCTGGTGGACGGGACCATCCTGGCTACGTCAGGCACACTCTTCATGGTAGCACGCTCAACGTCAAGTAACGAATGCAAGTGGGTCCGATCCCATTTCGCCTATGTCACTCTATACGAAGACCGAAGTTCATTATCTGTCGGAGTATAGCGCACTTAAGAAAATCCAGCCAATTGCATCCAACAGCACTATCCAATCAGTGAACCTCTTTCTACATTCCGATGAATTGTTTCGAGTAGGACGCCGGTTGTAACATGGTACACAACTACCCTTCGATGGGAGACATCCCATCATCGTTCCCTACAATTGATAGTTCGCTCGTTTATTAATAAGTTTCATCCATCAAATGTCACTTCACGGGGGCAACCAACTGATGCTCAGACTCACAAGACTTCAGTATTGGATCCTCAAAACCAAAAACCTCATCATGACGACCATACACTAGTGCAAGGTATGTGTATTGGACAAAAAAAGACAGGCGACCCAAATAATCGCCGCACTCCCCATGGACCTGACAGCATATTCACGCGCTTTTACAACAACAGGCATCCATTTCGCCTACCCGTTTGACCTCAAGCTAGGCACCAGTCAAACGATGCGATACACCAAGTGCTACACATGCATTTTCGTCGGTTTTACGACCAAAGCTACTCACCTGGAGGCTTATCAACCCCGTCTGACTTAGCCGCATTCGCACGTTTCACAGTTCGGAGGGGTTTGCTTAGCGAAAATCTATTCAGACAACGGTCGGAACTTCATCGGTAACGATCAAAGTTTACGAAACGAGCTTCGAATATTCCTCATTTTTATTTGAGATATCTCCCAAAGAGTCTAGAAAGTAGTCGCCTAAGATAGTATGCCTCCTTCTGGACAGCGCTGGACACGTGCATAACAGGTGTGCAACGGACCCTTCTCCTCATCGTCCATGCAACTCCTGCAGAAGTCGTTAGAGACAATCCCGGGCCTACACCCGTGAGCACCTAGAGTCTAGTATCTCGTTAGGACACTAATCACGGAACCTGTACTTTGTCTGTTTAGAACCAATAGGTCCTTGAATTTATATTTGGCCAGGTTTATCTACATCCTGAAAATTCAGACCAGCGCCTGCCCGCTGTGCCTAAGGATATTGTATTTACTAAGAGCTTACATATGACAATAGGAATACCGAAGTTCGACCTGTCTGGTTCAATCAGTATGGTAGTACCCTAACGAGCAGGTTCATCCGCCTTACAGTTCCTTGGAATGTCTCTGTGACCGGGAACTCAGAGCAGATGCCGACGGGTCTACTTAGCTATCTCGTCTAAAGATATGCGGCAGCTCTTGACGGCTTTTGAGGTGATAATAGGCGAATCCAAGGAGCGCAAAGATGCTTGGGTGTCGGATAGAATGCAAATATCCTGTCCAGATACTTTCTTCTTTTTCTTTAGCCAAAACAGTGCTGCCTCTATAGCCATGACTTCAGCCTGAGACACACTGAAGTGGTCGGGCATCCTAAAGGACATGTTAATCTCTAAATCTTCTGAGAATACACCACCTGCCACCCTACTCTGTAGTTTGGATCCATCTGTATAGATGTAAACCCCTTCAACATGAGGGGGGATGCCATCCTTCCATTCGTCCCCGGAGGGAATGGAGATCCTGCACATACTATTGAAGGCTTAAATTGGTGTGATGTAATCGAAAGAGTCAGGAATACCCTCTTTATGTCTTAAAGTAGATGCATGACATACGTTCCTGGCAACCCATTGATGCGTGGCTTCTACCTTTATAGCTGAGTTTGCAGCCACTTTTTTGCCAAAAAGCCTAACAGGCAGCAGAGCGAGCATAACGTCCAATGCTGCCGTTAGAGTCGTTCAATTGCACTACTTATGAACACCTCTGCCGTTCTTTGCACCGTTGTTACCACCCTGTTATATATGGACTTACTTAGGGCACCCTTCGCTCTCCAGTCGAACAAGCAGCTCATTTACCGCGAGATTCCAGAGTAGAGGTGAAAGAACTCCATCTTGAGGTGTGCCTCTGTACACGGACTTTTTCGCCGACGCCGTCCCCAGATGTAAATTGATGATCCTGCTACTAAGCATATTTTCAATCCACTTGCCACTACTTCACCTTCAAGTTTCGTATCGTACCGATTATTGCGTCTGATTTGATGTGGTTAAAAGCTCCCTCAATGTCCAGGAAAGCCACTAGGGAGAACTACTTGTTATGCAGGGATACTAGAGACTAAGGAGTGTAAAGTGGTCTCAACCGATTTACCCTTGAAGTAGGCATGCTGATAGGCTGACAGCTTCTGTATGTCTATAGTGAGCCTAAGATGAATGTCTAACAACCTTTCCAGGATTTTCAGACAGAAGGAGGACAGACTAATGGACCTTAGGTCCCCTGGGGCTGAGTGCGAGCTTTTGCCGGCATTGGGTTTAAAATTACCCTTACATGCTTCCATGAGTCTGGAATATATGTTAATTCAAGACAACTTTTGTAGATCTTGAGCAGCTACTCTATTATAAGGTTCTCTGACGGCTTGGAGCTACACCATCTGAGCTAGAGGCTTTATATGGTTTAAAGCTATGGATGGCCCATTCCAATTTTGGCTTCGTGATTATGTCTGAGTTGACTTCTACTACATTCGCTCTGGGCTTCGTTCTGCGTGGACTGGTGCGCGAGCAACCAGGAAAATGAGTCTATAAAATAATCTTACTATTTGAAGTCCAAGATCCATCCTCCCTACTCATGTAACCAGGTACCACTGGAGCAGTTGATAGGATCTTCCTCAACCTGGACGTCTCAGAGATATCTTCTACGTCACTGCAAAAGTTTCTCCACGATTCTCTTTGTGCCTTGCTAAGCTTACTTTTGAAGGTTTTGAGTGCTGCCATGTATAAAGTCCAGTCTATCTCTAGACTTCTTTGCGTTTGTTGAAGTCTCCTATAGTTCTTTCTGAGGGAAAGAGGGAAAACCACCTGGGAATTCCTTCATAAGCTGGAGGTAGAGCTTTAAAAGACTGACTTCTACCTTTTTCCAGCACTCAGGAGAGATACTGCCATCCGGGATGTTAAACTAAATTCAACAACCGTTCTTGTACCGAGTTTATGATAAAATGGCACGTAAACCTTGGTCTCGTTATAGTTAGACATAATGTCAACAGCGGTGCTTGTACCGAGTTGATGGTGGGATTGACAACAGGCGCATTAACCCTTGGTGTCGGAGAATGAATTAATGCTTAGCTAAAATGAAAACACTCACATTGAACCTCTTATTGATCGACTGACCAATTGTGGGTCTTTATTCATTTTTTCTATATATACATATATACATTACATATATACGATATTAGCATGACCATGAAAAGTGCATTATTGACAAATTTGCAAGCTGGCCTTGGCTTGAGTTATCCAGAGCATTGCACTTGATATTATATTTCACCCAGTGCAATGCCTTCGCTGCTATAGTAAATGATTGGAGTTCTTGTCAACAATGCAAGATTTATCGGTATGCTGGCAAAGTTTGCTTAACACAAGCCTAATTGTAAGCAAAAGAAGCTGTTATGCTTTGAAAGTTTGAATTTTAAATAATCTCCCAATGAGGTTTGTACATCAACTGTTAATGCAATTAAACGGGTCATTACGATCAATGACCGCCATGACCTAATGTCTTTTCAGCACTTCGCTGAAGGACTTCATGATGACAGTACAGCGATATTTGAATTTTAGGTGCGGGTGGGTGGTCTCCTCTATGGACAGTTTACGTTTAGAAGCCTGCTGTGAGGAAGCTGGAGACTCCGTCACGACTTTCGTCGCATACCCGAGGGAAGCCTTCTGCTCCACCGTCCTCTCTTTCTCTGGAATCCACGACAAGCGTTCCACCGTCGGGAGAGCAGACCGTCTCTATTTGTAGAACCTCTTGGCTCTAGGTTTCGCAGCACTAGAGCAGCAAGTGGCATTGCTTGTGTCAGGCTCGTCGTCCTTAACTGCAACAGGTGGTCACAGGTAACTTTATATAAAACTTCGAACGTTGACCCCACCGATCTGCAGCCATTCACCCCCGGGCATTTTCTGATCGGATCCCCCTACTCGTCGCCGTAGAAGCAGAATGTCATGATGACCCGGTTTCCTTTACTAATAGGTGGCGCAGACTAAAGGAGATATCTCAAAAATTTTGTACCCGATGGAAAAGCGAGTACCTTCAGGAGTGCCAACGGCGCACCCGGTGGAAAGGAACACAACCCAGCCTCCTCGAAGGCGACAAGGCCGGGAATGGCGGCTAGGACGCGTCTGCAAGACGTACCCTGGACTTAATGGGAACGTACGCGTCGCATATGTTCGCACAGCTCGTGGCGTCCTAAAACGACCAATTGTTAAACTCGTAGCGCTACCCTCCGGGTCAATGAGTGCCACTAACCTGAGTTCTCAACTCTATTTAGGCACCCACCATAAACCCTCATGTGTGTTTTCTCCGTCACCACACTAGAGCAGAGAGGGAGACACATATATATTTTTCTTCAATTGAATACAAATAAACAATATGTCTTTTTTAAGTGATATAAAATTTTGTCTTTTTAATTAAAAACAAATAAAACATTGTCACATATATCCTTTTCTTCAATTAAATACAAATAAACATTGTGTATTTTTATAAGTGATATAAAATTTTGTCTTTTCAATTAAATACAAACATGCATTGGTCCTTTGAGCCAGATACCTCGTTAAGTTCCGCCCTATTTTCCTCTTTTTGCTATTATACAGTCCACAAAGCGCGAAACCACGGAATTTATTGTTTATTTTTTTTAGCCTTTTAATATATAGATTTACATAGTATTTTTGCGGCTCCCCCCCCAAAATGTAAGGAATAGTTCGGCCTGCATCTCCGTTATATTACTGTTCGGTGAGTGTCGGCAGTCTACGATTGTGAGCAACGCTGCCTGCGACTAGTGGAACAGGCTCTGCAATTAACAGCATAACGCGATATATTGAGATTTGAGTGGCAGTTAGATTTTTTTCTTCTCCTCTTTGTCTGATTTGCATATCTGCACCGACAGTCGATTGTATGGTTTCTTAGGCACCCAATACGAGTATAATATATAATGTACGTATATAAATTTATATATATCCAGATAGCGTCTCTGCCGCCATCGGCATGCTAAACGGTTTAACAGATAGACGACAAGGACGAATTGAAACCACTACAGGATAAGTACTTCTAATGCTATCGGAAGTATATCCCATGCGGGGTGCAGATGTGGGAATAGGGCCCAAGGGCTGAAACCCAATACCCACTCCCCTTCCCACCGAAGAAGCAACAAATTTGCACAACTTCAACTTGCCCCCATGTGATACAGACATTTTTACAGTGGATCAAGTAACCTGGCCTTTATTTCGTGACATATTCACTGCCTTGTACATAACCAAAGCCCAGGTTACTCCCGTGGAAAAGCTGTATCACCTCCGACAGGAAAAGCTAAGGAAATTGTCCAGATGTCTCCACTGATACAGAGGGCTTTAATCAAGCCTGGAGTAACCTAGTTGGTCGATACGAGAATCCTCGTCTCTTAATAAACACACAACTGGAAGTTCTCTTTAATTTGACGCCATGACAGAAGAATTGGGGCGACACATCAAACGCTTACAAAGAGAATCAACAACTGCATCTCCTGCTGCATTAACTTGTTTTCTTTTATTGTACTTATATTTTGAATATACTGCATTATGCTTTCAATTGAATACATAATTATTCCAAATATAATTATATAAATTTTGTGCACAACATTTTTTTTCTGTTCTATCTTTCTGCATTTTAAATTTGAAACCGTAAATCTTTGCACGGGTTATACGAGCTATTGGTTTAATAGAAATAAATAAATGTTATGCTCACAAATTTCTGTACAATTTTAATTTGCAAGTATCAATTTTGTTGCAAACATTACTTCTGAATGATCGCGAACCGGATTTAAATCAGCTTTTCGTAAGTTTAAATAGGATAGAAGTTGAGAAAAGGAAATGCAATAGTAGAAGCTGTAAGGAAAATTGTTGTTCAGTGTAACAAATCAAAAACAAAAAATGGCCATAGAATCAATCAATTAAGAGCACTTGTGGCAAGTGCTGTTAGTGCCGCTCTCGCAGTACAGAGAGAAAACTTCGAACAAAGACTAACAAACATTAGTAAAAATGACATTAAGGTCACTACCTCCGATTTAGAAATATATAGAGAAATAGAAATTATACCAGGGAGTGACGGTGTCACAAACCTCTGGACATTACCAAGCTGTTGCCATTATTAGAAATAAGGCAAAGTGCCCCGCCGACATGGTTATGGCATCCTTTAGTAATGTATTGAACTTCAAGGACATAATCAATCTTCTTGATTTTACGTACTCAGATAAACGACAAATTTAACCTGATAGAACAGGAGCTGTCTACCCTGCATCAAGGGAATAGTACACACTTACAATATTTTGACGAGGTCGAAAGAAACTGACCCTTCTTTTTTTTTTTTTTTTTTTTTTGTCTAGTAAGCGCAGCACTCAGACAGAGTATATATCCATTGTACTGCACTTAAGGTTCCCTTTTACTCGTCTTTAAATCTACGCGATCTCCGAAGAAATAGAAGTAGATCCTGTGGTGCCAAGGAGCCAAGTTGGTTACTCCTCAGCACATCAGTGCCAAAAATCCCAAACCTGATTCGAGCAAATGCAGGGCAGACGCAAAGAAAATGATCCGCCGTCTCGTCTTCTTCTCCACAGGCTGGGCACAGCGCACTGTCTGATATGCCAATCCTTTCCATGTGCCTAGCCCATAGAAAGTGCCCTGTCATCAAGCCAACCAACAGCCTGCAGTCCCTCCTACCTAAAGATAGAAGGAACCGTGACCATCGGTCAGAGATAGCAGGTAGCATAATTTTCGTCCATCCGCAGCCTCTCTCAGCCCGCCATGCTCGCTCGTGGGTCGAAACAACCCACTTGTTTGCAGTGGCTTTGATGGCAGCGGAAGGGAGTGGCAGAACAGGCTCAGGGCCAATAAAAACAGCCTCGGAGCCCATCCTGGCCAAGGAGTCAGAGGTCTCGTTACCCGCAATGTCAGCGTGTCCCGGGACCCAAGTCAGCGTCAGACTATTATGTTTTCCAACACAATTTGCAGGACCTGACTATCGTGGAAGTGGTGGTCGGACTATCCAAGGCAATGAGCGCAGCTTGGCTGTCACTGCAGACACAAACAGATTTGCCTCTCCACCTGTTTTCCACAACAAAGTCCATCGCCTCAAGTATCGCATACACCTCCGCCTGAAACACAGACGCATGCAGACCAAGGGCAAAGAACCGACGGGTCCCACAAGATTCCATGAAGACACCAGAACCTGAACCTTCTTCAGTCCTGGAGCCATCAGTGAATATACGGCAGCAGTGTTTGCCGGGCTCGTTCTCGGGGTCTAACCATGAACGAGCCTCTGGCAGCAACACATTGTACCGCTTTTCTAGTATGACGGTTGACGACATGGAGTCCGGGGGCATAGACAGGATTGCAGAATCGATGTCAGTGCCTGCGCCGTCGTCCAACATCGAGCACACCCCATACCAGTGGCCACTATGTTTCACTCTGCAGATGGCCTTAACGGCCTCTCCGCGGATGAAGACATCTAGTGGCGGGAGATTCACCAAAGCATCAAGTGCCGGGCCTGGAGTAGTCGGAAATGCTCCGGTACAACATATGGCCACAGCACGTTGTAGTTTTGATAGAGCTTTTTTGACCCCTACAAGAGAGAGTCTGCTCATCCAAACCATCGATGCATAGGTGATAATAGGTCTTACCATAGCTGTATAGATCCATAGGACCTTGCTAGGGGAAAGACCCCATGTCTTACCAAAAACTCCCTTACATTGCCAGAAAACTGACAGTGCTTTGGATGTCTTCAGTTCGACATGTGATTTCCAAAGAAGTTTGTTATCAAAGATGACTCCAAGATATTTGATTTCCTTGGATAGCTGGATAGTGACTCCTTTTAGTGTAGGCAGAATAAGTCTATCAAGCTTTCTCCTTCTGGCAAAGAGGACAATACCAGTCTTGACAGGATTAGCCGATAGCCCATTCGCACTGCACCAATTGTCAATCATATCCAAAGTTCTCTGCACTCTTCTGCAGACAATCATAAGGGATGGACCTGTCACAAGACAGCCAACATCATTCGCATATGCCTGAGCGTATACACCCGAGTCATTAATGGCGTTAAGCAGGGGATCGATTACCATGCACCAGAGCAATGGAGACAGTACACAACCTTGGGGACAGCCTCTATTAACCCCAGACGACACCAGCAAATCTTCCTGCGCCCGCACCGTTATAATTCTCTGGGTCAGCATTGAACGTATCCAATTTACTAGGACCCGGTCTACGCCATGCTGCCTAGCAAAGCCGCACATACTGTCGAAAGTAGCATTGTCAAACGCACCCTCTATGTCCACAAAGATTCCTATTGCGTATTCTTTCCTGTCGATGGCTCGCTCTATCCTTCCAACAAGGTTTTGCAGAGCCGTCTCGCAGGATTTTCCGCTTTGATAGGCATGCTGAAATGGAAAGAGTGGATGCGTCTTCAGAGACTCCCTACGCATGCGAAGCTCCACCAGCCGTTCTAAACTTTTTAGCATGAACGAGGTCATACTAATAGGTTTGAAGCTCTTGGGATTGGTGTAGTCGTCTCTTCCAACCTTAGGAATGAAAGCAACCCTCACCATCCTCCAAGAGCGTGGTACATAGGCCAGTGCGAGATCTTCTTCAGTGCTGCCACCACAAACTCAATGCCTTCCTTCAACACAATCGTATATATGCCATCCAGTCCGGGCGACTTGAAGCTGTCAAAGGATTTGATAGCAAATCTAATAGCAGCCTCATTCGCCACAGTTCTGGCGACATACCAATCATGTCGAGAGGGTGCAGCTGCCCTGACAACAGTTCCGACCAAAGGTGGTTGTTGACGGGCTATGCTTACCTGATTTCCTGGAAAGTGTGACTCCAATAGCAAGCTGAGTGTCTCACTTTGCCTCTCCGTATAGGAGCCATCAGGTTTCCTGAGCGACCCCAGCTTAGCGGTTTGGTACTTTTTCAGGACTTTCACCAGTTTTGCCGTGTCACTCAGGGATTCGATATCACTGCAGAAGTCTCTAAAAGAAGTCCTTTTCGAGTCCCGAATTAGTTTCTTGTAGTGCTTTGAACACGTCGATATCGTTCCCAGTCCTCATCAAGATTCGTCTTGAGGGCCCGGTTGAGGAGTTTTCTAGACTCACGCCTCAGCACCTGAAGCTCTCGATTCCACCATGGTACAGGAGTCCGGCTAAGAGGAGCTCTAGTTGGACAGCCTAGCTCGAAGCTGTTTGTTAGAGCTGTGTTGAGATGTTCAACAGCCGCCTCAATGTTTTGCTCCTTGCGAAGTTTCAGTGGCGTCACGTGATTGCTACGCAGTGCCTCTGCTATGAAAATTCCCCATTTTAGTAAACCACAGGGCCTTAATAATCTCTCCCTAGTACTCTGAAAAGTTGGAACCGGTACAACCGATGGATGTTGATCTTTCGCTACGGTATAAGCAGCCCACGCAACATCAATTTAACAATAATCTTCAATCCCGAGGTTCAGTACAGTATGGGCTGGTAGCGAAAAGACCAAATAATGGACCGCTCGGAGGAAAGTAAAATTACTGCTCGATACAGGGCTTCAAAAAATTATATCAAGCCTCTAAAAGTGCTTAAGCTCATAACTCCAGTCGAAACTCCCTTTCTAGTAAAGTCAATTCATGGCTTTAATAAAATTAAAGGAAAGTGCATCAACTAGTTTGACTCAAACAGTACCCTCTTTCAACGTTTGACGGGATAATAGGCCTTGATCTGCTAACGCGGACAAATGCTACAACGCAGTTTAAAACAAAAAAATTGTGGCAAATACAGGTTCAGAGGGAATAAAATTCTAAAAGTGTGGTAATATGAATTTCATACCGCAGACAACTTCAACAAATTATAAAAAGCTCAATAGAGTTCTTTTCAGATCCCAATGAGTCACTCCCCTACAATACAAATACTGTCGCAACTATCCGCACGGAAAGTGGTGGCCCAGTATACTCAAAAGTATACCCTTCCCATATGGGTGTAGCAGACTTCATTAATACCGAAATTCAGGATTTATAAAAAAATGACATAATAAGGCCAAATGACATATCACCTTGCAACAATCCTGTCTGGGTTGTTGGTAAGAAAGGAACAGCGAATATGGAACCATAAAATAACGCCTTGTCATAGATTTTAGAAAGCTAAACCAGAAAACCACCGATGACAAATATTCTATCCCAAATGTAACATTCATCTTATCAAACTTAGGAAAAGCTAGGTTTTCACCAAATAACACTCGCGGGGCGGGATAGGGAAAAACCTGCTTTTTCAGTAGGCAACGGGAAGTACGAGTTGGCTTCATTTTGATTTCAAAAATGCACCTAGCATTTTTCAGAGGCTCATCGCCGACGAGTTTAGAAAACAAATAGAGAAATGAAGAAAATGAGGAAAAACATATCGAGAGCATCAAATGGGTTTTAAGTAGACTGTATGAGGCTAATATGGGAGTTCCTCGCGAAAAATGGCACTTTTTTAAAGAAAAAGTCAAATATTTAGGTTTCGTTGTATCCACGGGTGGTATAAAAACAGGCTCCAGTAAGATATATGCAATTGACAACTACAAAGAGCCCCACACTATTCAATATCAGATCATTTTTGTGACTGACAAGTTATTTTCGATGCTTCATTATAGATTTCCCTTCAATAGCAAAGCCTTTAATTGATATTTTAAAGGCAACAACGCGAAAGTTAGCGCCAGCTTTTAATATGCTAAAAGAGCTCCTGGTATCGAGTGGATGTTATGCTAATTTACAAAGATTTCAAGAAGCCATTCGATCTAATGACGGATGCTTCATCATTGGGTATAGGGGCTGTATTGTCACAGGATGGAAGGCCAATTACTATAGTTTCAAGGACTCTGAAACGTCGCGAGCAGTATTTCGCCCCAATGAACGGGAGTTGATTGCCATTGCCTCGGCTCCTAAAAGGATTAGAAATTAGCTTTATGGGGTCAAAAATATAAATATTAGCACAGATCATCAGCCACTTACGTTTGCGGTTTCAGACCAAAATCCAAATGCTAAGATTAAATGCTGGAAAGCGTTCATTGATGAGCACAACGCTCAAATTTTCAATAAATCGAGTAAAGAAAACTATGTTTCTGATGCACTACCACGGGAAACCATTCATGCCCTAGAAGAAGAGGCACAATCAGATGATGCTACAGTACTTAGCGAAGTGTCGCTAACCTACACGATCGAATCGACTGACAAGGCACTCAATTGTTTCAGAAACCAAATTTTTTTGGAAGAAGCAGATTCCATTCTAATGCGAAATTTCACAATCTTCTCCGAAAAAACTCGTCTCGTAATCGATTTCATAGATAAGAAAGCTCTTATCGATGAGGTAAAGCTGGTTGTAAATCCGAATTTTGTAAATGCAATATATTGCCAGCTACTGGCATTGACTAGCATCCAACATGAATTGGTGAAATGTTTTCCGTCAACGAAGTTTTGGCACTGTAAAAATATGGTGTCAGACATCGTCAACAAAGACGAGCAGAAAGAGATAGTTATTGACGAGCATAATCGTGCCCAAAGAGCAGCTCGGTAAATAGATTATCTGTGATTTTATTTCCCAAAACTTCCTCAATTGCCTAGACAAATTTTCAAAATTCGCGGTGGCTCAGCCTTTGGCATGAGATTATAGATGTCAAAGTTCCAATCATCCAATTACTGAACATGTTTCCAAACAGAAAGATTATTTATTGCGATTCCGAAGCGTCCTTCAACTCTGAGACGATATCATCAGTGCTAAAAACAAGTTTAGTGTCGATATTGTCAATACGCCGTCATAGTACCATCTCTGAGATAGCTAGATGTTTAAAATTAGAAAAGAAAATGAGTGATACGATTGGCCTCATACTACTGGCTGCAGTCGAATATAATCGAATAATTCATTCTGTGACCAACAAAAGACTCATTGATATGATTAAAGCAACACCTCCTGAAATGAGGAATGAAATAACTAATAGAATAGTGAAGGGTCAACAGGTGCATCTGGAGAGGAATAACCCTTCCAGACGGAATAGAGTATTTGATGTCGGAGAACGTGTATTGGTAAAAATAGACAGGAGATTAGACAACAAAGTGTCCCTGTATATGTTGAAGAAAACGATGAAGCAGACATAGGTACCACGGTTCTCATTAAAGGTAGGGTGGTCCATAAGGAGAAAATAAAATAATCAAATCTTACCTTGTCATCTATGAATTATTTTTATAACTTCTTTTATTGGTGTAAGGTAATAATTACTGTACTTTTGCTTATCAATCTTTAGGATGCTGGTAATAATGCTTCTCATTCGGACAGCAACTACTAGACTAAATTCTAATTTTGGACAATGACGTAATTGTTTGGCATGATTTCGACTATCTAAGATCACAACGTACTTCGAAATAGCAACATATTCAAAACTCAGGACCAGATAAATAATTTAATTTGAGTGGTTAACATCATTATTAATAATTCAAAACAATACAGATTTGAACAAGGTAATTTTTTAAAACAATGCTTGCAAAGAATAGAATAATAATTTCCGAAACTGAAACCATAATGTCAGCCTTTATCCTTGCAAAGATAGGCATAATAAACCCCGCAACTTTATTCCAATTATGTGAAATATATTATTAACAAGCGATCCACAAACATAACTATAACTGATTTGATGGAAGTATCCTATATTAGAGTCCTATTAGATAATAATTTTAATTAAGTATCCTAAGCCTAGATTAGTTTCTAAGAAGGCCATCCTGTTTCCTGTTCAATCCTATAGAACGGCCCTGCACTTCGCTGATGACAACAACGTTGCTGACTGCGGGAATCAAATACTTCCGGTTGGGAAATGTAGCGCAAAACTTACGTCAACATTGTGCCGGTAGCTACCAAATCTAGTGTGTTCGCAACAGTTCCGCTCCGGCTGCATCGGTCAATGCAGTACTCGTCCCTCGATGTACATGCGGTAGTTGAAATGCAGCATCCTCTTTTCAGGCGGAAAATTTTCGTAAATCGATGGCATGATTTTGCTTTCAAAGCAAGCGGTCACACTCGAACAGTTCTATTTACCACTTTATCAAGAACAAACGAAACGAAAACGAAAGTAGTTTAGTGTAAAAAAAAAACCAGAGAGAACAAAGAACACGCGTAACAAGTGTAACGGTTTGCTCGTAGACTTATTCACCGTACCACGTTCGGATCACCAAAAAATGTTGAGCTGCCGAGCTTTTTTTTAGAGCATATAATAATTATCACGATTGGTAATTTAGTTAAAAAACTGCTTTATTTTGCCGCACAGAGCCTTTAGTTACAAATTTGCGAAATTTACTGACGCAGTTAAATTCACTTGCCGCGCAGGGTTTTTTTGAAAAGGTTTGCAAACGATTTAATAACAAAAAATACTGATGCACTTGCGAATGATTTGCCGCCCAGGGCTTTTATGATTTAGTTTTATGACGAATTAATTACCGCGCAGGGCTTTGCAATTTGTTAAATTATTTAATAGAACTGAAACGCAGTTGCCGCTGCTAGACGAAAAAACGAGCAACAGAACACTATTGCAGTTGACAAAGGAAAAAAAATAGCTTGGTCGCAGCAGAAGGCAAAGTAGCAAAAAGTATCGAGAGTTTTTGACTATGTCGGAGGCGCCGGCTGCATAACCCAAGATTCTCCCCCCATTGGAAGACACGACCTTTCAATATCATCGGCCTCAGCCAACATAATCGGCGAACGTCTCTTCGAATGAGTCCAGCAGCTGTTTTCAGAATGGCAACACGAGCAATCCCATTGGTCGCAATAACCAATTCGACCACTCTTGACAATGGCCATTTCAGAGGAGGCAAGTTCTTGTGTCTCACCACGACAATATCATTTACGGAGAGTCCAGGTCGAGGAGTACGCTACTTGGAACGCTGCTGGAGAAGCGCCAGATACACCTGTCGGCAACGTGACCAAATATTTATTTATTCATTATTTATATTAATAATGATGATTTTTATTTCCTTTTTTTAGAAAAAACTACATTTATATTTTTATCAAATGCAATAACTATGGAACAATTAATAATCAATATACTTATTTTATAGAAAATTTAATTTCTTTATGTAAATTATATAATTATCCAATTAATTTAATTTCTTTTTATTATTAATAAATTATTTATTAGTAACTTTAATTGCATTCGTAAAAATTACTAATTTACTTTACTATTATGGTCCTTTATGATCAATAAACTAATGAATAAACTTTTACGATCAACTAATCACTTATTAAAAATAATAAATAATGCTTTAATTGACTTACCCGCTCCATTCATTCATTACTTATATCTATTATATCTAATTATTCAAATTTTAGAGGATTATTTTTATCTATACATTGTACAGCCGATATTGACTTAGCTTTTAATAGAGATTTGTCGAAACTTTAACTATGGATGACTATTACGAGCCCTAAACGCCAATGGAGCATCATTTTTTTTATTTGTGCATATTTCCATGTAGGACGAGGTATTTATTATAGTTCATATGTTTATACTTCAACATGATTAATTGGAACAATCATTTTATTTTTATTAATAGGTACCGCTTTTATAGGATATGTTTTACCATGAGGCCAAATATCTTTTTGAGGAGCTACAGTTATTACTAATTTACTTTCTGCAATTCCATATTTAGGATTTCGGGGCTAAGCTCAGGCTACCGTGGGGGTCACAGGTGGCGGATAGTGAACTGCCTACCAGAGTAGGTTAGCTGCGAATAACCAATAAGTAGTCCCCGACCAAGAACGGCAAGCGAGGAGCGTGCGACTGAAAAGGTCTGCAAACTCTGAGAAACGGTTGTGACAAGACGAGGAAACTGACGCGGTATGCCCCTAAGATAACGATTTGAAAACATATATGAACTGCCTGCCTTGGGCTGGTAGCTGCAGTATTTCGTTACCTCAGTAAACCAGAGTGATATCGGGTGGAAATTGCTTTCGGGCAAATACTGTAGCTGCCTCCGTCCCGTTAACACCGTGCCCGGTCTTCAAGTACGTTCGATGTTGCGTCACCATTAATTTGGCGGTACAGGCTCAGTTGAGCATCAATCCTGACGAAAGCTTATCCTGGCTCTGAGTACAAGTTCTCATAGAGACTTGTGCCAACCCTCGGTGGAACTCCCTGCTTGCATAGACAACCACATGGATATTTCTAAAGGGACTGTACAAAGACCGGAGATAGCGGCTTCAAGCGGGGACCCATATAAAATGAATACAGCTCAGCAAACAATAAAACAACAAACACAACCTCAATCTGAAATACACCAGAAAGTAACTCCAAGCGATCCAGAAAGGGGAAGATGCATTAGAAGAAGTAGCAAAATTAAGCGATCGCCAGGAGAGGGAGTAACAAATCAGCAACAACCTCAAGTGAATAACACACATGTAGATGGAGCGAGTAACAAATCGCGCACCATCCCTGCCGAGAACCAAACGCCTCTGGGTGCAAAAGGGATCCAACAACAGCAGGAGTCTTCTGGAAATCCCATACCATTATTGATGAAATGTCCCGCCAGCTCAGCCAGACAGGAATTTATCATAAAGATGAGAACGGCAGGCGAAGAAGTTCTCACAAAATGCCGGAGAGTATTGACGAAGATGAAACAAGCCATGATCAAGCAGAAGAATGTGAGCATGGATGTAAAGACCGGAGTTTCCGAGCTAGACGAGCTTTTCGACGTAATGGAAAGCTATCGGTGAAACTGGACGGAAAAAGAGAACGAGTGCAAACTTGATACGGCACGGAAACCGCGGCACAAGGCCCTGACAAGCGCCTCAGCAACACCGACGATGGCTAGACCCAAACGAGCAGCTTCTATTGAGCAATACTCTCAGAAGCAGAAGATGGGAAAAAATTCTGTGAAAGTAAGGCCGATGGGTGGCAAACTGTCACAAGACATAGACGTGTGGTAACACAAAGTACACGAAGCCGTAATGGAGTCACTTGCCGAAAATATGAGAACTGCTTCCTGTGAGGATATGGTAACAATTATGACAGCACCAAATAGTTGAGAGTAGATGCGAGCCTAAGATGCGTGCAAAGGTCCTGACAGGAAAGGGCAAGGCCTGTGCATATGATGTGGTGAAACGAGGCAGAAATTAAAAGAGTGCAGTAACACCCCAAAGTATTGCCTATGCATTGCTGCTCATTGCAGTCCGGCAGACCATAACGAGGCAGAAATTAAAAGAGTGCAGTAACAACCCAAAGTGTTGCCTCTGCATTGATGCTCATTGCAGTCCGGTAGACCATATCCCGAGCTCAAGTAGATGCGCGATGACCAAAAAATTGACATCTAAATGAAAGTGCTACAAGGAAACATGCACAGAAGCAGAGTGGCTGACGCTATACTGAACCAAATAAGTATAGAGCATAAAGCAGACATTATAGTAATTAGTGAGCAATATAGGGAAAAAGTAAGCGGAACATGTCTTGATCACAGGGACTACTGCCACTTTTAGAAGACCAGGATGCGAGGGTACAATTCCAGATATTATACTAGCTTCTGAGAGTAGAAGTGTCTGCGGTGTAGAAGAAAGTACACTAAGGCCAGGCGTGTAGGATCCGCGATTGCCGAAAGAGAAGATATCCAAGTTGCTAGTAAAACCCTCCAAACTGCTATTCGCACTAGCAAGGAGAAAAAATGGGAGGAGCTCCGAAACGACATAAACACCAACCCATGGGGACTGGGATATAAAGTCGTAATGAAAAAGCTTGGAGTAAGAGCATCGGTACCCCAACTAGAAGACCATGCTATGGAAAACATAGCAAACGCTCTATTTCCTATACATGCCTTAAGAGAAGAATCGGAAGTGCTGGTCAAGGAAGTCCCACCTCCTTTCACGGAAGATGAACTTAAAGCAGCCACCATAACCCTACTGAGAAACAAAGCACCGGGTATCGACAGTATTTCAGCAGAAGTCTTAAAAATAGTATCAAATAGCCATGCCCAAGTACTTCTCGATATTACTGACAGAAAGAATATTTCCAGATGTATGGAAAAGACAGCGGCTAGTGCTCATCAGCAAGGTAAAAGGAAGCTCCAAATCAACGTCAGCATATCAAAAAATGTGTATGCTAGACACCGCGGGCAAACTTTTGGAGCGACTACTCAAACCCCGAATTGAAGCAGCCATTGAAAACGCTTTGGGATTATCCACTCTACAATACAGTTTTCGGCCAGGAAAATCCACAAATGGCGCCGTAGAAGACGTCATCGAAAATATGCTAGCGGCACAGCAAGGAAATCACTACTCCAGACTAGTGGTATTCCTTGCTGCATTAGACGTCAGAAACGCTTTCAACAGCGCTAGGTGGGTGGACATGATCGAGGCACTCGAAAATCGTTTTCAGATAACAGCTTATCTGAAGAAGATAATCCGGAGCAACCTTAAAGATCAAATGTTCATATACGAGACCAACAACGGCACCCGAAGCCAAACTATCACGTCAAGGGGAGCGCAAGGGTCCATCCTCTGAGCGGAGCTTTGGAATATAAGCTACGACGGAATTTTGCTCATAGAGATGCCAGATGACACCCATCTAGTCGAATACGCAGACGACATTGCGGCTGTCATCACAGCACGCGACTCGGAAGATGCCCAAAGAAAGCTGAACCAGGTCATGATCAGAACCCCGAGGTGGCTCGATTTACATGGTTTGAAGAGTCGGCACTGCTATTACTCACGAGAAAGCACATTCCAATAGAAATTGACTTGAGAGTTTGCTCCGAGACCATCAGGACACAAAAGGTGATAAAGTACCTGGAAATTCAGCTTGACTCTAAGCTCACCTACTGACCGAAAATGCAAAATGCGGCGGCGAAGGCAGCACGGGTAACGGCTTCTCTCAGCAGACTAATGGCAAACATTGAAGGACCGACATCCAGCAAGAGGAAACTTCTTATGATGACAACGCACTCCACTCTGCTGTATGGTAGCGAATTGTGGACTGACAAAGCTGAAAGTGCACGCCCGAAGAAAAGTTTTATCCTCCGTGCAACGAACCGCAGCTCCGCGAGTAGCTTCAGCGTTCCGTGCGGTATCAGAGCCAGCAATTCTGTTAATTAGCTGATTAACACCTATCGATCTCTTGGCCCTCGAACGCAAACACCTACGAGAAGCCAAGATGGGTAAAAATACCAGAGGAACCGCGCAGCATATAAAGCAACAAACCGTGCACCATTGGCAGGAACGATGGGCCGCCGAGAGTCGCGGACGATAGACAGCGAGACTCATACCCGACATAGCGATCTGGATAGGAGGAACAGCCGGAACCGTCAATTTCGACCTCACGCAGTTACTGTCTGGTCATGGATACTTCTGCAAGTATCTACATCGAATGGGAAAAATTGGGGGGCCTGAGAGCACCGATATCATTGTGGAGGTTATGCTAAGCAGCAAAGAAAACTGGGACCACGTAGATAAATATGTGGAAAATGTGCTCCGACGGAAAAGCTGGAACTCGATGCAGGAATAATGTTAAGAGTCCAATAGGGACGAAGTGAGCATCTCCACCTTGAAGGAAGTATAATAAGGGTTCCAGGGTGGGGAGATGTTCTCAGCGAGGGAGGGGGATGTTTTAGTGAGTGCAATCCTGACATACCAAATCTGTGACGACGAAAAATTTTAAAAATTAAAAAAAAAATATTTAGGAATTGATTTAGTACAATGAGTATGAGGAGGACTTGCAGTAGATGACGCAACTCTCACTCGATTTTTTACCTTTAACTTTATTTTATCTTTTATTGTATTCGCTATAGTAATTAAGTAATTATTCATTTATTATTTTTACATCAAACAGGATCAAATAACCCAATAATATTAAATTCTAAAATAATAAAATGCCTTTTCATCCTTATTTTTCATTTGAAGGTTTATTATTATATTAATAGGCTTAAAAATTATAACACTTACTAATCCTTATTTATTAGGAGATCCAGATAATTTTACCCCAGCAAATCCTCTAGTAACACCAATTCATATTAAACCTGAATGATATTTTTTATTTGCTTATGCTATTTTACGAGCTATTCCTGATAAACTTGGTGGAGTAATTGCTTTAGTTTTAGCTATTGCTATTTTAATAATTATGCCTTTTTATAAATTAAAAAAATTCCGGGAAATTAAATTCTATCCTATTTATTAATCAAATTATATTTTGATTAATATTAATTAATGTAATTTTATTAACATGAATTGTTGCCCGTCCTGTAGAAACTCCCTATATTCTAACGGGACAAATTTTAACTATTACTTATTTTTTTATTTTTTAATTAATCCCCTCATTACTAAATGATGAGACTCATTATTAATGTAAAAAGTTAATGAGCTTGAATAAGTTTATATTTAGAAAATATAAGGTAGAAATATAATTTTCTATTAACTTTACTAAATTAATTCATAATATTAAAAAAAATAAAACAATTTTCAAACCAATAATAAATATTAAATAATTTAATGAAAAGTGTAAAAAACATTTTCATGCTAAATATATTAATTTATCATAACGAAATCGAGGTAAAGTCTCCCGCACTCAAATAAATAAAAATCCAATAGCTCCTAACTTTAAATATAAAAATAAATTAAAAACATCTGCACCTAAAAAAAATACTAAATAATATTCTTATAAATAAAATACTAGAATACTCTGCCAAAAAAATTAAACCAAGTCCTCCTCTTCTATATTCTACGTTAAACCCTGAAACTAATTCAGACTCTCCCTATGCAAAATCAAAAGGCGTCCGATTTGTTTCTGCTAAACAAATTGTTATTCAAATTAAAGAAATAGGAAATAAAATAAAAATAAATCAAATATAAATGTGACAAGTATAAAATCTTTAAAATATAAAATTTCACAATTAAAAAAATAAAAGATAATAAAATTAAAGCTAAACTTACTTCATAAGAAATTGTCTAAGCAACACCCCGCAATCTTCCTAACAATGCATAATTTGAGTTAGATGATCAACCTGCTCCTATTACATTATAAACCCCCATACTAGTACATCTTACAAAAAATAAAAAAATATAATTTAATAATTAAAGGCATACATATTCAAATTAACAAAAACAAAAACAAAGAAAAAATAGGAGAAATATAATAAGGTATATAATTAGATAATAAAGGATGAATTTGTTCTTTCGTAAATAATTTGATTGCATCACAAAAAGGTTTAGGTAAATCCGCTAATCCAACTTTATTTGGTCCTTTTCGAATTTGAATATAAACTTATACTCGTACTTTACGTTCTAAAAGAGTAAAAAATGCTACGCTCACTAATACACAAATAAATAAAATTAAACTTCCAAAATATATTAATAAAATATCTAAATTAAACATATATTATTTGTGATATTTAATTCTCTTAAATAAATTCTAAATTTATTGCACTAGAAGGCAGAAGCCAAATAATTATTTATATTAAATATAATCTTAATTAAAAATATAATTATATATTATAAAATATTATAATAAATTAATGATAGAAACCAACCTGGCTCACACCGGTTTGAACTCAGATCATGTAAGAATTTAAAAGTCGAACAGACTTGAATTTTAAACGGCTACACCTAAAATTATATCGTAATCCAATATCAAGGTCGCAATATTTTTTATCGATAAGAACTCTCCAAAAAAATTACGCTAAAGTAACTTAAACTTTTAATCATTAATAATAGATCATAAATCATAAATTAATGAATGTATAAGATAAAAGTTTATTATATTGTATTATCACCCCAATAAAATATTTTAAACTATTTTAATAAAATTAATCTTTATAATTAAAATAATTTAAAACATATAGATTTATAGGGCCTTCTCGTCTTTTCAATATATTTTAACATCTTAATTAAAAAAAAAATTCAAAATTAAATTTATATGAAACAGTAAATATTTCATCCAACCATTCATTCCAGCCATTAATTAAAACATTAATGATTATGCTACCTTTGCACAGTTAATATACTGCGGCCTTTAAATAATTTATATCAATCGGCAGGTCAGACATTTTATAAAATTCAAAAGGACATGTTTTTGTTAAACAGGCGAATATTAAACTTGCCGAATTCTTTATATAAAACTTTCATAATAACATATATTTTACATTTAATTTTACTAATTTTATAATTTTTTCTTTATTATAAAAATTATAATTAATAGTTTAATAAAAATTTAAAATATATTAAACGAGTACAGAAGTCTGAAGTCGGATTAGACCGACTTCGAAATACCCTTTACCTTTTCTTGTGCGTGCGAATTCAACAATTGGGATGTTTTCTTCATAAATCATCAGTAGGAGCATATCTACGTTAATTTGCGGTACGGTACCTTGAATTGATTATAGCGACCCCATTTCTTGTGTATGGCTTTGTAGGATCCATATACGTACTAATATAAAATTTCGTCAAAAAATATTGTGTAGGTCGAAAGTTATAATAATATGTCAATAATGGGCGTGGCTCTGAAAATAACACGCCCATTTCTAGTGTGGTATTTAATGTTAGTACCCGCAACATTCCTGTGAAATTTCGTTGCTAGATCTTTAATAGGAACACAGTAATGATTTTTGGCTAATTGTGGGCGTGGCAGTTGTATTATGATCTCCATATTCTGTACACACACTATTATGGACCCCAATTATATTTTTGCATATTTTTATTCCGCTGGCATCAATACGAGCATAGGTAGGCTAATTTTAATTTTAGACCCGATAGTTCCCTATATCAAAAGTGGGCGTGTCTTTTCTCTGATCAGCCCCATTTGTTGCAGATAGCTTTATAATGTCCACATGTTTCTTCATGTAAAATTTCGTCCATAAATCTTTACCTAATCTTAAGTTATGAATATTTGTTAATAGTGGGCGTGGCAGTTAGTATTTTGCGCAGTGTTTAGTAGGACCCACATCTCCATAACTGCCAAATAATGTAACGATTTCGTCAATTAGACCGAAGTTATAGTCATTTTAAAAAGGTGAAAAAAGTTCCTTATATGGGAAGTAGGCGTGGTCTTTGTCCAAATCGGCACATATAGCAATCTGGTTCTGTTCATCATCCAGGCTACACTTTTGCAAAATTTCATTAAGATAGCTCTAACGGTGTAGAAAAAAAATGGCCACAGACGGGCAGACGGACAGACGGACGGACAAAATAAAAATTGCTTAGAAAGTGATTCTGATCACGTGTTTTATCAAAGTTTATGTAGTTCCGAAACTACAATTTGCGCAGCAATGTTGAACCAATATTTCGCACGGAAAAGCGAAACAGCTCAACAGAACATTTTAGTGAAATGAAAATGCGTATGATTCTGCTGTAATATACTTCTTTGGGTGTAAAAATTTTTTGGTAATAATTATGTGGAACGAAATTAGTCATATGGGATTATTTAAGGGAATGTGTTGTAAAATTAAAATACTGTAATACTTGGTTATATTTTTTTTTGGAGTCTTGGGTTGGAAGTAAGGATTAATTCGGCATATGGAAGCACCAGAAGAAGCAAAAATATTGTTGGAAGAGGAAAAGCGGCAGAGTGAGGCAATCCAAAGGAAAATCAGGAATTGTAGGAAGGATACGAAAGAACAGCGAGTATTGCCATAAGCGCATAGCGGAACTAGAAGCCTTGTTAAACACATTCAACGATAACAACGAGGAATGTTAAATTTTAAGGAGTGTCGCGGTCACAAGGAGTACTTTGCCAAGGATTATTATTATACGTTCCTCCGTCTCTGAAGAAGAAGAGATTACGGTAACAACCCCCGTCTCCTCCAAGATGCGCTCTCGCTGATAAAGGCGAGAGACTTTAGCGATGGTTGGGGCCTCCAGAATCCGTGCCCCTGCTGCCGAAGCGGGTAGATTTCCACATGCGTGCGTTTCACCTGGAGTAATAAATCTAAAGTTGTCCATCGCTGGACAGTGGTTTTTGTTCGGGACTCCTCCCTGGCCAGTTTGGTCCGCGGATGGTACCCATTCTCTATACCATCATTGTGATAGACAGACAGCCATAACTCCCGCCCCTCCTAATAGGTTCAGAAGTAATGTCATTTGCCTACCAAGGGTCCCCCTATCCGCCACCTGGGGACGCGTCCGATGGGATGTCAGGCAAATCCACACTGGAGGTGCTTACTAGTTGTTGTGGCTGTTCATACGCAGACTTTGTAGAAAGCTGGGGTTGACTAGGTTCATAGTTTGCACAAGCTGGACTTACCAAGGTAGTTGATTGCGGCTGGTTAATAGGTGCACTTCCAGCTCGGGCTGCATGATCTAAAGAAGTCGCAGTTGCTTGTAGCAGAGGTGGGCTATATTCATGGGATTCACTGATTTTGATTTATCCACATCTGATGATTGGGTACTACTGAGTATTTTCTCCTTTATGCCTTCAGAGAGAGCGACCGTTTGTTGAGACGGTATGCGCTCCCTCGGTGGGGATCGTAAAATGTTAATTTTGCGCACTTTTATTATTACTGTTTCACTTATTTTAAATGAGACCAACTATTTAATATTTGAATTTAATATAAATTATCTCAATCAGTCTGTAAGCCAAGTGGCAGCGTCTTTTCGCTTATTTTTGTTATAATATTAATTTTTGTTATTAATAATATGTGAATTGTGAAAAATATGAAATTTGACTGGAGCGTCAAATACATGTTTACTCCGCGAGAGCAAAGACAATAATCCCATATATGAAGAACAAATAAATAAAGATGGAAACGAATGAATTAAAAGAAATTATATTTTTATTCTAAACGAATTTTGGTTCTTACAAATTTCACAAAATAAGTATAGATTATTGCATATTAAATATTCATAATATACTCGCATTAAGAAAAGTTATAAATTGAAAAATTATAATCTGTGTAAAAGTTTAAATTAAAAACGAAAGTAGTTTAGAAAATAATTAGAGTTACAGAAACTAATTATTTTAAATCTACATTTATAATGAAATAAATGTAATAATCCAAAGAAAACACAAATTATACTAAATAAGAAAATTATACCCAAGAGTATATTTAGTATACATAGTATATTTATTTAATTATTATATAATTTTGAAATTGACTTATTAAATTAACTTATGAAATGTTCGACCAAACCAAATCATAGAATATTATCAAACTAAAATGTTAACTAGAAAATTAAGAATATTATTATAAGTATTCAGCTCTGATTATGTGAATCGAAGCAGGAAGTTCCAGGAACAGCGTATATCGGAAGACGGGGCGGACTAAAGGACCAACTTATTATTCGATTGATTGGGAATGAATGGCGACTGATGTAATATATCTCGAAACAGCCTATGGCCGTAGTATTTGAACATGTTGTGGACGGGTTTTTTGACAAGCAACGAAAAAATAAACAAGTTTCCTTGCGGAGTCATATTTTGCATTGGACAGTCTTACGTTACAATGTCCATCCAGTGTATAACAATATTAACAAAATCGATTTTGAATAAGTTGAAGATGGGCAAAACTTAAGGAGAGTGACTGAAACCACCATCAAATATAATAAGCAGAAGAAATTTGGCTTACGAAAATCAATTGCTTCATTAAAGTATATGTCCAATCTAGAGGATGAACATAAGAAATATTATTCGCATATGAAATTGATTTACCAGAAGAAGACACAGAGACTGGTATCTAATCGGAGTACGCAAATTGCGTCATTAAACGTGTATCTCAGAGAAATACCGATAGTCTACACATCGAGACCAATCGAAGTCAAATTCCATTCTGAGAAAGCTCAAGAGAAACACTTCCACCATAAAATGCATTGCTGCGAAGTAAATAACGGAGGAGCATTGTAATCTCTCATGTATTTCAAATGCATTTTATAAGCTGAATACTATAAGCAGAGGCAGTACCACCTACATCTGTTGGGGCACGCTATATAAATCAAAGAAGAAGGCCACTACAAGCGAAGTTTTAATGGTAAACCAAATCGCAAGCCTAGAATATCATACGTACCGGTCCAGAAAGAAGGGAGGGTTATGCGGAGTTCATCGAGGGGCTTCACTCCGACAATGACGGCCGTCAACCGAACTAGCAGGTAGCAGAGGTCGCAGTATAATGTAAGATTTTATGTATAAAATAGAATTGAATTATCGCTAGTATAGTTTGTAATTTTGTTTGTATATACGCCAGTGAGAAAAGAGTCAATGAAGGACCAAAATATAAAAAAGGGAATAAAAAATAATTAAATAGATAATAATAAAAAAACAAAAGAATACACAAAAAAAATATTAAAAAGAAAAGAATACAAAAAATGAATAAAGAAAAACAATGATAGAATCCAAATAAGGTGATTTAAAAGAAAAAAATAAAACTATAGGTTGAAGAAAATGCACAGATTGTTTCAAGTACGGGAAAAAAAATATTGTAGAGATTCAATAGAAGTTAGTTGCACTAACTTCTTTTAGAAAGAGGGGAGGGATGTTGTGAGTAAGAATCAAGCTACCTGCGCGTAGTTGACTCACAGCACCAACTCCTAGCAGAAACTACACATTTAAGTGAGTTAAGAAAGCACATATTTTTAGGGTGCGAATATTGTAAACGACCTGAATCTATGTATTAATTATTATGTAAACCTTTAGGGTGTTACAGATCCGCAGTCGAGTCGACGAAGGGCATTGGAGTTTAGAATGCACCTTTGAAACTTTTACAGTAGAGTAGATCAGTTGGCTTGACCAACTGACACCAATCAACAGGTGCGTAACTGGAACACCAGAAAGGTCAATACTTAGACTGTAAGTATTCTTTGTAATTTATTATTAATTATGATTTTAAGAAAAATCAGTGGTCAACAAAAAAGTTTGCTTAAAGTCGGGGTACGCCAGAATCGGTGGCGAGCTAATTATTTCCTTTAGCCTCTCGAATGCTTGCTGACAGCTCTCTGTCCATTCGAACTTTGCTTCTTTTCGTAGCAACTTATTAATCGGCAAAGCAATTCCGTCTAGTTCTTCCACGGACTTTCTATAATAGTTCACTAGTTCTAGGAATGCTTGCACTTCCTTTCTATTTCTCGGAATCGCTAAATTTTTAACGCATTCCACCTTCTGCGGGTCAGGCAGTGCTCCTGCCTCTGAACAACGATGGCCTAGATAAACCACCTCTCTTCGCAAAAATTGACTTTCTCCGTGTTCAATTCCAAATTGTGTTCTCGTAATTTCTGGAGCACCTTGCACAAGCGTTGCGAATGCTGCTGCAAGTTCTTCCCTTAAATTACAATATCATCGAGATACAAAAAGCAATCTCATCATACAAAATCTCTTTTATCCTTGGTATCGGTAACACCTCCTTGATAGTGGCGTCGTTCAATTTCCTAAAATCGACGACCTTTCTCCACTACTTCTGACCCTGAGCACCTCCCCTCTTTAGTACCAAAAATATTGGTGAGTTCCAAGGCGAGATACTCGGTGAAATTATGTTATCCTTTAACATTCCTTCCACTTGCCTATTTACCTCATCTTTGTGAGCTTGTGGCAATCTGTACTGCTTCTGGTTTATTGGTGGTTGATCCACTCTAGTGGGTATTTCATGCTCTACCTCTGGTGTATACGTCAACTGGTCTCCTTCCAGCAAAAATATGTCATGGAATGACATACAAATGGCTTCTATTGATGCCTTCTCTTCTAAATTTATGCTTGGGTCTAACTTCAGTGATTCTAGCACCCTCTCCATTCTTTTCCTTATATCTACCTGCTTAATCTGATTAACCGATCTATAATTCGGTTCCTTCAAATTATCATAACTAGTGAACTTAGGCCTAAAATCTTCATCCATCAGGTAGTCCTTTCTGATGTATTTAGTACGCAAGCGTACACCTTACCCTTGTTAACGTGCGTTATGGTCTCTCCCGTATATACGCCCTCCGCTAGCTGCTGCTTGTGCAACACAAGAGTCCTTAGTTTCGAGTTTACATGCATAGTAACTACTCTGGTTGACCTTGCTCTCACTACCTCCATACAATTCTTAACCCTAATCACGGTTCCTTCCTGCCATGACTTCAATGGAAGAGTGAGGATTCCATTCTTATAATAATCATAAAGCGATAACTGCTTTTCTAGCACATCCAGTATAGTGCGGCCCTAAAGATTATCCCTGCCAATTATCCCATC
Source organism: Clusia tigrina (assembly GCA_920105625.2). Lineage (NCBI taxonomy): Eukaryota > Metazoa > Arthropoda > Insecta > Diptera > Clusiidae > Clusia > Clusia tigrina. Next base: position 327,888,598 of record OV050030.1, read on the forward strand.
TGGCGGGTTACCTTCCCTATCCAATTCCACTGCGTGCACTCTAAAGCTCATTCCTTTAACCTCACTGTACCCTATTCTGAGCGATCCCAGTGTCCTGATGCAACCTCCAAACGCCCCATGAAGCGTTCTTAGATCCATTTGATTAATATCCAGCCCTTTCCGTAAAACACTAGATTTTACGAGGCTGGTATGTGCCCCTGAATCTACTAAAAGCACTAGCTTTCCACTAGCTGCTTCCTTGCAGGGTCTCTCGATGAAGGCATTACCTATCCTGCTCATACCGAAACAACGTTCTTACCACATTACATTACCAATCACACGGACTTTCGGCCTAACTATTACTTCCTTTCTTTTGGCTTTCTAGTCTACTGGCCTCGACTGGGCCACTGGAAGTTTCCCTGGTTCCTTTGATGGAATTGTCTATCCCTGCTTTCCGCTGCCCGATGTCCCATTCGTCCACATGAGAAGCATTTCAACCCCTGTTGGGTGCTGCCTATCCTTCACTTGTGGAATTCCAATTTGGTCGCTGTTGACCACTCCCAGTGTTGAAAGGATTTCTTCCTTGGATAACTCCTTCCGCTGGTTTACCTCGGGGGCTACTACCCCTGCCGTCCCTCAAGTATGGATCTGGGCGCCCCTTCCCTAGCTGCCTTCCAGTTTGATCCCATTTAGTGTCTACTTGGCACTGTCTACTTGCCTCATGGCCATATGTTTGGCACTCCATACAGTAGGGCGTATTTTTGCGCGTAACGCATTCATCCCTTGTATGACCTGGCTTACGGCAGAATGAGCAAATGGGTTTCCTCGGCTGGAATCTCTTGACTAGTAATCCTGGGTCTCTTTGTTGCGGAACTTGGCCCATCAATCTGCCGACTCCACTTGGGTTCCGCTGCTGTACTGCACCTCTGCAGGTGCATCCTTCCAGCAGATTCCACCTGCTGTGGTTCGTTGTTGTATTGCTGCTTCAGCGGAAGAAACCACTTCCACTAGCTCTGCCATACTCCTCTGCGTGAGATTAAGAGTATAATTAGCTAAGTCCCTATTTATCAGACCTGCCTTAAACACAGAAATCATAGCTCGTTCTACTTGAGCCTTGTATGCTGCAATGTTTCCTGGAAACTGCCTGTTGGGTTCTGTCTCAGCAGCGTTCCCCAGAGACTGGAGCCATCGTCCCCAGGCTCTCAATTCCTCCCCAGGTATCTGAGTTGACTCCTGTATTTCCCGTACAAGACAGTTGTACGACTTTTGTTTTAAATATGTCCGATCTAAAATTGCGTATAATTCTCCCTATGCTATGCGGTAGTACATCAAACGCATCACCTGTGGTTCTTTGTCTAATACACTTTATTAAGTGTTCCCCTTCTGCTTCCAGAAGACTCTATTGCGCTAGCTCACAACCTTCTTTGAAGCGCTGTATCTCATTTCTCAGATCATACAACTCGACTCCTGAGAACATGGGCACCAACTTCTCCACCGCATGAGCAACTTCCAGAATACCCATTTTACTCCTACGTGTTTTCTTAATTTCTGATAAAAAGTTAGCGTTAATCTCTGTGGGCGTTTCTAGATTCTCTTCTCCCGAATCTGAGAGGTACTTGACCAACGACGGACTCAAACTAATTAGTCTTCGCACACTCGCTCTTGCAGGCGAAATACTGTCCACAGTATTGGAGCTTTGCTGCACAGTTATTGGTTCTGATTCCTTCGGCAGATATTTCTTGTTTTTACTTTGTACCGGACTTTTCGGCGAAAAAGGCTCGACACCTATCTCGGATGCGCCAAACAACAATTCCGCCTCCCTCTCTTCACTCAATACTAACCACACGACCTATCCTTTCAGGAGTTAAATATTCCAGCCAGCGAACTTCTGGTGGCAAGGCTAGTCCTGTTTGCGTGTGTATTTGAGAGGTTGAAGCCGATCTTACTATTGCTGGCTTAGCAGTTGCCCCAATTCTCTTGAACCCTAGATTTTCTCTCTCCAGATACGATCCAGCTTCCTTGGTTTCTCGGAGTTGCCTAGAAAGTTCTCTAGTTTTATTCTCGAGAAATTCCGTACTTATCTTCAACTCTTCTGTATCCTTGAAGACTAGAAAAAATTTCTCCTCCGTTCGACTCTGAATAGTCGCTAATGCTTGGTCTAAAGTTGACAAGTTTCCACCGTCCCTCGCTAATATCCAGAGTACCTGGGCTTCACTTTTGCTTGTTGCCGCTTCCAATTGTTCAAACATCTTTTCTGCAAACAATTTTACCTCCGTCTGTAAAGGCCTTAACTTGTCTTTAGCCTTGTCCTCCTGCGACCTCGGACTATCTTCTTGTGCTTCCAGCTCTTCCAGATCCAATCTGAACTTGGTCAACCAGTCCCGTGTTAAATCGTTAACATATAACGAATAATCCTTGGCAAAGTACTCCTTGTGACCGCGACACTCCTTAAAATTTAACATTCCTCGTTGTTATCGTTGAATGTGTTTAACAAGGCTTCTAGTTCCGCTATGCGCTTATGGCAATACTCGCTGTTCTTTCGTATCCTTCCTACAATTCCTGATTTTCCTTTGGATTGCCTCACTCTGCCGCTTTTCCTCTTCCAACAATATTTTTGCTTCTTCTGGTGCTTCCATATGCCGAATTAATCCTTACTTTCAACCCAAGACTCCAAAAAAAAATATAACCAAGTATTACAGTATTTTAATTTTACAACACATTCCCTTAAATAATCCCATATGACAAATTTCGTTCCACATAATTATTACCAAAAAATTTTTACACCCAAAGAAGTATATTACAGCAGAATCATACGCATTTTCATTTCACTAAAATGTTCTGTTGAGCTGTTTCGCTTTTCCGTGCGAAATATTGGTTCAACATTGCTGCGCAAATTGTAGTTTCGGAACTACATAAACTTTGATAAAATAACACGTGATCAGAATCACTTTCTAAGCAATTTTTATTTTGTCCGTCCGTCTGTCCGTCTGCCCGTCTGTGGCCATTTTTTTTCTACACCGTTAGAGCTATCTTAATGAAATTTTGCAAAAGTGTAGCCTGGATGATGAACAGAACCAGATTGCTATATGTGCCGATTTGGACAAAGACCACGCCTACTTCCCATATAAGGAACTTTTTTCACCTTTTTAAAATGACTATAACTTCGGTCTAATTGACGAAATCGTTACATTATTTGGCAGTTATGGAGATGTGGGTCCTACTAAACACTGCGCAAAATACTAACTGCCACGCCCACTATTAACAAATATTCATAACTTAAGATTAGGTAAAGATTTATGGACGAAATTTTACATGAAGAAACATGTGGACATTATAAAGCTATCTGCAACAAATGGGGCTGATCAGAGAAAAGACACGCCCACTTTTGATATAGGGAACTATCGGGTCTAAAATTAAAATTAGCCTACCTATGCTCGTATTGATGCCAGCGGAATAAAAATATGCAAAAATATAATTGGGGTCCATAATAGTGTGTGTACAGAATATGGAGATCATAATACAACTGCCACGCCCACAATGAGCCAAAAATCATTACTGTGTTCCTATTAAACATTTAGCAACGAAATTTCACTGGAAAGTTGCGAGTACTAACATTAAATACCACACTAGAAATGGGCGTGTTATTTTCAGAGCCACGCCCACTATTGACATATTTATTATTATAAATTACGACCTATACAATATTTTTGGACGAAATTATACATTAGTACGTATATTGACCCTACAAAGCCATATACAAGATTCGGGGTCGATCATATAATGAATACGCCTGCCTCACATATAATAGACTTTGGGGACCCCACTTCATGGACAATTGCTTCTAGGGATGATATATGAAAACAAATTGTAAGATGTATACACTAGGACTGAACTAGCATGTATTTCAAATATGGGCAAATTATTACTATCGTCCACAATTAACCAAAAATCATTACTAGGTCCTATTAAAGATTTATCAACGAAATTTCACAGGAATGTTGCGGGTACTAACATTAAACACCACACAAAAAATGAGCGAGTTATTTCTACAATCACACCCACTATTGACATATTATTATAACTTTCGACCTACACAATATTTTTTGACGAAATTTTATATTAGTACGTATATGGATCCTACAAAGCCATACACAAGAAATGGGGTCGCTATAATCAATTCAAGGTACCGTACCGCAAATTAACGTAGATATGCTCCTACTGATGATTTATGAAGAAAACATCCCTATTGTTGAATTCGCACGCACAAGAAAAGGTAAAGGGTATTTCGAAGTCGGTCTAATCCGACTTCAGACTTCTGTACTCGTTTAATATATTTTAAATTTTTATTAAACTATTAATTATAATTTTTATAATAAAGAAAAAATTATAAAATTAGTAAAATTAAATGTAAAATATATGTTATTATGAAAGTTTTATATAAAGAATTCGGCAAGTTTAATATTCGCCTGTTTAACAAAAACATGTCCTTTTGAATTTTATAAAATGTCTGACCTGCCGATTGATATAAATTATTTAAAGGCCGCAGTATATTAACTGTGCAAAGGTAGCATAATCATTAGTGTTTTAATTAATGGCTGGAATGAATGGTTGGATGAAATATTTACTGTTTCATATAAATTTAATTTTGAATTTTTTTTTTAATTAAGATGTTAAAATATATTGAAAAGACGAGAAGGCCCTATAAATCTATATGTTTTAAATTATTTTAATTATAAAGATTAATTTTATTAAAATAGTTTAAAATATTTTATTGGGCTGATAATACAATTTAATAAACTTTTATCTTATACATTCATTAATTTATGATTTATGATCTATTATTAATGATTAAAAGTTTAAGTTACTTTAGCGTAATTTTTTTGGAGAGTTCTTATCGATAAAAAATATTGCGACCTTGATATTGGATTACGATATAATTTTAGGTGTAGCCGTTTAAAATTCAAGTCTGTTCGACTTTTAAATTCTTACATGATCTGAGTTCAAACCGGTGTGAGCCAGGTTGGTTTCTATCATTAATTTATTATAATATTTTATAATATATAATTATATTTTTAATTAAGATTATATTTAATATAAATAATTATTTGGCTTCTGCCTTCTAGTGCAATAAATTTAGAATTTATTTAAGAGAATTAAATATCACAAATAATATATGTTTAATTTAGATATTTTATTAATATATTTTGGAAGTTTAATTTTATTTATTTGTGTATTAGTGAGCGTAGCATTTTTTACTCTTTTAGAACGTAAAGTACGAGTATAAGTTTATATTCAAATTCGAAAAGGACCAAATAAAGTTGGATTAGCGGATTTACCTAAACCTTTTTGTGATGCAATCAAATTATTTACGAAAGAACAAATTCATCCTTTATTATCTAATTATATACCTTATTATATTTCTCCTATTTTTTCTTTGTTTTTGTTTTTGTTAATTTGAATATGTATGCCTTTAATTATTAAATTATATTTTTTTATTTTTTGTAAGATGTACTAGTATGGGGGTTTATAATGTAATAGGAGCAGGTTGATCATCTAACTCAAATTATGCATTGTTAGGAAGATTGCGAGGTGTTGCTTAGACAATTTCTTATGAAGTAAGTTTAGCTTTAATTTTATTATCTTTTATTTTTTTAATTGTGAAATTTTATATTTTAAAGATTTTATACTTGTCACATTTATATTTGATTTATTTTTATTTTATTTCCTATTTCTTTAATTTGAATAACAATTTGTTTAGCAGAAACAAATCGGACGCCTTTTGATTTTGCATAGGGAGAGTCTGAATTAGTTTCAGGGTTTAACGTAGAATATAGAAGAGGAGGACTTGGTTTAATTTTTTTGGCAGAGTATTCTAGTATTTTATTTATAAGAATATTATTTAGTATTTTTTTTAGGTGCAGATGTTTTTAATTTATTTTTATATTTAAAGTTAGGAGCTATTGGATTTTTATTTATTTGAGTGCGGGAGACTTTACCTCGATTTCGTTATGATAAATTAATATATTTAGCATGAAAATGTTTTTTACACTTTTCATTAAATTATTTAATATTTATTATTGGTTTGAAAATTGTTTTATTTTTTTTAATATTATGAATTAATTTAGTAAAGTTAATAGAAAATTATATTTCTACCTTATATTTTCTAAATATAAACTTATTCAAGCTCATTAACTTTTTACATTAATAATGACTCTCATCATTTAGTAATGAGGGGATTAATTAAAAAATAAAAAAATAAGTAATAGTTAAAATTTGTCCTGTTAGAATATAGGGAGTTTCTACAGGACGGGCAACAATTCAAGTTAATAAAATTACATTAATTAATATTAATCAAAATATAATTTGATTAATAAATAGGATAGAATTTAATTTCCCGGAATTTTTTTAATTTATAAAAAGGCATAATTATTAAAATAGCAATAGCTAAAACTAAAGCAATTACTCCACCAAGTTTATCAGGAATAGCTCGTAAAATAGCATAAGCAAATAAAAAATATCATTCAGGTTTAATATGAATTGGTGTTACTAGAGGATTTGCTGGGGTAAAATTATCTGGATCTCCTAATAAATAAGGATTAGTAAGTGTTATAATTTTTAAGCCTATTAATATAATAATAAACCTTCAAATGAAAAATAAGGATGAAAAGGCATTTTATTATTTTAGAATTTAATATTATTGGGTTATTTGATCCTGTTTGATGTAAAAATAATAAATGAATAATTACTTAATTACTATAGCGAATACAATAAAAGATAAAATAAAGTTAAAGGTAAAAAATCGAGTGAGAGTTGCGTCATCTACTGCAAGTCCTCCTCATACTCATTGTACTAAATCAATTACTAAATATTTTTTTTTTAATTTTTAAAATTTTTCGTCGTCACAGATTTGGTATGTCAGGATTGCACTCACTAAAACATCCCCCTCCCTCGCTGAGAACATCTCCCCACCCTGGAACCCTTATTATACTTCCTTCAAGGTGGAGATGCTCACTTCGTCCCTATTGGACTCTTAACATTATTCCTGCATCGAGTTCCAGCTTTTTCCGTCGGAGCACATTTTCCACATATTTATCTACGTGGTCCCAGTTTTCTTTGCTGCTTAGCATAACCTCCACAATGATATCGGTGCTCTCAGGCCCCCCAATTTTTCCCATTCGATGTAGATACTTGCAGAAGTATCCATGACCAGACAGTAACTGCGTGAGGTCGAAATTGACGGTTCCGGCTGTTCCTCCTATCCAGATCGCTATGTCGGGTATGAGTCTCGCTGTCTATCGTCCGCGACTCTCGGCGGCCCATCGTTCCTGCCAATGGTGCACGGTTTGTTGCTTTATATGCTGCGCGGTTCCTCTGGTATTTTTACCCATCTTGGCTTCTCGTAGGTGTTTGCGTTCGAGGGCCAAGAGATCGATAGGTGTTAATCAGCTAATTAACAGAATTGCTGGCTCTGATACCGCACGGAACGCTGAAGCTACTCGCGGAGCTGCGGTTCGTTGCACGGAGGATAAAACTTTTCTTCGGGCGTGCACTTTCAGCTTTGTCAGTCCACAATTCGCTACCATACAGCAGAGTGGAGTGCGTTGTCATCATAAGAAGTTTCCTCTTGCTGGATGTCGGTCCTTCAATGTTTGCCATTAGTCTGCTGAGAGAAGCCGTTACCCGTGCTGCCTTCGCCGCCGCATTTTGCATTTTCGGTCAGTAGGTGAGCTTAGAGTCAAGCTGAATTTCCAGGTACTTTATCACCTTTTGTGTCCTGATGGTCTCGGAGCAAACTCTCAAGTCAATTTCTATTGGAATGTGCTTTCTCGTGAGTAATAGCAGTGCCGACTCTTCAAACCATGTAAATCGAGCCACCTCGGGGTTCTGATCATGACCTGGTTCAGCTTTCTTTGGGCATCTTCCGAGTCGCGTGCTGTGATGACAGCCGCAATGTCGTCTGCGTATTCGACTAGATGGGTGTCATCTGGCATCTCTATGCGCAAAATGCCGTCGTAGCTTATATTCCAAAGCTCCGGTCAGAGGATGGACCCTTGCGCTCCCCTTGACGTGATAGTTTGGCTTCGGGTGCCGTTGTTGGTCTCGTATATGAACATTTGATCTTTAAGGTTGCTCCGGATTATCTTCTTCAGATAAGCTGTTATCTGAAAACGATTTTCGAGTGCCTCGATCATGTCCACCCACCTAGCGCTGTTGAAAGCGTTTCTGACGTCTAATGCAGCAAGGAATACCACTAGTCTGGAGTAGTGATTTCCTTGCTGTGCCGCTAGCATATTTTCGATGACGTCTTCTACGGCGCCATTTGTGGACTTTCCTGGCCGAAAACTGTATTGTAGAGTGGATAATCCCAAAGCGCTTTCAATGGCTGCTTCAATTCGGGGTTTGAGTAGTCGCTCCAAAAGTTTGCCCGCGGTGTCTAGCATACACATTTTTTGATATGCTGACGTTGATTTGGAGCTTCCTTTTACCTTGCTGATGAGCACTAGCCGCTGTCTTTTCCATACATCTGGAAATATTCTTTCTGTCAGTAATATCGAGAAGTACTTGGGCATGGCTATTTGATACTATTTTTAAGACTTCTGCTGAAATACTGTCGATACCCGGTGCTTTGTTTCTCAGTAGGGTTATGGTGGCTGCTTTAAGTTCATCTTCCGTGAAAGGAGGTGGGACTTCCTTGACCAGCACTTCCGATTCTTCTCTTAAGGCATGTATAGGAAATAGAGCGTTTGCTATGTTTTCCATAGCATGGTCTTCTAGTTGGGGTACCGATGCTCTTACTCCAAGCTTTTTCATTACGACTTTATATCCCAGTCCCCATGGGTTGGTGTTTATGTCGTTTCGGAGCTCCTCCCATTTCTTCTCCTTGCTAGTGCGAATAGCAGTTTGGAGGGTTTTACTAGCAACTTGGATATCTTCTCTTTCGGCAATCGCGGATCCTACACGCCTGGCCTTAGTGTACTTTCTTCTACACCGCAGACACTTCTACTCTCAGAAGCTAGTATAATATATGGAATTGTACCCTCGCATCCTGGTCTTCTAAAAGTGGCAGTAGTCCCTGTGATCAAGACATGTTCCGCTTACTTTTTCCCTATATTGCTCACTAATTACTATAATGTCTGCTTTATGCTCTATACTTATTTGGTTCAGTATAGCGTCAGCCACTCTGCTTCTGTGCATGTTTCCTTGTGGCACTTTCATTTAGATGTCAATTTTTTGGTCATCGCGCATCTACTTGAGCTCGGGATCTGGTCTACCGGACTGCAATGAGCATCAATGCAGAGGCAACACTTTGGGGTGTTACTGCACTCTTTTAATTTGTGCCTCGTTATGGTCTGCCGGACTGCAGTGAGCAGCAATGCAGAGGCAACACTTTGGGGTGTTACTGCACTCTTTTAATTTCTGCCTCGTTATGGTCTGCCAGACTGCAATGAGCAGCAATGCATAGGCAATACTTTGGGGTGTTACTGCACTCTTTTAATTTCTGCCTCGTTTCACCACATCATATGCACAGGCCTTGCCCTTTCCTGTCAGGACCTTTGCACGCATCTTAGGCTCGCATCTGCTCTCAACTATTTGGTGCTGTCATAATTGTTACCATATCCTCACAGGAAGCAGTTCTCATATATCGTGGCTCTTGGTTTAAGATCAGTCACTTTTTTTCCAGATCGATCGCACCTTGGTGTGTGCATTCTCTGGTTTGACATTGCAGTGGATGCTTTGCAGGACATCCACATATTTGAAACCTTCTGCTGGTTTGATAAGGACGGCTTCGGAGTTTGGTTTTGTCTCCTTTGTCCTATGTCTTCCTTGCATTGTTGGTCGTGACTTATCGCTGTCGCCAACGGAATTCTTTGCGGTTGAAATTTCCTGTCTTTGACTTTGTGTTACCACACGTCTATGTCTTGTGACAGTTTGCCACCCATCGGCCTTACTTTCACAGAATTTTTTCCCATCTTCTGCTTCTGAGAGTATTGCTCAATAGAAGCTGCTCGTTTGGGTCTAGCCATCGTCGGTGTTGCTGAGGCGCTTGTCAGGGCCTTGTGCCGCGGTTTCCGTGCCGTATCAAGTTTGCACTCGTTCTCTTTTTCCGTCCAGTTTCACCGATAGCTTTCCATTACGTCGAAAAGCTCGTCTAGCTCGGAAACTCCCGTCTTTACATCCATGCTCACGTTCTTCTGCTTGATCATGGCTTGTTTCATCTTCGTCAATACTCTCCGGCATTTCGTGAGAACTTCTTCGCCTGCCGTTCTCATCTTTATGATAAATTCCTGTCTGGCTGAGCTGGCGGGACATTTCATCAACAATGGTATGGGATTTCCAGAAGACTCCTGCTGTTGTTGGATCCCTTTTGCACCCAGAGGCGTTTGGTTCTCGGCAGGGATGGTGCGCGATTTGTTACTCGCTCCATCTACATGTGTGTTATTCACTTGAGGTTGTTGCTGATTTGTTACTCCCTCTCCTGGCGATCGCTTAATTTTGCTACTTCTTCTAATGCATCTTCCCCTTTCTGGATCGCTTGGAGTTACTTTCTGGTGTATTTCAGATTGAGGTTGTGTTTGTTGTTTTATTGTTTGCTGAGCTGTATTCATTTTATATGGGTCCCCGCTTGAAGCCGCTATCTCCGGTCTTTGTACAGTCCCTTTAGAAATATCCATGTGGTTGTCTATGCAAGCAGGGAGTTCCACCGAGGGTTGGCACAAGTCTCTATGAGAACTTGTACTCAGAGCCAGGATAAGCTTTCGTCAGGATTGATGCTCAACTGAGCCTGTACCGCCAAATTAATGGTGACGCAACATCGAACGTACTTGAAGACCGGGCACGGTTTTAACGGGACGGAGGCAGCTACAGTATTTGCCCGAAAGCAATTCCACCCGATATCACTCTGGTTTACTGAGGTAACGAAATACTGCAGCTACCAGCCCAAGGCAGGCAGTTCATATATGTTTTCAAATCGTTATCTTAGGGGCATACCGCGTCAGTTTCCTCGTCTTGTCACAACCGTTTCTCAGAGTTTGCAGACCTTTTCAGTCGCACGCTCCTCGCTTGCCGTTCTTGGTCCGGGACTACTTATTGGTTATTCGCAGCTAACCTACTCTGGTAGGCCGTTCACTATCCGCCACCTGTGACCCCCACGGTAGCCTGAGCTTAGCCCCGAAATCCTAAATATGGAATTGCAGAAAGTAAATTAGTAATAACTGTAGCTCCTCAAAAAGATATTTGGCCTCATGGTAAAACATATCCTATAAAAGCGGTACCTATTAATAAAAATAAAATGATTGTTCCAATTAATCATGTTGAAGTATAAACATATGAACTATAATAAATACCTCGTCCTACATGGAAATATGCACAAATAAAAAAATGATGCTCCATTGGCGTTTAGGGCTAGTAATAGTCATCCATAGTTAAAGTTTCGACAAATCTCTATTAAAAGCTAAGTCAATATCGGCTGTACAATGTATAGATAAAAATAATCCTCTAAAATTTGAATAATTAGATATAATAGATATAAGTAATGAATGAATGGAGCGGGTAAGTCAATTAAAGCATTATTTATTATTTTTAATAAGTGATTAGTTGATCGTAAAAGTTTATTCATTAGTTTCTTGATCATAAAGGACCATAATAGTAAAGTAAATTAGTAATTTTTACGAATGCAATTAAAGTTACTAATAAATAATTTATTAATAATAAAAAGAAATTAAATTAATTGGATAATTATATAATTTACATAAAGAAATTAAATTTTCTATAAAATAAGTATATTGATTATTAATTGTTCCATAGTTATTGCATTTGATAAAAATATAAATGTAGTTTTTTCTAAAAAAAGGAAATAAAAATCATCATTATTAATATAAATAATGAATAAATAAATATTTGTATTGAAAAAGAAAATATTTCATTAGAAGCTAAAGAAATAACATAAATAAATTGTACAAGTAGTGTGCAGGAATTTTGCCTCGTTGACTCTATTGATTGGTGTTTCATTCCTCCTCGTTCTCCGCATTTCGGCGGTCTATGCGAGGCGGCGGTTAAGACAGCGAAGCATCACCTTCGTAGCTGTGCTGGTTCTTCTTTTCTTGATTTTGACGGGCTGCGAACGCTGGTCTGCCACATTGCGGCAATCATTAACTCTCGACCGCTATTTCCACTTTCAGAAGACCCAGCCGATCTAGAAGTCCTGAAGCCTGCGGATTTTCTGGGCCGTCCTACGCCGAGCCCGACATCACCAAAGTTAATTCCAATCGCTTGGTTAGCTGGCGACGCGTTATGCACTTTCAGCAAATATTTTGGTGACGTTGGCGACAGGTGTATCTGGCGCTTCTCCAGCAGCGTTCCAAGTAGCGTACTCCTCGACCTGGACTCTCCGTAAATGATATTGTCGTGGTGAGACACAAGAACTTGCCTCCTCTGAAATGGCCATTGTCAAGAGTGGTCGAATTGGTTATTGCGACCAATGGGATTGCTCGTGTTGCCATTCTGAAAACAGCTGCTGGACTCATTCGAAGAGACGTTCGCCGATTATGTTGGCTGAGGCCGATGATATTGAAAGGTCGTGTCTTCCAATGGGGGGAGAATCTTGGGTTATGCAGCCGGCGCCTCCGACATAGTCAAAAACTCTCGATACTTTTTGCTACTTGGCCTTCTGCTGCGACCAAGCTACTTTTTTTCCTTTGTCAACTGCAATAGTGTTCTGTTGCTCGTTTTTTCGTCTAGCAGCGGCAACTGCGTTTCAGTTCTATTAAATAATTTAACAAATTGCAAAGCCCTGCGCGGTAATTAATTCGTCATAAAACTAAATCATAAAAGCCCTGGGCGGCAAATCATTCGCAAGTGCATCAGTATTTTTTGTTATTAAATCGTTTGCAAACCTTTTCAAAAAAACCCTGCGCGGCAAGTGAATTTAACTGCGTCAGTAAATTTCGCAAATTTGTAACTAAAGGCTCTGTGCGGCAAAATAAAGCAGTTTTTTAACTAAATTACCAATCGTGATAATTATTATATGCTCTAAAAAAAAGCTCGGCAGCTCAACATTTTTTGGTGATCCGAACGTGATACGGTGAATAAGTCTACGAGCAAACCGTTACACTTGTTACGCGTGTTCTTTGTTCTCTCTGGTTTTTTTTTTTACACTAAACTACTTTCGTTTTCGTTTCGTTTGTTCTTGATAAAGTGGTAAATAGAATTGTTCGAGTGTGACCGCTTGCTTTGAAAGCAAAATCATGCCATCGATTTACGATAATTTTCCGCCTGAAAAGAGGATGCTGCATTTCAACTACCGCATGTACCTCGAGGGACGAGTACTGCATTGACCGATGCAGCCGGAGCGGAACTGTTGCGAACACACTAGATTTGGTAGCTACCGGCACAATGTTGACGTAAGTTTTGCGCTACATTTCCCAACCGGAAGTATTTGATTCCCGCAGTCAGCAACGTTGTTGTCATCAGCGAAGTGCAGGGCCGTTCTATAGGATTGAACAGGAAACAGGATGGCCTTCTTAGAAACTAATCTAGGCTTAGGATACTTAATTAAAATTATTATCTAATAGGACTCTAATATAGGATACTTCCATCAAATCAGTTATAGTTATGTTTGTGGATCGCTTGTTAATAATATATTTCACATAATTGGAATAAAGTTGCGGGGTTTATTATGCCTATCTTTGCAAGGATAAAGGCTGACATTATGGTTTCAGTTTCGGAAATTATTATTCTATTCTTTGCAAGCATTGTTTTAAAAAATTACCTTGTTCAAATCTGTATTGTTTTGAATTATTAATAATGATGTTAACCACTCAAATTAAATTATTTATCTGGTCCTGAGTTTTGAATATGTTGCTATTTCGAAGTACGTTGTGATCTTAGATAGTCGAAATCATGCCAAACAATTACGTCATTGTCCAAAATTAGAATTTAGTCTAGTAGTTGCTGTCCGAATGAGAAGCATTATTACCAGCATCCTAAAGATTGATAAGCAAAAGTACAGTACGTATTACCTTACACCAATAAAAGAAGTTATAAAAATAATTCATAGATGACAAGGTAAGATTTGATTATTTTATTTTCTCCTTATGGACCACCCTACCTTTAATGAGAACCGTGGTACCTATGTCTGCTTCATCGTTTTCTTCAACATATACAGGGACACTTTGTTGTCTAATCTCCTGTCTATTTTTACCAATACACGTTCTCCGACATCAAATACTCTATTCCGTCTGGAAGGGTTATTCCTCTCCAGATGCACCTGTTGACCCTTCACTATTCTATTAGTTATTTCATTCCTCATTTCAGGAGGTGTTGCTTTAATCATATCAATGAGTCTTTTGTTGGTCACAGAATGAATTATTCGATTATATTCGACTGCAGCCAGTAGTATGAGGCCAATCGTATCACTCATTTTCTTTTCTAATTTTAAACATCTAGCTATCTCCGAGATGGTACTATGACGGCGTATTGACAATATCGACACTAAACTTGTTTTTAGCACTGATGATATAGTCTCAGAGTTGAAGGACGCTTCGGAATCGCAATAAATAATCTTTCTGTTTGGAAACATGTTCAGTAATTGGATGATTGGAACTTTGACATCTATAATCTCATGCCAAAGGCTGAGCCACCGCGAATTTTGAAAATTTGTCTAGGCAATTGAGGAAGTTTTGGGAAATAAAATCACAGATAATCTATTTACCGAGCTGCTCTTTGGGCACGATTATGCTCGTCAATAACTATCTCTTTCTGCTCGTCTTTGTTGACGATGTCTGACACCATATTTTTACAGTGCCAAAACTTCGTTGACGGAAAACATTTCACCAATTCATGTTGGATGCTAGTCAATGCCAGTAGCTGGCAATATATTGCATTTACAAAATTCGGATTTACAACCAGCTTTACCTCATCGATAAGAGCTTTCTTATCTATGAAATCGATTACGAGACGAGTTTTTTCGGAGAAGATTGTGAAATTTCGCATTAGAATGGAATCTGCTTCTTCCAAAAAAATTTGGTTTCTGAAACAATTGAGTGCCTTGTCAGTCGATTCGATCGTGTAGGTTAGCGACACTTCGCTAAGTACTGTAGCATCATCTGATTGTGCCTCTTCTTCTAGGGCATGAATGGTTTTCCGTGGTAGTGCATCAGAAACATAGTTTTCTTTACTCGATTTATTGAAAATTTGAGCGTTGTGCTCATCAATGAACGCTTTCCAGCATTTAATCTTAGCATTTGGATTTTGGTCTGAAACCGCAAACGTAAGTGGCTGATGATCTGTGCAAATATTTATATTTTTGACCCCATCAAGTTAATTTCTAATCCTTTTAGGAGCCGAGGCAATGGCAATCATCTCCCGTTCATTGGGGCGAAATACTGCTCGCGACGTTTCAGAGTCCTTGAAACTATAGTAATTGGCCTTCCATCCTGTGACAATACAGCCCCTATACCCAATGATGAAGCATCCGTCATTAGATCGAATGGCTTCTTGAAATCTTTGTAAATTAGCATAACATCCACTCGATACCAGGAGCTCTTTTAGCATATTAAAAGCTGGCGCTAACTTTCGCGTTGTTGCCTTTAAAATATCAATTAAAGGCTTTGCTATTGAAGGGAAATCTATAATGAAGCATCGAAAATAACTTGTCAGTTACAAAAATGATCTGATATTGAATAGTGTGGGGCTCTTTGTAGTTGTCAATTGCATATATCTTACTAGAGCCTGTTTTTATACCACCCGTGGATACAACGAAACCTAAATATTTGACTTTTTCTTTAAAAAAGTGCCATTTTTCGCGAGGAACTCCCATATTAGCCTCATACAGTCTACTTAAAACCCATTTGATGCCCTCGATATGTTTTTCCTCATTTTCTTCATTTCTCTATTTGTTTTCTAAACTCGTCGGCGATGAGCCTCTGAAAAATGCTAGGTGCATTTTTGAAATCAAAATGAAGCCAACTCGTACTTCCCGTTGCCTACTGAAAAAGCAGGTTTTTCCCTATCCCGCCCCGCGAATGTTATTTGGTGAAAACCTAGCTTTTCCTAAGTTTGATAAGATGAATGTTACATTTGGGATAGAATATTTGTCATCGGTGGTTTTCTGGTTTAGCTTTCTAAAATCTATGACAAGGCGTTATTTTATGTTTCCATGTTCGCTGTTCCTTTCTTACCAACAACCCAGACAGGATTGTTGCAAGGTGATATGTCATTTGGCCTTATTATGTCATTTTTTTATAAATCCTGAATTTCGGTATTAATGAAGTCTGCTACACCCATATGGGAAGGGTATACTTTTGAGTATACTGGGCCACCACTTTCCGTGCGGATAGTTGCGACAGTATTTGTATTGTAGGGGAGTGACTCATTGGGATCTGAAAAGAACTCTATTGAGCTTTTTATAATTTGTTGAAGTTGTCTGCGGTATGAAATTCATATTACCACACTTTTAGAATTTTATTCCCTCTGAACCTGTATTTGCCACAATTTTTTTGTTTTAAACTGCGTTGTAGCATTTGTCCGCGTTAGCAGATCAAGGCCTATTATCCCGTCAAACGTTGAAAGAGGGTAGTATAAAAAGGTACTGTTTGAGTCAAACTAGTTGATGCACTTTCCTTTAATTTTATTAAAGCCATGAATTGACTTTACTAGAAAGGGAGTTTCGACTGGAGTTATGAGCTTAAGCACTTTTAGAGGCTTGATATAATTTTTTGAAGCCCTGTATCGAGCAGTAATTTTACTTTCCTCCGAGCGGTCCATTATTTGGTCTTTTCGCTACCAGCCCATACTGTACTGAACCTCGGGATTGAAGATTATTGTTAAATTGATGTTGCGTGGGCTGCTTATATCGTAGCGAAAGATCAACATCCATCGGTTGTGCCGGTTCCAACTTTTCAGAGTACTAGGGAGAGATTATTAAGGCCCTGTGGTTTACTAAAATGGGGAATTTTCATATAATGGGTATCGCTCCCTTGATATACTTCCTGAGCAAGAGCTAGAGCAAAATATAGATCACTTGGCAGTGATCGCATCACATAATAGCTTTTTGGTTCCTGATATGAATACCCGCAATTCGTCCATTGTATACATTTGATGGATGCAACTATGGCTTGGTCGTAGGTTATTACTGTTTTGCTAGTAAGAAGGGTCAGTCCGTGCTGGATTTGCCTGACATCCCATCGGACGCGTCCCCAGGTGGTGGATAGGGGGACCCTTGGTAGGCAAATTACATTACTTCTGAACCTCTTAGGAGGGGCGGGAGTTATGGCTGTCTGTCTATCACAATGATGGTATAGAGAATGGGTACCATCCGCGGACCATACTGGCTAGGGAGGAGTCCCGAACAAAAACCACTGTCTGGCGATGGACAACATTAGGTTTATTACTCCAGGTGCAACCCACGCATGTGGAAATCCACCCTCTTCGGCTGCAGGGGCACGGATTATGGAGGCCCCAACCATCGCTAAAGTCTCTCGCCTTTATCAGCGAGAGCGCATCCTGAAGGAGACGGGGATTGTTACCGCAATCTCTTCTTCTTCAGAGACGGAGGAACGTACCCTGGATCCAGAGGGCTTGCGTCGGCAAGTCACCACAGTGGCGGAACGACCGACCAGTGGTACTAGGGCAACGCGAACTCAAGCGAGGAGACAGAGAAAGAAGCGGCTTGATAGGCTCGTGCAGGAGAAATCCTCACGTGGCTCTGCCGGCCCTTCTGTGTCGACTCCCTCCAAAAGGCCCAGCTCGGCGGAAGTGACACCCACGGAAGCCACCGAGCCTGTGGAGGGATTGACCGCTCCGAAAGCTCGCTCGCGAGGTAAGCGGCGGAAGATTGTTGCTGAAAACAACATTCCCACCTGCCCTGCTGCTGTTACTGCTGGTGGCGCCACGACCCCAAAGGGTACGAGCGAAACCTCGGTGGCGACTAATGTGGCGGGGAAGAATGTTGCCAATAAGCTGCAGCTTGCCCAGCCCCTCGTATCCAGCAAAACCATCTGCCCGGCGAAATCTCTGCCAGTGGCGGGTGGTGAGCTGGACTTTCGCCCAAGCACTTCCAAAGGTGCAGCCAAGCCATCGTACAGCGAGAAGGCTACCGGCCCGCAACCAATGGCGGTGGTTGGGAAGCTGGGGCCTGACCATCGGCTGACTGATGCAGAGTTAAAACACTGCAAAGGTCATCTGATGCGTCGCGTCATTGCCTCCGGTCCTGATGCGAAGAGCTATGAGACAAAGGACGGCACTCTACAGGTGTCGTGCGCGTTTCAGGCCAACTTTGATTGGCTCAGGGGTGTAGTCAATGACGTGCCCCCCATGGGGACCACTCGCTTCGCGGTTTATAGCGAAGCAGGTATGTCCCTCAGGAAGGCCATCTGCTGAATTCCGAATCCCGATCTGACGACCACAGATGTCCCATCCTGTCTGCGTGCTCAGAACCCTGGCATCAACACAAGGCTTTGGAGAGTTCTTTCGCACGCCAGGGGTAGCAACCGGGATGGTAAAGAAGGTGCTAGTCTTGTGGTGCGAGTGGATGAGGCCTCTGTTGATGTCATGGTTTCTCGGTACCGGAGCCGTCTAAGTCTCTTCTTTGGGACTGTAACTTTTCATGTCTTTCCCAGATGAATGGCTCGGACGATTCTCGTAGCTATCGTCCTTTGACGGTAACGCAGATCAACTGCAGTATTCTAAAGCCGCTACTGTACTCCTAAGTAGACAACTCACCCAGCTGCACACATCACCCCACATAACAACAGTACAAGAGCCCTGGGTCTTTAGGGGTCGCCTCTGTGGCCTTGGCTCGTTGAAAGAGGCCACGATATTATATGACAGGAACTCGATTAGACCTAGAGCCGGTCTTATAATATCATCCCATCTCGCAGCGACCTACCTTGACGTATTTTGTTGTCAGGATCTGGTTGCGGCAGAGATTAGTTTTAAGAGAATGCACGGATGGTCGAGGTTTGTGATTGCATCTGCTTACTTTCCTTACGATGCTTTGGAGGCGCCACCACTGGGAATGTCGCTACTCTCGTAGGGTTCTGTGAGCGGCGCAATCTTGGTATCGTTCTTTGTTATGATGCTAATGCCCAGCATACGATTTGGGGCAGCAGCAAGTGCAATGAGCGGGGCTCTCGACTTTTCGAGTATATTGTCTCCTCCAGCCGGAACATCCACAATGTAGGCAGGCAGCCTACTTTTGTGACTATGAGAAGGCAGGAGGTAATTGACGTCACCCTGTCAAATCCAATACTAGGATGGTCGATCAACAACAGATACATTGAGTTTCAGTGTGGCGAACGGGCGCAGATGTCATTGCCCACCAGAAACCCAAGAAAAACAGACTGGCCAAAGTTCAGGGAGGCACTGCGTAGCAATTACGTGCCGCCACTGAAACTTCGCAAGGAGCAGAAGATTGAGGCGGCTGTTGAACATCTCAACACCGCTCTAACAAACAGCTTCGAGCTAGCCTCTCCAACTAGACCCTCTCTTAGCCGGACTCCTGTTCCATGGTGGAACCGAGAGCTTCAGGTGCTGAGGCGTGAGTCTAGAAAACTCCTCAACCGGGCCCTCAAGACGAATCTTGATGAGGACTGGGAACGATATCGACGTGTTCAGAGGACTACAAGAAACTAATTCGGGACTCGAAAAGGACTTCTTTTAGAGACTTCTGCAGTGATATCGAATCCCTGAGTGACACGGCAAAACTGGTGAAAGTCCTGAAAAAGTACCAAACCGCTAAGCTGGGGTCGCTCAGGAAACCTGATGGCTCCTATACGGAGAGGCAAAGTGAGACACTCAGCTTGCTATTGGAGTCACACTTTCCAGGAAATCAGGTAAGCATAGCCCGTCAACAACCACTGTTGTCAGGGCAGCTACACCCTCTCGACATGATTGGTATGTTGCCAGAACTGTGGAAAATGAGGCTGCTATTAGATTTGCTATCAAATCCTTTGACGGCTTCAAGTCGCCCGGACTAGATGGCATATATCCGATTGTGTTGAAGGAAGGCATTGAGTTAGTGTTGGCAGCACTGAAGAAGATCTTCACTGCATGTCTCGTACTGGCCTATGTACCACGCTCTTGGAGGATGGTGAGGGTTGCCTTCATTCCTAAGGTTGGAAGACACGACTACACCAATCCCAAGAGTTTCAGACCTATTAGTATGACCTCGTTCATGCTTAAGAGTTTAGAACGGCTGCTGGAGCTTCGCATGCATAGGGAGTCTCTGAAGACGCACAGGAAAGAATACGCAATAGGCATCTTTGTGGACATAGAGGGTGCGTTTGACATAACGTAAAAATGCAAGCTTGCGCGACTAGATGCGCTTCTGACGAAGTCAAAATAAATATTCGATATTCGCTTAGTCAGTGACAATGGATATTTTCTCATTGGAGAAATCGTTACGAAGTTTTGCCGATAAAGCTTGGCTATATTATGCTCGATCTTTTCGTGGTTAAATTATTCTGCGAAGCTAATTGAACGATGGTAGTTGTGGCTATTATTGTTGTTGTAGCCGTTTCTCGATAAAATTACGGAGTAACCTCGAGTTTTGGCTAAAATTACCTTTTCTTCTTTCTAGACAATAATACAATATACATACTGACATATGTAATAATGGCAGACACGTTGGATTTTTTTATCGGGACAACGTACATGTTAGTGTTTTTCATGCCATTTCGTCAGTTATGCAATAAAACTCAAGTATTATTAGACTTTTACTTGTCAGATAGAGACTATTGTATTCAGCCGATACCATCTCCATTTTTTTATAAGCTTAAATTGTAGTCATCTCGCACATGGGAAGTTGAAAGCTCTTTCACTCTTTCATATTAAAATGAATACTCACTAATTTCGTTTTCATTTTCTTCCAACCAAAAATTTTCTCTGGACATCATCGTTGCAAATTTCATATTATCATTTTGCGGCTTACTGATTACCCTTCTTCCAAGTCTTCTCACTTCTTCTTATTCAGTCAGATTTTTGTTCGCTGCTCTTGCATTTCATCTACTGGTCTCCTGGATGTTGGTTAACATCTTACTCAGTCTTCGACGCTGCAGGAAGTCCCTTCCAGGTTCATGCTGCACCATACTGAACCATCCAGATGTCCTTGTTTGTTCACCAACGCCTGAATATCTAAAAATAATACGCTTAATCATGTATCGGACTTGCCGAGTTTTAATTATTCTTACTAGCTATTATATTCACTCAATTTTTAATATTTTTCCTAACGTAAACAGTAAATTGGATTTAAATGTTTATATCGCTTATCTACTTCGTCTTAATAACCAAACTATAAATAAGTAATAAAAACAGTTTTTCTTACAAATATTATTAACTATTATGATACAATTTTCTTTAAATTGTTAGCGGCATTAAAACTTTAAATCCTTCTCAAATATATACATTTTACAACAATTTATTTCATATATAACAAATATTTTCTATATCAAATTATATGCCGCCCAAAAAAAAATTTTTTTTTTTATATCAATTCTTGGCAAAACTATTTGCCCATCTTACATAAGCGCGTATATAAAAGATAAATTTATTATTTATTTTTTCTTTTCTTTAGACAATTCATTATTCCTTTCATATCATTTCTCTTTTTACATATCTTTTTAAATTTTTAAATTCTGAGGAAATTCTTTTGCCCCCTGACATAAACCAGAATATTTAAGATAAACCCGTTTATGTGAAAACATTGTCTATTGCATGACTCAATTTTTCATTGCATCTAATTATTCTATATATCTAAATTTTACTACTAGCCCGGTATGTATATATCCATTGACAAGTGTAGTTCCGTACAACATGTAAACTGCTATTATATTAATACATACATAACAATTATTTTCTAATTAATAAACAGTTAAAACCGATGTATATCTACATATAGCCTGCTGCAGTATCTGCAAATTCCCAATTCTTAATCATATGTTCCTACATACTTACTTATATGGCCATACCCATTCCTATAACTAGAATACTTACTTCTTTAAATATACCCTCGTACATTCATTCTGTACATTATACAGTTACATACATATATATTTACATCACCAACGGGGCCGGCGCTACTGCTTTCATTTCATTAACCGCCGAATGTATGTATGTACATATTTGAAGTTAAGTTTTATATGACTTACCCACGACTGTCTATGACTATTTTATTTTATTTTTTAAATACGTGCAATGAACCCGTTTATTATTATTTAATATGTAAAAAAAAAATATTTTTCTCTACTGTCTTCATTCGTTTGATCATTTGTAAAACACTATTAACACATGTCTTTAGTCGCGTGGCCTAATGTGGAATAATTTCAACAAATTATTATGTAGCTTTTTATTTTTTACTTTAATCGTTACGACTATTGTAACTGGGCTTCGGATCTCTGCTACTACATACGGACCTATCCACACAGGTGAGAATTTGTTTCTCCAAGCCTGATTCTTCATTAGTACTTGATCAGCCACGTTAAAAACGACTGGGTTTAGTACCTTGTTATAGGCCTCCCTAGCTACTCGCTTAGCACTATCCTGGTTTTCTCTGGCCAATTCGTGCGCTCGCTGTAGCTGATACTTTTGCACTTTATTCGGGTCATCAGCATTGTACACTGGCGCACATTTGCGCTTCAGATTTGCTGGCATGTTAATATCAAGCCCATAGAGTGTTCTAAACGGAGTTTGCTTCGTTGAAATATGTACAGTATTATTGTATACATGCATTGCAGTAGTCAACCATTGATCCCAATTCGAGCCGTCTTCCTTGGCAAAACTGCGCAAGTACTCGGCCAAAGGTCGATGACTACGTTCCAATGAGCCATTCGCCTGTGGATGATATGGTGTTATGTGCAACTTCTTGATTCCCACCATTTTACACGTTTCTGAGTATAATTTTGATACAAAATTGGAACCATTGTCGGTTATCAAAACCTTAGGTAAGTTGTATCGTGCTATAATTTCATCAAAGAATGCTTTGGCTACCGTACCTGCTTCCGCATCGGGTATAGCCACGCATGCCATATACTTTGAGAAATCATCTTGGAAAGTCAATATGTACTTGTTTCCCGAAACTGTCTCAGGTAAAATACCTACAATATCCATATGAACTTTATCAAATGGTTGTTTTGGTGTGTCAGTTATCACCATTGGCATCTTTGCTAGCCTTGAACTCTTACTGGCCTGACATTTCGGAGAACTCTTTATATATTTTTTAATGTCCTTGAGCATACCTTTCCATCCGAATACTCGCCTAATTCTGTCATGAGTTTTCCAAAATTCTTGGTGTCCACCTAGAGGTGAATCATGGAAACCCTTTAACTCAGCCTGGATATCCTTTATATCCTTCAGCCATTCCACACTACTGGCTCTTTGTTCATTAGCAGCGTCACCAACATTGCTAACATTTCTTGTTGCATCAATTTTATCCCCTTGAATTCCCTCGGCCTTCTCCTTATCTGACCGTGCTTTGGCCCTCGTTTGCACTACTGATACCTTCTGTACCTGCGGTACTCTGCTGAGTTCATCCGCATTCAGATTCTTTTCCTCATTGATCGGTCATTACCGACTTCCCCTTCTGACAATACTGCCCCTAATGCTTCATTGCTAGCATCAGTGGTCAACAAAAAAGTTTGCTCAAAGTCGGGGTACGCCAAAATTGGTGGCGAGCTAATTATTTCCTTTAGCCTCTCGAATGCTTGCTGACATCTCTCTGTCCATTCGAACTTTGCTTCTTTTCGTAGCAACTTATTCACTGGCAACGCAATTCCGGCTAGTCCTTCCACGAACTTTCTATAATAGTTCACTAGTCCTAGGAATGCTTGCACTTCCTTTCTATTTCTCGGAATCGCTAAATTTTTAACGCATTCCACCTTCTGCGGGTCAGGCAGTGCTCCTGCCTCTGAGCAACGATGGCCTAAGTATACCACCTCTCTTCGCAAAAATTGACACTTCTCCGTGTTCAATTTCAAATTGTGTTCTCGTAATTTCTGGAGCTCCTTGCACAAGCGTTGCGAATGCTGCTGCAAGTTCTTCCCATAAATTACAATATCATCGAGATGCACAAAACAATCTAACCCTTGTATGCCTGTTAGGACATGGTTCATCAGCCATTGGAAGGTAGCTGGTGCTCCTGTTAATCCAAACGGCATTCTATTAAAATCATAATGGCCTAAACCGGTGCTGAACGCGGTTTTCTGCTTATCTTGGGTATCCACCAGAACTTGGTGGCAGCCACTCGCTAAATCAAGCGTAGAAAAATATCTACTATGCCCCAATTGATAGTGGCGTCGTTCAGTTTCCTAAAATCGACGACCATTCTCCACTTCTTCTGATCCTGAGCACCTCCCATCTTTGGTACCAAAATTATTGGTGAGTTCCAAGGCGAGATACTCGGTGAGATTATGTTATCTTTTAACATTCCTTACACTTGCCTATTTACCTCATCGTTGTGAGCTTGTGGCAATCTGTATTGCTTCTGGTTTATTGGTGGTTGATCCACTCTAGTAGGTATTTCATGATGTACCTCTGGTGTATATGTCAACTGGTCTCCTTCCAGCAAAAATATGTCATGGAATGACGCACAAATGGCTTCTATTGATGCCTTCTCTTCTGAATTTACGCTTGGGTCTAACTTCAGTGATTCTAGCACTCTCTCCATTCTTTTCCTTATATCTACCTGCTTAATCTGATTAACCGATCTATAATTCGGTTCCTTAAAATTATCGTAACTAGTGAACTTAGGCCTAAAATCCTCTTCCATATAGTAGTCCTCTTCTGATGCATTTAGTACACAAGCGTACACCTTACCCTTGTTAACGTGCGTTATGGTCTCTCCCATATATACGCCCTCCGGTAGCTGCTGCTTGTGCAAAACAAGAGTCCTAAGGTTTGTGTTTACACGCATAGTAACTACTCTGGTTGACCTTGCGTTCACTACCTCTATACAATTCTTAACCCTATTAACGGTTCCTTCCTGGCATGACTTTAATAGGAGAGTAAGGATTCTATTCTTATTATCATCATAAAATGATAACTGCTTGTCTAGCGCATCCAGTATGGTGCGGCCCCAGAGATTATCGCGGCCAATTATCCCATCGGCCGGGATACGTTCCCTATCCAATTCGACTGCGTGCACTCTAAAACTCACGTCCTTAACTTCACTGTGCTCTATTCTGAGTGACTCCAGTGTCCTGATGCATCCTCCGAACGCTCCATTAAGCATTTTTACATCCTTTGTGTTAACAACTAGTCCTTTTCATAAAACACTAGATTTTACAAGGCTGGTATCCGCCCCTGAATCTACTAAAAGCACTAGCTTTCCACTAGCTGATTCCTTGCAGGGTATCTCGATGAAGGCATCACCTATCCTGCTCATAACGAAACAACGTCCTTTCGCTCTCAACATGGACGCGTATCTACTTCCTAACTCTTCCAATTTTCTCCTCCATGCACCGCAGTTCTCCCTTACAGTCCTATACTCCCTCAAAATTACCGTGAATATCTTAACTATAGATCCTCGTACCACATACGCGGCGATTGGCCTATACTCTCTAACCTTATTAAAACTTAATCTAAGTCATCACCGTTACCCAAATCAATACGCAATCAAAAAATTTTCCCCGGAGAGACTCTTGCCCCTCCGTATCTTGAACCATTATTCTTACGTTACTCGGTAGTTAGTATTGGAGAGCCTCTTGCTCCTCCTTTTCCTGGACTACATTACCAGTCACACGTACCTCCGCCCTAACTGTTACTTCCTTTCTTTTGGCTTTCCAGTCTACTGGCCTCGACTGGGCCGCTGGAAGTTTTCCTGGTTCCTTTGTTGGAACTGCCTATCCCTGCATTCCGCTACCCGATGTCCCATTCGTCCACATGAGAAGCATTTCAACCCCTGTTGGGTGTTGCCTATCCTTGGTTCACCTCTAGAATTACAATTTGGTCGCTGCTGACCAATCCCAGTGTTGAAAGGATTTCTTCCTTGGTTAATTCCTTCCGTTGAATCAACTCGTGGACTACTACCACTGCTGCCCCTCAAGGGTGCATCCGGGCTCCTCGACGCTGGCTGCCTTCTATTCTGATTCCATTCAGTGTTACTTGGCACTGTCTATTTGCCTCATGACCATATGTCTGGCATTCTATACAGTAGGGGGTGTTTTTGCGTGTCACGCATTCACCCCTTGTATGACCTTGCTTACGGCAGAATGAGCAAATAGGTTTCCTCGGCTGGAATCTCTCGACTAGGAATCCTTGGTATCTTTGTTGCGGAACTCGATCCATCAATCTGCCGACTCCCCTTGGGTTCCGCTGCTGTACCGGTCCTACCTCTGCAGGAATATTAGTCCAACAGATTCCACCTGTTGTCGCTCGCTGTTGGATTGCTGCTGCGGCGGAAGAGACCGCTTCAACTAATTCTGCCATACTCCTCTGCGTGAGATTAAGAGTATAATTAGCCAAGTTCCTATTTATCAGACCTGCCTTAAACACAGAAATCATAGCGCGTTCTACTTGAGCCTTGTATGCTGCAACATTTCCTGGAAACTGCCTGTTGGCTTCTGTCTCCGCAGCGTTCTCCAGAGACTGGAGCCATCGTCCCCAGGCTCTCAATTCCTCCCCTGGTTTCTGAGTTGATTCCTGTATTTCCCGTACAAGACAGTCGTACGACTTTTGTTTCAAATATATCCGATCTAAAAGTGCGTATAACTCCTGCAGGGTGCCTACTGAGCTATGCGCTAGTAAATAAAACGCATCACCTGTGGTTCTTTGCCTAATACACTTTATCAAGTGTTCCCCTTCTGTTTCCGGAATACTCTGTTGCGCTAACTGACAACCTTCTTTGAAGCGCCGTATGTCAGTTCTCAGATCATACAACTCGACTCCTGAGAACATGGGCACCAGCTTCTCCACCGCATGAGCTACTTCCAGAATGCCCATTTTACTCCTACGTGTTTGCATAAGTTCTGATGAAAAATTAGCGTTAACCTCTGTGGGGGTTTCCAGATTCTCTTCTCCCGAATCTGAGAGGTACTTAACCAGTGACGGACTCAAACTTATTAGTCTTCGACCGTTTGCTCGTACAGGCGAAATATTGTCTACTGTATCGAAACTTTCCTGTACCGTTACTGCTTCTGGCTCCTTTGGTGGATATCCCTTATTTTTCTTATATATGGAACTTCCTGGAGAAAATGGCTCGACACCGATTTCAGATGCGTCAACCGAGCACTCCGCTTCACTCTCTTCACTCAATACTAATCTGGGCTTTACCATACGACCTATCCCTTCCGGAGTTAAATACTCCGGCCAGCGAACTTCTGGTGGCAACGCTAGTACTGTCTGCGTTTGTATTTGAGACGTTGAAGCCGATCTCACTCTTGCTGGCTTAGCAGTTGCCCCGATTCTCTTAAGCTCTAAATTTTCCCTCTCCAGATGCGATGCGGCTTCCTCAGTTTCCCGGAGTTGCCTAGAAAGTACTCTAGTTTTATTTTGGAGAAATTCCATAGTTATCTTCAATTCTTCTGTATCCTTGAAGACTTGGAAAACTTTCTCCTCTGTTCGACTCTGAATAGTCGCTAATGCTTGGTCTGCTGCTTCCAAAGTTGACAAGTTTCCACCGTCTCTCGCTAATCTCCAGAGTACCTGGGCTTCACTCTTGCTGGTTGCCGCTTCCAATTGTTCAAACAATTTTTCTGCGAATAATTTTACCTCAGTTTGTAAAGACCTAAGCTTGTCTTGAGCCTTGTCTTCCTCCGAACTAGGACTATCTTCCTGTGCTTCCAGCTCTTCTAGATCCAATCTGAATTTGGTCAACCAGCCCCGTGTCAAACCGTTGACATGTAACGGGTAATCCTTGGTGAAGTACTCCTTGTCACCACACCAGTCCTTAAACTTAAACAACTCCTCGTTGGTATTATTGAATGTATTCAACTAGGCTTCTAATTCCGCTATGCGCTTACGGTAGTACGCGCTCCTTTTCCTTCCTTGCCTTGTTATCCTTCCTAAAATTCCTGATTCTCTTATGGATTGCCTCGCTCTGCAGCTTTTGAGCTTCCAGCAATCTTATAGCTTCTCTTGGCGTTTCCATAGACCGAACAAATTTTTATCTATGATGCCGTAATAAATGCTACAAATTCGTTTTCTTACTTTTTATATAAATTTTATTAAGCAACAAATACTTTTTTTTTTTTTAAACTAGTTGTGATACTTAAACTAACAAATTAAGAATAACAATGATACTATTCCTATAGCATTCCACGTCTCTTGCATTGTTGCTCCTCCAATTGGCATACCTCTGGCCACAATCTATTTGCTTGTTCCCACGGCATAGGGACCTCCACAGTTTGCTGCTCCTTCAGTATTTCTCTTAAACACGCCAGTCGCTTCCGTTCCCGCTTTTGCTCTCCTCCTCTTTTCGTAATCCCAAACCGCTTTCCGTCCTTCAGTAACAACGTTATATCCTTCAGTTGTCGCAACTTTTGTTTTCTTTAAAATCAAAGAAAAAAATTGTGATTGCTTAAATTCTCACTCAACACGATTTCGTCTCTATTTTCCCTTAGTGTAATGCCGCGGAAATAAACTATTAGTAAAATTACTAGTATAAAAATTATACTTATACTAGTATAAAAATTATACTTTTACTAGTATAAAAATTATACTTATATTAATAGTATAAAAAATTACACTTAATTTATTATGCAACTACCGTAGGTAAATATTGATCATTTAAAATATTTCTCATAATTTCGAAGATATTTTTGGTTTCATAGAATTGTTTCCAAAAATTGTTTCCAAAGGAAAATTTTATAGCAGAATCATACGCATTTTCATTTCAGTACAATGATATGCTTAGCTGCGAAAAATTGCTCCAACCCGTAACGTATGCGCCACGTAATAATAGCCTTTAAATGTTTTCTTCAACCTTGCTACGCAAATTGTAGTTTTGGAACTACACAAACTTTGATGCAACAACACGTGTTGTAAACACTTCTTGAAATATTTTTTCCTAATACCCTAAGCTCAAAATGCCAAATATTTAAATCAAACGTTCTATGTTTGATTTCAAACAACATAAATTTAGAACATCAGAATTTAAACAATACAAAAACAATTTAAATGTCTCAATATAGACTACATGGCCTTATAAACCATATAAATGTCCCTCACGACAAACAAATTCAAATCCCCTACAAAAAAAATCCTCACAGCTAGGATGAACATACATAGACCATCCGATCATACTGACGGTTTATGGTTGCCATTCAAAGCTGCGTGCAACAGCGCAAACGCGCCTGTATGTTGCAACTTCTTTGACTAGCGCTGCGGCACCTTCAGGGTCGCAGAAGTATCTACTTAGATTACGCTAATATACACTCTACTCACCATTATTTTTTCCGATGACATCTTGGTCCTTTGATTTTTGTTGCAGGATTCTTCCCTGCTACAGGGTTCCTTGCCCTGGGATTCCTCCTGTAGGTCCTTTAGACCGGCTGCGCCAAAAGGTTGGGGTTGTGTCCTTGCTTGTTGTCCTCGGGAGACATCCTGTCTCGGTTCGCTGGGCGCGTCGCTGAAAACACTAAACCAGTTTGTTAAATAAGCACTGCACTATTTTGGGTTTAAAACAACAAGAGCTTTATTCTTAAAATACTAGTTCTTATATACTATTTACAAATAAACATTACAGTCTATATCTTAACTTTTCTGGTGTTCCAGTTACGCAATTGTTATTTGGTGTTACCTACGGCAAGTAAAAGTGTCGTCGGTGCATTCTAAATGCCCCTCGTCAGCTTGACTGCGGAACTGTGACACCCTAAATGTTTACATCATAATTAATGCTTAAATACTACTATTTACAATATTTGCACCCTAAACATATGTGCTCTCTTAATGAATTTAATAGGAGCCGTTGCTGTGAGTCAACTACGCGTAGGTAGCTTGATTCTAACTCACAACAGAAGACATCCAAACCACTATCAGTTTTCTGGCAGTGTGAGGGTATTTTTGGTAAGACATGGGGTCTTTCCCCTAGTAAGGTCCTATGGATCTATACAGTTATGGTAAGAACTATTATCACCCATGCATCGATGGTTTGGATGAGCAGACTCTCTCTTGTAGGGGTCAAAAAAGCTCTATCAAAACTACAACGTGCTGTGGCCACATGTTGTACCGGAGCATTTCCGACTACTCCAGGCCCGGCACTTGATGCTTTGGTGAATCTCCCGCCACTAAGATGTCTTCATCCGCGGAGAGGCCGTTAAGGCCATCTGCAGAGTGAAATATAGTGGCCACTAGTGTGGGGTGTACTCGATATTGGACGATGGCGCAGGCACTGACATCGATTCTGCAATCCTGTCTATGCCCCCGGACTCCATGTCGTCAACCGTCATACTAGAAAAGCGGTACAATGTGTTGCTGCCAGAGGCTCGTTCATGGTTAGACCCCGAGAACGAGCCCGGCAAACACTGCTGCCGTATATTCACTGATGGCTCCAGGACTGAAGAAGGTTCAGGTTCGGGTGTCTTCGTGGAATCTTGTGGGACCCGTCGGTTCTTTGCCCTTGGTCTGCATGCGTCTGTGTTTCAGGCGGAGGTGTATGCGATACTTGAGGCGATGGAGTTTGTTCTGGAAAACAGGTGGAAAGGCAAATCGATTTGTGTCTGCAGCGACAGCCAAGCTGCGCTCATGGCCTTGGATAGTCCGACCACCACTTCCACGATAGTCAGGTCCGGCAAATCCAGGCTAAATTGTGTTGGAAAACACAATACTCTGACGCTGTGTACCGGGACACGCTGGCATTGCGGGTAACGAGACCTCTGACTCTTTGGCCAGGATGGGCTCTGAGGCTGTTTTTATTTGGCCCAGAGCCTGTTCTGCCACTCCCTTCTGCTGTCATCAAAGCCACAGCAAACAAGTGGGTTGTTTCGACCCACAAGCGAGCATGGCGGGCTGAGAGAGGCTGCGGATGGACGAAAATTATGCTACCTGCTATCTCTGACCGATGGTCACGGTTCCTTCTATCTTTAGGTAGGAGGGACTGCAGGCTGTTGGTTGGCGTGATGACAGGGCACTTTCTATGGGCTAGGCGCATATAAAGGATTGGCATATCACACAGTGCGCTGTGCCCAGCCTGTGGAGAAGAAGACGAGACGGCGGACCATTTTCTTTGCGTCTGCCCTGCCTTTGCTCGAATCAGGTTTGGGATTTTTGGCACTGATGTGCTGAGGAGTAACCAACTTGGCTCCTTGGCACCACAGGATCTACTTCTATTTCTTCGGAGATCGCGTAGATTTAAAGACGAGTAAAAGGGAACCTTAAGTGCAGTACAATGGTGTCTGAGTGCTGCGCTTACTAGATTGTTCCGACAAAAAAAAAAAAAAAAAAAAAGCACCTCCAAACTAGTTGCGCTCTTAATATCACTACTCTCTGCTCTCACGTCGAAACACAAATGGAACCATCTAAATCTTGCTCACAGACTACATGCTCTCTCAATACACAATACCCAGTAGGAAATATGGAGGCGATTCCACCACCGAAAACTCAACACCCAGTAGGAAATGAGATAAATAGTAAAATCCATACTGGTATGGACCGTTACATAGAAGTCATAAAACGAAAACGTTGCCCAAAATTTGCCAAACCAAATAAAGTTACAAAAATTGTAAAGATTGATTACGGATCCAATACAAATCGATTTGTTTTACTTAGTAACGACAATATAAGGTGGTTCCATCGCAATCCTTTAGGCCGCCAGCCATTTACCTCCGAGAAAAAAGTTCAGCTGCTTTAGTGAAAAATCTAATTCAAATTAGTGGCGCCAACAGTTTCCATGTCGTACCCCTTACCAAGGGCGATATCCACGAAACAAAAATCCAGATATACTCAGAAAATAATTACCGCAAGGTTGTTAACTTCCTCGACATGAACAAGCAAAACTACTACACTTACCAACTAAAGGGTAGCAAGGGTTAACAGTAGTTATCAAAGGTATCGACCCAAGCGTTCCCTCCGACGAAATCAAAGAGGCACTAAATGAAGTTGGTTATAACACTAAATCGGTATTTTACATAAAAAACCGGAATAATATACCGCAGCCACTGTTTCGGATCGAACTAGAACCAGAGCTATAGAAACTAAGAAATGAAGAATCTCATCGCAGTTACAATATGCGCTACCCAATGCACCGAACAATAACGGTAGAAGAACCTCATAAACGCAAAGGCCGTGTTCAGTGCACAAATTGCCAAGAATTTGGGCATACTAAATCATACTGCACTCTACGTAGTGTTTGTGTCATCTGCGGAGATCTACACACTTCATCCAAGTGTCCATCTAATAAAATGGATATATCAGTGAAGAAATGCAGCAATTGCGGCGGAAACCACACTGCCAATTATAGAGGTTGCGCCGTGTACAGCACCGTGAAACAAAAATATTCCAATAATATAGGTCAAAACAGCAGCAAAAAGACTTCAGCTTACACTGAGCGATCATTATTTCCTACTACAACCCATTCTGCATGACCATTGCAACCTCAACTGGCATCATATGCAAGTATAGTAAAAAATACCACCCAGCCCGAAGACGCAAATATCCAAGCCCAAACCGACCAACCAAATTCAGTAGAGGACTCACTCAAATCACAAGTCCAAACCATGAACCCGTTCATGGTCTCGATGCAAAATATGATGCAGGAAATGATTGGAAACCAATCCCTTCTACTACAAACCCTTTTATCCAAACCATGAGCTCGATCAAACTTTGCCATTGGAACGCAAACGGCTTAAGACAACACCGATTAGAATTAATTCACTTCCTAAACATCCATCAAATAGACATTAAGCTTATTTCAGAAACACATTTCACAGAAAAATAGTTTAAAATCCCTAACTACAAACTGTATACCACAAACAAGCCTCAAGGCAAAGCCTGTGGAGGTATGGCAATACTAATAAAAAGCAGAATAAAACACCATTCATTAACCAGCTTCAGTAAAGACTATTTGCATGCAACGTCAATATGCATTGAAGAGTACATTACTAATTTATCAGTCACAGCGATTTATTGTCCGCCACGGTTCAGTATAACAGAACAGCAATACAACGACTTTTTTGCATCCCTCGGGACTAAATTCATAGTTGCCGGGGACTACAATTCGAAACACACACACTGGGGTTCCCGCCTCATCACACCCAAAGGCAAAAACTATGGTCGGTTGTCAGTAAACTTGGCCTGGACATAGTATCTTTCAATCAACCAACATACTGGCCCTCAGACAGGCGGAAAACACCAGATTTGATTGATTTTGGGATATTCAAAGGACTTGCTAGATCGAATATATCTCCGAAACCGTGCTATGATCTACACTCAGACCACTCGCCAACAACAATCAAAATCAACTCCGCTATTACACCCCCACCAGATTCACATTTAATGCTGCATAATAAATTTACCAATTGGATAAACTTCAAAAAATGCATAAGTACTCACCCTCAGTATGACTGTAAACTGACAAACTCTCATGACATAGATTGTGCGATTAAAACATTAAATCAGATTATGCTATTAGGGGCTAAAGTAGCTACTCCTTGTAAAATAAACCAATGCAACTTTAGAACCTCAATCTTCAGTTCTAATGAGATCGAAGCTCTAGTTAAACAGAAAAGGAATCTGAGAAAGAAATGGCAATAATCCAGATCACCATACCTTAAAAATCAACTGTCATGCTGCTCCAGGAACTTTAGAACGATCCTTAAAGCGACAAAAGTGAAAGAACTTCAGCAGTAACTTGAAAACTTATCCCCCACTATATCAACAGATTATTCCTTGTGAATAGCAGCGAGAAACTTGAAGCGTCCCGTCCTCACCGACCCGCCTCTACGTTTAAGTGACGGAACCTGGACTAGAAGTTCCAGTGAAAATGGTACTCTCTTCGCTAGCCACCTTAAAGGAGTTTTCAACCCAAATCTGCCAACAAAGAGTTTCCAGTTTCCAATTTTGATTTCGAAGCACACACAAATACCTCTCGTAATAAAAAAGAAAAATGTATTTCAAGCGGTGTACAAAGACCTAAACATTAAAAAGCCCCGGGACAAGGCAAAATAGCAGGTAGGATGATAAAAGAACTACCCCATTCAGCTTGTATTCGTTTAGTGCATCTCTTCAACGCTATCCTTCTATTCGGCTATTACCCAATAGACTGGAAAATGTCCAAAATCATTATGGTAGCGAAACCCGGCAAGGACCATACGCTCGTATCGCCTTACAGGCCTATCAGCCTCCTTCCTCTGCTTTCGAAAATATTTGAAAATTTGTTTGTTAAGGCAATATCCCCTATAACAACAGATGGGCAAATGATCACTCAACACCAGTTTGGCTTCAGAAAACATCATAGCACGATAGAACAAGTACAACGCATTGTCTCGATTATTAGGAGGTCATTCGAAAATAAAGAATATTGCCCAGCACGAGGGCCTCTTATACAAACATAAAAAGTTAATGCCTGGAATCGTCCACAATCTACTCACAAACTATTTGTCGTAGAGGAAATTTGTGGTAATTCATAAAGGGTTCACTTCAGACCCATGTGACATTCATGCCGGTGTCCCGCAGGGGAGTGTACTAGGTCCTCTGCTATACATGCTCTACACAGCAGTCACACACTTACCTCGACGTTTGCAGATGATACAGCCATTTTATGCTCAAACGCTTGCCCTAAAACTGCTATCAGTCACCTCCAAAAACATCTTAACTTGCTGGAGGTCTGGCTAGCTAATTGGAGAATTAAAGTCAACGAATTCAAATGTGCTCACGTCACGTGCACTCTGAGAGTGGGAGCATGCCCTTTTCCATCCCACAGACCGGAAACATTAAGTACTTAGGCATTCATCTTGACCGGAGGCTCATATGGCGTAAACATATAAAAGCTAAAAACACTCAAGTAAAACTAAAAATCAATCAACTTCATTGGCTTGTAAGCAAAAAGTCAAAACTATCCCTATCCTTCAAAATACTACTATACAAAGCCGTTGTAAAGCCAATATGGACCTACGGAATCCAGTTGTGGGGACCGCATCGCCATCTAATATTGTTAAATTCCAAAGTAGCCATTCAAAATGCCTTAGGATAATTACAGGTGCACCCTGGTACTTAAAAAATGAGAATATCGACAGAGATTTAAACGTATCAACAATAAAAGAAGAAATAAAAAAATGCTGCAGAAGTCACTCACAGAAGCTGAAACTACACCCGAACACCTTAGCAAGGGAGCTATTGTCAAACAAAGGTCACAAACGATTAAAAAGGAAAGATACTATTATCCTACTACAATAGAAATTAACTATGTACTCGTATATATAATCTCAACTGTACTGTATAATGTAATGTGTACCTATGTAATACTATGCTAATTAATGTTATGCTCGGACCAGTGGCCAACAATATATTAATTTTAAATTAGTTCTTAAGATTCGACAAACTTATTGTGAGTTTCTTATATACTAAGAAAGATTCAATAAATAATATAAAGGGTTTTCCAACAGGAGGTGTTATTTTGAATCACACGGTATTTCGGTAGCTCTCACTTTTGAAGCTTTTATTCTTTGACAATTGACAAGTAGAAACTACGCCATTACTAAAAGTGGAACGATACTCGCTTCAACAACGCATTGAATTTATTAAAATTCACTGCAAAAATGGTGAAAATCTTGCAGTCACAGTTCGTAAAACTAAAGCATTTTTGGGTCGTCGTGAAGCACTTGTCGGACCGCAATACAGAAATAGGTGGAAAAATTGGAGCTGTTGGGATAAGTTAGTGATGTGAAGAATAAAACCCGTGCACGTCGCTCAAGAACAACTGAGAAAATTGCTGCTGTAGCCCAAAGTGTTGAAGAAAACCCAGGTTTGTCCATTCCTTGTCGTTCTTTGGAACTGGGCATTCCACAAACGTCATTACACCGTATTTTGCATAAAGACTTGGGTCTTAAGATAAGGTCTACGACAACAGCCCAGCGTCGATTCAAGACCTCAAAGATAGAATTCGTGAGCCTATCGAGGACATAGGGCAGCCACTTTGCGATTTGGAAAATTTCATGAAAAGGATATGGTCCTGTAAGCATGGTCGTGGTGGCCATTTGGCTGATGTTGTTCTTCATTATTAACGGCACACCTTCCTCTTTATTAGGAAACAAACATCTGCTCATTTATCTCCAAAAATGGTATAATTTTTTGAATACCAAAATAACACCTCTTATTGGAAAAAAATATACATATACTCGTATATATTGGTTTCTTTTTATTACTTTTTTTTGTTAAATATTTCATAATTCCTTTCATATCATTTTTCTTTTTATATCATATCGTGTAAAATTTTTGAATTCTGAGCTAATTCAATTGCCTCCTGACATAAAGAAGAATAATTAAGATAAAACCGTTTATGTGTAAACATTGTCCATTGCATGACTCAGTTTTTCATTGCATCTAATTATTCTATATATTTAAATTTACTTCTAGCCTGGTATTTATATATCCATAAACAAGTGTATTTTCCTACACCCTGCAACTCGCTCGTTTATGGCTACATAAATACATTAAAGGCATTTTCAATTGTTTATAATTAATTGCTCCAGCTATTACCTAATGTTGTAATGTTAAGCTAAATATATTCTTCTAATTCAACATATATATACATTTCAATTCCCCACACGCTTATTTCCTAAGCGATAATTTCCTAAGCGATATCTACATGTAGCCTTCTGCAGTATATAAATATCTGCAAAAATATACGTACATACCCATTCCTCTTAACTAGAATACTTACTTCTTTAAATATACGTTCGTACATTCATTCTGTATACAATACACCTACATACCTATATATAAATATATACTTACTCAAACAACGTTTCCGTTGCTTGCTTCATCATGCTTGTGCCCGGTTATTTCTATGTTTACGCATCGTATTTCACTGCATAATCTGCCGTTTGTATATAAGTATATACTTTACGTTTAGTTTTTTATTACTTACCCACGACTGTCTTTTGATTTTTTGTTGAATTATTATTTAATATTTAAAAAAAAAAATTTTTTCTCTACTGCTCTTCATTCGGCTAAAGTGCCCAATGAGCATATTTATGTTACGTCAATTTTTACTCGCCAGAGTTTATTTGGCACACTTCTGCTGGCATTGACTTTGGAAGTCGGAGCTGTGCTGTTTGATATACACACGTACGCGATATTAGTTTGGCAAAACTGCGCAAGTACTCGGCCAAAGGTCGATGACTCCGCTCCAATGACCCCTTCGCCTGTGGATGATATGGTGTTATGAGCTATCTCTTGATTCCCAGCATCTTAAAAGTTTCTGAGAATAGTTTCGATACAAAATTTCTGAGAATAATTTCGATACCATTGGCGGTTATCAAACCCTTTGGTATGTTTTACAGTGCCACAATATCTGTGCCTGCGGTACTCTTCTGAGCTCATCCGCATTTACATTCTTTTCCCCAGGTTTGTATATGATTTCAAAATCATACTCAGACAATTTCTGTCTGAACCAGGCTAGTCTAGACGTGCGGTCTTTCAAATTGGCTATGCTTCCCAATGGCTGGAGATAAGTGTATATTTTAAATGGGCGTCCTAGCAGTTGTGCCCTAAAATTCTTCGTCTATGGCTAGAAATTCCTTCTCTATTGTGGAGTATCTCTTCTCCGTATCACTAAGCGCTCTGCTTGCGAATTCTATTGGTCAGTCATTTCCGACTTCCCCTTGTGACAACTCTGCCCCCAATGCTTCATTGCTAGCATCACTGGTCAACAAAAAAGTTTGCTCAAAGTCGGGGTACGCCAAAATCGGTGGCGAGTTAATAATCTCTTTTAGCCTCTCGAATACTTGTTGACAGCTCTCTGTCCATTCGAACTTTGCTTCTTTTCGTAGCAACTTGGTAAATGGACACAATTTCGGCTAGTCCTTCTACAAACTTTCTATAATAGTTCAGTAGCCCTAGGAATGCTTGCACTTCCTTTCTAATCCTCGGAATCGTTAAATTTCTAACGCATTCCACCTTCTGCGGGTCTGGCAGTGCTCCTGCCTCTGAGCAACGACGGCCTAAATAAACCACCTCTCTTCGCAAAAATTGACATTTCTCCGTGTTCAATTTCACATTGTATTCTCGTAATTTCTGGAGCACCTTGAACAAGCGTTGCGAATTCTGCTGAAAGTTCTTCCCATAAATTACAAAATCATCGAGATACACAAAACAATCTAACCCTTGCAAGCCTATTAGCACATGGTTCATTAGCGGTTGGAAGGTAGCCGGTGCTCCAAACAGCATTCTATTAAACTCATAATGCCCTAAACCGGTGCTGAACGCGGTTTTCTGCTTATCTTGGGTATCCACCAGAACTTGGTGGTAGCCACTCGCTAAATCAAGTGTACAAAAATATCTACTATGCCCTAATTGATCCAGAATTTCTTCTATCCTTGGAATTGGGAACACTTGCTTGATAGTGCAGTCGTTCAATTTCCTAAAATAGACGACCATTCTCTAGTTATTTTGACCCTGAACACCCGCCTTCTTTGGTAGCAAAATTATTGGTGAGTTCCAAGGCGAGATACTCGGTGAAATTATGTAATCCTTTAACATTCCTTCTACTTGCCAGTTTACCTCATCTTTGTGAGCTTGTGGCAATCTGTACTGTTTTTGGTTAAGTGGTGGTTGATCTGTAGTATGTAGGTGGTTGTTTGAGTAGTAGGTATTTCATGCGCTACCTCTGGCGTATACGTCTCCTTCCACCAAACATATATCATGGAATGGCGTACAAATGGTTTCTATTGATGCCTTCTCTTCTAAATTTACGCTTGGGTCTAACTTCAGTGATACGAGCACTCTCTCCATTATTTTTCTTATATCAACTTGTTTAATCTGATTAACCAGTCTATAATTCGGTTCCTTTAAATTATCGTAACTAGTGAACTTAGGCTTAAAATCCTCATCCATAAAGTAGTCTTTTCCTGATGCGCTGAGTACGCAAGCGTACACCTTACCCCTGTCAGCGTACGTTATGGTCTCTCCCATATATACGCCCTCCGCTGGCTGCTGCTTGTGCAAAAGAACAGTCTTACGTCTCGTATTTACACGCATAGTAACTACTCTGGTCAACCTTGAGCTTACTACCTCCATAATATACTTCTTAACCCTATTCACGATTCCTTCCTGCCATGACCTTAATGGAAGAGCAGGGATTCTATTCTTACTATTATCATAAAATGATAACTTCTTCTCGAGCGCAGTATCCAGTATGGTGCGGCCCTTAACTTCACCCCAATGTCCTGATGCAACCTCCAAACGATGCGTTAAGCATTCTTACGTCCATTTGATTAACATCTAGCCCTTTCCGTAAAACACTAGATTTTACGAGGCTGGTGTCCGCCCCTGAGTCTATGAAAAGCACTAGCTTTCCACTAGCTGTCTTTTTGCCGGGTATCTCAATGAATGCGTCTCCCGCGCTGCTTACAACGAAGCAACGTCCTTTTGTTCACAACATGGACGCGTATCTACTTCATAACTCTGCAAGTTTTTTCCTCCATGCACAGCAATTATCCTTTACGATCCTATACCCCCTAAAAATTATCATGATTATTTTAACTATAAATTCTTGTACCGCATACGCGGTAATTGGCCTTTACTTTCTAACCTTATTAAAACTTAACCTAAATACTATAATCATCACAGTTACCCAAATCATCACAGCTGTCCCTCAAGGGTGGACCCGGGCGCCTCGTAGCTGGCTGCTTTCTGATCTGATCCCATTTTGTGTCTCCTTGGCACTGTCTACTTGCCTCATGACCAAATGTTTGGCACTCATCCCTTGTATTACCTCGCTTACGGCAGAACGAACATATGGGTGCCCTCTGTACAAACCAACTGTACGGATTTCTAGGATTCACGGCTCTGTTTTCGGAGACCCCGGGTATTATATGCTCCTCTGTATATGTTTTGGATGGAATTGCTTCCCTCTCTATCCACGATAGAGGCGGTGAACAAGTCCTGTCTGTTTTCCAACATATGTTCCTCGCCTAACCCAGCCGTTCTTATTTCCACGAGAACTTGGGCTCTAATCGCTTCTTCTACTAATTCCTCCAGAGTTCCTGTTCTGGTTTTCAGCATATGAATCTTTAAAGCGGAGTTGCGGAGGCCCACCACGAAAGTTGTTAACACTGACTTGTCAACTTCGTATAATAATGCGGTATCTCCAACGCCATTGTACTTATTTCTTATTATTTCCTGGGACATCATCTGAAGAGATCCTAAACGCCTGGCAAAGGCGCGTATATGTTCACTTGCCGGCTGCTTCCCGATTCTGAAATCTTGGGATATGTCTTCCAGAGTTCTCTGTTTTATCTTATCCTGCTCACAACGGAAAAACCACCTTTGGTTTCCAAGACGGACGTGTATCTACTACCTAACTCTTCAAATTGTTTCCTCCATCCACACTGCAGTTATCCTTTACGACCGTATAGTCCCTAAAAAATAATTATCTTGACTATAAATTCTTGTACTGCGTTCGCGGCGATTGGCCTATACTTTCTGACCTGACCTTATTAAAACTTAACCTAAGTACTAGAATCATCACAGTTAACCCAATCACGACGCAATCAAAAATTTTCCCACGAAGAGACTCTTGCTCCTCCGTATCTTGAACCATTGTTCTTACACTACTCGGTACGTGGTATTGGAGAGCCCCTTGCTCCTCCTTCTTCTGGAATGTAGTTTTTACATTACTACTCACACGTACTTCTCGCCTAATTCTTTCCTCCTTTCTTTTGTCTTTCCAGTCTACTGGCCTTGACTGGGCCGCTGGAAGTTTCCCTGGTCGATTAGTTGGGATTATCGTTCTCTGCATTCCGCTGCCCGATGTCCCATTCGTCCACATGAGAAGGATCTCAAGTGTTGCTATCACTTCTGGAAATCCAATTTGGTCGCTGGTGACCACTCCCTGTGTTGAAAGGATTTCATCCTTGATTAGTTCTTTCCGTTGAATTAACTCGGGGACTACTGAAGTTACCCCTGCTGTCCGTCAAGGGGGGATCCGGGTGCCTCGTAGCTGGCTGCCTTCTACTCTGATTCCATTCTGTGCCTCCTGGGCATTGCAGACTTGCTTCATGACCATATGCTTGACATTTCATATAATATGGCGTGTTTTTGCGTGTAATGCACTCATCCCTTGTATGGCCTTGCTTACGGCAGAACGAACATGTGGGTGCCCTCTGTACAAACCGCCTGTTCTCGGATTTGCGGCTCTGTTGTCGGAGACACCGGGATTATATGCTCCTCTATATATGTTTGGGACAGAATTACTTCCCTCTCTATCCATGATATCGGCAGTGAAACTGTCCTGTATGTGTTCGAACATCTGTACCTCTCCCAAACCGGCCGTACTCCGTTCCACGAGGACTTGTGCTCTAATTGTTTCTTCTACTAATTCCTACAGATTTCCTGTTCTGCGGAGACCCACTACGAAAGTTGTTAACACCGACTTGTCAACTTCGTATAATAATGCTGTATCTCCAACGCCTTTGTACTTATTTTTTTATTTTTTGCTGGGCCATCATCTGAAGTGACTCTAAACGCCTACTAAAGGCGCGTATGTCTTCACTTGCCATCTGCTTCCCGATTCTGATCTCTTGGGATATGCCTTAAAGAGTTCTCTCCTTTGAATAAGTTCTCTTTATAAGGCCGTAAGGCTCGTTCACACCGGGAAATTGCTTTGGCAAAACAAGGTTGTATGCATCTCCAAATAACCTTTGCTTAACACAGTCGAAGAAGTCCTGAAACTCATCAGGGCATATGCTTCGCTTTGCAAGTTCACAACCTTGAATGAACCTGTTGAGTTCTGACCGTCTTCTGAACCAGCACCAGTAAACACAGGTACTAGCCTAGCCACTGCCTTTGAAATCTCCTCTATACCCATTTAACTTGTTTTACTTATGGCTGATAAAACTTAAGCGGGTGTTATCTTTTTGGGTGGTTTTCAAATTGACTTCCCCCGGATCTGAGATGTACTTGACAAGCGACGGACTCAAACTGATTAATCTTCGAAAGTTTGCTCGTACAGGTGAAACACTGCCCACAGTATTGGGGCTTTGCTGCACTGCTACTGTTTCTGGCTCTGTTTGCGGATATCCCTGATTTTTATTATTTAGCGGACTTCCTGGAGAAAATAGCTCGACACCGATTTCAGATGCGCCGAACAAAAATTCCGCTGGCCTTTCTTCACTAAAAACTAATATTGGTTTTACCATGCGGCTATTCCCTTCTAGTGTTAAATGTTCCGCCCAGCGAACTTCAGGAGGCAATGTCAATAATGCCTGTGTAAATCCAGCCGATGCTGATTTTGATCTCTCCTTTTTCGGTGAGGTCCTATTGGTCGCCCGTCTTCTTTTTAATTCTGCACACTCCCTTTCCAACACCGCTGTTGCTTTCTCTGTTTCCGTCAATCAATTAGAAAGTTCCTTTACCTTATTCTCAAGATAGTCCTTTTGTGCTCTCAAATCCTCTGTTTTCTTTTGAAACTTGAAAAACATTTCTTCTGTCCCTTTTTGGATTGCCGTTAAGGCTTGATCCGCTACTCCTAATGGTTACCTCAATTCCTGAGCTTCTTCCCTGCTCGTACTCTCGGTGAAAAGATTCACCTTTGTTCTTACTGCTCTTAACTCGTCCTGTGCGTCTTCTTTTCTCTTAAACGGAGACCCACTCGGTGCCTCAATCGTAGCCAATTTCGACTTGAATACTTTAAGCCCCGCTGACACTAAATTTTCCACATATCCATGAAAACCCGTCGCAAAATACTCGTCCTCCCTACAGACCTCCTCATGCGGCAGCAATTTTTCGTGGTTGCTTTTAAATTTTTACACCAAGCCCCGCAACTCTGTGATGCCATGATATTACTTCACGTTTTTGACGTCCTTCCGGTCCTTCCTGAAGTTTGAAATCAACCTCTGGACCTCTTTACCCACCACATCCTGGGATGTCAGCAACTCCATCAATTCTTTCGAGAGTCCCGTAGACTATGCCTAATTCAATAAATATCCCGTTGAACAACCAATCGCAAGGAAAAATCTCCATTAATCTGTTCATCCCAAATACCAGTTTTTCAATCGCTTCGCCAATTTGCTCCTGTTTCAGCAGTAACCCTTGCGCTTCCTCCCAAATGCCAGAACAGATGGCGTATCCCAATTACAAATAAAACCTAATAATTTTCAAATTATTCCAATATTTTATTACATCTTACTTAATGATTCAATACAAAATTTATTAAAAAACATTCCTCCGTAAATTCTATCTTTATATATAATACTTGTTTACTTATCTTCCATCACAAGTTCCATATCCTCTGTCTACCAGCGTCCATTAAGTCCTTCCGTCAATGCAAATTGGTCCTTGACTGCCTCACAGATACTCCTTGATATCCTCTCACCATCTTTAATACTCCCAAAAATACATAGAAAAGGCTATATGTGCGCAAAAACCGAAATTGGATTTACAGGCAAAAGCGTCTTGATTCATTCCCGGAAATTTGAATCCATATTCAAAAATAAACCCGTAACGTATGCGCCACGTAATAATAGTATTAAAATTTTTTCTTCAACATTGCTACGCAAATCGTAGTTTCCGAACTACAAAAACTTTGATGCAACAACACGTGTTGTAAGTACTTCTTGAAGTATTTTTGCCTAATACCCTAAGCTTACAACGTCAAATATTTAAATCAATTTTAAAACAATATAAATTAAAACAATTTAACAAACAGTATAAATGTCCCTATCGACAAACAAACACGATTCCCTCACAGCTAGCACGACATACATAGACCGTCCGATCATACTGACGGTTTACAAAGCTGCGTGCAACAGCGCAAACGCGCCTATATGTTGCAACTTCTTTGAACAGCGCAACGCAATGAAAATGTGTG
The DNA here is from genome assembly GCA_920105625.2 of Clusia tigrina. NCBI lineage: Eukaryota > Metazoa > Arthropoda > Insecta > Diptera > Clusiidae > Clusia > Clusia tigrina. Next base: position 327,932,531 of record OV050030.1, read on the forward strand.
AGTTGCCAGTTGGAAACTGATTTGTTTAATTCCCGAGCAGGGCTTTTATATAATTTATTTGAGTTACAAACTGGATAACAAATTCCGATTATTTTAATTGTTTATTTCTAATTCTTTTCGTTTAAGTCTAACTCAAATTCCACTCAAATGTAAAACAAACTAATTCACCAATGACCGCACGCCAGGATTCTAATTACGCTGCACATGTCAAGTGTCATAGTGTTGCAGTGCAGCGGATGGGTGTGTCTTATGTATTGGTATGGTTTGGATGTGTAGAGTTTGAGTAGGTAGTCTTTGTGCTACACTACGTTTGTGCGCAATAGTGCACATGCACTACACTACGTTACTATACTCTCTACTCACCATTATCTTGTTTGATGACATCTCTGCTTCAGGGTCCTCCGCACTGGGTTATCCTTCAAATTTGTTGCAGGATGCTTCCCGGCTTCAGGGTTCTTTGCCCTGGGATTCCTCCTGTAGGTCCTTAAGACCGGCTGCGCCAAAATGTTGGGAACCGTAATTACTAGTGTCGACGGTGCATTCTAAATTTCAATGCTTTTCATCGACTCGACATCCTAAAAGTTTACATAATCATTAGTACATAAATTCTGGTTACTTATAATACTCGCACCCTAAAAATAAGTGCTTTCTTACTTAACTTCATTGCTTAAAGCTAACCACACCAAATGTGTACTATCTGTTAGGAGTCGGTGCTGTGAGTCAACTACTCGCACGCAGCTTGATTATAACCCACAACAAGTGTCGTTCTCTGCTTCCTTACCAAATCCAGCTGCAGAATCGAATCCTCGAATCGATGAGTTCGTTCGTCGCTTCTGGGAGCTTGAAAGTTGCGATGAGCGCACTTTCCAATTTACTAATGAGGAAATTGATTGCGAGGCGCATTTGAAAGCTAACTTTGTTCGCTTGCCAACTGATCAGCTGTTCATCATCCCGGAAAGCTCAGTTTGGGTTTACTCGGTGAACCATATTAGCAGGCATATCGTCGTATCTTAAACATAGAGCTAAAATTGGAGCGCAATCCGCATCTTATTGTTCAGTATGCTGCATTCATCAAGGAGTATTTGGATTTAAATCATAAATCGCTTGTCGACTCAAACTCGCTGAGCCAACGCAAACACTTCCTGCCTCACCTGTGCTTTTTGAAAGAGGACAGCACAACGACCAAGCTCAGGGTCGTGTTTGACGGCTCGGCAGCCACATCGACTGGATATTCTTTGAATGAAGTGCTCTATACTGTTACCTATGGCACAGAACCAGTATCGTTCCTTTCGGTTCGCGCAATGGAACAATTGGCCGTGGATGAGCAGTCGTTGTTTCCATTGAAGTTCTAGTGTTGACGATATCATCACTGGTGGCAACTCTATTCACGAAGCTATGGAGATCATGCGACAAACATCGATCTTCCGCAAAGCCTTGTCATCGCTCTGTGTTGTCGACTATCGCTCGTTTCTATGATCCACTTGGTGTAATTTGTCCTGTAATAACCAAATCTAAAATATTTCTGCAGGTACTCTGGAAAGAGAAGCTCCATTGGGACGAAAGCTTGCCCTCATTCTTATCCACAGCCTGGCTCGAATTGTGTGATTATTTCCGCCGTGCGCAACAGTTAAATTTCCCTCGAATGTTGCTTACAACGAACGGAGTTGTTATAATTCATGCATTCTGTGACACCAGCATAGATGCCTACGGAGCAGGCATTTACGTTATTTCTGCGGACCATGGCAGAATACACGCTCAACTGCTATGTTGCAAATCTCGTGTGGCACCCCTGAAGACGCTCACGGTGCCATGATTGGAGCTATGTGGAGCTGTATTGTTGGCTCAACTCATTCATGAAATAGCGGAGATGAATCTCTCCTCTTTTCAATACTACTACTGGTTCGACTCAACTGTACCATTAGCGTCGATCCGCAATGAGCCATCACGATTCCAGATATTTGTGTCGAATCGGGTGGCGGCGATCCAAAAATTGACTTTTGGAATGGAATGGCACTATATGCCCACCGGTAGCAGCCCCACTGACATACTGTCTAGAGAAGCGTTGCCTAGCGAACTCGGCCAGTCAGCATTGTGGAGTAGTGGTCGAAAATTCTTGACTGAAGAAAGGGGCGAATAGCCCGCATCTTGCTAGCCGATCCAGATGCCACCTGAGACACACAAGAGATCGATTATTGGATCATCGCCACATGTTGACGTCTCGATGGGTTGCAAATATGCCAGCTCATTTGCACAGCTACAGCTCGTCTTTGCTTACATCTACAAGTTCTTACAAAACCTAAGAATTCCTGTACTCACTGTTGCTTGCGTGCATCACGGTACGCAAATTTTGTTACGCTAAATCCAGGGGGCTCAACTTAGGGACGACTACAATGCTCTGTAAGCTGGACAGTATGTCCAGTAAGGTGGGGCGATTTGGACATCTTAATGGGCGCTTCGCGTTTCTGATTCTAGTACTGAGCAAAAAAGTCCACTAGATCATACGTCTACGGTGAAAATCGAGCTTCCAGATTTTGACTTGCAGTTTTTTGTCAGACTTTATTTTTTTGGAAAATTTGCAAATTTTCTTGGGCTCATATTTCGTAAAATATTTGAAATTTTTACTTATTTTCAAATGTAAAGTTGTAGCTATTGTCTCGGGCTACAATTTCTCTGAACATATTACTTAGAAAAAACTTGGTTTTCATGGTCGAAAAGTCGAAAATGTAGAAAATTCACCACTTTTTGTCACGTTTTTTTTGATATTTTGGCCTATAACAGCCAAATCATTTAGATTTTCGATCCAACACTCAGACAAAAATTGTAGCCAAGACAATAGTTAAGAACTCTCTAGTACATCGCAAAAGCATTGGAACTCTCCTTCAGGCAGTTTTGGCCTTGTGAAAGTGCAAATTTTTCGTGAAAGTATTGATAAATTACCATTTTTAGGTATTGGATCGGAAATCTCAATGGTTTGGCTATTATAGGCCAAAATATCCAAAAAAACGTGACAAAAAGTGGTGAATTTTCTACATTTTCGACTTTTCGACCATGAAAACCAAGTTTTTTCTAAGTAATATGTTCAGAGAAATTGTAGCCCGAGACAATAGCTACAACTTTACATTTGAAAATAAGTAAAAATTTCAAATATTTTACGAAATATGAGCCCAAGAAAATTTGCAAATTTTCCAAAAAAATAAAGTCTGACAAAAAACTGCAAGTCAAAATCTGGAAGCTCGATTTTCACCGTAGACGTATGGTCTAGTGGAATTTTTTGCTCAGTACAATCCCAAGAATCAGAAACGCGAAGCGCCCATTAAGATTTTTTCCTTCCATACTAATCGCCCCACCCTACTGTCCAGTCTTCCAAATGTGTCGCCTTTCTTACACCATTTCTTGACGACTTTGGACTGCTTCGCATCGGCGTGCAGTTGAACAATTCCGCATTCGATTTCGATTATATTACCAAGGCGGCATCTTGTTACTCACGCAATTATCACACATTTCCACGGAAGTAATTTAGATTCAGGACCTCGTTCGCTTATCTCGCGCATACGACTGCAGTACTGGCCCATTGGCGGTCGTAAGACTCTCTCAAGTGCTGTGAACAAATGCACTATATGTTTTCGCGCTAAGCCACGCTCGGTTGAGCATCTTATGGCCGACCTGCCGGAGGATCGGGTCAAATCGTCACATGCATTTATTGTTACGGGCGTGAACTTTTCAGCTCCATTCTTTTACAAAGGCGAAGTGCGCAACCAGCCGCCTACGAAGTGCTACATTAGGATTTTTATATTTTTGGCTACGAAGGCTATACACATGGAACTGGCCAAGGATTTGTCTACGATCGTCTTTCTCCACTTGCTACAGCGATTCATCATGACGCGTTATAGACCTTATTGGATGTGGTCCGATAATTCGACAAATTTTGTTGGCGCAAAGAACGAACTGGCTGAGCTAAGACGTCTTTTCTTGAGTGACGAGCCCCTGAAGGCTGTGCAGGGATTTTGCCTCGCTGACTCTATTGATTGGCGTTTTATTCCTCCTCGTTCTCCACATTTCGTCGGTCTATGCGAGGCGGCGGTTAAGACAGCGAAGCATCACCTTCGTCGCTGTGCTGGTTCTTCTTTGCTTAATTTAGACGGGCTGGTTATGCAGCCTGCGCCCCAGACATCGTCAACAGCTTAATTTAATATTGCTTAGTCTCGTCGTTTGTAATGCTCTCATTTGCAATTCTCACTTCTAATACTCTCATTTTTCTCCCGTTGCTTTTTGCTACCTTGCCTTCTATAGGTGCCCCGTCTGGCTACCTCATCAGCCTTTCAGTTCCCCTCAATATCCCTATGCCCCGGAACCCATACGGTCCAGAAAACGGTCCTGATATCATTTAGGGCTGCTCGGCAGCCCTGAGCAACCTTTGATTTCAGTGCCACTGAATTCATTGACAAGATGGCCGCCTGGCTATCCGAGTAGATATTTATAATATTTCTTGTTACGGCATGTCTATTTAAGTAGACGGCTACCTCCTTTATGGCTAGGACCTCTGCTTGATAAACACTGCAGTGGTCGGGGAGACGGAAAGAAAGTTCCAGTCCCAATTCTTGTGAGAAAACTCCAAAACCGACTCTATCGTCAAGTTTGGATCCGTCAGTGTAGAAATTAAGTTCCCCCCTTCTCCATTGGTGTTTGCCACTCTCTTCTAGACGGAATATATGCCTGGAAGTGCCTATCGAAGTTGAGATTAGGTATAGAGTGGTCAATGTGTTGGATAGAACTACTCCAGGTATGCGCAATAGTCGAGTGACCAATCTGCCGATCATGCCATAAAGCCGCACATTTCAGACTTAGTTGCTGATGTGGCGGCCACTTGTTTCCCTACCAGCTCGAATGTAGGTAGGTTGAGTATTACTTCTAAAACTTTAGTAGGCGTGGTCCTTAAGGCACCAGAGATACATAAAAAAGCCGTTCTTTGGACCTTGCTCAGTAGCTTCAAATAGCTTTGTTTCTGAGTGGCTGGCCACCATACCAGTAATCCATATAGCAATATGGGTCTGACCACCGAAATGTATAGCCAGTGCATGATTCGTGGGGATAGCCCCCACCTGATTCCGACCGCTTTTTTACATGTGTACAAAACAATATTGGCCTTCCTGACTCTTTCTTCAATATTGGGTTTCCAGGTAAGTTTTCTATCTAGTACTAGTCCCAAATATCTAACTGTCTAACCCGCTAGTGCGAAATCTTTCTGCTGGATGGCTTTTTCCACTATACCAATAAGTACGTGTAACGCCGTCTCTGTCGATTTGCCCTTCGTGTATGCATGTTGTGCAGAGGAGATTCTACCAGTTGGTATAGCTTCCCGTAAGTGTGCATCCATAAATCTCTCCAGTGTTTTTAGGAGGAAAGACGTGAGACTGATTGGTCTGAAGTCTTTAGGATTTACATGAGAGGACCTGTCTGCCTTGGGTATGAAGGAAACCTTCGTGTCTCTCCATCTCAACGGAATATAACCCATGTTAAGACAGCTTCTAATTGCGGTCACAACCCAGGGCGTAATTATGTCCCGTGATTGTTGCAGTTCAGCTGGATAAATTCCATCCGGACCCGGAGATTTATATGGACCAAAGGTGTTAATGGCCCACTCAACTTTCTCGACTGTAACTATCGCATTCCCTATCTAAGACTGCCTGCCCCTAGGTGTTGAGTTATCACCCTCCACCGTGCTACTGCCTGGAAAATGCGTATCTAATAGAAGAGCCAAATATTCCTCGCTCGATTCGCTCCACACATCACCCGGACCTTTAAGGTTGCCCAGGTTGTGTGGTGTCATCGCTAGGATTCTTCTTAGTCTAGCTGCTTCCGAAGTTTCTTCCATATCCCTACAATAATTTCGCCAGGACTGTCGCTGCGCAGTTCTGGTTGCTTTCTTGTATATTTTTAGCTCAGCCTTGTAGGCTGTCCGTGGGCAGACCCGAAGATTTAGCCCTGTTAAATAACTGCCTATTGGACTTCCGGAGAAGGCCTAGATCCATTGACCACCAAGGTGGTTTGTTCTTGCCTCTCAGTTTTACAACCGGGAACCCGGCTGTTAGTGAGCTATTCAGGGCCGTGGTTACCTGATTGATCAGCTCGTCTACTTCCATAGGGTCTGTGGGGTCAGACGGGGGATTAGCAGTAAGGCCCTAAGAGTCTTCCTATACTTCCCCCAGTCCGTTCTCCATATATTTATAAAAGTCTTAACTAGAGATACTGGGAAGTTCAGTTCGTATTCAATATAGGGATGGTCAGAGTAGGAATTTTCATTCAACACTCTCCATCTTTTTACATTGTTCGCGAAATCATCGAAGGTCAGGGTAATATCTAACACTTCCTTTCTATTTTGTGTTATAAAAGTCGGCTCTGAGCCTAAATTTAGGACACTAATGAAGTCTCAAACTGACTCACCTATTGCGTTAGTGTTCGAGCTTCCCCACGATGTGTTGTGAGCGTTTACGTCGCTGGAGACAACCAAGTTCCTGTTGGCTGCGGCTGTCTCCATGACCAATGCCCAAACCTCCTTCGGTGGAGCGTCCTTGTCATGTGGCATATATGCAGAGGCTACCCAGAGACATCTTTTTTGCAGCTTCGCAGAGGCGAGTTTACAATGGTGGAGGTTGATTGCGATCAGTTTCATGGGAATCTGTCCTCTTACCTCCACCATCGTAACGTGCGCGTCCTCCTCTACTTCGGTGTAGTCAAGAAGGTCGTCCTCTTCAAATAGCTGCCCGACCCCGGTCAGCTGCTCTGAATCATTCGACCTTTAGCTGCTGGACAACCCTTCTTCACCACCGCCAGCCACGCTAGCTTTGTCACCCTCTATCACCTCCGGTTACAAAACTTGCTCGTCGCTGCGGTAGATCCGAACGGTCGCGTCAACGAACCCGAACCTGACTACCCCTTTTCTCTCTGCCAGTGGGGCAAGGGACTCAGCGTTGAGTATCAGTAACACCTGCCTCCTACCTACCACTGGCTCCTGGAGTTTCGCTACCTTCCAATTATGGGTTGGCAGCTCTCTGTTACACGATCTTAAGATCTCCACTATTTTCGCCGGTTTAGGTGGCTTAGCCGGGATCCAGACCCGGGTTCTGGGTGTGCTGGGAACTTCTTCCCTGCTGACGGCTTCGAGCCTGGTTCCCGGCCAAATTTGGCCAACCTTGCTTACCGCGATCTTGTAAAGGTTGGCTGACCTGCTGTCATCGCATGCGATGAGCTTGGCCCTGCCCTGATACCAGCCCGCATCGTGACAGAACGGAGGGGGTCCAGGGTTTTCCTCTAAGACCTGGAGGTAGACTTCGGCAATCGCTTGCTCCACCCACCTCCACTTCTCTTTGGGTATGACCCCTTCCTGCTCTTTCCGGTGTATGATGGCGAGCATCTCACCCCCACCTTTGACAAGTTCGTTGTAGGATGGGTATTTCTGGCCGCCGACTTTTTGTCTTTTAGCGATCTCACCCGTCTCTTCAGCCGAACGTTGTCTCTTTGGGGCTGTACCCGCCGGTTTGCCAAGCCGGATAGCATACCCCCTGCCCACTCTACCGATTTGGCCTGCTCCTCATTGATCTGGTCAGTTGGTAGAGCTTCAGATTTGGCCATGACCTTCCTGGCCGCCTTCTTTTCGTAAAGGCCTGCTTTGACGGACAGACGGGTTTAAACGCCCCCCTGGCCTACCCCAGCAACCTTCTTCGAACTGCTGGGCCCCTCTACTGTCTGCTGCCGATTGATCCCTGGGGCAGCCCCCGTCCCCTGACTTCTAACTAACATAAAATATATCTATCTTATTTCTACTAGTTAAAAATCATATTCCCGAAATTAATCTCAAGTATCGGATTACCGATATTATTCATTGACGAATCATCGTCTTTGTTTATATTAATGATTTTGAGTGCAAGTTCAGGGCTAAAATCACTGCACTGTCCACTATGCATACGACGCTGCAATATAGGCAGTGTGTGTTAATGCACCAGCAAAATGCTTGTCTAGCGCTATTGTCAGTTCGTCTGCATATGCGACTTGCTACGGTGCTTATGACGATGTATACACTTGTGAGGTACACTACACCCTCACCCTTAAGAGAAAGATTAGGGGTGTTAGCGAATAATTTTTCTGGAAATATGGTTTGTGCTGTATTACAATTGTCTTATTTTATGAACTTGTTCTATGATTTTTATATTTGCTAATAATTGGTGTTATTTGTTTATAAATTGTTTCTTCATATTTTTAATTACATGGTAGTATTTTTAATTATATAGTTAAAATTACAAATGATGTTGTTTTGATATCATTACATATACTTATGATTACTAATTATATTGTTTTGATTACATAGTGTGATAGTTTTAATTATAAATCGTATTGTTTAAAGTACATTTTATGGTTTATAAATTTAAATTGCATTGTATGGCTTTAATTGATTAATATGTACTTTCTAAGGTGTACCATTATATTCTATTAATGAATTTACTCCAAGCTTATTTAGTATTTTATATGGTCCTTTATATTGATTCATATTCTTTTTTCTATTTTCTACTTTTAATAAAACTAAATCTTCTATTTCTACCTTAAGTGTATTGGTATTAGTTTTTAAGTCAGTTAGTATACGTTTTTGTTTTGCTTTCATTAGCATTTGTTTTGCCTTTTCGTGGGCGTATCGTAATCTCGCTCGTAGCTCGACGGCGTAATTTTCAAAGTTAAAAATTTGTGTATTATTTTCTATTACTTCATTGGGTAAACCTGGGAGCTTTCCATATATTAATTCGTAAGGCGTGTAGCCAGTGTCAACATGTGGCATTGTGTTGTAAGTGAAAGTGAGGTAGGGAATCCACTTATCCCATTCCTCGTCGTTTGTCGATGTCAGTAGGAATTCATTCAAAACTCTGTGGTTGCGTTCTAGTGAGCCTATCGTTTGGTGGTGTAACGGTGTCGAAAATTTTTGTTGTATTTTGAGCAGTACACATATGTTTGCTATTAGCTCGTTTGTAAATTATGTTCCGTTGTCGGATTTAAGAATTTTAAATTGTCCGTATTTGAGTATAAATTGTTCAACTAGTGTTTTGGCTATTGTGTGTGCGTCTTTTGTTGTCATTGGGTGTGCGATTACGAATTTTGTCAGCTCACACTGCATGGTCAGTATGTAGCGGTATTCGTTTGAAATTTTTAGTGGTCCTACGGTGTCAATTGATATGACTTCGAAACTTCTGTTAGGGGTGTCATTTATGGTTTGTGGTTCTTTGAAGTGTCTTGTTTGTTTACACTTCATGCACGTGTCACAGTTGGATACGAATTTCTTTACCATTTGGTTCATATTTTTCCAAATGTATCTTTATTTTAATTTGAGTAGAGTTTTTCTTACTCCGGGATGTCCTGTTTTGTGCCATTCATCTTGACGTCATTTATTGATGTACATTCCCATATTTGAAGATGATCAGTCTCCTGAAATATGCTATTTCTCAATTTCTCATTTCATTCCTATTTGCCTCTTCATTTATTTTTTTTTGCCTCTTCATTTATTTTATTTTTATTTGCCATCCCTCTCGTGATTACTAGGGTTCTTTTGGCTTTTTCATCAATTTCTTTCAGTATCATTTCTTTTAGAATGTCCGAGTCAATTTGTATTCTTGACAATGCATCTGCATTTTATTCATCTTTCCTGTTTTATATACTAAAGGGTTTTCGATCAAGAGGTGTTATTTTGAATCACCCGTTGTTTCGGTAGCTGCCACTTTAAAAGTTTTTATTTACTGACATTTGACAAGTAGAAACTACGCCATTACTAAAAGTGGAACGATACTCGCTTCAACAACGCATTGAATTTATTAAAATTCACTGCAAAAATGGTGAAAATCTTGCAGTCACAGTTCGTAAAACTAAAGCATTTTTGGGTCGTCGTGAAGCACCTTGTCGGACCGCAATACAGAAATAGGTGGAAAAATTGGAGCTGTTGGGATAAGTTAGTGATGTGAAGAATAAAACCCGTGCACGTCGCTCAAGAACAACTGAGAAAATTGCTGCTGTAGCCCAAAGTGTTGAAGAAAACCCAGGTTTGTCCATTCCTTGTCGTTCTTTGGAATTGGGCATTCCACAAACGTCATTACACCGTATTTTGCATAAAGACTTGGGTCTTAAGGCTTATAAAGTTCAGTTAACACAAGAACTCAAGCCGGCCGATCATCAACAACGTCGTGTCTTTGCTGATTGGGTCCTTGAAATGCATGGAAATGATCCGGAATTCTATCGAAAAATCATCTTGACTGATGAGGCCCATTTCCACCTCGGTGGCTACGTCAACAAGCAAAATTGTCGCATCTGGGGCTCGGAAAACCCAAGAGTTATTGTTGAGAAGCCTCTCCATCCTCAACGTGTGACTGTTTGGTGCGGTTTATGGTCCGGCGGGGTCATTGGACCTTACTTTTTCGAAAATGAGGTTGGATCAACAGTTACGGTGAATACATTGATCTGGACAACGTTAAGTTTCAACAAGACGGCGCTACGTGCCATACAAGCAACGAAACCATAGCTCTTTTACGGGAACAGTTCCCGGACCGTGTTATCTCTCGAAGAGGTGATCACAATTGGCCACCGAGATCTTCTGATTTAACACCCTGCGACTTCTTCCTTTGGGGCCACATGAAATATAAGGTCTACCCCAACAGCCCAGCGTCCATTCAAGACCTCAAAGATAGAATTCGTGAGGCTATCGAGGACATAGGGCAGCTACTTTGCGATTTGGTTATGGAAAATTTCATGAAAAGGATATGGTCCTGTAAGCGTGGTCGTGGTAGCCATTTAGCTGATGTTGTTTCTCATTATTAACGGCAGACCTTCCTCTTTATTATGAAATTAACATCCGTTCATTTATCTCAAAAAATGGAATTTTTATTTGAATACCAAAATAGCACCTCATATTGGAAAACCTTTTATGTTGAAATCATAGTCACTGTGCTTGTTTATGGGAATGGTAAGCCTTTTTACCAACCGCTTGAACTATTCAATTTTTAAACGACCGATAATAAAAACTGCAACTACGTGTGCTTAAGGTATATGATCAACTGGGGAGAATTTTATTTGCACAGTGCAAGCTATGCTAATACATCAAAAATACATACACAAAATTAAAGGAGGAGAGAGAGAGAGAGAGAGAGAGAGAGAGAGAGAGTTAAATTAAGAGAGTTAAACATTGTTATATTAAGAGACATTGTTATATTACTAAAATACAAGTATTTATAATTAAATATAGTGTTACTATGAACATCCTCCCCCCCGTTGGAAGGGTCACGCTTTCAACATTGCCAGGATTGGGAAGGCAGCATAGTTTGGTCACGGCTCGTTTGAGTATACCACTTGATGTGCGAAGAACCGCCACACGAACAACATTGTCATCACCCTTAATTGTTTCCGCTACTCTTGCCATTTGCCACTTTAAAGGTGGAATATTTTCGTCCTTTATCAAAACAAGAGCTCCCACTTGTAGATTTGGTGAAGCGTGTTGCCATTTGGTTCTTTGCTGCAGAAGAGTTAAGTACTCCGAACTCCATTTTCTCCAAAATCGTTGCTGCATATAGCAAACGCGTTGCCAACAATTTAATCGATTGAAATTCAAAAGAGTGACATCCGGTTCTATTATAGCGGTGAAGGGACCGCCAATAAGAAAATGGGCAGGAGTTAGTACGTCTAAATCGTCAGGATTTTCTGAAATGGGACAAAGAGGACGTGAATTTACAATTGCGGATATTTGACACACAAGAGTACGGAGCTCTTCGAAATTTAGAATGTTTGAACCGACAGCTCGATAAAAATGAAACTTGGTTTTAATAGCCGCCTCCCAGAGTCCTCCAAAATGTGGAGATCTAGGTGGTATGCATTTCCAATAAATTCCATTGCTGAGGCATTGCTGTTCAACTGCCTTTAAGTGTGTCTCATTGAAGAACAACCTTTTTAGAGAAACCAATTCATTTTTCGCCCCTACGAAATTTGTTGCGTTGTCTGACCAAATGGTTGTCGGTTTTCCTCGAGTGCATGTAAAACGGCGTAGAGCTACCAAGAATGCTGGAGTAGACAAATCCTTTACCAGCAAATAAATAGGCAGTCGTAACATTTTATTGGTGGTCTATTCCGAACTTCAGACCGATAGTAGAATGGCCCACAAAAGTCCGTACCAGTCACTAGAAAGGCTCTGTTTGCCTTTACTCTTCCTTCCGGTAAATCTCCCATGATGTGCTCCGTTAACCTAGGCCGTACGTGCAAGCACCTGATACACTTATTAATGATGTGGCTTACTGCCCTGCGACCACCTACTGGCCAATATTGTAGACGAATTGCGGCTAATGATGCCTGCGTCCCTGCATGCAATAAGTTGCGATGAAAGAATTATATTATCGAATTTGTAACCGGATGCCCTTGGGGCAATATAATTGGATGCTTCGATTCAAAGTCCAGAGCTGAATGCTGGAGGCGTCCTCTCACTCGCATTAAACCAAAGTTATCTAAAAATTGTGTGAGAGAGCAGATTTTGCTAGATGATGCTACGCGACTACCAGATTTGAGTATTTTGTAATCTGGGAAGTGCCTTTGTTGTACCATTCGAATCAATAAATATGTGCCTTGATGAACATCCTCTACCGTAACTGGACCCCTTCGGTCCTTGCCTCGCGAAGTAAATTTGTAAATATAGCCGAATAGTCGTTGCAGCTTTCCAAAGGAGTTAAGAAATTTGCATTTAAATGAAAAGTCCGACATATTTGATGTTGAAAGCAAAATATTCTTGCGCTTCTCGGGTAGTTCTTTAACATAACCTGGTGAATTTGGCCACGTATCTCGATCGCCTTGAAGAAAAGGACGGCCATGCTTCCAAAGCTTAGATTTCAGTAATTCACGTGGTGTGGATCCCCTTGACAGGATATCTGCAGGATTCATTGATGTTGGTACAAAATGCCATTCCTGCAGTGAGAATTTGAATATTATTCACTCTATTTGAAACGAATACTGTGAAATTTGACGGTTCATTTCGTAACCATGATAATACCACCATGGAATCTGACCAGCAGTGAAAATCACATTCAAAAATTCCTAATTTTGAAATTGAGCTTACAAGTTCCGATAGGAGCATAGCTGCAGATAACTCTAGTTTTGGGACTGTCAGGGTTTTTAGTCGCGAAACTCGTGATTTCGAACAAAGTAAATCTACGTTGATTCCATTCTTATTTTGTGATCGAATGTAAATGCACACACCATATGCCGACAGGCTTGCATTACAAAATGCATGAACTTCCAACTTCGAGCATGGCAACAACTCTAAGCGACGAAATTTAGAACTCTCTACTGTTTTAAATTCTTCCAATAAATTTACCCAAGTTGAATAAAGTGTCTGGGGTAAGCTTTCGTACCAGTCTACCTTGTCCTTCCATAGTTGTTGAAGCAAGATTTTGACCTTAGTGATAATAGGACCAATCAAGCCTAATGGGTCATAAAATCGGGCAATGGTGGACAATACCGATCGTTTTGTCACTTTACCCGGAAGGGAGTATGGCATGAATGAAAACAAGAAAGAATCTGCCACAGGAACCCATACCAAGCCAAGAGTTTTGGTCACGTCGCTCCCATCACTAAATCTCAAATATTTTTCTTTATCTTCTTCTGGAACTGGGTTTAGCACCTTAGAATTGTTGGAACACCATTTTCTTAATTTGAAATTTCCTTTATTAAGGAGCTCAGTTGTTTGACGCATAATCTCCGCGACTTCGTCCTCAGAATTTCCTCCTGAAATGAGGTCGTCAACATAGAAATCTCTGCGAACTGTCTCTGCACCGATTGGCGGAACTCGCTCTTCATCATAAGCTAATTGATGCATGTTACGAATAGACAAAAATGCCGCCGGTTTCGTGCCGTATGTGACCGTATCTAACTTATATATTTCCATATTTTCCTCTGGAGAGTCACGCCATAAAATGCATTGAAGAAAATTGTCAGGATGCTGCATTAGCACGCACCTGTACATTTTGCATATATCTCCTGTTAGAGTGATCTCAAAGGTTCGGAAGCGTAATAGAATACTGAAAAGATTTGGCTGGATTGTAGGTCCAGCCATCAGCAAATCGTTAAGCGAATAGCCAGTGGAAGTTGATGCCGACGCATCAAACACAACTCGCAATTTTGTTGTTGTGCTGTCTGACTTAAAAACTCAATGATGAATCAAAAAATACATTGGAGTGCCAAAGTAACAATCGTCGGCAAGTGACATGTGATTTAAATCTCTGTACTCCTTAATAAATGATGAGTATTGAATTCGTAATTCAGTGTTTCGAAGAAGTTTTCTTTCTAAAGACTTAAAGCGCAATAATGCTTGCTGATACGATTCACCAAGGAGGTCAATGCTATGTTTTGTGGGAAGACGCACAGAGTACTCGCCAGAACTTAAACGTTTAACATTGTTTTTGAAGTGCAATTCGCACTAAGAGCTTTCATTAGTAACCTTACGCTCAGTCTCAACAAAATGCTCTACCTCCCAAAAACTCCTTAATAGCTGCACTAAAGAGCCATCAGAATCATTTTCTGAAGCACGTTTATCGACGACTGCTAAAGATACAATTTTACTAGTGGAAGGTTGTTTTCCACCACATACAATCCAGCGTAACTTTGTTTTCTGAAGGAGTGGTAAGGTTGGGCTCAATCGAATTTGGCCGACGCTCATCAAATCAAAGAAGAGTCCGGCTCCAATCAAAATATCCACACGCTGAGATTTGAAGAATGTTGGGTCGGCAAGAGTTATATTTGAAGGTATATTCCAAAATGTTGCATTTAAAGAGATATTGGGTTGATGGTCGGTGATCGAAGGAATGGTAACGGCTGTGATTGAGGTATGATAACCACCATCATGAGATTGAAAACAGATATCAACAGTTTGGTCAGCTACAAAATCCCTTTCACCAATTAGAGACACTTGGGTTTCTGATTTGGTTGTTTTGAGTTGTAGCTGACTAGCGGCACGATTTGTTATAAAATTTAATTGTGACGCGGAATCAAGGATTGCTCTGAATGGAATCAGGGTTTCCTGTTCTTGGTTTCACAAAACACAATTGCAGTAGCGAGAAAAATAAAATCTTCAGGCATTGCGCTTGATGTGGCAAGCTGAGAGTTCAGAAGTGAAGTTGACACCAGGGCTGCCTGTGAATTGTGGGCAGGAGCAGAAAGGTTAGAACAATTTGATATTACAGCAGCAGCTTGAGGCGAAGCAATGCGATCAAAATGTAATACTGTATGATGCTTAGATGAGCACTGCTTGCAACAGACAGATTTGCAATTTTTGGTAATATGCCCTGGTTTCAAACAATTAATACATAGCTGTCGCCTTTTGGCTTCTTTAAACCGTAAGGTGGGAGATAACCTTAAAAAAGGCGAACAGGAAGTAATTGCATGCTCCCTTACATTGCAAAATGTGCAAGGTTGATTAGGATGAACTGTGACGAACGCATGTTTAGTACCCACCTGCTTGCTCAGTGTCTGGCTTACCGAGGCTGCAGTTATACCTTCCATTATCCGGCATCTCTTCTCCAGGAACTCCACCATAGATTCCCACGTTGGTATGTCGTGCGAAGGAGATTCCTCCTCCCACTTCGCTCTGGTTCCAGCATCGACCTTGCTGTTAACCAGATATATGAGCAAACTGTCAAGAAGTTCATCTCGACCGGCAATACGGTACAAGGCTCGAAGGTGAGTTTTAATCTTATCACACATTTGCCTTAAACCAATGGCAGAGCCATCACGAACCGTCTTTAGATTAGGTTAGGTTAATGTGGCAGCCAGTTCAAGGACCAGCTCACTCAGACCACCATGGGTCCATTGTGATACCACCGCGCCACAACGCACCTCCGATTCACTCGTCGAACCATTTTGAAGCCCTAATAAAGCGCAGGATTTGTTTGATCTTCGCGGTAGACACCTCTGTAAGAGAGCTAAAAGCGTATTTGCCTAAAGAGCCCGCTCTGCTTCTAGCCAGAGCGGGGCAACTACAGAAGAGATGTTCCACAGTCTCCTCCTCATCCCCACAGCTTCTGCAGTATTCATGAGAGAATACTCCCAGCCTGAGAGTATACCGAAAAGCCAGTGACCAGTTATACATGCCACGACCTTAGAGATATTCTCTCTCGGCAGGGCAAGCAAGTCTCTAGTTTTCCTACTATTAAGTTCCGGCCACATTAGCCTAGTCGTTGAGCAAGTGCCCTCTTGTGCCCAAGACCCATTGGTCTGACGCACGACCCTACCCTTCAGCATCAGTTTACAGGTGGCAATTGGTATTCCAATCTCACATCTGTCCGTGCCTAAAGGAAAGTTGGTACCCCGTCTGGCTAAGTCATCAGCCCTACAGTTTCCCGCAATATCTCTATGCCCCGGAACCCATATAAGGCGTACCTTGAAAACGGTACTGGTATCATTTAGGGCTGCTCGGCAGTCCTGAGCAACCTTTGATTTCAGTGTCACCGAATTTATTGACAAGATGGCCGCCTGGCTATCCGAATATTTCTTGTTACGACATGTCTATTTAAGTAGACGGCTACCTCCTATATGGCTAGGACCTCTGCTTGATAAACACTGCAGTGGTCGGGGAGACGGAAAGAAAGTTCCAGCCCCAAATCTTGTGAGAAAACTGCAAAACCGACTCTATCGTCAAGTTTGGATCCGTCAGTGTAGAAATTAAGTTCCCCCTTCTCCATGGCATTGGTGTTTGCCACTCTCTTCTAGACGGAATATATGTCTGGAAGTGGCCATCGAAGTTGAGATTAGGTATAGAGTGGTTAATGTGTTGGAAAGAACTGCTCCAGGTATGCGCAATAGTCGAGTGACCAATCTGCCGATCATGCCATAACGCCGCACATTTCAGCCTTAGTGTTGATATGGCGGCCACTTTTTTCCCTACCAGCTCTAATGTAGGTAGGTTGAGTATTACTTCTAAAGCTTTAGTAGGTGTGGTCCTTAAGGCACCAGAGATGCATAAAAAAGCCGTTTTTTGGACCTTGCTCAGAAGCTTAAAATACCTTTGTTTCTGAGTGGCTGGCCACCATACCAGTATTCCATATAGCAATATGGGTCTGACCATCGAAATGTATAGCCAGTGCATAATTCGTGCGGATAGCCCCCACCTGATTCCGACCGCTTTTTTACATGTGTGCAAAGCAATATTGGCCTTCCTGACTCTTTCTTCAATATTGGGTTTCTAGGTAAGTTTTCTATCTAGTACTAGTCCCAAATATCTAACTGTCTCCTTCATCGGAATTTCCACACCTTTGTATGTTAGCGGGGAGACCTCAGGAGATCTATTTTTCTTAGAAAAGAGGATTAATTCCATTTTCTCAGGGTTTAACCCTAATCCCCTTCTTCCCGTCCAACCAGTAAGCGTGGCCATGCTAGTGCGCAAAATATCCATAAGAGTGTTTGGATATTTCCCTCTGATCTCAATTGCCAAGTCATCAGCATAGGCGACGACATGGCAACCCTCCCTCTCTAGGGCTAGCAGTAATGAATTTACCGCCAAATTCCAGAGCAGGGAGGAGAGGACTCCTCCCTGAGGAGTGCCTCTGCAGACCTCTCTGCTTAAGGTGTGGGAACCTAAGCTGGCAATTACCTTTGTACTAACGAGTATCATCTCTACCATCGCTACCATATTAGGATCGACGCCCAGAACTTCTAACGCTCCTGTAATGGCGTTCGCATATATGTTGTTGAAAGCGCCTTCTATGTCAATGAACGCCGCTAGTGCGAAATCTTTCTGCTGGATGGCTTTTTCCACTATACCAATAAGTACGTGTAACGCCGTCTCTGTCGATTTGCCCTTCGTGTATGCATGTTGTGCAGAGGAGATTCTACCAGTTGGTATAGCTTCCCGTAAGTGTGCATCCATCAATCTCTCCTGTGTTTTTAGGAGGAAAGACGTGAGACTGATTGGTCTGAAGTCTTTAGGATTTACATGAGAGGACCTGTCTGCCTTGGGTATGAAGGAAACCTTCGTGTCTCTCCATCTCAACGGAATATAGCCCATGTTAAGACAGCTTCTAATTGCAGTCACAACTCAGGGCGTAATTATGTCCCGTAATTGTTGCAGTTCAGCTGGATAAATTCCATCCGGCCCCGGAGATTTATATGGACCAAAGGTGTTAATGGCCCACTCAACTTTCTCGACTGTAACTATCGCATTCCCTATCTCAGACTGCCTGCCCCTAGGTGTTGAGTTATCACCCTCCACCGTGCTACTGCCTGGAAAATGCGTATCTAATAGAAGAGCCAAATATTCCTCGCTCGATTCGCTCCACACATCACCCGGACCTTTAAGGTAGCCCAGGTTGTGTGGTGACATCGCTAGGATTCTGCTTAGTCTAGCTGCTTCCGATGTTTCTTCCATATCCCTTCAATAATTTCGCCAGGACTGTCGCTGCGCAGTTCTGGTTGCTTTCTTGTATATTTTTAGCTCAGCCTTGTAGGCTTCCCAGTCCGTGGGCAGACCCGAAGTTTTAGCCCTGTTAAATAACTGCCTATTGGACTTCCGGAGAAGGCCTAGATCCATTGACCACCAAGGTGGTTTGTTCTTGCCTCTCAGATTTACAACCGGGAACCCGGCTGTTAGTGAGCTATTCAGGGCCGTGGTTACCTGATTGATCAGCTCGTCTACTTCCACAGGGTCTGTGGGGTCAGACGGGGGATTAGCAGTAAGGCCCTGAGAGTCTTCCTATACTTCCCCCAGTCCGTTCTCCATATATTTATAAAAGTCTTAACTGGAGATACTGGGAAGTTCAGTTCGTATTCAATATAGCGATGGTCAGAGTAGGAAATTTCATTCAACACTCTCCATCTTTTTACATTGTTCGCAAATTATCGAAGGTCAGGGTAATATCTAACACTTCCTTTACATTTTGTGTTATAAATGTCGGCTCTGAGCCTAAATTTAGGACACTAAGCTTATTTTCTATAATGAAGTCTAAAACTGACTCACCTAATGCGTTAGTGTTCGAGCTTCCCCACGATGTGTTGTGAGCGTTTACGTCGCTGGAGACAACCAAGTTCCTGTTGGCTGCGGCTGTCTCCATGACCAATGCCCGAACCTCCTTCGGTGGAGCGTCCTTGTCATGTGGCATATATGCAGAGGCTACCCAGAGATATCTTTTTTGCAGCTCAATGCTTGCCGCCACCGTTTCATGAAAAGGATATGGTCCTGTAAGCGTGGTCGTGGTAGCCATTTAGCTGATGTTGTTTTTCATTATTAACGGCATACCTTCCTCTTTATTATGAAATAAACATCCGTTCATTTATCTCAAAAAATGGCATTTTTATTTGAATACCAAAATAGCACCTCAGATTGGAAAACCCTTTATGTTGAAATCATAGTCACTGTGCTTGTTTATGGGAATGGTAAGCCTTTTTACCAACCGCTTGAACTATTCAATTTTTAAACGACCGATAATAAAAACTGCAACTACGTGTGCTTAAGGTATATAATATAATAAATGATCAACTGGGGAGAATTTTATTTGCACAGTGCAAGCTATGCTAATACATCAAAAATACATATACAAAATTAAAGGAGGAGAGAGAGAGAGAGAGAGAGAGAGAGAGAGAGAGTTAAATTAAGAGAGTTAAACATTCTTATATTAAGAGACATTGTTATATTACTAAAATACAAGTATTTATAATTAAATAAAGTGTTACTATGAACATCCTCCCCCCCGTTGGAAGGGTCACGCTTTCAACATTGCCAGGATTGGGAAGGCAGCATAGTTTGGTCACGGCTCGTTTGAGTATACCACTTGATGTGCGAAGAACCGCCGCACGAACAACATTGTCATCACCCTTAATTGTTTCCGCTACTCTTGCCATTTGCCACTTTAAAGGTGGAATATTTTCGTCCTTTATCAAAACAAGAGCTCCCACTTGTAGATTTGGTGAAGCGTGTTGCCATTTGGTTCTTTGCTGCAGAAGAGTTAAGTACTCCGAACTCCATTTTCTCCAAAATCGTTGCTGCATATAGCAAACGCGTTGCCAACAATTTAATCGATTGAAATTCAAAGGAGTGACATCCGGTACTATTATAGCGGTGAAGGGACCGCCAATAAGAAAATGGGCAGGAGTTAGTACGTCTAAATCGTCAGGATTTTCTGAAATGGGACAAAGAGGACGTGAATTTACAATTGCGGATATTTGACACACAAGAGTACGGAGCTCTTCGAAATTTAGAATGTTTGAACCGACAGCTCGATAAAAATGAAACTTGGTTTTAATAGCCGCCTCCCAGAGTCCTCCAAAATGTGGAGATCTAGGTGGTATGCATTTCCAATAAATTCCATCGCTGAGGCATTGCTGCTCAACTGCCCTTAAGTGTGTCTCATTGAAGAACAACCTTTTTAGAGAAACCAATTCATTTTTCGCCCCTACGAAATTTGTTGCGTTGTCTGACCAAATGGTTTTCGGTTTTCCTCGAGTGCAGGTAAATCTCCCATGATGTGCTCCGTTAACCTAGGCCGTACGTGCAAGCACCTGATGCACTTATTAATGATGTGGCTTACTGCCTTGCGACCACCTATTGGCCAATATTGTAGACGAATTGCGGCTAATGATGCCTGCGTCCCTGCATGCAATAAGTTGCGATGAAAGAATTATATTATCGAATTTGTAACCGGATGCCCTTGGGGCAATATAATTGGATGCTTCGATTCAAAGTCCAGAGCTGAATGCTGGAGGCGTCCTCTCACTCGCATTAAACCAAAGTTATCTAAAAATGGTGTGAGAGAGCAGATTTTGCTAGATGATGCTACGCGACTACCAGATTTGAGTATTTTGTAATCTGGGAAGTGCCTTTGTTGTACCATTCGAATAAATAAATATGTGCCTTGATGAACATCCTCTACCGTAACTGGACCCCTTCGGTCCTTGCCTCGCGAAGTAAATTTGTAAATATAGCCGAATACTCGTTGCAGCTTTCCAAAGGAGTTAAGAAATTTGCATTTAAATGAAAAGTCCGACATTTTTGATGTTGAAAGCAAAATATTCTTGCGCTTCTCGGGTAGTTCTTTAACATAACCTGGTGAATTTGGCCACGTATCTCGATCGCCTTGAAGAAACGGACGGCCATGCTTCCAAAGCTTAGATTTCAGTAATTCACGTGGTGTGGATCCCCTTGACAGGATATCTGCAGGATTCATTGATGTTGGTACAAAATGCCATTTCATTCCTGCAGTGAGAATTTGAATATTATTCACTCTATTTGAAACGAATACTGTGAAATTTGACGGTTCATTTCGTAACCATGATAATACCACCATGGAATCTGACCAGCAGTGAAAATCACATTCAAAAATTCCTAATTTTGAAATTGAGCTTACAAGTTCCGATAGGAGCATAGCTGCAGATAACTCTAGTTTTGGGACTGTCAGGGTTTTTAGTCGCGAAACTCGTGATTTCGAACAAAGTAAATCTACGTTGATTCCATTCTTATTTTGTGATCGAATGTAAATGCACACACCATATGCCGACAGGCTTGCATTACAAAATGCATGAACTTCCAACTTCGAGCATGGCAACAAAACTAAGCGACGAAATTTAGAACTCTCTACTGTTTTAAATTCTTCCAATAAATTTACCCAAGTTGAATAAAGTGTCTGGGGTAAGCTCTCGTACCAGTCTACCTTGTCCTTCCATAGTTGTTGAAGCAAGATTTTGGCCTTAGTGATAATAGGACCAATCAAGCCTAATGGGTCATAAAATCTGGCAATGGTGGACAATACCGATCGTTTTGTCACTTTACCCGGAAGCGAGTATGGCATGAATGAAAACAAGAAAGAATCTGTCACAGGAAGCCAAGAGTTTTGGTCACGTCGCTCCCATCACTAAATCTCAAATATTTTTCTTTATCTTCTTCTGGAACTGGGTTTAGCACCTTAGAATTGTTGGAACACCATTTTCTTAATTTGAAATTTCCTTTATTAAGGAGCTCAGTTGTTTGACGCATAATCTCCGCGACTTCGTCCTCAGAATTTCCTCCTGAAATGAGGTCGTCAACATAGAAATCTCTGCGAACTGTCTCTGCACCGATTGGCGGAACTCGCTCTTCATCATAAGCTAATTGATGCATGTTACGAATAGACAAAAATGCCGCCGGTTTCGTGCCGTATGTGACCGTATCTAACTTATATATTTCCATATTTTCCTCTGGAGAGTCACGCCATAAAATGCATTGAAGAAAATTGTCAGGATGCTGCATTAGCACGCACCTGTACATTTTGCATATATCTCCTGTTAGAGTGATCTCAAAGGTTCGGAAGCGTAATAGAATACTGAAAAGATTTGGCTGGATTGTAGGTCCAGCCATCAGCAAATCGTTAAGCGAATAGCCAGTGGAAGTTGATGCCGACGCATCAAACACAACTCGCAATTTTGTTGTTGTGCTGTCTGACTTAAAAACTCAATGATGAATCAAAAAATACATTGGAGTGCCAAAGTAACAATCGTCGGCAAGTGACATGTGATTTAAATCTCTGTACTCCTTAATAAATGATGAGTATTGAATTCGTAATTCAATGTTTCGAAGAAGCTTTCTTTCTAAAGACTTAAAGCGCAATAATGCTTGCTGATACAATTCACCAAGGAGGTCAATGCTATGTTTTGTGGGAAGACGCACAGAGTACTTAAACGTTTAACATTGTTTTTGAAGTGCAATTCGCACTAAGAGCTTTCATTAGTAGCCTTACGCTCAGCCTCAACAAAATGCTCTACCTCCCAAAAACTCCTTAATAACTGCTCTAAAGAGCCATCAGAATCATTTTCTGAAGCACGTTTATCGACGACTGCTAAAGATACAATTTTACTAGTGGAAGGTTGTCTTCCACCACATACAATCCAGCCTAACTTTGTTTTCTGAAGGAGTGGTAAGGTTGGGCTCAATCGAATTTGGCCGACGCTCATCAAATCAAAGAAGAGTCCGGCTCCAATCAAAATATCCACACGCTGAGATTTGAAGAATGTTGGGTCGGCAAGAAGGGATATTCCAAGATGCTGCATTTAAAGAGATATTGGGTTGATGATCGGTGATCGAAGGAATGGCAACGGCTGTAATTTAGGTATGATAACCACCATCATGAGACTGAAAACAGATATCAACAGTTTGGTCAGCCACAAAATCCCTTTCGCCAATTCCAGACACTTGGGTTTTTGATTTGGTTGTTTTGAGTTGTAGCTGACTAGCGGCACGATTTGTTATAAAATGTAATTGTGACGCGGAATCAAGGATTGCTCTGAATGGAATCAGGTTTCCTGTTCTTGGTTTCAAAAACACAATTGCAGTAGCGAGAAAAATAAAATCTTCAGGCATTGCGCTTGATGTGGCAAGCTGAGAGCTCAGAAGTGAAGTTGACAACAGGGCTGCCTGTGAATTGTGGGCAGGAGTAGAAAGGTTAGAGCAATTTGATATTACAGCAGCAGCTTGAGGCGAAGCAATGCGATCAAAATGTAATACTGTATGATGCTTAGATGAGCACTGCTTGCAACAGACAGATTTGCAATTTTTGGTAATATGCCCTGGTTTCAAACAATTAATACATAGCTGTCGCCTTTTGGCTTCTTTAAACCGTAAGGTGGGAGATAACCTTAAAAAAGGCGAACAGGAAGTAATTGCATGCTCCCTTACATTGCAAAATGTGCAAGGTTGATTAGGATGAACTGTGACGAACGCATGTTTAGTACCCACCTGCTTGCTCAGTGTCTGGCTTACCGAGGCTGCAGTTATACCTTCCATTATCCGGCATCTCTTCTCCAGGAACTCCACCATAGATTCCCACGTTGGTATGTCGTGCGAAGGAGATTCCTCCTCCCACTTCGCTCTGGTTCCAGCATCGACCTTGCTGTTAACCAGATATATGAGCAAACTGTCAAGAAGTTCATCTCGACCGGCAATACGGTACAAGGCTCGAAGGTGAGTTTTAATCTTATCACACATTTGCCTTAAACCAATGGCAGAGCCATCACGAACCGTCTTTAGATTAGGTTAGGTTAATGTGGCAGCCAGTTCAAGGACCAGCTCACTCAGACCACCATGGGTCCATTGTGATACCACCGCGCCACAACGCACCTCCGATTCACTCGTCGAACCAATTTGAAGCCCTAATAAAGCGCAGGATTTGTTTGATCTTCGCGGTAGACACCTCTGTAAGAGAGCTAAAAGCGTATTTGCCTAAAGAGCCCGCTCTGCTTCTAGCCAGAGCGGGGCAACTACAGAAGAGATGTTCCACAGTCTCCTCCTCATCCCCACAGCTTCTGCAGTATTCATGAGAGAATACTCCCAGCCTGAGAGTATACCGAAAAGCCAGTGACCAGTTATACATGCCACGACCTTAGAGATATTCTCTCTCGGCAGGGCAAGCAAGTCTCTAGTTTTCCTACTATTAAGTTCCGGCCACATTAGCCTAGTCGTTAAGCAAGTGCCCTCTTGTGCCCAAGACCCATTGGTCTGACGCACGACCCTACCCTTCAGCATCAGTTTACAGGTGGCAATTGGTATTCCAATCTCACATCTGTCCGTGCCTAAAGGAAAGTTGGTACCCCGTCTGGCTAAGTCATCAGCCCTACAGTTTCCCGCAATATCTCTATGCCCCGGAACCCATATAAGGCGTACCTTGAAAACGGTACTGGTATCATTTAGGGCTGCTCGGCAGTCCTGAGCAACCTTTGATTTCAGTGTCACCGAATTTATTGACAAGATGGCCGCCTGGCTATCCGAATATTTCTTGTTACGACATGTCTATTTAAGTAGACGGCTACCTCCTATATGGCTAGGACCTCTGCTTGATAAACACTGCAGTGGTCGGGGAGACGGAAAGAAAGTTCCAGCCCCAATTCTTGTGAGAAAACTGCAAAACCGACTCTATCGTCAAGTTTGGATCCGTCAGTGTAGAAATTAAGTTCCCCCCTTCTCCATGGCATTGGTGTTTGCCACTCTCTTCTAGACGGAATATATGTCTGGAAGTGGCTATCGAAGTTGAGATTAGGTATAGAGTGGTTAATGTGTTGGATAGAACTGCTCCAGGTATGCGCAATAGTCGAGTGACCAATCTGCCGATCATGCCATAACGCCGCACATTTCAGCCTTAGTGTTGATATGGCGGCCACTTATTTCCCTACCAGCTCTAATGTAGGTAGGTTGAGTATTACTTCTAAAGCTTTAGTAGGTGTGGTCCTTAAGGCACCAGAGATGCATAAAAAAGCCGTTTTTGGACCTTGCTCAGAAGCTTCAAATACCTTTGTTTCTGAGTGGCTGGCCACCATACCAGTATTCCATATAGCAATATGGGTCTGACCATCGAAATGTATAGCCAGTGCATAATTCGTGCGGATAGCCCCCACCTGATTCCGACCGCTTTTTTACATGTGTCCAAAGCAATATTGGCCTTCCTGACTCTTTCTTCAATATTGGGTTTCTAGGTAAGTTTTCTATCTAGTACTAGTCCCAAATATCTAACTGTCTCCTTCATCGGAATTTCCACACCTTTGTATGTTAGCGGGGAGACCTCAGGATATCTATTTTTCTTAGAAAAGAGGATTAATTCCATTTTCTCAGGGTTTAACCCTAATCCCGTTCTTCCCATCCAACCAGTAAGCGTGGCCATGCTAGTGCGCAAAATATCCATAAGAGTGTTTGGATATTTCCCTCTGATCTCAATTGCCAAGTCATCAGCATAGGCGACGACATGGCAACCCTCCCTCTCTAGGGCTAGCAGTAATGAATTTACCGCCAAATTCCAGAGCAGGGAGGAGAGGACTCCTCCCTGAGGAGTGCCTCTGCAGACCTCTCTGCTTAAGGTGTGGGAACCTAAGCTGGCAATTACCTTTGTACTAACGAGTATCATCTCTACCATCGCTACCATATTAGGATCGACGCCCAGAACTTCTAACGCTCCTGTAATGGCGTTCGCATATATGTTGTTGAAAGCGCCTTCTATGTCAATGAACGCCGCTAGTGCGAAATCTTTCTGCTGGATGGCTTTTTCCACTATACCAATAAGTACGTGTAACGCCGTCTCTGTCGATATGCCCTTCGTGTATGCATGTTGTGCAGAGGAGATTCTACCAGTTGGTATAGCTTCCCGTAAGTGTGCATCCATCAATCTCTCCAGTGTTTTTAGGAGGAAAGACGTGAGACTGATTGGTCTGAAGTCTTTAGGATTTACATGAGAGGACCTGTCTGCCTTGGGTATGAAGGAAACCTTCGTGTCTCTCCATCTCAACGGAATATAGCCCATGTTAAGACAGCTTCTAATTGCAGTCACAACCCAGGGCGTAATTATGTCCCGTAATTGTTGCAGTTCAGCTGGATAAATTCCATCCGGCCCCGGAGATTTATATGGACCAAAGGTGTTAATGGCCCACTCAACTTTCTCGACTGTAACTATCGCATTCCCTATCTCAGACTGCCTGCCCCTAGGTGTTGAGTTATCACCCTCCACCGTGCTACTGCCTGGAAAATGCGTATCTAATAGAAGAGCCAAATATTCCTCGCTCGATTCGCTCCACACATCACCCGGACCTTTAAGGTTGCCCAGGTTGTGTGGTGACATCGCTAGGATTCTGCTTAGTCTAGCTGCTTCCGATGTTTCTTCCATATCCCTACAATAGTTTCGCCAGGACTGTCGCTGCGCAGTTCTGGTTGCTTTCTTGTATATTTTTAGCTCAGCCTTGTAGGCTTCCCAGTCCGTGGGCAGACCCGAAGTTTTAGCCCTGTTAAATAACTGCCTATTGGACTTCCGGAGAAGGCCTAGATCCATTGACCACCAAGGTGGTTTGTTCTTGCCTCTCAGTTTTACAACCGGGAACCCGGCTGTTAGTGAACTATTCAGGGCCGTGGTTACCTGATTGATCAGCTCGTCTACTTCCACAGGGTCTGTGGGGTCAGACGGGGGATTAGCAGTAAGGCCCTGAGAGTCTTCCTATACTTCCCCCAGTCCGTTCTCCATATATTTATAAATGTCTTAACTGGAGATACTGGGAAGTTCAGTTCGTATTCTATATAGCGATGGTCAGAATAGGAATTTTCATTCAACACTCTCCATCTTTTTACATTGTTCGCGAAATTATCGAATATTATATATAGGTAATATCTAACACTTCCTTTCTATTTTGTGTTATAAAAGTCGGCTCTGAGCCTAAATTTAGGACACTAAGCTTATTTTCTATAATGAAGTCTAAAACTGACTCACCTAATGCGTTAGTGTTCGAGCTTTCCCACAATGTGTTGTGAGCGTTTACGTCGCTGGAGACAAGTTCCAAGTTCCTGTTGGCTGCGGCTGTCTCCATGACCAATGCCCGAACCTCCTTCGGTGGAGCGTCCTTGTCATGTGGCATATATGCAGAGGCTACCCAGAGACATCTTTTTTGCAGCTCAATGCTTGCCGCCATCGTATCGCCATTACTTAACTGCGGGAGCAAAAAGATGTTAATGTTATCCTTTGCTATAAGGCTTACCTGTGCTCTGAGCGGCTATCATCTTGAAACCTCTCATCTTCAAACCGCAGATTTTATTGCCGCATATCCACGGCTCTTGGATGAGGTCCACGTCAAAACCATCGGAGCCCAGGCGGACCATCAAGTTCGCAGAGGCGAGTTTATAATGGTGGAGGTTGATTTGGATCAGTTTCATGGGAATCTGTCCTCTTACCTCCACCATCGTAACGTGCGCGTCCTCCTCTACTTCCGTGTAGTCAAGAAGGTTGTCCTCTTCAAATAGCTGCCCGACCCCGGTCAGCTGCTCTGAATCATTCGACCTTTGGCTGCTGGACAACCCTTCTTCACCACCGCCAGCCACGCTAGCTTTGTCACCCTCTATCACCTCCGGTTACAAAACTTGCTCGTCGCTGCGGTAGATCCGAACGGTCGCGTCAACGAAACCGAAACTGACTACCCCTTTTCTCTCTGCCAGTGGGGCAAGGGACTCAGCGTTGAGTATCAGTAACACCTGCCTTCCTACCTACCACTGGCTCCTCGAGTTTCGCTACCTTCCAATTATGGGTTGGCAGCTCTCTGTTACACGATCTAAAGATCTCCTCTATTTTCGCCGGTTTAGGTGGCTTAGCCGGGATCCAGACCCGGGTTCTGGGTGTGCTGGGAACTTCTTCCCTGCTGACGGCTTCGAGCCTGGATCCCGGCCAAATTTGGCCAACCTTGCTTACCGCGATCTTGTAAAGGTTGGCTGACCTGCTGTCATCGCATGCGATGAGCTTGGCCCTGCCCTGATACCAGCCCGCATCGTGACAGAACGGAGGGGGTCCAGGGTTTTCCTCTAAGACCTGGAGGTAGACTTCGGCAATCGCTTGCTCCACCCACCTCCACTTCTCTTTGGGTATGACCCCTTCCTGCTCTTTCCGGTGTATGATGGCGAGCATCTCACCCCCACCTTTGATAAGTTCGTTGTAGGATGGGTATTTCTGGCCGCCGACTTTTTGTCTCCGAACGTTGTCTCTTTGTGGCTATACCCGCCGGTTTGCCCCAGCCGGATAGCATACCCCCTGCCCACTCTACCGATTTGGCCTGCTCCTCATTGATCTGGTCAGTTGGTAGAGCTTCAGATTTGGCCATGACCTTCCTGGCCGCCTTCTTTTCGTAAAGGCCTGCTTTGACGGACGGACGGGTTTAAACGCCCCCCTGGCCTACCCCAGCAACCTTCTTCGAACTGCTGGGCCCCTCTACTGTCTGCTGCCGATTGATCCCCGGGGCAGCCCCCCGTCCTCTGACTTCTAACTAACATAAAATATATCTATCTTATTTCTACTAGTTAAAAATCATATTCCCGAAATTAATCTCAAGTATCGGATTACCGATATTATTCATTGACGAATCATCGTCTTTGTTTATATTAATGATTTTGAGTGCAAGTTCAGGGCTAAAATCACTGCACTGTCCACTATGCATACGACGCTGCAATATAGGCAGTGTGTGTTAATGCACCACCAAAATGCTTGTCTAGCGTATTTGGGGATTGAGTGCAATTGCACACGTTGCGCTATTGTCAGTTCGTCTCCATATGCGACTTGCTACGGTGCTTATGACGATGTATACACTTGTGAGATACACTACACCCTCACCCTTAAGAGAAAGATTAGGGGTGTTAGCGAATAATTTTTCTGGAAATATGGTTTGTGCTGTATTACAATTGTCTTATTTTATGAACTTGTTACATGATTTTTATATTTGCTAATAATTGGTGTTATTTGTTTATAAATTGTTTCTTAATATTTTTATTACATGGTAGTATTTTTAATTATATAGTTAAAATTACAAATGATGTTGTTTTGATATCATTACATATACTTATGATTACTATTTATATTGTTTTGATTACATAGTGTGATAGTGTTAATTATAAATCGTATTGTTTAAAGTACATTTTATGGTTTATAAATTTAAATTGCATTGTATGGCTTTAATTGATTATTATGTACTTTCTAAGGTGTACCATTATATTCTATTAATGAATTTACTCCCAGCTTATTTAGTATTTTATATGGTCCTTTATATGGATTCATATTATTTTTTCTATTTTCTACTTTTAATAAAACTAAATCTCCTATTTCTACCTTAAGTGTATTGGTATTAGTTTTTAAGTCAGTTAGTATACGTTTTTGTTTTGCTTTCATTAGCATTTGTTTTGCCTTTTCGTGGGCATATCGTAATCTCGCTCGTAGCTCGATGGCGTAATTTTCAAAGTTATAAATTTGTGTATTATTTTCTATCACTTCATTGGGTAAACCTGGGAGCTTTCCATATATTAATTCGTAAGGCGTGTAGCCAGTGTCAACATGTGGCATTGTGTTGTAAGTGAAAGTGAGGTAGGGAATCCACTTATCCCATTCCTCGTCGTTTGTCGATGTCAGTAGCACTTCCTTCAAAACTCTGTGGTTGCGTTCTAGTGAGCCTATCGTTTGGTGGTGGTACGGTATCGAAAATTTTTGTTGTATTTTGAGCAGTACACATATGTTTGCTATTAGCCCGTTTGTAAATTCTGTCCCGTTGTCGGATTTAAGAATTTTAAATTGTCCGTATTTGAGTATAAATTATTCAACTAGTGTTTTGGCTGTTGTGTGTGCGTCTTTTGTTGTCATTGGGTGTGCGATTACGAATTTTGTCAGCTCACACTGCATGGTCAGTATGTAGCGGTATTCGTTTGAAATTTTTAGTGGTCCTACGGTGTCAATTGATATGACTTCGAAACTTGTGTTAGGGGTGTCATTTATGGTTTGTGGTTCTTTGAAGTGTCTTGTTTGTTTACACTTCATGCACGTGTCACAGTTGGATACGAATTTCATTACCATTTGGTTCATATTTTTCCAAATGTATCTTTGTTTTAATTTGAGTAGAGCTTTTCTTACTCCGGGATGTCCTGTTTTGTGCCATTAATCTATTAGTTTGTATTTTAAAATATCTTCCGTTATTCTCTTTGGAGGTATATAAATTAATATTTTTAGCTGAGGACTTTTACTGTTCATTTTTATTTTTCCGTACGCTTCTTTAAATTCTTCTTTTGTATATACTTTGAATATTTCATCATTAATTGCAATTGCTAATTCTTTTATATTTTCTTTCTCCGTTTTGGATATCAATTTCCTCAGAATCGAGTCTAGTCTCGCTGATTTATAATTGATTCCTGCATGCTTTATATTTTCATTTATATTTTTATTTCTAGGTCGGAGCTTCTTCAGAGTCGAATCTTGATTCGGTGAATTATCGCTTTCGCCTATTTGCACAATATCATTTTTAATATATATATTCATTTTTTCAAAGCTTTGATTTTTCTTGTCGACATTAAATTTTAATTTTTTAATATTCTTGACGTTTATTGATGTACAATCCCATATTTGAAGATGATCAGTCTCCTCAAATATGTTATTTCTCAATTTCTCATTTCATTCCTATTTGCCTCTTCATTTATTTTTTTTGCCTCTTCATTTATTTTATTTTTATTTGTCATCCCTCTCGTGATTACTAGGGTTCTTTTGGCTTGTTCATCAATTTCTTTCAGTATCATTTCTTTTAGAATGTCCGAGTCAATTTGTATTCTTGACAATGCATCTGCATTTTATTCATCTTTTCTGTTTTATATACTAAAGGGTTTTCCATCAAGAGGTGTTATTTTGAATCACCCGTTGTTTCGGTAGCTGCCACTTTTAAAGTTTTTATTCACTGACAGTTGACAAGTAGAAACTACGCCATTACTAAAAGTGGAACGATACTTGCTTCAACAACGCATTGAATTTATTAAAATTCACTGCAAAAATGGTGAAAATCTTGCAGTCACAGTTCGCAAAACTAAAGCATTTTTGGGTCGTCGTGAAGCACCTTGTCGGACCGCAATACAGAAATAGGTGGAAAAATTGGAGCTGTTGGGATAAGTTAGTGATGTGAAGAATAAAGAAATAAAGAATAAAGAACTCAAGCCGGCCGATCATCAACAACGTCGTGTCTTTGCTGATTGGGTCCTTGAAATGCATGAAAATGCTCCGGAATTCTATCGAAAAATCATCCTGACTGATGAGGCCCATTTCCACCTCGGTGGCTACGTCAACAAGCAAAATTGTCCCATCTGTGGCTCGGAAAACCCAAGAGTTATTGTTGAGAAGCCTCTCCATCCTCAACGTGTGACTGTTTATGGTCCGGCGGGGTCATTGGACCTTACTTTTTCGAAAATGAGGTTGGATCAACAGTTACGGTGAATCCATTGATCTGGACTACGATAAGTTTCAACAAGACGGCGCTACGTGCCATACAAGCAACGAAATCATAGCTCTTTTACGGGAACAGTTTCCGGACCGTGTTATCTCTCGAAGAGGTGATCACAATTGGCCACCGAGATCTTCAGATTTAACACCCTGCGACTTCTTCCTTTGGGGCCACATGAAATATAAGGTCTACGCCAACAGCCCAGCGTCGATTCAAGACCTCAAAGATAGAATTCGTGAGGCTATCGAGGACATAGGGCAGCCACTTTGCGATTTGGTTATGGAAAATTTCATGAAAAGGATATGGTCCTGTAAGCGTGGTCGTGGTAGCCATTTAGCTGATGTTGTTTTTCATTATTAACGGCATACCTTCCTCTTTATTATGAAATAAACATCCGT
The DNA here is from genome assembly GCA_920105625.2 of Clusia tigrina. Classification (NCBI taxonomy): domain Eukaryota; kingdom Metazoa; phylum Arthropoda; class Insecta; order Diptera; family Clusiidae; genus Clusia; species Clusia tigrina. The sequence goes on from OV050030.1 coordinate 327,964,696, forward strand.
TCATTTATCTCAAAAAATGGCATTTTTATTTGAATACCAAAATAGCACCTCATATTGGAAAACACTTTATGTTGAAATCATAGTCACTGTGCTTGTTTATGGGAATGGTAAGCCTTTTTACCAACCGCTTGAACTATTCAATTTTTAAACGACCGATAATAAAAACTGCAACTACGTGTGCTTAAGATATATGATCAACTGGGGAGAATTTTATTTGCACAGTGCAAGCTATGCTAATACATCAAAAATACATACACAAAATTAAAGGAGGAGAGAGAGAGAGAGAGAGAGAGAGAGAGAGTTAAATTAAGAGAGTTAAACATTGTTATATTAAGAGACATTGTTATATTACTAAAATACAAGTATTTATAATTAAATATAGTGTTACTATGAACATCCTCCCCCCCGTTGGAAGGGTCACGCTTTCAACATTGCCAGGATTGGGAAGGCAGCATAGTTTGGTCACGGCTCGTTTGAGTATACCACTTGATGTGCGAAGAACCGCCACACGAACAACATTGTCATCCGCTACTCTTGCCATTTGCCACTTTAAAGGTGGAATATTTTCGTCCTTTATCAAAACAAGAGCTCCCACTTGTAGATTTGGTGAAGCGTGTTGCCATTTGGTTCTTTGCTGCAGAAGAGTTAAGTACTCCGAACTCCATTTTCTCCAAAATCGTTGCTGCATATAGCAAACGCGTTGCCAACAATTTAATCGATTGAAATTCAAAAGAGTGACATCCGGTTCTATTATAGCGGTGAAGGGACCGCCAATAAGAAAATGGGCAGGAGTTAGTACGTCTAAATCGTCAGGATTTTCTGAAATGGGACAAAGAGGACGTGAATTTACAATTGCGGATATTTGACACACAAGAGTACGGAGCTCTTCGAAATTTAGAATGTTTGAACCGACAGCTCGATAAAAATGAAACTTGGTTTTAATAGCCGCCTCCCAGAGTCCTCCAAAATGTGGAGATCTAGGTGGTATGCATTTCCAATAAATTCCATCGCTGAGGCATTGCTGTTCAACTGCCTTTAAGTGTGTCTCATTGAAGAACAACCTTTTTAGAGAAACCAATTCATTTTTCGCTCCTACGAAATTTGTTGCGTTGTCTGACCAAATGGTTGTCGGTTTTCCTCGAGTGCATGTAAAACGGCGTAGAGCTACCAAGAATGCTGGAGTAGACAAATCCTTTACCAGTTCCAAGTGGCCAGTCTCTGTAGACCAGCAAATAAATAGGCAGACGTAACATTTTATTGGTGGTCTATTCCGAACTTCAGAACGATAGTAGAATGGCCCACAAAAGTCCGTACCAGTCACTAGAAAGGCTCTGTTTGCCTTTACTCTTCCTTCCGGTAAATCTCCCATGATGTGCTCCGTTAACCTAGGCCGTACGTGCAAGCACCTGATACACTTATTAATGATGTGGCTTACTGCCTTGCGACCACCTACTGGCCAATATTGTAGACGAATTGCGGCTAATGATGCCTGCGTCCCTGCATGCAATAAGTTGCGATGAAAGAATTATATTATCGAATTTGTAACCGGATGCCCTTGGGGCAATATAATTGGATGCTTCGATTCAAAGTCCAGAGCTGAATGCTGGAGGCGTTCTCTCACTCGCATTAAACCAAAGTTATCTAAAAATGGTGTGAGAGAGTAGATTTTGCTAGATGATGCTACGCGACTACCATATTTGAGTATTTTGTAATCTGGGAAGTGCCTTTGTTGTACCATTCGAATCAATAAATATGTGCCTTGATGAACATCCTCTACCGTAACTGGACCACTTCGGTCCTTGCCTCGCGAAGTAAATTTGTAAATATAGCCGAATACTCGTTGCAGCTTTCCAAAGGAGTTAAAAAATTTGCATTTAAATGAAAAGTCCGACATTTTTGATGTTGAAACCAAAATATTCTTACGCTTCTCGGGTAGTTCTTTAACATAACCTGGTGAATTTGGCCACATATCTCGATCGCCTTGAAGAAAAGGACGGCCATGCTTCCAAAGCTTAGATTTCAGTAATTCACGTGGTGTGGATCGCCTTGACAGGATATCTGCAGGATTCATTGATGTTGGTACAAAATGCCATTTCAATCCTGCAGTGAGAATTTGAATATTATTCACTCTATTTGAAACGAATACTGTGAAATTTGACGGTTCATTTCGTAACCATGATAATACCACCATGGAATCTGACCAGCAGTGAAAATCACATTCAAAAATTCCTAATTTTGAAATTGAGCTTACAAGTTCCGATAGGAGCATAGCTGCAGATAACTCTAGTTTTGGGACTGTCAGGGTTTTTAGTCGCGAAACTCGTGATTTCGAACAAAGTAAATCTACGTTGATTCCATTCTTATTTTGTGATCGAATGTAAATGCACACACCATATGCCGACAGGCTTGCATTACAAAATGCATGAACTTCCAACTTCGAGCATGGCAACAAAACTAAGCGACGAAATTTAGAACTCTCTACTGTTTTAAATTCTTCCAATAAATTTACCCAAGTGGAATAAAGTGTCTGGGGTAAGCTCTCGTACCAGTCTACCTTGTCCTTCCATAGTTGTTGAAGCAAGATTTTGGCCTTAGTGATAATAGGACCAATCAAGCCTAATGGGTCATAAAATCTGGCAATGGTGGACAATACCGATCGTTTTGTCACTTTACCCGGAAGCGAGTATGGCATGAATGAAAACAAGAAAGAATCTGCCACAAGAAGCCAAGAGTTTTGGTCACGTCGCTCCCATCACTAAATCTCAAATATTTTTCTTTATCTTCTTCTGGAACTGGGTTTAGCACCTTAGAATTGTTGGAACACCATTTTCTTAATTTGAAATTTCCTTTATTAAGGAGCTCAGTTGTTTGACGCATAATCTCCGCGACTTCGTCCTCAGAATTTCCTCCTGAAATGAGGTCGTCAACATAGAAATCTCTGCGAACTGTCTCTGCACCGATTGGCGGAACTCGCTCTTCATCATAAGCTAATTGATGCATGGTACGATTAGACAAAAATGCCGCCGGTTTGGTGCCGTATGTGACCGTATCTAACTTATATATTTGCATATTTTCCTCTGGAGAGTGACGCCATAAAATGCATTGAGGAAAATTGTCAGGATGCTGCATTAGCACGCACCTGTACATTTTGCATATATCTCCTGTTAGAGCGATATCAAAGGTTCGGAAGCGTAATAGAATACTGAAAAGATTTGGCTGGATTGTAGGTCCAGCCATCAGCAAATCGTTAAGCGAATAGCCAGTGGAAGTTGATGCCGACGCATCAAACACAACTCGCAATTTTGTTGTTGTGCTGTCTGACTTAAAAACTCAATGATGAATCAAAAAATACATTGGAGTGCCAAAGTAACAATCGTCGGCAAGTGACATGTGATTTAAATCTCTGTACTCCTTAATAAATGATGAGTATTGAATTCGTAATTCAGTGTTTCGAAGAAGCTTTCTTTCTAAAGACTTAAAGCGCAATAATGCTTGCTGATACGATTCACCAAGGAGGTCAATGCTATGTTTTGTGGGAAGACGCACAGATTACTTAAACGTTTAACATTGTTTTTGAAGTGCAATTCGAACTAAGAGCTTTCATTAGTAGCCTTACGCTCAGTCTCAACAAAATGCTCTACCTCCCAAAAACTCCTTAATAACTGCTCTAAAGAGCCATCAGAATCATTTTCTGAAGCATGTTTATCGACGACTGCTAAAGATACAATTTTACTAGTGGAAGGTTGTCTTCCACCATATACAATCCAGCGTAACTTTGTTTTCTGAAGGAGTGGTAAGGTTGGGCGCAATCGAATTTGGCCGACGCACATCAAATCAAAGAAAAGTCTGGCTCCAATCAAAATGTCCACACGCTGAGATTTGAAGAATGTTGGGTCGGCAAGAAGGTATATTCCAAAATGTTGCATTTAAAGAGACATTGGGTTGATGGTCGGTGATCGAAGGAATGGCAACGGCTGTAATTTAAGTATGATAACCACCATCATGAGACTGAAAACAGATATCAACAGTTTGGTCAGCCACAAAATCCCTTTCGCCAATTCCAGACACTTGGGTTTTTGATTTGGTTGTTTTGAGTTGTAGCTGACTAGCGGCACGATTTGTTATAAAATGTAATTGTGACGCGGAATCAAGGATTGCTCTGAATGGAATCAGGTTTCCTGTTCTTGGTTTCAAAAACACAATTGCAGTAGCGAGAAAAATAAAATCTTCAGGCATTGCGCTTGATGTGGCAAGCTGAGAGCTCAGAAGTGAAGTTGACAACAGGGCTGCCTGTGAATTGTGGGCAGGAGTAGAAAGGTTAGAGCAATTTGATATTACAGCAGAAGCTTGAGGCGAAGCAATGCGATCGAAATGTAATAGGGTATGATGCTTAGATGAGCACTGCTTGCAACAGACAGATTTGCAAGTTTTAATAATATGCCCACGCTTTAAGCAATTAATGCGGAGCTGTAGCCTTTTGGCTTCTTTAAACCGTAATGTGGGAGCTAAATTTTAAAAAAACGGACAGGAAGTAATTGCATGCTCCCTTACATCGCAAAATGTGCAAGGTTGATTAGGATGAACTGTGACGAACGCATGATTAGCACCACCTGCTTGCTTGGTGTCTGGCTTACCGAGGTTGCAGTTATACCTTCTATTATCCGGCATCTCTTGTCCAGGAACTCCACCATAGATTCCCATGTTGGTATGTCGTGCGAAGCAGATTCCTCCTCCCACTTCGCTCTGGTCCCGCTCTGCTTCTAGCCAGAGCGGGGCAACTACAGAAGAGATGTTCCACAGTCTCCTCCTCATCCCCACAGCTTCTGCAGTATTCATGAGAGAATACTCCCAGCCTGAGAGTATGTCTACCGAAAAGCCAGTGACCAGTTATACATGCCACGACCTTAGAGATATTCTCTCTCGGCAGGGCAAGCAAGTCTCTAGTTTTCCTACTATTAAGTTCCGGCCACATTAGCCTAGTCGTTAAGCAAGTGCCCTCTTGTGCCCAAGACCCATTGGTCTGACGCACGACCCTACCCTTCAGCATCAGTTTACAGGTGGCAATTGGTATTCCAATCTCACATCTGTCCGTGCCTAAAGGAAAGTTGGTACCCCGTCTGGCTAAGTCATCAGCCTTACAGTTTCCCGCATTATCTCTATGCCCCGGAACCCATATAAGGCGTACCTTGAAAACGGTACTGATATCATTTAGGGCTGCTCGGCAGTCCTGAGCAACCTTTGATTTCAGTGTCACCGAATTTATTGACAAGATGGCCGCCTGGCTATCCGAATATTTCTTGTTACGACATGTCTATTTAAGTAGACGACTACCTCCTTTATGGCTAGGACCTCTGCTTGATAAACACTGCAGTGGTCGGGGAGACGGAAAGAAAGTTCCAGCCCCAATTCTTGTGAGAAAACTGCAAAACCGACTCTATCGTCAAGTTTGGATCCGTCAGTGTAGAAATTACGTTCCCCCCTTCTCCATGGCATTGGTGTTTGCCACTCTCTTCTAGACGGAATATATGTCTGGAAGTGGCTATCGAAGTTGAGATTAGGTATAGAGTGGTCAATGTGTTGGATAGAACTGCTCCAGGTATGCGCAATAGTCGAGTGACCAATCTGCCGATCATGCCATAACGCCGCACATTTCAGCCTTAGTGTTGATATGGCGGCCACTTATTTCCCTACCAGCTCTAATGTAGGTAGGTTGAGTATTACTTCTAAAGCTTTAGTAGGTGTGGTCCTTAAGGCACCAGAGATGCATAAAAAAGCCGTTTTTTGGACCTTGCTCAGAAGCTTCAAATACCTTTGTTTCTGAGTGGCTGGCCACCATACCAGTATTCCATATAGCAATATGGGTCTGACCTTCGAAATGTATAGCCAGTGCATAATTCCTGCGGATAGCCCCCACCTGATTCCGACCGCTTTTTTACATGTGTCCAAAGCAATATTGGCCTTCCTGACTCTTTCTTCAATATTGGGTTTCTAGGTAAGTTTTCTATCTAGTACTAGTCCCAAATATCTAACTGTCTCCTTCATCGGAATTTCCACACCTTTGTATGTTAGCGGGGAGACCTCAGGAGATCTATTTTTCTTAGAAAAGAGGATTAATTCCATTTTCTCAGGGTTTAACCCTAATCCCGTTCTTCCCATCCAACCAGTAAGCGTGGCCATGCTAGTGCGCAAAATATCCATAAGAGTGTTTGGATATTTCCCTCTGATCTCAATTGCCAAGTCATCAGCATAGGCGACGACATGGCAACCCTCCCTCTCTAGGGCTAGCAGTAATGAATTTACCGCCAAATTCCAGAGCAGGGGGGAGAGGACTCCTCCCTGAGGAGTGCCTCTGCAGACCTCTCTGCTTAAGGTGTGGGAACCTAAGCTGACAATTACCTTTGTACTGACGAGTATCATCTCTACCATCGCTACCATATTAGGATCGACGCCCAGAACTTCTAACGCTCCTGTAATGGCGTTCGCATTTATGTTGTTGAAAGCGCATTCTATGTCAATGAACGCCGCTAGTGCGAAATCTTTCTGCTGGATGGCTTTTTCCACTATACCAAAAAGTACGTGTAACGCCGTCTCTGTCGATTTGCCCTTCGTGTATGCATGTTGTGCAGAGGAGATTCTACCAGTTGGTATAGCTTCCCGTAAGTGTGCATCCATCAATCTCTCCAGTGTTTTTAGGAGGAAAGACGTGAGACTGATTGGTCTGAAGTCTTTAGGATTTACATGAGAGGACCTGTCTGCCTTGGGTATGAAGGAAACCTTCGTGTCTCTCCATCTCAATGGAATATAGCCCATGTTAAGACAGCTTCTAATTGCAGTCACAACCCAGGGCGTAATTATGTCCCGTAATTGTTGCAGTTCAGCTGGATAAATTCCATCCGGCCCCGGAGATTTATATGGACCAAAGGTGTTAATGGCCCACTCAACTTTCTCGACTGTAACTATCGCATTCCCTATCTCAGACTGCCTGCCCCTAGGTGTTGAGTTATCACCCTCCACCGTGCTACTGCCTGGAAAATGCGTATCTAATAGAAGAGCCAAATATTCCTCGCTCGATTCGCTCCACACATCACCCGGACCTTTAAGGTAGCCCAGGTTGTGTGGTGATATCGCTAGGATTCTGCTTAGTCTAGCTGCTTCCGATGTTTCTTCCATATCCCTACAATAATTTCGCCAGGACTGTCGCTGCGCAGTTCTGGTTGCTTTCTTGTATATTTTTAGCTCAGCCTTGTAGGCTTCCCAGTCCGTGGGCAGACCCGAAGTTTTAGCCCTGTTAAATAACTGCCTATTGGACTTCCGGAGAAGGCCTAGATCCATTGACCACCAAGGTGGTTTGTTCTTGCCTCTCAGTTTTACAACCGGGAACCCGGCTGTTAGTGAACTATTCAGGGCCGTGGTTACCTGATTGATCAGCTCGTCTACTTCCACAGGGTCTGTGGGGTCAGACGGGGGATTAGCAGTAAGGCCCTGAGAGTCTTCCTATACTTCCCCCAGTCCGTTCTCCATATATTTATAAATGTCTTAACTGGAGATACTGGGAAGTTCAGTTCGTATTCTATATAGCGATGGTCAGAATAGGAATTTTCATTCAACACTCTCCATCTTTTTACATTGTTCGCGAAATTATCGAATATTATATATAGGTAATATCTAACACTTCCTTTCTATTTTGTGTTATAAAAGTCGGCTCTGAGCCTAAATTTAGGACACTAAGCTTATTTTCTATAATGAAGTCTAAAACTGACTCACCTCTTGCGTTAGTGTTCGAGCTTCCCCACAATGTGTTGTGAGCGTTTACGTCGCTGGAGACAAGTTCCAAGTTCCTGTTGGCTGCGGCTGTCTCCATGACCAATGCCCGAACCTCCTTCGGTGGAGCGTCCTTGTCATGTGGCATATATGCAGAGGCTACCCAGAGACATCTTTTTTGCTTGCCACCACCGTATCGCCATTACTTAACTGCGGGAGCAAAAAGATGTTAATGTTATCCTTTGCTATAAGGCTTACCTGTGCTCTGAGCGGCTATCATCTTGAAACCTCTCATCTTCAAACCGCAGATTTTATTGCCGCATATCCACGGCTCTTGGATGAGGTCCACGTCAAAACCATCGGAGCCCAGGCGGACCATCAAGTTCGCAGAGGCGAGTTTATAATGGTGGAGGTTGATTTGGATCAGTTTCATGGGAATCTGTCCTCTTACCTCCACCATCGTAACGTGCGCGTCCTCCTCTACTTCCGTGTAGTCAAGAAGGTCGTCCTCTTCAAATAGCTGCCCGACCCCGGTCAGCTGCTCTGAATCATTCGACCTTTGGCTGCTGGACAACCCTTCTTCACCACCGCCAGCCACGCTAGCTTTGTCACCCTCTATCACCTCCGGTTACAAAACTTGCTCGTCGCTGCGGTAGATCCGAACGGTCGCGTCAACGAACCCGAACCTGACTACCCCTTTTCTCTCTGCCAGTGGGGCAAGGGACTCAGCGTTGAGTATCAGTAACACCTGCCTCCTACCTACCACTGGCTCCTCGAGTTTCGCTACCTTCCAATTATGGGTTGGCAGCTCTCTGTCACACGATCTTAAGATCTCCTCTATTTTCGCCGGTTTAGGTGGCTTAGCCGGGATCCAGACCCGGGTTCTGGGTGTGCTGGGAACTTCTTCCCTGCTGACGGCTTCGAGCCTGGTTCCCGGCCAAATTTGGCCAACCTTGCTTACCGCGATCTTGTAAAGGTTGGCTGACCTGCTGTCATCGCATGCGATGAGCTTGGCCCTGCCCTGATACCAGCCCGCATCGTGACAGAACGGAGGGGGTCCAGGGTTTTCCTCTAAGACCTGAAGGTAGACTTCGGCAATCGCTTGCTCCACCCACCTCCACTTCTCTTTGGGTATGACCCCTTCCTGCTCTTTCCGGTGTATGATGGCGAGCATCTCACCCCCACCTTTGACAAGTTTGTTGTAGGATGGGTATTTCTGGCCGCCGACTTTTTGTCTTTTAGCGATCTCACCCGTCTCTTCAGCCGAACGTTGTCTCTTTGGGGCTGTACCCGCCAGTTTGCCAAGCCGGATAGCATACCCCCTGCCCACTCTACCGATTTGGCCTGCTCCTCATTGATCTGGTCAGTTGGTAGAGCTTCAGATTTGGCCATGACCTTCCTGGCCGCCTTCTTTTCGTAAAGGCCTGCTTTGACGGACGGACGGGTTTAAACGCCCCCCTGGCCTACCCCAGCAACCTTCTTCGAACTGCTGGGCCCCTCTACTGTCTGCTGCCGATTGATCCCCGGGGCAGCCCCCCGTCCCCTGACTTCTAACTAACATAAAATATATCTATCTTATTTCTACTAGTTAAAAATCATATTCCCGAAATTAATCTCAAGTATCGGATTACCGATATTATTCATTGACGAATCATCGTCTTTGTTTATATTAATGATTTTGAGTGCAAGTTCAGGGCTAAAATCACTGCACTGTCCACTATGCATACGACGCTGCAATATAGGCAGTGTGTGTTAATGCACCACCAAAATGCTTGTCTAGCGTATTTGGGGATTGAGTGCAATTGCACACGTTGCGCTATTGTCAGATCGTCTGCATATGCGACTTGCTACGGTGCTTATGACGATGTATACACTTGTGAGGTACACTACACCCTCACCCTTAAGAGAAAGATTAGGGGTGTTAGCGAATAATTTTTCTGGAAATATGGTTTGTGCTGTATTACAATTGTCTTATTTTATGAACTTGTTACATGATTTTTATATTTGCTAATAATTGGTGTTATTTGTTTATAAATTGTTTCTTAATATTTTTATTACATGGTAGTATTTTTAATTATATAGTTAAAATTACAAATGATGTTGTTTTGATATCATTACATATACTTATGATTACTATTTATATTGTTTTGATTACATAGTGTGATAGCTTTAATTATAAATCGTATTGTTTAAAGTACATTTTATGGTTTATAAATTTAAATTGCATTGTATGGCTTTAATTGATTATTATGTACTTTCTAAGGTGTACCATTATATTCTATTAAGGAATTTACTCCAGGCTTATTTAGTATTTTATATGGTCCTTTATATGGATTCATATTATTTTTTCTATTTTCTACTTTTATAAAACTAAATCTCCTATTTCTACCTTAAGTGTATTGGTATTAGTTTTTAAGTCAGTAATATACGTTTTTGTTTTGCTTTCATTAGCATTTGTTTTGCCTTTTCGTGGGCATATCGTAATCTCGCTCGTAGCTCGATGGCGTAATTTTCAAAGTTATAAATTTGTGTATTATTTTCTATTACTTCATTGGGTAAACCTGGGAGCTTTCCATATATTAATTCGTAAGGCGTGTAGCCAGTGTCAACTTGTGGCATTGTGTTGTAAGTGAAAGTGAGGTAGGGAATCCACTTATCCCATTCCTCGTCGTTTGTCGATGTCAGTAGGAATTCATTCAAAACTCTGTGGTTGCGTTCTAGTGAGCCTATCGTTTGGTGGTGGTACGGTGTCGAAAATTTTTGTTGTATTTTGAGCAGTACACATATGTTTGCTATTAGCTCGTTTGTAAATTCTGTCCCGTTGTCGGATTTAAGAATTTTAAATTGTCCGTATTTGAGTATAAATTGTTCAACTAGTGTTTTGGCTGTTGTTGTGTGCGTCTTTTGTTGTCATTGGGTGTGCGATTACGAATTTTGTCAGCTCACACTGCATGGTCAGTATGTAGCGGTATTCGTTTGAAATTTTTAGTGGTCCTACGGTGTCAATTGATATGACTTCGAAACTTGTGTTAGGGGTGTCCTTTATGGTTTGTGGTTCTTTGAAGTGTCTTGTTTGTTTACACTTCATGCACGTGTCACAGTTGGATACGAATTTCATTACCATTTGGTTCATATTTTTCCAAATGTATCTTTGTTTTAATTTGAGTAGAGCTTTTCTTACTCCGGGATGTCCTGTTTTGTGCCATTCATCTATTAGTTTGTATTTTAAAATATCTTCCGTTATTCTCTTTGGAGGTATATAAATTAATATTTTTAGCTGAGGACTTTTGCTGTTCATTTTTATTTTCCCGTACGCTTCTTTAAATTCTTCTTTTGTATATACTTTGAATATTTCATCATTAATTGCAATTGCTAATTCTTTTATATTTTCTTTCTCCATTTTGGATATCAATTTCCTCAGAATCGAGTCTAGTCTCGCTGATTTATAATTGATTCCTGCATTCTTTATATTTTCATTTATATTTTTATTTCTAGGTCGGAGCTTCTTCAGAGTCGAATCTTGATTCGGTGAATTATCGCTTTCGCCTATTTGCACAATATCATTTTTAATATATATATTCATTTTTTCAAAGCTTTGATTTTTCTTGTCGACATTAAATTTTAATTTTTTAATATTCTTGACGTCATTTATTGATGTACTTTCCCATATTTGAAGATGATCAGTCTCCTCAAATATGCTATTTCTCAATTTCTCATTTCATTCCTATTTGCCTCTCATTTCATTCCTATTTTTATTTGTCATCCCTCTCGTGATTACTAGGGTTCTTTTGGCTTTTTCATCAATTTCTTTCAGTATCATTTCTTTTAGAATGTCCGAGTCAATTTGTATTCTTGACAATGCATCTGCATTTTATTCATCTTTTCTGTTTTATATACTAAAGGGTTTTCCATCAAGAGGTGTTATTTTGAATCACCCGTTGTTTCGGTAGCTGCCACTTTTAAAGTTTTTATTCACTGACAGTTGACAAGTAGAAACTACGCCATTACTAAAAGTGGAACGATACTTGCTTCAACAACGCATTGAATTTATTAAAATTCACTGCAAAAATGGTGAAAATCTTGCAGTCACAGTTCGCAAAACTAAAGCATTTTTGGGTCGTCGTGAAGCACCTTGTCGGACCGCAATACAGAAATAGGTGGAAAAATTGGAGCTGTTGGGATAAGTTAGTGATGTGAAGAATAAAACCCGTGCACGTCGCTCAAGAACAACTGAGAATATTGCTGCTGTAGCCCAAAGTGTTGAAGAAAACCCAGGTTTGTCCATTCCTTGTCGTTCTTTGGAATTGGGCATTCCACAAACGTCATTACACCGTATTTTGCATAAAGACTTGGGTCTTAAGGCTTATAAAGTTCAGTTAACACAAGAACTCAAGCCGGCCGATCATCAACAACGTCGTGTCTTTGCTGATTGGGTCCTTGAAATGCATGAAAATGATCCGGAATTCTATCGAAAAATCATCTTGACTGATGAGGCCCATTTCCACCTCGGTGGCTACGTCAACAAGCAAAATTGTCGCATCTGTGGCTCGGAAAACCCAAGAGTTATTGTTGAGAAGCCTCTCCATCCTCAACGTGTGACTGTTTGGTGCGGTTTATGGTCCAGCGGGGTCATTGGACCTTACTTTTTCGAAAATGAGGTTGGATCAACAGTTACGGTGAATGCATTGATCTGGACAACGTTAAGTTTCAACAAGACGGCGCTACGTGCCATACAAGCAACGAAACCATAGCTCTTTTACGGGAACAGTTTCCGGACCGTGTTATCTCTCGAAGAGGTGATCACAATTGGCCACCGAGATCTTCAGATTTAACACCCTGCGACTTCTTCCTTTGGGGCCACATGAAATATAAGGTCTACGCCAACAGCCCAGCGTCGATTCAAGACCTGAAAGATAGAATTCGTGAGGCTATCGAGGACATAGGGCAGCCACTTTGCGATTTGGTTATGGAAAATTTCATGAAAAGAATATGGTCCTCTAAGCATGGTCGTGGTAGCCATTTAGCTGATGTTGTTTTTCATTATTAACGGCATACCTTCCTCTTTATTATGAAATAAACATCCGTTCATTTATCTCAAAAAATGGCATTTTTATTTGAATACCAAAATAGCACCTCATATTGGAAAACACTTTATGTTGAAATCATAGTCACTGTGCTTGTTTATGGGAATGGTAAGCCTTTTTACCAACCGCTTGAACTATTCAATTTTTAAACGACCGATAATTAAAACTGCAACTACGTGTGCTTAAGGTATATGATCAACTGGGGAGAATTTTATTTGCACAGTGCAAGCTATGCTAATACATCAAAAATACATATACAAAATTAAAGGAGGAGAGAGAGAGAGAGAGAGAGAGAGAGAGAGTTAAATTAAGAGAGTTAAACATTGTTATATTAAGAGACATTGTTATATTACTAAAATACGAGTATTTATAATTAAATATAGTGATACTACAAATAGTGGTCTAATCTAATTCTGGTCATTTTAGATGAAGGATTTTTATGAGAAAATTGTGATATTAGTGGTCGATGGTCAGTTACTACAGTGAACTTTTGACCATATAGATAGGGTTTGAAGAAGTTAATACCAAAGTGTATTGCTAGTAGCTCTTTTTCTATTGCTGGCTTATTCAAATTGTGTTTTTTAATGATTTGCGAGCATATGAAATGGGTAAATCTTGTCCTATTTCGCCTTGTGATAGTACGGCGAGTAGTGCATAATTCGATGAATCTGTGGTTAATATGAAGGGTTTATCAAAATTTTTGTATTGCAATAGTGGTGGGTTTATTAATTTTTATTTAAGAGTTTCAAAATATGTTTGGCATTCATCTGTCCATACAAATTTGGCTAATTTCTTTAGTAAGGAGTTCAAACACTTTGCAATATCTGCAAACTCTGGTATGAATTTTCTATAGTAGTTGCAGAATGCAACGAATCTTCTTACTTCGTCTGCGTTTTTCGCTTGTGGGTAATTTTTAACAGTCTCGTATTGCTGGGTCAGTTTTAACTCCGTCTTGTGTAATCAAATGTCCTAAATATACGACTTCTGGTCTCAGAAAGTTGCATTTTGCTGCGTTTAATTTTAAGTTATGTTGTTTTAGTCTGTCTAGTACTTTGATTAAATTTTGGTTACGGTGGTTTCGACTGCATCCATAGATGATTATGTCATCTACATAAAGGAATGCTTCCGAGTCAAGTCCTGAGAGTGCTATTGTTAACATTCTCTGAATGTGTTGAATGAAATTTTGAGTCCGAAATTGATAGTGTAGTCTTTTAAATTGATAGTGTCGATTGGATGCGGAAAAAGCTGTTAATGGTCGTGATTGTGTTTTTTGTTTTATTTGTTGAAATGAACTGATCATATCTAAGGTTGAAAACCATTTTGCTCTGCCTAACTTGTCTAGAATGTCTTCTAGTCGAGTTAGAGGCAATTTATCATTTACTATTTTGTCATTCAGTTTTCTAAAATCCACTACAAGTCTCCATTTCTTTTTGTCAATAGCGTTCTTTTTAGGAACCTAAGGAGTGGAGCATTGTATGGGCTGACTGAAGGTTCAATGATATCCTCCTGTAGCATTTTCTGTACCTGATCATTCACAATTTCTGTGTGTGTGTGTGTGTGTGTGTGTGTGGCAGTCTGTAGTTTTTAACGTAAACGGGTGTGTTGTCATGTGTCGTTATATTTTGTGTGTAAAAATTGTTTGTCGAAAGTGGTTCGTCTTCAAGATGAAAAACTTCCTGGTGTTGTCTTAGGATGTTTATGAGTTGGGTTTTTGTAATTTCGTCTGTGCAGTTAAAATTTAAAGTTTCAATGATTTTCTGTAGTCTGTTTTCATTGTAATTATCCTGCGTACTCTACTTTAGTATTAGTGAGTCAGTTTAAAATTGTATGCCGTCTAAAATTACCTCTTTGTTTGTTGTATTTAGAATTTTTATGTGGGTGATACCACTTTTGGGTGCTATGGAATTGCTTAGAAATATTCATTCTTTTAATTCTTTATTTAGAATTTCTTTATCTTCATTTATGTTTAATTTTAAGGCTTGTATTATTTCTGTTCTTGCTGGTATTTTTATTTTTTAAGTATCGTGAGATTTAGTGTGCATGGGTATAATAATTGTTTGTTTGTTTACGTACGCGGAAATTGTAAACGTTTCATAATCGATTTTACATATATATTTTTCAAAAAAATCCCTACCTAGAATGCCATCTGTTTCTATTGGAAATGTTTTGCTTACTAATTGGAAAGGGTGTTTAGAGAATTCCTCTCCAATATCTAATTGTAATTCTATTTGACCTTCAGAATATACTTATTCATTTCTTATGCCCGTTAATTTGCATTTGTCGTCAGGAAAGTATTCGTGGTTTTCTAATTTGTTACTTATTTTGCACAATGAGATGTCTGCACCTGTGTCTATCAAAAAAATGTAATTTTTGCTTTTTGTGTGTCAACGTGACGAAATTTGTGTGGTTATCCGATATTTTATACACATTTAATTTTGGCTGTCCAGAATGGTTATGCATTCTGGGCCTTGTTCGTTTCCCGCATCATGTATCATTTATACGCGGCGGTTTCTGTTTCAGTTATAAATGTTGTTGTTGTTCTGCTGTCTGCCTTGTGAGTTGTAGCTGTTGTTGTGTCTGAAGTTGTTGTTATTTTGATTATTGGGATATGTGTTGTTGTAGTTATTGTTTCTTTGACTGTAATTTTTATTGCTACGGTTATTGTTTCTGTTGTTTGCATAGTTAGTGTTGTTGTAGTTATTTTTGTCACAGCGTGTGCTGAAATTTTGTCGTGTGTTGTTTGTGTACTGTGGGGAAGGGTTGAATGAATTATATTTGCGCGGAGCGTTGAAATTATACCTTGTACCTTGTGAGTTGAATGAATTATATCTTACTTCCATCAGCCGTGATGTGTTGGGCATTATTCTAGATTCGCTCTCAAGTTCAAGTGCCAATTCTGTTGCTTCTGCTATTTCTTTCGGTCTTGCAGCAAAAATTGTCGCTTGGTAATTCTCATTCAGTCCTTTCTTGAAAGTGTCCAATGCTAACTTATTGTTTGTTTCTGTTATTACATTTTTTTCTGCTTGTGTAGCTGTCTCTCCTAAATTGTATATGTTTAGTCTGTTTAAACTTTCTATTATTGTTAGAAATTTTTCTTTGTAAGAGTTAATTCCTGAATTTCTTTTTTGTAAATTAGTTAGTCTAGTTAGTAGCTGTGGTATTGTTGTCGCGTCTTTGTACCTCTGTTGTAGTAGAGTGGTAAGTGTACTTAAGTCTTCTGGTTTTGTGTAACATCTTATTGCTGTTCTTGCATTGGAAGTTAATTTGGCATGGTAGATATCTAATAAATCTGTCTGACCTGAATCGTTGAGTGATTTGTTTATCAGATCAGCGGTGATTACAAAGCTATCTGAAGTTGGGCAGAAATTGGAGGATGAATTGGAGGATGAGATAAGGAAACGCTTACAACGCCCCAGATAATCATTTAAGAAAAATATGTTGTGGACCTCCAGAACCTCATACGACATGCCGGGCATTCAGAGGAACAGAAACTGGAGCGTATATTTCGGAACAGCCTGGAGGAGTACCAATGGTACGTACGTCGGAAAGACTCACGACGCTGGGCGAGTTGATAGAATTAGCGGAAGACCTGGGGGCATCCGAAGCAACAGAGATACATCCAGAAAACCCACGGCATCACCCAGAGTCGACCGTACTACACCCCGAGAGACAAGAAACCGACAAATCCTTCCAGTCAATAGCACTGAAGCCGAGGCAGCAATAGATGTACGGACCGCCTGCCGCCGGTGCGGGGAAAGTGGACCCGTGGCACGTTTCTGTAGCAATGCGCAAGTCCTATTCTGCTGGGACTGCGGGAAACATAGAATGCTGCCGGACACAGGGGGGAAACGAACGGGGCTGCCGTCAAGAGCGAGGCAGGGCGCAGCCCACCGGCAACAGTCCTCAAAAGCATTAGGTGCGTTGCGTTGCGATGGGCAGCGTGTATGTGCCGCACACACCACAGGCACCATCCAAATCACAGCCACCATCGACACAGGTGCCACGCGGAGCTTCGTCAGCGAACGCCTTAGCCGCCAGTTACATGCAATCACAGGTGGAGTTACTCTCACACACGTACGTATGGCACACGGGCGCATGCGAGAAATTACAGAAGCACTCCGGGTGGCCATACAGCTTGGAGAACAAAACTGCGAGCTGGACCTCCTAATGATGCCCGATTCCGCAGACGACCTACTCTTGGGTCTCGACTTCATGATGAAACAAGGCACAACAATAAGATGCAGGGATCAAGAAGTCATACTAGGACCCTAAGAGGTAATAAAGGCGGATATAAATGATCTGTTGGCGAAAGGCTGCATAGAGCCGTCCCACAGCCCTCACAGTGCGCCAATTGTGCTTGTACGGAAGAAGCATGGATGGTGGAGGTTGCGCATCGACTACCGGCAACTAAGTGCGAAATCTATTCCCGATGCATACCCCCTACTACGCATACATCACATCCTGGACCGCTTACGGGAAGCCAGATACATCAGCAGCCTGGACCTGAAAAATGTGTACTGGCAAATTCCCATGGTTGAAGGAAGTATGCAATTCACGGTGTTCACAGTACCAGGAAGATTACTCTATCAATGGAAAGTCATGCCCTTCGGACTACACTCTGCACCAGCAACCTTCCAGAGAGCGCTGGATCAGGTAATCGGCCCTGACATGGAGCCCCACGCCTTTGCTTACTTGGATGACATAATCGTCACGGGGAAAACACTGGAGGAGCACGAGAAGAACCTTGCTGAAGTTTTTAGGAGATTACGGGAAGCAAACTTGAGGCTCAATCGAGAAAAATGTGCTTTCTTCCGGAAGGAAATCAAATATCTCGGCCACATGGTCAGTGAAAGAGGCATTCACACGGACTCTGATAAGGTGGCAACCATCCGGGAATTAAAACCCCCACAGAATATACGAGAGGTGCGACGGTGCCTAGGCATCGCATCTTGGTACTGACGGTTCGTACCTGATTTTGCTAAAACCACACACCCCCTGACAGCACTACTAAAGAAGGGTAAGCACTTCAAGTGGACCGAAGGCCAGCAAACAGCTTTCGAGCAGTTAAAGCAACAGCTAACAGAGGCCCCAATCCTCACCTATCCCGACTTCAGAGTACAGACAGAACCGGAACCGAACTGCAGCTGGTGGAAAAAGCGAACAGCAGAAGTGCTAGCCGAACCCGTAAAGTATGCTGATTACGCCCTGGAGAATGGACAGCTTTACCGGTCTCGGAAACTACTACCTGCTTACCTGGTAAAAGTAAGAGAGCCAAGGCTACCGATAGCATTGTTTGACGAGACCACCGTCGACACCGGACAAGCAAACAAAAACCTAATGAAAGAACAATCCAGCTAAAAGAAACCTACACGCTCGTTAAACGTAATCTGGAGCGTGCAGCACAGGACCAGAAAAGACACTACAACTGGTCGGTTGACACTACAAGCAGAGCATGGAAACCGACTATCGGACAAATGGTACTAGTAAAACAGCATCATCTATCCAAGGCCTCAGACCACTTCTCAGCTAAACTAGTCACGCTATACGAAGGACCATACAAAGTAGAAAACTTTGTTTCTCCGGTCATCGTGACATTGGCGCAACAGGGAGATAAACGAAGAAGAACGGTACACTTAAGCGAGCTGGAACTACACTGCGCGCCTGATACTCACGAAGGCTCTGATACTCCTGCACGACGAGTGGGAATGGCAAAGTTAAAGAAAGAGAGGGAATCCAAAGAGAACCCAATAACAGTTACCCAACATTCCCGTTCATCGACTATAAAACTCACCGGCATGCTACGGAAAGCCTCTTTCAACATCAGAAAATCAGTGAGTGAGTATTACCAAAGTCCCAAGTAGCAACAGTGAAACGAAAGGAAAATCCAGAATGGCATATCTACAGAAGGTAACAGTTGGCCGAATCAGTGTCGAAGTCCCAATGGCTAGTGTAGGAAACTTAATTACCATACAAGTCAGTTCCGAAGAATTGGAGGGCAAAGAACCACTAGCGGAAGTTCTGTTAACGTTTCCTCCCGATATAGGAGGAATCACCATCCAGAAAAGTGACGTCGCACGCCTCGAGGAAGGGAAACTATTGAACGACATACTTATAGACTTTTATCTGAAATGGCTTCAGATCAATCTAATCCCGAGTATACAACAAGGAAAGATACAGATCTTTAGTAGCCAATCTGACGAGACTCTCCGACGATCCCACGAAGCAACACCAGCGTGTTAGAAGATGGACGAAAAGCGATGATATCTTCCAAAAATATATGATCCTGATTCCTATCAACCGAAACCACCATTGGTGTCTACTAAGAGTGTGTTTTCCGGGTGCAGTCGCGTCAGGACGTCGAGGCACTAGCATTCTGATCTTCGACTCCATAGCGAAGGGGTCCTACCTATACGAAGCCACAGCTATCCGGCAATACCTGCGGGAAGAGTTTCGCGCCAGAGTATATTCGACGCCAACATTGTACCAGTGTATTCTCCAAAGACACCACAATAGCACAATCAAACAGACTGCGGTGTCTGTTGCTTGCAAAATGCCGAGAATTTGTTCACGCAACCGATAGGCTGCGAAGCGTGGGAAACGGCCGACCTGGGTCAGTGGTACAGGGACGAGGTTATCAAGCAGAAAAGGCGGGAGATGGTCCACATCGTTAGGCAACTAACTCTACACAAACGTGTAGACTCACGGTGCCTGACGAAGCCTGCTCCCAAAAGACGAAATTCATCAGACTCCGACAGCCCACATGAGGGAGATTGGAAGCGGCAAAAAGAAACCCCGAACACACAGAAGTCACCAGTTAATACAACCGACCCACCAAAAATACAATGGACTGAAATTGTAATCGAGAACAACGCAGAGCTGGATGGACCAAAAGCGGCCCAGCTACCTCCATATCTGGTGGTGCCCGTGCGAGATAGAACCACCGTCTATTTCCGTCCGCAAAGTGGGGAGGGCGTGTAAGAACTAAAATCTTTTGTGGGAAATTTTCGCACACACTACAGGTGCCAGAATTTACCCCAACTATAAAAGGAGTCGTTACAGTGTACACGCTAGCTGGTCTCCTTCCAGTAAAAATATGTCATGGAATAACTTACATATGGCTTCTATTGTTGCCTTCTCTTCTGAATTTACGCTTGTGTCTAACATCAGTGATTATTGCACTTTCTTTATTCTTTTTCTTTAATCTGCCTGCTTATTTTTATTAACCGATCCATAATTCTGTTCTTTAAAATTAACGTAACAAGTGAACTTAGGCCTAAATCCTTATCCATATAATAATCCTCTTCTGATGCACTAAGTACGAAAGCATACACATTACCGTTATGGTCTTTCTCATATATACGCCCTCCGCTAACAACGCAGAGCTGGATGGACCAAAAGCGGCCCAGCTACCTCCATATCGGGTGGTGCCCGTGCGAGATAGAACCACCGTCTATTTCCGTCCGCAAAGTGGGGAGGGCGTGTAAGAACTAAAATCTTTTGTGGGAAATTTTCGCACACACTACAGGTGCCAGAATTTACCCCAGCTATAAAAGGAGTCGTTACAGTGTACACGCTAGCTGGTCTCCTTCCAGTAAAAATATGTCATGGAATAACTTACATATGGCTTCTATTGTTGCCTTCTCTTCTGAATTTACGCTTGTGTCTAACATCAGTGATTATAGCACTTTCTTTATTCTTTTTCTTTAATCTGCCTGCTTATTTTTATTAACCGATCCATAATTCGGTTCTTTAAAATTAACGTAACAAGTGAACTTAGGCCTAAATCCTTATCCATATAATAATCCTCTTCTGATGCACTAAGTACGAAAGCATACACATTACCGTTATGGTCTTTCTCATATATACGCCCTCCGCTAACTGCTGCTTGTGTAAAACAACTGTCTGAAGTTTCGTGTTCACACGGAGAGTAATTACTCTCATTGTCCTGACTATTATTTTTAACCCTATTCACGGTTTCTTTCTGCCTGTTGGCTTCCGTCTCAGCAGCGTTCCCCAATCAGATCATACAACATGGGCACCAACTTCTCTATCGCATGAGCAACTTCCGGAATTGGCGGATATACCTGGTTTAATTGTGTACCAGACTTCCCGGCGAAAACGGCTCGACAACGATCTCGGATGCGCCAAACAAAAATTCCGTTCCCTCTCTTCACTCAATACTAATCTTGGCTTAACCACACGACCTATCCCTTCCGGAATTAAATACTCTGGCCAGCGAACGTCTGGTGGCAAAGCTAGTACTGTTTGTGTATGTATTTGAGAATTTGTTGCCGATCTTACTTTTGCTGGCTTAGCAGTTGTACTGATTCTCTTAAGCTCTAGATTTTCCCTCACCAAATATGATGCGGTTTCCTCGGTCTCTCGGAGTTGCCTAGAAAGTTTTCTAGTTTTATTCCCGAGATATTCTGTATTCGCCTGCAACTCTTCTGTATCCTTGAAGACTTGACAACATTTCTCTTCCGTTCGACTCTGAATAGTCGCTAATGCTTGAACTGCTGCTTCCAAAGTTGACAAGTTATCACTGTCCCTCGCTAATCTCCAGAGCACCTGAGCTTCAATTTTGCTGGTTGCCACTTTCAATTGTTCATACAGTTTTTCTGTAAATAAGTTTACTTCCATCTGTAACTTAACTTGTCTTGTGCCTTATCCTCTCGTGAACTAGGAGTATCTACTTGTGCTTCCAGCTCTTCTAGATCCAATCTGAACTTGGTCAACCAGTTCCGTGTTAAACCGTTGGCATGTAACGGATAATCCTTGGCAAAGTACTCCTTGTCACCACAGCACCTTAAAACTTAACAACTCCTCGTTATTATCGTTAAATGTCTTCAACAAGGCTTCTAGTTCCGCTATGCGGTTGCGGTACTCTCCAATCTTTCGGGCCTTATTATACTTTCTACAATTCCTGATTTTCTTTTGGATTGCCTCGCTCTGCCGCTTTTGCGCTTCCAGCAATCTTTTAGCTTATTTTGGTGCTTCCATAGACCGAATCAATTCTTATATACGATTCCGTGACTTCCAAAAAAAAAGTGTTAAAGCTTAGCACTTTATTTTTTGAGCTTGCCTTGATAATTCCACTTACTTTATAACTTCAAATAATCTCATATGACTACCCTAAAATCAATGAGTCCCCAAATATAAATGTATTCAGATTTTTATTTCAATCATTCCTAACTTACCGAATTATACTCAACATCGATACTCAATATATACCAATTGAAGTGCGTCCCCGATAAACCTCATAAAATTATCATAACACGTAGTTATTACTTCACTAAAATTATTTTTCATTTGACCCGATTTCATTTTCTTGTTTTCCTATTTGTTATTTTTCTTTAACCTTATGCTTCAATTGAAAGGAAAAAGGATATTTTTTAAACTAAAACGCGTAATAGTATAGCAATAAGATTTAGTTTTATTACTTAATAAAACAAATATTATTCTACATAGAAAGACAACTGTAACATAATGCCTTTGAGAAAATAAAATTACTCAAATTACGTAAGTATAAAATTATACGTAATCAATTGCACAACTACTGAACGTGAATACAGATTACTTATACCAATATATATTTACGTTTATTTTGTTACTGCTTTTCTATGAACCCTTTTTAACTAAGGTAGTCGATTTCACAAAATTATCATCCCATCAAACAAAATTTTCAAACACAAAGAATGATTATAGCACTACTGACACATCTCCATTTCAGTAAAATGCTGTGTTGAATTGTTTCGCTTTTCCGTGCAATATATTAATTACACAAACTTTGATGCAACCACCCGTGTTGTATGCACCTCTTGAAGTATTCTTGCCTAATACCCTAATCTTACATTGTTAAATATTTAAATCAGTGCTAAAACAAAATAAATGTCCCTACCGACACACAAACGCTAATCCCCTACCAAAAAAATCGTCACAGCTAAGACGAAATACATAGACCGTCCGATCTTACTGACGGTTTACGGTTACCCATTTAAAGCTGTGTGCAACAGAACAAATCCGCCTATACGCTGCAACTTCTTTGACCAGAGCTACGGCATCTTCAAGGTCGCAGAAGTATCTACTTATACTACGCTATTATAATTTTACTCACCATTATCCTGTTGGATGTCATCTCGTTGCAGGATGCCATGTCTGTCTCAGGGTGCCTTGCCCTGGGTATTCCTCCAGATTTGTTGCAGGATGCTACCCTGCTTCAGGGTTCCTTGCCCTGGGAATCCTCCTGTAGGTCCTTATGACCGGTTGCGCCAATATGTTGGGGTCCGCGTTTGTCGTCGTTGGTGAAGGGCATAGACGTGAACCTAATAGTTCTTTACTGGAGAAACACCGTGTTATTCAGTTCACAGATGACAGATCATAGATTTTATTCTTAAAATCATACGTCTTATGTACTATTTACAAATAACAGTCTAAGTTATGACCTTTCTGGAGTTCCAGTTACGCACCTGTTGATTGGTGTCAGTTGGTCAAGCCAACTGACCTACTCAATGTAAAAGTGTCGACGGTGCATTGTAAATTCCAATACCCTTCGTCAACTCGACTGCTGAACTGTGACACCCTAAAAGTTTACATTATAATTAATACATAAATACTATTTATTTACAATATTGGCACCTTAAAAGTATGTCTTTTCTTAATTAGTTTAATTGTATAAATGTTAACTACACCAAATGTGTAGTGTCTATTAGGAGTTGGTGCTGTGAGATAATTACGCACAGGCAACTTGATTCTGACTCACAACACAGCAGGTGTCGGAGTATTTCTAAACTGGGCGATGATTTTCTTTTGAGGAGTGCAACTCTGGATTTTGGACTCAACAATTGCACGGTGATCCCATTATCATAGTCGATTGAACGCATGTAGAGGCAACAGCAGTAGGCCCGCTGTGAAGCATCAGTGAATCGTGCATTTCTACACTTGCGAAGTTTCTTGGGCTTAAAATATAAAGTTGAGCCCCAACCTCTTCCATCACCTTCAGGTTGTTACGAAACTCAGTCCACTGACTGTGATACTGCATGGCCAATGACTTATCCCAAACTACCTTCTGAATCCACAGGTCTTGCAGGCAAATCTTTGCCTTTACGATGACCTGATTCACTAATCCAAGGGGGTCAAACAAAGTCGACATTTCCGACAATACAACCATTTTGGATATAGATTTGGTGTGGGATATATCTGGCCAAGCATACCTGAACAAGTCCGACCGGGACTCCCAAATAATGCCAGGAGTGTTGATGATATCGTTAACACGTAGCATTTTCCTATCCCCTTCTACTGCGTGCACTCTAAAACTAATACCCTTTACTTTACTGTGTCCTATTCTGAGCGACCCCAATGTCCTAATGCACCCTCCAAACGCTCCGTTAAGCATTCTTACATCCATTTGATTAATATCTAGTCCTTCCCGTAAAACACTAGATTTTACGGGGCTAGTGTCCGCCCCTGAATCTACCAAAAGCACTAGCTTTCCACTAGCTGATTCCTTGAAGGGTATCTCGATGGAGGCATCACCTATCCTGCTCAAAACGAAGCAATGTCCTTTTGTTCCCAACACGGACTTCCTAACTCTTCGTGATAATGGAGAGCCTCTTACTCCTCCTTCTGCTGGACTGTAGTTTCTACATTACTACTCACACGTACCTCCGGCCTAATTATTACTTCCTCTTTTTTGGCTTTCCAGTCTACTGGCCTCGACTGGGCCGCTGGAAGTTTCCCTGGTTCCTTTGTTGGGATTGTCCATCCCTGCATTCCGCTGCTCGATGTCCCATTCGTCCACATTCGAAGCATCTCAAGTGTTGTTTATCCTCGATTCACTTCTGGAATTCCAATTTGGTCGTTGCTGACCACTTCCTATATTGAAAGGATTTCTTCCTTGGTTAAATCTTTCCGTTGAATTAATTCGAGGACTACTGAAGTTACCCCTGCTGTCCCTTAAGGGTGGATACGGGCGCCTCGTAGCTGGCTGCCTTCTACTCTGATCACATCTATATCTCCTTGGCACTGTCTACTGGCATTATGACCATATGTTTGGCACTTCATACAGTAGGATGTGTTTTTGCGTGTAACGCATTCATCTCTTGTATGACCTGGCTTACAGCAGAATGAACAAATGGGGTTCCTTGGCTGGAATCTCTCGACTAGTAATCCTTGGTCGCTTTGTTGCGGAAATTGGCCCATCAATCTACCGACTCCACTTTTGTTCCGCTGCTGTACCGGTCCTACTTCTGCAGGAGCATTAGTCCAGCAGATTCCAGCTGTTGTCGTTCGCTGTTGTATTACTGCTTCAGCGGAAGACACCGCTTAGTCTAGCTCTGCCATGCTCCGGCGTGAGAGTAAGAGTATAATTAACTAAGTCCCTATATATCAGGCCTGCCTTGAACACCGAAATCATAGCCCGTTCTACTTGACCCTTGTATGCTGCAACGTTTCATGGAAACTGCCTGTTGGCTTCCGACTCAGCAGCGTTCCCCAGCGACTGGAGCCTTCGTCCCCAGGCTCTCAATTCCTCCACAGGTTTCTGAGTTGATTTCTGAATTTCCCGAACGAGACAGTCGTATGACTTTTGTTACAAATACGTCCGATCCAAAAGTGTATATAATTCTGCCAGGGTGAGCTATGCCCCACTAAATCAAACGCATCACCTGTGGTCCTTTGCCTAATATACTTTATTAAGTGTTCCTCTGTCTGCTTCCAGAAGACTCTGTTGCGCTAGCTCACAACCTGCTTTGAAGCGCCTGATCTCAGTTCTCAGATCATACAACTCGACTCCTGACGACATGTGCACCAACTTCTCCACCGCATGAGCAATTTCCAGAATGCTCATTTTACTCCTTTGTGTTTTCTGAATTGCTGGTGAAAACTTAGCTTTATAAAGCTCTTGGGGGGTTTCCAAAAACTCTTCTGCCGGATCTGACAGGTCCTGGACCAGTGACAGACTCAAACTGATTAGTATTCCACCGTTTCCTCGTACAGGCGAAATACTGTCCACTGTACCAGAGAGTTTGCTGCACTGTTACTGCTTCTGGCTCTTTTGGCGAATATCCGTGATTTTTATTATTTATCGGACTTCCCGAAGAAAATGGTTCTACCCCGATTTCAGATGCGGCAACAACAGCCCGTGGTTATTGTTGAAGTCGCTCCCCAGATTTTCCAACTGTGTTATTTGCTTGTGGTAATACACGTTGTCCTTACGTAACCTGCCGCCTTTCGTAAAGTTAAAGAACCATTTTTTCAATCGCTTCGCCAATTTGCTCCTGTATCAGCAGTAACTCTTCCGCTTCCTCTGTCATATCCCAAATGCTAGAACAGATGGCGTATCCCAATTAACACAAAAAAAATGCATAAATAAAACCCAATAATTGTTAAAACTTGTTATCACCTTATCCCAATATTTTATTCCATCTAACTTAATGATTCAATACAAATTTATTAAAAATTACAATAGTCTTTCCTGAGGTGTCCAACTCCTTTGATGTTTGATTGCCACTCTCCAATGTATGCCACACGCTTCCGATCATTAGTCTGATTTCTTCCCCTTTTCCTTATTCCTAGTATTTTTCCAATCTGCAGAAAAAGCGTTATATCCTTTCATTGCCGTGCCTCTTCAACACTTTTCTCCCTCAGAATCATGTAATTTGATTATCATAAAATTTGCAGAATATTAGAAGAACATTTATGCGATACTTGGTGATGTTGAGTGCAAAATATAAGTTCAACATTGCTGCGCAAATCGTAGTTTCGGAACTATAAAAACTTTGATGCAAAAACACGTGTTGTCTGCTCCTCTTGAAATATTTTCACCTAATACCATAAACTTGTAATGCCAAATATTTAAATCAATTTTTTATTTTGATTTTAAAACAATATAAATTTATTTATTTATTTATTTATTTCAGTCTACTGATAATTAAATCTTACAGGCTATAGGTACAAAGTTTAATTAAATAATATAAAAAGACTTAACCTAAATTTTCATCTACATTAAAGTTTAATGAGCTACTATTTATTACACATGCGAATACACCTATTATTAGGTTCATTAGAGGCATATTTAGTTTTATAAAATTCATCAACAAAGATTCGGTTGTTTCTAAGAAATCTAGGAGCTTCATATAATGCAAAATAGTTTGATAGCTCTTTGCATTAAATTTTGCCTGCTAATATGTGCAAAACAAACAAAATAGAGTTTAATATTATCCTTTCCTTTAAGGATTGAAGACAAACAAGCTTCCGTCTACTATCGTAAGTAGGCAAACCTTCCTGGCAAAAAAATTTTTTGAGCGCATATCTAGTGATATTTTTTTTTGCACTCTTTCGATGCGATTTGAACTTTCGTCATAAAAAAGGCTCCAAATAATTGAACAATTTTCCAGAATACTACGCATAAGGGAGACATACAGCGCCTTTATAGTAACTGGATCTTTGAAATCTTTAGTATTTCTTTTAATGAAGCCAACCATGGAGCAGGACTTTGAGACCATACGAGTATAATCATAATGACTCTTGAAACTAAAATTTGAGCTAAAAATGAGACCCAAGTCTTTCATCTCTTTCTTAAGTTCCAATACACAATCATTCAATCTGTATACATAAAAAAAAAGAGTTTACTGATCTGGTGTAAGTAACTACACAGCATTTATTAATATTCAGCTTCAAATTGTTTGATTTGCACCAACTATGAAAATTTGATAGGTCATCTTCTAGTTTATAACAATCTGATAACTGTGACATTTTTTTTAATTTACAAAGAAGAATGCTGTGATCTACCTTATCAAATGCTCTTGCAAAGTCTGTATAGACTACATCTAATTGGTTCTTATTATTCAATACATCAACAATATTTCTCGAAAACAATGTCAAGTTTGAGCACGTGGATTTACCAGGCAGAAAACCATGCTGGCAATATAAAATTATGTCTTTAACATGGTTTAATAATTCTCCATCCCATTCGAAACCTCATCATAATCCTGATAAACAGTTTGGAAAAACTTAGCAAAGAGATTGCAAGATTCTACTGTATTATTAGACTTCTCTTTTGAATTCACATATTTCCAGAATGAAGACGGATTAGCTATTAAGTTGGCTTCAATCCTTTCAACATATTGGTTATAGAACAATTTATGAAGGGAATCAAATTCATTACGTATTTGCAAGAATAATGATCGATCGGATTCTAGACCGGTAGTTCTAAACTTTTTAAAAGCTATATTCTTAATATTTTTCATATTGGCTAATTTGGCATTAAACCAGGGCTTGTCTTATCTAATATTTGATTGTTTTTTTTTTAACGTATTTTGAAATCGCATTAGAAAATGTTTCGCAAATAAAGTTATATACCTCATAAGGGCCTTTAAAAAAATTCAAAACAGACCAGTCAACATTATTTAGTAACTCATTTATTTTGGTAAAATTACCTTTCCGAAAGTCAAACTTTTCAGAAAAGTCCTCTGCTTTTTTATCAAATCTGTAAAACTCAAATCTGATAGTCAACGCCTTATGATGTATGCTATTCTTCATTACCGGCGCTATGTTATTTTCACAAATAGTTCTAAGTTCTATGTTTGCGAATACTAGGTCTCAAATCCGGTTTAGATCGTTTTTTTACAAAGTTAAGTTGTTCAAAATAATTTGATAGAAAATAATTCATTAATATTGAAGAAAAGGCAGTAAGCTATTATCATCGAAGGCCCATGATATATTACCAAGTTAAAATCACCTAAAACTATACAATGATGATTTAAATCTAGTGAATCTATTATATAGCTTATATTATTTAAATGACAAGAATATAAATCTATAGGACTATGTGGTGGTATATAGGATACAATAATAAATATTACAACGTCTTTGGAAATAAAAATTCTTACGCAAAGTTGTTCAATTCGTTTGTCATTCACTGACTGTAATTGGACAAGTTTATTGGAAAGATAAGTTCTTACCGATATCAAAACCCTACCACCGCGTTCATAGCCAGAGGATATTGGACATCGATCGCATCGATAAATACAATAATCATCATCAAAGAGTTCAGCTGAATTAATACCTTCGTGAAGCCAAGTTTCTGTTAGCGTTATGATATCGTATTCATGGAGAGACATAGCAAGCTGGAACTGGGATGTTTTTGTTCTTATTCCTCCAGCATTTTGATAATAAAGCGAAAAACAAAATTTTTGTTTTTGTAAGTTGGATCGAGCTTCATGAGTCTACTTTAGTTGCTTTCTCTCTTAGCTTGTGTTGGTTAAGCAATTATAGGACCGTATGTTTTTCGGCGATTTTTGAAACAAAACTGAAATGGACGCACTTTAACGTTAGCAGGCCACATATCCGAAACCAGCAGCTTTTCGTAGAATAAATCAGCTACACCCAATTTAAAGTTGACTCTCTTCAGGGAATCCAGTGAAACATCCTTCTTCACTAGTTCATAGCATGAGAGAATATGTTTCCGAATCCCATCATGATTTGAAACATAATTAATGATATTCTCAGCTGTTACAGAAGGAGGAAATTATGCCAGGTGTACCGACTTCATTTGAACAGTTACATCAAGTTCAGAGCTAGCATTAGAACCTACAACAAGTGGTTTTTTCTCTTGTTGTTTTTCTTCATCCTGATCCAATCTGAGTTACGCTGAGAAGGCAGTAAAGGAGAAGGTGTAGGCGAGCTGATAGCAGAGGAATTGGCATACTGTGTTTCTTTAATAGCAGCATTAAGAGTGCGCGAAGCAGTAGAAGCAAGATTATTATTTGTAACTATCTTTGACGCTGTATGAAAGCTAGCGTTAGAAGTAGCATCAGCTGCAAGAAGCTGCAGCTGCGGCTGCGGCACCATAAGAAGTCGATGTACCTTCGGGAGAAGCGGAGAGAGTATCAAATATCAGCAACGGCGACACAGGGGCAGCACAATCATTAGCTTTATTGTGTTGCTTAATTCGATGATCAGTTTTATTTTTATCATTTTTACCAAAAAAGTCACGAACATTTCCTTGTAGGCCTTTGACATCGTTGCTAAGACGAGATATTGCAGAAGCAAAATCATATTCGCATAAATTTCTCTGCACGGCATGAAGTTTTGATTTAATATCTTCAATTTTTTGGACTAATAGTTGTTTATCCGCTTGCAATGATTTAATTACCTATAAAGCATTCGCATTTTCCGATCTCAATGCTACAATTTCGTTAAAAAACATTTGCGAAGAATTTTTCTGATTTATTACACTTCTCTTGCTGTCTAAAACCGGTTTAGATTGCTGTTGTTGTTTTTGTATAACGGCACAAGCGCTTTCACTTTGAACTTGCTGCGATAATTCTCAGTCCTTAGAAGAGGTCAAAGAACACAAATTAATATTTGTTATTACGCTTTTGGCTATGGTAGCAGATGGAGTCCGGGAATGAAGAGAATTCGGCGTGCTGTAGCACAATCTTTTCAGCGAAAATTACTATTCGAGTTTTGCAAATATTCGAGGACTGCTGGCAAAACTTTCATACATTCCATACGAAAAAATTCATTGCATTTATCACACTGTATTTTAGGCTGACTACGATCAACCTTTTGCCCACAGACACATGACATTATGATGCAATTACAATTCGAAATTAAAAGTGCCCAAGTAAAACGATCAAATCAAAATGAAATGAATCGCCGCACTCTCGCACAAACAGAAAAAATAAGTTTAAAATTCGCACTACACAGAGCTTAGAAAAATCACGTCCGAATTGTACGAGCAATAGCACGAAAATATAAAACAATATAAATTAAACCAATAGCCCTGACAGCAAGTGCTTTTGTTTAATTATAATATTAATTGTAATTATATTATTAATAAATAAATAAATTAATGAAACGAATTTAAAAATAAATGTCTCCAATATAAATTAAATCAATTTAAAAACAATATTAATGTCTCTATCGACAAACAAACACAAATACCCTACACAAAAAATCCTCACAGCTAGGACGACATACTTAGACCGTCGGATCATACTGACTGTTTATGGTTACCCATACAAACCTGCGTGCAACAGCACAATGGCGTCTATACTTTGCAACTTCTCTGACCAGCGCTACGAGGCGTTCAGGGTCGCAGAAGTATCTACTTATAATACGCTATTATACTTTTTACTCACGATTATCCCATCTGATGTCATCTCTGTTTCAAGGCCCTTTGTCCTGGTTTTATCCTTTAGATTTATTGCAAGATTCTTCCCTGCTTCATGTTCCTTGCCCTGGAATTCCTCCAATAGGTCCTTAAGACCGGCTACGCCAAAATGTTGGGGTCCTTGCTGCTCGTCGGGAGACGTCCTTTCTAGGTTCGCTGGGCGCGTAGCTGAAAACACTAAATCATTCTTGAAATAATACACTAAGTCACTTTTAGTTAAAAGATGAATCTGTCTGGAGCGTGCTTTACTTCTTGAAACCTAGCGATCTAGCGAGGTCTAAATATTGACTTTTCTGTTCCAATAAATTACTTCCGTGGAAATGTGTGATAATTGCCTGAGTAAGAAGATGCCGCCTTGGTAGTATAATCGAAAACGAGTGCGGAATTTTTCAACTGCCCGCCGACGCGTGGCAGTCCAAAGTCGTCAAGAAATGGTGTAAGAGAGGCGATACATTTGGAAGAGCATTGTAGTCGTCCCAAAAATGAGCCCCATGGATTGAGCGTAACAAAATTTACGTAGCGTGATGCACGCAAGCAACAGTGAGTCCAGGAATTCGTAGTTATTTTTATAAACTTGTAGATGTAAGCAAAAATTAGCTGTAGCTGTGCAAATGAGCTGGCATATTTGCAACCCATCGAGACGTCAACATGTGGCGATGATCAAAGATGCGGACCATTCGACGTTTTATTCAGTCAAGAATTTTGGACCACTACTCCACAATGCTGACTGGACGAGTTCGCTAGGCAATGCTCAATGCTCCTCTAAATACTATGTCAGCGGGGTTGCTACCGGTGGGCACATAGTGCCATTCCATTCCAAAAGTCAATTCTTGGATCGCCGCCACCCGACACAAACATCTGGAATCGTGATGGCTCACTGCGGATCCACGCTAATGCTACAGTTGAGTCGAACCAGTAGTAGTATTGACAAGAGATTCATCGCCGCTATTTCATGAATTAGTTGAGCCAACAATACAGCTCCACATAGCTCCAATCATGGCACCGTGAGCGTCTTCAGGGGTGCCACACGAGATTTGCAACATAGCAGTTGAGCGTGTAATCTGCCATGGTGCCGTAGGCATCTATGCTGGCGTCGCAGAGTCCATGAATTCTAACAACACCATTCGTTGTAAGCGCCATTCGGAGGAAATTTAACTGTTGCTCAAGGCGGAAATCATCACACAATTCGTGCCAGGCTGTGGATAAGAATGAGGGCAACCTTTCGTCCCAATGGAGCTGCTCTTTCCAGAGTACCTGCAGAAATATTTTAGATTTGGTTATTACAGGACAAATTACACCAAGTGGATCATAGAAACAAACGATATTCGACAACACAGAGCGATTGCAAGGCTTTGCGGAAGATTGTACAGGTGTAAATGAGAATAGGAAACAATCAAATGCCGGATCCCATGTAAGGCCAAGAGTATTGGTAATGTCACTACCATCATTGAATTTGAGGCACGTCTCCTTGTCCTCATCGGGAATTTCTCGGAGGACAGCACGATCATTGGAGCACAATTTTTCTCAGTTTGAAGTTCCCTTTCGCCAATAGACTCGATGTTTGTCGCATGATCTCGATAGCTTCCTCAGCAGAGTTGCCACCAGTGATGATATCGTCGACACTAGAACTTCAATGGGAAACGACGACTGCTCATCCACGGCCAATTGGTCCATTGCGCGAACCGAAAGGAACGATACTGGTTTTGTGCCATAGGTAACAGAATCAAGTTTGAACAACTGCACCTGTTGCTGAGAGAAGTCGCGCCATAGAATCCACTGCAGGTAACAGTCAGGAGTTGCACTCGAGCGCAACGATAAATCTGTCAAATGTCTCCCATCAGAGCAACAGCGAGGGTGCGAAAACGAAGCAATGTGTTTAGAAGTTAGGGTTGGATGCTGAGGCCTGCCATGAACACTTCATTCAAAGAATATCCAGTCGATGTGGCTGCCGAGCCGTCAAACACGACCCTGAGCTTGGTCGTTGTGCTGTCCTCTTTCAAAAAGCACAGGTGAGGCAGGAAGTGTTTGCATTGGCTCAGCGAGTTTGAGTCGACAAGCGACATATGATTTAAATCCAAATACTCCTTGATGAATGCAGCACACTGAACCTTAAGATGCGGATTGCGCTCCAATTTTAGCTCTATATTTAATAAGCGACGATATGCCTGCTAATATGGTTCACTGAGTAAACCCAAACTGAACTTTCCGGGAAGACGAATAGCATACTGACCAATTGGCAAGCGAACAAAGTTAGCTTTCAAATGCGCCTCGCAATCAATTTCCTCCTTAGTAAACTGGAAAGTGCGCTCATCGCAACTTTCAAGCTCCCAGAAGCGACGAACGAACTCATCGATTCGAGGATTCGATTCTGCAGCTGGATTTGGTAAGGAAGCAGAGAACGACACTTGTTGTGGGTTATAATAAAGCTGCGTGCGAGTAGTTGACTCACAGCACCGACTCCTAACAGATAGGACACATTTGGTGTGGTTAGCTTTAAGCCATTAAGTTAAGTAAGAAAGCACATATTTTTAGGGTGCGAGTATTATAAATAACCAGAATTTATGTACTAATGATTATGTAAACTTTTAGGGTGTTACAGTTCCGCAGTCGAGTCGACGTAAGGCATTGAAATTTAGAATGCAACGTCGACACTTTTACATAGGTCAGTTGGCTTGACCAACTGACACCAATTAACAGGTGCGGAACTGGAACACCAGAAAGGTCAGTACGCAGACTGAAAGTGTTCTTTGTAAACAGTATATAAGAATTAGTATTTTAAGAATATAGTTTCTTGTTGTTTTCTAATCAAACTTGTGAGTGTTGTTGATTCTGTGAATAAGTGTTAAGTTTGCAGCTACACACGAATTACGTACTTAAGACGTTGAATTCAGTTTTAAAACTATCCTTTATTTATTTCATTCTCTTTGTTCTTAGTCTACCTTAACAAAATATGAATTGCAGCTATTCTGCAATTCAGCATAAACTTATCTCTAATGAGTTGGAAAGCATTCCCATGGTTTTGATGGCAATACGAAACCTTTGGGTTTGCTGTGACAGACAGACAGGTAACAAAGTATGTGTTTGTACAAACACATATTTTGTCTACTTGATTGTATGTAACTCCTCCATCCCTGGTAGAAAAATTCTCCTGAATTAGGTAATTAAATATTGTCGTATTTTTCCGCAATTTCTTCAACTGCTTTGAGTTGAATATTTTTTTTGAATTTTGATTCGTATATTATTTTTCCTTACAATTATAAATATAACAGTCAATGTGACTACCATAATTATGATTAACGTTGCATTTATGCCATATGAGATATTTCTGGTTGACTTCAATTCTTCAATCATTTTGATGTTTTCTACTTGGGTTATTTTTAGTTGATTAAAGTTAATTTCATGTTTTTTTGTGAAATTGTACAATGTTTCATCGTTATCATATGCAAATTTATCATAGGTACATTTTCTTGTTTGAGTATTCACTATTTAATATTTTTATTGAACAATTATAAAATTCTATTAAGTTGTTTCCATTGACATTTATTAGTTTTCTGTCATCACAATTGTGTATTAAAGAATTGTTTTTTGCATTTTTAATTATTATGGTTTCTTCATCAACATAAGTTACTGATTGTTCTTTATTAATTTTAAGTTTTCAATTATTATGAAAAATACAATTTGGACTTTTAATTAATTTTTGTAGGGTTGTATGTTCTTTATATAAATAATTTATATTGCTTATTTTTACAAAGTATTGTTGTTCTTCTTCGATTTCTAAAAAATTTGTATTTGGTATAGGTAATATTAATTTTACATTAGTTGTTTCAAAGTTAGTAGGTATTTTGATGGCAAATACCAGTATATTATTATTGTAATACATAACACCTTGCTGTACTAATTTTAATTTGTAAAAATTTATGTTAAATTTTTCGATTTCGTCTGATGTTAGAATACTAGGGTGAAGTATATTATGTTTGGCAGAAGCAATGTTGTCTTGTATTTGGTTGATTCTGTTCTCTATGAATTTTAGTTTGAACATTATGTCCGAAAAATGAAAATGTTGGGCAATATATTCGTTCTGTGATTGCAATTCTTTAATAGCTTGAATCGTCTTGTTTCTGTCATTAAAAATTGTAGATTTTAATAATTTAATGCTGTCTGAGAAATGTTCATTTATCAAAATTTGTTTGTTTATTGCATTTATGGCATTATGACTATTTTGGGTCACTATATTTAAATGTTCAGTTATTATGTTTCTATCTTCATCGTCCATAGTACCAATGAGCCATTTTTGCCAAGATCCGACAACATTGGCAAGTCCTCTTTTAAAATCGAAATTGTCCTAAAGGAATTATAGATTTTAATTTACTTTTCAATACCTGAATTTCTTTTGCTATTAATCCTTTATTTATAATTTGTATGTTGTTTATGTAACTTTCAATATCTTCTATTACGGCATATATCTCCTGAGGATCTATCAAGTGTAATATAGTTACAGTCTCATTTACTATTTCTACAGACTTAACGTTTATAACAGCAAATCCTTGGTTCTGATTAAGAGGTTTGACCTGGAGCGTTCCGCAGCCGGGATATATATTAATGAGTGTCACCAATATTATTATGGCAATCTGCAAATTTCAATGGACGTTTAATGTTGGTAGGATGTACATTTTCTAAATTTCTTTTAATAAATTTGGGTTGTTCTTTATGTCGTACACTCCTATAATTTTTTATATAACCTTCTTGTCTTTGTTCTACATAATTGTCACGTTTATTATTTTCCTTGCATAATATCTGACGTTTTTTTGATTCGATACGATTTTTTATTGTATTGTGATCAACTTTTTGCTGTTCAGCTTCTAACGGAGTGCATTTAATAGTTGAATGATAGGTATTGTTATAGAATTTTATTGATTTCGCCATTTAAATAATTATTGGTAAGTTTTCCTCAAGATTAAGTACCCTTATTTTCTCTGATATTGTATTATTTAATCTCCGAGTTTCCGGTATGGCTATTAGGTTTAGTTGCATGGTATTCAATATTTGTCTCCTCTAAAAACCTTCGGACATTTACTGTATTAAATTCGTTATCAAAAACAAGTTTCTTTATGTTTCCTTTTATAGCTAAGAATTCTCTGATTTTCTGAATAATAGTTTGGTTATTCCTATCTGGAAGGTGGAAGTGTACTGCGAATTTCGAGAATTTGTCTATAAAAATTATAAAAGATTGCTTGCTATTGACATATGTGTCAACATGAATTATTTCATTTGGCATAGATGGGGTTTCAGTATGCTGAAGATTCGGTTTTATAGGATTTCTATCGTATTTAGCGGATGTGCAGTGATCGCAATTATTTATAACTTTATGAACTGTAGTTTTAAGTTCTGGGTTATAGATTCGGTGTTTAATTCCTTCATATGTTGGAATAATTCCTGAGTGACCTGTTTCTTTTTTGTGATATAACGCTATTTGCTTTTTCAACTCCTCTATATTTTCAACATCAGTGGCAAAATAGGTGCATTTGTGGAATTTAACATCTATTCGGTTTTGATAATATTCTTTGATAGCACTTTGATATTCAGAAAATTTGCTTTCATCTACAAAAGAATAAATACCGACTTGGCCTTTTAGATTGTAGGCTGCAAGCTTACCTCCTATATTTTGCGAGCCCAAATCTTCATTGTCTATATATACTCTGGTTTTCCCGAAAACATTTATAGATTCTATATCTTTCTTCTCCGTAATTATTATTTGAAATTTGAAACGATTGACAACTGTATCGAGAATATGGATATTGTCATTTAGGTTTTCGTCTTGTAATAAATTCTCCTCAGTGTTTATAGTTTCCACTAAAGGTTCGGTTTCATCGATACGGCTTAAGAAATAAGCTATGTGATTTTCTTTACCTTTAATATAATCTATTTTAGCGTTATAGTCTATTAAAATGACAAGCCAACGCTGCAGTCTAGGGTTTATATCTCTACCGTTATTCTTAGCTTGTAACCACTTGAGTGGTTGATGATCTGTTCTAAGATCAAACTCTACTCCGTAGAGATATGGTCGGAAATATTGTGTGCTCCAAACAATGGCTAATAGTTCTTTTTCGATTGTAGAATAATTTCTTTCATGTACATTTAGTGTTCTGGAGGCATAGCATATTGGATGACCCTCTTGGGTTAGAACAGCACCCAATGCAAAGTTACTAGCATCAGTTATGAGCTTAAATTTTTTATTAAAGTTTGGATATCTTAAGATGGGTGGATTTAACAGAATATCTTTTAATTGCTCAAAAGCAGCAATAAAATTGGGATCATTTGAATTTACTTTTGAATTTTTTTTCAAATATTTTGTCATAGGATATGCAATTTTTGCATAATCTTTTATAAATTTCCTGTAAAATCCCGTCATCCCTAGGAATGATTTTATCCTTTTTTGTGTGTTTGGAAGCTTCAACTTCTGAATTATTTCCACTTTTCTTGGGTTTGGTTTGAC
The DNA here is from genome assembly GCA_920105625.2 of Clusia tigrina. Classification (NCBI taxonomy): domain Eukaryota; kingdom Metazoa; phylum Arthropoda; class Insecta; order Diptera; family Clusiidae; genus Clusia; species Clusia tigrina. The sequence continues at coordinate 328,002,209 of OV050030.1, forward strand.
ACCTTTAGGTGTAAGAACATGATCTAAAATTTCCGTTTGGTTTTGTAAAAAATTGCATTTATCTATTTGGATTTTTAATTTGGCTTCCCGAAGCCGCTTGAATATTTTTTTCAAGTTAATTAAATGCTCATCTAAAGATGTGCTAAATATTAAAATATCATCCAAATAAACAATACAAATTTTATTTACATAGTCCCTTAGTACGGAGTTCATGAGTCTTTGGAAAGTAGATGGAGCATTTTTTAATCCAAATGGCATACGAATAAATTCGTAGTGTCCAAATGGAGTAGAAAATGCAGTTTTTTCCCTGTCATTTTGTTTCACCAAAATTTGATGGAACCCTTTTGCAAGGTCGACTGTTGAAAAATATTGGGCTCTGCCCAGTTTATCCAAAATTCCTTCCATTTGAGGAATAGGAAATTTATCAGTTTTGGTGTATTCGTTGAGCTTCATATAATCCACGACTAACCTCCATTTTTTGATACCAGAATTGTCAATTTTCTTGGGTACAATCCAAAGAGGGCTATTGTACGGGGAAGTACTTTCTTTAATGATATTTTGCGAAAGCATTTCATTAATTTGTTTTTGGATTTCATTTTCATGAACTCGTGGGTATCGGTATATTTTAGAATAAAGAGGTTTGTCTATAGATGTTGGAATTTCATGTTGTACTTCATGAGTTGCCGTCAGTTTATCTCCGTCTTTATAAAATAAATCTTGAAATTCTTCCAATAATTTTCTTAATTTACAATTTTCATCCCGATTTAAATGATTTAAATTAAGTTGATTAATTTTACTGAAATCTGTATCTTCAATCGTCTGAATTGTATTGATATGATACGGAGATTGTTCTTCAAAAAGGATCTTTTTCCCAAAAATGTCCACAAATCTATTCTCTAAGTCAATTTTTGCTTTAAGGGGTATGAGAAAGTTTTGACCTATAATAGCATCATAGTTGCGGTTTGATATATTTATTACTTTCAAAAGACAATGTCCCTGGTATATTAAATTCCCTAGGAAATGGTGTAATAAGGCCAGTGGATGTAGAACCTGTGCCACTTAGTGTTCGAAATTTAAAAGGTTTTATTAAATCTATTTCAAGAAATTCATCCTTGAAAAGATTATTTTTTATTATGCTAGTTTCTGATCCTGTATCAATGAGACAAGTAACTATTTTACTTCCTATCGTAAGTGCTATTAAGGGTAATTTGGATTTTGAGTTGTTTTGAGAAAATTTACTTCCTCGTCATCTGATTCTTCTTTTAAATGATCTATATCCATTGGAGTGGCTTTACTTGTAGATAATTCAGATTGGGGTTTTGTGAATGTTTTTTTTCGAGAGCTATTTGTATATGTGTTTCTATTTTCATATTGATTTTTTGGAAAATTAGTTTTTTTTTCTGTATCTGTTTTTTTATCTTTTCTACATCTTTTGTCAGTTGTTTTTTTATCATCTTGTAGATATAACTGTGAATAAACATTTTGCAAGGATTCTATGCTTAGAGTTTGTCCCACAATACATCCCCTAAATTGTCCATCGATTTTCGTCATAAGAATTTGAGTTAAGTCTCTGTCCACATTGTCCGGAGAGCACAGTTCTGGTTTATCATCGTCATAGGTATATATTTCATTTATTTTAAGCTTTGACTCCAATACAATGCTAAAGAGTTCTCTAAGGCTACTTACTTTTATGTTTCTTATATAGTTAAATATATCTGCATAGGGTTTTTTCGGTCCATACTCCTTTTTTAATTGGTCCTTTATTGAATTCCAATTCGCTTCGTCAGGTAGTAGTCCTATTAATCTTCCAGGGTTTCCAATAATTTTGGAATTTCTTATAATGCCAGTGCTATAATTGATGATGTCGATATTATTTCCGCAAAGTTTGAAGAAATTCTCAACACTGTTAATAAACTGCAATAGCTGTTGACCTTTTCCAAACGGTTGGATCTGGTTAAGTTGGCTTAAGACCTCATTGAGACTAAGTCCTAAACCAAATGTCTGCCGTTGCTGTTGTGGTTGATTTTGTTGCTGCTGATGTTCCTGCCGTTGTTGGAGTTCAGCCATCATCATACTAGCTTGGTCAGACCTCAGTTTTGTTTCCGTCCAAATGGCCTCTCTTTGGGCCAGCTCTTGTTGTAAACTTATCTGGGCTTGTTGCTGGTCCTTTATATATGCCTCTTGTTTTAAAACAATGCACTCTAAGTATTCGATTCTATTTCTTATTTCTTCATTCATTTTTATTTTATTTATTATTATTTTTTTTTTTTATTCAAATATTTTATTAACTTTTGTTAATTGGTTATTTTCCTTTTGTGACCAAATTGCTTTACATTAATTGCAACCAATAAAATGGTTTCTTCCTTTATTATCAAATATTTTAATCACTTTTTAGAGTCTCGGTTCACTAAATATCTATAGATATTTATATTCACAGCGACTGCGCCAATTACGTACTTAAGACGTTGAATTCAGTTTTAAAACTATCCTTTATTTATTTCATTCTCTTTGTTCTTAGTCTACCTTAACAAAATATGAATTGCAGCTATTCTGCAATTCAGCATAAACTTATCTCTAATGAGTTGGAAAGCATTCCCATGGTTTTGATGGCAATACGAAACCTTTGGGTTTGCTGTGACAGACAGACAGGTAACAAAGTATGTGTTTGTACAAACACATATTTTGTCTACTTGATTGTATGTAACTCACGCGCCCAGGACAGGCAGCAAGATGACGCTCCCCGAGGACACCAGTAATTACGGTTCCCAACATTTTGGCGCAGCCGGTCTTAAGGACCTACAGGAGGAATCCCAGGGCAAAGAACCCTGAAGCCGGGAAGCATCCTGCAACAAATTTGAAGGATAACCCAGTGCGGAGGACCCTGAAGCAGAGATGTCATCAAACAAGATAATGGTGAGTAGAGAGTATAGTAACGTAGTGTAGTGCATGTGCACTATTGCGCACAAACGTAGTGTAGCACAAAGACTACCTACTCAAACTCTACACATCCAAACCATACCAATACATAAGACACACCCATCCGCTGCACTGCAACACTATGACACTTGACATGTGCAGCGTAATTAGAATCCTGGCGTGCGGTCATTGGTGAATTAGTTTGTTTTACATTTGAGTGGAATTTGAGTTAGACTTAAACGAAAAGAATTAGAAATAAACAATTAAAATAATCGGAATTTGTTATCCAGTTTGTAACTCAAATAAATTATATAAAAGCCCTGCTCGGGAATTAAACAAATCAGTTTCCAACTGGCAACTCACACATTTTCATTGCGTTGCGCTGTTCAAAGAAGTTGCAACATATAGGCGCGTTTGCGCTGTTGCACGCAGCTTTGTAAACCGTCAGTATGATCGGACGGTCTATGTATGTCGTGCTAGCTGTGAGGGAATCGTGTTTGTTTGTCGATAGGGACATTTATAGTGTTTGTTAAATTGTTTTAATTTATATTGTTTTAAAATTGATTTAAATATTTGACGTTGTAAGCTTAGGGTATTAGGCAAAAACACTTCAAGAAGTACTTACAACACGTGTTGTTGCATCAAAGTTTTTGTAGTTCGGAAACTACGATTTGCGTAGCAATGTTGAAGAAAAAAATGTAAATGCTATTTTTACGTGCCGCATAATTTACGGGTTTATTTTTGAATATGGATTCAAATTTCCGGGAATGAATCAAGACGCTTTTGCCTGTAAATCCAATTTCGGTTTTTGCGAACATATAGCCTTTTCTATGTATTTTTGGGAGTATTAAAGATGGTGAGAGGATATCAAGGAGTATCTGTGAGGCAGTCAAGGAACTTGTGATGGAAGGTAAGTAATGAAGTAATATATATAAAGATAGAATTAACGGAGGAATGTTTTTTTAATAAATTTGTATTGAATCATTAAGTAAGATGGAATAAAATATTGGAATAAGTTGACAATTATTGGGTTTTATTTGTAATTGGGATACGCCATCTGTTCTGGCATTTGGTATATGACAGAGGAAGCGCAAGGGCTACTGCTGAAACAGGAGCAAAATGGCGAAGCGATTGAAAACCTGGTATTTGGGATGAACAGATGAATGGAGATTTTTCCTTGAGATTGAGTTGTTCAACGGGATATTTATTGAATTAGGCATAGTCCACGGGACTCTCGAAAGATGTGAAGGAGTTGCTGAAATCCCAGGAAGTGATGGGTAAAGAGGTCCAGAGGTTGATTTCAAACTTCAGGAAGGACCGGAAGGATGTCAAAAACGTAAAGTAATATCATGGACGCATCACAGAGTTGCGTGGCTTGGTGGAAAAATTAAAAAGAAACCACGAAAAATTGCTGCGCACAAGGAGGTCTGTAGGGACGACGAGTATTTTGCGACGGGTTTTCATGGAGAAGTGAATTTGAAAACCACCCAAAAAGATAACGCTCAAGTTTTGCCAGTCATAAGTAAAACAAGAATAAGTAAATTGGGTATAGAGGAGATTTCAAAGGCAGTGTCCACGCTAGTACCTGTGTTCACTGGTGCAATTTCAGAGGATTTACGGTCAGAGCTCAACAGGTTCATTCAAGGCTGTGAACTTGCAAAGCAACGTATAGGCCCTGATGAGTTTCAGGACTTCTTCGACTGTGTTAAGCAAAGGTTATTTGGAGATGCATACAACCTTGTTTTGCCAAAGCAATTCGCCGTTGTGAACGAGCTTTACGGCCCCATAATAAGAACTTATTCAAAGGAGAGAACTCTGGAAGACATATTCCAAGAGTCACTTCAGATGATGGCCCAGGAAATAATAAAAAATTAGTATAATGGCGTTGGAGATACAGCATTATTATACGAAGTTGACAAGTCGGTGTTAACAACTTTCGTAGTGGGTCTCCGCAACTCCGCTCTAAAGATTCATATGCTGAGTAGCAGAACAGGAAATCTGCAGGCATTAGTAGAAGAAACAATTATTGTACCGGTTTGGGAGAGGTACAGATGTTCGAACACATACAGGACAGTTTCACTGCCGATATCATGGATAGAGAGGGAAGTAATTCCGTCCCAAACATATATAGAGGAGCATATAATCCCGGTGTCTCCGACAACAGAGCCGCGAATCCGAGAACTGGGGGTTTGTACAGAGGGCACCCACATGTTCCTTCTGCCGTAAGCAAGGGCATACAAGGGATGAGTGCATTACTCGCAAAAACATGCCATATTATATGAAATGTCAAGCATATGGTCATGAAGCAAGTCTGAAATGTCTAGGAGGCACAGTAGAAAGCAGCCAGCTACGAGGCACCCGGATCCCCCTTTGAGGGACAGCAGGGGTAACTTCAGTAGTCCCCGAGTTAATTCAACGGAAAGAATTAACCAAGGAAGAAATCCTTTCAACACAGGGAGTGGTCACCAGCGACCAAATTGGAATTCCAGAAGTGAATCGAGGATAAGCAACACTTGAGATGCTTCTCATGTGGACGAATGGGACATCGGGCAACGGAATGCAGAGAACGATAATCCCAACTAATGGACCAGGGAAACTTCCAGCGGCCCAGGCAAGGCCAGGAGACTGGAAAGACAAAAGAAAGGAAGAAAGAATTAGGCGAGAAGTACGTGTGAGTAGTAATGTAAAAACTACATTCCAGAAGAAGGAGGAGCAAGGGGCTCTCCAATACCACGTACCGAGTAGTGTAAGAACAATGGTTCAAGATACGGAGGAGCAAGAGTCTCTTCGGGGGAAAATTTTTGATTGCGTCGTGATTGGGTTAACTCTGATAATTCTAGTACTTAGGTTAAGTTTTAATAAGGTCAGAAAGTATAGGCCAATCGCCGCGAACGCGGTACAAAAGTTTATAGTCAAGATAATTATATTTTTAGGGACTATAGGGTCGTGAAGGATATCTGCAGTGCATGGCGGAAACAATTTGAAGAGTTAGGAAGTAGATACGCGTCCGTCTTGGAAACCAAAGGACGTTTTTTTGTTGTGAGCAGGATAGGTGTTTGCCCCTCTGAACCCCAGAACGTTTCCTTTCATCTGTTTTTTTAGTTTCTCTCCCACTCTTTTTTTTAATTTCACCTGGCGGTCGGTATCTTGGAAGTATTCCTCCAGTTATGATGTGATGTAATCTCCTTCTAGTTTTTTAAAGATTGTTTTATTAATAGTTTGTCCAAAGGTTCCCACGTATGTGGGGGATAGTAGGTCTAGCGTGTCATAGCCCCCCGTAACACGGTAAGGTCAGAATACTCGCTGACGCGGCCAGGTATCAGTGAGGCTCCATGTTAAGACAGCCGGTTACCCCTGGCTGCCCACCATCCAATGGGCACGGGTCGCATGACACTCTGGAGTAGGGAATTTATTTATGGACTCCACAATCTAGATCCGTAGTGTTCTGCTTAATGGTAGGCTTACTTCTGGAAAGGTGTGATTCTTCATCACGCTCAAGTATCTGTAAATATAACAGAACTTAAATATTAATTTGTATAAGTAACTGAGAAATTAATAAATTTGAAAACGATTATATTATATAATGTAAATTTTCGGTCATATGGAAGTTGCTGTCCAAATTCTAAATTCATTCTGTATTTGAATAAGCTGTCATGTTAACAGAAAACTGTTTGATGATTTGACAGTTGTGATTTTACACAAAAACATAAAAAGTAAAGTGTAAATAATTATTATTATTATTAGATAGTTAAATTTTATTATTATTTAACTTTTAATATTTGCAGAAATAACCAGAAATACCGAACGACCCACAACTGTCACTGTCATCCATTAATGGCCTCAAGCACATCCTATTCTCTAACTTTTATGTTTCCACAAGATACCCCATACACGCCAATAATTGTTCATATATTTATCTAGCTTTTACTTTTTCTTCTAAATAAAAAAAAAAATGTAAGTTCTTCTTTACTTTTTGTGGCGAGAAATTGTACTCAGGTTCTTGTTAGCTTCACTTGATCTACTTTCAAACATTCTGTCATATGACTCCAACTCTTTATTGAGTTGTGATATTCTGATTCCATTTTTGAACTGCATCTCTTGCATATCGATTTATTTCAGTAAAGTTTTGTTGAGGTCAGCGTTTGCTGTTGTCCGTGGGGAGCGTCCTTCTGCTGCCTGTATTGGGCGCGCGCGTGAGCCTAACAATCACACTTTAGAGAAAGAGAGCTTTTATTCTTAAAATCATAATTCTTATATACCATTTACAATGAACATTCGCAGTCTTTGTATTGACCTTTCTGGTGTTGCAGTTATGAACCTGTTGATTGGTGTCAGTTGATCAAGCCAACTGACCTACTCAATGTAAAAGTGTGGACGGTGCATTCTAAATTCCAATGCCCTTCGTCAACTCAACTGCGGAACTGTGACACCCTAAAAGTTTACATAATAATTAATATATAAATACTATTTATTTACAATATTTGCACCCTAAAAATATGTGCTTTCTTAATTAGTTTAATTGTACAAATGTTAGCTACACCAAATGTGTAGTGTCTATTAAGAGTTGGTGCTGTGAGTCAACTACACACAGGTAGTGTAACGAATCTTTTAATAGCTAGGGTAAAAACTCAGCGGCTTCCAAGGGTCGTATAAATAAAATATAAAAAAAAAATCCTGCGAGTTAAATTTGTTTCGGTGTATTTATTTAGAATACTGATTGTGGACTGTTTTAATATATTTCAGCTCTCTGCCTTTTTCCGAGCAATTTCTCGACTTTATATCTTTTTGTCGCCTACTTCTTTCTTTTTTAAATTTGGAGCAAGTAAAAGGTTTGTGTGAGTGAAATTTGTCAGTGGACAAATTTCATCATCACACTCCCCCTTTACTTCGCGGTGGAAAAGACCCAGCGATGCTTGTGGTGCGGTCTTGATTGGGGGTCTCGATCGGTGTTGTATCCTCCGTCTTGGTCTGGCCTTACTCGTTATCAGGCGTGCAATACACTTTCAGTTCGCTGACGTGAGCAGTTCTCCTCTGTTTATCCCCTTGTCGTGTCACTTCGACTATAACGGGCGTAACAAAGCTCTCCACCCTGTATGGTCCATCGTATCATGGGGCCAGCTTTGCAGTGAAATGGTCTGCAGCTTTGGAGACGTGATGTTGTTTTATGAGTACCATTTGCCCAATGGTTGGTTTCCATGCTCTCCGTCTGAGGTTATAATGACGCCGTTGATCTTGAGCCGCTCGCTGCTGATTCCTTGTCACTATTGTGCATGCTTCCTTGAGTAGTTCGTCTCTTTCGTTGGGTGTTTGTTTCCGTTGTGCTGTTCCTGGGGTTGTTTCACCATACAACGCTCTTGGGCGTCGTGGCTCCCGTCCTTTTATTAGGAACGCGGGGCCAGTGTTCTCTGATACGCTGGTATTGATGGCCAAGGTTAACTCCGGCAATAGGTCATCCCATTTTTGTTGCTGTTTACCGGCGTATTGGGCGATCATTGTCTTGACTGTGCGGTTGGCGCGTTCGGCGGCATTCTCCTGTGGTGTGTAGGGTGCGGTAAACTGATGCTTGATACCGTAGTCTTCGACAAAGCGCTGAAAGGACTTGCTTGTGAACTGCGGACAGTTGTCCATCACTAAGACCTTTGGAACCCCGAAACGGGCTAAGATGCGCTCCCGAAAGGCCCGTTGTAGAGTCTCGGTGGTGGCCTTCCGAAGAAGCGCCATCTCTGTCCATTTGAAAACTTGTCATGGAAAACTAGTACCATTGTGTTTCCATGCTTTGAGCGGGGTAGGGGCCCAACAAAATCCGCGTACAATATGGTCCACGGCTCCAGGGGTATTTGCGTCAGCATTTCTCCAGCAGGTTGTTGTTGGCTGGGCTTGTACTTCTGGCATAGTGTACACTGATGAACGTAGCGGCTGGTGTCCTGGCCAGTAGTACCTGTTTGCAACTCGGGCTATCGTTTTCCGGATGCCTAGGTGTCCTGCGCTTGGCGCGTCGCAGTTCTCGTGTAAAATGCGTACACTCAGAGACCTGGGTACGCATAGCTTCCATGGTGTACAGTTCTCATCACCCGTGCGATTTGGTATATGGCGATACAGCTGCCCGTTTTCCAGTGTGTAGTCGGAGAATTTAGCCGGGTTGGCAAGTACTTCTCCTTTACGCTTGAGCCACCACTTGCAATTTTGCTCTGCTTGGTCCTGCACAGTGGCAGTGCATGCAGCTTCGACCTTGCCTTCATAGTGCTTCCGCTAGTACATTTAGTTTCCCCTTGCGATACTGTACCTCGAATGAATGCTGCTGGAGTTATAGTGCCCACCGTGCTATGCGTCCTGGAGGGCTCTCTATAGAATTTAGCCACTTCAGCGATAGGTAGTCGGTGATCACGGTAAAGCGGTAGCCTTCTAAGTACGGCCTCATTTCCCGTATTCCCCAGACGATGGCTAAACATTCCTTTTCCTTTGGGGAGTAGTTTACCTCAGCTCCACTCAGGTGTCTGCTAGCGTACGCTATTACTCACTCTGCCCCCTCGATCTTCTGTGTAAGCACTGCTCCCAACCCGTAGTTACTGGCGTCGGTCTGGAGCGTGAACTTTTGATTAAAAGCTGGGCGGGCGAGGATCGGAGCTTCCGTCAACCGTTGTTTCAGTATTTCAAAGGCCTCTTGTTGTTCGGTACCCCATCGGAAATGTTTTCCTTTCTTTAGCAGCACCGTTAAAGGGTGTACTGCTTTTGCAAAGTCGGGTACAAAACGGCGGTACCAAGATGCGATGCCCAAGCGGCGGCGTATCTGTCGTATGTTCTCTGGCGGTTGCAGCTCCCGTATGGCTGCAATTTTATCTGGGTCAGTATGTATTCCCTTGTCGCTGACCACGTGCGCCAGATATTTTAGCTCCTTCCGGAAGAATGCACACTTCTCCAGATTTACTTTTAAATTTGCCTCCCTCAACCGTCGGAATACCTCTTGCAGGTTTCTCATGTGTTCTTCTAGGTCCTCTCCCTGTGAGAATAATGCTATCAAGATAGGCAAACGCATGTGGCTCCATGTCGTGGCCAATAACTTGGTCCAGTGCTCTTTGAAGCGTTGCTGGTGCGAACTGTAGCCCGACAGGCATAACACGCCACTGGAAGAGACCTCTGCCGGGTACCGTGAATGCGGTATACTGCTTGCTGTGCTCCTCCATCGGTATCTGCCAATACCCGTTCTTCAGATCGAGACTACTGATGAATGTAGCCTCACGCAGTCGGTCTAAGATGTGGTGGATTCGCGGCAGTGGGCATGCGTCGGGTATGGACCTGGCGTTGAGTTGCCGATAGTCGATGCACAGACGGCATTTCCCATCCCGTTTCCTTACTAGCACAATCGATGCGCTGTTGGGGCTATGCGAGGGTTCGATACAGCCTTTAGCTATAAAGTCGTCCTCTTCCGCGCCAATGATTTCTTGCTGCGCTGGATTTCTCGCGTAGTATCTCTGTTTGATGGGTCGGCCATCGCGCATCACTATCTTGTGGCTTGTGAGATTGGTCACGTTTGGCCCGTCTGTGAATTTAGCCAACTCTGTGTCCAGAAACAGTTTTATTTTTGATTCGTCCGTAGCGGCTTCTTGTCGTATGGTTGTGCAGGATGCGGTAAGTTGTGATTGCACACCATCCATCTGGGGGTCTACCTGGATTTCCTGACCTCCATATGTCAGGGACAGGCCTTGCTGTGTCATGAAGTTCAGGCCGAGCAGTAAGTCGTCGGTGGAGTCGGGCATGCTAAGTAGCTCCAGCTGACATACCTTTCCTCCAAGCTTGACACACGTCACAAACGCTTGAGTAATATCTCTTGTTCGACCATCCGCCATCCGTGCTCTAGTGTATGTAGAGTTTACTCTACCGGTGGTAGCACCTAAATGGGAGATGAGTCGCTCGCTTATAAAACTCCTTGTGGCGCCTGTGTCCAGTGTGGCCGTGATGTTTTCTGTGCCAATGGTGACGGCGGCACAGATACGCTGTCCATCGTAGCGTAATGCACTTACTGCGTTTGAGGCTTGTTGTCGGTGGGCTGCTCCATGCCTCGCTGCTGGCGGCAGCCCCGCTCGTTTCCCCCTACCGTCCTACAGTATTCAACTGTTCTAGTGCCTCTCTTTCCGCACTCCGAGCAAAATAGGCGCCATATGTCCTGAATGACCGCACCGCCTGCACGCAATGCGTGTGTCAATTGTTGCTTCAGTCCTTATCGTCGTTGCTGGTGCTACCTGTCTATTACGATCATGCCTTAGTCGTGATGATGTATAATCAGATCTGTTTCGGGTTGGAGAAGCAAGTGCTGTGTCCTGACCACTCCGTATGTCTTGAAGGTCTTATGCCATTCCCATCAGTTCTTCTAATGTCGAAAAATCCTTCCGGCGTACATACCACTGATATTCTTCCAGGCTGTTTCGAAAATGTGCTCCAACTTCTGTTCCTCAGAATTATTCACATGGCGCATCAGGTTTTGCATTTCTACGGCATACTGTTTGAAGGTTTCGGTTAGTTTCTGCCGTCATTGTTGTATTTCATCGTCGAGTCTTTCTAGATAACGAGATGGTAGGAAGAAATGGATGAAATCCCGCTTAAATGCCGCCTATGTTTCCCAGTGGTTGTTGTTGTTGCGGAACCACATCAATGCCTCCTCATGCAACAACTCAGGCATTGTTCGGGGCAGGAAATCTAATGGTAGTGTATATGCCTCTGCCAGTTCTTCCAGCCATTCGATAAATGCGAGTGGTGCCTTTCCACCATTGAAGCGGACAGACCATTGCCGAACCTGGTCTATGACGGCTGGATACGATGATGTAGCAGGTTCCCACATTTGTGAACGCCTTGTGTCCGCTGCCGTGTTCATTGGCGGGACAGATGTTTGATTCGATGGTGTCGCTAGGCCTAGTCGTGTCTGTTCAGCTGTACTGGGATACATGATAGGGTAAGAGGTCCTTGCACATTCTGCTTCTATTTCTCGTAGCCTTTGTTCTGTCTCAGCTTTAACTTGAGGTCCTTGGATGAACGATACGAGCCTACGTCGTAGGTCCTCTACCGAACCTGTGCTATCGAGGCCGAATTCATCAGTGATAGCTACTAGGCCCTCCTTCCGCAAGCTGTCACCCACGGCGTATGTACCATGGTTGAAGGATCACTCGATAGTCCTCGGTGTTCGTCGAACGAATATCTTCGACGATCCTTCCTTATTCCAGTATCCTTTTTAACTTGAGGTCCCTGCTTGGGCGCCACTGTAACGACTCTTTTAATAGCTGGGGTAAAAACTCAGCGGCTTCCAGGGGTCGTATACAGAAAATATAAAAAAAAATCCTGCGAGTTAAATTTGTTTCGGTGTATTTATTTAGAATACTGATTGTGGACTGTTTTAATATATTTCAGCTCTCTGCCTTTTTCTGCGCATTTTCTCGACTATATATCTTTTTATCGCCTACTTCTTTTCTTTTCAAATTTGGAGCAAGTAAAAAGTTTGTGTGAGTGAAATTTGTCAGTGGACATTTCATCATCACACTAGCTCGATTCTAACTCACAACATCCCTCCCCTCTTTCTAGAAGAAGTTAATTCAACTAACTTCTAATGAACATCTACAATATTTTTCTTGCACTGAAAAGAATTCTCTGCTTTTTTTAAATTCTATAATACATGTTTATAATTTGTTTTTTCTTTAAAATCGCCTTATTTGGGTTCTATCATTGTTTTTTTTATTTTTGTTTATATTTTTTTCATAACTTTTCTTTTCTTTTCTTTCTTTATTTTATTTTTGTTCTTTTATTTCTATCTATTTATTTTTTTATTTCACCTTTTTTATATTTTGGTCCTTCATTGACTATTTTGTCAATGAAGGACCAAATTGTTTTAATTATTTAATATATATACGCGCCTTTGCCAGGCGTTTAGGATCTCTTCAGATGATGACCCGGGAAATAATAAGAAATAAGTACAATGACGTTGGAGATACAGCATTATTATACGAAGTTGACAAGTCAGTGATAACAACGTTCGTGGTGGGCCTTCGCAACTCCGCTTTAAAGATTCATATGCTGAATACCAGAACAGGAACTCTGGAGGAATTAGTAGAAGAAGCGATTAGAGCACAAGTTCTCGTGGAAATGAGAACGGCTGGGTTAGGCGAGGAACATATGTTGGAAAACAGACAGGACTTGTTCACCGCCGCTGTAGTGGATAGAGAGGGAAGCAATTCCATCCCAAACATATATCCCGGGGTCTCCGACAACAGAGCCGCGGTATCCTAGAAATCCGTACAGGGGGTTTGTACAGATGGCACCCATATGTTCGTTCTGCCGTGAGCAAGGTCATACAAGGGATGAGTGCCAAACATATGGTCATGAGGCAAGTAGACAATGCCAAGGAGACACAAAATGGGATCAGATCAGAAGGCAGCCAGCTACGATGCGCCCGGATCCACCCTTGAGGGACAGCTGTGATGATTTGGGTAACTGTGATGATTATAGTACTTAGGTTAAGTATTAATAAAGTTAGAAAGTATAGGCCAATTGCCGCGTATGCGGTACAAGAATTTATAGTTAAGAAATTCATGATAATTTTTAGGGGGTATAGGATCGTAAAGGATAATTGCTGTGCATGGAGTGGAGAAAAAATCTTGAAGAGTTAGGAAGTAAATAAGCGTCCATGTTGCTTCGTTGTAAGCAGAACGGGAGACGCATTCAATGAGATACCCTGCAAAAAGACAACTAGTGGAAAGCTAGTGCTTTTGGTAGACTTAGGGTTGTGTATATGGATGATATTGTAATGGGAACAAATTGCAGCAGCATTCGCATCCAGGCTGTGTTAGAGAGTTTTCATGATTCACCCCTAAGTGGACCCCAGGGATTCTGGAAAACCCATGACAGAATTAGGCGAGTATACGGATGGAAAGTTATGCTCCGAGACATAAAAAAAAATCTAAAGAGTTGCTCAAAATGTCAGGCCAACAAGAGTTCAAGGCTAACAAAGATGCCAATGGTGTTAACTGACACACCAAAACAGCCATTTGATAAAGTTCATATGGATTTGGTAGGTATTTTACCTGAAACAGTCTCGGGAAATAAATACATCTTGACGTTCCAAGACGATTTCTCAAAGTATATGGCATGCTTGGCTATACCCGATGCTGAAGCAAGTACGGTAGCCAAGGCATTCTTTGACGAAATTATAGCACGGTACAACATAGCTAAGGTTTTGATAACCGACAATGGTTCAAATTTCGTATCGAAATTATTCTCAGTATCGTCTAAAATGCTGGGAATCAAGAAATTGCATATAACACCATATCATCCACAGGCGAATGGCTCATTGGAACGTAGTCATCGACTTTTGGCCGAGTCCTTGCGCAGTTTTGCCAAGGAAGACGGCTCGAATTGGGATCAATGGTTGACTACTGCAATGCATGTACACAATAATATTGTGCATGTATCAACGAAGCAAACTCAGTTAGAACACTCTACGGGGGACCCGAATAAAGTGGAAAAGTACCAGCTACAGGGACCGCACGAGTTGGTTAGAGAAAATCAAGATTGTGCTAAACGGGTAGCCAGGGAAGCCTACAACAAGGTACTAAACCCAGTAGTCTTTCATGTGGGTGACCGGGTACTAATGAAGAATCAGGCTAGGAGAAACAAATTTTCACCTGTTTGGATAGGTCCGTATTTCGTAGCAGAAATTCGCAGTCCAGTTACAACAGTCGTAAAAATTAAGGGCAAGCATAAAAAGCTACATAATAATTTAATGAAATTGTTCCACATGAGACCACACAACTAAAGACATGAGTTAACAGTGTTTTACCAGTGTTTTACCAGTGTAAACACAAGAATAACAACGTAAACACGTACGTGTGTATATCAAATAGCACAGCTCCGACTTTCAAAGTATACGCCAGCAGAAGTGTGACAATTAAACTCGGGCGAATAAAATTGACGTAATGTGAATATGCTTATTACGCACTGTAGCGGAATGAAGCACCGTAGAGAAAAATATTTTTTAAAATATTAAATAATAATTCAACAAAAAATCATAAGACAGTCGTGGGTAAGTAATATAAAACTTAACTTAAAATATATACATACATACATACGGAAGTTTATGCACTGAAATTCGATGCGTAAGCGTTAACGGCAGGCAACGGAACCGCTGGTGAAGTAAGTATATATATGTATATATGTGTATAATACACAGAGTGAATGTACGAACGTATATTTAAAAAGAAACAGTAAGTATATAGAGACATACGATGGGAAATTGGGAATTTGCAGATATTTATATACTGCAGCAGGCTACATGTAAATATACATAGATTTTTTCGGTTTATCGGTTAGGAAATTAGCGTGTGGGGAATTGCAATGTATATATATATTGAATTAGAACAATATATTTAGCGTACCATAACAAATTAGGTAATAACGGTAGGATTGACAGCAAGGATGCCAACATTTTAACGGTGGCATTTAACTATAAAATGCCTTTAATGTATGTATGTATTCATATAAGCGCAGGTTACATGGTGTAGGAAAACACACTTGTTAATGGATATATAAATACCGGGCTAGTAGTAAATTGAAATATATAGAGTAGTTAGATGCAATTGAAAATTGAGTCATGCAATAGAGAATTTTTTCACATGAACGGGTTTATCTTTTATATACTCGCATGGGCAACTAGTTTTGCCCAAAATTGATATACATTTTTTTTTTTGTCGGCAGATAATTTTATATAGTAAAAAATTATTATGTATGAAGAAAATTATTGGAAAATGTATATTTATTGAGAAGGATTTAAAATTTAATGCCGCTAACAATTTTAAAACTTGTATCATAGTTAATTAATAATATTTGTAAAGAAAATAGTTGTTTTTTACCTATTTATAGTTTGGTTGTTAAGACGTATTAAATATGCAAAATATACTAGCATTAAGAACAGTTATAAATTGAAAAATTATAATCTGTGAAAACGGTAAAAAAAAAATACAAAAGTAGTTTAGAAAATAATTAGAGTTCCAGAAATTAATTATTTAAAATCTAAATTTATAATGAAATAAGTGTAATAATCAAAAGAGAACACAAATTATACTAAATAGGAAAATTATACCCAAGAGTATATATAGTATATATATTTAAATATTATATAATTTCGAAATAGATTTATTAAATAACCTTATGAAATATTCGACAAAAATTAAACATAGAAAGACATTAAACTAAAATGTTAACTAGAAAATTAAGAAGATTATTATAAGTATTCAGCTCTGAGGATGTGAATCGAAGCAGAAAGTTCCGGGAACAGCGTATATCGGAAGACGGTGAGGACTAAAGGACCAACGTTTTATTCGAAGGATTGGGGATGAATGGCGACTATTGTGATATTTCTCGAAACAGAGTATGTCCGCAGTGTTTGATCACGTTGTGGATGGGTTTATTGACAAACAATGGAAAAATAAACAGGTTTCCTTGCGGAGTCATATTTTGCATTGGACAGTCTTACGTTACAATGTCCACCCAGTGTTTTACAATCTTAACAGAATCGTTTTTGGATATGTTGAAGATGGGCAAAAACATGAGGAGGGTGACTGAAACTACATCCAAATATAATAATTCCAGGAGTCAATTGCTTCATTAAAGTATATGTTCAATCTACAGTATATTATTATTCGCATATGAAATTGATTTACTAGAAGAAGACACAGAGAATGGTATCTGATCCCAGTACGCAAATTGCGTCATTAAGCGTGTATCTCAGAGAAATACCGATAGTCTACACATCGAGGTCAACGAAGTCTAATTCTATTATGAGAAAGCTCAAGAGAAACACTTCCACCATAAAACTCATAACTGCGAAGTAAATAACGGAGGAGTATTGTAATCTCTCATGTATTTCAATTGCATTTTACAAGCTGAATACTATAAAAAGAGGCAGTACCACCTATCCGTTGGAGCACGAGATATAAATCAAAAGAAGAAGGCCACTTCAACCGAAGTTCGGGAAGTTCCACGCGGGGACCTTGTACTTTCTGGTAAAAAGTATCATGTCCGTTTTATCCGCGTTTACCTCCAAGCCTGCTCGAAACGATCACTGATGGATCGTTTTAAGAGTGTTGTTCATTATGTTCCTGATGGTATCTAGGTACTTTCCCGTTACTACTATTGCTATGTCATCTGCATATGCCACTACTTTACGTGCCTTCCTATCAAATTCCCTGAGTATTTCGTTTACTACAAGTAACCACAGAAGCGGCGATGGCACTCCTCCTTGTGGGGTACTTCTGCTTGCCTGTTTTTTCACCTTAGCTTCGTTCCATTCCGCTCTTATCGTTCTGCAACCTAGAAGCTGCTTTATCTACAGATAAACTGTGGGTTCTACATTACTTTTTACCATGGTATTCAAAATAGCATCCATCGTCACGTTATTGAAGGCTCCGGATATATCTAAGAATACCCCAAGGGCACATAGCCGAACCCCAAACATCCCGTATATATCGTTTTTAGCCATGGTACCAAAAGATAGCTAACCCTTTGGAGCATGGCTGGGAAGATTCCGTCCAGACCTGGGGATTTAAATGGGTCAAAGGAATTTATTGCCCACTCTATTCTATCTGCTGTAATCATATCCGTTGCAATGTCGTTCACAGTATCTCTTACAGGTTCGAGATATACAGTGTCACTACAGCCCGGGAAATGTGCACTGACAAAGTCCCCGAGGGATTCCTTACAGCTGTCAGTCCAGCTTCCATTGCTTTTACGTATTAAATTGGGCATGGCCGGATTCTTAGAAATCAGTTTCCTGAGCCAAGCCATTTCGTTTGTATTTTCTATATTGCTACAGAAGTCTTTCCAAGATTCCCTCTTTGCTACGCGCAATTCCCTTTTGTATCCCCTTAATAATTCCCTGTACTCCATCCAACATAACTCATAGTCAGCTACTTTGGCCAACAGAAAGACTTCAAGTACCTTCCGCCTTTGCAACCCTAGCTCCTTGTTCCACCAGGGAGGTTTCGACTTTCGTTTTGTACGTGTTGGAGGACAAGACTTATGATGAGCTTTAATGAGAGTACTTGTGAGTGAATTTACCCCTTTTTCAAGTTCAACGTGCGGGTTGTACCTTCTTGGTCTCATTCGTTTATTTTCTGGTATTTTCCTGTACAAATCCCAGTTCGTGTTTCTGGGATTCCTGAAGTTTAAATTTTTATATTGAGTCGAGAATGTAAAAGAGAAACTTATATATTTGTAGTCAGAAAGTGATGGTACACCTTCCAGTCTTCTACCCTAATACAATTATTTGTGTAGAGTGTTACGTCTAGTACGCTCTTTGAGGTTGGTCCAATGTATGTCGGTTCCTCCCTCCTATTGGCTACTTCTAGACTACTTTGGAGAATAAAGTTGAGTTGTGACGCACCTCTTTCATTTATATCGGCACTTCCCCATACCGTGTGGTGCGCGTTTGCGTCGGATCCCACCACCAGAGCCTGCTTCCTTTTGCTGGCTGCTTCCGCCAGCCTATGAAGTTCACTCGGTGGCGCCGCGTCCTCGTGTGGCATGTAGCAAGACGCAAGGAGTAGTAGCTCATCCTTGCCGCCTTAACGGCCACCACCGACAGATCATCTGAGGAGAGATTGAGATTAATATAAGAATTTATACTTTTCTTCACCAGTATCGCTGTTCTTACCTTATCTGTCACATTTGGGATATAGGTATTAGAATCTTGTGACTTTAAGCCGGAAACCACGTTACCCGAGGCTATCCATGGTTCCTGCACCAACACCACATCGTAGCCGACTTCCTCCATATTGAGGAGAAGTTCAGCTGAAGCGAGTTTACTTTTGTGGAGATTGATTTGAAGACCCTTCAGCATGCGGCACCGGCTCCCTAGCGGGGCTGCATGATTCCTCCAACTCTCCCTTCTCCACATCCCGTAAGTTCAGAGAGGCTTTCAAGACCTCTTCCAGGCCAAGATCTTTTTCCACCTCCCCAGTCTCGAGCGTGTTTTGGTTATCATCACCAGGGTTCCGATTTTTGAGGCGAAGTTACACGCTACCAACTCCCCATGCCATCTTCCCAAACCATGGATAAAGTATATCTTTTGCCGTTTTATTGATCTGCAAGACGTAATTTTGGCCTCCCTCAGTATTCGGTGGTTTAGCCACACTTAGGATCGTAGGAGAAGGATCGTCTTTGCATTTAATGATTTTGACGCCGCCAAACCATCCTGCTCCGTCAAATGCTGGCATAGGTACGCTGGGGTCTGCGTACATTTTTGCGAATAAGGTTTCAAACAGCTTCATCTCCACCGCTTTCCACCGTTCTTGCGTCATTTGTCCCAGCGAATTACTGAGGTGTATGAGCGCCACGATTATGTGTTATTTGGCAATCTCATTGGCCGCCGTCGCTGCTTTGGACGTTGTAGGTCGTTCTGTATCGTGCTTGATGCTTGGCTGCACAGCACCGTCATTGCACTTCCTTTTCCTGGTGGGCATCTTTCCTTCGCTTTCGGTAGAGCGTTGCCTTTTTTCAGCAATTTGCTCCTCTAACCTATTCGCGAATTTCGGATCCGATGCGGCCCACCCTGGGAGAGTTGAGAAGTGTGCCCGTCCTTTTTCAACTTCCTCCTTAGCCCAAGCCAACCGTTCCTTCTCTTGTTGAGTCAGGTCGTTTTTGGTGCTAAGTCGTTTCGAGGTCCGAGTCTTCCTGGACTATGGCTCCTGTGCGTCGCAGAGCGAACGTCGTTGTGGTGTTGGCAGTAGCTGTGCGACTGCTGTAAACTGCTTCCTTTACAGCAGAAGTGTGGCCGCTGCGACACAGCTTATAGCTTCATTGTGCCCGCCGTTGGTAGAAGTCACTTCTCCCACCGACGTTTGGGCTGATATCCCAGTCCGCTTCTTTACATCATTGACCTCCATTTTGAGTTTTTGTTTCGGGAAGCCTCTATCTCAAACCTTTTATACCTGCCGTCACGTACCTTTTTAACAATGATCTTTATACTAGCTCCTCCGTTACCTATTGGGGGACAACATATATAGTTCTCCGCCAAGAGGGAAGGAGTTCATATATTGATCTTGGCTAGGCACCACCTTTTAGCATTGCTGCAAATCAGGAAGACCTCGCAACAGCACTGCAACCCGTGATGCCCATTGCCCGGTCGGCACCCGCGTGGAGGGTACAGCTAAGAGGATTTCTGCCGACCACTTTAGAAATAAATAAAAAAACTTTAATTTCTCATCGACACAGGAGCCAATACGAAATTCGATTAGTCCTCGCGTCGCCGAGAAAACGGTGAAAGTAGAAAAACCTCTTTTCGTAAATTCCGTTGGTGGAAAATTAAAAATTACAGAAAACTTATCTGGAAAATATTTGGAATTCGCAAATAGGATTGTGGAAACCACATTATTTCTCGTCCTTCCAGGCTTAGACTCTTTTGATGGCTTAATAGGGAACGACACGCTTCGCGAGGTTAAAGCAGTTCTCGACAGGGAGCTCAATATCCTCATATTAAAACCCGATGTAGCGATACCCCTAAAACAAAAAACCACCCAGGAGGTTAATCTAGTAAAAGCTTCATGTCAAGAAATTTCAAGGGCCACTGAGCAAAAATTAAATTACTTGATTTCATGATATACCGATTTGTTTTGTCATATTGACTCAAATTCTATTGTTGAAACAAGTGTCCGTGCAGAAATCAAAACCACTACTAGTGAACCTATTTATACAAAATGCTATCCCTATCCAACTTGCATGCAGGAAGAAGTGGGGAGGCAAATAGGAGAACTTCTCCGAGAAAATGTCATTCGTCCGTCCAAAAGTCCGTATAACTCTCCGATTTGGATAGTTCCCAAAAAACCCAAACCAAACGGAGAAAAACAGTACAGGATGGTCATTGATTTCAAGCGACTTAACGCAGTCACTACTCCAGACACATATCCAGTCCCTAATATCAACAGCACAATAGCTTGCATTGGTGAGGCAAAAGTCTTCACGATTATACGTTTCCACCAAATAAAAGTGAATTTTCAACCATGGTAAATATGACATTGAAATAATATTCTCAAAACTTTTATCTTCAGGCATTAAAGTAAATTTGTGAAAAACACAATTCTAAAAAATAGCGTCGAATTTCTCGGATACTTAATCACGCCAAAAGGCATTCTTTCCGTTCCAAAAAAGGTTTTTGCTACAAAAGTGAAAGAACTCAAGAGTTTTCTAGGTCTGACGTCCTACTACAGGAAATTTATAGGCGATTACGCAAAAATAGCCAAACCACTCACGCATCTCACTCGCGGGTATCCGAGCGAACTAATCTAGAAAAGTTCCGATCGCTTTGAAACCCCAAAAGAACTTCTGATGTCCTCAGAAATCTTGGCCTTCCCTAATTTTGAAAAACCATTTAATCTCAATTCCGTCGCTTCCAATTATGCTATTGAAGCGGTATTGTCCCAGGAAATCGATGGAAAGAGTAGGCCGATTGATTATATTTTTAGAAGCCTTAGTCGTGCCGTAGAAAATTACGCCACAACTGAAAAAGAAATGTTGGCGATAGTATGGGCATTAGACAATCTGTGGAAATTAACTGTATGGTGCCAAAAATATAAGGATTTTCACCGACCACCAACCTTTGACCTTTGCGCTAGTAATAGAAATTACTACGCGCCAGAAACATCGAATAATTCAGATGAACCTAGTGTATATGAAAGATAAGCAACGATGAACAGCTCAGAACAAGACAATTCCGATTTAATTCCTCATATTGAAGCACCAATAAATGTTTTTAGAAACCAAACTATTATCCGGAGAGGACGTGAGCTCATGAGCGTTGAGGAGCCCCAAATAAATTACAAAAGACATAACGTCTCTCTTGAAAAAATTAACGAGAGCAATCTTACTCAAATTTTAAAAGAAAAATTAATCCCATCTGTAATCAACAGCGTCAAAATTCCTGAACATTTTTTTATACTGCTGAAAAAGATTTATTTAGATACTTTTTCACAATATAAAATCGGAATAACCCAAACAGTCGTAACTGATGTGGCAAACGAATTGCGCCTGAAATAACCGAGACCGACCACACTAGAGCACACAGGAATTTCCGAGAGAACTCCCACAAATCTTAGAAAAATTCTATTTCCCTCGCATGACAAAATAAGTTAAAACATTTAAACCTTTCGGTTAAACGCGAAAAAAGCCCACAGAAAGAAATAAAATACCATCTTAAAATTTTAAGGACCCAAAATTGGGATACAACAACAAGAGCTAAGCAAAGCAAGAACACAAAATTAATGTAGAAATTAAGAATCCCGAAATTGGATTCAAACGAACCCAAAATAGGTCACTAACAAAATTTATATTTCTCCTCTAACAATAAAACCAAAACAAAAATTAACGTTTCACTTCAATATTACTAGATTCAAACAACAAAACTAATATTTCTCCTCTTTAATTAGTATATTTAGTTTAGTTATATTGATAGTTGCTGGCGACGGACTGAGCGTATTTAATTACCACGCTGCCATTGTCACCATTAGTTCTGGAAATGGGTGCACTTTAAATGGCTGCTGCAAACTGGTGCACATTGACGACCTCCAACAATACGATAACACATTGGAACTCCTAGCCGACTTGGTATATGGGTCGGCGCTACACGAACAAACTAAGTCAATCCTTGAATTTCATCTAAGGGTGACGAAGCTGCGTCTAAGCGAATTGACTGCAACACATCTTAGAGCTAAGCGATCAATAAACTGGATTGGATGCTTGGCAGTGGATAGCAGGAAATCCAGATGCCACAGATTGCGACACTATATTGTGAAGCGAGAACGATATTATCGAAAACAACAACCACCAATATAAAGTTAACGACGAACTCTAGTACCTGTCAAAGCTAACCCGAGAAGTAGATTCTTCTCTCTTTACAGGAAGTCTTTTAATCTTTTTCATTGCAATTTTCTCTGACATCCTTTGGCGAATTTATCCCGAGTATAAGAGTTTTTGGTACAATCGGTAATATACCATCCTCAACTTCTACTCAACCTGTGAAAATCACCACTCTTCCAAATATGTTCCGAAGGCAAATCTTCGAATGCATCCGTTACGCAACGTAGTGCGAACTTTCGTGCATTACGCTTCCCACGATATTCGCTGACGCCTCAGGTTGCGTCTGGCAACGCGATGCACGCACAGCCGGTACCTGTGGGAAAATGCCGACGCAGCGGAAATAGGGTAACTTATATTTTAATTTAAATTCAATTGTAAAGACAGTATTTTCCAGGGAGCCATTCTAATCAGGTAATAAATTATAACGTTTTTCGAATTCGCTTGTTTTTTTTGGTGAAATCACGGACACGTTGCGTCTGTAAAATTAATTTTTTTGACAAGATCCGTAAACAGGATCTTAGCTTATATATATATATATATATATATATATATATATATATATATATATATATATATATATATATATATATATATATATATATATATATATATATATATATATATATATATATATATATATATATATATATATATATATATATATATATATATATATATATATATATATATATATATATATATATATATATATATATATATATATATATATATATATATATGCACATATATATATACATGTACATATACATATACATAAACATAAACATATTCATGTACATATGCATATATAAATGCATATACATATATATAAGTTAAGATCCTCAATAAGGATCTGGATAAAAAATTAATTTCACGGATGCAACGTGTCCGTGGTTTCACAAATAAAACAAGTTAATTTCAAAAACGTTATAATTTATTCACCGATTAGAACGGCTCCCTGGAAAAGACTGACTTTACAATTCAATTTAGCTTAAAATCTAACTTAGCCTATTGCCGCTGCGTCGGCATTTTCCCACAGGTAGCGGATGCGCGTGCATCGCGTAGCCAGACGCAACCTGAGTCGTCAGCGAATATCGTGGGAAGCATAATGCACGAAAGTTCGCACTACGTTGCGCAACGGGTACATTGCTCGGCGTTGACTCTTCCCCTCTTACAAATCTGCGTCCCGCAGATCTGAATTCGGAACATATTTGGAAGAGTGGTGCTTTTCATCAGGATGAGTAGAAGTTGAGGATGGCGTATTACCGATGGTACCAAAAACTCCTATATACCCGGGATATTCAGCTTTGCATGACATTTTCTCCAAAGGATGCCAGAGAAAATTGCAATCAAAAAGATTAAAAGACTTCCTGTAAAGAGAGAAAAGTCTGCTTTTCGGTTTAGTTTTGACAGGTACCTTACATTCTCCGATGTCAATTCGTGTATGTATTCCAGATCTCTCAAGATTCCTTTGCTAGTAACATTTGCGAGGATTGGCGGCAAGGCTTGCAGTGCAGTTGTTAGGATGCTTGAGTAAGTGTTGTTGCCAAGGATTACCTCCTCATTGAGTAACTGGATCACATAGCTGCCATTTAAAATCGTCGACGTGTTTCTGGAAACCAAATTTCCGATATAGTTCGTCAGGAAGATTGTGTTTTCGTTGATCAGTTCGACAATTCTTTCGTTGTTAGATCGCATCTGGCATTCTGCAGGACCCCCTTTCAAGATTCTTGGCAGACACTGATTCTCTGGTATCTTCTGGATAGCTTCGGGGCTGCATATTGTTGAATTTGCGATTGCCAGACAGTCGCCTATTATTCCAAACGTTGCTTCCCGGCTGATGAGTACCCTTTTGTACGGGACCACAACTTGCATACCACTGTCGATAGTTGCTCTGATGATCAGGTGACGGTAGACTTGCCTCTTTACCTTGGGTAGCGCCAGAACGTACAAAAACGAAGACCCATTTGTGAAAATGGATGGTTTGCCATATTCTGTTGCTTCCACTATATTTTGGTACGGCAACGTTTCCACCTCGGACAAGATCTGATTGATTTCTTCGGCATTTAGAAGGTTGCTGTTCACGATGCCTGTCTTAGCCATTTGACAAGCGAGTACGATTTCGTTTACAGCTTCCTTTAGTATGAGAATCTTGTCCAGCATGCTCTGTTCAAAACGGACCTCATCGCCATCACTACTGATATTGTTGTGTTTCGCTGCCATTTTGTTGACTTTGTCGATTACTTCCTTCATCTTCCCAAAGAGTTCGTCGTTAATTTTATATTGGTGGTGGTTGTTTTCGATAATATCGTTCTCGCTTCGCAATACAGTATCCCAATCCGCTGGATTTCCTGCTATCCACTTCCAAGCGGATCCAATCCAGTTTATTGAGCGTTTAGCCCTAGGATGTGTTGCAGTCGATTCGCTTAGACGCGGCTTCGTCACCCTCAGATGAAATTCAAGGATTGACTTAGTTTGTTCGTGTCTCTCCGACCCATATACCAAGTCGGCGAGGAGTTCCAATGCATTTTCGTATTGTTGGAGGTCGACAATGTGCACCAGTTTGAAGCAGCCATTTAAAGCCCACCCATTTCCAGAACTAATGGTGACAATGGGAGCGTGGTAATTAAATACGCTCAGTCCTCCGCCAGCGGCTATGAGTATACCTAAACTAAATATACTAATTCAAGAGGAGAAATATTAATTTTGTTGCTTAAATCTAGTAATATTGAAGTTAAATGTTAATTTTTTGTTTTGGTTTTGATTTTTTTTTGTTAGAGGAGATATATTAATTTTGTTAGTGACCCCATTTTGGGTTCGTATGATTTATTTCCCAATTTCGGGATTCTTAATTTCTACGTTAGTTTTGCGTTGCTTTGCTTAGCTTTTAATTTTTGTATCCAAAGTTTGGGTCCTTAAAATTTTAAGTTAGTATTTTATTTCAAATTTTGTTTTAAATAATTTTTGCAACCTTTGTCTTTCTCTTTTATGTCCCTATTTTTTATCAAAATGATAATTCCCTCTATTTATTTATAATGATGAAGCGTCCGCGGGCTAGCAAGATGGGAGGTCCGTGTTATCCGTTTTAGCAGTATTGCTTACTAAGGCACGGGAAATGCTCCCAGTATCAGCTTGTCACAATATGCACTCCGTTTTGGACATATGTTATTTATTGCCATGTAGACTTGCAGAAAGTTCACCTTCTCATTACGCTCGTACCATTTATAAAGCTGTACAGGATACAGCATACCCTTTCTTAGTTTTATATGTGGGACTTATGGATTTTTTCCCTGTCTCTGTTATGACTGTAACCGTGTTATCAATTGCAACGATTTCTTTTTTAAAAAGAGGCTTTTGTTTGCCTTTTATTTGTTTATTGGCGACGTATATGACGTCCTCGGGTTTAAGGCTTTTGGGTTGAGTTTTTTAAACGTTTAACCGTAAATTCCTTATTTTTTCGTTTTCTTCAATTTGACAGCGAATGTCATGGTTGAATTTTTCGCGAAAGTTCGCAACACCGTGGTAGTTGACCCGTTCGCTTCGATTAAAACAATGTCATTTGGTTTTTAGCGTGTGACGGAGTGGACTGTGTCGTTATACCTATCTACCGCTATTTGCAGAATTTCTTTAATACGGAAGTCTTGAAATTCGTTTCTTATGCAGCTCAGGATTTCTATTATGGTCAAATGTGATCTTTCTACCTGCCCATTAACCTCACTTTTCTGAGATGGAGTTCGGTAAATTTCGATATTCAATGATCTAAGGATATTTATATTGATGGGGGTTAGGAAACCACGTTCATTGTCCATAACCACTATTTTGGGTACTGTAAAAAATGCATTATCTTGGCAAGCTTTTGGCACAAATGTGGTGCTGATTTCTTTTTTAATCGGAAAAATTTTGCAAATTTAGAAAATTTGGCTAAGATGGAAATGAATGTCTCACCCTGAATTTCCATTATGTCCATATGGAGAATTTCACATGGAAATTTTGGTAGTGTGGGCTGTAATTCGGGATGTATAGGGTGCCTATCATATTTATTCAGACGACATATCTCGCAGGTTTGTATAAAGGTTTTAACTTGGTATGTCATGGGAGAGAAATATAATTTGTCTAAGATTTGTTGGGAGTTCTCTCGGAAATTCCAGTGTGTCATAGTGTGTTCGGTTTCGATTATTTCAAGCACACGCCCTTCGATTTTATATTGTGAAAAAGTATCTAAATAAATGTTTTGCACCATCATAAGAAAATGTTCAGGAATTTTGACGCTGTTGATTACAGAGGGGTTTAATTTTTCTTTTAAAATTTGAGTAAGATTGCTCTCGTTAATTTTTTCAAGAGAACGGATGGGGCTTCTCAACGCAGAACGGATGGAGCTCACGTCCCGTTCGGATAATTATTTGGTTTCTAAAAATATTTATTGGTGCTCCAACAAGAGGTGTTAAATCGGAATTGTCTTGTTCTGCGCAGTGCATCGTTGCTAAACTTTCATATTCACTATGCTCATTCGATATTTCTAGCGCGTTCACTTCTGTAGTTAGGCGTGAGAAAGCATCTGCCACTAAGTTTGATTCACCAGGATTATAAATCAACTATTCGGCTTTTCCACCTCTTGAGCTTTGCGTTGTTATTCGTATTGCTAAGTCCAAAAGTCAAAGGTTGGTGGTCGGTGCAAATCCTTATATTTTTGGCACCATAGAGATAATTCCGCAGATTGGCTAATGCCCACACTATCGCCAACATTTCTTTTTCATTTGTGGCGTAGTTTTCTTCGGCGCGACTAAGGTTTCTAAAAATATAAGCAATCGGCCCATCCTTTCCATCGATTTCCTAGGACAATAGCGCTCCAATAGCATAATTGGAAGCAGCGAAAGTGAGATTAATTGGCTTTTCAAAATTAGGGAAGACTAAGATTTCTGAGGACATCAGAAGTTCTTTTGGGGTTTCAAACCGATCGGAACTTTCCTAGATTAGTTCGCTCGTATACCCGCGAGTGAGATGCGTGAGTGGTTTGGCTATTTTTCCGTAATCGCCTATAAATTTCCTGTAGTAGGACGTGAGATCAAGAAATCTCTTGAGTTCTTTCACATTTGTAGGAGGGATCGTTTTTTGTATCGCAGAAACCTTTTTTGGATCGAGAACAATGCCTTTTGGCGTCTTACGACGCTATTTTTTAAGAATTGTGTTTTTTCCAAATTTACTTTGAGGCCTTAAGATAAAAGTTTTTAGAATATTATTTCAATGTCGCGGATATGTTCTTCTTCGTTTTTACTAAAAACTATTATGTTGTTTATATAGACATAACATATCTTAGCTATGTACTCCTTTAGGACATCGTCAATCATTCTCTGGAATGTTGCTGGCGCGTTACTTAGGCCAAAAGGGAAATTGAAAATTCATATTTACCATGATTGTAAATGCAGTTTTTGCAATGTCCTTCCTGTCATTAGTATTTCGTGGAAACCAGAAGTTAAGTTTATAGTCGTGAAGACTTTTGCCTCACGAATGCTAGCTATTGTGCTGTTGATATCAGGGATTGGATATGTGTCTGGATTAGTGACTGCGATAAGTCGCTTGAAATCAATGACCATCCTGTTTTTCTCCGTTTGGTTTGGGTTTTTTGGGAACTATCCAAATCGGAGAGTTATACGGACTTTTGGACGGACCAATGACATTTTCTCGGAGAAGTGCTTCTACTTGTCTACCCACTTCTTCCCGCATGCATAGCTTTTTGTATAAATAGTTTCACTAGTAGTGGGTTTTATTTCTGAACGAACACTTGTTTCCACAATAGAATTTGACTCAAGAGGACCAAACAAATAGCTAAATCGTGAAATCAAGTATTCTAATTTTTGCTCAGTGGCCCTTGAAACTTTTACTAGATTAACCTCCTGGGTGGTTTTTTTTATTTTAGGGGTATCGCATCGGGTTTTAATATGAGGATGTTAAGCTCTCTGTCGAGAACTGCTTTAACCTCAGGAAACGTGTCGTCCCCTATTACGCCATCAAAAGAATCTAAGCCTGGAAGGACGAGAAAAAATGTGGTTTCCACAACCCTATTTGCGAATTCCAAAAATTTTGCGGGTAATTTTTCTGTAATTTTTAATATTCCACCAGCGGAATTTACGAAAAAGAGGGTTTTCTACTTTAACGGTTTTCTTGGCGACGCTTGACTAATGGAGTTCTTATTGGCTCCTGTGTTGACGAGAAATTACAGTTGTTTTATTTTCTAAAGAAATGTATTGTATATATGGTATGCCTGAAAGGAGGCTCCCATCGTAAAATTTTCTTCGTGTGACAGTTGTTCGGTCGAAGTGCTTGGAATGTCATCTGAGTCCGTTGGAGGCGCATTATCGTCAGTAACTATAGCTTCGGACTCAGTTTCGGGAATATCTTCGGCTGGCACCATGTAAAAAATGCGCTGTTGTTTCATTGGCACGTTCATCGACGATCCCTTCCTCTTAAAGGGCTGGAAGCCTTGGGGTCTGTTTGAATAATTGACATCCCTACTCTGATCCGATCGATCGACTTCCATTTTTACGAGTGGTTTGGGAGCTGCCGGCCTAAGAGGCACATTGCCACCCCTTCTGCCATCGAAAGGCCTTCTATTTGAAGCTGGGGTATATTGGTGTAAAATCTCCTTGAAAGTGGAGTTTGTCTATTTTCACTTTTACCCATTTGGTTCACCGGAATAGTTATCCTGTTGGGATCCCAACAGGGTGAATGAAGTGACGTCGCACATTTAGGTTCTGTATGTCGAGGCAGGTCGTACTCGCTTCTGGTAAGGTTTGTGGCCTCTGAATGGAGATCAACCTAGAAAGGTCACCATCTAAGCCACGGACGAATACGTCCAATGCCCTATTCCTATATGATTCTACTAGGGCAGTGACCGTTTCTTGAGAGTAGCGTTAGGTTTTAACCTTATTTATAATCAAATATAGTTGATAATTAACTAATGCGTGTAATTTCATGCCTCTCTGAGACAGCTGACCGAGTTGGTATTCCAAGGTACGG
The DNA here is from genome assembly GCA_920105625.2 of Clusia tigrina. Lineage (NCBI taxonomy): Eukaryota > Metazoa > Arthropoda > Insecta > Diptera > Clusiidae > Clusia > Clusia tigrina. The sequence goes on from OV050030.1 coordinate 328,032,023, forward strand.
ATGTCTCTTTTGTCCGCATAGTGCAAGTACAGACACTTTTTTATAGTTTCCCAATCATCATCAAAAAAATTATAAGATATAAAGGCAGAATCTGCACCACCCCTGATCTTGCCTCTAATATTTTGCAGTATTCCCCTGTAAATGGGCTTCGTCTTCACTATTTCGGAATCCTTAAGGATTGCCCTTACATTGTGCACCCACGAAATATACTGCGCTGGATTTCCCTCGAACGGGCGAAGTTCCTACACGCAAGCATGCTGTCTTGATATTTCCCGTAATTCTTCCTGGTTTCGAGGATCTCGAGGTGCAGCCGCTACTGGGTTCGGTGGAATCGGTTGGTTACTCGTTTCAAGGGTTGATATTCTCCTTTCTCTATTGTTCTATCAATGTATTCACTGCACCTATTAAATTCGTCACTGTGCTTTGATGTTCCTCCATAATAGATTCTTATTTCTTTCCAGGAGCTCAACTCGGGCTCGCGACCAGCCTTTATCCTTCACAAAATTATGGTGCTGGTCCCTGCTCGGGCGCCAGGTAACATCTTGTTAAAAGATCATGTCAAAAAAATTAATTTTAAGGAAGCAACGTGTGTGGTTTCACCAAATAAAACAAGCGAATTTGAAAAACGTTATAATTTATTGACCGATTAGAACGGCTCCCTGGAAAATACTGTCTTTACAATTCAATTTAGCTTAAAATCTAACTTAGCCTATTTCCGCTGCGTCGGCATTTTCCCACAGGAAGCGGATGCGCGTGCATTGAGTCGTCAGCGAATATCGTGAGAAGCGTAATGCACGGAAGTGTGCACTACGTTGCGTAACGGGTGCATTGCTCGACGTTGACTTTTATATATATATATATATATATATATATATATATATATATATATATATATATATATATATATATATATATATATATATATATATATATATATATATATATATATATATATATATATATATATATATATATATATATATATATATATGTATATATATCTATATATACAGGGTGGCCCAAATAAGACCAGCTGATGTGAAACACAAATAACTTTTTTTATTTTTTAACATAATTTATTTTTTCTCTTTATTTATAATGATGAGGAGTCCGCGGCCTAGAAGGATGGGAGGTCCGTGTTATTCGGTTTAGCAGTATTGCTTACTAAGGCACGGGAAATACTCCCAGTATCAACTTGTCACAATATGCAATCTCCGGTTTGGATATGTGTTATTTATTGCCATGTAGACATGCTGAAAGTCCACTTCATCATTGCCCTCGTACCATTTATAAAACTGTACAGGGTACAACATACCCTTTTTTAATTTTTTGTAGGACTTATGGATTTTTTCCCTGTCTCAGTTATTACTGTAACCATATTATCAATTGCAACGATTTCCTTTTTATAAAGAGAAAAACCTCGTTTGCCTTTTATTTGTTTATTGGCGACGTATATGACGTTGCCGGGTTTAAAGCTTTTGGGTTGAGTTTTTTTCGCGTTTAACCGTAAATTCGTTATTTTTTCGTTTTCTTCAATTTGAATGTCATTGGTGGAATTTTCGCGAAAGTTTGCAACACCTTGGTAGTTGACCCGTTCGCTTCGATTAAAAAAAGTCATTTAGTTTTTGGCGTGTGACGGAGTGGATTGTGTCGTTATACCTATCAACCGCTATTTGCAGAACTTCTGTAATACGTAAGTCTTGAAAGTCGTTTCTTATGCACCGGAAGATTTCTATTATGGTCGAATGTAATCTTTCTACTTGCCCATTAACCTCGCTTTTTTGAGATGGAGTTCGGTAAATTTCGATATTCAATGATCTAAAGAAATTTATATTGATGGGGGTTAGGAAACCACGTTCATTGTCCATAACCACTATTTTGGGTACTGTAAAAAATGCATTATCTTGGCAAGCTTTTGGCACAAATGTGGTGCTGATTTCTTTTTTATTCGGAAAAATTTAGCAAATTTGGAAAATTTGTCTAAGACGGAAATGAACTCCTCACCCTGTATTTCCATTATGTCCATATGGAGTATTTCACATGGAAATTTTGGTGTTGGTGTGGGCTGTAATTCCGGATGTGTAGGGTGCCTATCATATTTATTCAGACGACATATCTCGCAGGTTTTTATATAGGTTTTAACTTGGTTGGTCATGCGAGGGAAATCGAATTTTTCTAAGATTTGTTGGGAGTTCTCTCGGAAATTCCTATGTACCCTAGTGTATTCGGTCTCGATTATTTCAAGGACACGCAATTTGTTTGGCACATCAGTTACTACTCTTTGGGTTATACGAATTTTATAGATTTTATATATTCAAGAGAGACGTAATGTCTTTTATAATTCGGAGGGGGCTCCTCAACGCACATAAGATCACGTCCTGTTCGGATAATAATTTGGTTTCTAAACACATTTATTGGTGCTTCAACATGGGATATTAAATCGGAATTGTCTTGTTCTGCGCTGTGCATCGTTGCTAAACTTTCATATTCACTAGGTTCATCTGGCTCATTCGATGTTTCTAGCGCGTTCACTTCTGTAGGTAGGCGGTAGAGAGCATCTGCCACTAAATTTGATTTACCAGGTTTATAAATCAACTCGTGGTTATACTCCTCTATTCGGCTTTTGCCCCTCTTGAGCTTTGCGTTGTAATTCCTATTACTAAGCGCAAAGGTCAAAGGTTGGTGGTCGGTGAAAATCCATATATTTTTAGCACCATACAGATAATTCCGTAGATTATTTAACGCCCACACTATTGCCAACATTTATTTTTCATTTGTGGCGTAGTTTTCTTCGGCGCAACTAAGGCTTCTAGAAATATAGGCAATCGGCCTATCCATTCCATTGATTTCCTGGGACAATACCGCTCCAATAGCATAATTGGAAGCGTCGGAAGTGAGATTAATGGCTTTTCAAAATTAGGGTGGCTAAGATTTCTGAGGACGTCAGAAGTTCTTTTAGGGCTTTAAGGCTTCTAGGCCATCTTGTTCTAAAGCGATCGGAAGTTTTCTAAATTGATTCGCTCGGACATGTGCGTGTTCACCGCGAGTGAGATGCGTGAGTGGTTTGGCTATTTTTGCGTAATCGCGTATAAATTTCCTGTAGTAGGACGTGAGACCTAGAAAACTCTTGAGTTTTTTCACATTTGTAGGAGGGATCATTTTTTGTATCGCAGAAACCTTTTTTGGATCAGGAAGAATGCCTTTTGGCGTGATTAAGTATCCGAGAAATTCGACGCTATTTTTTAAGAGTTGAGTTTTTTCCAAATTTACTTTAAGGCCTGAAGATAAAAGTTTTGAGAATATTATTTCAACGTCGCGTAGGTGTTCTTCTTCGTTTTTGCTAAAAATTATTATGTCGTCGATATAGACATAACATATTTTGGCTATGTACTCCTTTAGGACAGCGTCAATCATCCTCTGGAATATTGCTGGCGCGTTCCTTAGGCCAAAAGGGAGTCTTAAAAATTCATATTTACCATTCATGGTTAAAAATGCAGTTTTTGCAATGTCCTTCCCTTTCATTAGAATTTGGTGGAAACCAGACGTTAAGTCTATAATCGTGAAGATATTTGCCTCACCAAGGCTAGCTATTGTGCTGTTGATATCAGGGATTGGATACGTGTCTGGAGTAGTGACTGCGTTAAGTCGCTTGAAATCAATGACCATCCTGTACTGTTTTTCTCCGTTTGGTTTGGGATTTTTGGGAACTATCCAAATCGGAGAGTTATACGGACTTTTGGACGGACGAATGACATTTTCTCGGAGAAGTTCTTCTACTTGTCTAACCACTTCTTCCCGCATGCAAGCTGGATAGGTATAGCTTTTTGTATAAATAGGCTCACTAGTAGTCGTTTTGATTTCTGCACGAACACTTGTTTCCACAATAGAATTTTGATCAAGAGGACCAAACAAATCGCTATATCTTGAAATCAAGTGTTTTAATTTTTGCTCAGTGGCCCTTGAAATTTTTTGACATGAAGCTTTTACTAGATTAACTTCCTGGGTGGTTTTTTGTTTTAGGGGTATCACTACATCGGGTTTTAATATGAGGATGTTAAGCTCTCTGTCGAGAACTGCTTTAACCTCACGAAGCGTGTCGTCCCCTATTACTCCATCAAAAAATTCTAAGCCTGGAAGGACAAAAAATGTGGTTTCCACATTCCTATTTCCGAATTCAAAAAAATTTCCGGATAGTTTTTCTGTAATTTTTAATTTTCCACCAGCGGAATTTACGAAAAAATGGTTTTTCTACTTTAACGGTTTTCTCGGCGACGCGAGGACTAATGGAATTTCTTATTGGCTCCTGTGTCGACGAGAAATTGCAGTTTTTATTTTCTAATGTGGTGTATTCTGTATATGGTATGCCTGAAAGGTGGCTCCCATTGTAAAATTTACTTCGTCTGACATTTGTTCGGTTGAAGTGCTTGGGATGTCATTTGAGTCGGTTGGAGGCGCATTATCTTCATTAACTATAGCCTCGGACTCAGTTTCGGGATTATCTTCGGCTGGCACCATGTAAAACATGCGTTGTTATTTCATTGGCACGTTCATTGAAAATCCCTTCCTCTTAAAGGGCTGGAATAATTGACGTCCCTACTCTGAACCGATCGATCGACTTCCATTTTTACGGGTGGTTTCGGAGCTGTCGGCCTAGGAGGCACATTGCCACCTGTTCTGCCATCGAAAGGTCTTCAATATGAAGCTTGGGGATATGTATTGGAGGAAAATCTCCTCGGAGGTAGATTTTGTCTGTTTTCGGTTTTACCCATTTGGTTCACCGGAATAGTTATTGTGTTGGGAATCCCAACAGGGTGAATGAAGTGACGTCGCACATTTAGGTTCTGTATGTCGAGGCAGGACGTATACGCTTCTGGTAAGGTTTGTGGCCTCTGAATGGAGATCAACCTAGAAAGGTCACCATCTAAGCCACGGACAAATACGTCCAATGCCCTATTCCTATATGCTTCTACTAGGGCAGTGACCGTTTCCTGAGTGTAGGATTCGGTTTTAACCTTGTTTATAATCAAAGATAGTTGGTGGTTAACTAAAGCATAGAATGCGTGTAATTTCATGCCTCTCTGAGACAGCTGTCCGAGTTGGTATTCCAAAGTACGGATGTCTCTTTATTCCGCATAGTGCAAGGACAGACACTTTTTTATAGTTTCCCAGTCATCATCAAAAATATTATACGAAATCAAGGCAGAATCTGCACCACCCCTAATCTTGCCCCGTATATTTTGCAGGATTGCCCTGTAAATGGGTTTTGTCTTCACTATTTCGTAATCCTTAAGGATTGCCTGTACACTGTGCACCCACGAAATATACTGCGCTGAATTTCCCTCGAACGGGCGAAGTTCCTTTACGCAATCCGGCAGTCTTGATATTTCCCTTAATTCTTCCTCAGTCTGAGGAGCTCGAGGTGCAGCCGCCACTGGGTTCGGTGGTATCGATTGGTTACTCGCTTCAAGGGCTGATATTCTCCTTTCTGTATTCCTAACCTATTCTATCAATGCATTCACTGCAACTGTTAAATTCGTCACTGTTCTTTGAAGTTCCTCCATAATATTTTCTTATTAGATCACTACGATAAGCAAAAGTTCTCTACTTACAGTACAATAATCTTCGTTTGGTGATAGCTGCAGGTCCTTTAATTTCTTCTCCAAATACAGCAGCCTCCGTTTCCGTTAGTTTTTTGTCGTCGCGGTCCACACTCGTATAGTTCAATCCTTATCGGTTTTGGCCTGTGCCCAATTTCCACTCTGGCACTGCCTTCTTCTCAAATATTAAAAATGCTTTCAACCGAAATTTCACAACACAATCACTTAAACCCCTTTTTTCAATGATTTTCTTTTAATCGATTTTTGATATATTTTTTTTTTCTTGAGGGTTTTTATACCACAAATTTTATTTAAATTCTTTTGAATTTATTTGAAATAATGTCCCTTTTTTTTTTGGGTAAGCTTATTTTTTTTTTAAGCGAATTTCATAAAAAAATTTTTTACTGTCCTTGCTAGGATTTTGTTATGCGCAAACTGGAGGGATCGGTTTTTTAGGCTCGATTTCGCAGCTTGAGTTTATTATTTTTTTATAAAAAAAAAAATAAATTTTATTGCCCTTGTTGGGTTTTTTTTTCCTTATGAGCAAACTGGAGGGATCGGTTTTTAGGCTCGCTTGATTTTTTTTCTTTATTGATTTTATTTTATTATGAGTCCTTTGCAGGAGTTCGACTCGGGTTCGCGACCAGCGTTTATCCTTCACAAATTATGGTTCAAGTCCCTGCTCGGGCGCCAGTTAAGATCCTCAATAAGGATCTTGATAAAAAATTAATTTCACGGACGCAACGTGTCCGTGGTTTCACAAATAAAACAAGTTAATTTCAAAAACGTTATAATTTATTCACCGATTACAACGGCTCCCTGGAAAAGACTGACTTTACAATTCAATTTAAATTAAAATCTAACTTAGCCTATTGCCGCTGCGTCGGCATTTTCCCACAGGTAGCGGATGCGCGTGCATCGCGTAGCCAGACGCAATTGAGTCGTCAGCGAAGTCAGCGAATATCGTGGGAAGCATAATGCACGAAAGTTCGCACTACGTTGCGGAACGGGTACATTGCTCGGCGTTGACTTATATATATAGACATATATATACATCTACATATGCATCAACAAATGAATGTCCAGATACATATACATAAACATATAAATATCCATTTATATATACAAATAAATTGAAAAATACATTTACATATACATATACATATGCATATACCTATACATATAAATATACATATTTATATACATATACATATACATGTACATTTACTTATCCATATACATATACATATACATTTACATATGCAAATATATATATATATATATATATATATATATATATATATATATATATATATATATATATATATATATATATATATATATATATATATATATATACATATACTTATACATACACATATACATATATTTAGAAATATACATACACATATACATTATCTATATATATATATATATATATATATATATATATATATATATATATATATATATCTATATATATATAAAATAATGAATGTTTGTTTGTTAGTGACACTAAGGCTCGAGAACGGCTGGACCAATCTTGATGGTATTTCCAGAGGTTGTTCGTTGTGGATCTGGGAAGGTTTAGAAATAAAAAAACCTTATACTTTTCCTGAAGAAAGGTCGGAAAATTTAAAAATTCCAAAAAGGACTTTTTTCCATACAAACATTTTTTTCTTTCAAATTTATTTTTCCAATTGTTCTTGCAAATCTATCGATCTCAAAACATTCGGAAAAGTCGGAAAATTCGGAAAATTCGAAAATTAGAAAAACCTAATCTCGCTTTTTGTTTTCATTTTTTTTGTATGTGCGTGGTGTTGGTCGTGCACATTTAGTTTCATATTGGTGTTGTAAGCACTGACTGATACTGCATTAACTCAACAGATGGAGCTGTAGAAGCTTATTTATTTTGACAGCTGCGTATATTGTTTGTTCTTTCTGATTTGTTTATTCGAACAGTGCGGACACGGTCATTTGACTTTCTGACATTTTTCCAAACTTTAATTGATTTCTCGAGTTAAATTCATTACATTAAATTGTTAAATTGTTTACATTCACGAAATAGATGATTTTAAATCTGTGGATCATCAGTTTTTGAGTGAAATTATTGACATTTCAAACAAAAAAAGTGAGTTCATTATTTTCGTTTGTTGGTGAATACCTAACCTCATTTCCATTGGAATTTATTTGTGTTATTTCTTCAGATGATTTGTAAATTATTTGAATCGTTCAATTTCGGTCATTTGCTTTCTTTATTTCGGCTATTCAAAAGGTAAATTATTGAAAATTATTCCGTGAAAACTTTATGTGTGTTTCATACAAAGTGATCAATTACAGATTGAAATTTGTTAGGATGCCACAAAGAGGTCGCGCTAATATCGGTCGGCGTTCCCGACGTACAACGGACCAACGTAATTATACAGCACGTCGTACGGAAGAGGAAAATGCTACTGCAAGGGAATCTGCTCGAATCGGAATGATTGAACATCGTGCGCGACAATCACAAGAGGCTCACGAAGCTTACAATGCGCAACAACGATTGAGAAGAAGACAAGTTCGTGCTCAGGAAATTCATGAAGCAAGAGAACAACGTTTGGCTGCTCACCGACAACGCCAGCAACAACAACGATTGCCTAATTTGAATATCGAACGTGCAGCCTTTCGATATGAGTCGGACATTGAATACGGTGCGCACGAATCAGTTCGATTTGGTTCGATGTCTGTCGTTTGCCCGCATTGCGATGCACTGAAATTTCCAAAAGAACCGGCCGGATTGTGTTGCGCAAGCGGAAAAGTGAAATTACCAGAGTTACTTCCTCCACCAGAGCCATTGCGGTTGTTGCTTTACGGTGAATCACCAATTTCGAATAATTTTTTACAAAATTCCAAGATGTGTAACGATTGTTTTCAAATGACGTCGTTTGTGGGGAAATTGTGAATGAACATAATTACAATCCCACATTCAAGGTTAGTTCACCAACAATCTAACACTTATTATCTCGCCAATAAAATACAGAAATTAACATATTTTCTGCAACTGCCGCATCCTGATCAAGATCACAAATATCCCCAAATATATTTCCTTGGAGATTCAAATGAAGGAGTTAATCGACATTGTGCAATTTTCAATGCGACGAAAAGAGAAATTGTGCAGCAATTGCAAGAAATGTTGCATGAACACAACGAACTAATTCGATTATTCAAAACTTCGTTAGAAAGGATGCCATCTGATGATCACAGAATCGTCATAAAAGCAGACAAACGACCAGCAGGCACTCATGAACGGCAATATAATGCCCAGACGGGCGATGAAATATCATTTGTTGCTGTTGGCGATAATTTAGAATCCCGTGATATTGTTATTAAACGTCGAGCTGGAGATGCATTAGAGCGAATCAGTGAAACTCATCGATTGTATGACTCACTACAATATCCGCTAATGTTCTGCCGTGGTGAAGATGGATATCACTTGAGATACAACATGATCAATCCTGCCAATCGTTAGTAAAAGAAAAACAAACACTCTTGATTTTAACTTCATTTTTTGTTAACTTTTAGGTGTCGATGCAAATAAGAAGTCAGTGCAATGAACTTTTACGCGTATCGATTGATGATTCGCGAAGGAATTGACAACCATCTCTTGAGATATCGCCGATTATTTCAACAGTATGCAGTTGATGTGTACATGACGATGGAGACAGAACGACTCAATTTTAATCCAAGGCACATGCACGAGTACTCGCAGGATGCGATGACATACGTGCGGAATTATGGACGGCCGGATTTGTTTGTTACATTCACTTGCAATCCAAAATGCCCACAGATAACGGAATTATTGAATCGCGGTCAATCAGCAAGCGATCGTCACGATGCCACAGCACGAGTTTTCAAACAACAGCTACGATATTTGATGGACTTTTATCGTGAAGCAACGTATACGAGTATATGGTGCTGTTAGATACTGGATGTACGATGTTGGGTGGCAAAAAAGAGGTTTGCCGCACGCACACATTCTTCTTTGGATGGTGGACAAGATTACACCAGATCAAATTGATGACATCATTTCTGCGGAAATTCCTGATCCAGAGATAGATCCAGAATTATACGAAGTGGTGGAAACCAATATGGTTCATGGACCTTGCGGACACTACAATACCACTTCGGTTTGTATGTCTGACATTAAATGCACGAAACAATATCCACGTGCTTTTTTTTCGGAAACGCAAACTGGAAATGATGGATATCCACTCTATCGGCGTCGCTCATCAGACAACAATTGCAGAACATTCAGGATTCAATTTAGAGGAGTGAACATCGAAGTTGACAAAACATGGATCATACCATATTCGCCAATATTGTCTGAGACATTCAAAACTCATATCAATGTTGAGTATTGCAGTTCTGTGAAATCGATCAAATACGGTTGCAAGTACGTCACCAAAGGAAGCGACATGGCGGTTATTGGCCTTGAACGAGATGAGATCTGCAAGTATCAAATTGGTCAATACGTGAACTGCAATGAAGCGCTTTGGAGAATATTTTCTTTTGTAATTCATGAGCGTATTCCGACTGTTGTGCTTCTCGCAGTTCATTTGAAGAATGGCCAAAGAGTGTATTTCAACCCAGAGGATGCAGTAGAGCGAGCGGAAACACCACCAGCAACAATATTGACGAGTTTTTTCTCAACTTGCGCCAGTGATCCGTTTGCGAGAACATTGCTTAATTCGGAAATGCCTCGATATTATACATGGAATGCATCGTCGAAGAAATGGTTACGCAGAAAGCCAGGCCAACCAGTAGATGGACATCCAGGTGTGTTCTCAACTAATGCATTAGGACGAATTTACACAATCCACCCGAAAAACGACGATTGCTTCTACCTTCGGTTGCTATTGATTAATGTACGCGGTTCAACTTCATTTGAGTCATTGCGTACTGTGAATGGTACAGTTTGTGCAACTTTTTGAGAAGCATGCCAGCAATTACAATTGCTGGAACATGATAATCACTGGAATCAAACGATGGACGATGCGATAGTTACTTCGCATGCCATTGAAGTTCGCACACTTTTCGCGATGATCATTTCGACATGTCAGCCTTCAAATCCGCGTCAATTATGGGATACGTACAAAAATTACATTGCAAGACATTTTACATCGTATTCGTGTGGCAACATGGAATTCAGAATTGCAAATGAACGATGACATATACAATGAAGCATTGGTGTTGATTGAAGATTTGTGTTTGCTTATGAGTGGTAAACTATTGACTGAAATTCATATGCAAGCGCCAAATCGTCAAATCAGAGATGTACTGAATCGTGAATTGGAACGTGAGCGTGCATACGACAGAATAACTTTGGAACAACAAGTACAAATAAATGTTCCATTATTGAATGAGCAGCAAAAGAGTGCATATGATGAATTGATGATGGCTGTCAATGATGGAAACGGTGGACTATTTTTTCTTGATGCGCCCGGCGGAACTGGGAAAACGTTCCTGATATCATTGATTTTGGCAAGAATACGATCTCAAAATGGCATTGCGTTGGCTCTCGCATCTACTGGGATTGCTGCAACTCTACTAGAAGGTGGAAGAACCGCACATTCGGCACTGAAGCTTCCGTTAAGCTTGCAAATCAATGAAACACCTGTTTGCAACATTTCAAAGCAATCAGCTATGGCAAAAGTGTTGAAGAATTGTAAACTGATAGTATGGGATGAGTGCACAATGGCTCACAAACGGTCTCTAGAAGTACTTGACAGAACAAAGAAAGATCTGCGGAATAATAATCGTCGCTTTAGTGGCGGAATGATACTGTTAGCAGGCGATTTTCGACAAACACTTCCTGTAATTCCGAAATGAACAGTGGCGGATGAATTGAACGCATGTCTCAAGTCATCGTATTTGTGGCGGTACGTGGAAACCATACGATTGACTATGAATATGCGAGTGTTCCTGCAACAGGATAGCACCGCAGAAGTTTTCTCTAAAGAACTGCATAAGAACTGGAAATGGGCAAATTCCGGTTGATACCTCCAGTGATTTGATATCAATTCCACCTGCCATTTGTCAATTCACTTCAACGAAAGCTGAACTCATCACGAATGTTTATCCGAACATTGGTCAAAATTATCGTAGCTACGATTGGTTGAGTGCACGCGCAATTTTAGCTGCCAAAAATACCGATGTTAATGACTTAAACTGGACGATTCAAAGTCGAATTCCGGGAGATTTGTGCTCATACAAATCGATCGATCGTGTTGAAAATGAAGACGAAGCCGTGAATTATCCAGTGGAATTTCTAAATTCTTTAGATTTGTCTGGCATGCCGCCGCATCATTTGCGTCTCAAAGTTGGATCTCTCATTATTATTCTTCGCAATCTTCATGCGCCGAAACTGTGTAATGGAACCCGACTGATTGTGACGCAGCTATCGAATAATGTGATAGTTTCAAGAATTTTGAAAAGGACTTACAAGGGGGCAGAATGCTTGATTCCACGAATTCCTTTGAGTTCTAACGATTTGCCATTTCAGTTCAAACGTATTTAGTTTCCAGTGAAACTGGCATTTGCGATGACAAGCAACTGATCACAAGGACAGTCGCTGGAAGTGTGTGGCATAAATCTGGAAATGCCATGTTTTTCACACGGCCAGCTATACGTGGCGTGTTCACGAATTGGAAAACCATCTTCTCTTTACATTTACGTAGCTTGATAAACAAAAAAGGTTGTTTATCAAGCTACGTTACATTGAAAAAAGTGTAGAAAAATCGCAAATAAATTATTTTCAACGCAATATAAATTCAACTTTATTTTCTTTTCAAAACACATAATTTCACGCAGGGCAACGCCTGCGGAGTCAGCTAGTATATATATATATATATATATATATATATATATATATATATATATATATATATATATATATATATATATATATATATATATATATATATATATATATATATATATATATATATATATATATACTAGCTGACTCCGCTTGTGAGTTAGAATCAAGGCACCTCATGAGATTAGCGAGGGACGGTGGAAACTTGTCGAGTTTGGAAGCAGCAGACCAAGCATTAGCGACTATTCAGAGTCGAACGGAGGAGAAATTTTTACAAGTCTTCAAGGATACAGAAGAGTTGAAGATAAATACGGAATTTCTCGAGAATAAAACTAGAGTACTCTCTAGGCAACTCCGAGAAACCGAGGAAGCTGCATCGAATCTGGAGAGAGAAAATCTAGAGTTCAAGAGAATCGGGGCAATTGCTATGCCAGCAAGAGTAAGATCGGCTTCAACCTCTCAAATACATACGCAAACAGTACTAGCTTTGCCACCAGAAGTTCGCTGGCCGGAATATTTAACTCCGGAAGGGATAGGCCGTGTGGTAAAGCCCAGATTAGTATTGAGCGAAGAGAGTGAAGAGGAATTTTTGGTTGACGCATCAGAAATCGGTGTCGAGCAATTATCTCCGGGAAGTTCAATAAATAATAAAAATAAGGGATATCCGCCAAACGAGCCTGAAGCAGAAACAGTGGAGCAAAGTCTCGATACATTGGACAGTATTTCGCCTGTACGAGCAAACGGCCGGAGACTAATAAGTTTAATCCGTCACTGGTCAAGTACATTTCAGATCCGGGGGGAGTAAATTTTGAAACCACCCAAAAGGACAACGCTCAAGTTTTACCAGCCATAAGTAAAACAAGAATAAGTAAAATGGGTATAGAGGAAATTTCAAAGGCAGTGGCCAGGCTGGTGTTTACTGGTGCTATTTCAGAGGATTTACGGTCAGCACTCAACAGGTTCATTCGAGGTTGTGAACTTGCAAAGAGAAGCATAAGCCCTGATGAGTTGCATGATTTCTTCGACTGTATTAAGCAAAGGTTATTTGGAGATGCGTACAACTTTCTGCTGCCAAAGCAATTCGCTGGTGTGAACGAGCTTTACGGCTTTTTAAAGAGAACCTATTTAAAGGAGAGAACTCTGGAAGACATATCCTAAGAGATCAGAATCGGGAAACAGCTGGCAGGTGAAGACATACGCGCCTTTGCCAGGCGTTTAGAGTCACTTCGGATGATGGCCCAGGAAGTAATAAAAAATAAGTACAATGGTGCAAGTCAGTGTTAACAACTTTCGTGGTGCGCCTTCGCAACTCCGCTTTAAAGATTCATATGCTGAATACCAGAACAGGAACACTGGAGGAATTAGTAGAAGAAGCGATTAGAGCACAAGTTCTCGTGGAAATGAGAACGGCTGGGTTAGGCGAGGAACATATGTTGGAAAACAGACAGGATTTGTTCACCGCCGCTGTAGTGGATAGAGAGGGAAGCAATTCCATCCCAAACATATATCCCGGGGTCTCCGAAAACAGAGCCGTGAATCCTAGAAATCCGTACAGGGGGTTTGTACAGAGGGCACCCATATGTTCGTTCTGCCGTAAGCAAGGTCATACAAGGGATGAGTGCCAACCATATGGTCATGAGGCAAGTAGACAATGCCAAGGAGACACAAAATGGGATCAGATCAGAAGGCAGCCAGCTAAGAGGCGCCCGGATCCACCCTTGAGGGACAGCTGTGATTATAGTACTTAGGTTAAGTTTTAATAAAGTATAGGCCAATTGCCGCGTATGCGGTACAAGAATTTATAGTTAAGATAATCATGATAATTTTTAGGAGGTATAGGATCGTAAAGGATAATTGCTGTGCATGGAGAAAAAAACTTGAAGAGTTAGGAAGTAAATATGCGTCCATGTTGGAAACAAAAGGACGTTGCTTCGTTGTAAGCAGAACGGGAGACGCATTCAGTGAGATACCCTGCAAAAAGACAGCTAGTGGAAAGCTAGTGCTTTTGGTAGACTCAGGGTCGGACACCAGCCTCGTAAAATCTGGTGTTTTACGGAAAGGGCTGGGTATTAATCAGACGGATGTGAGAACGCTTAACGGAGCCTTTGGGGTTGCATCAGGACATTGGGGTCGCTCAGAATAGGGTCAGTGAAGTTAAGGGTATGAGTTTCAGAGTGCACGTAGTGGAATTGGATATGGAAGGCACCCCGGCCGATGGGATATTTGGCCGCGATAATCTTTGGGGCAGTACCATATTGGATGCAGTATAGAAAAAACCATCGTTTTATGATAATAATAGGAATATAATCCTTACTCTGGGTACCGGTAATAGGGTTGAGAATTGTACTATAGGGTGCAAAAGTTGAGTTGACCACAGTTCGTTCCAGACCCCAAGCGAAGCGGAAGGGCCCGAAGCCTAAGCCAGCGCGCCCCGATGCCATCGTCATCAGGGAAACTGGCACCCAGTGTAATGACAGCAACTCTATGTTGCTTAGTTGTATAGGCTCGGTTCCGCACACCCACAGTGCGGCAACACCGGTGGTGTCTTCGGCCCATACTCCTTGGTGCTTGCGCCTATACGGCTCGATAAGCACTGCAACATCGACCATCTGTTCCCTAACGGCCTGCTCCAGGAGATCCTGCGCAGCCTCGCAGTTGTTGAGATTGAGTTGGAACAACCTCATCTCCTGCGCCTGGACTTCTCCGCGGCTAGCTTGTAGGATGGGCATGAGCTACATCCTGTCGGATGCTCCACATCCTTGCCGCCGCAGGCCTTACAGAGGGCACAGGTGGGGGCCTTGTCGCACTCCCGTGCGTTGTGGCCCTCTGTGCCGCATCTGTAGCACTTGTGGCGCCAATCGTCCTTGCTACCGCATTTCTGCGCGGTGTGGCCGAACTCAATACATTTGTAACAACGCAGGGGAGTCACCTTTTCGCGCGCCCGGCATGAGGTCCATCCGACTCTCAGCCTGCCAGCTTTCAGAAGGGCTGCGGCTGCCTGGGGGACAGACTGATGACTGCTGTCTGTGTTCACCGTACGCTTTCCTGAGGGACCTGATTGCATCCACGGGAGGTCTCTCCGAGAGATTGGCTGTACACAGCGCCTCGTGGACATCTTCCACCGTGGTGACTTCGTCCAGGTCTTTCACCTCCACTAGGGTTTCCTGCAGGAGCTTACGCACCTCCACACTGGTTCCCAGGACATTCGCTACCGCCTCATGATACTGGGGTGTGTTTGGATCTGCCGCCACGCTCAACTCCAGCAGCAGTTCACCTTTGGCCGTTTTTCGGATCCTGCGGACGCTCTCTCCCAGCTCTGACAGCTGCGGAAGATGTCCGCGTAGCTCACCGTGATGACAGAAGAGGTGTTGCGGGCGGTTGGAAAATTTGGGGACCAGAAGACACCTGGCCCAGATGGCATTCCCAACCGGGTGCTGAAAACCGCAGCTGCACTACACACAGAAACACTGAGGTCACTTTATGAGGCCTGTCTTAGGGAAGGAGTCTTCCCGAAACGGTGGAAAAGGCTGCGGTTGGTATTGATACCTAAAGCCGATAAGCCAGCAGAGGACCCATCGGCCTACCGTCCTCCGTGCATGTTGGACACAGCAGGGAAGATCCTGGAGCGGATTATCTGCGACCGGATCGACGAGGCGATAGTGGATGCTGGAGGACTGGCGAGGCGCTAATATGGCTTCCGAAAGGCCAGATCCACCGTGGACGCCATTGATGAACTCGTCCAAAGGGCGAAGGAGGCGATTCAGGGCCAGAGATGGAAGGGGGGTGTCAAGAGGTATTGCCTCGTGGTCACCCTCGACGTCAAGAACGCTTTTAACTCGGCCAGCTGGGCGCGCATAGCAGAAGCGCTGGCAGAGTTCAAAGTTCCCATCTATCTAAGGCGAATCATCACCAGTTATTTTAGCGACAGGATGCTATTATACGAGTCCGATAGAGATCAAGATCACCGGAGGAGTTTCCCAGGGGTCTGTACTGGGGCCACTTCTCTGGAACGTTATGTACGATGGCATTCTCCGCATACGGGTGCCCGATTACGTTAAAATAATCGGATATGCGGACGACATATCGCTAGTGATCACGGCGAAACACCTGGAGGAGGTAATAGCAAAGGCCAATCACACAGTGGCCACTGTTGGAAGATGGCTGGCGGATGTTGGACTGTAGCTGGCCGAGCACAAAACGAAGGCTATCCTTGTGTCAGGACGAAAGGTATAGGAGGTGGTGGAGATAAGGGTTGGTGACTGCACCATTACCACGACCCCACATCTCAAATACCTAGGCGTCTGGATTGACGCAAGACTGACGTTCAAGGAGCACTTTCGGCGATTAGGTGAGAAGGCAGCACGGACCTGTTCCCAGCTCTGCCGGATAATGCCAAACCTCGGGGGGCCACGGCACTGGAAAAGACGGCTCATCTCAGGGGTCGCCAAATCCATAATCCTGTATGGAGCGCCCATATGGGCTGAGAAGTAGAGCGTAAAGGCCTACGTTCGCACCATAGAGGCGGCGTATAGGAGATGTGCGCTCCGCACGATCTCAGCACACCGTACTGTGTCTGCAGACGCCGCGCTGGTGATAGCCGGTATGATCCCTCTGGACCTACTGGCCAAGGAGGCGTGGAGCCTATACTACGGCGAAAGTACGCACGAGCTGAGTACGGAAGATCGCGTAGCAGGCATTAGGCAAAGCACCATACAGGAGTGGCAAGCCCGATGGGATGCATCCGAAAAGGGCCGTTGGACGAGGAGGTTGATCCCTGATCTCCAACGCTGGATGGATAGGTCGCATGGCGAGGTGAACTATCACGTCACACAGCTGCTGACCGGGCACGGAGGTTTCCGGGCGTACCTACACAGATTCCGGCTGGAGGAATCCCCCTGCTGCGATAATTGTGGAGGCACGGAGCCCGAGGACGTGGAACATGTCCATTTTTCATGTCCACGATACAGCGGTGCCAGAGCGGTACTGCAAAGAGTCTGCGGAGAACCTGTGACACCGGACAACCTCGTGCAGTATATGCTCGAGTGCCCGGAGAAATGGGACGTGGTGTGTGACGCCTCGGCCGCAATTATGCGAGACCTCCGCCACTTGGAGTGGCGGCGACGTTCAGGGAATCAATAGGAGGGGTCCGTTGACCAACCCACTCCCAGACGAAGTATTGCTTAACGGCTATGTACCGTCTGGGAGGCGTCTGAGGAGGTGGTTTTAGTGGGTAAGAGCCCCACACTACTGGTGCGAGAGCGCCCAGTGTCTGTTTGCAGATTTCCACCTTCGAACCAATAAAAAAAACACATATACTCGTATATATATGGCTATGTTTATGTATATGGATATGTATACTTACATGTAAGTTAAGGTAACACGCCCCAAATCTTAATAATTAATTATTCCATACTTACAGTTTTAGTAGTTTTTAAGAAATATATAAAAATGAACAAAACAATTCCTATGAAATATTGCATGCGCAAATTTCATAGGAAAGAATCAAAATGTAAGAAAACAATTCCTATGAAATATTGCTTGGGTAAATTTCATAGGAAAGAATCAAAATGTAAAAACAATTCTCATGAAATGTGCTACGGCAAATTTAATATGAATTGTTTTATCATGAAATTAATAGGATATAAAAGAAGAACGACTTAATGAATAAGAACGTATTGTCTTGAAATAATAATAAATAAAATTAAGTTTAAATAAAAATAAATTTATAAATTAATTAACTGTGGGCTCAACCGGGATGTCGTTTCGAAAAATAATATCCTGAAAATTCAAAGTAAGGATTCGGTCGTTCATCATTAAAAAAAACCCAATATCAAAGTTTCCCAAGGAAGGGAGAAAATAAGATAAAAATATCCTTAAATAAAAAAGATAATAAAACAAACAATCAATATAAAAGTATCCCAAGGAAGCGAGAAAACAAAAGAAAACTAAAAATATCTTTAAATAAGAAAGGATAGGTAATAATAAATAAGAAAGGATAGGATTAATAAACTTCTCATTCCAATCAAAGCTGGTCTGGGAATGCTGTAAACTTCTCAATACCCTAGCAGCGAGAAACTCTGTTACGCTAATGTGGGTACCGGGACACGAGGGACATGAGGGCAACGAAATGGCAGATTCTTTAGCAAAAAAGGGTGCAGACACTGCCTTTATAGGCCCAGAACCCTTCTGTGGGGTAAACAGTAGCTTCACAAATAACTTGTTGTGCGAACAGGAAAAACGAGGTCTGCTAAACTACTGGAGAGCCCAAAAAGGCATGCGGCAGTCGAGACTACTCATTGATCCTGAACACATCAGGGTAGATGCTTCTTTAAACCTCAGCAGAAATGACATCAAACTATACACTGAACTTTTAACAGGACACTGTAAACTAAATTACCACCTGAATAAAATAGGCGCTGTAGAAGACGATTCTTGTCGACTCTGTCAAGAGGAGCAGGAAACGGCAGAACACATTCTATGCACTTGCCTAGCGGTGGCAAGACGCAGACATAAGTACCTAGGCAGTGGGTTCATATCTCCAAATCACCTAGTTAAAATTAAGCCCACAGCAGTTACGAGATTTATAAACAGTCTAGGACTGTTTTAGTTGGGTACGAGGCTGCACAATAGATCTTTTAGGTCGCGGTGTTCTTTTAGCCTGTCAATAATAAAAATAATAAGGATAGGTAAACAAAAATCATTATAAAATCATCCCAAGAAAGGAAAAATAACATTTAATAATAAACAATGCTTAAAACTAAAGTATAAAAGACGACTTCCGTGTCCAACAAGAAGGAAGATACGTTTCAAGCCAGAAAATTTCAACGTTGGATAGAATTAATAACGTGTTGCAACTGAATACTGGTGACGGCAGAATTAAGAATAATATTTGTGAGTTAATTTCAGTTTTATTATTACCGTATGGAATGTGTTACTTTAAGTTACTACTTAAATTAAGTACCTAATCTAAATTTTATCAAACTGGAACTAGAACCTTTATTAGGAGGAAACTTAGATAAGGTATTAGATTCGATGAAGAGATAGGAAGTTTGAGAGAACTCTTTCAAGGACTTAACACTACAATAAATTAAATGACGAGAACAGAAACTATCAATAGCTTGATAGAAGCACAAACAGGACCGCTGTTTAAGAAAATAGAGGCACTCACCCTTGAATTCGGAAAATTAACTTCAGGTGACACAGTGACAGAGTACAAGGTGCAAACAATTTGTGACAGTATTCGATGCGATGAAGCCCTCGACGTTATCAAATCATTGCCTATTTTTGATGGCAAAGAAAGCTTATTGTCAGCTGGCGCGAAGCTGCATATAATTCTATGAAGTTATACACGAAAGGCAGCAAAAAATATTTTTCTGCGTTAACCATACTCAGGAAAAAATTACAGATAGTGCTAATGACGTCTTAACAAATCATGGTACGGTTTTAAATTTCGATGCCATTATAAGTCGATTTGAATTTGCTTATGCGGACAAGAGACCGATCCATATAATCGAACAAGTACTAAGTATTATGAGACAAGGACATTTAGGAATAGTTGATTACTATAATGACGTCAACAAGAAGTTGACATTACTGATTAATAAATATATTATGACCCATGCTTGGGATACTCCACTAAGCAGGGAATTAAATAATAAACATCACCAATATGCTTTACGAGTATTTATAACGGGATTAAATCTACCGTTATCCAACGTTCTTTTCTCCTTATCACCATCTGATTTGCCTAATGCTTTAGCCAAAGCACAGGAATTAAAGGCTAATCACGTCAGAGCAAACTTCGCTCTACAATTCAATAGAAGCCACCCAAACCCTAATAATAACCATAGAAACCAAATTAACTTGAGATTTCCTCCAAGACAATTCAAAAGTAATTTCCAGCAGGTACAAAATGTCCACCAAGAGCGGTCATATCCTAAACCTGAACCAATCGAGTTAGGCAGTTCAGCTTATGTGAACATGAGACCAACTCATCCAAACAACAATAATTTTCAACGTAACCCAAGACCCCAATATCAATCAAATAACTTCCAACATTACCAACATAGATCATTGAATTATATTGCTAATTAAGGTACCAAACGCCAAATTCCCGAAAGCGGTCAAATAAGCTCTCAGCCTCAAAATAAACTCCCAAACTACCCTACATCATCAAGACAGGGACATCTGGAAGAAAATATAGAATTTTAATAGACAGTGGCGCTACAAGCTGCTACTGCAGTCCTAATGTTCTCACTAACAAAAAACAATTAATTATTAAGAAGAGGGTAAAAACTAGAAATGGTTTTACCATCATCAAAAACTTTTATAAGGCAACAATATTTGGAGTAAGACAGAGATTGTATGAAATTCCGAATTTAGAAGCTGATATACTTATAAGTTACAATTTTCTAAAAAAAGGTAATATAATTTTGAATTTCGAAAAAGGAACCCTAGAGTGTGGTGAGCATTGCATAAAATTGTTAAATTTCGAATCAGAAGATTCAGTTCACGGAACCGCCACTAAAAGTGAACAAGATGAGGAAAATATTTTAAACGAAATAATAAATGAAGACGATATTAATTTTGAAGACGAAAGCGAAAACGCATTAGAAATTTTGAGAATGCAAATAGTAAAAAAGGTGAAACAACTTCATTCCAATATAGATTTAAATTTACCATTTAAAATAGACATCGAAGCAGAGATTAGAACAATTGCTGAAGCCCCCACATGGAGCAAGCAATATCCATATCCTCTCTCTGCAAATAGTTTCGTCAATAATGAAATAAAAAAATTATTAGAAGAAGGTGTCATTCGTCCAAGCAAAAGTCCATACAACTCACCGATATGGGTTGTTCCTAAAAAGAATACTAATGATGACGGAAAACCTCTTAAAAAAATGTAAAAAAAAAAATATAAATAGAAATTGATGTAGAAGGCATTCTTGCTTTTCATAGGTTGAAGAATTTACTAACTGCACAAGTCCAACTTTTCCAGCCCGATTTTAAAAATCAATTTATACTTACTACTGATGCCTCTAATTCAGCAGTAGGAGCCGTCCTTAGTCAAGAAGGGAAATCTATTACATTTATTTCGAAAACATTAAATTCAACTGAACAAAATTACGCCACCAATGAAAAGGAGTTATACGCCATTGTTTGGGCATTAAGGAGTTTGAGGAATTATTTATATGGGATCTCCAACTTGGAAATTCATACGGATCACCAACCATTGAAATTCGCAATTTCCACACGGAATCCGAATGCAAAAATTAAGAGAATTTTCACCAAAAATGATTTATAAACCAGGTGCAACTAATGTAGTAGCTGATGCTCTTTCGCGTCAATATCTAAATAATATCTCAGATATAGATTCAATACATAGCACAGAACATTCGGTTGAAAGTAGCGAAGAATTCACCATACCAGAAACTTCAAAACCTTTGAATGAATTCAAGCAACAAATCTTTTTATCGAAAGCTAATTTTACAATACACGAATCAATCACGCATTTTGGAAGAACTAGACATATTATCGAATTTGATAATAGAAAGAACCTTTTGACTATTCTAAGAGAGTTTATTCAACCAAAATTATTTACGGGAATCTACTGCACAGCAGAGGATTTATTCGAATTCAAAGAAACCGTTAAAAATGTTTTCAATATAAAATTTGTATACACCACAATATTTCCTATCGACGTTGTTAATGCAGACGATCAAAGGGTAATAGTGGAACAAACCCACAATAGAGCACACAGAAGCTCCAACGAAAATCAAAAACAAATATACAAACAATACTATTGGCCAAAAATGATTAACCACTTCAAAGAATACATTAGCCACGATACTTGTAGTAAAACAAAATATGATAGACACCCGCAAAAAATTCCAATCGGCGAGGCTCCGATTCCTAGCAGGTAGGGAGAGTGTTTAAATATCGACTTTTTACGCGCAGAATTTAAAATTTATTACCTGCATCGACTCTTACTCTAAATTTCTTGTCTTTAAATTAATAGAAGATAAAATCAATCTAGGAGAAAAAGTTTTGGTGTTGCAAAGTTTTCCAGAAGCAAAAAAGATAACCTTAGACAATGAACCAGGATTCACTACCGCACAATTTAAGACTTTAATGCAAAGACTCAGGATAGACTTATACTATTGTACCCCACCGCACAGTAATACAAATGGACAAGTTGAAAGGGTACATTAAACATTCATAGAAATTGCTAGATGTCTAAAAACAGAATACAATATTATTGACGATTCGGAAGTTTTTTTCGGGGCTGCTCAATAGTACAACTTATCAATTCATTCGGTGACAAATAACAAACCTACCGATATTTTCTTCAACAGGATACCCCATGATTTAAAAATTATTCTAAAATCAGCACAAGAAAAGATGTTAAAAATAAATAGGGTAAGGCAAAGTAAAACATATAGACTTGGAGACATAGTATATGAGAAAATTATAGGACAACGTAACAAATTATTACCTCGATATAGTAAAAGAAGATTTAGGAAACAAAATTAAAATTGAGCATAGGGACAGGATAGTTCACAAATAAAACATCAAAACTTAAAGCCAGTAAAGAAAAACAATGTTATCATAAACATTAATTATGAAACTATTTTGAAATGTAAAAATAATACTATTTACGGAATTAAGAATTGTTATAACGAATATAATACACTTTGTATATGTAATAAAGAAAATTTAGAGGATTTAAGTTTAACAAACTGTATACCAAATATTTTAAGTAGCAAAAATAATAACTGTACTATCGTAATAACTGTACTATGGAAAATATTATGGAGGAACTTCAAAGAAATTGACGAATTTAATAGGTGCAGTGAATGCATTGATAGAACAATAGAGAAAGGAGAATATCAGCCCTTGAAACGAGTAACCAACCGATACCACCGAACGGTGGCTGCACCTCGAGCTGCTGAGAACGAGGAAGAATTAAGGGAAATATCAAGACTGCATAATTGCGTGTAGGAACTTCGCCCGTTCGAGGTATATTTCGTGGGTGCACAATGTAGGGGCAATCCTTAAGGATTCCGAAATAGTGAAGACAAAGCCCATTTACAGGGAAATCCTGCAAAATATTAGAGGCAAGATTAGGGGTGGTGCAGACTTTGCCTTGATATCTTATAATATTTTTGATGATGACTGGCAAACTATAAAAAATGTCTGTACTTGCACTATGCGGACAAAAGGGACATCCGTGCGTTGGAATACCAACTCGGGCAGCTGTCTCTGAAGAGCATAAAATTAGACGCATTCTATGCTTTAGTTAATCACCAACTATCTTTGATTATGAACAAGGTTCAAACCGAATCCTACTCTCAGGAAACGGTCACTGCCCTAGTAGAAGCATATAGGAATAGGGCATTGGACGTATTTGTCCGTGGATTAGATGGTGATCATTATAGGCTGATCTCCATTCAGAGGCCACAAACCAGAAGCGTATACGTCCTGCGTCGATATACAGAACTCAAATGTGCGTATTCACTTCATTCACCCTGTTGGGATCCTAAACCGATAAATATTCCGGTGAACCGAATGGGTAAAACTCAAAACAGACAAAATCCACCTTCGAGGAGACTTTCCTCCAAAACATATCCCCAAGCTTCAAATAGAAGGCCTTCCGATGGCAGAACGGGTGGCAATGTGCCTCCTAGGCCGACAGCTCCCAAACCACTCGTAAAAATGGAAGTGGATCGATCGGTTCAGAGTAGGGATGTCAATTATTCAAATAGACACCAAGGCTTCCAGCCCTTTAAGAGGAATGGATCGTCGATGAAAACACAGCGCATGTTTTACATGGTGACAGACGAAGATATTCCCGAAACTGAGTCCGAGGCTATAGTTACTGACGATAATGCGCTTCCAACCGACTCTAATGACATCTCAAGCACATCGACCGAACAACTGTCAGGCGAAGTAAATTTTATGATGGGAGCCTCCTTTCAGGCATACCATATATAGAATACATCACTTTAGAAAATAGGTTAGGTTAGGTTAACCTGGCTGGCCTAAAGCCACACATAGGCCTATTGGTCCCTAGCGATACCAGATGGGGTCTGGCCTTTATGCAGATTTCCAGTAGACATCTCGTAGGATGTCAACGCTTTTTGCGAATTTAAGCAGTGCTGTCAGGTCCATTCCTGAGATGTCTTCCAATATGCCAAATTGTGGGACTCCTAAGCATTTTAAGCGCGTTTTTGATAACGCAGGACAAATACAAAGGATATGTTCTAGAGTTTCCCTTACTCCAACCTCCATACATTTCCTATACTCGTCATTGTCCGTAATTCCTATCTTGTGTGCATGTGCCGCCAATAAATTATGCAGTCTTTTCGTGAGAGCGCGAGTATAAATCTCATTTGTTTCCTATCGTTGACCTTACACATAACTTTTGCAATTTTGCAGGTATTTAAACTGTGCCACCTTGCTTTCACCTCCCTACTCATGTGTCCGTTCTCATCGGCTCATCTGCTATTTCATTCCCTTCTATGCCCTTAAGACCACGTCCCAATAG
The DNA here is from genome assembly GCA_920105625.2 of Clusia tigrina. Taxonomy (NCBI): domain Eukaryota; kingdom Metazoa; phylum Arthropoda; class Insecta; order Diptera; family Clusiidae; genus Clusia; species Clusia tigrina. The sequence continues at coordinate 328,057,023 of OV050030.1, forward strand.
ATATTAAGTCTTCTATTTGTGATTAGCTAATCTAAGACTTCCCTGCTCTGTAGGACATTTTTGGATTTTATACTATACTCGTATGAGTTAATCGCTGCCTGGCTGTCCACGTATATGTTTATTTTTGAGTCATTTCCTGTCTTGGTGTATGCTAGCTCTGCGGCTTTCCTGACAGAGAAGACTTCCGCTTGAAAGATACTGCTCTGGTCAGGCAGCTTTATAGGCTGCCTAATTGCCAACTCTGAGCAGTAGATGCCGGCTTCCACACCATCCATCGTTTTTGAGCCGTCCGTGTGAACGTTAAAGGTCTTTCGGCTGGGCCTCATGCCCTTACGCCACCCCTCCTCTTCGATTGTAGTTCGATACCCTCTTTCCCAATTAAAACGTGGAGTCATGTAATCAGTGTTGCACAAACCCCTACTGCCTATTGACCTATGCCCGAAGTGGAGTGGTTCTCAGTGCGCCTGTTATGCAGAGTGAAGCGAGGCGCTGGACTCTTCGCATTGGCATTATATATCTAGCCTTCTTTGCTGCAGTCCACCACACTGAAGCACCATACAGTAAGATTGGTCTAACTATTGCGGTGTAGCACCTACCTTCGGGAAGTTCCACGCGGGGACCTTGTACTTTCTGGTAAAAAGTATCATGTCCGTTTTATCCGCGTTTACCTCCAAGCCTGCTCGAAACGATCACTGATGGATCGTTTTAAGAGTGTTGTTCATTATGTTCCTGATGGTATCTAGGTACTTTCCCGTTACTACTATTGCTATGTCATCTGCATATGCCACTACTTTACGTGCCTTCCTATCAAATTCCCTGAGTATTTCGTTTACTACAAGTAACCACAGAAGCGGCGATGGCACTCCTCCTTGTGGGGTACTTCTGCTTGCCTGTTTTTTCACCTTAGCTTCGTTCCATTCCGCTCTTATCGTTCTGCAACCTAGAAGCTGCTTTATCTACAGATAAACTGTGGGTTCTACATTACTTTTTACCATGGTATTCAAAATAGCATCCATCGTCACGTTATTGAAGGCTCCGGATATATCTAAGAATACCCCAAGGGCACATAGCCGAACCCCAAACATCCCGTATATATCGTTTTTAGCCATGGTACCAAAAGATAGCTAACCCTTTGGAGCATGGCTGGGAAGATTCCGTCCAGACCTGGGGATTTAAATGGGTCAAAGGAATTTATTGCCCACTCTATTCTATCTGCTGTAATCATATCCGTTGCAATGTCGTTCACAGTATCTCTTACAGGTTCGAGATATACAGTGTCACTACAGCCCGGGAAATGTGCACTGACAAAGTCCCCGAGGGATTCCTTACAGCTGTCAGTCCAGCTTCCATTGCTTTTACGTATTAAATTGGGCATGGCCGGATTCTTAGAAATCAGTTTCCTGAGCCAAGCCATTTCGTTTGTATTTTCTATATTGCTACAGAAGTCTTTCCAAGATTCCCTCTTTGCTACGCGCAATTCCCTTTTGTATCCCCTTAATAATTCCCTGTACTCCATCCAACATAACTCATAGTCAGCTACTTTGGCCAACAGAAAGACTTCAAGTACCTTCCGCCTTTGCAACCCTAGCTCCTTGTTCCACCAGGGAGGTTTCGACTTTCGTTTTGTACGTGTTGGAGGACAAGACTTATGATGAGCTTTAATGAGAGTACTTGTGAGTGAATTTACCCCTTTTTCAAGTTCAACGTGCGAGTTGTACCTTCTTGGTCTCATTCGTTTATTTTCTGGTATTTTCCTGTACAAATCCCAGTTCGTGTTTCTCGGATTCCTGAAGTTTAAATTTTTATATTAAGTCGAGAATGTAAAAGAGAAACTTATATATTTGTAGTCAGAAAGTGATGGTACACCTTCCAGTCTTCTACCCAAATACAATTATTTGTGTAGAGTGTTACGTCTAGTACGCTCTTTGAGGTTGGTCCAATGTATGTTGGTTCCTCCCCCCCTATTGGCTACTTCTAGACTACTTTGGAGAATAAAGTTGAGTAGTGACGCACCTCTTTCATTTATATCGGCACTTCCCCATACCGTGTGGTGCGCGTTTGCGTCGGATCCCACCACCACAGCCTGCTTCCTTTTGCTGGCTCCTTCCGCCAGCCTATGAAGTTCACTTGGTGGCGCCGCGTTCTCGTGTGGCATGTAGCAAGACGCAAGGAGTAGTAGCTCATCCTTGCCGCCTTTAACGGCCACCACCGACAGATCATCTGAGGAGAGATTGAGATTAATATAAGAATTTATACTTTTCTTCACCAGTATCGCTGTTCTTACCTTATCTGTCACATTTGGGATATAGGTATTAGAATTTTGTGACTTTAAGCCGGAAACCACGTTACCCGAGGCTATCCATGGTTCCTGCACCAACACCACATCGTAGCCGACTTCCTCCATATTGAGGAGAAGTTCAGCTGAAGCGAGTTTACTTTTGTGGAGATTGATTTGAAGACCCTTCAGCATGCGGCACCGGCTCCCTCGCGGGGCTGCATGTTTCCTCCAACTCACCCTTCTCCACATCCCGTAAGTTCAGAGAGGCTTTCAAGACCTCTTCCAGGCCAAGATCTTTTTCCACCTCCCCAGTCTCGAGCGTGTTTTGGTTATCATCACCAGGGTTCCGTTTTTTGAGGCGAAGTTACACGCTACCAACTCCCCATGCCATCTTCCCAAACCATGGATAAAGTATATCTTCTGCCGTTTTATTGATCTGCAAGACGTAATTTTGGCCTCCCTCAGTATTCGCTGGTGTAGCCACACTTAGCACCTTCCAGTCGCTCGTCGGTACGTCAGGATTCTGTCGTTGTAATAGTAACAGAGCATCCTCAGATTTCACCAGGAGCGTAATGAGCACCTTCGCCTTCGGTACCGATGGAATGCAGCTGCGATCGACAATTTCAAGGAAATCCTCCTCCCACAGGCCTTGAAGCGTTTTTGCAGCTTCCTTTCCCAACTTTAGAGAAGGATCGTCTTTGCATTTAATGATTTTGACGCCGCCAAACCATCCTGCTCCGTCAAATGCTGGCATAGGTACGCTGGGGTCTGCGTACATTTTTGCGAATAGGGTTTCAAACAGCTTCATCTCCACCGCTTTCCACCGTTCTTGCGTCATTTGTCCCAGCGAATTACTGCGGTCTATGAGCGCCACGATTATGTGTTTTTTGGCTATCTCATTGGCCGCCGTCGCTGCTTTGGATGTTGTAGGTCGTTCTGTATCGTGCTTGATGCTTGGCCTCACAGCACCGTCATTGCACTTCCTTTTCCTGGTGGGCATCTTTCCTTCGCTTTCGGTAGAGCGTTGCCTTTTTTCAGCAATTTGCTCCTCTAACCTATTCGCGAATTTCGGATCCGATGCGGCACACCCTGGGAGAGTTGAGAAGTGTGCCCGTCCTTTTTCAACTTCCTCCTTAGCCCAAGCCAACCGTTCCTTCTCTTGTTGAGTCAGGTCGTTTTTGGTGCTAAGTCGTTTCGAGGTCCGAGTCTTCCTGGACTATGGCTCCTGTGCGTCGCAGAGCGAACGTCGTTGTGGTGTTGGCAGTAGCTGTGCGACTGCTGTAAACTGCTTCCTTTACAGCAGAAGTGTGGCCGCTGCGACACAGCTTATAGCTTCATTGTGCCCGCCGTTGGTAGAAGTCACTTCTCCCACCGAGGTTTGGGCTGATATCCCAGTCCGCTTCTTTACATCATTGACCTCCATTTTGAGTTTTTGTTTCGGGAAGCCTCTATCTCAAACCTTTTATACCTGCCGTCACGTACCTTTTTAACAATGATCTTTATACTAGCTCCTCCGTTACCTATTGGGGGACAACATATATAGTTCTCCGCCAAGAGGGAAGGAGTTCATATATTGATCTTGGCTAGGCACCACCTTTTAGCATTGCTGCAAATCAGGAAGACCTCGCAACAGCACTGCAACCCGTGATGCCCATTGCCCGGTCGGCACCCGCGTGGAGGGTACAGCTAAGAGGATTTCTGCCGACCACTTTAGAAATAAATAAAAAAACTTTAATTTCTCATCGACACAGGAGCCAATACGAAATTCGATTAGTCCTCGCGTCGCCGAGAAAACGGTGAAAGTAGAAAAACCTCTTTTCGAAAATTCCGTTGGTGGAAAATTAAAAATTACAGAAAACTTATCTGGAAAATATTTGGAATTCGCAAATAGGATTGTGGAAACCACATTATTTCTCGTCCTTCCAGGCTTAGACTCTTTTGATGGCTTAATAGGGAACGACACGCTTCGCGAGGTTAAAGCAGTTCTCGACAGGGAGCTCAATATCCTCATATTAAAACCCGATGTAGCGATACCCCTAAAACAAAAAACCACCCAGGAGGTTAATCTAGTAAAAGCTTCATGTCAAGAAATTTCAAGGGCCACTGAGCAAAAATTAAATTACTTGATTTCATGATATACCGATTTGTTTTGTCATATTGACTCAAATTCTATTGTTGAAACAAGTGTCCGTGCAGAAATCAAAACCACTACTAGTGAACCTATTTATACAAAATGCTATCCCTATCCAACTTGCATGCAGGAAGAAGTGGGGAGGCAAATAGGAGAACTTCTCCGAGAAAATGTCATTCGTCCGTCCAAAAGTCCGTATAACTCTCCGATTTGGATAGTTCCCAAAAAACCCAAACCAAACGGAGAAAAACAGTACAGGATGGTCATTGATTTCAAGCGACTTAACGCAGTCACTACTCCAGACACATATCCAGTCCCTAATATCAACAGCACAATAGCTTGCATTGGTGAGGCAAAAGTCTTCACGATTATACGTTTCCACCAAATAAAAGTGAATTTTCAACCATGGTAAATATGACATTGAAATAATATTCTCAAAACTTTTATCTTCAGGCATTAAAGTAAATTTGTGAAAAACACAATTCTAAAAAATAGCGTCGAATTTCTCGGATACTTAATCACGCCAAAAGGCATTCTTTCCGTTCCAAAAAAGGTTTTTGCTACAAAAGTGAAAGAACTCAAGAGTTTTCTAGGTCTGACGTCCTACTACAGGAAATTTATAGGCGATTACGCAAAAATAGCCAAACCACTCACGCATCTCACTCGCGGGTATCCGAGCGAACTAATCTAGAAAAGTTCCGATCGCTTTGAAACCCCAAAAGAACTTCTGATGTCCTCAGAAATCTTGGCCTTCCCTAATTTTGAAAAACCATTTAATCTCAATTCCGTCGCTTCCAATTATGCTATTGAAGCGGTATTGTCCCAGGAAATCGATGGAAAGAGTAGGCCGATTGATTATATTTTTAGAAGCCTTAGTCGTGCCGTAGAAAATTACGCCACAACTGAAAAAGAAATGTTGGCGATAGTATGGGCATTAGACAATCTGTGGAAATTAACTGTATGGTGCCAAAAATATAAGGATTTTCACCGACCACCAACCTTTGACCTTTGCGCTAGTAATAGAAATTACTACGCGCCAGAAACATCGAATAATTCAGATGAACCTAGTGTATATGAAAGATAAGCAACGATGAACAGCTCAGAACAAGACAATTCCGATTTAATTCCTCATATTGAAGCACCAATAAATGTTTTTAGAAACCAAACTATTATCCGGAGAGGACGTGAGCTCATGAGCGTTGAGGAGCCCCAAATAAATTACAAAAGACATAACGTCTCTCTTGAAAAAATTAACGAGAGCAATCTTACTCAAATTTTAAAAGAAAAATTAATCCCATCTGTAATCAACAGCGTCAAAATTCCTGAACATTTTTTTATACTGCTGAAAAAGATTTATTTAGATACTTTTTCACAATATAAAATCGGAATAACCCAAACAGTCGTAACTGATGTGGCAAACGAATTGCGCCTGAAATAACCGAGACCGACCACACTAGAGCACACAGGAATTTCCGAGAGAACTCCCACAAATCTTAGAAAAATTCTATTTCCCTCGCATGACAAAATAAGTTAAAACATTTAAACCTTTCGGTTAAACGCGAAAAAAGCCCACAGAAAGAAATAAAATACCATCTTAAAATTTTAAGGACCCAAAATTGGGATACAACAACAAGAGCTAAGCAAAGCAAGAACACAAAATTAATGTAGAAATTAAGAATCCCGAAATTGGATTCAAACGAACCCAAAATAGGTCACTAACAAAATTTATATTTCTCCTCTAACAATAAAACCAAAACAAAAATTAACGTTTCACTTCAATATTACTAGATTCAAACAACAAAACTAATATTTCTCCTCTTTAATTAGTATATTTAGTTTAGTTATATTGATAGTTGCTGGCGACGGACTGAGCGTATTTAATTACCACGCTGCCATTGTCACCATTAGTTCTGGAAATGGGTGCACTTTAAATGGCTGCTGCAAACTGGTGCACATTGACGACCTCCAACAATACGATAACACATTGGAACTCCTAGCCGACTTGGTATATGGGTCGGCGCTACACGAACAAACTAAGTCAATCCTTGAATTTCATCTAAGGGTGACGAAGCTGCGTCTAAGCGAATTGACTGCAACACATCTTAGAGCTAAGCGATCAATAAACTGGATTGGATGCTTGGCAGTGGATAGCAGGAAATCCAGATGCCACAGATTGCGACACTATATTGTGAAGCGAGAACGATATTATCGAAAACAACAACCACCAATATAAAGTTAACGACGAACTCTAGTACCTGTCAAAGCTAACCCGAGAAGTAGATTCTTCTCTCTTTACAGGAAGTCTTTTAATCTTTTTCATTGCAATTTTCTCTGACATCCTTTGGCGAATTTATCCCGAGTATAAGAGTTTTTGGTACAATCGGTAATATACCATCCTCAACTTCTACTCAACCTGTGAAAATCACCACTCTTCCAAATATGTTCCGAAGGCAAATCTTCGAATGCATCCGTTACGCAACGTAGTGCGAACTTTCGTGCATTACGCTTCCCACGATATTCGCTGACGCCTCAGGTTGCGTCTGGCAACGCGATGCACGCACAGCCGGTACCTGTGGGAAAATGCCGACGCAGCGGAAATAGGGTAACTTATATTTTAATTTAAATTCAATTGTAAAGACAGTATTTTCCAGGGAGCCATTCTAATCAGGTAATAAATTATAACGTTTTTCGAATTCGCTTGTTTTTTTTGGTGAAATCACGGACACGTTGCGTCTGAAAAATTAATTTTTTTGACAAGATCCGTAAACAGGATCTTAGCTTATATATATATATATATATATATATATATATATATATATATATATATATATATATATATATATATATATATATATATACGAGTATATATATATATGCACATATATATATACATGTACATATACATATACATAAACATAAACATATTCATGTACATATGCATATATAAATGCATATACATATATATAAGTTAAGATCCTCAATAAGGATCTGGATAAAAAATTAATTTCACGGATGCAACGTGTCCGTGGTTTCACAAATAAAACAAGTTAATTTCAAAAACGTTATAATTTATTCACCGATTAGAACGGCTCCCTGGAAAAGACTGACTTTACAATTCAATTTAGCTTAAAATCTAACTTAGCCTGTTGCCGCTGCGTCGGCATTTTCCCACAGGTAGCGGATGCGCGTGCATCGCGTAGCCAGACGCAACCTGAGTCGTCAGCGAATATCGTGGGAAGCATAATGCACGAAAGTTCGCACTACGTTGCGCAACGGGTACATTGCTCGGCGTTGACTCTTCCCCTCTTACAAATCTGCGTCCCGCAGATCTGAATTCGGAACATATTTGGAAGAGTGGTGCTTTTCATCAGGATGAGTAGAAGTTGAGGATGGCGTATTACCGATGGTACCAAAAACTCCTATATACCCGGGATATTCAGCTTTGCATGACATTTTCTCCAAAGGATGCCAGAGAAAATTGCAATCAAAAAGATTAAAAGACTTCCTGTAAAGAGAGAAAAGTCTGCTTTTCGGTTTAGTTTTGACAGGTACCTTACATTCTCCGATGTCAATTCGTGTATGTATTCCAGATCTCTCAAGATTCCTTTGCTAGTAACATTTGCGAGGATTGGCGGCAAGGCTTGCAGTGCAGTTGTTAGGATGCTTGAGTAAGTGTTGTTGCCAAGGATTACCTCCTCATTGAGTAACTGGATCACATAGCTGCCATTTAAAATCGTCGACGTGTTTCTGGAAACCAAATTTCCGATATAGTTCGTCAGGAAGATTGTGTTTTCGTTGATCAGTTCGACAATTCTTTCGTTGTTAGATCGCATCTGGCATTCTGCAGGACCCCCTTTCAAGATTCTTGGCAGACACTGATTCTCTGGTATCTTCTGGATAGCTTCGGGGCTGCATATTGTTGAATTTGCGATTGCCAGACAGTCGCCTATTATTCCAAACGTTGCTTCCCGGCTGATGAGTACCCTTTTGTACGGGACCACAACTTGCATACCACTGTCGATAGTTGCTCTGATGATCAGGTGACGGTAGACTTGCCTCTTTACCTTGGGTAGCGCCAGAACGTACAATAACGAAGACCCATTTGTGAAAATGGATGGTTTGCCATATTCTGTTGCTTCCACTATATTTTGGTACGGCAACGTTTCCACCTCGGACAAGATCTGATTGATTTCTTCGGCATTTAGAAGGTTGCTGTTCACGATGCCTGTCTTAGCCATTTGACAAGCGAGTACGATTTCGTTTACAGCTTCCTTTAGTATGAGAATCTTGTCCAGCATGCTCTGTTCAAAACGGACCTCATCGCCATCACTACTGATATTGTTGTGTTTCGCTGCCATTTTGTTGACTTTGTCGATTACTTCCTTCATCTTCCCAAAGAGTTCGTCGTTAATTTTATATTGGTGGTGGTTGTTTTCGATAATATCGTTCTCGCTTCGCAATACAGTATCCCAATCCGCTGGATTTCCTGCTATCCACTTCCAAGCGGATCCAATCCAGTTTATTGAGCGTTTAGCCCTAGGATGTGTTGCAGTCGATTCGCTTAGACGCGGCTTCGTCACCCTCAGATGAAATTCAAGGATTGACTTAGTTTGTTCGTGTCTCTCCGACCCATATACCAAGTCGGCGAGGAGTTCCAATGCATTTTCGTATTGTTGGAGGTCGACAATGTGCACCAGTTTGAAGCAGCCATTTAAAGCCCACCCATTTCCAGAACTAATGGTGACAATGGGAGCGTGGTAATTAAATACGCTCAGTCCTCCGCCAGCGGCTATGAGTATACCTAAACTAAATATACTAATTCAAGAGGAGAAATATTAATTTTGTTGCTTAAATCTAGTAATATTGAAGTTAAATGTTAATTTTTTGTTTTGGTTTTGATTTTTTTTGTTAGAGGAGATATATTAATTTTGTTAGTGACCCCATTTTGGGTTCGTATGATTTATTTCCCAATTTCGGGATTCTTAATTTCTACGTTAGTTTTGTGTTGCTTTGCTAAGCTTTTAATTTTTGTATCCCAAGTTTGGGTCCTTAAAATTTTAAGTTAGTATTTTCTTTCAAATTTTGTTTTAAATAATTTTTGCAACCTTTGTCTTTCTCTTTTATGTCCCTATTTTTTATCAAAATTATAATTCCCTCTATTTATTTATAATGATGAAGCGTCCGCGGGCTAGCAAGATGGGAGGTCCGTGTTATCCGTTTTAGCAGTATTGCTTACTAAGGCACGGGTAATACTCCCAACTTGTCACAATATGCAATCTGCGGTTTGGATATGTGTTATTTATTGCCATGTAGACTTGCTGAAAGTCCACTTCATCATTTCCCTCGTACCATTTATAAAGCTGTACAGGGTACAGCATACCCTTTTTTAATTTTTTATGTAGGACTTATGGATTTTTTCCCTGTCTCTGTTATTACTGTAACCGTATTATCAATTGCAACGATTTCCTTTTTATAAAGAGGCTTTTGTTTGCCTTTTATTGGTTTATTGGCGACGTATATGACGTCGCCGGGTTTAAAGCTTTTGGGTTGAGTTTTTTTCGCGTTTAACCGTAAATTCCTTATTTTTTCATTTTCTTCAATTTGAATGTCATTGGTGGAATTTTCGCAAAAGTTTGCAACACCTTGGTAGTTGACCCGTTCGCTTCGATTAAAAAAATGTCATTTAGTTTTTGGCCTGTGACGGAGTGGATTGTGTCGTTATACCTATCAACCGCTATTTGCAGAACTTCTTTAATACGTAAGTTTTGAAAGTCGTTTCTTATGCACCTGAAGATTTCTATTATGGTCGAATGTGATCTTTCTACTTGCCCATTAACCTCGCTTTTCTGAGATGGAGTTCGGTAAATTTCGATATTCAATGATCTAAGGAAATTTATATTGATGGGGATTAGGAAACCACGTTCATTGTCCATAACCACTATTTTGGGTACTGTAAAAAAATGCATTATCTTGGCAAGCTTTTGGCGCAAATGAGGTGCTGATTTGCTTTTTATTCGGAAAAATTTAGCAAATTTGGAAAATTTGTCTAAGACGGAAATGAATTCCTCACCCTGAATTTCCATTATGTCCATATGGAGTATTTCACATGGAAATTTTGGTGTTGGTGTGGGCTGTAATTCCGGATGTGTAGGGTGCCTATCATATTTATTCAGACAACATATCTCGCAGGTTTTTATATAGGTTTTAACTTGGTTGGTCATGCGAGGGAAATCGAATTTTTCTAAGATTTGTTGGGAGTTCTCTCGGAAATTCCTATGTGCCCTAGTGTATTCGGTCTCGATTATTTCAAGGACGCGTTCTTTGTTTGGCACATCAGTTACTACTCTTTGGGTTATACGGATTTTATATTGTGAAAAAGTATCTAAATAAATCTTTTGCAGTATCATAAGAAAATGTTCAGGAAGGGAGTCTTAATAATTCATATTTACCATTCATGGTTAAAAATGCAGTTTTTGCAATGTCCTTCCGTTTCATTAGAATTTGGTGGAAACCAGACGTTAAGTCTATAGTCGTGAAGACTTTTGCCTCACCAAGGCTAGCTATTATGCTGTTGATATCAGGGATTGGATACGTGTCTGGAGTAGTGACTGCGTTAAGTCGCTTGAAATCAATTACCATCCTGTACTGTTTTTCTCCGTTTGGTTTGGGTTTTTTGGGAACTATCCAAATCGGAGAGTTATACGGACTTTTGGACGGACGAATGACATTTTCTCGGAGAAGTTCTTCTACTTGTCTACCCACTTCTTCCCGCATGCAAGCTGGATAGGTATAGCTTTTTGTATAAATAGGCTCACTAGTAGTCGTTTTGATTTCTGCACGAATACTTGTTTCCACAATAGAATTTTGATCAAGAGGACCAAACAAATCGCTATATCTTGAAATCAAGTGTTTTAATTTTTGCTCAGTGGCCCTTGAAATTTTTTGACATGAAGCTTTTACTAGATTAACTTCCTGGGTGGTTTTTGGTTTTAGGGGTATCACTACATCGGGTTTTAATATGAGGATGTTAAGCTCTCTGTCGAGAACTGCTTTAACCTCACGAAGCGTGTCGTCCCCTATTACTCCATCAAAAAATTCTAAGCCTGGAAGGACAAAAAATGTGGTTTCCACATTCCTATTTCCGAATTCAAAAAAATTTCCGGATAGTTTTTCTGTAATTTTTAATTTTCCACCAGCGGAATTTACGAAAAAATGGTTTTTCTACTTTAACGGTTTTCTCGGCGACGCGAGGACTAATGGAATTTCTTATTGGCTCCTGTGTCGACGAGAAATTGCAGTTTTTATTTTCTAATGTGGTGTATTCTGTATATGGTATGCCTGAAAGGTGGCTCCCATTGTAAAATTTACTTCGTCTGACATTTGTTCGGTTGAAGTGCTTGGGATGTCATTTGAGTCGGTTGGAGGCGCATTATCTTCATTAACTATAGCCTCGGACTCAGTTTCGGGATTATCTTCGGCTGGCACCATGTAAAACATGCGTTGTTATTCCATTGGCACGTTCATTGAAAATCCCTTCCTCTTAAAGGGCTGGAATAATTGACGTCCCTACTCTGAACCGATCGATCGACTTCCATTTTTACGGGTGGTTTCGGAGCTGTCGGCCTAGGAGGCACATTGCCACCTGTTCTGCCATCGAAAGGTCTTCAATATGAAGCTTGGGGATATGTATTGGAGGAAAATCTCCTCGGAGGTAGATTTTGTCTATTTTCGGTTTTACCCATTTGGTTCACCGGAATAGTTATTGTGTTGGGAATCCCAACAGGGTGAATGAAGTGACGTCGCACATTTAGGTTCTGTATGTCGAGGCAGGACGTATACGCTTCTGGTAAGGTTTGTGGCCTCTGAATGGATCAACCTAGAAAGGTCACCATCTAAGCCACGGACAAATACGTCCAATGCCCTATTCCTATATGCTTCTACTAGGGCAATGACCGTTTCCTGAGAGTAGGATTCGGTTTTAACCTTGTTTATAATCAAAGATAGTTGGTGGTTAACTAAAGCATAGAATACGTGTAATTTCATGCCTCTCTGAGACAGCTGTCCGAGTTGGTATTCCAAAGTACGGATGTCTTTATTCCGCATAGTGCAAGGACAGACACTTTTTTATAGTTTCCCAGTCATCATCAAAAATATTATACGAAATCAAGGCAGAATCTGCGCCACCCCTAATCTTGCCCCGTATATTTTGCAGGATTGCCCTGTAAATGGGTTTTGTCTTCACTATTTCGTAATCCTTAAGGATTGCCTGTACACTGTGCACCCACGAAATATACTGCGCTGAATTTCCCTCGAACGGGCGAAGTTCCTTTACGCAATCCGGCAGTCTTGATATTTCCCTCAATTCTTCCTCATTCTGAGGAGCTCGAGGTGCAGCCGCCACTGGGTTCGGTGGTATCGATTGGTTACTCGCTTCAAGGGCTGATATTCTCCTTTCTGTATTCCTAACCTGTTCTATCAATGCATTCACTGCAACTGTTAAATTCGTCACTGTTCTTTGAAGTTCCTCCATAATATTTTCTTATTAGATCACTACGATAAGCAAAAGTTCTCTACTTACAGTACAATAATCTTCATTTGGTGATAGCTGCTGGTCCTTTAAATTCTTCTCCAAATACAGCAGCCTCCGTTTCCGTTAGTTTTTTGTCGTCGCGGTCCACACTCATATAGTTCACTCCTTATCGGTTTTGGCCTGTGCCCAATTTCCACTCTGGCACTGCCTTCTTCTCAAATATTAAAAATGCTTTCAACCGAAATTGCACAACACAATCACTTAAACCCCTTTTTTCAATGATTTTCTTTTAATCGATTTTTGATATATTTTTTTCTCTTGAGGGTTTTTATACCAATAATGTCCCTTTTTTTTTGGGTAAGCTTATTTTTTTTTTAAGCGAATTTCATAAAAAAAATTTTTTACTTAGGATTTTGTTATGAGTAAACTGGAGGGATCGGTGTTTTAGGCTCGATTTCGCAGCTTGAGTTTATTATTTTTTTATATAAAAAAAAAATAAATAAATTTTATTGCCCTTGTTGGGTTTTTTTTCTTTATGAGCAAACTGGAGTGATCGGTTTTTTAGGCTCGATTTCGCAGCTTGAGTTTATTATTTTTTTATTAAAAAAAAATAAATTTTATTGCCCTTGTTGGGTTTTTTTTCTTTTTGAGCAAACTGGAGGGATCGGTTTTTTAGGCTCGATTTCGCAGCTTGATTTTTTTTTTATTTTATTTTTTTCTTTATTGATTTTATTTTATTATGAGTCCTTTCCAGGAGCTCCAGTCGGGTTCGCGACCAGCGTTTATCCTTCACAAAATTATGGTTCAAGTCCCTGCTCGGGCGCCAGTTAAGATCCTCAATAAGGATCTTGATAAAAAATTAATTTCACGGACGCAACGTGTCCGTGGCTTCACAAATAAAACAAGTTAATTTCAAAAACGTTATAATTTATTCACCGATTAGAACTGCTCCCTGGAAAAGACTGACTTTACAATTCAATTTAACTTAAAATCTAACTTAGCCTATTGCCGCTGCGTCGTCATTTTCCTACAGGTAGCGGATGCGCGTGCATCGCGTAGCCAGACGCAACCTGAGTCGTCAGCGAAGTCAGCGAATATCATAGGAAGCATACTGCACGAAAGTTCGCACTACGTTGCGGAACGGGTACATTGCTCGGAGTTGACTTATATATATAGACATATTTATACATCTACATATGCATCTACAAATGGATGTCCAGATACATATACATAAACATATAAATATCCATTTATATAAGTTAACACCATTATTTCATTATTTTCCACATTTCGTTCCACCGTGAACGAAATATTTATTACTTTATTTAAAGGTGCTTAATTGCATTTATCATTTTATTATTTAAAGGTGTTTAATTGCACATTCCTTTCCCACCAAAATTTGTCAACGATAACTGTCTGCTTGCGCTACACGCGCAACTCAATTTTGATGAACAAGCAAATGTGCAGGTGAACGAAAGCTTTATTTAGAAACAAATTAGTTTTAAGTTTTAGTCTAAATCAGAACTGGTAGAAGCACATAGTGCTGTAATAAAGGCTATTAAAAAAAGAAATAAATCTTTGTATTTTTATTTGGCGCCCGAGCAAAAAACGTGAACCTTGAAAAAAATTAAATCTAATAATAATACTGTGAAAATATTTAATCAAAAAAGAAATATCAGAAAAATATCCAATTTTTTAAAATTGAAAATTAAATTCAGTTGAAGAAAAATTTTATTCAAATTTTACTCCAAACATTGTGGAAACCATTGTTTTAAAAGAGTACCAAAATCCATTTTTTTTTAAAGAAAAAAAAAAAAAAAAAAACAACTATAAAATTTTATTCAGAAAACTGTGCAAAACATTTAATAAAAAAAGCCAGGAAAAATTGAAAATTTTAATAATTTAATTTAATTTAATTTAAAAACCTAATACGATTAAAGGAGAAGTAACTGTAAATTGAACTCAGAACACTCTGCAAACAGCTAAGAAAAAGCAAAGACAAAGTAAACCAACAACGAAAACCAACATTTTATCAACACAAGCACCATAAGGAGCAACCAGAACAAATATCGTTATCAAGCCTTGACATTGGTTCCTTAGTAAAACTCTTGAAAGGGGGCGTACGTATGGTCGCAGCCAGTCAAGCCCGGCGAAACGGAATTTTCAACATGTTCCAGGCGAGCAGAATATTAATGTAAGTTTATTTCATGCTTAAAATTTAAATAACCTATTGAATATAAGATAAAACAAAAAAAATTTTTTAAAATATTAATAAGATAATATTAATTAATTAAAATTTAAATTACCTAAAAAAAGGTATTTACGAATATTTAAGAAAATGACAGAAAGTGAGCAACTATCTGCGACTTTGGCAAAATTAAACTTAGGAGCTTCTACGAGTACTAACCTCACATCCTCATTCACTAACAATCAAAAAAAGGAACTTGTGAGTCTGATCGCAGACACAGTCTCTTCCATCCTTAATCCTAGGACAGAAGAAGATGAGGAATTGACAATAGACTTTTCCATAAACAGTGACTCATCAGAAAGGGTACCTGATGTGGTCAAGTGCCTTAGGGAATTCTCCGGGAAACCGGGCGAATTCAATTCATGGCGAAAATCGGTAGATAGGATCCTTCTAATGCACGGACAAAATAAAAAAACTCCAAAATATTTTGCAATTCTACATACTATAAGGCATAAAATAATCGGCGAGGCCGATGCAGCCTTAGAATCTTATAGAACCCCACTGGAATGGAGCAAAATTAAGAAATGCCTAATGTTACATTACGCCGATAAAAGAGACGTCGGAACCCTTGAGTACCAAATGACTACTCTTGCCCAGCGTGGAAGTTCTATTGAAGAATTTTACCAACAGGTCTACCAATACCTTTCTCTCATATTGGACAAAATAGACTGTCTTGAGTTAGGAGAAGAAGCGTTATCAGCAATGACGGCAGCCTACAGGGGGAAAGCCCTGGATACCTTCGTGCGGGGATTGAATGGTAATTTACCAAGTCTTTTAAGCGTAAAAGAACCAAGCAGCTTACCGCAAGCTCTCCATATGTGCCTGAAATTAAGTAATATGAATTATAGGACAAATCATGCCAACAGCATGGTAAGGGTACAGTCAAATATTAAACCTGTGGGCCAATACCGACCAAACCAAATTAAACGTCCTTTTTATCCAGAGCTTACCAACCCACATGGACAATTTCCCAGGTCAAATAATTTCTATCCATATAGGCAAACCCAATTTGGCACAAACCATTCCAACTTCCCAATACAAAATAACGCCAAACCTCCCTTACCACCTAAACCACCAGTACCCATGGAAGTTGACAGATCAATTCAAACAAGACAAGTCAATTATGAAAATCGACCTCAAAATCAACAACCTCAAAATTTTGGACGGCCAATTTGGCAAAATCCCACTAACAGATTCCCTCAAAATAACTATAACCAAGCTAATAAGCGCCCACCCTCACAAAATACCCAACAACCCAGTAAGGTTCAACGAGTTTTTAATACGGAAGCAGCAGAAGTTATTCCGCCAGATTACAGCAACGATAGTGAAGGGTACCCTATAGAATATTATGAGGACTCCCAAAGCCATCAATATGGATATGACACAGAAAACTATGAATTTGAACAGGTAGAACCCACTAATGACGACATTAATTTTTTAGACTAAACTCCTCATTGCCATATTTTCTTTTCAAAATGAAAAATGGCAATGAGTTAAAATTTCTTTTAGATACCGGTTCTAATAAAAACTACACAAGTTCAACTTATATTCGA
The DNA here is from genome assembly GCA_920105625.2 of Clusia tigrina. NCBI lineage: Eukaryota > Metazoa > Arthropoda > Insecta > Diptera > Clusiidae > Clusia > Clusia tigrina. The sequence goes on from OV050030.1 coordinate 328,073,763, forward strand.
AATCCCATTCCAAACAAACCTTTTTTTGCAAACTCAGTTGGTGGACTAGTTAAAATTTCTCAACATGCAAACATTGATATTTTTAACAACGAAATAGGTAAACTTAAATTTTATATTCTACCCAATTTAAAAACCTTTGATGCCATAATAGGCAATGATACCTTGAAAAATTTAAATGCAGTGATTTTTACTAAGGAAAACTATTTTACATTACTGAATAAATATAGTTATCCTATGCACCAGTTACAAATAAATTCTATAGCACATACCACACTGAGACTAGATCATGTTTGGCCCAACGATAATGAAAAGCTAAAACAAATTTTTAACCTTTATCCAACTTTATTCTCCGAGCCTGACAAAGCCCTCACCTATGTCACAAATGTAAAAGCAGAAATTAGAACAAAGAGCGATAGACTAATATATTCCATAACGTATCCATACCCTATGCCACTAAAAAAAGAAATTGACAAACAAATCGAGGAGTTATTAAAAGATGGCATTATTCGCCCATCGAAATCCCCATACAATTCACCGGTGTGGATCGTACCGAAAAAACAAGATGCTTCTGGAGAAAAGAAGTTTCGTATGGTTATCGATTATCGTAAATTAAACGAGGATACCATACCAGACAAGTACCCTATTCCGGATATTACTACTATTTTAGCCAATTTAGGATCAAATAAGTATTTTTCAACAATTGATCTTAAAAGCGGTTTTCATCAAATTGCTCTCAACGAAGCTGATATTGAGAAGACAGCCTTTTCCATAGCTAATGGTAAGTTTGAGTTCACTCGACTTCCATTTGGCCTAAGAAACGCGCCCGCTATTTTCCAGCGCACTTTAGACGATGTGCTAAGAGAACACATAGTCCGTTGTTATATTTATATCGACGATATAATTATTTTCAGCAAAACCAAAGAGGAACATTTTAATAACCTTAATATTGTCTTCGATACACTGGAAAAAGCGCATTTGAAGGTTCAATTTGATAAATGTGAATTTATCAAAGACGAAACGGAATTCCTTGGTATCATAGTCGGTCAAAATGGTATTCGCACTACATCAAAAAAGATAGAAGCAATAATAAATTTTCCACAACCAAAAAATGTTCATGACTTACGTTCCTTCTTGGGAATGACGGGGCACTACCGAAGATTTATAGAAGCATACGCGCAAATAGCAAAACCACTCACTGAAATACTTAGAGGAGAGTTCGGAAGAATTCCAAAGAACTTGTCCAAAAGGACATTGCTAAATTTAACAGCGGAACAAATAGAAGCGTTTAATCAATTGAAAAATTGTTTGATCTCAGATGATGTAATGCTTCATTATCCCGATTTCGAAAAAGCCTTCGAGCTAACTACAGATGCTTCTAATTACGCCTTAGGAGCCGTCCTCTCGCAAGATGGAAAACCGATCAGTTTCCTTTCCAGAACGTTAAGCAGAGCAGAAGAAAGCTTTGCAGTAAACGAAAAAGAAATGCTGGCAATAATTTGGGCCTTACAGTCACTCAAATGTTTCCTATACGGATCAAAAAAGGTAAAAATTTACACTGATCACCAGCCCCTGACATTCGCTCTAAGCAACAAGAATACGAATGTGAAAATGAAAAGATGGAAAGCGCAATTAGAGGAATATAATCATGAGCTAATTTACAAACCAGGCAATACGAACATAGTTGCGGACTTCCTTTCTAGACCCCCTATACCAAATATAAATTCGATTACAGTTCATAGCAGTGATAGCTCTAAAATCTGATACCGTCTGTAGAAATACCAGTCAATGTCTTTAAAAAACAACTTCTTATCTCAGAAGATTCTAATAGTTCATATCAATTTAAAGTTATTTTCCCCACTTACCATAGACATCTTATAACCGAGAAAACGTTTTCAGAAGAATCATTGAAATCACTTCTCAGGAAATACCTGAACCCGGCAGTAATAAATGGTTTTAAAACAACAGAGCCAATAATGCTAAAAATCCAAGGCATTTATCCAACATACTTCAGCAATTATAAAATTCGGTTTACTCAACAAATGGTCGACGACGTTACCAATACAGAAGACCAAACTAGAATTATAATCGAAACACATAATCGTGCTCATAGAAATGAAAAAGAAAATAGATTGCAGATACTAGAGAAATACTATTTTCCCGCTATGGCGAAAAAAATTGGAAATATAATAAAAATATGCAAAATCTGTAAGGAATGTAAATATGACCGACACCCAAATAATCCAAAATTAGGTGCTACACCCCTACCTGGATATCCAGGTCACACTATCCATATTGACATTTTTTCAACGGACAAACACAAAGTACTCACCTCAATTGATAAATTTTCAAAGCTAGCTGTTGTCAAAATGGTAGACGGTAAAAGTATAGAAAGTATAAAAAACCCACTAAGGGAAATAATATTTTACTTTGGAGTTCCAAAGGCAATAGTTTTTGACAACGAAAAAACGTTTTGTTCCCAACCGATAAAGTTTATGCTCGAAAACGAATTCAATATTCAAATATTTACGGCACCACCCTATAAAAGTACTGTGAACGGACAAATCGAAAGATTTCATTCGACCCTAGGGGAAATTATGAGATGCCTAAAACTAGAACACCCTGGGAAAAATTTCGAAGAATTATTAGAATGGTCTGTCAACGAGTACAATCACTCCGTTCATTCGGTAATTGGGAAAAATCCCGTGGACATATTTTTTGGCAGACCCACTTCAGTTAACCCCGATAATATAAAAGAAATAAGGAATGAAATTTTTGGAAAACTAAAGGCAAAACAAGACAAGGACCTACAATATCACAATAAAAATAGACAAGAAATAGCAAATTATGAAATAGGGCAAAGAATTTTCGTTAAACAAAACAAAAGATTAGGCACCAAACTCTCAAAAAAATACAAGGAGGAAGTAGTGAAAGAAAACAAACATTCTACAGTTACAACAGAATCAGGAAGAATAGTTCATAAAGACCGCATAAGAAACTAATACAATTGCAATTTTTTTTTAGATTACTGCTTTCCCTAAAACTTGTTTGTTGTTTCGGATCGGTCGAAATACTTGACTATACGCAGTCCGAAATAGTTACCATCGAAGATGGCACAGGAAAAATCCAGAGTGGGACATACAGGATCCTACACATGATCAATTTGACGGAATATTCCATAGCAATAAGAGACCTACAGGAAAACTTTGGCAAAAACATACCCTCATCCCATCCCCTACATCCATTCATAAGTGATGAAATTAACAACATAATTATTTCCATTAACAACATCCTCCCGAAAAATAAAATCAAACGATCAATAAATGTCTTGGGTTCAGCAATAAAATGGGTTGCTGGAAATCCCGACCATGATGATCTGATCGCCATAAACAAAAAATTCGAGGAACTAGTGGAAAATAATAACCAGCAAATAGTCATTAACAAACACATTTTTGACAGAATTAACAAGATTACCCAAATAAGCAACTCAATAATTAAAACGGTCCACAACAGTAATGAATTTCAAACTGCACTAATTCTCCAATTTAAATTCAAAATAGACATAATAAAAGAAGAAATAGGAAACATTAATAATGCAATTCACCTAACAAAAGCCGATATCATTAACACATTCATAATATCAAATCAGGAAGCTCAAATAATTAATAAGATTTCTATAGAAGAAAATATGCCATTCGATTCTTTAGAAGAATCATTAAATTTTGCCGACATTCAAATTGCTATAAGAGAAAATATTGTCATTTATATTATAAAAATTCCAAAAACAGGGAAAGAAATTTGTAATTCATTTGTAATTAAACCATTAAGTAGAAATAATACTATTTTAAAAATTAATTTTGAAAAAATTTTGAAATGTAGGGATAATTATTATGGCATAGAAAAGCATTGCAAATCAATAAATAAGATAAAAATTTGCAAACAAGATCAGATTGTAAACTTGGAAAATGAAAATTGTACAAAGAACTTATTAGAAAACAAACCATATAATTGCATTGTATCAAACTCAGACAATATTAAAAAACTCGAAATCCTTGATAATTGGCTAATATTGTTAAATAATTTTGATGGAAATATTTGTATAAAAAATTACACAAGAAATATAAATGGATCATTTTTGATAAAATTTTTTAACGAAACTATTAAAATTAATAATTTAAGTTTTACAGCTTTCGAAATGCACAGCTTGAGACCACTACCTGCACTCATAAAACACTCAAATTCTCGTTCAGAATATGAAGAAGTGTTATCATTAAGATTGATGAAGGATCTAAATATTAAAAATATAAAGAAAATTAGTTCCTTAAACTTGCTGGTTAAGTCTAGCTTGTTTACTCATTTCGGGCTAATAGTCTTCATAGTAATCCTAATTTTGATTTTCAAATTTCATAAACGCAATACAGCGGAAATTATTATTCAAAACAATGAATCTTTCCAGTTGCCAATTAAAACAGTTTCAAGGCACAAGAGTCTAAACGACATTCCAGACTTTTAAACCAATCGGGGACGATTGGAATTTCGGAGGGAGGAGTTAACACCCCATCCATTATTTCATTATTTTCCACATTTCGTTCCACCGTGAACGAAATATTTATTACTTTATTTAAAGGTGCTTAATTGCATTTATCATTTTATTATTTAAAGGTGTTTAATTGCACATTCCTTTCCCACCAAAATTTGTCAACGATAACTGTCTGCTTGCGCTACACGCGCAACTCAATTTTGATGAACAAGCAAATGTGCAGGTGAACGAAAGCTTTATTTATTATTATTATTATTGACAGGCTAAAAGAACACCGCGACCTAAAAGATCTATTGTGCAGCCTCGTACCCAACTAAAACAGTCCTAGACTGTTTATAAATCTCGTAACTGCTGTGGGCTTAATTTTAACTAGGTGATTTGGAGATATGAACCCACTGCCTAGGTACTTATGTCTGCGTCTTGCCACCGCTGGGCAAGTGCACAGAATGTGTTCTGCCGTTTCCTGCTTCTCTTGACAGAGTCGACAAGAATCGTCTTCTACCACGCCTATTTTCTTTAGGTGGTAATTTAGTTTACAGTGTCCTGTTAAAAGTTCAGTGTATAGTTTGATGTCATTTCTGCTGAGGTTTAAAGAAGCATCTACCCTTATGTGTTCAGGATCAATGAGTAGTCTCGACTGCCGCATGCCTTTTTGGGCTCTCCAGTAGTTTAGCAGACTTCGTTTTTCCTGTTCGCACAACAAGTTATTTGTGAAGCTACTGTTTACCCCACAGAAGGGTTCTGGGCCTATAAAGGCAGTGTCTGCACCCTTTTTTGCTAAAGAATCTGCCATTTCGTTGCCCTCATGTCCCTCGTGTCCCGGTACCCACATTAGCGTAACAGAGTTTCTCGCTGCTAGGGTATTGAGAAGTTTACAGCATTCCCAGACCAGCTTTGATTGGAATGAGAAGTTTATTAATGATTTTAGAGCTGCCTGGCTATCTGAGAGTATGCATATTTTGGTGTTGCGTGTACCCCTGCGTAGACATTCTCTAGCACATAACTCTAAAGCGTGGACCTCCGCCTGAAAAATGGAAGCTGTTTTTCCCATTGCAATTGCTTTTTGGAAATTTGGCCCTACAATTCCAGCTCCTGCACTGCCATCTTCCATTTTGGACCCATCTGTATACCACAACTGAGAGTCCTGTTTTATTGTTATTTCCTTGTTTCTCCAAGCTGAACGGTCACTGATGACCACTTTGAATTGCTTTGAGAAGTCTAATTTTCTGTCCATTTTGTCGAAGACCATGAGGCACGGAGAATTCCAGACAGTGTCCAGAATCTTTGCGTGCCCCGAAAGGTTGCCTTCTTTAAGATGGGCTAGATTAGGTAGCCTTAGGGCCGCGCTGGCCGCCATCCTTTTAACTACAAGGTGTAGAGGAGTCAGTCCAGTGATCACTCCCAAAGCTAGTGTGGGGCACGTTCTCATTGCTCCCGTCACACTCAAACAGGCTATACGGTGAATCTTGTTAAGAGTCCTCTGAGCTCCTGTTTGGTTGACTTTTGGCCACCATACCAACGACGCATAAGTAATCATTGGTACTATTATTGTTTTATATGACCACGCCATCATTTTTGGCCGTAGTCCCCATGTTTTACCGTACAACCTCTGGCAAGCATAGGTTGCTCTTAAGGCTTTACTAGTTATGTATGATAAGTGGTTTTTCCAAGTTAGAGTTTTGTCCAGGATTACTCCCAGATATTTCATTTCATTGGACATTGTTAAGTTTGTGGTCCCTAACCTTAAAGTCCCCAGATTCAGTTTCCTTCTTTTGGTGAAGGGTACCACGTTTGTTTTATTCGGATTTATCGATAGTCCTTTCTCCTGACACCAGTTTTGAGTGATATCAAGAGCTAGTTGCATGCGATCTGTTATGGTAGAGTCAAACTTGCCTCTGACCATAATTACCAAATCATCCGCAAAGCCCTGAATTTCGTATCCGAGGTCATTGAGAGTTTGTAAGAGCTCGTCGATAACCAATAACCATAGGAGTGGCGATAGGACGCCCCCCTGGGGACATCCTTTGGTTGACCTGACAATTTGCTTTGCTGTCCCTGTTTCAAAGATTGTCGTTCTGTTTTTCAGCATGTTGAGAACCCATGTTATGATCAGTCTTTGTATACCTTTCCTGTTCATCCCCTCCTCAATTGATCTGAAAGTAGCATTGTCAAAAGCCCCCGTAATGTCAACCGATGTACAGAGAGCTATTTCTTTACCCTCAAACGCCTTTTCAATTTTGCTTGTTAAGCTATGTATGGCTGTCTCAGTCGATTTGCCTGATTGGTAAGCGTATTGTTCAATATGAAGAGGAGAATCTTTAAGATAAGTTTCCCTGATATATTGGTCCAGAATTTTTTCCATAACTTTTAGCAGGAATGACGTCAGGCTAATGGGCCGATAGGCTTTTGGCGTGTGGTCCGCCTTTTTGCCTGCTTTCGGTATGAAAGCCACCCTAGCCTTCGTCCAAGGTTTAGGCACTATGCCTAGCTCCAGGCTTATCCTGAAAATGTTTGTTAGCACAGGTGCTAATACATCAACACCTTGCCGAAGTAGGCACGGTTGTATATTATCGACACCTGGCGATTTGAATGGTCTAAAAGTGGAGATAGCCCATTTGGTTTTATTGACGGTGAAGATTCTGCGAGCCAGTGAGAGTTCCCTCCGTGTAGGCATCAAGAAACGAGTATTCTCGATGATTTCACTATCCTCTCCGCTAGTGGCACAGCCTGGAAAGTGAGTGTCCAACAAAAGCTGTCCCGTCTCTTCCAGGCTCTCCGTAAAATTTCCGTCAGGCTTCTTGAGTGTAGAAAGCCCGTTTGAGTGATCTTTATTGAGTGACTTCTGGAGTCGGGTAGCTGCTGGGAGGGTTTCAATCTCCTCACAGTACTTTTTCCATGAGTCTCTCTTAGATCTTCTCAACTCATTATTATAGGCCGTTAAGGCACTTCTATAAGATGCCCAGTCACCATTAGACTTGGCCCTATTAAAGAGTTGACGGGCTTTTTTGCGCAAAACATTTAGCTCCCCGCTCCACCAGGGTACGTTCCTAGAACGTTTCTTCACAACTAAATTGCAGCTACTTTCAAAAGCCTTGATTATTATATTATTTAATTTGTTAACTTCAAGATCTAGTTCCTGAGAGTTACTTATTTTTTCACTAAGGCCCGCAATATTTTGCTCTAAGTAAAAGTTATATATCGACCAGTTGGTCTTCCTAACATTTCTCATTTCGAAGGTGCCTCCAATCTCCCCCCCCAGATCAAAGCAAATGTACCTATGGTCCGACAAGGAGACCTCATTAAGCACCCTCCAATTAGAAATGTTATTTGATATGAATGCGCTAGTTAGAGTGAGATCTAACACCTCCCCCCTTATCGCATTCATAAAGGTAGGCTCGTCACCCCTATTTACCACCACCAGATTATTTGTTGTAATAAAATCAAGAAGTGACTCACCTCGCCCGTTCGTGTCCGTGCTTCCCCATACCGTGTGGTGCGCGTTTGCGTCGCAGCACACCACCCACTGTAGACTGCGAGTGCGACAGTACTCCGTAAGCTGCTGGAGCTCGCGCGATACCGCGTCCTCTGTGTCGCCAGGTAAGTACATGGAGGCCAGGACTACCGTTCTCCTCCCTTTGGCACTAGGCACTTCTGCCTGTACTGCCACCAGATCGCGTTGTAGAAGCTCTGAAATTGGGAGGAATTTAATATTTTTGTTGATCATGATCGCTGCCCTCGGTCGGTCAACATTATTATCATAGATCAACTTACATGTTTTTGTCTGCAGACCATTTATGCGCCCATTTGTGGCCCATGGTTCTTGAATGGCTACGAAGTCCAGACTCTGGTGTTCCACCAAGGCACTGAGCCTGTAAGAGGCTGCTATAGCCCTGTGGAGATTTATTTGGAGACAGTGAAGCTGCTTCCAAGAGTTTTGCGTTCGTGATGGGGCCTGGGACATTATTTCCCAGACCGATCCTTGCGGATCTTACCACCCTTTGTGCTCCGCAAAGTTTCCGCAGCCTCCGGGTCTTTTCTCTCCCATTTCCTGAGCCTACCAGAGAGAGCAGATGGTCCTGGACGTTGGGCACGTGTGTTGCCTCTCTCCGCTCTCGGTACTGGCTTTGTGAAAATGGGCCCCGTTTTCGGCTTCTGGCTACTCTGCTTTGCCCGCGCTGCAACAGATGTTGTTGGTTGCTCTTCAACACCAACAGCAGATTTTGCCCTGTTCCCCTTCAGTCTAGGTCGGAGCTGGGCACTGCCAAAGCCATAGTAGACCTTGTTACCCAGTGTGTCAACCCTTTCAGACGAGATGGGGTCCAGAGCAATTGCCAGCTCGACCTGGTCACCTTTTTGTAGGCGATGGAGCACCCGCCACTCGCTGACACTAATGCCCGAATTCTGCGACTCCACTTGCCCCAGAATTCGGTCATTTTGCCAAGATACCGAGCCGGGAAAGTAGCCAACGAAGATCTTGGCCTTTGGCACTTTTGCCTCGTCCACCACCTTCAACTCAGCCCCCTCCCATGGCTTCATGGCTGGTATCCATTCTTCAGCCCAGGCTACGGTTTCGTCGTCCAGACAGTTGATCGTCAACCATCCAGGCTTGAAACTACAGCCTGCAAAGTGTGGCTTCACTGGGCCCCCACGAGTCTCGAACATCTTGTCGAGAATGCACCGTTGTACCTTCCCAATTTCTTCAGTGGACCATATGCCCTCCGGGAAATTGCTAGGTATAACCCCTATCTTTTTGGAGCAGACTGTCTCCGCTAGAGTAGGCTTTGAGCAGGGGACCCCCAAGGAGGCTCCCTGCACGCCATGTCTTTCAGAGACACTCGCCACCCTCTTACTGGGACCAGGTTCGCCCCCAAGTAAGGTCTCCGCCTCCTTCATCTCACCACACACCGGCGGGTCCGCTGGGGGCACTATTGACATTTTATCAATGTTTTTGTTGCCCTCTTGTGCAAACCGCTTTGTCGGCCTGGAGTTCGATGTCGGCGTGGAGCCATCTGAACGGGATCTTTTAGGGGTCCATCGCGCAGACACGTTCGCTGGATTTGCCGCCAAGGACCGAGCTGTTTCCAGCGATATGCCCCTGGCAAGCAAAGCCTTAAAACGTTTACGTCCAGCTCCGGACAGCTTCACCCTAAGTTTTGGAATCTTCTCTGGAGCAGGTTCAAGAAGATTTCTCTCCTGTTCCGAGGAGATAGACACCCCAGCCGATTCCTGGCTAAGTGGGATGTCCATCTCCTCCGGCCTGTCGGTTAAGGGACCGGGTGCCCCCCCCAACAGGTCGTGCTCCATGCTTTCATTGTCGATGGGACCAGATGCCCCCTCGGCCAATGATGGCTGTTGGCTCATTGTAGCCACAATATGCACATTTGAAGGTGTGCAGTCCATTTTTTTTTTTTCATATAGGCTTAAGTTTTCCATATATTTTTTTTTTAGTTTTCTTTTGCGTTTTGGTCACCCACGGGCGCCCCCGTGGTAAGGCTAATTAAAACCGTAGGTTCGCCGGACCTCGTACGGAGTTCGCTATTAAGCTTGACTCTACCCCGTCAAGCAAGCTCACTGGCATAGCTGTTCCACCGTGAATTTAGGGTGTTTTTTTTTTATGGGCCAATATGTCTGGTGAACCCTGCCCCAGGGAGTTTTCTCTCTCCCCCGCCCGGCAATCGGCGACCCAAGTCCAGCAGAGACATGACCGTACTGAAAGTGGGCCATTGGTCTGTAAAGTAATTGCCGCACTTCCCCGAAGGGCTGACCAATTGTTAGTGTCTAGGCGATCCGGCGGTCTCAGTGAGACGTTCGATATTGGCCAGTACGACTACTAACTCGCCTTAACGACTGAGCAGGAATCGTAGAAAACTACTTTCAACCTGTGCGTTGAAGGTAGTTCTTAGTTTGCGTAACTGGACCATGTCACCGTCTTTCATGTGCCATGTTCCAGCACACAGTAAGCCCCTACACCGCAACAAGGTGACTACCCAGCGTAGGAGAAGCTTTATTTAGAAACAAATTAGTTTTAAGTTTTAGTCTAAATCAGAACTGGTAGAAGCATATAGTGCTGTAATAAAGGCTATTAAAAAAAGAAATAAATCTTTGTATTTTTATTTTATATACAAATACATTGAAAAATACATTTAAATATACATATACATATGCATATACCTGTACATATAAATATACATATTTATATACATATACATATACATATACATTATCTATATATATATATATATATATATATATATATATATATATATATATATATATATATATATATATATATATATATATATATATATATATATATATATATATATATATATATATATATATATATATATATATATATATATATATATATATATATATATATATATATATATATATATATATATATATATATATATATATATATATATATATATCTATATATATAAAATAATGAATGTTTGTTTGTTAGTGACGCTAAGGCTCGAGAACGGCTGGACCAATCTTGATGGTATTTCCAGAGGTTGTTCGTTGTGGATCTGGGAAGGTTTAGAAATAAAAAAACCTTATACTTTTCCTGAAGAAAAGTCAGAAAATTTAAAAATTCCAAAAAGACTTTTTTCTATACAAAATGTTTCTTCTTTTAAAGTTATTTTTCCAATTGTTTCTTGCAAATCTATCGATCTCAAAACATTCGGAAAAGTCGGAAAATTCGAAAATTAGAAAAACCTAATCTCACTTTTTGTTCTCATTTTTTTTGTATGTGCGTGGTGTTGCCCGCGCACATTTAGTTTCATATTGGTGTTGTAAGCACTGACTGATACTCCAATAACTTGTAGTGCATGTGCAAGTCTACCTACGGAAACTACACATCCAAACCATACCAATACATAAGACACACCCATCCGCCGCACTGCAACACTATGACACTTGACATGTGCAGTGTAATTAGAATCCTGGCGTGCGGTCATTGGTGGATTGGTTTGTTTTACAATTGAGTGGAATTTGAGTTAGACTTAAGCGAAAGGGATTAGAAGTAAACAATTAAATTAATCGAGATTTGTTATCGAGTTTGTAACTCAAATAAAACATATAAAAACCCTGCTCGGGAATTAAACTAATCAGTTTCCAACTGGCAACTCAACACATTGCATTTTTCTTGCAAACAGCCTTTCTTCGGCTCAAATTAGTAATTTGCTCAATGGCGTCTTGCCGAGCAACGCTATAATATATAATAGTTATCATATATTTCTCGCACACAATATACGTGCATTACATGGCGATCCTGCCAGTATATGTGCATTACATGGCGATCCTGCCAGTATACGTGCATTACATGGCGATCCTGCCTGACTCGAGCTTGTAGATCTTCCTACACAGTATTGTATCGTGCAAGGAAACTGTTATCCAGTTCTGATGCCAAACTCGTTCCTGCATTTTCTGAAATACTTTTGAATTTTTCCGAATTGAGATATGATGGCAAACATCGAAGAAGCGATTGAGGTCAACGGCAAAATGCTCGTACCCCAACACATTAAAGCCACTGGCGAATATCATTTTTCTTCGGCTTCAGATGAAAAATTTGGCCACAAAACAGTAGACGGAGCAGACTACGCTGACGCCGATCTGTACGATGACGATGAGGTACGTCCTCCACCTCCACTATATGTGCAAGCTATTGGAGCAGCACATACGAGATGGATTTTCATACAATCAGATTTCGAAGAATCAGAGTCGCAGTTTACAACTGGAGGCGCCAGCAAGCGTTCTCAATAGAGATACAATGAACTCTTAACCAATTATATATAAGTTACTAATTAAGCCAAAACTAATTACATACATTTGCAACATTAAATAATTTGTAGTTGTACAAATTATTATGCTATGTTAGTCAATATACATAGTTTAAACAAAAATAATAATAATAATTAAATTAAATAACTTATTGGAATGATACAAAAGCATTAAATTTATATCACAAATTCACACAACTTTGATAAGTTTCTCACAGCATACATTTTTTTTGCAAACCTTACCTCTATGGATGGAAATTCACAGTGGTGACAGACCACCGACCGTTAGTCGCATTGTTTACACACAAAAACCCATCTTCCAAGTTAACCAGAATAAGATTAGATTTGTCCGACTATGATTTCGACATTATATATAAAAAGGGAAAAATAAACACCAATGCGGATGCACTGTCAAGAACTAAAATCGATTCTGACATACTAAAATCAATGATCCCGAAAGAAAACGATGAATCCGTTAACAAAGCATTAGTAATTACGAGGGGCATGTCTGCTGAAAAGAGCACAGACATTAATCAGGAGAAATGTAGCTCTCATTCGAAGTCTGATCAACTTCACATTTGGGACTGCACGTCCATATCTGACGTCAGGAATGTAAGAAAATTGAAATTTGTATTTATGAGCAATAAGAAGGGTACCCATATTAAAATAAATAAAGATGAGATACTTGTGATAAGCAGTGATACTCCATCGAACCCAGGTTCGCTATTGGAAAAACTACTATCAAGAATAAACAAGTCAAATATTAAAGAACTAGCGCTAGATGAGAATGATGATATATTTAGGTACGTTCCGAAGGAAAAATTAAAAGAAGAATATAATAAGTTGCAACAGAAGAATAAAGAAAATAATGAAAGCTCAAAGTTGAATATATTGATATATAGAAGTCCCCACAGAATAGTAGATAACGTAATTATGTATAAACTAATCGGAGAATATCACGATTCGCCTTACGGAGGGCATTTTGGTGTAAGAAAAACCGTTTTAAAATTGAAACAAAAATACGTTTGGAAGAATATGGGAAAAATGGTGAAAAATTTTATCACAAATTGTAAACATTGTGCTAAGAATAAACAAATACGACATACGAAAGAACAGATGGTTATTACAGACACTCCAACGACTAGTTTTGAAACCGTAGCAATTGATACTGTCGGTCCGCTAAGAATTTCTAATGGGTACAGATATATTTTAACAGCGCAGTGCGAATTGACAAAATTTGTGATAGCGCACCCCATGGAAACCAAAGATGCCGACACTGTAGCTAAAACACTTGTTGACCAATTCATTCTCAAGTATGGTAATTTCAAAAATTTGAAATCGGACAAGGGCACAGAGTTCGTAAACGAGTTAATGAAAAATGTGCGTAAAAATCTAAAAATGAATCAAATATTTTCAACTCCTTATCATCACGAATCACTGGGTTCAGTAGAGCGCAACCACCGCACTCTTAATGAATTCATGTTGACGTTCGCAAACGATAATGAGTGGAACAACTGGATATCATTTTACACTTTTGCTTACAATACGACGCCGCATGTCGATACGGGTTACTCACCATATGAACTTGTGATTGGTAAACTGCCACACTTACCAAGCGACCTAATTGAAACAAGAGAACCAATTTATGATATTGAAAATTATGCGAATGAACTGAAGTTAAGAATGAGAACGTCAATAAACAAAGCAAGGGAACTGATCGAAGTTGTGAAAAAGAAAAGAAGCATTGAAAGCAAAACAAATGAAAATGCACTTAATGCAACCATAGGAGACCTAGTATTAGTAAAATTAGGTAATCGTAAAAAGTCTCAAAGTCCATACCATGGTCCGTATAGAATTTCAAAACAAGAAGGAGTAAATTCATTTATATTAATAAACGGCATGGAGAAGAAAATGCATAACAATATGCTAAAACGATACAATGTTCTGATATGAGAATACAAATATAGAAAATAAAAAATAATGTATGAATAAAAATATATATAATTAAAAATATATGTATAATATTATTAAACCACTATTATAAGAAATTGTAAATTTATAGTTATTGAAAATGTTAATTTTATTCATATACTAGCGCATAAGACAAATTACTTCTCATATAAAAATATATATACTAAATACAAATCTAATAAGTAACAACTTAGTATTACATTAAAATCAAATAAGTTAAAACTCATTTCCACCACACACAAACACATAAAAATTTAAAGTTGTTTTTCTCTTTCAAACAACTGTAAATTTTTTCTTAAAGGGTGAGGGTGTAGTGCATGTGCACTATTGCGCACAAACGTAGTGTAGCACAAAGTCTACCTACGGAAACTACACATCCAAACCATACCAATACATAAGACACACCCATCCGCTGCACTGCAACACTATGACACTTGACATGTGCAGTGTAATTAGAATCCTGGCGTGCGGTCATTGGTGGATTGGTTTGTTTTACAATTGAGTGGAATTTGAGTTAGACTTAAGCGAAAGGGATTAGAAGTAAACAATTAAATTAATCGAGATTTGTTATCGAGTTTGTAACTCAAATAAAACATATAAAAACTCTGCTCGGGAATTAAACTAATCAGTTTCCAACTGGCAACTCAACACATTGCATTTTTCTTGCAAACAGCCTTTCTTCGGCTCAAATTAGTAATTTGCTCAATGGCGTCTTGCCGAGCAACGCTATAATATATAATAATTATCATATATTTCTCGCACACAATATACGTGCATTACATGGCGATCCTGCCAGTATATGTGCATTACATGACGATCCTGCCAGTATACGTGCATTACAAACTCAACAGATGGAGCTGTAGACGCTTATTTATTTCGACAGCTACGTATATTGTTTGTTCTTTCTGATTTGTTTATTCGAACAGTGCGGACACGGTCATTTGACTTTCTGACATGTTTCCAAACTTTAATTGATTTCTCGAGTTAAATTCATTACATTAAATTGTTAAATTGTTTACATTCACGAAATATATGATTTTAAATCTGTGGATTATCAGTTTTTGAGTGAAATTATTGACATTTCAAACAAAAAAAGTGAGTTCATTATTTTCGTTTGTTGGTGAATACCTAACCTCATTTCCATTGGAATTTATTTGTGTTATTTCTTCAGCTGATTTGTAAATTACTTGTTGTCGTTCAATTTCGGTAATTTGCTTTCTTTATTTCGGCTATTCAAAAGGTAAATTATTGAAAATTATTCCGTGAAAACTTTATGTGTGTTTCATACAAAGTGATCAATTACAGATTGAAATTTGTTAGGATGCCACAAAGAGGTCGCGCTAATATCGGTCGGCGTTCCCGACGTACAACGGACCAACGTAATTCTACAGCACGTCGTACGGAAGAGGAAAATGCTACTGCAAGGGAATCTGCTCGAATCGGATTGATTGAACATCGTGCGCGACAATCACAAGAGGCTGACGAAGCTTACAATGAGCAACAACGATTGAGAAGAAGACAAGTTCGTGCTCAGGAAATTCATGAAGCAAGAGAACAACGTTTGGCTGCTCACCGACAACGCCAGCAACAACAACGATTGCCTAATTTGAATATCGAACGTGCAGCCTTTCGATATGAGCCGGACATTGAATACGGTGCGCACGAATCAGTTTGATTTGGTTGTTTGGTGTCTGTCGTTTGCCCGCAATGCAATGCACTGAAATTTCCAAAAGAACCACCCGGATTGTGTTGCGCAAGCGGAAAAGTGAAATTACCAGAGTTACTTCCTCCACCAGAGCCACTGCGGTTGTTGCTTTACGGTGAATCACCAAATTCGAATAATTTTTTACAAAATTCCAAGATGTGTAACGATTGTTTTCAAATGACGTCGTTTGGTGGGGAAATTGTGAATGAACATAATTACAATCCCACATTCAAGGTTAGTTCACCAACAATCTAACACTTATTATCTCGCCAATAAAATACAGAAATTAACATATTTTCTGCAACAGCCGCATCCTGATCAAGATCACAAATATCTCCAAATATATTTCCTTGGAGATTCAAATGAAGGAGTGAATCGACATTGTGCAATTTTCAATGCGACGAAAAGAGAAATTGTGCAGCAATTGCAAGAAATGTTGCATGAACACAACGAACTTATTCGATTATTCAAAACTTCGTTAGAAAGGATGCCATCTGATGATCACAGAATCGTCATAAAAGCGGACAAACGACCAGCAGGCACTCATGAACGGCAATGTAATGCCCCGACGGCCGATGAAATATCATTTGTTGCTGTTGGCGATGATAATTTAGAATCCCGTGATATTGTTATTAAACGTCGAGCTGGAGATGCATTAGAGCGAATCAGTGAAACTCATCGATCGTATGACTCACTACAATATCCGCTTATGTTCTGCCGTGGTGAAGATGGATATCACTTGAGATACAACATGATCAATCCTGCCAATCGTTAGTAAAAGAAAAACAAACACTCTTGATTGTAACTTCATTTTTTGTTAACTTTTAGGTGTCGATGCAAATAAGAAGGTCAGTGCAATGAACTTTTACGCGTATCGATTGATGATTCGCGAAGGAATTGAAAACCATCTCTTGAGATATCGCCGATTATTTCAACAGTATGCAGTTGATGTGTACATGACTTCATTAATTTTATTCCAAGGCACATGCACGAGTACTCGCAGGATGCGATGACATACGTGCGGAATTATAGACGGCCGGATTTGTTTGTTACATTCACTTGCAATCCAAAATGCCCACAGATAACGGAATTATTGAATCGCGGTCAATCAGCAAGCGATCGTCACGATGCCACAGCACGAGTTTTCAAACAACAGCTACGATATTTGATGGACTTTTTTGGTGAAGCAACGTATACGAGTATATGGTGCTGTTAGATGCTGGATGTGCTCTGTTGGGTGGAAAAAAAGAGGTTTTCCGCACGCACACATTCTTCTTTGGATGGTGGACAAGATTACACCAGGTCAAATTGATGACATAATTGCATAAATGCACGAAACACTATCCACGTGCTTTTCTTTCGGAAACGCAAACTGGAAATGATGGATATTCACTCTATCGGCGTCGCTTATCAGACAACAATTGAAGAACATTCAGGATTCAATTTAGAGGAGTGAATATCGAAGTTGACAACACATGGATCGTACCATATTCGCCAATATTGTCTAAGACATTCAAAACTCATATCAATGTTGAGTATTGCAGTTCTGTGAAATCGATCAAATACGTTTGCAAGTACGTCACCAAAGGAAGCGACATGGCGGTTATTGGCCTTGAACGAGATGGGATCAGCAAGTATCAAATTGGTCAATACGTGAACTGCAATGAAGCGCTTTGGAGAATATTTTCTTTTGTAATTCATGAGCGTATTCCGACTGTTGTGCATCTCGCAGTTCATTTGGAGAATGGCCAAAGATTGTATTTCAACCCAGAGAATGCAGTACAGCGAGCGGAAACACCACCAGCAACAATATTGACGAGTTTTTTCTCAACTTGCGCCAATGATCCGTTTGCGAGAACATTGCTTTATTCGGAAATGCCTCGATATTATACATGGAATGCATCGTCGAAGAAATGGTTACGCAGAAAGCAAGGCCAACCAGTAGATGGTCATCCAGGTGTGTTCTCAACTAATGCATTAGGACGAATTTACACAATCCACCCGAAAAACGACGATTGCTTCAACCTTCGGTTGCTATTGATTAATGTACGCGGTTCAACTTCATTTGAGTCATTGCGTACTGTGAATGGTACAGTTTGTGCAACTTTTTGAGAAGCATGCCAGCAATTACAATTGCTGGAACATGATAATCACTGGAATCAAACGATGGACGATGCGATAGCTACTTCGCATGCCATTGAAGTTCGCACACTTTTCGCGAAGATCATTTCGACATGTCAGCCTTCAAATCCGCGTCAATTATGGGATACGTACAAAAATTACATTGCCGAAGAAATTTTATATCGTATTCGAGTGGCAACATGGAATTCAGAATTGCAAATGAACGATGACATATACAATGAAGCATTGGTGTTGATTGAAGATTTGTGTTTGCTTATGAGTGGCAAACTATTGACTGAAATTCATATGCAAGCGCCAAATCGTTAAATCAGAGATGTACTAAATCGTGAATTGGAACATGAGCGTGCATACGACAGACTAACTTTGGAACAACAAGTACAAAGAAATGTTCCATTATTGAATGAGCAGCAAAAGAGTACATATGGTGAATTAATGAAGGCTGTCAATGATGGAAACGGTGGACTATTTTTTCTTGATCCGCCCGGCGGAACTGGGAAAACGTTCCTGATATCATTGATTTTGGCAACAATACGATCTCAAAATGGCATTGCGTTGGCTCTCGCATCTACTGGGATTGCTGCAACTCTACTAGAATGTGGAAGAACGGCACATTCGGCACTGAAGCTTCCGTTAAACATGCAAATCAATGAACCACTTGTATGCAACATTTCAAAGCAATCAGCTATGGCAAAAGTGTTGAAGAGTTGTAAACTGATTGTATGGGATGAGTGCACAATGGCTCACAAACGGTCTCTAGAGGCACTTGACAGAACAATGAAACATCTGCGGAATAATATTCGTCGCTTTAGTGGCGCAATGATACTGTTAGCAGGCGATTTTTGACAAACACTTCCTGTAATTCCGAAATCAACAGCGGCGGATGAATTGAACGCATGTCTCAAGTCATCGTATTTGTGGCGGTACGTGGAAACCATACGATTGACTATGAATATGCGAGTGTTCCTGCAACAGGATAGCACCGCAGAAGTTTTCTCTAAAGAACTGCTAAGAATTGGAAATGGGCAAATTCCGGTTGATACTTCCAGTGGTTTGATATCAATTCCACCTGCCATTTGTCAATTCACTTCAACGAAAGCTGAACTCATCACGAATGTTTATCCGAACATTGGTCAAAATTATCGTAACTACGATTGGTTGAGTGCACGCGCAATTTTAGCTGCCAAAAATACCGATGTTAATGACTTAAACTGGACGATTCAAAGTCAAATTCCGGGAGATTTGCGCTCATACAAATCGATCGATCGTGTTGAAAATGAAGACGAAGCCGTGAATTATCCAGTGGAATTTCTAAATTCTTTGGATTTGCCTGGCATGCCGCCGCAACATTTGCGTCTGAAAGGTGGATCATTATTATGCTTCGCAATCTTCATGCGCCGAAACTGTGTAATGGAACCCGACTGATTGTGACGCAGCTATCGAATAATGTGATAGTTGCAAGAATCTTGAAAGGGACTTACAAGGGGGCAGAATGCTTGATTCCACGAATTCCTTTGAGTTCCAACGATTTGCCATTTCAGTTCAAACGTATTCAGTTTCCAGTGAAACTTGCATTTGCGATGACAATCAACAGGTCACAAGGACAGTCGCTGGAAGTGTGTGGCATAAATCTGGAAATGCCATGTTTTTCACACGGCCAGCTATACGTCGCGTGTTCACGAGTTGGAAAACCATCTTCTCTTTACATTTACGCACCGGAACAGAAAACAAAAAATATTGTTTATCAAGCTACGTTACATTGAAAAAAATGTAGAAAAATCGCAAATAAATTATTTTCAACACAATATAAATTCAACTTTCTTTTCTTTTCAAAACACATAATTTCACGCAGGGCAACGCCTGCGGAGTCAGCTAGTATATATATATATATATATATATATATATATATATATATATATATATATATATATATATGTATATATATATATATATATATATATATATATATATATATATATATATATATATATATATATATATATATATACATATATATATATGTATATATATATATATATATATATATATATATATATATATATATATATATATATATATATTGTTGTGAGTTAGAATCAAGGTACCTACGAGTAGTTGACTCACAGCACTGACTCGTAACAGATGCCACACATTCTGTGTGATTAGCACGTGTTAAAGTTATTTAAGTGAAACATATACTCTTAGGGTCTAAGTATTTTAAATTAATATTACCTGTGTAATATTTATTCTGTAAACTTTTAGGGTGTTATAGTTCCGCAGTCGAGTCGACGAAGGGCATTGTAATTTAGAATTCACCGTCGATACTTTTATAGTAGGTCAGTTGGCTTGACCAACTGACACCAGTTAGCAGGTGCGGAACTGGAACACCAGAAAAGTCAGTTCACAGGCTGAGATTACTGTTGGGAAATAGTGTATAAGAAATAGTATTTTAAGAATAAAGGGTTTTTCATCTTTGAAACTAAAAGTGACTTAGTGTATTATTTCAAGAGTGATTTAGTGTTTTCAGCTACGCGCTCAGCAAACCGAGAAAGGACGTCTCCCGACGAGCAGCAAGGACCCCAACATTTTGGCGAAGCCGGTCTAAAGGACCTATTGGAGGAATCCCAGGGCAAGGAACCTGAAGCAGGGAAGCATCCTGTAACAAAGTCAAAGGACATTAAGATAAAGACGTCTTCGAATAAAATAATGGTGAGTAGAGTGTATAATAGCGTAATTTAAGTAGATAGTTCTGCGACCCTGAAGGCGCGGTAGCGCTGTTCAAAGAAGTCGCAACCTATAGGCGCGTTCGCGCTGTTGCACGCAGCCTTAAATGGCAAACCGTCAGTATGATCGGACGGTCTATGTATGTTAATCCTAGCTGTGAGGATTTTTTTTGTAGGGGATTTGCGTTTGTTTGTCGTGAGGGACATTTATATTGTTTATAAAGTCATGTACTTTATATTAGAGACATATAAATTGTTTTTATATTGTTTAAATTCATACGTTTTTAATTTATGTTGTTTGAAAACGAACATAAAAAATTTGATTTAAATATTTTGCATTTTGAGCTTAGGGTATTAGGTAAAAATATTTCAAGAGGTGCAGACAACACGTGTTGTTGCATCAAAGTTTATGTAGTTCCGAAACTACAATTTGAGTAGCAATGTTGAACCAATATTTCACACGGAAAAGCGAAACAGCTAAACATATCATTTTACTGAAATGAAAATGCGTATGATTCTGCTGTAATATACTTCTTTGGGTGTGAAAATTTTTTGGGAATAGTTTCGTGAAACCAATAACATTTTCAAAATGGGTTCGTAGAGAAATATTGAAAATAATCAGTATTTACCTTCAGTAGTTGCGCAATTAATTGAGTATAATTTTTATAGTAGTAATTTTATCTTTTCCGCGGCATTACACTACAGTTGTCTTCCTGTGTGGAATAATTTTTGTTTTATTAAATAATAAAACTTAAAATTTATTGGTATACTATTTCTCGTTCTAGTATTTGAAATCACAAATTTTCGCGTCAAATGGTACGCTTAATGAAAAAGAAAAGTAGATTCGAATTCGTGTTTAGTGAGAACAACTGAAAGTTACGTGCTTAGTATTATGGAAGAGTTCCATGTAAAACCTCAATTTTTCTTTGATTTTAAAGAAAACAAATTTGGAAGTGAACCTCGAAACAATGAACGACAGCTGGAGGACATAACGTCGTTACTTAAGGACGGAAAGCGGTTTGGAATTAGGAAAAGAGGAGGAGAGCAAAAGCGGGAACGGAAGCGATTGGCGTATTTAAGAGAGATACTTAAAGAGCAGGAAACTGTGAAGATCCCTATGCCGTGGGAGCAGGCAAATAAATTGTGGCAAGAGGTATGCCAATTGGAGGAGCAGCAATACAAAAGACTTGGGATGCTATAGGAATAGTATGATTGTTATGCAATTAATTTGTTAGTTTAAGTGTCACCACTAATTGAAATAAGTATTTATTGATCAATAAAGTTTCAATAAAAAAAAAAGGAAACAACTTTGTAGCATTTATCATTTATGGAATTTGATTTTGGCATTCACGGCTTCATAGATAAGAATTTGTTCGGTCTATGGAAACGCCAAGAGAAGCAATTAGATTGCTAGAAGCTCAAAAGCTGTAGAGCGAAGCAATCCATAAGAGAATCAGGAATTGTAGGAAGGATAGTAAGGCACGAAAGAACAGCAAGTATTACCATAAACGCATAGCGAAACTGGAAGCCTTGTTGAAGCGTTCAATGATAACAACGAGGAGTTGTTAAAATTTAAGGACTGTTGTGGTAACAAGGACTACTTTGCCAAGGATTATTCGCTGTATGTCAACAGTTTAACACGGGACTGGTTGACCAAGTTCAGATTGGATCTGGAAGAGCTGGAAGCACAAGAAGATAGTCCTAGTTCGCAGGAGGACAAGGCTCAAGACAAGCTAAGGTCTTTACAGACGGAGGTAAAATTGTTTGCAGAAAAATTGTTTGAACAATTGGTAGCGGCAACGAGCAAAAGTGAAGCCCAGGTACTCATGAGATTAGCGAGGGACGGTGGAAACTTGTCGACTTTGGAAGCAGCAGACCAAGCATTAGCGACTATTCAGAGTCGAACGGAAGAGAAATTTTTTCAAGTCTTCAAGGATACAGAAGAGTTGAAGATAAATACGGAATTTCTCGAGAATAAAACTAGAGTACTCTCTATTCAACTCCGAGAAACCGAGGAAGCTGCATCGAATCTGGAGAGAGAAAATCTAGAGTTCAAGAGAATCGGGGCAATTGCTAAGCCAGCAAGAGTAAGATCGGCTTCAACCTCTCAAATACATACGCAAACAGTACTAGCTTTGCCACCAGAAGTTCGCTGGCCGGAATATTTAACTCCGGAAGGGATAGGCCGTGTGGTAAAGCCCAGATTAGTATTGAGCGAAGAGAGTGAAGAGGAATTTTTGTTTGACGCATCAGAAATCGGTGTCGAGCAATTATCTCCGGGAAGTTCAATAAGTAATAAAAATAAGGGATATCCGCCAAACGAGCCTGAAGCAGAAACAGTGGAGCAAAGTCTCGATACATTGGACAGTATTTCGCCTGTACGAGCAAACGGCCGGAGACTAATAAGTTTAATCCGTCACTGGTCAAGTACATTTCAGATCCGGGGGGAGTAAATTTTTAAACCACCCAAAAGGACAACGCTCAAGTTTTACCAGCCATAAGTAAAACAAGAATAAGTAAAATGGGTATAGAGGAAATTTCAAAGGCAGTGGCCAGGCTAGTACCTGTGTTTACTGGTGCTATTTCAGAGGATTTACGGTCAGCACTCAACAGGTTCATTCGAGGCTGTGAACTTGCAAAGACAAGCATAAGCCCTGATGAGTTGCATGATTTCTTCGACTGTGTTAAGCAAAGGTTATTTGGAGATGCGTACAACTTCGTGCTGCCAAAGCAATTCGCTGGTGTGAACGAGCTTTACGGCTTTTTAAAGAGAACCTATTTAAAGGAGAGAACTCTGGAAGACATATCCTAAGAAATCAGAATCGGGAAACATCTGGCAGGTGACATACGCGCCTTTGCCAGGCGTTTAGAGTCCCTTCGGATGATGGCCCAGGAAGTAATAAAAAATAAGTACAATGGTGCAAGTCAGTGTTAACAACTTTCGTGGTGGGCCTTCGCAACTCCGCTTTAAAGATTCATATGCTGAATACCAGAAAAGGAACACTGGAGGAATTAGTAGAAGAAGCGATTAGAGCACAAGTTCTCGTGGAAATGAGAACGGCTGGATTAGGCGAGGAACATATGTTGGAAAACAGACAGGACTTGTTCACCGCCGCTGTAGTGGATAGAGAGGGAAGCAATTCCATCCCAAACATATATCCCGGGGTCTCCGAAAACAGAGCCGTGAATCCTAGAAATCCGTACAGAGGGTTTGTACAGAGGGCACCCATATGTTCGTTCTGCCGTAAGCAAGGTCATACAAGGGATGAGTGCCAACCATATGGTCATGAGGCAAGCAGACAGTGCCAAGGAGACACAAAATGGGATCAGATCAGAAGGCAGCCAGCTACGAGGCGCCCGGATCCACCCTTGAGGGACAGCTGTGATGATTTGAGTAACTGTGATGATTATAGTACTTAGGTTAAGTTTTAATAAAGTATAGGCCAATTGCCGCGAATGCGGTACAAGAATTTATAGTTAAGATAATCATTTAAAATCTTTAGGGGGTATAGGATCGTAAAGGATAATTGCTGTGCATGGAGAAAAACACTTGAAGAGTTAGGAAGTAAATATGCGTCCATGTTGGAAACAAAAGGACGTTGCTTCGTTGTAAGCAGAACGGGAGACGCATTCAATGAGATACCCTGCAAAAAGACAGCTAGTGGAAAGCTAGTGCTTTTGGTAGACTGAGGGTCGGACACCAGCCTCGTAAAATCTGGTGTTTTACGGAAAGGGCTGGGTATTAATCAGACGGATGTGAGAACGTTTAACGGAGCCTTTGGGGTTGCATCAGGACATTGGGGTCGCTCAGAATAGAGCTCAGTGAAGTTAAGGGCATGAGTTTTAGAGTGCACGCAGTGGAATTGGATATGGAAGGCACCCCGGCCGATGGGATAATTGGCCGCGATAATCTTTAGGGCAGTACCATACGGGATGCAGTATAGACAAAACCATCGTTTTATGATAATAATAGGAATAGAATCATTACTCTTCCATTAAAATCCTGGCAGGAAGGAACCGGTAATAGGGTTGAGAATTGTACTATTGAGGTAGTAAATGCAAGGTGAGCCAGAGTAGATACTATGCATGTAAACACGAAACTTAGGACTCTTGTTTTGCACACGCAACAGTTAGCGGAGGGTTTATATATGGGAGAGACCATAACGCAGGTTGACAAGGGTAAGTTGTGCGCTTGCGTACTCAGCGCATCAGAAAAAGACTACCTTATGGATAAGGATTTTAGGCCTAAGTTCACTAGTTATGATAATTTTAAGGAACCGCATTATAGATCGGTTAATCAGATTACGCAGGTAGATATAAGAGAAAGGATGGAGACAGTACCAGACTCACTGAAGTTAGAACCAAGCGTAAATTCAGAAGAGGAGTCATCAACAGATGCCATTTGTATGTCATTCCATGACATATTTTTGCTGGAAGGAGACCAGCTAACATACGAGTATACACTGGAAGTAGAGCATGAAATATGTACTAGAGTGGATCAACCACCAATAAACCAGAAACAGCACAGATAGCCACATTCTCACAAAGATGAGGTAAAAATGCAAGAGGAAGGAATGTTAAAGGGTAACATAATTTCACCTAGTATCTCGCCTTGGAACTCACCACTAAATTTGGTACCAAAGAAGGGGGCTGCTCAGGGTCAGAAGAAGTGGAGAATGGTCGTCGATTTTAGGAAATTTAACGACTGCACTATCAAGCAAGTGTTCCCGATACCAAGGATAGAAAAAATCCTGGACCAATTAGGACACAGTCGAAATTTTTCTACACTTGATTTAGTGAGTGGCTAACACCAAGTTCTGGTGGATACCCAAGATAAGCAGAAAACCGCGTTCAGCACCGGTTTAGGGCATTATGAGTTTAATATAATGCCGTTTGGATTAAAAGAGCACCGGCTACCTTCCAACGGCTGATTAAGCATGTGCTAAAAGGCTTGCAAGGGTTAGATTATTTGTGTATATTGATGATATTGTAATGGGAACAAATTGCAGCAGCATTCGCATCCGGGCTGTGTTAGAGTGTTATTTTCATGATTCACCCCTAAGTGGAACCCAGGGATTCTGGAAAACCCGTGACAGAATTAGACGAGTATACGGATGGAAAGGTATGCTCCGAGACATAAAAAAAAATCTAAAGAGTTGCTCAAAATGTCAGGCCAACAAGAGTTCAAGGCTAAAAAAGATGCCAATGGTGTTAACTGACACACCAAAACAGCCATTTGATAAAGTTCATATGGATTTTGTAGGTATTTTACCTGAAACAGTCTCGGGAAATAAATACATCTTGACGTTCCAAGACGATTTTTCAAAGTATATGGCATGCTTGGCTATACCCGATGCTGAAGCAAGTACGGTAGCCGAGGCATTCTTTGACGAAATTATAGCACGGTACAACATACCTAAGGTTTTGATAACCGGCAATGGTTCAAATTTCGTATCGAAATTATTCTCAGTATCGTCTAAAATGCTGGGAATCAAGAAATTGCATATAACACCATATCATCCACAGGCGAATGGCTCATTGGAACGTAGTCATCGACCTTTGGCCGAGTCCTTGCGCAGTTTTGCCAAGGAAGACGGCTCGAATTGGGATCAATGGTTGACTAATGCAATGTATGTACATAATACTGTGCATGTATCCACGAAGCAAACTCCCTTTAGAACACTCTACGGGTTTCATTTCAACATAGCAACAAATTTGAAGCGCAAATGTGCGCCAGCATACAATCCTGATGACCCGAATAAAGTGCAAAAGTACCAGCTACAGCGACCGCACGAGTTAGTTAGAGAAAATCAAGATTGTGCTAAACGAGTAGCCAGGGAAGCCTATAACAAGGTACTAAACCCAGTAATCTTTCATGTGGGTGACCAAGAACTAATGAAGAATCAGGCTAGGAGAAACAAATTCTCACCTGTTTGGATAGATCCGTATTTAGTAGCAGAAATCTGCAGTCCAGTTATAACAGTCGTAACAATTAAGGGCAAGCATAAAAAGCTACATAATAATTTATTGAAATTGTTCCACATGAGACCACACAACTAAAGACATGAGTTAACAGTGTTTTACCTGTGTTTTACCAGTGTAAACACAAGAATAACAAAGTAAACACGTACGTATTTATATCAAATAGCACAGCTCCGACTTTCAAAGTATATGCCAGCAGAAGTGTGCCAATTAAACTCGGGCGAATAAAATTGACGTAATGTGAATATGCTAATTACGCACTGTAGCCGAATGAAGCACCGTAGAGAAAAATATTTTTTCAAATATTAAATAATAAATTAACAAAAAATCATAAGACAATCGTGGGTAAGTAAAATAAAACTTAACTTAAAATATATATATACATACATACGGCAGTTTATGCACTGAAATTCGACGCGTAAGCGTTATCGCCAGGGAACGGAACCGTTGGTGAAATAAGTATATATATGTATATATGTGTATAAGATACAGAGTGAATGTACGAACGTATATTTAAAAGGAAAAGTAAGTATATAGAGACATACGATGAGAAATTGGGAATTTGCAGATATTTACATACTGCAGCAGGCTACATGTAAATATACAAAAATTTTTTCGGTTTATCGCTTAGGAAATTAGCGTGTGGGGAATTGCAATGTATATATATTTTGAAGTAGAACAATATCATCACAACACATACATATTCATTTACATATACATATACATATACATCGTATACACATACATAAACCTTACAAAAACATATACAGATACTTATACAAACACATACATATACATATACATATACACACATATATATATATACCTAAGACCAATAAGCCTATGGCTGGAAAGGCGGAGGGTGCAAAAGTTGAGTGAACCACAGTTTGTTCCAGATCCCAAGCGAAGCGGAAGGGCCCGAAGCCTAAGCCAGCGCGCCCCGATGCCATCGTCATCAGGGAAACTGGCACGGTGAGCTACGCGGACATCGTCCGCAAGATCAAGAGGGACCCGCAGCTGTCAGAGCTGGGAGACAGCGTCCGCAGGATCCGAAAAACGGCCAAGGGTGAACTGCTGGTGGAGTTGAGCGTAGCGGCAGATCCAAAGACACCCCAGTATCATGAGGCGGTGGCGACTGTCCTGGGAACCAGTGTGGAGGTGCGTAACCCTAGTGGAGGTGAAAGACCTGGACGAAGTCACCACGGTGGAAGATGTCCACGAGGCGCTGTGTACAGCCAATCTCTCGGAGAGACCTCCCGTGGATGCAATCAGGTCCCTCAGGAAAGCGTACGGTGAACATAGACAGCGGTCATCAGTCTGTCGCCCCAGATAGCCGCAGCCCTTCTGAAAGCTGGCAGGCTGAGAGTCGGATGGACTTCATGCCGGGCGCGCGAAAAGGTGACTCCCCTGCGTTGTTACAAATGTATGGAGTTCGGCCACGTCGCGCAGAAATGCGGTAGCAAGGATGATTGGCGCCACAAGTGCTACAGATGCGGCACAGAGGGCCACAACGCACGGGAGTGCGACAAGGCCCCCACCTGTGCCCTCTGTAAGGCCAGCGGCGGCAAGGATGTCGAGCATCCGACAGGATGCAGCTCATGCCCATCCTAGAAGCTAGCCGCGGAGAAGTCCAGGCGCAGGAGATGAGGTTGTTCCAACTCAATCTGAACCACTGCGGACGAGTTCGAGTCAGTGGTGGACAGACTTGCTCTGGACGCGCAAGGCAGGAACCCCGTAGTGATTGCCAGCGACTTCAACGCATTGGCAACTGAATGGGATTGCGCCCGAACCACACCGAGAGGTCATATCCTCATGGACGCCTTTGCGGCTCTTGACGTAGTCGTTATGAACGCGGGAAAGGTGACTTCTGTGAGAGAAGAAGCCACATCTGTGATCGACCTTACGTTCCTCAGCAGCGGTATAGTCAGAGGAGCCAGGTAGATTGTGAGTTCCGCGTACACCCACAGCGACCACAATGCCATTTGCTTTGACTTGGAAAGGAACAAACAACGGCGGAGGACAGGCCCGTGGCCGAAAGGCTGGAGAGCGGACGCCCTCGACGACGGCGCACCCGAAGTCACGTTGGAGGAATTTGAGCTGCAAGGCAGTGCGGCGCAAATGGCGAACCAGCTATCGAGCCAGCTAGAGAGCGCCTGCGATGCGGCGATGCCCAGGCGGGCCTATGGTGGAAACCATAAATCCGTTTATTGGTGGACGGACGAGATCGCCGGCTTACGCAAGGAATGCCACGCAGCAAGGCGAAAGCACCAGCGTGCAATAGGCAACCCAGACTGCCTGCAACTGCGCCAGTTGTACAAAGAGGCTAAAAGAAGACTGAAGACGGTCATAAAGGCGAGCAAGCGCAGGAGTTTCACCGTGCTATGTGCACAGATTGAAGACAACCCGTGGGGCACGGCATATAGGCTCGTGATGAAAAAGCTCCCCTGCCACAGGCAGCCAGGCCCAAGCTGCCGAAACTTGCTCAAACGCGTTGTGGGAGAGCTCTTCCCAGTGCAAAATTATGTGCCTCATCAGTTCTCTCCCGAGCTGGGCGAAGAAGTACCCAGTGTAATAACAGAAGAGGTGTTGCGGGCGGTTGGAAAATTTGGGAACCAGAAGACACCTGGCCCAGATGGAATTCCCAACCGGGTACTGAAAACCGCAGCTGCACTACACACAGAAACACTGAGGTCACTTTATGAGGCCTGTCTTAGGGAAGGAGTCTTCCCGAAATGGTGGAAAAGGCATCGGTTGGTATTGATACCTAAAGCCGATAAGCCAGCAGAGGACCCATCGGCCTACCGTCCTCCGTGCATGTTGGACACAGCAGGGAAGATCCTGGAGCGGATTATCTGCGACCGGATCGACGAGGCGATAGTGGATGCTGGAGGACTGGCGAGGCGCTAATATGGCTTCCGAAAGGCCAGATCCATCGTGGACGCCATTGATGAACTCGTCCAAAGGGCGAAGAAGGCGATTCAGGGCCAGAGATGGAAGGGGGGTGTCAAGAGGTATTGCCTCGTGGTCACCCTCGACGTCAAGAACGCTTTTAACTCGGCCAGCTGGGCGCGCATAGCAGAAGCGCTGGCAGAGTTCAAAGTTCCCGCCTATCTAAGGCGAATCATCACCAGTTATTTTAGCGACAGGATGCTATTATACGAGTCCCATAGAGGTGTAGATCAAGATCACCGGAGGAGTTCCCCAGTGGTCTGTACTGGGGCCACTTCTCTGGAACGTTATGTACGATGGCATTCTCCGCATACGGCTGCCCGATTACGTTAAAATAATCGGATATGCGGACGACATAGCGCTAGTGATCACGGCGAAACACCTGGAGGAGGTAATAGCAGAGGCCAGTCACACAGTGGCCACTGTTGGAAGATGGCTGGCGGATGTTGGACTGAAGCTGGCCGAGCACAAAACGAAGGCTATCCTTGTGTCAGGACGAAAGGTATAGGAGGTGGTGGAGATAAGGGTTGGTGACTGCACCATTACCACGACCCCACATCTCAAATACCTAGGCGTCTGGATTGACGCAAGACTGACGTTCAAGGAGCACTTTCGGCGATTAGGTGAGAAGGCAGCGCGGACCTGTTCCCAGCTCTGCCGGATAATGCCAAACCTCGGGGGGCCACGGCACTGGAAAAGACGGCTCATCTCAGGGGTCGTCAAATCCATAATCCTGTATGGAGCGCCCATATGGGCTGAGAAGTAGAGCGTAAAGGCCTACGTTCGCACCATAGAGGCGGCGTATAGGAGATGTGCGCTCCGCACGATCTCAGCACACCGTACTGTGTCTGCAGACGCCGCGCTGGTGATAGCCGGTATGATCCCTCTGGACCTACTGGCCAAGGAGGAGTGGAGCCTATACTACGGCGAAAGTACGCACGAGCTGAGTGCGGAAGATCGCGTAGCAGGCATTAGGCAAGGACCATACAGGAGTGGCAAGCCCGATGGGATGCATCCGAAAAGGGCCGTTGGACGAGGAGGTTGATCCCTGATCTCCAACGCTGGATGGATAGGTCGCATGGCGAGGTGAACTATCACGTCACACAGCTGCTGACCGGGCACGGAGGTTTCCCGGCGTACCTACACAGATTCCGGCTGGAGGAATCCCCCTGCTGCGATAATTGTGGAGGCACGGAGCCCGAGGACGTGGAACATGTCCATTTTTCATATCCACGATACAGCGGTGCCAGAGCGGTACTGCAAAGAGTCTGCGGAGAACCTGTGACACCGGACAACCTCGTGCAGTATATACTCGAGTGCCCGGAGAAATGGGACGTGGTGTGTGACGCCTCGGCCGCAATTATGCGAGACCTCCGCCACTTGGAGTGGCGGCGACGTTCAGGGAATCAATAGGAGGGGTCCGTTGACCAACCCACTCCCAGACGAAGTATTGCTTAACGGCTATGTACCGTCTGGGAGGCGTCTGAGGAGGTGGTTTTAGTGGGTAAGAGCCCCACACTACTGGTGCGAGAGCGCCCAGTGTCTGTTTGCAAATTTCCACCTCCGAACCAATAAAAAAAACACATATACTCGTATATATATATATATATATATATATATATATATATATATATATATATATATATATATATATATATATATATATATGTATATGGATATGGATATGGATATGTATACTTATATGTAAGTTAAGGTAACACGCCCCAAATCTTAATAATTAATTATTCCATACTTACAGTTTTAGTTTTAAGAAATATATAAAAATGTACAAAACAATTCCTATGAAATATTGCATGCGCAAATTTCATAGGAAAGAATCAAAATGTAAGAAAACAATACCTATGAAATATTGCATGGGTAAATTTCATAGGAAAGAATCAAAATGTAAAAACAATTCTCATGAAATGTGCTACGGCAAATTTAATAAGAATTGTTTTATCTTGACATTAATAGGATATAAAAGAAGAACGAGATGAAACTGAGGACAGTTGAATTTAAGACTTAGATTAATAAGAACGTATTGTCTTGAAATAATAATAAATAAAATTAAGTTTAAATAAAAATAGATTTATAAATTAATTAACTGGGGGCTCAACCGGGATGTCGTTTCGAAAAATAATATCCGGAAAATTCAAAGTAAGGATTCGGTCGTGCATCATTAAAAAAAACCCAATATAAAAGTATCCCAAGGAAGGGAGAAAATAAGATAAAAATATCCTTAAATAAAAAAGATAATAAAACAAACAATCAATATAAAAGTATCCCAAGGAAGGGAGAAAACAAAAGAAAACTAAAAATATCTTTAAATAAGAAAGGATAGGTAAACAAAAATCATTATAAAATCATCCCAAGAAAGGAAAAATAACATTTAATAATAAACAGTGCTTAAAACTAAAGTATAAAAGACGACTTCCGTGTCCAACAAGAAGGAAGATACGTTTCAAGCCAGAAAACTTCAACGTTGGATAGAATTAATAACGTGTTGCAACTGAATACTGGTGACGGCAGAATTAAGAATAATATTTGTGAGTTAATTTCAGTTTTATTATTACCGTATGGAATGTGTTACTTTAAGTTACTACTTAAATTAAGTACCTAATCTAAATTTTATCAAACTGGAACTAGAACCTTTATTAGGAGGAAACTTAGATAAGGTATTAGATTCGATGAAGAGATAGGAAGTTTGAGAGAACTCTTTCAAGGACTTAACACTACAATAAATTAAATGACGAGAACAGAAACTATCAATAGCTTGATAGAAGCACAAACAGGACCGCTGTTTAAGAAAATAGAGGCACTCACCCTTGAATTCGGAAAATTAACTTCAGGTGACACAGTGACAGAGTACAAGGTGCAAACAATTTGTGACAGTATTCGATGCGATGAAGCCCTCGACGTTATCAAATCATTGCCTATTTTTGATGGCAAAGAAAGCTTATTGTCAGCTGGCGCGAAGCTGCATATAATTCTATGAAGTTATACACGAAAGGCAGCAAAAAATATTTTTCTGCGTTAACCATACTCAGGAAAAAATTACAGATAGTGCTAATGACGTCTTAACAAATCATGGTACGGTTTTAAATTTCGATGCCATTATAAGTCGATTTGAATTTGCTTATGCGGACAAGAGACCGATCCATATAATCGAACAAGTACTAAGTATTATGAGACAAGGACATTTAGGAATAGTTGATTACTATAATGACGTCAACAAGAAGTTGACATTACTGATTAATAAATATATTATGACCCATGCTTGGGATACTCCACTAAGCAGGGAATTAAATAATAAACATCACCAATATGCTTTACGAGTATTTATAACGGGATTAAATCTACCGTTATCCAACGTTCTTTTCTCCTTATCACCATCTGATTTGCCTAATGCTTTAGCCAAAGCACAGGAATTAAAGGCTAATCACGTCAGAGCAAACTTCGCTCTACAATTCAATAGAAGCCACCCAAACCCTAATAATAACCATAGAAACCAAATTAACTTGAGATTTCCTCCAAGACAATTCAAAAGTAATTTCC
Source organism: Clusia tigrina (assembly GCA_920105625.2). Lineage (NCBI taxonomy): Eukaryota > Metazoa > Arthropoda > Insecta > Diptera > Clusiidae > Clusia > Clusia tigrina. The sequence goes on from OV050030.1 coordinate 328,107,114, forward strand.
AGCAGGTACAAAATGTCCACCAAGAGCGGTCATATCCTAAACCTGAACCAATCGAGTTAGGCAGTTCAGCTTATGTGAACATGAGACCAACTCATCCAAACAACAATAATTTTCAACGTAACCCAAGACCCCAATATCAATCAAATAACTTCCAACATTACCAACATAGATCATTGAATTATATTGCTAATTAAGGTACCAAACGCCAAATTCCCGAAAGCGGTCAAATAAGCTTTCAGCCTCAAAATAAACTCCCAAACTACCCTACATCATCAAGACAGGGACATCTGGAAGAAAATATAGAATTTTAATAGACAGTGGCGCTACAAGCTGCTACTGCAGTCCTAATGTTCTCACTAACAAAAAACAATTAATTATTAAGAAGAGGGTAAAAACTAGAAATGGTTTTACCATCATCAAAAACTTTTATAAGGCAACAATATTTGGAGTAAGACAGAGATTGTATGAAATTCCGAATTTAGAAGCTGATATACTTAAAAGTTACAATTTTCTAAAAAAAGGTAATATAATTTTGAATTTCGAAAAAGGAACCCTAGAGTGTGGTGAGCATTGCATAAAATTGTTAAATTTCGAATCAGAAGATTCAGTTCACGGAACCGCCACTAAAAGTGAACAAGATGAGGAAAATATTTTAAACGAAATAATAAATGAAGACGATATTAATTTTGAAGACGAAAGCGAAAACGCATTAGAAATTTTGAGAATGCAAATAGTAAAAAAGGTGAAACAACTTCATTCCAATATAGATTTAAATTTACCGTTTAGAATAGACATCGAAGCAGAGATTAGAACAATTGCTGAAGCCCCCATATGGAGCAAGCAATATCCATATCCTCTCTCTGCAAATAGTTTCGTCAATAATGAAATAAAAAAATTATTAGAAGAAGGTGTCATTCATCCAAGCAAAAGCCCATACAACTCACCGATATGGGTTGTTCCTAAAAAGAATACTAATGATGACGGAAAACAGAAATTTCGAATGGTAATAGATTATAAAAAATTAAATGAACAATCGACTTCCGACAAATATCCTATTCCGAATTGTAACGTCATTTTGTCAAATCTTGGCACTGCAAGATATTTCTCGATTTGGAATCCGGATTCCATAAGATATTGATGACACTGCAAGATATAGAAAAAACGGCATTGTCCGTTAACAATGGTAAGTACGAATTCTAACGTATGCCTTTCGGGTTGAAAAATGGGCCCAGTTTTTTTCAGCGAGCTATGGACAATATACTATGTGAGTATATCGGAAAAATATGCCACGTATATATAGACGATATTATCGTATATTCGGAAACTCTTGAGGACCATTATGCTCATTTGAAACTAATAATTGACAGACTCGAGGAAGCAAACAGGAAGATCTCATTAAAAAAATGTTAATTTTATGAAAAAGAAGTAGAATTTTTGGGCTACATCGTGGCTCATAACGTAGTAAAAACTGACCCAAAGAAAATAAAAAAAAATTCAAAATTATCCTTTACCTAAAACTCTGAGACAATTGAGAGGCTACCTTGGTGTTGTAGGGTATTATCGTAAATTCATAGAAAATTATGCAAACATAGCAAAACCGCTGACAAAATATTTGGCAGGAAAAAATGGGAGAATCTCTTAAAAAAATGTAAAAAAAAAATAGTAATAGAAATTGATGAAGAAGACATTCTTGCTTTTCAAAGGTTGAAGAATTTACTAACTGCACAAGTCCAACTTTTCCAGCCCGATTTTAAAAACAAATTTATACTTACTACTGATGCCTCTAATTCAGCAGTAGGAGCCGTCCTTAGTCAAGAAGGGAAATCTATTACATTTATTTCGAAAACATTAAATTCAACTGAACAAAATTACGCCACCAATGAAAAGGAGTTATACGCCATTGTTTGGGCATTAAGGAGTTTGAGGAATTATTTAAATGGGATCTCCAACTTGGAAATTCATACGGATCACCAACCATTGAAATTCGCCATTTCCACACGGAATCCGAATGCAAAAATTAAGAGAATTTTCACCAAAAATGATTTATAAACCAGGTGCAACTAATGTAGTAGCTGATGCTCTTTCGCGTCAATATCTAAATAATATCTCAGATATAGATTCAATACATAGCACAGAACATTCGGTTGAAAGTAGCGAAGAATTCACCATACCAGAAATTTCAAAACCTTTGAATGAATTCAAGCAACAAATCTTTTTATCGAAAGCTAATTTTACAATACACGAATCAATCACGCATTTTGGAAGAACTAGACATATTATCGAATTTGATAATAGAAAGAACCTTTTGACTATTCTAAGAGAGTTTATTCAACCAAAATTAGTTACGGGAATCTACTGCACAGCAGATGATTTATTCGAATTCAAAGAAACCGTTAAAAATGTTTTCAATATAAAATTTGTATACACCACAATATTTCCTATCGACGTTGTTAATGCAGACGATCAAAGGATAATAGTGGAACAAACCCACAATAGAGCACACAGAAGCTCCAACGAAAATCAAAAACAAATATACAAACAATACTATGAGCCAAAAATGATTAACCACTTCAATTGAATATATTAGCCACTGCGATACTTGTAGTAAAACAAAATATGATAGACACCCGCAAAAAATTCCAATCGGCGAGGCTCCGATTCCTAGCAGGGAGGGAGACTGTTTAAATATCGACGCTTTTACGCGCAGAATTTAAAATTAATTACCTGCATCGACTCTTACTCTAAATTTCTTGTCTTTAAATTAATAGAAGATAAAATCAATCTAGGAGAAAAAGTTTTGGTGTTGCAAAGTTTTCCAGAAGCAAAAAAGATAACCTTAGACAATGAACCAGGATTCACTACCGCACAATTTAAGACTTTAATGGAAAGACTCAGGATAGAGTTATACTATTGTACCCCACCGCACAGTAATACAAATGGACAAGTTGAAAGGGTACATTAAACATTCATAGAAATTGCTAGATGTCTAAAAACAGAATACAATATTATTGACGATTCGGAAGCTTTTTTCGGGGCTGCTCAATAGTACAACTTATCAATTCATTCGGTGACAAATAACAAACCTACCGATATTTTCTTCAACAGGATACCCCATGATTTAAAAATTATTCTAAGATCAGCACAAGAAAAGATGCTAAAAATAAATAGGGTAAGGCAAAGTAAAACATATAGATTAGGAGACATAGTATATGAGAATATTATAGGACAACGTAACAAATTATTATCTCGATATAGAAAAAGAAGATTTAGGAAACAAAATTAAAATTGAGCATAGGGACAGGATAGTTCACAAAGAAAACATCAAAACTTAAAGCCAGTCAAGAAAAACAATGTAATCATTAACATTAATTATGAAACTATTTTGAAATGTAAAAATAATACTATTTACGGAATTAAGAATTGTTATAACGAATATATTAAACTTTGTATATGTAATAAAGAAAATTTAGAGGATTTAAGTTTAACAAACTGTATACCAAATATTTTAAGTAGCAAAAATAATAACTGTACTATCGTAATAACTGTACTATCGAAAATATTATGGAGGAACTTCAAAGAACAGTGACGAATTTAATAGGTGCAGTGAATGCATTGATAGAACAATAGAGAAAGAGAATATCAGCCCTTGAAACGAATAACCAACCGATACCACCGAACCCAGTGGAGGCTGCACCTCGAGCTGCTGAGAACGAGGAAAAATTAGGGGAAATATCAAGACTGCATGATTGCGTGTAGGAACTTCGCCCGTTCGAGGTATATTTCGTGGGTGCACAATGTAGGGGCAATCCTTAAGGAAAACCGAACGCTACTCTCAGGAAACGGTCACTGCCCTAGTAGAAGCATATAGGAATAGGGCATTGGACGTATTTGTCCGTGGCTTAGATGGTGATCTTTATAGGCTGATCTCCATTCAGAGGCCACAAACCAGAATCGTATACGTTCTGCGTCGATATACAGAACCTAAATGTGCGTATTCACTTCATTCACCCTGTTGGGATCCCAAACCGATAAATATTCCGGTGAACCGAATGGGTTCAGACAGACAAAATCCACCTTCGAGGAGATTTTCCTCCAATACATATCCCCAAGCTTCATATTGAAGGCCTTTCGATGGCAGAACGGGTGGCAATGTGCCTCCTAGGCCGACAGCTCCCAAACCACTCGTAAAAATGAAAGTGGTTCGATCGGTTCAGAGTAGGGACGTCAATTATTCAAATAGACACCAAGGCTTCCAGCCCTTTAAGAGGGATGGATCGTCGATGAAAACACAGCGCATGTTTTACATGGTGACAGACGAAGATATTCCCGAAACTGAGTCCGAGGCTATAGTTACTGACGATAAAGCGCCTCCAACCGACTCTAATGACATCTCAAGCACTTCGACCGAACAACTGTCAGACGAAGTAAATTTTATGATGGGAGCCTCCTTTCAGGCATACCATATATAGAATACATCACTTTAGAAAATAGGTTAGGTTAGGTTAACCTGGCTGGCCTAAAGCCACACATAGGCCTATTGGTCCCTAGCGATACCAGATGGGGTCTGGCCTTTATGCAGATTTCCAGTAGACATCTCGTAGGATGTCAACGCTTTTTGCGAATTTAAGCAGTGCTGTCAGGTCCATTCCTGAGATGTCTTCCAATATGCCAAATTGTGGGACTCCTAAGCATTTTAAGCGCGTTTTTGATAACGCAGGACAAATACAAAGGATATGTTCTAGAGTTTCCCTTACTCCAACCTCCATACATTTCCTATACTCGTCATTGTCCGTAATTCCTATCTTGTGTGCATGTGCCGCCAATAAATTATGCAGTCTTTTCGTGAGAGCGCGAGTATAAATTTCGTTTGTTTCCTATCGTTGACATAACTTTTGCAATTTTGCAGGTGTTTAAACTGTGCCACCTTGCTTTCACCTCCCTACTCATGTGTCCGTTCTCATCGGCTCATCTGCTATTTCATTCCCTTCTATGCCCTTAAGACCACGTCCCAATAGATATTAAGTCTTCTATTTGTGATTAGCTAATCTAAGGCTTCCCTGCTCTGTAGGACATTTTTGGATTTTATACTATACTCGTATGAGTTAATCGCCTTTATCGCTGCCTGGCTGTTTTGAGTCATTTCCTGTCTTGGTGTATGCTAGCTCTGCGGCTTTCCTGACAGAGAAGACTTCCGCTTGAAAGATACTGCTCTGGTCAGGCAGCTTTATAGGCTGCCTAATTGCCAACTCTGTGCAGTAGATGCCCGCTTCCACACCATCCAGCGTTTTTGAGCCGTCCGTGTGAACGTTAAAGGTCTTTCGGCTGGGCCTCATGCCCTTACGCCACCCCTCCTCTTCGATTGTAGTGCGATACCCTCTTTCCCAATTAAAACGTGGAGTCATGTAATCAGTGTTGCACAAACCCCTACTGCCTATTGACCTATGCCCGAAGTGGAGTGGTTCTCAGTGCGCCTGTTATGCAGAGTGAAGCGAGGCGCTGGACTCTTCGCATTGGCACTATATATCTAGTCTTCTTTGTTGCAGTCCTCCACACTAAAGCACCACACAGTAAGATTGGTCTAACTATTGCGGTGTAGCACCAGTGCATCAGCGAAGGAGAAATACCCCAAGTAACGCATTCTTTTACATGCATATAGCTCGTTATTGGCCTGATTCGCCCTTTCCTCAACATTGCGACTCCACATAAGCATATTGTCCAAAATTACTCCAAGGTACTTTGTGTGGTATTTGGGAGTAAGTTCACTGTCACCTACCTTCGGGAAGTTCCACACGGGGACCTTGTACTTTCTGGTAAAAAGTATCATGTCCGGTTTATCCGCATTTACCTCCAAGCCTGCTCGAGACGATCACTTGGATCGTTTGAAAAGTGTTGTTCATTATGTTCCTGATGGTATCTAGGTACTTTCCCGTTACTACTATTGCTATGTCATCTGCATATGCCACTACTTTACGTGCCTTCCTATCAAATTTCCTGAGTATTTCGTTTACTACAAGTAACCACAGAAGCGGCGATAGCACTCCTCCTTGTGGGGTACTTCTGCTTGCCTGTTTTTTCACCTTAGCTTCGTTCCATTCCGCTCTTATCGTTCTGCAACCTAGAAGCTGCTTTATCTACAGATAAACTGTGGGTTCTACATTACTTTTTACCATGCTATTCAAAATAGCATCCATCGTCATGTTATTGAAGGCTCCGGATATATCTAAGAATACCCCAAGGGCACATAGCCGAACCCCAAACATCCCGTATATATCGTTTTTAGCCATGGTACCAAAAGATAGCTAACCCTTTGGAGCATGGCTGGGAAGATTCCGTCCAGACCTGGGGATTTAAATGGGTCAAAGGAATTTATTGTCCACTCTATTCTATCTGCTGTAAGCATATCCGTTGCAATGTCGTTCACAGTATCTCTTACAGGTTCGAGATCTACAGTGTCACTACAGCCCGGGAAATGTGTACTGACAAAGTCCCCGAGGGATTCCTTACAGCTGTCAGTCCAGCTTCCATTGCTTTTACGTATTAAATTGGGCATGGCCAGATTCTTAGAAATCAGTTTCCTGAGCCAAGCCATTTCGTTTGTATTTTCTATATTGCTACAGAAGTATTTCCAAGATTCCCTCTTTGCTACGCGCACTTCCCTTTTGTATTCCCTTAATAATTCCCTGTACTCCATCCAACATAACTCATAGTCAGCTACTTTGGCCAACTTAAAGAATTCAAGTACCTTCCGCCTTTGCAACCCTAGCTCCTTGTTCCACCAGGGAGGTTTCGACTTTCGTTTTGTACGTGTTGGAGGACAAGACCTATGATGAGCTTTAATGAGAGTACTTGTGAGTGAATTTACCCCGTTTTCAAGTTCAACGTGCGAGTTGTACCTTCTTGGTCTCATTCGTTAATTTTCTAGTATCTTCCTGTACAAATCCCAGTTCGTGTTTCTGGGATTCCTGAAGTTCAAATTTTTATATTGAGTCGAGAATGTAAAAGAGAAACTTATATATTTGTAGTCAGAAAGTGATGGTACACCTTCCAGTCTTCTACCCTAATACAATTATTTGTGTAGAGTGTTACGTCTAGTACGCTCTTTGAGGTTGGTCCAATGTATGTCGGTTCCTCCCTCCTATTGGCTACTTCTAGACTACTTTGGAGAATAAAGTTGAGTTGTGACGCACCTCTTTCATTTATATCGGCACTTCCCCATACCGTGTGGTGCGCGTTTGCGTCGGATTCCACCACCAGAGCCTGCTTCCTTTTGCTGGCTGCTTCCGCCAGCCTATGAAGTTCACTCGGTGGCGCCGCGTCCTCGTGTGGCATGTAGCAAGACGCAAGGAGTAGTCGCTCATCCTTGCCGCTTTAACGGCCACCACCGACAGATCATCTGAGGAGAGATTGAGATTAATATAAGAATTTATACTTTTCTTCACCAGTATCGCTGTTCTTACCTTATCTGTCACATTTGGGATATAGGTATTAGAATCTTGTGACTTTAAGCCGGAAACCACGTTACCCGAGGCTATCCATGGTTCCTGCACCAACACCACATCGTAGCCGACTTCCTCCATATTGAGGAGAAGTTCAGCTGAAGCGAGTTTACTTTTGTGGAGATTGATTTGAAGACCCTTCAGCATGCGGCACCGGCTCCCTAGCGGGGTTGCATGATTCCTCCAACTCTCCCTTCTCCACATCCCGTAAGTTCAGAGAGGCTTTCAAGACCTCTTCCAGGCCAAGATCTTTTTCCACCTCCCCAGTCTCGAGCGTGTTTTGGTTATCATCACCAGGGCTCCGATTTTTGAGGCGAAGTTACACGCTACCAACTCCCCATGCCATCTTCCCAAACCATGGATAAAGTATATCTTTTGCCGTTTTATTGATCTGCAAGACGTAATTTTGGCCTCCCTCAGTATTCGGTGGTTTAGCCACACTTAGCACCTTCCAGTCGCTCGTCGGCACGTCAGGATTGTGTCGTTGTAATAGTAACAGAGCATCCTCAGATTTCACCAGGAGCGGTATGAGCACCTTCGCCTTCGGTACCGATGGAATGCAGCTGCGATCGACAATTTCAAGGAAAGCCTCCTCCCACAGGCCTTGAAGCGTTTTTGCGGCTTCCTTTACCAACTTTAGAGAAGGATCGTCTTTGCATTTAATGATTTTGACGCCGCCAAACCATCCTGCTCCGTCAAATGCTGGCATAGGTACGCTGGGGTCTGCGTACATTTTTGCGAATAAGGTTTCAAACAGCTTCATCTCCACCGCTTTCCACCGTTCTTGCGTCATTTGTCCCAGCGAATTACTGAGGTGTATGAGCGCCACGATTATGTGTTATTTGGCAATCTCATTGGCCGCCGTCGCTGCTTTGGACGTTGTAGGTCGTTCTGTATCGTGCTTGATGCTTGGCTGCACAGCACCGTCATTGCACTTCCTTTTCCTGGTGGGCATCTTTCCTTCGCTTTCGGTAGAGCGTTGCCTTTTTTCAGCAATTTGCTCCTCTAACCTATTCGCGAATTTCGGATCCGATGCGGCCCACCCTGGGAGAGTTGAGAAGTGTGCCCGTCCTTTTTCAACTTCCTCCTAAGCCCAAGCCAACCGTTCCTTCTCTTGTTGAGTCAGGTCGTTTTTGGTGCTAAGTCGTTTCGAGGTCCGAGTCTTCCTGGACTATGGCTCCTGTGCGTCGCAAAGCGAACGTCGTTGTGGTGTTGGCAGTAGCTGTGCGACTGCTGTAAACTGCTCCCTTTACAGCAGAAGTGTGGCCGCTGCGACACAGCTTATAGCTTCATTGTGCCCGCCGTTGGTAGTAGTCACTTCTCCTACCGACGTTTGGGCTGATATCCCAGTCCGCTTCTTTACATCATTGACCTCCATTTTGAGTTGTTGTTTCGGGAAGCCTCTATCTCTATCCTTTTATACCTGCCGTCACGTACCTTTTTAGCAATGATCTTTATACTAGCTCCTCCGTCACCTATTGGGGGACAACATATATAGTTCTCCGCCAAGAGGGAAGGAGTTCATATATTGATCTTGGCTAGGCACCACCTTTTAGCATTGCTGCAAGTCAGGAAGACCTCGCAACAGCACTGCAACCCGTGATGCCCATTGCCCGGTCGGCACCCGCGTGGAGGGTACAGCTAAGAGGATTTCTGCCGACCACTTTAGAAATAAATAAAAAAACTTTAATTTCTCATCGACACAGGAGCCAATAAGAAATTCGATTAGTCCTCGCGTCGCCGAGAAAACGGTGAAAGTAGAAAAACCTCTTTTCGTAAATTCCGCTGGTGGAAAATTAAAAATTACAGAAAACTTATCTGGAAAATTTTTGGAATTCGCAAATAGGGTTGTGGAAACCACATTATTTCTCGTCCTTCCAGGCTTAGACTCTTTTGATGGCGTAATAGGGAACGACACGCTTCGCGAGGTTAAAGCAGTTCTCGACAGGGAGCTCAATATCCTCATATTAAAACCCGATGTAGCGATACCCCTAAAACAAAAAACCACTCAGGAGGTTAATCTAGTAAAAGCTTCATGTCAAGAAATTTCAAGGGCCACTGAGCAAAAATTAAATTACTTGATTTCATGATATACCGATTTGTTTTGTCATATTGACTCAAATTCTATTGTTGAAACAAGTGTCCGTGCAGAAATCAAAACAATTCCGTCGCTTCCAATTATGCTATTGAAGCGGTATTGTCCCAGGAAATCGATGGAAAGGGTAGGCCGATTGATTATATTTTTAGAAGCCTTAGTCGCGCCGAAGAAAATTTCGCCACAACTGAAAAAGAAATGTTGGCGATAGTATGGGCATTAGACAATCTGCGGAAATTAACTGTATGGTGCCAAAAATATAAGGATTTTCACCGACCACCAACCTTTGACCTTTGCGCTAGTAATAGAAATTACTACGTGCCAGAAACATCGAATAATTCAGATGAACCTAGTGTATATGAAAGTTAAGCAACGATGAACAGCTCAGAACAAGACAATTCCGATTTAATTCCTCATGTTGAAGCACCAATAAATGTTTTTAGAAACCAAACTATTATCCGGACAGGACGTGAGCTCATGTGCGTTGAGGAGCCCCAAATGAAATGAAACAAAAGACATAACGTCTCTCTTGAAAAAATTAACGAGAGCAATCTTACTCAAATTTTAAAAGAAAAATTAATCCCATCTGTAATCAACAGCGTCAAAATTCCTGAACATTTTCTTATAACGCTGAAAAAGATTTATTTAGATACTTTTTCACAATATAAAATCGGAATAATCCAAACAGTCGTAACTGATGTGGCAAACGAATTGCGCCTGAAATAATCGAGACCGACCACACTAGAGCACACAGGAATTTCCGAGAGAACTCCCATAAATCTTAGAAAAATTCTATTTCCCTCGCATGACAAAATAAGTTAAAACATTTAAACCTTTCGGTTAAACGCGAAAAAAGCCCACAGAAAGAAATAAAATACTATCTTAAAATTTTAAGGACCCAAAATTGGGATACAACATTCAAGAGCTAAGCAAAGCAAGAACACAAAATTAACGTAGAAATTAAGAATCCCGAAATTGGATTCAAACGAACCCAAAATAGGTCACTAACAATATTTATATTTCTCCCCTAACAATAAAACCAAAACCAAAATTAACGTTTAACTTCAATATTACTAGATTCAAACAGCAAAACTAATATTTCTCCTCTTGAATTAGTATATTTAGTTTAGTTATACTGATAGCTGCTGGCGACGGACTGAGCGTATTTAATTACCACGCTGCCATTGTCACCATTAGTTCTGGAAATGGGTGCACTTTAAATGGCTGCTGCAAACTGGTGCACATTGACGACCTCCAACAATACGATAACACATTGGAACTCCTAGCCGACTTGGTATATGGGTCGGCGCTACACGAACAAACTAAGTCAATCCTTGAATTTCATCTAAGGGTGACGAAGCTGCGTCTAAGCGAACTGACTGCAACACATCTTAGAGCTAAGCGATCAATAAACTGGATTGGATGCTTGGCAGTGGATAGCAGGAAATCCAGATGCCACAGATTGCGACACTATATTGTGAAGCGAGAACGATATTATCGAAAACAACAACCACCAATATAAAGTTAACGACGAACTCTAGTACCTGTCAAAGCTAACCCGAGAAGTAGATTCTTCTCTCTTTACAGGAAGTCTTTTAATCTTTTTCATTGCAATTTTCTCTGACATCCTTTGGCGAATTTTTCACGCAAAGCTGAATATCCCGAGTATACGAGTCTTTGGTACAATCGGTAATATACCATCCTCAACTTCTACTCAACCTGTGAAAATCACCACTCTTCCAAATATGTTCCGAAGGCAGATCTTCGGGGAGCAGATTTTGAAGATGGGAAGAGTGAACAACGAGCAATGCATCCGTTACGCAACGTAGTGCGAACTTTCGTGCATTACGCTTCCCACGATATTCGCTGACGCCTCAGGTTGCGTCTGGCAACGCGATGCACGCACAGCCGGTACCTGTGGGAAAATGCCGACGCAGCGGAAATAGGGTAACTTATATTTTAAGCTAAATTGAATTGTAAAGACAGTATTTTCCAGGGAGCCATTCTAATCAGGTAATAAATTATAACGTTTTTCGAATTCGCTTGTTTTTTTTGGTGAAATCACGGAAACGTTGCGTCTGTAAAATTAATTTTTTTGACAAGATCCGTAAACACGATCTTAGCTTATATATATATATATATATATATATATATATATATATATATATATATATATATATATATATATATATATATACGAGTATATATATATATGCACATATATATATACATGTACATATACATATACATAAACATAAACAAATTCATGTACATATGCATATATAAATGCATATACATATATATAAGTTAAGATCCTCAATAAGAATCTTCATTAAAAATTAATTTCACGGACGCAACGTGTCCGTGGTTTCACAAATAAAACAAGTTAATTTCAAAAACGTTATAATTTATTCACCGATTAGAACGGCTCCCTGGAAAAGACTGACTTTACAATTCAATTTAGCTTAAAATCTAACTTAGCCTATTGCCGCTGCGTCGGCATTTTCCCACAGGTAGCGGATGCGCGTGCATCGCGTAGCCAGACGCAACCTGAGTCGTCAGCGAATATCATGGGAAGCATAATGCACGAAAGTTCGCACTACGTTGCGTAACGGGTACATTGCTCGGCGGTGACTCTTCCCCTCTTAAAAATCTGCGTCCCGCAGATCTGAATTCGGAACATATTTGGAAGAGTGGTGCTTTTCATCAGGATGAGTAGAAGTTGAGGATGGCGTATGGTACCAAAAACTCCTATATACCCGGGATATTCAGCTTTGCATGAAATTTTCGCCAAAGGATGCCAGAGAAAATTGCAATCAAAAAGATTAAAAGACTTCCTGTAAAGAGAGAAAAGTCTGCTTTTCGGGTTAGTTTTGACAGGTACCTTACATTCTCCGATGTAAATTCGTGTATGTATTCCAGATCTCTCAAGATTCCTTTGCTAGTAACATTTGCGAGGATTGGCGGCAAGGCTTGCAGTGCAGTTGTCAGGATGCTTGAGTAAGTGTTGTTGCCAAGGATTACCTCCTCATTGAGTAACTGGATCACATAGCTGCCATTTAAAATCATCGACGTGTTTCTGGAAACGAAATTTCCGATATAGTTCGTCAGGAAGATTGTGTTTTCGTTGATCAGTTCGACAATTCTTTCGTTGTTAGATCGCATCTGGCATTCTGCAGGACCCCCTTTCAAGATTCTTGGCAGACACTGATTCTCTGGTATCTTCTGGATAGCTTCGGGGCTGCATATTGTTGAATTTGCGATTGCCAGACAGTCGCCTATTATTCCAAACGTTGCTTCCCGGCTGATGAGTACCCTTTTGTACGGGACCACAACTTGCATACCACTGTCGATAGTTGCTCTGATGATCAGGTGACGGTAGACTTGCCTCTTTACCTTGGGTAGCGCCAGAACGTACAATAACGAAGACCCATTTGTGAAAATGGATGGTTTGCCATACTCTGTTGCTTCCACTATATTTTGGTACGGCAACGTTTCCACCTCGGACAAGATCTGATTGATTTCTTCGGCATTTAGAAGGTTGCTGTTCACGATGCCCGTCTTAGCCATTTGACAAGCGAGTACGATTTCGTTTACAGCTTCCTTTAGTACGAGAATCTTGTCCAGTATGCTCTGTTCAAAACGGACCTCATCGCCATCACTACTGATATTGTTGTATTTCGCTGCCATTTTGTTGACCTTGTCGATTACTTCCTTCATCTTCCCAAAGAGTTCGTCGTTAATTTTATATTGGTGGTGGTTGTTTTCGATAATATCGTTCTCGCTTCGCAATACAGTATCCCAATCCGTGGCATCTGGATTTCCTGCTATCCACTTCCAAGCGGATCCAATCCAGTTTATTGAGCGTTTAGCCCTAGGATGTGTTGCAGTCAATTCGCTTAGACGCGGCTTCGTCACCCTCAGATGAAATTCAAGGATTGACTTAGTTTGTTCGTGTCGCACCGACCCATATACCAAGTCGGCGAGGAGTTCCAATGCATTATCGTATTGTTATAGGTCGACAATGTGCACCAGTTTGAAGCAGCCATTTAAAGTCCACCCATTTCCAGAACTAATGGTGACAATGGGAGCGTGGTAATTAAATACGCTCAGTCCTTCGCCAGCGGCTATGAGTATACCTAAACTAAATATACTAATTCAAGAGGAAGTTAAATGTTAATTTTTTGTTTTGGTTTTGATTTTTGTTGTTAGAGGAGAAATATTAATTTTGTTAGTGACCCCATTTTGGGTTCGTATGATTTATTTCCCAATTTCGGGATTCTTAATTTCTACGTTAGTTTTGTGTTGCTTTGCTTAGCTTTTAATTTTTGTATCCTAAGTTTGGGTCCTTAAAATTTTAAGTTAGTATTTTATTTCAAATTTTGTTTTAAATAATTTTTGCAACCTTTGTCTTTCTCTTTTATGTCCCTATTTTTTATCAAAATTATAATTCCCTCTATTTATTTATAATGATGAAGCGTCCGCGGGCTAGCAAGATGGGAGGTCCGTGTTATCCGTTTTAGCAGTATTGCTTACTAAGGCACGGGTAATACTCCCAGTATCAACTTGTCACAATATGCAATCTCCGGTTTGGATATGCGTTATTTATTGCCATGTAGACTTGCTGAAAGTCCACTTCATCATTGCCCTCGTACCATTTATAAAGCTGTACAGGGTACAGCATACCCTTTTTTAATTTTTTATGTAGGACTTATGGATTTTTTTCCCTGTCTCGGTTATTACTGTAACCGTATTATCAATTGCAACGATTTTCTTTTTATAAAGAGGCTTTTGTTTGCCTTTTATTTGTTTATTGGCGACGTATATGACGTCGCCGGGTTTAAAGCTTTTGGGTTGAGTTTTTTTCGCGTTTAACCGTAAATTCCTAATTTTTTCGTTTTCTTCAATTTGAATGTCATTGGTGGAATTTTCGCGAAAGTTTGCAACACATTGGTAGTTGACCCGTTCGCTTCGATTAAAAAAATGTCATTTAGTTTTTGGCGTGTGACGGAGTGGATTGTGTCGTTATACCTATCAATCGCTATTTGCAGAACTTCTTTAATACGTAAGTCTTGAAAGTCGTTTCTTATGCACCTGAAGATTTCTATTATGGTCGAATGTGATCTTTCTACTTGCCCATTAACCTCGCTTTTCTGAGATGGAGTTCGGTAAATTTCGATATTCAATGATCTAAGGAAATTTATATTGATGGGGATTAGGAAACCACGTTCATTGTCCATAACCACTATTTTGGGTACTGTAAAAAAATGCATTATCTTGGCAAGCTTTTGGCGCAAATGAGGTGCTGATTTGCTTTTTATTCGGAAAAATTTAGCAAATCTGGAAAATTTGTCTAAGACGGAAATGAATTCCTCACCCTGAATTTCCATTATGTCCATATGGAGTATTTCACATGGAAATTTTGGTGTTGGTGTGGGCTGTAATTCCTTATGTGTAGGGTGCCTATCATATTTATTCAGACGACATATCTCGCAGGTTTTTATATAGGTTTTAACTTGGTTGGTCATGCGAGGGAAATCGAATTTTTCTAAGATTTGTTGGGAGTTCTCTCGGAAATTCCTATGTGCCCTAGTGTATTCGGTCTCGATTATTTCAAGGACACGCAATTTGTTTGGCACATCAGTTACTACTCTTTGGGTCATACGGATTTTATAGATTTTATATATTCAAGAGGGACGTAATGTCTTTTATAATTCGGATGGGTCTCCTCAACGCACATAAGATCACGTCCTGTTCGGATAATAATTTGATTTCTAAAAACATATATTGGTGCTTCAACATGGGATATTAAATCGGAATTGTCTTGTTCTGCGCTGTGCATCGTTGCTAAATTTTCATATTCACTAGGTTCATCTGGCTCATTCGATGTTTCTAGCGCGTTCACTTCTGTAGGTAGGCGGTAGAGAGCATCTGCCACTAAGTTTGATTTACCAGGTTTATAAATAAACTTGTGGTTATACTCCTCTATTCGGCTTTTCCACCTCTTGAGATTTGCGTTGTAATTCATATTACTAAGCGCAAAGGTCAAAGGTTGGTGGTCGGTGCAAATCCTTATATTTTTAGCACCATACAGATAATTCCGTAGATTGGCCCACACTATCGCCAACATTTCTTTTTCATTTGTGGCGTAGTTTTCTTCGGCGCGACTAAGGCTTCTAGAATTATAGGCAATCAACCTATCCATTCCATTGATTTCCTGGGACAATACCGCTCCAATAGCATAATTGGAAGCGTCGGAAGTGAGATTAATGGCTTTTCAAAATTAGGGAAGGCTAAGATTTCTGAGGACGTCAGAAGTTCTTTTAGGGTTCAAAGGCTTCTAGGCCATCTTGATCTAAAGCGATCGGAACTTTTCTAGATTGATTCGCTCGGACATGTGCGTGTTCACCGCGAGTGAGATGCGTGAGTGGTTTGGCTATTTTTGCGTAATCGCCTATAAATTTCCTGTAGTAGGACGCCAGACCTAGAAAACTCTTGAGTTCTTTCACATTTGTAGGAGGGATCATTTTTTTATCGCAGAAACCTTTTTTGGATCAGGAAGAATGCCTTTTGGCGTGATTAAGTATCCGAGAAATTCGACGCTATTTTTTAAGAGTTGAGTTTTTTCCAAATTTACTTTAAGGCCTGAAGATAACAGTTTTGAGAATATTATTTCAACGTCGCGTAGGTGTTCTTCTTCGTTTTTGCTAAAAATTATTATGTCGTCGATATAGACATAACATATTTTGTGTATGTACTCCTTTAGGACATCGTCAATCATCCTCTGGAATATTGCTGGCGCGTTCCTTAGGCCAAAAGGGAGTCTTAAAAATTCATATTTACCATTCATGGTTAAAAATGCAGTTTTTGCAATGTCCTTCCCTTTCATTAGAATTTGGTGGAAACCAGACGTTAAGTCTATAGTCGTGAAGACTTTTGCCTCACCAAGGCTAGCTATTGTGCTGTTGATATCAGGGATTGGATACGTGTCTGGAGTAGTGACTGCGTTAAGTCGCTTGAAATCAATTACCATCCTGTACTGTTTTTCTCCGTTTGGTTTGGGTTTTTTGGGAACTATCCAAATCGGAGAGTTATACGGACTTTTGGACGGACGAATGACATTTTCTCGGAGAAGTTCTTCTACTTGTCTACCCACTTCTTCCCGCATGCAAGCTGGATAGGTATAGCTTTTTGTATAAATAGGCTCACTAGTAGTCGTTTTGATTTCTGCACTAATACTTGTTTCCACAATAGAATTTTGATCAAGAGGACCAAACAAATCGCTATATCTTGAAATCAAGTGTTTTAATTTTTGCTCAGTGGCCCTTGAAATATTTGACATGAAGCTTTTACTAGATTAACTTCCTGGGTGGTTTTTTGTTTTAGGGGTATCACTACATCGGGTTTTAATATGAGGATGTTAAGCTCTCTGTCGAGAACTGCTTTAACCTCACGAAGCGTGTCGTCCCCTATTACTCCATCAAAAAATTCTAAGCCTGGAAGGACAAAAAATGTGGTTTCCACATTCCTATTTCCGAATTCAAATAATTTTCCCGATAGTTTTTCTGTAAATTTTAATTTTCATCCAGCGGAATTTACGAAAAAAGGTTTTTCTACTTTAACGGTTTTCTCGGAATGGATGGAATTTCTTATTGGCTCCTGTGTCGACGAGAAATTGCAGTTTTTGATTTTCTAATGTGGTGTATTCTATATATGGTATGCCTGAAAGGAGGCTCCCATTGTAAAATTTACTTCGTCTGACATTTGTTCGGTTGAAGTGCTTGGGATGTCATTTGAGTCGGTTGGAGGCGCATTATCTTCATTAACTATAGCCTCGGACTCAGTTTCGGGATCATCTTCGGCTGGCACCATGTAAAACATGCGTTGTTGTTTCATTGGCACGTTCATTGAAAATCCCTTCCTCTGAAAGGGCTGGAATAATTGACGTCCCTACTCTGAACCGATCGATCGACTTCCATTTTTACGGGTGGTTTCGGAGCTGTCGGCCTAGGAGGCACATTGCCACCTGTTCTGCCATCGAAAGCTCTTCAATATGAAGCTTGGGGATATGTATTGGAGGAAAATCTCCTCGGAGGTAGATTTTGTCTGTTTTCGGTTTTACCCATTTGGTTCACCGGAATAGTTATTGTGTTGGGAATCCCAACAGGGTGAATGAAGTGACGTCGCACGTTTAGGTTCTGTATGTCGAGGCAGGACGTATACGCTTCTAGTAAAGTTTGTGGCCTCTGAATGGAGATCAACCTAGAAAGGTCACCATCTAAGCCACGGACAAATACGTCCAATGCCCTATTCCTATATGCTTCTACTAGGGCAATGACCGTTTCCTGAGAGTAGGATTCGGTTTTAACCTTGTTTATAATCAAAGATAGTTGGTGGTTAACTAAAGCATAGAATACGTGTAATTTCATGCCTCTCTGAGACAGCTGTCCGAGTTGGTATTCCAAAGTACGGATGTCTCTTTATTCCGCATAGTGCAAGGACAGACACTTTTTTATAGTTTCCCAGTCATCATCAAAAATATTATACGAAATCAAGGCAGAATCTGCACCACCCCTAATCTTGCCCCGTATATTTTGCAGGATTGCCCTGTAAATGGGTTTTGTCTTCACTATTTCGTAATCCTTAAGGATTGCCTGTACACTGTGCACCCACGAAATATACTGCGCTGAATTTCCCTCGAACGGGCGAAGTTCCTTTACGCAATCCGGCAGTCTTGATATTTCCCTTAATTCTTCCTCATTCTGAGGAGCTCGAGGTGCAGCCGCCACTGGGTTCGGTGGTATCGATTGGTTACTCGCTTCAAGGGCTGATATTCTCCTTTCTGTATTCCTAACCTGTTCTATCAATGCATTCACTGCAACTGTTAAATTCGTCACTGTTCTTTGAAGTTCCTCCATAATATTTTCTTATTAGATCACTACGATAAGCAAAAGTTCTCTACTTACAGTACAATAATCTTCATTTGGTGATAGCTGCTGGTCCTTTAAATTCTTCTCCAAATGCAGTAGCCTCCGTTTCCGTTAGTTTTTTGTCGTCGCGGTCCAAACTCGTATAGTTCACTCCTTATCGGTTTTGGCCTGTGCCCAATTTCCACTCTGGCACTGCCTTCTTCTCAAATATTAAAAATGCTTTCAACCGAAATTTCACAACACAATCACTTAAACCTCTTTTTTTCAATGATTTTCTTTTAATCGATTTTTGATATATTTTTTTTCTCTTGAGGGTTTTTATACCACAAATTTTATTTAAATTCTTTTGAATTTACTTGAAATAATGTCCCTTTTTTTTTTGGGTAAGCTTATTTTTTTTAAGCGAATTTCATAAAAAAAATTTTTTACTGTCCTTGTTAGGATTTTGTTACGCGCAAACTGGAAGGATCGGTTTTTTAGGCTCGATTTCGCAGCTTGAGTTTATTATTTTTTTATATAAAAAAAAAAAATAAATTTTATTGCCCTTGTTGGGTTTTTTTTTTCTTTATGAGCAAACTGGAGGGATCGGTTTTTAGGCTCGATTTCGCAGCTTGAGTTTATAATTTTTTTATAAAAAAAAAATAAATTTTATTGCCCTTGTTGGGTTTTTTTCCTTTATGAGCAAACTGGAGGGATCGGTTTTTTAGGCTCGATTTCGCAGCTTGATTTTTTTTAAATTTTTTTTTTTCTTTATTGATTTTATTTTATTATGAGTCCTTTCCAGGAGCTCGAGTCGGGTTCGCGACCAGCGTTTATCCTTCACAAAATAATGGTTCAAGTCCCTGCTCGGGCGCCAGTTAAGATCCTCAATAAGGATCTTGATAAAAAATTAATTTCACGGACGCAACGTGTCCGTGGTTTCACAAATAAAACAAGTTAATTTCAAAAACGTTATAATTTATTCACCGATTAGAACGGCTCCCTGGAAAAGACTGACTTTACAATTCAATTTAATTTAAAATCTAACTTAGCCTATTGCCGCTACGTCGGCATTTTCCCACAGGTAGCGGATGCGCGTGCATCGCGTAGCCAGACGCAACCTGAGTCGTCAGCGAAGTCAGCGAATATCGTGGGAAGCATAATGCACGAAAGTTCGCACTACGTTGCGGAACGGGTACATTGCTCGGCGTTGACTTATATATATAGACATATTTATACATCTACATATGCATATACAAATGGATGTCCAGATACATATACATAAACATATAAATATCCATTTATATATACAAATCCATTAAAAATACATTTACATATACATATTCATATGCATATACCTATACATATATTTAGAAATATACATACACATATACATTATCTATATATATATATATATATATATATATATATATATATATATATATATATATATATATATATATATATATATATATATATATATATATATATATATATATATATATATATATATATATATATCTATATATATAAAAATGAATGTTTGTTTGTTAGTGACGCTAAGGCTCGAGAACGGCTGGGCCAATCTTGATGGTATTTTCAGAGGTTGTTCGTTGTGGATCTGGGAAGGTTTAGAAATAAAAAAACCTTATACTTTTCCTGAAGAAAAGTCGGAAAATTTAAAAATTCCAAAAAGACTTTTTTCTATACAAAAATTTTTTTCTTTCAAATTTATTTTTCCAATTGTTTCTTGCAAATCTATCGATCTCAAAACATTCGGAAAAGTCGGAAAATTCGGAAAATTCGAAAATTAGAAAAACCTAATCTCACTTTTTGTTCTCATTTTTTTTTTGTATGTGCGTGGTGTTGGTCGTGCACATTTAGTTTCATATTGGTGTTGTAAGCACTGACTGATACTGCATTAACTCAACAGATGGAGCTGTAGAAGCTTATTTATTTTGACAGCTGCGTATATTGTTTGTTCTTTCTGATTTGTTTATTCGAACAGTGCGGACACGGTCATTTGACTTTCTGACATTTTTCCAAACTTTAATTGATTTCTCGAGTTAAATTCATTACATTAAATTGTTAAATTGTTTACATTCACGAAATAGATGATTTTAAATCTGTGGATCATCAGTTTTTGAGTGAAATTATTGACATTTCAAACAAAAAAAGTGAGTTCATTATTTTCGTTTGTTGGTGAATACCTAACCTCATTTCCATTGGAATTTATTTGTGTTATTTCTTCAGCTGATTTTTAAATTATTTGAATCGTTCAATTTCGGTCATTTGCTTTCTTTATTTCGGCTATTCAAAAGGTAAATTATTGAAAATTATTCCGTGAAAACTTTATGTGTGTTTCATACAAAGTGATCAATTACAGATTGAAATTTGTTAGGATGCCACAAAGATGTCGCGCTAATATCGGTCGGCGTTCCCGACGTACAACGGACCAACGTAATTATACAGCACGTCGTACGGAAGAGGCAAATGCTACTGCAAGGGAATCTGCTCGAATCGGAATGATTGAACATCGTGCGCGACAATCACAAGAGGCTCACGAAGCTTACAATGAGCAACAACGATTGAGAAGAAGACAAGTTCGTGCTCAGGAAATTCATGAAGCAAGAGAACAACGTTTGGCTGCTCACCGACAACGCCAGCAACAACAACGATTGCCTAATTTGAATATCGAACGTGCAGCCTTTCGATATGAGCCGGACATTGAATACGGTGCGCACGAATCAGTTCGATTTGGTTGTTTGGTGTCTGTCGTTTGCCCGCAATGCGATGCACTGAAATTTCCAAAAGAACCGGCCGGATTGTGTTGCGCAAGCGGAAAAGTGAAATTACCAGAGTTACTTCCTCCACCAGAGCCACTGCGGTTGTTGCTTTACGGTGAATCACCAATTTCGAATCATTTTTTACAAAATTCCAAGATGTGAAACGATTGTTTTCAAATGACGTCGTTTGGTGGGGAAATTGTGAATGAACATAATTACAATCCCACATTCAAGGTTAGTCCACGAACAATCTAACACTTATTATCTCGCCAATAAAATACAGAAATTAACATATTTTCTGCAACAGCCGCATCCTGATCAAGATCACAAATATCTCCAAATATATTTCCTTGGAGATTCAAATGAAGGAGTGAATCGACATTGTGCAATTTTCAATGCGACGAAAAGAGAAATTGTGCAGCAATTGCAAGAAATGTTGCATGAACACAACGAACTAATTCGATTATTCAAAACTTCGTTAGAAAGGATGCCATCTGATGATCACAGAATCTTCATAAAAGCGGACAAACGACCAGCAGGCACTCATGAACGGCAATGTAATGCCCCGACGGCCGATGAAATATCATTTGTTGCTGTGGGCGATAATTTAGAATCCCGTAATATGTTTATTAAACGTCGAGCTGGAGATGCATTAGAGCGAATGAGTGAAACTCATCGATCATATGACTCACTACAATATCCGCTTATGTTCTGCCGTGGTGAAGATGGATATCACTTGAGTTACAACATGACAATCCTGCCAATCGTTAGTAAAAGAAAAACAAACACTCTTGATTGTAACTTCATTTTTTGTTAACTTTTAGGTGTCGATGCAAATAAGAAGGACAGTGCAATGAAGTTTTACGCGTATCGATTGATGATTCGCGAAGGAATTGACAACCATCTCTTGAGATATCGCCGATTATTTCAACAGTATGCAGTTGATGTGTACATGACTTCATGAATTTTATTCCAAGGCACATGCACGAGTACTCGCAGGATGCGATGACATACCTGCGGAATTATGGACGGCCGGATTTGTTTGTTACATTCACTTGCAATCCAAAATGCCCACAGATAACGGAATTATTGAATCGCGGTCAATCAGCAAGCGATCGTCACGACGCCACAGCACTAGTTTTCAAACAACAGCTACGATATTTGATGGACTTTTTTCGTGAAGCAACGTATACGAGTATATGGTGCTGTTAGATGCTGGATGTACTCTGTTGGGTTGCAAAAAAGAGGTTTGCCGCACGCACACATGATTATATTGGTGGACAAGATTACACCAGATCAAATTGATGACATAATTTCTGCGGAAATTCCTGATCCAGAGATAGATCCAGAATTATACGAAGTGGTGAAAACCAATATGGTTCATGGATCTTGCGGACACTACAATCCCACTTCGGTTTGTATGTCTGACATTAAATGCACGAAACACTATCCACGTGCTTTTCTTTCGGAAACGCAAACTGGAAATGATGGATATCCACTCTATCGGCGTCGCTTATCAGACAACAATTGCAGAACATTCAGGATTCAGTTTAGAGGAGTGAATATCGAAGTTGACAACACATGGATCGTACCATATTCGCCAATATTGTCTAAGACATTCAAAACTCATATCAATGTTGAGTATTGCAGTTCTGTGAAATCGAGCAAATACGTTTGCAAGTACGTCACCAAAGGAAGCGACATGGCGGTTATTGGCCTTGAACGAGATGAGATCAGCAAGTATCAAATGGGCCGATACGTGAACTGCAATGAAGCGCTTTGGAGAATATTTTCTTTTGTAATTCATGAGCGTATTCCGACTGTTGTGCATCTCGCAGTTCATTTGGAGAATGGCCAAAGAGTGTATTTCAACCCAGAGAATGCAGTACAGCGAGCGGAAACACCACCAGCAACAATATTGACGAGTTTTTTCTCAACTTGCGCCAGTGATCCGTTTGCGAGAACATTGCTTTATTCGGAAATGCCTCGATATTATACATGGAATGCATCGTCGAAGAAATGGCTACGCAGAAAGCAAGGCCAACCAGTAGATGGACATCCAGGTGTGTTCTCAACTAATGCATTAGGACGAATTTACACAATCCACCCGAAAAACGACGATTGCTTCTACCTTCGGTTGCTATTGATTAATGTACGCGGTTCAACTTCATTTGAGTCAATTTTAGCTGCCAAAAATACCGATGTTAATGACTTAAACTGGACGATTCAAAATCAAATTCAAGGAGATTTGCGCTCATACAAATCGATCGATCGTGTTGAAAATGAAGACGAAGCCGTGAATGGTAATTTCTAAATTCTTTAGATTTGTCTGGCATGCCGCCGCATCATTTGCGTCTCAAAGTTGGATCTGTCATTATTATGCTTCGCAATCTTCATGCGCCGAAACTGTGTAATGGAACCCGACTGATTGTGACGCAGCTATCGAATAATGTGATAGTTGCAAGAATTTTGAAAGGGACTTACAAGGGGGCAGAATGCTTGATTCCACGAATTCCTTTGAATTCCAACGATTTGCCATTTCAGTTCAAACGTATTCAGTTTCCAGTGAAACTTGCATTTGCGATGACAATCAACAGGTCACAAGGACAGTCGCTGGAAGTGTGTGGCATAAATCTGGAAATGCCATGTTTTTCACACGGCCGAGAAAACAAAAAATGTTGTTTATCAAGCTACGTTACATTGAAAAAAATGTAGAAAAATCGCAAATAAATTATTTTCAACACAATATAAATTCAACTTTCTTTTCTTTTCAAAACACATAATTTCACGCAGGGGAACGTCTGCGGAGTTGTGAGTTAGAATCAGGGTACCTACGAGTAGTTGATTCACAGCACCGACTCGTAACAGATGCCACACATTCTGTGTGATTAGCACGTGTTAAAGTTATTGAAGTGAAACATATACTCTTAGGGTCTAAGTATTTTAAATTAATATTACCTGTGTAATATTTATTATGTAAACTTTTAGGGTGTTATAGTTCCGCAGTCGAGTCGACGAAGGGCATTGTAATTTAGAATGCACCGTCGATACTTTTATAGTAGGTCACTTGGCTTGACCAACTGACACCAATTAGCAGGTGTGGAACTGGAACACCAGAAAAGTCAGTTCACAGACTGAGATTACTGTTGGGAAATAGTGTATAAGAAATAGTATTTTAAGAATAAAGGGGCTTTTCATCTTTGAAACTAAAAGTGACTTAGTGTATTATTTCAAGAGTGATTTAGTGTTTTCAGCTACTCGCCCAGCAAACCGAGAAAGGACGTCACCCGACGAGCAGCAAGGACCCCAACATTTTGGCGAAGCCGGTCTAAAGGACCTATTGGAGGAATACCAGGGCAAGGAACCTGAAGCAGGGAAGCATCCTGCAGCAAAGTCAAAGGACATTAAGATAAAGATGTCTTCGAATAAAATAATGGTGAGTAGAGTATATAATAGCGTAATTTAAGTAGATAGTTCTGCGACCCTGAAGGCGCGGTAGCGCTGTTCAAAGAAGTCGCAACCTATAGGCGCGTTCGCGCTGTTGCACGCAGCTTTAAATGGCAAACCGTCAGTATGATCGGACGGTCTATGTATGTTCATCCTAGTTGTGAGGATTTTTTTGTAGGGGATTTGCGTTTGTTTGTCGTGAGGGACATTTATATTCTTTATAAAGTCATGTACTTTATATTAGAAACATTTAAATTGTTTTTATATCGTTTAAATTCACACGTTTTTAATTTATGTTGTTTGAAAACGAACATAAAAAATCTGATTTAAATATTTTGCATTTTGAGCTTAGGGTATTAGGTGAAAATATTTCAAGAGGTGCAGACAACACGTGTTGTTGCATCAAAGTTTATGTAGTTCCGAAACTACAATTTGCGTAGCAATGTTGAACCAATATTTCGCACGGAAAAGCGAAACAGCTAAACATATCATTTTACTGAATTGAAAATGCGTATGATTCTGCTGTAATATACTTCTTTGGGTGTGAAAATTTTTTGGGAATAATTTCGTGAAACCAATAACATTTTCAAAATGGGTTCGTAGAGAAATATTGTAAATAATCAGTATTTACCTTCAGTAGTTGCGCAATTAATTGAGTATAATTTTTATACTAGTAATTTTATCTTTTCCGCGGCATTACACTACAGTTGTCTTCCTGTGTGGAATAATTTTTGTTTTATTAAATAATAAAACTTAAAATTTATTGGTATACTATTTCTCGTTCTAGTATATGAAATCACAAATTTTCGCGTCAAATGGTACGCTTAATGAAAAAGAAAAGTAGATTCGAAATCGTGTTTAGTGAGAACAAGTGAAAGTTACGTGCTTAGTATTATGGAAGAGTTCCATGTTAAACCTCAATTTTTCTTTGATTTTAAAGAAAACAAATTTGGGAAGTGAATCTCGAAACAATGAACGACAGCTGGAGGACATAACGTCGTTACTTAAGGACGGAAAGCGGTTTGGAATTAGGAAAAGAGGAGGAGAGCAAAAGCGGGAACGGAAGCGATTGGCGTATTTAAGAGAGATACTTAAAGAGCAGGAAACTGTGAAGATCCCTATGCCGTGGGAGCAGGCAAATAAATTGTGGCAAGAGGTATGCCAATTGAAGGAGCAGCAATACAAGAGACGTGGGATGCTATAGGAATAGTATGATTGTTATGCAATTAATTTGTTAGTTTAAGTGTCACCACTAATTGAAATAAGTATTTATTGATAAATAAAGTTTAAATAAAAAAAAAGGAAACAACTTTGTAGCATTTATCATTTATGGAATTTGATTTTGGCATTCACGGCTTCATAGATAAGAATTTGTTCGGTCTATGGAAACGCCAAGAGAAGCAATTAGATTGCTGGAAGCTCAAAAGCTGTAGAGCGAAGCAATCCATAAGAGAATCAGGAATTGTAGGAAGGATAGTAAGGCACGAAAGAACAGCAAGTATTACCATAAACGCATAGCGAAACTGGAAGCCTTGTTGAAGCGTTCAATGATAACAACGAGGAGTTGTTAAAATTTAAGGACTGTTGTGGTAACAAGGAGTACTTTGCCAAGGATTATCCGCTGTATGTCAACAGTTTAACACGGGACTGGTTGACCAAGTTCAGATTGGATCTGGAAGAGCTGGAAGCACAAGAAGATAGTCCTAGTTCGCAGGAGGACAAGGCTCAAGACAAGCTAAGGTCTTTACAGACGGAGGTAAAATTGTTTGCAGAAAAATTGTTTGAACAATTGGAAGCGTCAACCAGCAAGAGTGAAGCCCAGGTACTCTGGAGATTAGCGAGAGACGGTGGAAACTTGTCGACTTTGGAAGCAGCAGACCAAGCATTAGCGACTATTCAGAGTCGAACGGAGGAGAAATTTTTTCAAGTCTTCAAGGATACAGAAGAGTTGAAGATAAATACGGAATTTCTCGAGAATAAAACTAGAGTACTCTCTATTCAACTCCGAGAAACCGAGGAAGCTGCATCGAATCTGGAGAGAGAAAATCTAGAGTTCAAGAGAATCGGGGCAATTGCTACGCCAGCAAGAGTAAGATCGGCTTCAACCTCTCAAATACATACGCAAACAGTACTAGCTTTGCCACCAGAAGTTCGCTGGCCGGAATATTTAACTCCGGAAGGGATAGGCCGTGTGGTAAAGCCCAGATTAGTATTGAGCGAAGAGAGTGAAGAGGAATTTTTGTTTGACGCATCAGAAATCGGTGTCGAGCAATTATCTCCGGGAAGTTCAATAAGTAATAAAAATAAGGGATATCCGCCAAACGAGCCTGAAGCAGAAACAGTGGAGCAAAGTCTCGATACATTGGACAGTATTTCGCCTGTACGAGCAAACGGCCGGAGACTAATAAGTTTAATCCGTCACTGGTCAAGTACATTTCAGATCCGGGGGGAGTAAATTTTGAAACCACCCAAAAGCACAACGCTCAAGTTTTACCAGCCATAAGTAAAACAAGAATAAGTAAAATGGGTATAGAGGAAATTTCAAAGGCAGTGGCCAGGCTAGTACCTGTGTTTACTGGTGCTATTTCAGAGGATTTACGGTCAGCACTCAACAAGTTCATTCGAGGTTGAAGACATACGCGCCTTGGCCAGGCGTTTAGAGTCACTTCGGATGATGGCCCAGGAAGTAATAAAAAATAAGTACAATGGCGTTGGAGATACAGCATTATTATACGAAGTTGACAAGTCAGTGTTAACAACTTTCGTGGTGGGCCTTCGCAACTCCGGTTTAAAGATTCATATGCTGAATACCAGAACAGGAACACTGGAGGAATTAGTAGAAGAAGCGATTAGAGCACAAGTTCTCGTGGAAATGAGAACGGCTGGATTAGGCGAGGAACATATGTTGGAAAACAGACAGGACTTGTTCACCGCCGCTGTAGTGGATAGACAGGGAAGCAATTCCATCCCAAACATATATCCCGGGGTCTCCGAAAACAGAGCCGTGAATCCTAGAAATCCGTACAGGGGGTTTGTATAGAGGGCACCCATATGTTCGTTCTGCCGTAATCAAGGTCATACAAGGGTTGAGTGCCAACCATATGGTCATGAGGCAAGTAGACAGTGCCAAGGAGACACAAAATGGGATCAGATCAGAAGGCAGCCCGCTACGAGGCGCCCGGATCCACCCTTGAGGGAGAGCTGTGATCATTTGGGTAACTGTGATTATTATAGTACTTAGGTTAAGTTTTAATAAAGTATAGGCCAATTGCCGCGTATGCGGTACAAGAATCTATAGTTAAGATAATCATGATAATTTTTAGGGGGTATAGGATCGGAACGGATAATTGCTGTGCATGGAGAAAAAAACTTGAAGAGTTAGGAAGTAAATATGCGTCCATGTTGGAAACAAAAGGACGTTGCTTCGTTGTAAGCAGAACGGGAGACGCATTCAATGAGATACCCTGCAGAAAGACAGCTAGTGGAAAGCTAGTGCTTTTGGTAGACTGAGGGTCGGACACCAGCCTCGTAAAATCTGGTGTTTTACGGAAAGGGCTGGGTATTAATCAGACGGATGTGAGAACGCTTAACGGAGCCTTTGGGGTTGCATCAGGACATTTTGGTCGCTCAGAATAGGGCTCAGTGAAGTTAAGGGCATGAGTTTTAGAGTGCACGCAGTGGAATTGGATATGGAAGGCACCCTGGCCGATGGGATAATTGGCCGCGATAATCTTTAGGGCAGTACCATACTGGATGCAGTATAGAAAAAACCATCGTTTTATGATAATAATAGGAATAGAATCATTACTCTTCCATTAAAATCCTGGCAGGAAGGAACCGGTAATAGGGTTGAGAATTGTACTATTGAGGTAGTAAATGCAAGGTGAGCCAGAGGAAATACTATGCATGTAAACACGAAACTTAGGACTCTTGTTTTGCACACGCAACAGTTAGCGGAGGGTTTATATATGGGAGAGACCATAACGCAGGTTGACAAGGGTAAGTTGTACGCTTGCGTACTCAGCGCATCAGAAAAAGACTACCTTTTGGATAAGGATTTTAGGCCTAAGTTCACTAGCTATGATAATTTTAAGGAACACGCATTATAGATCGGTTAATCAGATTACGCAGGTAGATATAAGAGGAAGGATGGAGACAGTACCAGACTCACTGAAGTTAGGAAATTGAACGACTGCATTATCAAGCAAGTGTTCCCGATACCAAGGATAGAAAAAATCCTGGACCAATTAGGACACAGTCGAAATTTTTCTACACTTGATTTAGTGAGTGGCTAACACCAAGTTCTGGTGGATACCCAAGATAAGCAGAAAACCGCGTTCAGCACCGGTTTAGGGTATTATGAGATTAATAGAATGCCGTTTGGATTAAAAGAGCACCGGCTACATTCCAACGGCTGATGAAGCATGTGCTAAAAGGCTTGCAAAGGTTAGATTATTTGTGTATATGGATGATATTGTAATGGGAACAAATTGCAGCAGCATTCGCATCAAAGCTGTGTTAGAGAGTTTTCATGATTCACCCCTAAGTGGACCCCAGGGATTCTGGAAAACCCATGACAGAATTAGGCGAGTATACGGATGGAAAGGTATGCTCCGAAACATAAAAAAAATCTAAAGAGTTGCTCAAAATGTCAGGCCAACAAGAGTTCAAGGCTAAATAAGATGCCTATGGTGTTAACTGACACACCAAAACAGCCATTTGATAAAGTTCATATGGATTTTGTAGGTATTTTGCCTGAAACAGTCTAGGGAAATAAATACATCTTGACGTTCCAAGACGATTTCTCAAAGTATATGGCATGCTTGGCTATACCCGATGCTGAAGCAAGTAAGGTAGCCAAGGCATTCTTTGACGAAACTATAGCACGGTACAACATACCTAAGGTTTTGATAACCGACAATGGTTCAAATTTCGTATCGAAATTATTCTCAGTATCGTCTAAAATGCTGGGAATCAAGAAATTGCATATAACACCATATCATCCACAGGCGAATGGCTCATTGGAACGTAGTCATCGACCTATGGCCGAGTCCTTGCGCAGTTTTGCCAAGGAAGACGGCTCGAATTGGGATCAATGGTTGACTAATGCAATGCATGTACATAATACTGTGCATGTATCCACGAAGCAAACTCCCTTTAGGACACTCTACGGGTTTCATTTCAACATAGCAACAAATTTGAAGCGCAAATGTGCGCCAGCATACAATCCTGATGACCCGAATAAAGTGCAAAAGTACCAGCTACAGCGACCGTACGAGTTAGTTAGAGAAAATCAAGATTGTGCTAAACGAGTAGCCAGGGAAGCCTATAACAAGGTACTAAACCCAGTAATCTTTCATGTGGGTGACCAAGAACTAATGAAGAATCAGGCTAGGAGAAACAAATTCTCACCTGTTTGGATAGATCCGTATTTAGTAGCAGAAATCTGCAGTCCAGTTATAACAGTCGTAACAATTAAGGGCAAGCATAAAAAGCTACATAATAATTTATTGAAATTGTTCCACATGAGACCACACAACTAAAGACATGAGTTAACAATGTTTTACCTGTGTTTTACCAGTGTAAACACAAGAATAACAAAGTAAACACGTACGTGTTTATATCAAATAGCACAGCTCCGACTTTCAAAGTATATGCCAGCAGAAGTGTGCCAATTAAAGTCGGGCGAATAAAATTGACGTAATGTGAATATGCTAATTACGCACTGTAGCCGAATGAAGCACCGTAGAGAAAAATATTTTTTCAAATATTAAATAATAAATTAACAAAAAATCACAAGACAATCGTGGGTAAGTAAAATAAAACTTAACTTAAAATATATATATACATACATACGGCAGTTTATGCACTGAAATTCGACGCATAAGCGTTATCGCCAGGGAACGGAACCGTTGGTGAAATAAGTATATATATGTATATATGTGTATAAGATACAGAGTGAATGTACGAACGTATATTTAAAAGGAAAAGTAAGTATATAGAGACATACGATGAGAAATTGGGAATTTGCAGATATTTACATACTGCAGCAGGCTACATGTAAATATACATAAATTTTTTCGGTTTATCGCTTAGGAAATTAGCGTGTGGGGAATTGCAATGTATATATATTTTGAAGTAGAACAATATCATCACAACACATACATATTCATTTACATATACATATACATATACATCGTATACACATACATAAACCTTACAAAAACATATACAGATACTTATACAAACACATACATATACATATACATATACACACATATATATATATATACCTAAGATCAATAAGCCTATGGCTGGAAAGGCGGAGGGTGCAAAAGTTGAGTGAACCACAGTTCGTTCCAGATCCCAAGCGAAGCGGAAGGGCCCGAAGCCTAAGCCAGCGCGCCCCGATGCCATCGTCATCAGGGAAACTGGCACGGTGAGCTACGCGGACATCGTCCGCAAGATCAAGAGGGACCCGCAGCTGTCAGAGCTGGGAGAGAGCGTCCGCAGGATCCGAAAAACGGCCAAGGGTGAACTGCTGGTGGAGTTGAGCGTAGCGGCAGATCCAAAGACACCCCAGTATCATGAGGCGGTGGCGACTGTCCTGGGAACCAGTGTGGAGGTGCGTAAGCTCACGCTGGAAACCCTAGTGGAGGTGAAAGACCTGGACGATGTCACCACGGTGGAAGATGTCCACGAGGCGCTGTGTACAGCCAATCTCTCGGAGAGACCTCCCGCGGATGCAATTAGGTCCCTCAGAAAAGCGTACGGTGAACACAGACAGCGGTCATCAGTCTGTCGCCCCAGGCAGCCGCAGCCCTTCTGAAAGCTGGCAGGCTGAGAGTCGGATGGACCTCATGCCGGGCGCGCGAAAAGGTGACTCCCATGCTTATATTACAAATGTATGTTACAAATGTATGGAGTTCGGCCACGCCGCGCAGAAATGCGGTAGCAAGGATGATTGGCGCCACAAGTGCTACAGATGCGGCACAGAGGGCCTCAACGCACGGGAGTACGACAAGGCCCCCACCTGTGCCCTCTGTAAGGCCAGCGGCGGCAAGGATGTGGAGCATCCGACAGGATGCAGCTCATGCCCATCCTACAAGCTAGCCGCGGAGAAGTCCAGGCGCAGGAGATGAGGTTGTTCCAACTCAATCTGAACCACTGCGAGGCTGCACAGGATCTCCTGGAGCAGGCCGTTAGGGAACAGATGGTCGATGTTGCAATGCTTAGCGAGCCGTATAGGCGCCAGCACCAAGGAGTATGGGCCGAAGACACCACTGGTGGTGCCGCACTGTGGGTGTGCGGAACCAAGCCTATACCAATAAGCAACATAGAGAGAAGCGATTGCTACGTCAGAGCGACCATTGGAGGGACCACGGTGTACAGTTGCTACATGCCGCCGAGCCTAACTGCGGACGAGTTCGAGTCAGTGGTGGACAGACTTGCTCTGGACGCGCAAGGCAGGAACCCCTTAGTGATTGCCGGCGACTTCAACGCATGGGCAACTGAATGGGGTTGCGCCCGAACCACACCGAGAGGTCATATCCTCATGGACGCCTTTGCGGCTCTTGGCGTAGTCGTTATGAACGCGGGAAAGGCGACTTCTGTGAGAGGAGAAGCCACATCTGTGATCGACCTTACGTTCCTCAGCAGCGGTTTAGTCAGAGGCGCCAGGTGGATTGTGAGTTCCGCGTACACCCACAGCGACCACAATGCCATTTGCTTTGACTTGGAAAGGAACAAACAACGGCGGAGGACAGGCCCGTGGCCGAAAGGCTGGAGAGCGGACGCCCTCGACGACGGCGCACCCGAAGTCACGTTGGAGGAATTTGAGCTGCAAGGCAGTGCGGCGCAAATGGCGAACCAGCTATCGAGCCAGCTAGAGAGCGCCTGCGATGCGGCGATGCCCAGGCGGGCCTATGGTGGAAACCATAAATCCGTTTATTGGTGGACGGACGAGATCGCCGGCTTACGCAAGGAATGCCACGCAGCAAGGCGAAAGCACCAGCGTGCAATAGGCAACCCAGACTGCCTGCAACTGCGCCAGTTGTACAAAGAGGCTAAAAGAAGACTGAAGACGGTCATAAAGGCGAGCAAGCGCAGGAGTTTCACCGTGCTATGTGCACAGATTGAAGACAACCCGTGGGGCACGGCATATAGGCTCGTGATGAAAAAGCTCCCCTGCCACAGGCAGCCAGGCCCAAGCTGCCGAAACTTGCTCAAACGCGTTGTGGGAGAGCTCTTCCCAGTGCAAAATTATGTGCCTCATCAGTTCTCTCCCGAGCTGGGCGAAGAAGTACCCAGTGTAATGACAGAAGAGGTGTTGCGGGCGGTTGGAAAATTTGGGAACCAGAAGACACCTGGCCCAGATGGAATTCCCAACCGGGTACTGAAAACCGCAGCTGCACTACACACAGAAACACTGAGGTCACTTTATGAGGCCTGTCTTAGGGAAGGAGTCTTCCCGAAATGGTGGAAAAGGCATCGGTTGGTATTGATACCTAAAGCCGATAAGCCAGCAGAGGACCCATCGGCCTACCGTCCTCCGTGCATGTTGGACACAGCAGGGAAGATCCTGGAGCGGATTATCTGCGACCGGATCGACGAGGCGATAGTGGATGCTGGAGGACTGGCGAGGCGCTAATATGGCTTCCGAAAGGCCAGATCCATCGTGGACGCCATTGATGAACTCGTCCAAAGGGCGAAGAAGGCGATTCAGGGCCAGAGATGGAAGGGGGGTGTCAAGAGGTATTGCCTCGTGGTCACCCTCGACGTCAAGAACGCTTTTAACTCGGCCAGCTGGGCGCGCATAGCAGAAGCGCTGGCAGAGTTCAAAGTTCCCGCCTATCTAAGGCGAATCATCACCAGTTATTTTAGCGACAGGATGCTATTATACGAGTCCCATAGAGGTGTAGATCAAGATCACCGGAGGAGTTCCCCAGTGGTCTGTACTGGGGCCACTTCTCTGGAACGTTATGTACGATGGCATTCTCCGCATACGGCTGCCCGATTACGTTAAAATAATCGGATATGCGGACGACATAGCGCTAGTGATCACGGCGAAACACCTGGAGGAGGTAATAGCAGAGGCCAGTCACACAGTGGCCACTGTTGGAAGATGGCTGGCGGATGTTGGACTGAAGCTGGCCGAGCACAAAACGAAGGCTATCCTTGTGTCAGGACGAAAGGTATAGGAGGTGGTGGAGATAAGGGTTGGTGACTGCACCATTACCACGACCCCACATCTCAAATACCTAGGCGTCTGGATTGACGCAAGACTGACGTTCAAGGAGCACTTTCGGCGATTAGGTGAGAAGGCAGCGCGGACCTGTTCCCAGCTCTGCCGGATAATGCCAAACCTCGGGGGGCCACGGCACTGGAAAAGACGGCTCATCTCAGGGGTCGTCAAATCCATAATCCTGTATGGAGCGCCCATATGGGCTGAGAAGTAGAGCGTAAAGGCCTACGTTCGCACCATAGAGGCGGCGTATAGGAGATGTGCGCTCCGCACGATCTCAGCACACCGTACTGTGTCTGCAGACGCCGCGCTGGTGATAGCCGGTATGATCCCGCTGGACCTACTGGCCAAGCAGGCGTGGAGTATATACTACGGCGAAAGTACGCAAGAGCTGAGTGCAGAAGATCGCGTAGCAGGCATTAGGCAAAGCACCATACAGGAGCGGCAAGCCCGATGGGATGCATCCGAAAAGGGCCGTTGGACGAGGAGGTTGATCCCTGATCTCCAACGCTGGATAGGTCGCATGGCGAGGTGAACTATCACGTCACACAGCTGCTGACCGGGCACGAAGGTTTCCGGGCGTACCTACACAGATTCCGGGTGGAGGATGCTGCTGCGATAATTGTGGAGGCACGGAGCCCGAGGACGTGGAACATGTCCATTTTTCATGTCCACGATACAGCGGTGCCAGAGCGGTACTGCAAAGAGTCTGCGGAGAACCTGTGACACCGGACAACCTCGTGCAGTATATGCTCGAGTGCCCGGAGAAATGGGACGTGGTGTGTGGCGCCTCGGCCGCAATTATGCGAGACCTCCGCCACTTGGAGTGGCGGCGACGTTATATATATATATATATATATATATATATATATATATATATATATATATACACGTATATATATATATATATATATATATATATATATATATATATATATATATATATATATATATATATATATATATATATGTATATGTTTATGTTTATGTATATGGATATGTATACTTATATGTAAGTTAAGGTAACACGCCCCAAATCTTAATAATTAATTATTCCATACTTACAGTTTTAGTAGTTTTTAAGAAATATATAAAAATGTACAAAACAATTCCTATGAAATATTGCATGCGCAAATTTCATAGGAAAGAATCAAAATGTAAGAAAACAATTCCTATGAAATATTGCATGGGTAAATTTCATAGGTAAGAATCAAAATGTAAAAACAATTCTCATGAAATGTGCTACGGCAAATTTAATAAGAATTGTTTTATCATGACATTAATAGGACATAAAAGAAGAACGAGATGAAACTGATGACAGTTGAATTTAAGACTTAGATTAATAAGAACGTATTGTCTTGAAAAATTAATAAATAAAATTAAGTTTAAATAAAAATAAATTTATAAATTAATTAACTGGGGGCTCAACCGGGATGTCGTTTCGAAAAATAATATCCTGTAAATTCAAAGTAAGGATTCGGTCGTGCATCATTAAGAAAAACCCAATATAAAAGTATCCCAAGAAAGGGAGAAAATAAGATAAAAATATCCTTAAATAAAAAAGATAATAAAACAAACAATCAATATAAAAGTATCCCAAGGAAGCGAGAAAACAAAAGAAAACTAAAAATATCTTTAAATAAGAAAGGATAGGTAAACAAAAATCATTATTAAATCAACCCAAGAAAGGAAAAATAACATTTAATAATAAACAATGCTTAAAACTAAAGTATAAAAGACGACTTCCGTGTCCAACAACGTTTCAAGCCAGAAAACTTCAACGTTGGATAGAATTAATAACGTGTTGCAACTGAATACTGGTGACGGCAGAATTAAGAATAATATTTGTGAGTTAATTTCAGTTTTATTATTACCGTATGGAATGTGTTACTTTAAGTTACTACTTAAATTAAGTACCTAATCTAAATTTTATCAAACTGGAACTAGAACCTTTATTAGGAGGAAACTTAGATAAGGTATTAGATTCGATGAAGAGATAGGAAGTTTGAGAGAACTCTTTCAAGGACTTAACACTACAATAAATAAAATGACGAGAACAGAAACTATCAATAGCTTGATAGAAGCACAAACAGGACCGCTGTTTAAGAAAATAGAGGCACTCACCCTTGAATTCGGAAAATTAACTTCAGGTGACACAGTGACAGAGTACAAGGTGCAAACAATTTGTGACAGTATTCGATGCGATGAAGCCCTCGACGTTATCAAATCATTGCCTATTTTTGATGGCAAAGAAAGCTTATTGTCAGCTGGCGCGAAGCTGCATATAATTCTATGAAGTTATACACGAAAGGCAGCAAAAAATATTTTTCTGCGTTAACCATACTCAGGAAAAAATTACAGATAGTGCTAATGACGTCTTAACAAATCATGGTACGGTTTTAAATTTCGATGCCATTATAAGTCGATTTGACTTTGCTTATGCGGACAAGAGACCGATCCATATAATCGATCAAGTACTAAGTATTATGAGACAAGGACATTTAGGAATAATTGATTACTATAATGACGTCAACAAGAAGTTGACATTACTGATTAATAAAAATATTATGACCCATGCTTCGGATACTCCACTAAGCAGGGAATTAAATAATAAACATCACCACTATGCTTTACGAGTATTTATAACGGGATTAAATCCACCGTTATCCAACGTTATTTTCTCCTTATCACCATCTGATTTGCCTAATGCTTTAGCCAAAGCACAGGAATTAAAGGCTAATCACGTCAAAGCAAACTTCGCTCTACAATTCAATAGAAGCCACCCAAACCCTAATAATAACCATAGAAACCAAATTAACTTGAGATTTCCTCCAAGACAATTCAAAAGTAATTTCCAACAGATACAAAATGTCCACCAAGAGCGGTCATATCCTAAACCTGAACCAATCGAGTTAGGCAGTTCAGCTTATGTGAACATGAGACCAACTCATCCAAACAACAATAATTTTCAACGTAACCCAAGACCCCAATATCAATCAAATAACTTCCAACATTACCAACATAGATCATTGAATTATATTGCTAATTAAGGTACCAAACGCCAAATTCCCGAAAGCGGTCAAATAAGCTCTCAGCCTCAAAATAAACTCCCAAACTACCCTACATCATCAAGACAGGGACATCTGGAAGAAAATATAGAATTTTAATAGACAGTGGCGCTACAAGCTGCTACTGCAGTCCTAATGTTCTCACTAACAAAAAACAATTAATTATTAAGAAGAGGGTAAAAACTAGAAATGGTTTTACCATCATCAAAAACTTTTATAAGGCAACAATATTTGGAGTAAGACAGAGATTGTATGAAATTCCGAATTTAGAAGCTGATATACTTAAAAGTTACAATTTTCTAAAAAAGGTAATATAATTTTGAATTTCGAAAAAGGAACCCTAGAGTGTGGTGAGCATTGCATAAAATTGTTAAATTTCGAATCAGAAGATTCAGTTCACGGAACCGCCACTAAAAGTGAACAAGATGAGGAAAATATTTTAAACGAAATAATAAATGAAGACGATATTAATTTTGAAGACGAAAGCGAAAACGCATTAGAAATTTTGAGAATGCAAATAGTAAAAAAGGTGAAACAACTTCATTCCAATATAGATTTAAATTTACCATTTAGAATAGACATCGAAGCAGAGATTAGAACAATTGCTGAAGCCCCCACATGGAGCAAGCAATATCCATATCCTCTCTCTGCAAATAGTTTCGTCAATAATGAAATAAAAAAATTATTAGAAGAAGGTGTCATTCGTCCAAGCAAAAGTCCATACAACTCACCGATATGGGTTGTTCCTAAAAAGAATACTAATGATGACGGAAAACCTCTTAAAAAAATGTAAAAAAAAAAATATAAATAGAAATTGATGTAGAAGGCATTCTTGCTTTTCATAGGTTGAAGAATTTACTAACTGCACAAGTCCAACTTTTCCAGCCCGATTTTAAAAACAAATTTATACTTACTACTGATGCCTCTAATTCAGCAGTAGGAGCCGTCCTTAGTCAAGAAGGGAAATCTATTACATTTATTTCGAAAACATTAAATTCAACTGAACAAAATTACGCCACCAATGAAAAGGAGTTATACGCCATTGTTTGGGCATTAAGGAGTTTGAGGAATTATTTAAATGGGATCTCCAACTTGGAAATTCATACGGATCACCAACCATTGAAATTCGCCATTTCCACATGGAATCCGAATGCAAAAATTAAGAGAATTTTCACCAAAAAAGATTTATAACCCAGGTGCAACTAATGTAGTAGCTGATGCTCTTTCGCGTCAATATCTAAATAATATCTCAGATATAGATTCAATACATAGCACAGAACATTCGGTTGAAAGTAGCGAAGAATTCACCATACCAGAAATTTCAAAACCTTTGAATGAATTCAAGCAACAAATCTTTTTATCGAAAGCTAATTTTACAATACACGAATCAATCACGCATTTTGGAAGAACTAGACATATTATCGAATTTGATAATAGAAAGAACCTTTTGACTATTCTAAGCGAGTTTATTCAACCAAAATTAGTTACGGGAATCTACTGCACAGCAGAGGATTTATTCGAATTCAAAGCAACCGTTAAAAATGTTTTCAATATAAAATTTGTATACACCACAATATTTCCTATCGACGTTGTTAATGCAGACGATCAAAGGATAATAGTGGAACAAACCCACAATAGAGCACACAGAAGCTCCAACGAAAATCAAAAACAAATATACAAACAATACTATGAGCCAAAAATGATTAACCACTTCAATTGAATATATTAGCCACTGCGATACTTGTAGTAAAACAAAATATGATAGACACCCGCAAAAAATTCCAATCGGCGAGGCTCCGATTCCTAGCAGGGAGGGAGACTGTTTAAATATCGACGCTTTTACGCGCAGAATTTAAAATTAATTACCTGCATCGACTCTTACTCTAAATTTCTTGTCTTTAAATTAATAGAAGATAAAATCAATCTAGGAGAAAAAGTTTTGGTGTTGCAAAGTTTTCCAGAAGCAAAAAAGATAACCTTAGACAATGAACCAGGATTCACTACCGCACAATTTAAGACTTTAATGCAAAGACTCAGGATAGAGTTATACTATTGTACCCCACCGCACAGTAATACAAATGGACAAATTGAAAGGGTACATTAAACATTCATAGAAATTGCTAGATGTCTAAAAACAGAATACAATATTATTGACGATTCGGAAGCTTTTTTCGGGGCTGCTCAATAGTACAACTTATCAATTCATTCGGTGACAAATAACAAACCTACCGATATTTTCTTCAACAGGATACCCCATGATTTAAAAATTATTCTAAAATCAGCACAAGAAAAGATGTTAAAAATAAATAGGGTAAGGCAAAGTAAAACATATAGACTAGGAGACATAGTATATGAGAAAATTATAGGACAACGTAACAAATTATTATCTCGATATAGTAAAAGAAGATTTAGGAAACAAAATTAAAATTGAGCATAGGGACAGGATAGTTCACAAATAAAACATCAAAACTTAAAGCCAGTAAAGAAAAACAATGTTATCATTAACATTAATTATGAAACTATTTTGAAATGTAAAAATAATAATATTTACGGAATTAAGACTTGTTATAACGAATATAATAAACTTTGTATATGTAATAAAGAAAATTTAGAGGATTTAAATTTAACAAACTGTATATCAAATATTTTAAGTAGCAAAAATAATAACTGTACTATCGTAATAACTGTACTATCGAAAATAATATGGAGGAACTTCAAAGAACAGTGACGAATTTAATAGGTGCAGTGAATGCATTGATAGAACAATAGAGAAAGGAGAATATCAGCCCTTGAAACGAGTAACCAACCGATACCACCGAACCCAGTGGCGGCTGCACCTCGAGCTGCTGAGAACGAGGAAAAATTAGGGGAAATATCAAGACTGCATGAGTGCGTGTAGGAACTTCGCCCGTTCGAGGTATATTTCGTGGGTGCACAATGTAGGGGCAATCCTTAAGGATTCCGAAATAGTGAAGACAAAGCCCATTTACAGGGAAATCCTGCAAAATATTAGAGGCAAGATTAGGGGTGGTGCAGATTTTGCCTTGATATCTTATAATATTTTTGATGATGACTGGCAAACTATAAAAATGTCTGTACTTGCACTATGCGGACAAAAGAGACATCCGTGCGTTGGAATACCAGCTCGGGCAGCTGTCTCAGAAGAGCATAAAATTAGACGCATTTTATGCTTTAGTTAATCACCAACTATCTTTGATTATGAACAAGGTTCAAACCGAATCCTACTCTCAGGAAACGGTCACTGCCGTAGTAGAAGCATATAGGAATAGGGCATTGTACGTATTTGACCGTGGCTTAGATGGTGATCTTTATAGGCTGATCTCCATTCAGAGGCCACAAACCAGAATCGTATACGTTCTGCGTCGATATACAGAACCTAAATGTGCGTATTCACTTCATTCACCCTGTTGGGATCCCAAACCGATAAATATTCCGGTGAACCGAATGGGTTCAGACAGACAAAATCCACCTTCGAGGAGATTTTCCTCCAATACATATCCCCAAGCTTCATATTGAAGGCCTTTCGATGGCAGAACGGGTGGCAATGTGCCTCCTAGGCCGACAGCTCCCAAACCACTCGTAAAAATGAAAGTGGTTCGATCGGTTCAGAGTAGGGACGTCAATTATTCAAATAGACACCAAGGCTTCCAGCCCTTTACGAGGAATGGATCGTCGATGAAAACACAGCGCATGTTTTACATGGTGACAGACGAAGATATTCCCGAAACTGAGTCCGAGGCTATAGTTACTGACGATAAAGCGCCTCCAACCGACTCTAATGACATCTCAAGCACTTCGACCGAACAACTGTCAGACGAAGTAAATTTTATGATGGGAGCCTCCTTTCAGGCATACCATATATAGAATACATCAGTTTAGAAAATAGGTTAGGTTAGGTTAACCTGGCTGGCCTAAAGCCACACATAGGCCTATTGGTCCCTAGCGATACCAGATGGGGTCTGGCCTTTATGCAGATTTCCAGTAGACATCTCGTAGGATGTCAACGCTTTTTGCGAATTTAAGCAGTGCTGTCAGGTCCATTCCTGAGATGTCTTCCAATATGCCAAATTGTGGGACTCCTAAGCATTTTAAGCGCGTTTTTGATAACGCAGGACAAATACAAAGGATATGTTCTAGAGTTTCCCTTACTCCAACCTCCATACATTTCCTATACTCGTCATTGTCCGTAATTCCTATCTTGTGTGCATGTGCCGCCAATAAATTATGCAGTCTTTTCGTGAGAGCGCGAGTATAAATTTCGTTTGTTTCCTATCGTTGACATAACTTTTGCAATTTTGCAGGTGTTTAAACTGTGCCACCTTGCTTTCACCTCCCTACTCATGTGTCCGTTCTCATCGGCTCATCTGCTATTTCATTCCCTTCTATGCCCTTAAGACCACGTCCCAATAGATATTAAGTCTTCTATTTGTGATTAGCTAATCTAAGGCTTCCCTGCTCTGTAGGACATTTTTGGATTTTATACTATACTCGTATGAGTTAATCGCCTTTATCGCTGCCTGGCTGTTTTGAGTCATTTCCTGTCTTGGTGTATGCTAGCTCTGCGGCTTTCCTGACAGAGAAGACTTCCGCTTGAAAGATACTGCTCTGGTCAGGCAGCTTTATAGGCTGCCTAATTGCTAACTCTGTGCAGTAGATGCCCGCTTCCACACCATCCAGCGTTTTTGAGCCGTCCGTGTGAACGTTAAAGGTCTTTCGGCTGGGCCTCATGCCCTTACGCCACCCCTCCTCTTCGATTGTAGTGCGATACCCTCTTTCCCAATTAAAACGTGGAGTCATGTAATCAGTGTTGCACAAACCCCTACTGCCTATTGACCTATGCCCGAAGTGGAGTGGTTCTCAGTGCGCTTCTTTGTTGCAGTCCTCCACACTAAAGCACCACACAGTAAGATTGGTCTAACTATTGCGGTGTAGCACCAGTGCATCAGCGAAGGAGAAATACCCCAAGTAACGCATTCTTTTACATGCATATAGCTCGTTATTGGCCTGATTCGCCCTTTCCTCAACATTGCGACTCCACATAAGCATATTGTCCAAAATTACTCCAAGGTACTTTGTGTGGTATTTGGGAGTAAGTTCACTGTCACCTACCTTCGGGAAGTTCCACACGGGGACCTTGTACTTTCTGGTAAAAAGTATCATGTCCGGTTTATCCGCATTTACCTCCAAGCCTGCTCGAGACGATCACTGATGGATCGTTTGAAAAGTGTTGTTCATTATGTTCCTGATGGTATCTAGGTACTTTCCCGTTACTACTATTGCTATGTCATCTGCATATGCCACTACTTTACGTGCCTTCCTATCAAATTTCCTGAGTATTTCGTTTACTACAAGTAACCACAGAAGCGGCGATAGCACTCCTCCTTGTGGGGTACTTCTGCTTGCCTGTTTTTTCACCTTAGCTTCGTTCCATTCCGCTCTTATCGTTCTGCAACCTAGAAGCTGCTTTATCTACAGATAAACTGTGGGTTCTACATTACTTTTTACCATGCTATTCAAAATAGCATCCATCGTCATGTTATTGAAGGCTCCGGATATATCTAAGAATACCCCAAGGGCACATAGCCGAACCCCAAACATCCCGTATATATCGTTTTTAGCCATGGTACCAAAAGATAGCTAACCCTTTGGAGCATGGCTGGGAAGATTCCGTCCAGACCTGGGGATTTAAATGGGTGAAAGGAATTTATTGTCCACTCTATTC
Source organism: Clusia tigrina (assembly GCA_920105625.2). Taxonomy (NCBI): domain Eukaryota; kingdom Metazoa; phylum Arthropoda; class Insecta; order Diptera; family Clusiidae; genus Clusia; species Clusia tigrina. The sequence continues at coordinate 328,149,902 of OV050030.1, forward strand.
TATCTGCTGTAAGCATATCCGTTGCAATGTCGTTCACAGTATCTCTTACAGGTTCGAGATCTACAGTGTCACTACAGCCCGGGAAATGTGTACTGACAAAGTCCCCGAGGGATTCCTTATAGCTGTCAGTCCAGCTTCCATTGCTTTTACGTATTAAATTGGGCATGGCCGGATTCTTAGAAATCAGTTTCCTGAGCCAAGCCATTCCGTTTGTATTTTCTATATTGCTACAGAAGCCTTTCCAAGATTCCCTCTTTGCTACGCGCACTTCCCTTTTGTATTCCCTTAATAATTCCCTGTACTCCATCCAACATAACTCATAGTCAGCTACTTTGGCCAACTTAAAGAATTCAAGTACCTTCCGCCTTTGCAACCCTAGCTCCTTGTTCCACCAGGGAGGTTTCGACTTTCGTTTTGTACGTGTTGGAGGACAAGACCTATGATGAGCTTTAATGAGAGTACTTGTGAGTGAATATACCCCGTTTTCAAGTTCAACGTGCGAGTTGTACCTTCTCGGTCTCATTCGTTAATTTTCTAGTATCTTCCTGTACAAATCCCAGTTCGTGTTTCTGGGATTCCTGAAGTTTAAATTTTTATATTGAGTCGAGAATGTAAAAGAGAAACTTATATATTTGTAGTCAGAAAGTGATGGTACACCTTCCAGTCTTCTACCCTAATACAATTATTTGTGTAGAGTGTTACGTCTAGTACGCTCTTTGAGGTTGGTCCAATGTATGTCGGTTCCTCCCTCCTATTGGCTACTTCTAGACTACTTTGGAGAATAAAGTTGAGTTGTGACGCACCTCTTTCATTTATATCGGCACTTCCCCATACCGTGTGGTGCGCGTTTGCGTCGGATCCCACCACCAGAGCCTGCTTCCTTTTGCTGGCTGCTTCCGCCAGCCTATGAAGTTCACTCGGTGGCGCCGCGTCCTCGTGTGGCATGTAGCAAGACGCAAGGAGTAGTAGCTCATCCTTGCCGCCTTAACGGCCACCACCGACAGATCATCTGAGGAGAGATTGAGATTAATATAAGAATTTATACTTTTCTTCACCAGTATCGCTGTTCTTACCTTATCTGTCACATTTGGGATATAGGTATTAGAATCTTGTGACTTTAAGCCGGAAACCACGTTACCCGAGGCTATCCATGGTTCCTGCACCAACACCACATCGTAGCCGACTTCCTCCATATTGAGGAGAAGTTCAGCTGAAGCGAGTTTACTTTTGTGGAGATTGATTTGAAGACCCTTCAGCATGCGGCACCGGCTCCCTAGCGGGGCTGCATGATTCCTCCAACTCTCCCTTCTCCACATCCCGTAAGTTCAGAGAGGCTTTCAAGACCTCTTCCAGGCCAAGATCTTTTTCCACCTCCCCAGTCTCGAGCGTGTTTTGGTTATCATCACCAGGGTTCCGATTTTTGAGGCGAAGTTACACGCTACCAACTCCCCATGCCATCTTCCCAAACCATGGATAAAGTATATCTTTTGCCGTTTTATTGATCTGCAAGACGTAATTTTGGCCTCCCTCAGTATTCGGTGGTTTAGCCACACTTAGGATCGTAGGAGAAGGATCGTCTTTGCATTTAATGATTTTGACGCCGCCAAACCATCCTGCTCCGTCAAATGCTGGCATAGGTACGCTGGGGTCTGCGTACATTTTTGCGAATAAGGTTTCAAACAGCTTCATCTCCACCGCTTTCCACCGTTCTTGCGTCATTTGTCCCAGCGAATTACTGAGGTGTATGAGCGCCACGATTATGTGTTATTTGGCAATCTCATTGGCCGCCGTCGCTGCTTTGGACGTTGTAGGTCGTTCTGTATCGTGCTTGATGCTTGGCTGCACAGCACCGTCATTGCACTTCCTTTTCCTGGTGGGCATCTTTCCTTCGCTTTCGGTAGAGCGTTGCCTTTTTTCAGCAATTTGCTCCTCTAACCTATTCGCGAATTTCGGATCCGATGCGGCCCACCCTGGGAGAGTTGAGAAGTGTGCCCGTCCTTTTTCAACTTCCTCCTAAGCCCAAGCCAACCGTTCCTTCTCTTGTTGAGTCAGGTCGTTTTTGGTGCTAAGTCGTTTCGAGGCCCGAGTCTTCCTGGACTATGGCTCCTGTGCGTCGCAAAGCGAACGTCGTTGTGGTGTTGGCAGTAGCTGTGCGACTGCTGTAAACTGCTCCCTTTACAGCAGAAGTGTGGCCGCTGCGACACAGCTTATAGCTTCATTGTGCCCGCCGTTGGTAGTAGTCACTTCTCCCACCGACGTTTGGGCTGATATCCCAGTCCGCTTCTTTACATCATTGACCTCCATTTTGAGTTGTTGTTTCGGGAAGCCTCTATCTCTAACCTTTTATACCTGCCGTCACGTACCATTTTAGCAATGATCTTTATACTAGCTCCTCCGTCACCTATTGGGGGACAACATATATAGTTCTCCGCCAAGAGGGAAGGAGTTCATATATTGATCTTGGCTAGGCACCACCTTTTAGCATTGCTGCAAGTCAGGAAGACCTCGCAACAGCACTGCAACCCGTGATGCCCATTGCCCGGTCGGCACCCGCGTGAAGGGTACAGCTAAGAGGATTTCTGCCGACCACTTTAGAAATAAATAAAAAAAACTTTAATTTCTCATCGACACAGGAGCCAATAAGAAATTCGATTAGTCCTCGCGTCGCCGAGAAAACGGTGAAAGTAGAAAAACCTTTTTTCGTAAATTCCGTTGGTGGAAAATTAAAAATTACAGAAAACTTATCTGGAAAATATTTGGAATTCGCAAATAGGGTTGTGGAAACCACATTATTTCTCGTCCTTCCAGGCTTAGACTCTTTTGATGGCGTAATAGGGAACGACACGCTTCGCGAGGTTAAAGCAGTTCTCGACAGGGAGCTCAATATCCTCATATTCAAACCCGATGTAGCGATACCCCTAAAACAAAAAACCACCCAGGAGGTTAATCTAGTAAAAGCTTCATGTCAAGAAATTTCAAGGGCCACTGAGCAAAAATTAAATTACTTGATTTCATGATATACCGATTTGTTTTGTCATATTGACTCAAATTCTATTGTTGAAACAAGTGTCCGTGCAGAAATCAAAACCACTACTAGTGAACCTATTTATACAAAATGCTATCCCTATCCAACTTGCATGCAGGAAGAAGTGGGGATTCAAATAGGAGAACTTCTCCGAGAAAATGTCATTCGTCCGTCCAAAAGTCCGTATATTTCTCCGATTTGGGTAGCTCCCAAAAAATCCTAACCAAATGGAGAAAAACAGTACATAATGGTCATTGATTTCAAGCGACTTATCACAGTCACTACTCCAGACACATATCCAGACCCTGATATCAACAGCACAATAGCTTGCATTGGTGAGGCAAAAGTCTTCACGATTATACGTTTCCACCAAATAAAAGTGAATTTTCAACCATGGTAAATATGACATTGAAATAATATTCTCAAAACTTTTATCTTCAGGCCTTAAAGTAAATTTGGGAAAAACACAATTCTTAAAAATAGCGTCGAATTTCTCGGATACTTAATCACGCCAAAAGGCATTCTTTCCGTTCCAAAAAAGGATACAAAAAATAATCCCTCCTACAAAAGTGAAAGAACTCAAGAGTTTTCTAGGTCTCACGTCCTACTACAGGAAATTTATAGGCGATTACGCAAAAATAGCCAAACCACTCACGCATCTCACTCGCGGGTATCCGAGCGAACTAATCTAGAAAAGTTCCGATCGCTTTGAAACCCCAAAAGAACTTCTGATGTCCTCAGAAATCTTAGCCTTTCCTAATTTTGAAAAACCATTTGATCTCAATTCCGTCGCTTCCAATTATGCTATTGAAGCGGTATTGTCCCAGGAAATCGATGGAAACGGTAGGCCGATTGATTATATTTTTAGAAGCCTTAGTCGCGCCGAAGAAAATTTCGCCACAACTGAAAAAGAAATGTTGGCGATAGTATGGGCATTAGACAATCTGTGGAAATTAACTGTATGGTGCCAAAAATATAAGGATTTTCACCGACCACCAACCTCTGACCTTTGCGCTAGTAATAGAAATTACTACGTGCCAGAAACATCGAATAATTCAGATGAACCTAGTGTATATGAAAGTTAAGCAACGATGAACAGCTCAGAACAAGACAATTCCGATTTAATTCCTCATGTTGAAGCACCAATAAATGTTTTTAGAAACCAAAATATTATCCGGACAGGACGTGAGCTCATGTGCGTTGAGGAGCCCCAAATGAATTACAAAAGACATAACGTCTCTCTTGAAAAAATTAACGAGAGCAATCTTACTCAAATTTTAAAAGAAAAATTAATCCCATCTGTAATCAACAGCGTCAAAATTCCTGAACATTTTTTTATAACGCTGAAAAAGATTTATTTAGATACTTTTTCACAATATAAAATCGGAATAACCCAAACAGTCGTAACTGATGTGGCAAACGAATTGCGCCTGAAATAATCAAGACCGACCACACTAGAGCACACAGGAATTTCCGAGAGAACTCCCACAAATCTTAGAAAAATTCTATTTCCCTCGCATGACAAAATAAGTTAAAACATTTAAACCTTTCGATTAAACGCGAAAAAAGCCCACAGAAAGAAATAAAATACTATCTTAAAATTTTAAGGACCCAAAATTGGGATACAACATTCAAGAGCTAAGCAAAGCAAGAACACAAAATTAACGTAGAAATTAAGAATCCCGAAATTGGATTCAAACGAACCCAAAATAGGTCACTAACAAAATTTATATTTCTCCTCTAACAATAAAACCAAAACAAAAATTAACGTTTAACTTCAATATTACTAGATTCAAACAACAAAACTAATATTTCTCCTCTTGAATTAGTATATTTAGTTTAGTTATACTGATAGCTGCTGGCGACGGACTGAGCGTATTTAATTACCAAGCTCCCATTGTCACCATTAGGTCTGGAAATAGGTGCACTTTAAATGGCTGCTGCAAACTGTTGCACATTGTCGACCTCCAACAATACGATAACACATTGGAACTCCTAGCCGACTTGGTATATGCGTCGGCGCTACACGAACAAACTAAGTCAATCCTTGAATTTCATCTAAGGGTGACGAAGCTGCGTCTAAGCGAATTGACTGCAACACATCTTAGAGCTAAGCGATCAATAAACTGGATTGGATGCTTGGCAGTGGATAGCAGGAAATCCAGATGCCACAGATTGCGACACTATATTGTGAAGCGAGAACGATAATATCGAAAACAACAACCACCAATATAAAATTAACGACGAACTCTAGTACCTGTCAAAGCTAACCCGAGAAGTAGACTCTTCTCTCTTTACAGGAAGTCTTTTAATCTTTTTCATTGCAATTTTCTCTGGCATCCTTTGGCGACTTTTTCACGCAAAGCTGAATATCCCGAGTATACGAGTTTTTGGTACAATCGGTAATATACCATCCTCAACTTCTAGTCAACCTCTGAAAATCACCACTTTTCCAAATATGTTCCGAAGGCAGATCTTCGGGGAGCAGATTTTTAAGAGGGGAAGAGTGAACGACGAGCAATGCATCCGTTACGCAACGTAGTGCGAACTTTCGTGCATTACGCTTTCGTGCGAACTTTCGTGCATTTCGCTACGCGCGTAGCAAAGAGGGAAGCCTTTCCAAGATTCCCTCTTTCCTACGCGCACTTCCCTTTTGTATTCCCTTAATAATTCCCTGTACTCCATCCAACATAACTCATAGTCAGCTACTTTGGCCAACTTAAAGAATTCAAGTACCTTCCGCCTTTGCAACCCTAGCTCCTTGTTCCACCAGGGAGGTTTCGACTTTCGTTTTGTACGTGTTGGAGGACAAGACCTATGATGAGCCTTAATGAGAGTACTTGTGAGTGAATATACCCCGTTTTCAAGTTCAACGTGCGAGTTGTACCTTCTCGGTCTCATTCGTTAATTTTCTAGTATCTTCCTGTACAAATCCCAGTTCGTGTTTCTGGGATTCCTGAAGTTTAAATTTTGATATTGAGTCGAGAATGTAAAAGAGAAACTTATATATTTGTAGTCAGAAAGTGATGGTACACCTTCCAGTCTTCTACCCTAATACAATTATTTGTGTAGAGTGTTACGTCTAGTACGCTCTTTGAGGTTGGTCCAATGTATGTCGGTTCCTCCCTCCTATTGGCTACTTCTAGACTACTTTGGAGAATAAAGTTGAGTTGTGACGCACCTCTTTCATTTATATCGGCACTTCCCCATACCGTGTGGTGCGCGTTTGCGTCGGATCCCACCACCAGAGCCTGCTTCCTTTTGCTGGCTGCTTCCGCCAGCCTATGAAGTTCACTCGGTGGCGCCGCGTCCTCGTGTGGCATGTAGCAAGACGCAAGGAGTAGTAGCTCATCCTTGCCGCCTTTAACGGCCACCACCGACAGATCATCTGAGGAGAGATTGAGATTAATATAAGAATTTATACTTTTCTTCACCAGTATCGCTGTTCTTACCTTATCTGTCACATTTGGGATATAGGTATTAGAATCTTGTGACTTTAAGCCGGAAACCACGTTACCCGAGGCTATCCATGGTTCCTGCACCAACACCACATCGTAGCCGACTTCCTCCATATTGAGGAGAAGTTCAGCTGAAGCGAGTTTACTTTTGTGGAGATTGATTTGAAGACCCTTCAGCATGCGGCACCGGCTCCCTAGCGGGGCTGCATGATTCCTCCAACTCTCCCTTCTCCACATCCCGTAAGTTCAGAGAGGCTTTCAAGACCTCTTCCAGGCCAAGATCTTTTTCCACCTCCCCAGTCTCGAGCGTGTTTTGGTTATCATCACCAGGGTTCCGATTTTTGAGGCGAAGTTACACGCTACCAACTCCCCATGCCATCTTCCCAAACCATGGATAAAGTATATCTTTTGCCGTTTTATTGATCTGCAAGACGTAATTTTGGCCTCCCTCAGTATTCGGTGGTTTAGCCACACTTAGCACCTTCCAGTCGCTCGTCGGCACGTCAGGATTCTGTCGTTGTAATAGTAACAGAGCATCCTCAGATTTCACCAGGAGCGGTATGAGCACCTTCGCCTTCGGTACCGATGGAATGCAGCTGCGATCGACAATTTCAAGGAAAGCCTCCTCCCACAGGCCTTGAAGCGTTTTTGCGGCTTCCTTTACCAACTTTAGAGAAGGATCGTCTTTGCATTTAATGATTTTGACGCCGCCAAACCATCCTGCTCCGTCAAATGCTGGCATAGGTACGCTGGGGTCTGCGTACATTTTTGCGAATAAGGTTTCAAACAGCTTCATCTCCACCGCTTTCCACCGTTCTTGCGTCATTTGTCCCAGCGAATTACTGAGGTGTATGAGCGCCACGATTATGTGTTATTTGGCAATCTCATTGGCCGCCGTCGCTGCTTTGGACGTTGTATGTCGTTCTGTATCGTGCTTGATGCTTGGCTGCACAGCACCGTCATTGCACTTCCTTTTCCTGGTGGGCATCTTTCCTTCGCTTTCGGTAGAGCGTTGCCTTTTTTCAGCAATTTGCTCCTCTAACCTATTCGCGAATTTCGGATCCGATGCGGCCCACCCTGGGAGAGTTGAGAAGTGTGCCCGTCCTTTTTCAACTTCCTCCTAAGCCCAAGCCAACCGTTCCTTCTCTTGTTGAGTCAGGTCGTTTTTGGTGCTAAGTCGTTTCGAGGTCCGAGTCTTCCTGGACTATGGCTCCTGTGCGTCGCAAAGCGAACGTCGTTGTGGTGTTGGCAGTAGCTGTGCGACTGCTGTAAACTGCTCCCTTTACAGCAGAGTGTGGCCGCTGCGACACAGCTTATAGCTTCATTGTGCCCGCCGTTGGTAGTAGTCACTTCTCCCACCGACGTTTGGGCTGATATCCCAGTCCGCTTCTTTACATCATTGACCTCCATTTTGAGTTGTTGTTTCGGGAAGCCTCTATCTCTAACCTTTTATACCTGCCGTCACGTACCTTTTTAGCAATGATCTTTATACTAGCTCCTCCGTCACCTATTGGGGGACAACATATATAGTTCTCCGCCAAGAGGGAAGGAGTTCATATATTGATCTTGGCTAGGCACCACCTTTTAGCATTGCTGCAAGTCAGGAAGACCTCGCAACAGCACTGCAACCCGTGATGCCCATTGCCCGGTCGGCACCCGCGTGGATGGTACAGCTAAGAGGATTTCTGCCGACCACTTTAGAAATAAATAAAAAAACTTTAATTTCTCATCGACACAGGAGCCAATAAGAAATTCGATTAGTCCTCGCGTCGCCGAGAAAACGGTGAAAGTAGAAAAACCTTTTTTCGTAAATTCCGTTGGTGGAAAATTAAAAATTACAGAAAACTTATCTGGAAAATATTTGGAATTCGCAAATAGGGTTGTGGAAACCACATTATTTCTCGTCCTTCCAGGCTTAGACTCTTTTGATGGCGTAATAGGGAACGACACGCTTCGCGAGGTTAAAGCAGTTCTCGACAGGGAGCTCAATATCCTCATATTCAAACCCGATGTAGCGATACCCCTAAAACAAAAAACCACCCAGGAGGTTAATCTAGTAAAAGCTTCATGTCAAGAAATTTCAAGGGCCACTGAGCAAAAATTAAATTACTTGATTTCATGATATACCGATTTGTTTTGTCATATTGACTCAAATTCTATTGTTGAAACAAGTGTCCGTGCAGAAATCAAAACCACTACTAGTGAACCTATTTATACAAAATGCTATCCCTATCCAACTTGCATGCAGGAAGAAGTGGGGATTCAAATAGGAGAACTTCTCCGAGAAAATGTCATTCGTCCGTCCAAAAGTCCGTATATTTCTCCGATTTGGGTAGCTCCCAAAAAATCCTAACCAAATGGAGAAAAACAGTACATAATGGTCATTGATTTCAAGCGACATATCGCAGTCACTACTCCAGACACATATCCAGACCCTGATATCAACAGCACAATAGCTTGCATTGGTGAGGCAAAAGTCTTCACGATTATACGTTTCCACCAAATAAAAGTGAATTTTCAACCATGGTAAATATGACATTGAAATAATATTCTCAAAACTTTTATCTTCAGGCATTAAAGTAAATTTGGGAAAAACACAATTCTTAAAAATAGCGTCGAATTTCTCGGATACTTAATCACGCCAAAAGGCATTCTTTCCGTTCCCAAAAAGGATACAAAAAATAATCCCTCCTACAAAAGTGAAAGAACTCAAGAGTTTTCTAGGTCTCACGTCCTACTACAGGAAATTTATAGGCGATTACGCAAAAATAGCCAAACCACTCACGCATCTCACTCGCGGGTATCCGAGCGAATTAATCTAGAAAAGTTCCGATCGCTTTGAAACCCCAAAAGAACTTCTGATGTCCTCAGAAATCTTAGCCTTTCCTAATTTTGAAAAACCATTTGATCTCAATTCCGTCGCTTCCAATTATGCTATTGAAGCGGTATTGTCCCAGGAAATCGATGGAAACGGTAGGCCGATTGATTATATTTTTAGAAGCCTTAGTCGCGCCGAAGAAAATTTCGCCACAACTGAAAAAGAAATGTTGGCGATAGTATGGGCATTAGACAATCTGCGGAAATTAACTGTATGGTGCCAAAAATATAAGGATTTTCACCGACCACCAACCTTTGACCTTTGCGCTAGTAATAGAAATTACTACGTGCCAGAAACATCGAATAATTCAGATGAACCTAGTGTATATGAAAGTTAAGCAACGATGAACAGCTCAGAACAAGACAATTCCGATTTAATTCCTCATGTTGAAGCACCAATAAATGTTTTTAGAAACCAAACTATTATCCGGACAGGGCGTGAGCTCATGTGCGTTGAGGAGCCCCAAATGAATTACAAAAGACATAACGTCTCTCTTGAAAAAATTAACGAGAGCAATCTTACTCAAATTTTAAAAGAAAAATTAATCCCATCTGTAATCAACAGCGTCAAAATTCCTGAACATTTTCTTATAACGCTGAAAAAGATTTATTTAGATACTTTTTCACAATATAAAATCGGAATAACCCAAACAGTCGTAACTGATGTGGCAAACGAATTGCGCCTGAAATAATCAAGACCGACCACACTAGAGCACACAGGAATTTCCGAGAGAACTCCCACAAATCTTAGAAAAATTCTATTTCCCTCGCATGACAAAATAAGTTAAAACATTTAAACCTTTCGGTTAAACGCGAAAAAAGCCCACAGAAAGAAATAAAATACTATCTTAAAATTTTAAGGACCCAAAATTGGGATACAACATTCAAGAGCTAAGCAAAGCAAGAACACAAAATTAACGTAGAAATTAAGAATCCCGAAATTGGATTCAAACGAACCCAAAATAGGTCACTAACAAAATTTATATTTCTCCTCTAACAATAAAACCAAAACAAAAATTAACGTTTAACTTCAATATTACTAGATTCAAACAACAAAACTAATATTTCTCCTCTTGAATTAGTATATTTAGTTTAGTTATACTGATAGCTGCTGGCGACGGACTGAGCGTATTTAATTACCAAGCTCCCATTGTCACCATTAGGTCTGGAAATAGGTGCACTTTAAATGGCTGCTGCAAACTGTTGCACATTGTCGACCTCCAACAATACGATAACACATTGGAACTCCTAGCCGACTTGGTATATGCGTCGGCGCTACACGAACAAACTAAGTCAATCCTTGAATTTCATCTAAGGGTGACGAAGCTGCGTCTAAGCGAATTGACTGCAACACATCTTAGAGCTAAGCGATCAATAAACTGGATTGGATGCTTGGCAGTGGATAGCAGGAAATCCAGATGCCACAGATTGCGACACTATATTGTGAAGCGAGAACGATAATATCGAAAACAACAACCACCAATATAAAATTAACGACGAACTCTAGTACCTGTCAAAGCTAACCCGAGAAGTAGATTCTTCTCTCTTTACAGGAAGTCTTTTAATCTTTTTCATTGCAATTTTCTCTGGCATCCTTTGGCGACTTTTTCACGCAAAGCTGAATATCCCGAGTATACGAGTTTTTGGTACAATCGGTAATATACCATCCTCAACTTCTACTCAACCTGTGAAAATCACCACTTTTCCAAATATGTTCCGAAGGCAGATCTTCGGGGAGCAGATTTTTAAGAGGGGAAGAGTGAACGACGAGCAATGCATCCGTTACGCAACGTAGTGCGAACTTTCGTGCATTACGCTTCCCACGATATTCGCTGACGCCTCAGGTTGCGTCTGGCAACGCGATGCACGCACAGCCGGTACCTGTGGGAAAATGCCGACGCAGCGGAAATAGGGTAAGTTATATTTTAAGCTAAATTGAATTGTAAAGGCAGTATTTTCCAGGGAGCCATTCTAATCAGGTAATAAATTATAACGTTTTTCGAATTCGCTTGTTTTTTTTGGTGAAATCACGGACACGTTGCGTCTGTAAAATTAGTTTTTTTGACAAGATCCGTAAACAGGATCTTAATTTATATATATATATATATATATATATATATATATATATATATATATATATATATATTTATATATATATATATATATATATATATATATATAAATTTTACATGTATATATATATATATGTACATATGTGTATATATTTATGTGCTATACTCGTATATATATATATATATATATATATATATATATATATATATATATATATATATATATATATATATATATATATATATACTCGTATATATATATATATATATATATATATATATATATATATATATATATACGAGTATATATATATATGCACATATATATATACATGTACATATACATATACATAAACATAAACAAATTCATGTACATATGCATATATAAATGCATATACATATATATAAGTTAAGATCCTCAATAAGGATCTTGATTAAAAATTAATTTCACGGACGCAACGTGTCCGTGGTTTCACAAATAAAACAAGTTAATTTCAAAAACGTTATAATTTATTCACCGAATAGAACGGCTCCCTGGAAAAGACTGACTTTACAATTCAATTTAGCTTAAAATCTAACTTAGCCTATTGCCGCTGCTTCGGCATTTTCCCACAGGTAGCGGATGCGCGTGCATCGCGTAGTCAGACGCAACCTGAGTCGTCAGCGAAGTCAGCGAATATCGTGGAAAGCATAATGCACGAAAGTTCGCACTACGTTGCGTAACGGGTACATTGCTCGGCGTTGACTCTTCCCCTCTTAAAAATCTGCGTCCCGCAGATCTGCATTCGGAACATATTTGGAAGAGTGGTGCTTTTCATCAGGATGAGTAGAAGTTGTGGATGGCGTATTACCGATGGTACCAAAAACTTCTATATACTCGGGATATTCAGCTTTGCATGAAATTTTCGCCAAAGGATGCCAGAGAAAATTGCAATCAAAAAGATTAAAAGACTTCCTGTAAAGAGAGAAAAGTCTGCTTTTCGGGTTAGTTTTGACAGGTACCTTACATTCTCCGATGTCAATTCGTGTATGTATTCCAGATCTCTCAAGATTCCTTTGCTAGTAACATTTGCGAGGATTGGCGGCAAGGCTTGCAGTGCAGTTGTCAGGATGCTTGAGTAAGTGTTGTTGCCAAGGATTACCTCCTCACTGAGTAACTGGATCACATAGCTGCCATTTAAAATCGTCGACGTGTTTCTGGAAACCAAATTTCCGATATAGTTCGTCAGGAAGATTGTGTTTTCGTTGATCAGTTCGACAATTCTTTCGTTGTTAGATCGCATCTGGCATTCTGCAGGAACCCCTTTCAAGATTCTTGGCAGACACTGATCCTCTGGTATCTCCTGGATAGCTTCGGGGCTGCATATTGTTGAATTTGCGATTGCCAGACAGTCGCATATTATTCCAAACGTTGCTTCCCGGCTGATGAGTACTCTTTTGAACGGGACCACAACTTGCATACCACTGTCGATAGTTGCTCTGATGATCAGGTGACGATAGACTTGCCTCTTTACCTTGGGTAGCGCCAGAAGGTACAATAACGAAGACCCATTTGTGAAAATGGATGGTTTGCCATACTCTGTTGCTTCCACTATATTTTTGTACGGCAACGTTTCCACCTCGGACAAGATCTGATTGATTTCTTCGGCATTTAGAAGGTTGCTGTTCACGATGCCCGTCTTAGCCATTTGACAAGCGAGTACGATTTCGTTTACAGCTTCCTTTAGTATGAGAATCTTATCCAGTATGCTCTGTTCAAAACGGACCTCATCGCCATCACTACTGATATTGTTGTATTTCGCTGCCATTTTGTTGACCTTGTCGATTACTTCCTTCATCTTCCCAAAGAGTTCGTCGTTAATTTTATATTGGTGGTGGTTGTTTTCGATAATATCGTTCTCGCTTCGCAATACAGTATCCCAATCCGTGGCATCTGGATTTCCTGCTATCCACTTCCAAGCGGATCCAATCCAGTTTATTGAGCGTTTAGCCCTAGGATGTGTTGCAGTCAATTCGCTTAGACGCGGCTTCGTCACCCTCAGATGAAATTCAAGGATTGACTTAGTTTGTTCGTGTCGCACCGACCCATATACCAAGTCGGCGAGGAGTTCCAATGCATTATCGTATTGTTGGAGGTCGACAATGTGCACCAGTTGAAGCAGCCATTTAAAGTCCACCCATTTCCAGAACTAATGGTGACAATGGGAGCGTGGTAATTAAATACGCTCAGTCCTTCGCCAGCGGCTATGAGTATACCTAAACTAAATATACTAATTCAAGAGGAGAAATATAATTTTGTTGCTTAAATCTAGTAATATTGAAGTTAAATGTTAATTTTTTGTTTTGGTTTTGACTTTTTTTGTTAGAGGAGAAATATTAATTTTGTTAGTGACCCCATTTTGGGTTCGTATGATTTATTTCCCAATTTCGGGATTCTTAATTTCTACGTTAGTTTTGTGTTGCTTTGCTTAGCTTTTAATTTTTGTATCCTAAGTTTGGGTCCTTAAAATTTTAAGTTAGTATTTTATTTCAAATTTTGTTTTAAATAATTTTTGCAACCTTTGTCTTTCTCTTTTATGTCCCTATTTTTTATCAAAATTATAATTCCCTCTATTTATTTATAATGATGAAGCGTCCGCGGGCTAGCAAGATGGGAGGTCCGTGTTATCCGTTTTAGCAGTATTGCTTACTAAGGCACGGGTAATACTCCCAGTATCAACTTGTCACAATATGCAATCTCCGGTTTGGATATGCGTTATTTATTGCCATGTAGCCTTGCTGAAAGTCCACTTCATCATTGCCCTCGTACCATTTATAAAGCTGTACAGGGTACAGCATACCCTTTTTTAATTTTTTATGTAGGACTTATGGATTTTTTTCCCTGTCTCGGTTATTACTGTAACCGTATTATCAATTGCAACGATTTTCTTTTTATAAAGAGGCTTTTGTTTGCCTTTTATTTGTTTATTGGCGACGTATATGACGTCGCCGGGTTTAAAGCTTTTGGGTTGAGTTTTTTTCGCGTTTAACAGTAAATTCCTAATTTTTTCGTTTTCTTCAATTTGAATGTCATTGGTGGAATTTTCGCGAAAGTTTGCAACACCTTGGTAGTTGACCCGTTCGCTTCGATTAAAAAATGTCATTTAGTTTTTGGCCTGTGACGGAGTGGATTGTGTCGTTATACCTATCAACCGCTATTTGCAGAACTTCTTTAATACGTAAGTCTTGAAAGTCGTTTCTTATGCACCTGAAGATTTCTATTATGGTCGAATGTGATCTTTCTACTTGCCCATTAACCTCGCTTTTCTGAGATGGAGTTCGGTAAATTTCGATATTCAATGATCTAAGGAAATTTATATTGATGGGGATTAGGAAACCACGTTCATTGTCCATAACCACTATTTTGGGTACTGTAAAAAAATGCATTATCTTGGCAAGCTTTTGGCGCAAATGAGGTGCTGATTTGCTTTTTATTCGGAAAAATTTAGCAAATCTGGAAAATTTGTCTAAGACGGAAATGAATTCCTCACCCTGAATTTCCATTATGTCCATATGGAGTATTTCACATGGAAATTTTGGTGTTGGTGTGGGCTGTAATTCCTTATGTGTAGGGTGCCTATCATATTTATTCAGACGACATATCTCGCAGGTTTTTATATAGGTTTTAACTTGGTTGGTCATGCGAGGGAAATCGAATTTTTCTAAGATTTGTCGGAAGTTCTCTCGGAAATTCCTATGTGCCCTAGTGTATTCGGTCTCGATTATTTCAAGGCCACGCTCTTTGTTTGGCACATCAGTTACGACTCTTTGGGTTATACGGATTTTATATTGTGAAAAAGTATCTAAATAAATCTTTTGCAGTATCATAAGAAAATGTTCAGGAAGGGAGTCTTAAAAATTCATATTTACCATTCATGCTTAAAAATGCAGTTTTTGCAATGTCCTTCCCTTTCATTAGAATTTGGTGGAAACCAGACGTTAAGTCTAAGTCGTGAAGACTTTTGCCTCACCAAGGCTAGCTATTGTGCTGTTGATATCAGGGATTGGATACGTGTCTGGAGTAGTGACTGCGTTAAGTCGCTTGAAATCAATGACCATCCTGTACTGTTTTTCTCCGTTTGGTTTGGGTTTTTTGGGAACTATCCAAATCGGAGAGTTATACGGACTTTTGGACGGACGAATGACATTTTCTCGGAGAAGTTCTTCTACTTGTCTACCCACTTCTTCCCGCATGCAAGCTGGATAGGGATAGCTTTTTGTATAAATAGGCTCACTAGTAGTCGTTTTGATTTCTGCACGAACACTTGTTTCCACAATAGAATTTGGATCAAGAGGACCAAACAAATCGCTATATCTTGAAATCAAGTGTTTTAATTTTTGCTCAGCCCTTGAAATTTTTTGACATGAAACTTTTACTAGATTAACTTCCTGGGTGGTTTTTTGTTTTAGGGGTATAACTACATCGGGTTTTAATATGATGTTAAGCTCTCTGTCGAGAACTGCTTCAACCTCACGAAGCGTGTCGTCCCCTATTACGCCATCAAAAGATTCTAAGCATGGAAGGACAAAAAATGTGGTGTCCACATTCCTATTTGCGATTCAAAAAATTTTCCGGATAGTTTTTCTGTAATTTTTAATTTTCCACCAGCGGAATTTACGAAAAAAAGGTTTTTCTACTTTAACGGTTTTCTCGGCGACGCG
Source organism: Clusia tigrina (assembly GCA_920105625.2). Lineage (NCBI taxonomy): Eukaryota > Metazoa > Arthropoda > Insecta > Diptera > Clusiidae > Clusia > Clusia tigrina. The sequence goes on from OV050030.1 coordinate 328,166,035, forward strand.
AGGACTACTGTAGTTCTTATTGGCTCCTGTGTCGACGAGAAATTGCAGTTTTTTATTTTCTAATGTGGTGTATTCTATATATGGTATGCCTGAAAGGAGGCTCCCATTGTAAAATTTACTTCGTCTGACATTTGTTCTGTTAAAGTGCTTGGGATGTCATTTGAGTCGGCAGGAGGCGCATTATCTTCATTAACTATAGCCTCGGACTCAGTTTCGGAATTATCTTCGTCTGGCACCATGTAAAACATGCGTTGTTGTTTCATTGGCACGTTCATTGAAAATCCCTTCCTCTTAAAGGGCTGGAAGCCTTGGGGTCTATTTGAATAATTGACGTCCCTACTCTGAACCGATCGATCGACTTCCATTTTTACGGGTGGTTTCGGAGCTGTCGGCCTAGGAGGCACATTGCCACCTGTTCTGCCATCGAAAGCTCTTCAATATGAAGCTTGGGGATATGTATTGGAGGAAAATCTCCTCGGAGGTAGATTTTGTCTGTTTTCGGTTTTACCCATTTGGTTCACCGGAATAGTTATTGTGTTGGGAATCCCAACAGGGTGAATGAAGTGACGTCGCACGTTTAGGTTCTGTATGTCGAGGCAGGACGTATACGCTTCTAGTAAAGTTTGTGGCCTCTGAATGGAGATCAACCTAGAAAGGTCACCATCTAAGCCACGGACAAAGACGTCCAATGCCCTATTCCTATATGCTTCTACTAGGGCAGTGACCGTTTCCTGAGAGTAGGATTTGGTTTTAACCTTGTTTATAATCAAAGATAGTTGGTGGATAACTAAAGCATAGAATGCGTCTAATTTCATGCCCCTCTGAGACAGCTGTCCGAGTTGGTATTCCAAAGTACGGATGTCTCTTTTGTCCGCATAGTGCAAGGAAAGACATTTTTTTATTGTTTGCCAGTCATCATCAAAAATATTATAAGAAATCAAGGCAGAATCTGCACCACCCCTAATCTTGCCCCGAATAATTTGCAGGATTGCCCTGTAAATGGGTTATGTCTTCACTATTTCGTAATCCTTAAGGATTGCCTGTACACTGTGCACCCACGAAATATACTGCGCTGGATTTCCCTCGAACGGGCGAAGTTCCTTTACGCAATCCGGCAGTCTTGATATTTCCCTTAATTCTTCCTCATTCTGAGGAGCTCGAGGTGCAGCCGCCACTGGGTTCGGTGGTATCGATTGGTTACTCGCTTCAACGACTGATATTCTCCTTTCTGTATTCCTAACCTGTTCTATCAATGCATTCACTGCAACTGTTAAATTCGTCACTGTTCTTTGAAGTTCCTCCATAATATTTTCTTATTAGATCACTACGATAAGCAAAAGTTCTCTACTTACAGTACAATAATCTTCATTTGGTGATAGCTGCTGGTCCTTTAAATTCTTCTCCAAATGCAGTAGCCTCCGTTTCCGTTAGTTTTTTGTCGTCGCGGTCCACACTCGTATAGTTCACTCCTTATCGGTTTTGGCCTGTACCCAATTTCCACTCTGGCACTGCCTTCTTCTCAAATATTAAAAATGCTTTCAACCGAAATTTCACAACACAATCACTTAAACCTCTTTTTTTCAATGATTTTCTTTTAATAGATTTTTGATATATTTTTTTTCTCTTGAGGGTTTTTATACCACAAATTTTATTTAAATTCTTTTGAATTTACTTGAAATAATGTCCCTTTTTTTTGGGTAAGCTTATTTTTTTTTAAGCGAATTTCATAAAAAAAATTTTTTACTGTCCTTGTTAGGATTTTGTTATGCGCAAACTGGAGGGATCGGTTTTTTAGGCTCGATTTCGCAGCTTGAGTTTATTATTTTTTTATATAAAAAAAAAATAAATAAATTTTGTTGCCCTTGTTGGGTTTTTTTTCTTTATGAGCAAACTGGAGGGATCGGTTTTTTAGGCTCGATTTCGCAGTTTGAGTTTAAATATAAATTAAATACATTTTATTGCCCTTGTTGGGTTTTTTTTCTTTATGAGCAAACTGGAGGGATCGGTTTTTTAAGCTCGATTTCGCAGCTTGATTTTTTTTTTTATTTTTTTTTCTCTTTATTGATTTTTTTTTATTAGTTAGGCGCCAGTTAAGATCCTCAATAAGGATCTTGATAAAAAATTAATTTCACGGACGCAACGTGTCCGTGGTTTCACAAATAAAACAAGTTAATTTCAAAAACGTTATAATTTATTCACCGATTAGAACGGCTCCCTGGAAAAGACTGACTTTACAATTCAATTTAACTTAAAATCTAACTTAGCCGGCATTTTCCCACAGGTAGCGGATGCGCGTGCATCGCGTAGCCAGACGCAACCTGAGTCGTCAGCAAAGTTCGCACTACGTTGCGGAACGGGTACATTGCTCGGCGTTGACTTATAAATATAGACATATATATACATCTACAAATGCATCTACAAATGGATGTCCAGATACATATACATAAACATATAAATATCCATTTACATATACAAATACAATGAAAAATACATTTACATATACATATACATATGCGTATACCTATACATATATATATGCATATTTATATACATATACATATACTTATTCATATACATATACATATATCTAGAAATATACATACACATATACATTATCTATATATATATATATATATATATATATATATATATATATATATATATATATATATATATATATATATATATATATATATATATATATATATATATATATATATATATAAATAAAGTCGGAAAATTTAATAATTCCAAAAAGGACTTTTTTCCATACAAAATTTTTTTCTTTCTAATTTTTTTTCCAATTGTTTCTTGCAAATCTATCGATCTCAAAACATTCGGAAAAGTCGGAAAATTCGGAAAATTCGAAAATTAGAAAAACCTAATCTCACTTTTTGTTCTCATTTTTTTTTTGTATGTGCGTGGTGTTGCACGCGCACATTTAGTTTCATATTGGTGTTGTAATTACTGACTGATACTCCAATAACTCCAATAACAGATGGAGCTGTAGACGCTTATTTATTTTGACAGCTGCGTATATTGTTTGTTCTTTCTGATTTGTTTATTCGAACAGTGCGGACACGGTCATTTGACTTTCTGACATTTTTCCAAACTTTAATTGATTTCTCGAGTTAAATTCATTACATTAAATTGTTAAATTGTTTACATTCACGAAATAGATGATTTTAAATCTGTGGATCATCAGTTTTTGAGTGAAATTATTGACATTTCAAACAAAAAAAGTAAGTTCATTATTTTCGTTTGTTGGTGAATACCTAACCTCATTTCCATTGGAATTTATTTGTGTTATTTCTTCAGCTGATTTGTAAATTATTTGAATCGTTCAATTTCGGTCATTTGCTTTCTTTATTTCGGCTATTCAAAAGGTAAATTATTGAAAATTATTCCGTGAAAACTTTATGTGTGTTTCATACAAAGTGATCAATTACAGATTGAAATTTGTTAGGATGCCACAAAGATGTCGCGCTAATATCGGTCGGCGTTCCCGACGTACAACGGACCAACGTAATTATACAGCACGTCGTACGGTAGAATAAAATGCTACTGCAAGGGAATCTGCTCGAATCGGAATGATTGAACATCGTGCGCGACAATCACAAGAGGCTCACTAAGCTTACAATGAGCAACAACGATTGAGAAGAAGACAAGTTCGTGCTCAGGAAATTCATGAAGCAAGAGAACAACGTTTGGCTGCTCACCGACAACGCCAGCAACAACAACGATTGCCTAATTTGAATATCGAACGTGCAGCCTTTCGATATGAGCCGGACATTGAATACGGTGCGCACGAATCAGTTCGATTTGGTTCGATGTCTGTAGTTTGCCCGCAATGCGATGCACTGAAATTTCCAAAAGAACCGGCCGGATTGTGTTGCGCAAGCGGAAAAGTGAAATTACCAGAGTTACTTCCTCCACCAGAGCCACTGCGGTTGTTGCTTTACGGTGAATCACCAATTTCGAATCATTTTTTACAAAATTCCAAGATGTGTAACGATTGTTTTCAAATGACGTCGTTTGGTGGGGAAATTGTGAATGAACATAATTACAATCCCACATTCAAGGTTAGTTCACCAACAATCTAACACTTATTATCTCGCCAATAAAATACAGAAATTAACATATTTTCTGCAACAGCCGCATCCTGATCAAGATCACAAATATCTCCAAATATATTTCCTTGGAGATTCAAATGAAGGAGTGAATCGACATTGTGCAATTTTCAATGCGACGAAAAGAGAAATTGTGCAGCAATTGCAAGAAATGTTGCATGAACACAACGAACTTATTCGATTATTCAAAACTTCGTTAGAAAGGATGCCATCTGATGATCACAGAATCGTCATAAAAGCGGACAAACGACCAGCAGGCACTCATGAACGGCAATGTAATGCCCCGACGGCCGATGAAATATCATTTGTTGCTGTTGGCGATGATAATTTAGAATCCCGTGATATTGTTATTAAACGTCGAGCTGGAGATGCATTAGAGCGAATCAGTGAAACTCATCGATCGTATGACTCACTACAATATCCGCTTATGTTCTGCCGTGGTGAAGATGGATATCACTTGAGATACAACATGATCAATCCTGACAATCGTTAGTAAAAGAGAAACAAACACTCTTGATTGCAACTTCATTTTTTGTTAACTTTAAGGTGTCGATGCAAATAAGAAGGACAGTGCAATGAAGTTTTACGCGTATCGATTGATGATTCGCGAAGGAATTGACAACCATCTCTTGAGATATCGCCGATTATTTCAACAGTATGCAGTTGATGTGTACATGACTTCATGAAATTTATTCCAAGGCACATGCACGAGTACTCGCAGGATGCGATGACATACGTGCGGAATTATGGACGGCCGGATTTGTTTGTTACATTCACTTGCAATCCAAAATGCCCACAGATAACGGAATTATTGAATCGCGGTCAATCAGCAAGCGATCGTCACGACGCCACAGCACGAGTTTTCAAACAACAGCTACGATATTTGATGGAATTTTTTCGTGAAGCAACGTATACGAGTATATGGTGCTGTTAGATGCTGGATGTACTCTGTTGGGTGGCAAAAAAGAGGTTTGCCGCACGCACACATTCTTCTTTGGATGGTGGACAAGATTACATCAGATCAAATTGATGACATAATTTCTGCGGAAATTCCTGATCCAGAGATAGATCCAGAATTATACGAAGTGGTGAAAACCAATATGGTTCATGGACCTTGCGGACACTACAATCCCACTTCGGTTTGTATGTCTGACATTAAATGCACGAAACACTATCCACGTGCTTTTCTTTCGGAAACGCAAACTGGAAATGATGGATATCCACTCTATCGGCGTCGCTTATCAGACAACAATTGCAGAACATTCAGGATTCAATTTAGAGGAGTGAATATCGAAGTTGACAACACATGGATCGTACCATATTCGCCAATATTGTCTAAGACATTCAAAACTCATATCAATGTTGAGTATTGCAGTTCTGTGAAATCGATCAAATACGTTTGCAAGTACGTCACCAAAGGAAGCGACATGGCGGTTATTGGCCTTGAACGAGATGAGATCAGCAAGTATCAAATTGGTCAATACGTGAACTGCAATGAAGCGCTTTGGAGAATATTTTCTTTTGTAATTCATGAGCGTATTCTGACTGTTGTGCATCTCGCAGTTCATTTGGAGAATGGCCAAAGAGTGTATTTCAACCCAGAGAATGCAGTACAGCGAGCGGAAACACCACCAGCAACAATATTGACGAAATTTTTCTCAACTTGCGCCAGTGATCCGTTTGCGAGAACATTGCTTTATTCGGAAATGCCTCGATATTATACATGGAATGCATCGTTGAAGAAATGGTTACGCAGAAAGCAAGTAGATGGACATCCAGTAGATGGACATCCAGGTGTGTTCTCAACTAATGCATTAGGACGAATTTACACAATCCACCCGAAAAACGACGATTGCTTCTACCTTCGGTTGCTGTTGATTACTGTACGCGGTTCAACTTCATTTGAGTCATTGCGTACTGTGAATGGTACAGTTTGTGCAACTTTTTGAGAAGCATGCCAGCAATTACAATTGCTGGAACATGATAATCACTGGAATCAAACGATGGACGATGCGATAGCTACTTCGCATGCCATTGAAGTTCGCACACTTTTCGCGATGATCATTTCGACATGTCAGCCTTCAAATCCGCGTCAATTATGGGATACGTACAAAAATTACATTGCCGAAGACATTTTACATCGTATTCGAGTGGCAACATGGAATTCAGAATTGCAAATGAACGACGACATCTACAATGAAGCATTGGTGTTGATTGAAGATTTGTGTTTGCTTATGAGTGGCAAACTATTGACTGAAATTCATATGCAAGCGCCAAATCGTTAAATCAGAGATGTACTGAATCGTGAATTGGAACGTGAGCGTGCATACGACAGAATAACTTTGGAACAAGTACAAAGAAATGTTCCATTATTGAATGAGCAGTAAAAGAGTGCATATGATGAATTGATGAAGGCTGTCAATGATGGAAACGGTGGACTATTTTTTCTTGATGCGCCCGGCGGAACTGGGAAAACGTTCCTGATATCATTGATTTTGGCAACAATACGATCTCAAAATGGCATTGCGTTGGCTCTCGCATCTAGTGGGATTGCTGCAACTCTACTAGAAGGTGGAAGAACGGCACATTCGGCACTGAAGCTTCCGTTAAACATGCAAATCAATGAAACACCTGTTTGCAATATTTCAAAGCAATCAGCTATGGCAAAAGTGTTGAAGAATTGTAAACTGATGGTATGGGATGAGTGCACAATGGCTCACAAACGGTCTCTAGAAGCACTTGACAGGACAATGAAAGATCTGCGGAATAATAATCGTCGCTTTAGTGGCGCAATGATACTGTTAGCAGGCGATTTTTCACAAACACTTCCTGTAATTCCGAAATCAACAGTGGCGGATGAATTGAATGCATGTCTCAAGTCATCGTATTTGTGGCGGTACGTGGAAACCATACGATTGACTATGAATATGCAAGTGTTCCTGCAACAGGATAGCACCGCAGAAGCTTTCTCTAAAGAACTGCTAAGAATTGGAAATGGGCAAATTCCGGTTGATACTTCCAGTGGTTTGATATCAATTCCACCTGCCAATTGTCAATTCACTTCAACGGAAGCTGAACTCATCACGAATGTTTATCCGAACATTGGCAAAAATTATCATAACTACGATTGGTTGAGTGCAAGCGCAATTTTAGCTGCTAAAAATACCGATGTTAATGACTTAAACTGGACGATTCAAAGTCAAATTCCGGGAGATTTGCGCTCATACAAATCGATCGATCGTGTTGAAAATGAAGACGAAGCCGTGAATTATCCAGTGGAATTTCTAAATTCTTTGGATTTGCCTGGCATGCCACCGTATCATTTGCGTCTCAAAGTTTTATCTGTCATTATTATGCTTCGCAATCTTCATGCGCCGAAACTGTGTAATGGAACCCGACTGATTGTGACGCAGCTATCGAATAATGTGATAGTTGCAAGAATTTTGAAAGGGACTTACAAGGGGGCAGAATGCTTGATTCCACGAATTTAATTGAGCTCCAACGATTTGCCATTTCAGTTCAAACGTATTCAGTTTCCAGTGAAACTTGCATTTGCGATAACAATCAACAGGTCACAAGGACAGTCGCTGGAAGTGTGTGGCATAAATCTGGAAATGCCATGTTTTTCCCACGGCCAGCTATACGTGGCGTGTTCACGAGTTGGAAAACCATCTTCTCTTTACATTTACGCACCGGAACAGAAAACAAAAAATGTTGTTTATCAAGCTACGTTACATTGAAAAAAATGTAGAAAAATCGCAAATAAATTATTTTCAACACAATATAAATTGAACTTTCTTTTCTTTTCAAAACACATAATTTCACGCAGGGCAACGCCTGCGGAGTCAGCTAGTATATATATATATATATATATATATATATATATATATATATATATATATATATATATATATATATATATATATATATATATATATATATATATATATATATATATATATATATATATATATATATATATATATATATATATATATATATATATATATATTGTTGTGAGTTAGAATCAAGGTACCTACGAGTAGTTGACTCACAGCACTGACTCGTAACAGATGCCACACATTCTGTGTGATTAGCACGTGTCTGTGTTTTTTTTTTTTTTTTTTTTTTTAAGTGAAACATATACTCTTATGGTCTAAGTATTTTAAATTAATATTACCTGTGTAATATTTATTATGTAAACTTTTAGGGTGTTATAGTTCCGCAGTCGAGTCGACGAAGGGCATTGTAATTTAGAATGCACCGTCGATACTTTTATAGTAGGTCAGTTGGCTTGACCAACTGACACCAGCTAGCAGGTGCGGAACTGGAACACCAGAAAAGTCAGTTCACAGACTGAGATTACTGTTGGGAAATAGTGTATAAGAAATAGTATTTTAAGAATAAAGGGGCTTTTCATCTTTGAAACTAAAAGTGACTTAGTGTATTATTTCAAGAGTGATTAAGTGTTTTCAGCTACGCACCCAGCGAACCGAGAAAGGACGTCTCCCGACGAGCAGCAAGGACCCCAACATTTTGGCGAAGCCGGTCTAAAGGACCTATTGGAGGAATCCCAGGCCGAGGAACCTGAAGCAGGGAAGCATCCTGCAACAAAGTCAAAGGACATTAAGATAAAGATGTCTTCGAATTAAATAATGGTGAGTAGAGTGTAGCGTAATTTAAGTAGATAGTTCTGCGACCCTGAAGGCGCGGTAGCGCTGTTCAAAGAAGTCGCAACCTATAGGCGCGTTCGCGCTGTTGCACGCAGCTTTAAATGGCAAACCGTCAGTATGATCGGACGGTCTATGTATGTTCATCCTAGTTGTGAGGATTTTTTTGTAGGGGATTGGCGTTTGTTTGTCGTGAGGGACATTTATATTCTTTATAAAGTCATGTACTTTATATTAGAAACATTTAAATTGTTTTTATATCGTTTAAATTCACACGTTTTTAATTTATGTTGTTTGAAAACGAACATAAAAAATCTGATTTAAATATTTTGCATTTTGAGCTTAGGGTATTAGGTGAAAATATTTCAAGAGGTGCAGACAACACGTGTTGTTGCATCAAAGTTTATGTAGTTCCGAAACTACAATTTGAGTAGCAATGTTTAACCAATATTTCACACGGAAAAGCGAAACAGCTAAACATATCATTTTACTTAAATGAAAATGCGTATGATTCTGCTGTAATATTCTTCTTTGGGTGTGAAAATTTTTTGGGAATAATTTCGTGAAACCAATAACATTTTCAAAATGGGTTCGTAGAGAAATATTGTAAATAATCAGTATTTACCTTCAGTAGTTGCGCAATTAATTGAGTCTAATTTTTATACTAGTAATTTTATCTTTTCGGCGGCATTACACTACAGGTGTCTTCCTGTGTGGAATAATGTTTGTTTTATTAAATAATAAAACTTAAAATTTATTGGTATACTATTTCTCGTTCTAGTATATGAAATCATAAATTTTCGCGTCAAATGGTACGCTTAATCAAAAAGAAAAGTAGATTCGAAATCGTGTTTAGTGAGAACAAGTGAAAGTTACGTGCTTAGTATTATGGAAGAGTTCCATGTTAAATCTCAATTTTTCTTTGATTTTAAAGAAAACAAATTTAGGAACTGAACCTCGAAACAATGAACGACAGCTGGAGGACATAACGTCGTTACTTAAGGACGGAAAGCGGTTTGGAATTAGGAAAAGAGGAGGAGAGCAAAAGCGGGAACGGAAGCGATTGGCGTATTTAAGAGAGATACTTAAAGAGCAGGAAACTGTGAAGATCCCTATGCCGTGGGAGCAGGCAAATAAATTGTGGCAAGAGGTATGCCAATTGAAGGAGCAGCAATACAAGAGACGTGGGATGCTATAGGAATAGTATCATTGTTATGCAATTAATTTGTTAGTTTAAGTGTCACCACTAATTGAAATAAGTATTTATTGATCAATAAAGTTTAAATAAAAAAAAAGGAAACAACTTTGTAGCATTTATCATTTATGGAATTTGATTTTGGCATTCACGCCTTCATAGATAAGAATTTGTACGGTCTATGGAAACGCCAAGAGAAGCAATTAGATTGCTGGAAGCTCAAAAGCTGTAGAGCGAAGCAGTCCATAAGAGAATCAGGAATTGTAGGAAGGATAGTAAGGCACGAAAGAACAGCAAGTATTACCATAAACGCATAGCGAAACTGGAAGCCTTGTTGAAGCGTTCAATGATAACAACGAGGAGTTGTTAAAATTTAAGGACTGTTGTGGTAACAAGGAGTACTTTGCCAAGGATTATCCGCTGTATGTCAACGGTTTAACACGGGACTGGTTGACCAAGTTCAGATTGGATCTAGAAGAGCTGGAAGCACAAGAAGATAGTCCTAGTTCGCAGGAGGACAAGGCTCAAGACAAGCTAAGGTCTTTACAGACGGAGGTAAAATTGTTTGCAGAAAAATTGTTTGAACAATTGGTAGCGGCAACGAGCAAAAGTGAAGCTCAGGTACTCAGGAGATTAGCGAGGGACGGTGGAAACTTGTCGACTTTGGAAGCAGCAGACCAAGCATTAGCGACTATTCAGAGTCGAACGGAGGAGAAATTTTTTCAAGTCTTCAAAGATACAGAAGAGTTGAAGATAAATACGGAATTTCTCGAGAATAAAACTAGAGTACTCTCTAGGCAACTCCGAGAAACCTAGGAAGCTGCATCGAATCTGGAGAGAGAAAATCTAGAGTTCAAGAGAATCGGGGCAATTGCTAAGGTAGCAAGAGTAAAATCGGCTTCAACCTCTCAAATACATACGCAAACAGTACTAGCTTTGCCACCAGAAGTTCGCTGGCCGGAATATTTAACTCCGGAAGGGATAGGCCGTGTGGTAAAGCCCAGATTAGTATTGAGTGAAGAGAGTGAAGAGGAATTTTTGTTTGACGCATCAGAAATCGGTGTCGAGCAATTATCTCCGGGAAGTTCAATAAATAATAAAAATAAGGGATATCCGCCAAACGAGCCTGAAGCAGAAGCAGTGGAGCAAAGTCTCGATACATTGGACAGTATTTCGCCTGTACGAGCAAACGGCCGGAGACTAATAAGTTTGAGTCCGTCACTGGTCAAGTACATTTCAGATCCGGGGGGAGTAAATTTTGAAACCACCCAAAAGGACAACGCTCAAGTTTTACCAGCCATAAGTAAAACAAGATTAAGTGAAATGGGTATAGAGGAAATTTTAAAGGCAGTGGCCAGGCTAGTACCTGTGTTTACTGGTGCTATTTCAGAGGATTTACGGTCAGCACTCAACAGGTTCATTCGAAGTTGCGAACTTGCAAAGAGAAGCATAAGCCCTGATGAGTTGCATGATTTATTCGACTGTGTTAAGCAAAGGTTATTTGGAGATGCGTACAACTTTGTGCTGTCAAAGCAATTCGCTGGTGTGAACGAGCTTTACGGCTTTTTAAAGAGAACCTATTTAAAGGAGAGAACTCTGGAAGACATATCCTAAGAGATAAGAATCGGGAAACAGCTGACAGGTGAAGACATACGCGCCTTTGCAGCAATAAAAAATAAGTACAATGGCGTTGGTGATACAGCATTCTTATACGAAGTTGACAAGTCGGTGTTAACAACTTTCGTAGTGGGACTTCGCAACTCCGCTCTAAAGATTCATATGCTCAATAGCAGAACAGGAAATCTGGAGGCATTGGTAGAAGAAGCAATTAGAGCGCAAGTCCTCGTGGAAGGGAGTACGGCCGGTTTGGGGGAGATACATATGTTCGAAAATAGACAGGACAGTTTAGCTGCCGCTGTCATGGATAGAGAAGGAAGCAATTCCGTCCCAACCATATACAGAGTATCCAGGTGTCTCCGACAGCAGAGCCGGGAATCCGAGAAATCCGCACAGGGAGTTTGTACAGAGGGCACCCACCTGTTCGTTCTGCCGTAAGCCAGGTCATACAAGGGATGAATGCGTTATACGCAAAAACAAGCCCTACTGTATGGAGTGCCAAACATATGGTCATGAGGCAAGTAGACAGTGCCAAGTAAACACTAAATGGGATCAAAGTAGAAGACAGCCAGGTACGAGGCGCCCGGATCCACCCATAAGGGACAGTAGTCCCAGAGTTAATTCAACGGAAGGAATTAACCAAGGAAGAAATCCTTTCAGCAATGGGAGTGGTCAGCAGCGACCAAATTGGAATTCCAGAAGTGAACCAAGGATAGGCAACACCCAACAGGGGTTGAGATTTTTCTCATGTGGACTTATGGGACATCGGGCAGCGGAATGTAGGGATAGACAAATCCAACAAAGAAACCAGGGAAACTTCCAGCGGCCCAGTGGAGGCCAGTAGACTGCAAAGCCAAAAGAAAGGAAGTAATAGTTAGGCCGGAAGTACGTGTGATAATAAGAATAGAATCCTTACTCTCCCATTAAAGTCATGGCAGGAAGGAATCGTGAATAGGGTTAAGAATTGTATAGAGGTAGTGAACCCAAGGTCAACCAGAGTAGTTACTATGCGTGTAAACACGAATCTTAGGACTCTTGTTTTGCACAAGCAGCAGCTAGCGGACGGCGTATATATGGGAGGGATCATAACGCACGTTAACAAGGGTAAGGTGTACGCTTGTGTACTAAATGCATCAGAAGAGGACTATCTGATGGATGAGGATTTTAGGCCTAAGTTCACTAGTTATGATAATTTTAAGGAACCGAATTAAAGATCGGTAAGTCAGATTCAGCAGGTAGATATAAGAAAAAGGATGGAGAGAGTGCTAGAATCACTGAAGTTAGACCCAAGCGTAAATTTAGAAGAAGAGGCATCAATAGAAGCCATTTGTACGTCATTCCATGACATATTTTTGCTGGAAGGAGACCAGTTGACATATACACCAGAGGTAGAGCAGGAAATACCTACTAGAGTGGATCAACCACCAATAAACCAGAAGCAATACAGATTGCCACAAGCTCACAAAGATGAGGTAAACAGTCAGGTAGAAGGAATGTTAGAGGATAACATAATTTCACCAAGTATCTCGCCTTGGAACTCACCAATAATTTTGGTACCAAAGAAGGGAGGTACTCAGGGTCAAAAGAAGTGGAGAATGGTCGTCGATTTTAGGAAATTGAACGAGCCGGAAATGCGTTGCCGATTAATAAGTTGCTACGAAAAGAAGCAAAGTTCGAATGGACAGAGAGATGTCAGCAAGCATTCGAGGGCCTAAAGAATATAATTAGCTCGCCACCGATTTTGGCGTACCCCGGCTTTGAGCAAACTTTTTGTTGACCACTGATGCTAGCAATGGAGCATTAGGGGCAGTATTGTCACAAGGGGAAGTCGGTAATGACCGACCAATAGCATTGGCAAACAGAGCGCTTAGCGATACGGAGAAAAGATATTCCACAATAGAGAAGGAATTCCAGGCTTGGGCTACGAAGAATTTTAGGGCAAATCTGCTAGGACGCCCATTTAAGATATACACGGATCACCAGCCGTTGAGAGGCATAGCCAATATGAAAGACCAAACGTCTAGGCTAGCTAGGTTCAGACACAAATTGTCTGAGTATGATTTTGAAATCATATACAAACCTGGGAAGAAGAATCTGAATGCGGATGCACTCAGCAGAGTACCGCAGGCACAGAAGGTATCAGTAGTGCAAACGAGGGCCAAAGTAAGGTCCGATAAGGAGAAGGCCGAGAGAATGCAAGAAGATAAAATTGATGCTACAAGAGATGTTAGCAATGCGGGTTTCGATGCCAATGAACAAACAGCCAGTAATGTGGAATGGCTGGAGGACAAAAAGTATATCCAGGCTGTGTTAAAGGGTTTCCATGATTCACCTTTAGGTGGACACCAGGGATTCTGGACAACCCATGACAGAATTAGGCGAGTATACGGATGGAAAGGTATGCTCCGAGATCTAAAAAAGTATATAAGGAGTTGCCCGAAATGTCAGGCCAATAAGAGTTCAAGGCTAACAAAGATGCCAATGGTGCTAACTGATACACCAAAACAGCCATTTGATAAAGTTCATATGGATATTGTAGGTATTTGCGTGAAATTATGTGTTTTGAAAAGAAAAGAAAGTTGTATTTTAGGTATTTTACCTGAGACAGTTTCGGGAAATAAATACATTTTCACGTTCCAAGACGATTTCTCAAAGTATATGGCGTGCGTGGCTATACCCGCTGCTGAAGCAAATACTGTGGCCAAGGCATTATTTGATGAAATAATAGCACGGTACAACATACCTAAGGTTATGATAACCGACCATGGTTCGAATTTTGTGTCAAAACTATACTCAGAAACGTGTAAAATGCTGGGAATCAAGAAATTGCATATAACACCATATCATCCGCAGGCGAATGGCTCATTGGTGCGTACTCATCGACCTCTGGCCGAGTACTTGCGTAGTTTTGCCAAGGAAGACGGCTCGAATTGGGATCAATGGTTAACCACTGCAATGCATGTACCCAACAATACGGTGCATGCATCAACGAAGCAAATTCCGTTTAGGACGCTCTACGGGTTTGATTTCAACATGCCATCAAATTTGAAGCGCAAATGTGCGCCAACGTACAATGCTGATGACCCCAATAAAGTGCAAAAATATCAGTTGCAGCAAACGCACGAGTTGGGCAGAGAAAACCAGGATTGTGCTAAACGAGTAGCCAGGGAAGCCTATAACAAGGTACTAAACCCAGTAATCTTTCATGTGGGTGACCAAGTACTAATAAAGAATCAGGCTAGGAGAAACAAATTCTCACCTGTTTGGATAGGTCCGTATGTAGTAGCAGAAATCCGTAGCCCAGTTACAACAGTCGTAACGATTAAGGGCAAGAATAAAAAGCTACATAATAATTTATTGAAATTGTTCCACATTAGACCACACAACTAAAGACATGTGTTAACAGTGTTTCACAAATGTAAACACAAGAATAAAAACGTAAACATGTACGTGTGTATATCAAATAACACAAACAGCTCCGATTTTCAAAGCCAAGTCCGACAGAAATGTGCCAATTAAACTCAGGCGAGTATAATTGACGTAAGAAAAATGTGCTTATTACGCACTATGGCCGAACGAAGCACAGTAGAGGAAAATATATTAAATAATAAGAAACGGGTTCATTAGACAAAATTTAAAAAATAAAATTATAAGACAGTCGTGGGTAAGTAATTTAAACTAAACGTAGTATATATACACACATACATACGGCGGTTAATGAAATGAAATACGATGCGTAAGCAGTAGCGCCGGCACCGTTGGTGAAGTAAGTATATATGTATGTAGCTGTATAATGTACAGAATGAATGTACGAAGGTATATTTAAGTAAGTCAGTAATTTTGTTAATGATTAGGAATTGGGAATTTGCAGATACTGCAATAGGGTAAATGTAAATAGACTTTAATTTTTTTCTTTTATCGATTAGGGAATTAGCGTGTGGGATTTTGAAAAAATGTATACGAGTATGTTGACAGAGTAAAATATATATAGGTTATTTGGGAGCTAGCGTTAGTAATTGGTTCTAAGTAAGTAAGAGTGCCTTGAATGTATGTATGTAGTCATATCCGCGAAAGTTACAAGGTGTAAGGAGAATACACTCGTTTATGGATATATATATATATATGAGGCTACAAGTAAATTTAAATAAAAAGTAATTATATGCAATGAAAAGTTCAGTCACGAACGTCAGTCACGATGAAAAAAAAGCATGAAAGAGTTAAACAAAATAATCTGATGCCCTATATGGCAATGATATTTGATAGTCCGGTCCTCTTTTCCTTCTGGATGCAGTAGCAGATCCGATGATGTAAGGGGAAAAGACAAATGGACGTAAGTTGAATGATATAGCATTCAACTGTAGAATAAGCGAATCCATTATAAGTGTTAGATTTAATTATTTAAAAATCCGAATTTATGCTAAATAGGAAAATTGTCCACAAGAGTATATATGGTATATACGAGTATATGGTGTATTTATTTAATTATTATATGTTGAAATTGGTTTGCTAAATTAGCTGGTGAAATGTTAGATCAAAGTAAAATGTTAACTAGAAAACTAAGAAAATTAGTATAAGGATTCAGCTCTGACGATGTGAACCGACGCAGGAAGTTCCAGGAACAGCGCATATCGGAATACGGTGCATGCTAAGGGACCAACGTAGTACCCGGAAAGATGTGTTTTTGGAAAAACAGGGATATTTGGCAGCTATCTAAGGTTTGGGAATCTAGTTGTGACCGCAAGGATGCCAACATATTGGATTGGGGATGAATGGCGACGGATTTATTTTTGTTTGCGGAACGGCATATGGCCGCAGTATGTGAACGCGTTGTGGATGGGTTTATTGACAAGCAACGAAGAAGAAACAAGTTTCCTTGCGGATTCATCCGTTGCATTGGACAGTTTTACATTACAATGTCCACCCAGTGTATCACAATCTCAACAGAATCAATTTTGGATAAGTTGAAGATGGGTAAAAGCTTAAGGAGGGTGACTGAAACCACCACCAAATATAATAAGCAGAAGAAATTTGCTTCACGGAAGTTAATTGCTTCATTGAAGTATATGTCCAATCTAGAGTATGAACATATGACATGTGATTCACATATGAAATATAATTTAATACAAGAGGACACAGAGACTGGTATCCGATCAGAGTACACAGATTACGTCATTAAGAGTGTATCTCAGAGAAATACCGATAGTCTACACATCGAAGGCAACGAAAAAAAATACAATTATAAGAAAGCCAAAGAAAAGCATTTCCACCATAGAACGCATTGCTGCAAAGTAAGAAGGAGTATTGTAATCTCTCATGTATTCCAAATGCTTTTTACAAGTTGAACACTATAAGCAGAGAATGAAAAAAAGAAGGCTACTACAAGCGAAGTTTTAATGGTAACCCCAAACGCAAGTCAAGAATATCATACGTGCCGATCCAGAAAGAAAGGAGGGGTATGCAGAGTTCATCGAGGGATTTCATTCCGACAACGACGACCGGCATCCAAATCAGCAGAAAGCAGAGGACGCAATATTATATAAGATCTTCAGTATAGAATTAAATTATATTATTGCTAGTTGTTTGAAATTGTATATACGCCAGTGAGAAAAGAGTCGATGGAAGACCAAATATAAAAAGGGGAATATAACTAAAAAAAAAGAAAAAAGATAGAAATAAAAGAACAAAATAAAACAAAAGAAATACAAGCAAAAAAAACTATAAAAGAAGTAGTAAGAAAAAAAAGAAAAAAACACAAAAGTAAAAAAGAAAAGAATACAATAATAAAACACAAGTAAGGCGATTTTAAAAAAGAGAAAAACTATACGTATGTACTATAGGCTTAAGAAAATGCACATGCTAATCCAACAGAGTGTGGCATCTATTAGGAGGCGATGCTGTGAGTCAACTACACGTAGGTAGCTTAACTCACAACATCCCTCCCCTCTTTCTAAAAGAAGTTAGTGCAACTAACTTCTAATGATAGTTTACAATCATTTCTGCACTTTAAACAATCTGTGCATTTTCTTAAACCTACAGTACATATGTATAATTTTTCTCTTTTTTTCAAATTCGCCTTATTTGGGTTATATTATTTTATTTTTTTCTTTTTACTTTTGTATTGTTTTTTTACTTTTTTGCTTTATTATTACTTTTTCTTTTATAGTTTTTTTTCTCTTTTGTTTTATTTTGTTCTTTTATCTCTTTTATCTTTAATTTTGTTCTTTTGCCTCTGCTAACTGATGATCCGGTTGTCGGCTGCCGTTGTCGGTATGGTTGTTGTGCTCCGCCGTTGGTGTGGTTGATTCGAGTCTTTGAAGGGCTGCTACTATTTTGCACCATTTCTTCGAAATGAGAGTCATCACCATCATTATTACCAGGATGAGACCAGCTATACTGGCTACCCCTCCCTTCATCCAGGTGTGCACTATCTCACAGGAATTGGTGAGGTGTGATACCCTTTCAACATCTTCTGAATCCTTTACCAAGTCGCTGTTCGCTCTGCTGTTCGGTGTTAGGGTTCTTCGTAGATCCTTGAAATGCATGAGTGAGACTGTTCGGTGTTGTGAGAGTATGGCCAGAATCACTTCGTTTGTGATTTCGCAGCAGCTCCTGCAGTTTCGTTTTTAAACGGTTTGTTCCCATGACGGACGTTGAGAATTTGTACCGTGACTCTTCTTGACTTTTATGGACCAGCATTACTCCTTTGCCAATTGCTCTGGAACCAGCTTCGATGGTCATAAACCCGGTGTCCACTATTTCCAAACGTGTGGTTTCGTCGGAGCACACCGCCGTGAAAGTCACCTGGTCGTCAAAATGGTAGAGCCATCTGTTTATGGTTCTGGTAGCTATTAGAATTCCTCCCGTGGCTGGAATGGCTGAATGTGATCGCATTGATCCCGCTCATGCTTCAAGACTTCTATCTCGCAGTAATCGCTTGCTCGAGTAATTACTTTCCCAGGATGATAGCATAAACGTTTTGTTGTGCCCACCTCTCGACATTTCCCCTCGTCCTCTATTGATAGGCCAATGAAGTGTTCTTGAGCCTGGCTTGCCGCTATGTAGTCATATCTTGTCTTCGGCAGCACGCACCAATCTGGGTTTAGTCTTTTGGGTATAGGGTACACTTTGTGCATCGCAAATAACTCCAATAATGGCACTGGAATCTTAACGACCACTTTTAAACCGTTCTCCGCCTCTTCTGTGCGAACCTCGGCTAGTTCATAGAACCGCTCCGGTGCCTCGCTATACCATGAAATTCCTCTCATCGACACTGGTGGCGCTTTGAGTAATTCATCTGATGTCAGGAACAACGGGTGTAGCTTGCCATGTAACAGATCATCATATCTCCGTTTGTTGTTGGTCCTGGAACCTCAGCAACTCCTCAGAAATAACTTTCCCCAACATGAAAGCTCACTTCTGCTTCCACATGTCTTTTTCCAATGCCTTCCAACGCCAAGTGCATCTCTTCCAGCTCTTGGAAAGTCTTATTCACTGCTTCGTGAAGACCCTGATAACCTGCTCTCATCACAGTCACCTCTTTTCCCAGCAATGACAATGACTTTGATTGCTTTTTCTCAAGGTCCTGTAAGTGACCATAAATTCGATCTGATCTCTGAGCATCTATTAACGACCGGCGTATCCTCCCTTTCAGAGATAATGTCTTCTCTTTTTCCAAAAATCTTCTCTTGTCTCTATTTCCAAAGTCGAAGAATCGCATCTACGTTTTAGCTCGGTCCCGCTGGCCTCTGCATGCCTCTCACATAACTTCCTGGTTGTCTCCTGCATTCCTTTGAACTTTTCCACAATAATCTTCAATTCCGTTCGTGGAAACTCAGTTACAACCACCCAATAATCTTTGGCGAACCATACATCTCCTGTTTTTTCCAGCAATACATTCGTGTCCGTTGGTAACCGCCATCAACATCACTAACATGATCTATAACCGTAAAAATTGTAAAATTTTACACTAAACATACCATACTTCAGAATAAATATAAAATAATATCTTCATAACCTGCTTATTCTATAATTGAATGCTATATCATTCAATTTTACGTCCACTCGTCTTCTCCCCTTACATTCTTGGATTCGCTACCGCATCCTAGAGGAAAAGAGGACTGGACTATGTTTTATTATTGCCATATAGGGCATCAGTTTCGCTTCAATTAATTTCTCGTGCTCTTTTTCAACACGTGAGTTATCACTCATTTCAGTTTTGAACCAATTCATTGGTCCTCCGATAAAAACCAGATTGCATAAAAGAATCCAGTTTGTGTCAAAACTTCGTCCATTGCATGACTATATCTTTCATCGCTGTCAATTATTGGATCCAAATTTATCTATAACCTGATATGTATATATCCATTAACGATCGTCTCTTCCTAGATCAAACATTGCTACATATATATATTCAAGGCACTATTTTATCAATTAACCTATACCCATTTTCCTATAATATGCCTTTCTTCATTTACCTGTACACTAAATTCCTAATTAATAAACAGAAAAAAGATTTGCATATTTATATAATCCGCTGCAAAGACTGCAACCTCCTAAATTCTAATTACCCGTCTTCATATACTTAACTACACAATAAAAATACCTACTTGTTCAAATATATATCCGCATACTTTCTCTTCACCTAACACCCCATAATTGACATATGGTCGTAGGGTGCTCATTCTTCTTTTAGCCGAACCTGCCCACTACACTACGATCCGATTATCGATGGTCGACTTGAGAACATGTCTCAGCAGTTTAGCTCAGCTAATTTCGGTTAACTTTTTATGTTATTCTGTTAAAATGTGCCTTGTTAGCACATTTCCGAAAACAGACCTCTTATTGATTTCCTATAAAACCGTGCTTTTGCACTGTATTTTAACACAGTAAAACTTCACCAGCCACCATGAACACCAAACTTGGACATTGCATGTTGGACTTCAAGCAGTTAATCATAATCCTGCTTGAAGAATCGGTGACGCGGATACACCCCGCTTGCGCTGCACTAAGTTTGGAAGAACACCGCCGCCTAATGGATCTACCCCGCGGCTCCTACACACCAACATACTCCATCCTCAACAACTACTTAAAGGAGATTGATACACAATGGGATTACCTGGAGGCAGTGGAAGCCTGCTGGAAACTCCTGCTTACGTCAAGACTCAACCCGGAAGAACAGGGAGTCGAGAGAGTCCTGGGGTTGGAGTCCTAGTTGTACTGCACCGGGCGCACGAAATGACCGTGCCCGGATTCCCACCCGGGAATCCACTCTTAATTACCAAATTTTACCCCTAAAAAAATTGAATAAAACAAATTAAATAAAATATTAAAAAAATAAAATACTTGACTACATATTTTTATTTATTCCACAGATATCGAGTAAGTATGCCTCTCTCTCCTAATGCCCTTATGCTCCCTATCCACCAGCGGTTCAATCGCCACAATGCTTATGCCTCAATCTGCCGTATGTGTGTATGTATTTAATATACATACATACCCCTTCCTCATACCCATTCCTCATAACTCGCATACTTATTATTTTTTAAATATACAATCGTACATTCATTCTTTATCTCATACCCATATGTATATACATATATTTACTTACTTTACCAGCAGTTCCGTTGCCTGGCGTTAACGCTCAAGCGTCAAAATTCAGTGCATACACTGCCGTATGTATGTACGAAGTTTTATATTACTTACCCACCACTGTCTTATTATTTTATTTTATTTTTTAATTACGTGCAATGAACCCGTTTATTATTATTTAATATGTAAAACAAAAAATATTTTTCTCTACTGTCTTCATTCGGCAATAGTGCATAATAAGCAGATTTTCCTTACGTCAATTTTACTTGCCCGGCTTTAAGCGGCACACTTTTACTGACATTGACTCTGAAAATCGGCGCTGCGTGTGTTATTTGATACACACACGCACATGTTTACATTGTTACTCTTGTGTTAACATTTGTAAAACACTATTAACACATGTCTTTAGTCGCGTGGCCTAATGTGGAATAATTTCAACAAATTATTATGTAGCTTTTTATTTTTTCCCTTAATCGTTACGACTGTTGTAACTGGGCTTCGGATCTCTGCTACTACATACGGACCTATCCACACAGGTGAGAATTTGTTTCTCCAAGCCTGATTCTTCATTAGTACTTGATCAGCCACGTTAAAAACGACTGGGTTTAGTACCTTGTTATAGGCATCCCTGGCCACTCGTTTAGCACAATCCTGGTTTTCTCTGACCAATTCGTGCGCTCGTTGTAACTGATACTTTTGAACTTTATTCGGGTCATCAGCATTGTATACAGGCGCACATTTGCGCTTCAAATTCGCTGGCATGTTGAAATCAAACCCGTAGAGTGTCCTAAACGGAGTTTGCTTCGTTGATACATGTACCGTATTATTGTGTACATGCATTGCAGTGGTCAACCATTGATCCCAATTCGAGCCGTCTTCTTTGGCAAAACTGCGCAAGTACTCGGCCAGAGGTCGATGACTACGTTCCAATGAGCCATTCGCCTGTGGATGATATGGTGTTATGTGCAACTTCTTGATTCCCAGCATTTTACACGTTTCTGAGAATAGTTTTGATACGAAATTTGAACCATTGTCGGTTATCAAAACGTTAGGTATGTTGTATCGTGCTATAATTTCATCAAAGAATGCTTTGGCCACCGTACTTGCTTCAGCATCGGGTATAACCACGCACGCCATATACTTTGAGAAATCGTCTTGGAACGTCAAGATGTATTTATTGCCCGAAACAGTCTCAGGTAAAATACCTACAATATCCATATGAACTTTATCAAATGGTTGTTTTGGTGTGTCAGTTAACACCATTGGCATCTTTGTTAGCCTTGAACTTTTGTTGGCCTGGCACTTTGGGCAACTTTTTACATATTTTTTTATGTCTTTGAGCATACCTTTCCATCCGTATACTCGCCTAATTCTGTCATGGGTTTTCCAGAATCCCTGGTGTCCACCTAGAGGTGAATCATGGAAACTTTTTAACACAGCCTGGATATCCTTTATATCCTTCAGCCATTCCACACTACTGGCTCTTTGTTCATTAGCAGCGTCACCAGCTTTGCTAACATTTCTTGTTGCATCAATTTTATCCCCTTGAATTCTCTCGGCCTTCTCCTTATCTGACCGTGCTTTGGCCCTCGTTTGCACTACTGATACCTTCTGTGCCTGCGGTACTCTGCTGAGTGCATCCGCATTCAGATTCTTTTTCCCAGGTTTGTATATGATTTCAAAATCATACTCAGACAATTTGTGTCTGAACCTAGCTAGCCTAGACGTTTGGTCTTTCAAATTGGCTATGCCCCTCAATGGCTGGTGATCAGTATATATTTTAAATGGGCGTCCTAGCAGATATGCCCTAAAATTCTTCGTAGCCCATACTATGGCTAGAAATTCCTTTTCCATTTGTGGAGTATCTCTTCTCCGTGTCGCTAAGCGCTCTGCTTGCGAATGGCAATGGTCAGTCATTACCGACTTCCCCTTGTGACAATACTGCCCCTAATGTTTCATTGCTAGCATCAGTGGTCAACAAAAAAGTTTGCTCAAAGTCGGGGTACGCCAAAATTGGTGGCGAGCTAATTATTTCCTTTAGCCTCTCGAATGCTTGCTGACATCTCTCTGTCCATTCGAACTTTGCTTCTTTACGTAGCAACTTATTAATTGGCAACGCAGTTCCGGCTAGTCCTTCCACGAACTTTCTATAATAGTTCACTAGTCCTAGGAATGCTTGCACTTCCTTTCTGTTTCTCGGAATCGCTAAATTTTTAACGCATTCCACCTTCTGCGGGTCAGGCAGTGCTCCTGTCTCTGAGCAACGATGGCCTAAATAAACCACCTCTCTTCACAAAAATTGACACTTCTCCGTGTTCAATTTCAAATTGTGTTCTCGTAATTTCTGAAGCACCTTGCACAAGCGTTGCGAATGCTGCTGCAAGTTCTTCCCATAAATTACAATATCATCGAGATACACAAAACAATCTAACCCTTGCAAGCCTGTTAGCACATGCTTCATCTTTTTTTTATGTCTTTGAGCATACCTTTCCATCCGTATACTCGCCTAATTCTGTCATGGGTTTTCCAGAATCCCTGGGGTCCACCTAGGGGTGAATCATGAAAACTCTCTAACACAACCTGGATGCGAATGCTGCTGCAATTTGCTCCCATTACAATATCATCAATATACACAAATAATCTAACCCTTGCAAGCCTTTTAGCACATGCTTCATCAGCCGTTGGAAGGTAGCCGGTGCTCTTTTAATCCAAACGGCATTATATTAAACTCATAATGCCCTAAACCGGTGCTGAACGCGGTTTTCTGCTTATCTTGGGTATCCACCACAACTTGGTGTTAGCCACTCACTAAATCAAGCGTAGAAAAATATCTACTATGCCCCAATTGATCCAGAATCTCTTCTATCCTTGGTATCGGGAACACCTGCTTGATAGTGGCGTCGTTCAATTTCCTAAAATCGACGACCATTCTCCACTTCTTCTGACCCTGAGCACCTCCCTTCTTTGGTACCAAAATTATTGGTGAATTCCAAGGCGAGATACTCGGTGAAATTATGTTATCTTTTAACATTCCTTCCAATTGCCTATTTACCTCATCTTTGTGAGCTTGTGGCAATCTGTATTGTTTCTGGTTAATCGGTAGTTGATCCACTCTAGTAGGTATTTCATGCTCTACCTCTGTTGTATATGTCAACTGGTCTCCTTCCAGCAAAAATATGTCATGGAATGACGTACAAACGGCCCCTATTGATGCCTTTTCTTCTAATTTTACGCTTGGGTCTAACTTCAGTGATTCTAGCACTCTCTCCATCCTTTTCCTTATATCTACCTGCTTAATCCGACTTACCGATCTTTAATTCGGTTCCTTAAAATTATCATAACTAGTGAACTTAGGCCTAAAATCCTCATCCATCAGATAGTCCTCTTCTGATGCATTTAGTACACAAGCGTACACCTTACCCTTGTTAACGTGCGTTATGATCCCTCCCATATATACGCCGTCCGCTAGCTGCTGCTTGTGCAAAACAAGAGTCCTAAGATTCGTGTTTACACGCATAGTAACTACTCTGGTTGACCTTGGGTTCACTACCTCTATACAATTCTTAACCCTATTCACGATTCCTTCCTGCCATGACTTTAATGGGAGAGTAAGGATTCTATTCTTATTATCATCATAAAATGATAACTGCTTGTCTAGTGCATCCAGTATGGTGCGGCCCCAGAGATTATCGCGGCCAATTATCCCATCGGCCGGGATACCTTCCCTATCCAATTCGACTGCGTGCACTCTAAAACTCATGCCCTTAACTTCACTGTGCCCTATTCTGAGTAACCCCAGTGTCCTGATGCATCCTCCGAACGCTCCATTAAGCGTTCTTACATCCTTTGGGGCAGCAACTAGTCCTTTCCGTAAAACACTAGATTTTACGAGGCTAGTATCCGCCCCTGAGTCTGCCAAAAGCACTAGCTTTCCACTAGCTGCCTCATTGCAGGGTATCTCGATAAAAGCATCTCCTATCCGGCTCACAACGAAACAACGCCCTTTTGATTCCAAAATGGACGCGTATCTACTTCCTAACTCTTCCAATTTTCTCTTCCATGCACCGCAGTTATCCCTTACAATCCTATACTCCCTCAAAATTACCGTGAATATCTTAACTATACATCCTCGTACCACGTACGCGGCGATTGGCCTATACTCCCTAACCTTATTGAAACTTAATCTAAGTACTAGAATCATCACAGTTACCCAAATTAATACGCAATCAAACATTGAACTTGAACCATTGTTTTTACGTGACTCATTACGTGGTATTGGAGAGCCTCTTGCTCCTCCTTTTCCTGGACTGTAATTCCTACATTACCAGTCATAGGTACCTCCGGCCTAACTGTTACTTCCTTTCTTTTGGCTTTCCAGTCTACTGGCCTCGACTGGGCCGCTGGAAGTTTCCCTGGTTCCTTTGTTGGAACTGCCTATCCCTGCATTCCGCTGCCCGATGTCCCATCCGTCCACATGAGAAGCACTTCAACCCCTGTTGGGTGTTGCCTATCCTTTGTTCACTTCTAGAACTCCAATTTGGTCGCTGCTGACCATTCCCAGTGTTGAAAGGATTTCTTCCTTGGTTAATCCCTTCCGTTGAATTGACTCGAGGACTACTACCCCTGCTGTCCCTTATGGGTGGATCCGGGCGCCTCGTACCTGGCTGCCTTCTACTTTGATCCCATTTAGTGTTTACTTGGCACTGTCTACTTGCCTCATGACCATATGTTTGGCACTCCATACAGTAGGGCTTGTTTTTGCGTGTAATGCATTCATCCCTTGTATGACCTGGCTTATGGCAGAATGAGCAAATGGGTTTCCTCGGCTGGAATCTCTCGACTATGAATCCTTGGTCTCTTTGTTGCGGAACTTGATCCATCAATCTGCCGACTCCCTTGGGTTCTGCTGCTGTACCGGTCCTACCTCTGCAGGAGCATTATTCCAACAGATTCCACCTGTTGTCGCTCGCTGTTGGATTGCTGCTTCGGCGGAAGAGACCGCTCCAACTAATTCTGCCTTATTCCTCTGCGTGAGATTAAGAGTATTATTAGCCAAGTCCCTATTTATCAGACCTGCCTTAAACACAGAAATAATAGCTCGTTCTACTTGAGCCTTGTATGCTGCAATGTTTCCTGGAAACTGCCTGTTGGCTTCTGTCTCGGCAGCGTTCCCCAGAGACTGGAGCTTTCGTCCCCAGGCTCTCAATTCCTCCCCTGGTTTCTGAGCTGATTCCTGTATTTCCCGTACAAGACAGTCGTACGACTTTTGTTTCAAATATGTCCGATCTAAAAGTGTGTAAAACTCTGGCAGGGTGCTTACTGAGCTATGCGCTAGGAAATCGAACGCATCACCTGTGGTTCTTTGTCTAATACACTTTATCAAGTGTTCCCCTTCTGCTTTCGGAAGACTCTGTTGCGCTAGCTCACAACCTTCTTTGAATCGCCGTATCTCAGTTCTCAGATCATACAACTCGACTCCTGAGAACATGGGCACCAGCTTCTCCACTGCATGAGCTACTTCCAGAATGCCCATTTTACTCCTACGTGCCTGCTTAAGTTCTGATAAAAAAATTAGCGTTAAACTCTGTGGATTTGATTTGATAGTTCTGTCTTGATTTGATTTGATAGTTCATACTGTTCGGACGTGTTTTTGTACGCTCAGTGTTTGATCGGATTTACATATTTCTCAAATATTATTTTGTTGTGTTAAAATTATCAATTAAATCAAAATAATCTCGAGAAATTTAACAGTTCATTTAATAAATTAAATACATATATGAAATATAATTCAAAAAGTAAACACTAAAAATATAATCATAAATATATACATAAAGCTATGAGTGTCGCTCACTCTCCTCATAGAGAGCGTCGGCACTCGGTGCATATACCCGTTGCACCAAGCAATAACACTACAACAATACAATACGGCATATTATCGGCAACAACAATGCCACTAGCAGAGTCATCATCGGTGTCAGTAGCAGCGTCGGCAACAGCAGCGACCTCAACAGAAAAGTCGATCCCTGCAACTGTCGCTACAGGAAAGAGCGCGATGACTTTCGTCGAAACAACAACGAAGGCAAGGCAGCCCAGCATAGCGCCGTCACCAAACTCAGCAGCAGTAAGGAGTCCAGCAACAATGCCTCTGCAGGCGGTAATAAACGGTGAGGTAAAGAAAATAAAAAAAGTGGCGGTAGTGCAGACTGGTATTGACCGCTACATAAACATTAATATTAAAAGAAAGATAAGTCCACAAAAGGTCATGGGCGTCGCCAAAAGGGCAAACACAACAAACTCAGGTGCTCCTCTGGAGAATAACAGATTTGCACTTCTTAGTGTAGAGAATTCTACTACTACATCGAAAGGTGAACCTGTAGTCAGTAATGCCAGACCGCCACCAATTTACCTGCGCGAGCGTAGTTCTAATCAATTAGTATTGAACATCGCAAATATTATAGGCACAAATAACTTTCACATTGTGCCTCTTAGAAAAGGTAGTATTGAGGAGACAAAGATACAGGCATATAGTGAAAAGCACTATCGTGATATTATAAATTTTTTAACGGGGAACAAGAAAAGTTATTATTCCTATCAGCTAAAGAGCTCAAAAGGCCTTGTTATTGTTTTAAAAGGAATCGAAGCCACAGTAGATTCTGGCGATATTAAAGAGGCTCTTGAAGAGCAAGGGTTCCCCGTTAAGGTTGTGATAAATATTGTGAATAGAAATAAGGTTCCACAACCTATATTTAAAGTTGAACTGCTCCCCAACTCAACCCAGCTTAAAAAGAACGAGACGCACCCAATATATAACCTAAGATATCTTTTACACCGCAGAATTACGGTTGAAGAACCGCACAAACGTAACGGCCCAATACAATGTATGAATTGTCAAGAATTCGGCCACTCTAAATCGTACTGCACTCTGCGCAGTGTTTGTGTAGTTTGCGGTGATCTCCACCCTACAAGTACTTGCACCTTAGCTAAAACTGACACATCCGCAAAGAAATGTAGTAACTGTGGTGGTAGCCACACGGCAAATTACAGAGGTTGCCCTGTATATAAAGATCTAAAATCAAAACTGTCGCAGAGTATACAATTAAAACGTAGCTTATCCCCAAATCCTATCTATATCCAGCCTGCCACCTCAAATCCTCAGATAGGTGACCCTATTATGCAAAAACCTAATTCTGGTCAAGCAACCTACGCAAGTGTTCTGCAGGGTAACGTACGGCAAGTTAACAAGAACAATGCATCTAATGGTGGAGTAGAAGCCATGATCCTAAATCTTACTCAGTGTATGACTCAATTCATGTCTACAGTGCAAAATATGCTACAAGATTTAATTAAAGCTCAAAATCAGATGATTCAAACTCTTGTAAATAAAAAATGAGTTTGTTAAAAATATGTTTATGGAACGCAAACGGTGTTAACCAGCATAAACTAGCCCTTAATAAGTTTCTACATGACCACGAAATTGATGTTATGCTTTTGTCTGAAACACATCTCACAAACAAATACAACTTTCATCTCCCAGGCTTCAAATTTTATAACACAAATCATCCTGATGGTAAGGCACATGGCGGTACGGCTATTCTAATCAGAAATCGGCTTAAGCATCATCTTATGCAATCGCATTCGATGCAATGGACGCAAGCTTCATCAGTATCTATTAAAAATCGTGGCAAAGACCTGACGCTTTCAGCTATATACTGCCCACCCCGTTTTACTGTAACAGAAACTCAATTTAAAGAACTTTTTGATTCCCTTGGTGATAGATTTCTAGCTGGCGGTGATTATAATGCGAAACATAAACACTGGGGCTCTCGCCTAATTAATCCAAAAGGCCGACAATTGTACAATGCAATAACTAACAGACATAGTAAATACGATTTTGTCTCACCAGGACAGCCCACTTATTGGCCAACAGGCCCAAAGAAAATTCCTGATCTTATTGATTTTGCTATTTCTAAAAATATAGATAGGTCTTTAGTATCAGCGGAAACCTGTGTCGATCTGTCCTCTGATCACTCGCCTGTAATAATCAACCTTTATGAACAACCAGAATATACAAGCCCACAGTTTCGCCTAGGGACCAACCAAACCGATTGGTTAAAATACAAAAAGTATATTAGTAGTCATATCTCTACAAGAGTTGAGGTAAAACATGCAGATGATATAGATAATAATATTGATATTTTCAACTCCATGCTAGCGACTGCAGCCGTAGTGGCAACGCCAAAAAATACTTCTAGAAAGTGCAAGTATGCCTGTACAAATAGCCAAATTGAAAAACTTGTAGCACAGAAACGACGGCTGCGCCGAGAATGGCAGAAACATCGCTCACCCATCTCTAAATACAATCTTAAAGCAGCCGAAAGGGCGCTTAATGATGCTCTTACAAAGGAGGAAGATAAAAACCTAAAAGAGTACCTGAAGAAGGTAACCCCAAATTCTACCGAAAGGTATTCCCTTTGGAAGGCATCTAAAAACTTTAAGCCTCCAATGGAAGGTGTAAAACCTATAAGAAACCCGAACGGCGCGTGGGCTCAAAGCGATCAAGAAAAAGCACTCTGCTTTGCACAACATCTATGCAACGTGTTCCAGCCGAATATGGCTACAAACTCCTTTGCACTGCCTGCCTTACCTTGCAGTACTGAGATTGCTCAGCCTATTAAAATTTCCCTTCCAGAAATAACCAAACAAATTAAACAACTGAATCCAAAAAAATCACCTGGATTCGATAATATTACCCCGAAAATGCTAAAACAGTTACCAGATTCTGCATCAGCATTTCTCTGTAAGCTTTTTAACGCAATCTTGGGCATCGGTTACTATCCGAATGCATGGAAGAAGTCTCAGATATGTATGATAGCTAAACCTGGAAAAGACGCAACGCTACCGTCATCATATAGACCTATCAGCCTGTTGCCTTGCCTTTCCAAATTGTTTGAGAAACTACTATTAAAGAAACTATCTGCTTTTCTTCATGAACATAGCGTAATACCGCAACACCAATTCGGTTTTCGCGAAAAGCACTGCACTATTGAGCAAGTCAATCGAATTTCAAATGAAATAAGAAAAGCATTTGAACTCGGGGAGTTTTGCTCTGCAATATTCCTTGACGTGGCTCAAGCATTTGATAAGGTATGGCATCAAGGACTGATGTTCAAAATCAAAAAGTTTCTTCCAAAAAGCTATCATAAAATTCTTGAGTCTTATTTATCCAATAGACGTTTCAGGGTAAAAGTAAACGAATTCATTTCCGAAGATTTTCCAATTTTAGCCGGTGTGCCCCAAGGTAGCGTTCTAGGCCCTACATTATATGTAATATTCACATCTGATACTCCTATAAGTGAAAGCACGCTAATTTCAACATTTGCGGATGATACCGCCATACTCAGTTGCAATAAATGTCCGATAAAGGCGTCGAGAGCTCTACAAGAGCACTTAGTTAGGGTAGAAGAATGGTTAGGAATGTGGCGTATAAAAGTCAATGAGCAAAAAAGCAAAAACGTAACATTCTCTTTGAGGCCTGGTACGTGTCCAGCCATTCGGCTCAATAATATTGAGATTCCACAAGCTAATGAAGTCACCTCTCTCGGCATTCATTTAGACAGGCGCTTAACTTGGCGTACGCACATTTCAACTAAAATTTTAAATATGAAGTTGAAGGTCGCCAAGCTGCATTGGCTAATAAACCACAAATCTACCTTAAGCCTAGAATACAAAAGCCTCCTATACAATGCAGTTATTAAGCCGATATGGTTGTACGGGATTCAACTGTGGGGTAATGCATCCGCTTCTAACATTGCCATAATTCAAAGGTTTCAGTCGAAGATACTTAGGTTAATAACAGGTGCTCCATGGTACATGCGTAACGAAAATATTCACAAAGACCTGAAAATACCAACAGTTATAACAGAAATAAATGCTAGAAAGCAGATATACATAGCAAAACTGAAAAATCACCCGAATCCACTAGCTAAATCCCTCGCAAAACCGATAAGCCGATCCCGCCTGCAGAGAAGAGACCTTCCGGCCTTTTGAAGAGCGCAGCAGAACCGAAATTTTGATGGCCAAATACAATTTGGGTTAAAATTATTTTTTAGTGACTAGTTTTAAGATTTGATATACTTATTGTTAGGCTTAATTTAAGCAAATTCAATAAATAATAAATTCTTGTAATAAAAAAAAAAAAAAAAAAAAAAAAAAAACTCTGTGGGGGTTTCCAGATTTTCTTCTCCCGAATCTGAGAGGTACTTAACCAGTGACGGACTCAAACTTCTTAGTCTTCGACCGTTTGCTCCTACGGGCGAAATATTGTCTACTGTATCGAGACTTTCCTGTACCGTTACTGCTTCTGGCTCCTTTGGCGGATATCCCTTATTTTTATTATTAATCGGACTTCCTGGAGAAAAAGGCTCGAAACCGATATCAGATGCGCCAAACAAAAACTCCGCTTCACTCTCTTCACTCAATACTAGTCTAGGCTTTACCACACGACCTATCCCTTCCGGAGTCAAATATTCCTGCCAGCGAACTTCTGGTGGCAAAGCTAGTACTGTATTGAGACGTTGAAGCCGATCTCACTCTTGCTGGCTTAGCAGTTGCCCCGATTCTCTTAAGCTCTAAATTTTCCCTCTCCAGATGCGATGCGGCTTCCTCAGTTTCCCGGAGTTGCCTAGAAAGTACTCTAGTTTTATTTTGGAGAAATTCCATAGTTATCTTCAATTCTTCTGTATCCTTGAAGACTTGGAAAACTTTCTCCTCTGTTCGACTCTGAATAGTCGCTAATGCTTGGTCTGCTGCTTCCAAAGTTGACAAGTTTCCACCGTCTCTCGCTAATCTCCAGAGTACCTGGGCTTCACTCTTGCTGGTTGCCGCTTCCAATTGTTCAAACAATTTTTCTGCGAATAATTTTACCTCAGTTTGTAAAGACCTAAGCTTGTCTTGAGCCTTGTCTTCCTCCGAACTAGGACTATCTTCCTGTGCTTCCAGCTCTTCCAGATCCAATCTGCACTTGGTCAACCAGTCCCGTGTTAAACTGTTGACATACAGCGGATAATCCTTGGCAAAGTACTCCTTGTTACCACAACAGTCCTTAAATTTTAACAACTCCTCGTTGTTATCATTGAACGCTTCAACAAGGCTTCCAGTTTCGCTATGCGTTTATGGTAATACTTGCTGTTCTTTCGTGCCTTACTATCCTTCCTACAATTCCTGATTCTCTTATGGATTGCTTCGCTCTACAGCTTTTGAGCTTCCAGCAATCTAATTGCTTCTCTTGGCGTTTCCATAGACCGAACAAATTCTTATCTATGAAGCCGTGAATGCCAAAATCAAATTCCATAAATGATAAATGCTACAAAGTTGTTTCCTTTTTTTTTTATTTAAACTTTATTGATCAATAAATACTTATTTCAATTAGTGGTGACACTTAAACTAACAAATTAATTGCATAACAATCATACTATTCCTATAGCATCCCACGTCTTTTGTATTGCTGCTCCTCCAATTGGCATACCTCTTGCCACAATTTATTTGCCTGCTCCCACGACAAAGGGATCTTCACAGTTTCCTGCTCTTTAAGTATCTCTCTTAAATACGCCAATCGCTTCCGTTCCCGCTTTTGCTCTCCTCCTCTTTTCCTAATTCCAAACCACTTTCCGTCCTTAAGTAACGACGTTATGTCCTCCAGCTGTCGTTCATTGTTTCGAGGTTCACTTCCCAAATTTGTTTTCTTTAAAATCAAAGAAAAATTGAGGTTTAACATGGAACTCTTCCATAATACTAAGCACGTAACTTTCACTTGTTCTCACTAAACACGATTTCGAATCTACTTTTCTTTTTCATTAAGCGTACCATTTGACGCGAAAATTTGTGATTTCATATACTAGAACGAGAAATAGTATACCAATAAATTTTAAGTTCTATTATTTAATAAAACAAAAATTATTCCACACAGGAAGACAACTGTAGTGTAAAGCCGCGGGAAAGATAAAATTACTAGTATAAAAATTATACTCAATTAATTGCGCAACTACTGAAGGTAAATACTGATTATTTACAATATTTCTCTACGAACCCATTTTGAAAATGTTATTGGTTTCACGAAATTATTCCCAAAAAATTTTCACACCCAAAGAAGTATATTACAGCAGAATCATACGCATTTTCATTTCAGTAAAATGATATGTTTAGCTGTTTCGCTTTTCCGTGTGAAATATTGGTTCAACATTGCTACCCAAATTGTAGTTTCGGAACTACATAAACTTTGATGCAACAACACGTGTTGTCTGCAAATCTTGAAATATTTTCACCTAATACCCTAAGCTCAAAATACAAAATATTTAAATCAAATTTTTTATGCTCGTTTTCAAACAACATAAATTAAAAACGTATGAATTTAAACAATATAAAAACAATTTAAATGTTTCTAATATAAAGTACATGACTTTATAAACAATATAAATGTCCTTCTCTGGATGCGATGCGGCTTCCTCAGTTTCCCGCAGCTGCTTAGAAAGTACTCTAGTTCTATTCTCGAGAAATTCCGTATTTATCTTCAACTCTTCTGTATCCTTGAAGACTTGAAAAAATTTCTCCTCCGTTCGACTCTGAATAGTCGCTAATGATTGGTCTGCTGCTTCCAAAGTTGACAAGTTTCCACCGTCTCTCGCTAATCTCCAGAGTACCTGGGCTTCACTCTTGCTGGTTGCCGCTTCTTATTGCTCAAACAATTTTTCTGCGAATAATTTTACCTCAGTTTGTACAGACCTAAGCTTGTCTTGAGCCTTATCCTCCTGCGAACTAGGACTATCTTCCTGTGCTTCCAGCTCTTCTAGATCCAATCTTAATTTGGTCAACCAGTCCCGTGTCAAACCGTTGACGTGTAACGGGTAATCCTTGGTAAAGTACTCCTTGTCACCACAACAGTCCTTAAACTTTAACAACTCCTCGTTGTTATTATTGAATGTAATCAACAAGGCTTCTAACTCCGCTATGCGTTTAAGGTAGTACGCGCTGTTTTTCCTTGCCTTGCTATCCTTCCTACAATTCCTGATTCTCCTTTGGATGGCCTCACTCTGCCTCTTTTTCTCTTCCAGCAATATTTTTCGCCTCTCCTGGTGCTTCCATAGACCGAATTAATTTTTACCTTTAACCCAAACTCCAAAAACCAAGTGTTAACGTAACCTAGTTTTAAAAAATCACTTTTTTTTATTTTTTATTAACGAATCTTATACTATATACAGAAACGTTTTATAATTGCACCTAGTAAATACTGGTAATACTAACTAGCAATTTTGTTCGAATAAATTAAACAATTAAAGAAAAGCGTTAAGTATTTTATGTACATGCTAACATATAACATATAAATAAAATATCGGCTACTCGAGTTCCATTAGGTCTGACACTGTTTTCCGTTTTAGCCGCCTACGCTGTGAAGTCATGAGGAGTAAGCTGGATGCTGCAACGTTGACATGCGATTTCAGTCGCTGTTTGTGAGAAATGGCAAATTTTTTTGTCACATCAGTGACAGTGGGCATACCAACATCACGATTGAGATCGCTATTTCTAACATAGTATGGTGCATTAACAATACATCGCAGCACTTTATTTTGAAAACGTTGAATAGTGGCAATGTATATTTCACTAGCACATCCCCAAAATTGGATGCCATAGGTCCAGGTCGGCTTCAGTATTTGTTTATACACCATTAGTTTGTTGTGAATTGACAGGGTAGAGTGCCTGCCAATAAGGTGGTACAATTTGTTGAGTTTCAGGTCAAGCTCCTCTCGTTTTTTCTTTACGTGAGCTTTCCAGCGCAATTTGGCGTCGAGTGTAATACCCAGATATTTGGCTTCGTTGACATGTGGGATTATTAACTCATCCATGAAAATCGGTTTGTAAGGTACATTTTTCAGTGAAAAAACTATATGCGCTGATTTGGTTTTGTTTAACTTAATGCGCCATTTCTTAGCCCATGAAGCAATACAATTAACGCCTCTTGTAGCTTAGCCGTCGCGTCTTCGATAGTGTTACCTGTAGCCAGAACACCAGTATCGTCTGCAAATG
Organism: Clusia tigrina; assembly: GCA_920105625.2. NCBI lineage: Eukaryota > Metazoa > Arthropoda > Insecta > Diptera > Clusiidae > Clusia > Clusia tigrina. Next base: position 328,201,311 of record OV050030.1, read on the forward strand.
TTGTGGTTACTTGCTGATTTGCTGTTGGTAGGAAATATGTATACAGGAGGTATAGCAGAGGCCCCAGGATGCTCCCTTGCGGTACATCAACACTAATTTTTTTTAAAGAAGAATGGGTGTTTTCGTACTTAACACTAAAGTACCTGTCATCAAGGTATGATGAAAGCACCTCGCAATATTGCATTGGCAACAATGTCCGCAGCTTTTGTAATAGACCTGCATGCCACGCCTTATCGAAAGCTTGTGAAACGTCTAGGAAGACGGCGGAACACACTTTTTTGCCTTCCAACGCATTTTCGACCATATTCACAACTCTGTGGATTTGATCAGTTGTCGAATGATTTTTCCTAAAACCAAACTGGTGAGCGGGAATCAATTTTTTATTCTCAATTATTGGCATTAAGCGCGTTAAAAGCAATCTTTCAAATAGTTTTGACAATGCTCGCAGTAAGGATATTGGCCTATACGATGATCGTTGAGTGATTTCCCAGGCTTGGGTACCATGATTACCTCTGCGAATTTCCAATATATAGGAACATGCCTCAACCTGAAGCACATATTAATTAAAGCAGACAGATAAGAGACGCAATTATTGGGCAGCTTACGAAGAACTTCCGTCGTTATTAAGTCAAATCCTGGCGCTTTTTTTAGTTTCATTTTATGAATTTGCTTACCAATTTCTTCGGGAGTTACTTGAGTAATGTGGGTATCGCACTCTAGCCAACTTTCATTTATTACTATTTCATCATTTCCTTCATTTGGACTAAAGGTATTTTCAAGATGTTCAGCAAACAACTTTGCTTTTTGGGCGCTTGTTTTGGCCCACAGTGTATCGTTGATTTTAACTGGAGCACAGTATTGTATTGGCATGCTGAATGATTTAGCCGCCTTCCACAAAGAGTACTCTGTGGTCTTGTCAGCTGTAAGATCCATCAGAAAACGATTAAATGTGTCATTATTGAATGACTTGATTGCTGTGTGTAAATGTTGACTGGCTAAGTTTAAATTCGATTTGATTGCTGGAGATCTGGTTTGATGCCAACGTTTCCGTAGCTTCCGTTTCTTTGCAATTAAGCTCTTAATAAAAGGTGGATATTTTTCCCGTGCAGAACAAGTCTTAGTGTGGGCGTACTATTCCACGCTGCCATCTGTATTTGCTGTGTAAAGTGGAGTACAGCATCATCAAGTTGCTCACTGGTAACAATAAAATCAAACTTGACTAATTGTTCTAGCTGCACTTCAAAGTAATTCCAGTCAGTACAAGCATTTACTAACGTTGATGTGCGTTGATTTAATGTTGGGGTTTGGGAAATTACCAATTGCACCGGCGAACTCAGGTCAGAACTCAGGTCAAATCCTTCAGTGATAGCTAAATGCGCTGCAGGAATGTTTTTGTAGACAAAGAAGTCAATTAAGTCTGGTACTTTGCTAGTATCCGATGGCCAATATGTTGGTTTACCAGTTGAAATTGAATTACAACATGTACGCTGCATGGCTTTGAATAATTCTCTTCCTTTTGTTGTGGTGAGCCTTGAGCCCCAAAACGTATGTTTTGCATTGAAGTCGCCTCCAATTATAAAACGACCATGGAAACGATTAAAAAGAGACAAATAGTCTTCATATTTCAATTGGTGCCTAGGAGGACTATGTAGAGCAGTTAGAACCAGCGGTTGTTTGGAAGTTTCAACGGAAATGGATGTGGTTTGAAACTCATTTGTGATGATTTGGTCCTCCAAGTGATGTTTAATGGAGCTTTTGATTAGGACTGCGCTACCATCCCTTGCACAATTGTCAGGATGAATTGTATGGTAAATCTTGTATTTTTTAAAGGACACATGCGATTGCTTAGTAAAATGAGTTTCAGAAATTAAGCATATATCAATATCTTCATTGTTAAGCACGACTTCCAGCTCATTTTTGTGTTTGGCTAAATCATTTGCGTTCCATAAAATCAGTCTTAGACAATCAGTCATAATTTAAAAATTGCATGTTGTGCTCCAGGGCTCCCAAGCGCAACTCTAATGCTTTGAACATTTTTTCCCGGCGGTCTAGCTTTGCCAAGATTATTGACAGCGCGTCGGTGCTTTGTGGGGCAAAATTGGGGGCAGAGCCTTTCGTTATTTGAGGATAGCTTGCTGCTTTAGTACTCGTAGATGGTCCAATTTTGGTGGGGACATTTTTGACGCAGCAAATTGATTATTATCGCGATCCTTCATTTTAACAAAAGTTGTCTTCTTCGATCTCATTTTTTGTAATTCTTTCGCAATTACACAGCCACGATAATTTGCTGGGTGTGACTCACCACAATTGCAGCATTTGGGTTTATCAGCTATTGGCTTTTGGCACTCTGAAGATATATGTTTGCCAGCACATTTCACGCATCGTGGAGGTTCCCACAGAAATTTTTTGTGTGGTCGAATGATTGGCAACTTTTGCACTGGGGAATTAAGTTAGATGAATTTATTGGTTCAATCTTTACAATTGTATTTAAAATGTTTTTGATTTCGTGAATTTTCTTCACATCTTCAGAAGAATCGAATGTCAGAACGAACATATCAAGCGGTTCCTTCGTCATCCATTTAAGTTTGCTAATAGCACTAATGACTTTGAGGCCTTGATTATTCAAATCATTTATAATGGATTCCTGGTCACACGAATGGTGCAGATTTTTTACCATTACTTTTATTGGGCTGGTTTGCTTGTCTTCATAGCTGAACCAAGGGATACTTTCATTAGTTAACAACTTCGTAACAGCCCGATAGTCAGAAGAGTCAAAATTTATTACTCTGTATGCACCATTATTAATAAGTTTCACAAAGAACTTGTTTTTTATAGTTGCAATAAGCTGGGTATGTAATTTCTTAAAATCATTTGTACTGTTGACAACAATTGGAGGAGGTCGAGCTATTTTACTAGTAGTAACAGTCACTTTAGCACTTGAAACTGTAGGTCCACTTTGTGTGATCACTTTCGGAGAGGTCTCTGCCTTCCGTTTTTTAGTTGGTCTTTTCTTTTTGACGATCCAGTCCGTCTCTCTGGCTAGTTCATCCTCATCAGTCTCATACTTTTTTTCGTTATCAATAATTTTTGTGTTGGTATAATTTTCGGTTGATTTAAGTTTTACACTCTCACTTTTGAGTACAGATAACTCGTTTTTAAACAATGAGCATAATTTTTCTAAGTTTTGGATTTTTTTGAGCAACTCTGTGTTTTGCGATTCAAGATTAAGTATTTTTTTTTTTTGGACCCCCCACCAGGTGGTGGTGTTTTTAAGTTACTCATTTTAGTTTAAAATTCTAGCAATGTGGCAGCACGCGATAAGCATATTTAATTAAATAAGAAAAGGTAATAGATGATGGGTGACTTATCCGATACACTAACCACACTTAGTAATAGCTGTATCACTGTAATAAAAAAATCACTTGAAAATTCCCTTAAATAATCCAATATGACTACCCCAAATCCAATTAGTCCGCAAATATAAGCATAGCAGTATACCAAATTACAGTTTATTCATAATTTCATTTACTTTATTTCACAAAAGTACTACCAGAAAATTTTTACACTCAAAGAAGCATTTTATCGCAGAATTATACGCATATTCGTTTCCGAACAACGCTCTGTTGAGCTGTTTCGTTTTTCCGTGCGAAATATTGGTTCATTATTGCTGCGCAAATTGTAGTTTCGGAACTACACAAACTTTGATGCGAGAACATGTGTTGACGGCACCTCTTCAAATATTTTCACCTAATACCCTAACTCAAATGCCAAAACTTTAAAACAACCATTTAAATTATTTCACATGACTCCACAATGTATTTATTAACTCAATTCATAACCAAATAGGAATGTATTTCCCAAATAAAAACATAAATAAATTAATTGACTCGTTTTATCAAGCAATACAATTCAACGATCACTTCGATTTTAGTTACAAAAACTCTTAAAGCTAATTATAAAATTCAACCTCCGCTTGTTCTAGCCTGAACATTTCCTGCCACAATCTATTGGCTTCGCTCCAAGGCAGAGGAACTTCCAGATTCGCCTGTTCTGCCAGAAACTTCCTTAGAATTGCCAGCCGCTTTCTCTCCCGTGCTGCTTTTCCACCACGTCTATGCCAATAAAAGTGTGTGCGCGGCACCTTTGAAATGGGCCTCAGTTCAATCCTTCGACCTTCTGCAACCGTTACGCATTTGGTAATCTGGTCATTTATTTCCTGATATTCAAAGAAAGTAAATATCCAATTTTACTATATGAATTGAGATTTAAATTATCCTAACCGCAGCCACGAAGCACGCTGACAACCAAAAACTCGCGATGCCCCCAAAAAGTGAACCTAACTTTATTCCGGTACTTGACACGGACAAGAGAATTAAACGTTAGTCCCGCGAAACGAACATAAGGAACACCATCCCCTATTATGAATGCGTAAACTCTATACCGTGACACGTACGTTCTTTCCAAACCAAACCAACCGGTATGCACAAGTTCGCAATACAATAGGGATTAGCGAGGAAATTTGTTTCCTTTAAAATAAATTTACACGTTTCACGCCCCCCGAGAATGCTGAAATAAACGGTAAGTAAAAATATGAACCTAATCTCAGTGGAACAACCCTATACAACCTGACCGTAAATAAAAATTTTCTTTTGGATCGACCTATTGTCACCTAACCGCAGCGGCTAATCAGCCCCGATGCTGCTTCTTCTGCATGACCGGTGCAAAAGCGCCCACACGGCCACCGAAGAATCGTCAACAAAATTCACTTAGATACTAGAATGTCCTACTATAAGCATACTCACCATTTTTGTTCCCTCCATTGAACTCCTTTAGGATGGTTATTCTGATGGTTTCCTGTTGGTGGATTCCCGCGTAGGAGTGCAATTTTCCTGGCACTCGACGTTGGATCCTACCGGCTGCGCCAAAATGTTGTGCTTGGTGTCCCTGCTTGTTTGACGGGGGACGTCCTGTCGCGGTTTGCTGGGCGCGTAGCTGTAAACTTTAAAGCCCTAACGTTTTAATTGAAAACCAAAGACACTTTTCACTTTAAGATTAAAATCACAAGAAGATTTATTCTTACGAAAACTAAATCTTATATACTATTTCTTTACACCTATCTCAGTCTGTGAACTGACCTTTCTGGTGTTCCAGTTCCGCACCTGCTAATTGGTGTCACTTGGTCAAGCCAACTGACCTACTTATAAATTGGCGACGGTGCATTGCGCTGCCCTGCCTCGACTGAGGAACTGTAATACCCTAAAAGTTTACATAGTAATATTTCACAAACCATTTTAGCTTAAAATACTTAGACCCTAAAAGTATGTCTTATTGTTAAACAATTTTAGCACATGCTAATCCAACAGAGTGTGGCATCTATTAGGAGTCGATGCTGTGAGTCAACTACACATAGGTAGCTTGGTTCTAACTCACAACACAATATAATCTAACTCACTGTCAAAATAAATAAGCGTCTACAGCTCCAGCTGTTGAGTTATTGGAGTATCAGTCAGTGCTTACAACACCAATCTGAAACTAAATGTGCGCGTCCAACATCACGCACATACAAAAAAAATGAGAACAAAAAGTGAGATTAGGTTTTTCTAATTTTCGAATTTTCCGAATTTTCCGATTTTTCCGAATGTTTTGAGATCGATAGATTTGCAAGAAACAATTGGAAAAATAAATTTGAAGGAAAAAGTTTTTGTATGGAAAAAAGTCCTTTTTGGAATTTTTAAATTTTCCGACTTTTCTTCAGGAAAAGTATAAGGTTTTTTTTATTTCTAAACCTTCCCAGATCCACAACGAACAACCTCTGAAAATACCTTCAAGATTGGTCCAGCCGTTCTCGAGCCTTAGCGTCACTAACAAACAAACATTCATTTTTATATATATAGATATATACTCGTATATATACATATATATGTATATGTATATATATATATATATATATATATATATATATATATATATATATATATATATATATATATACATATATATATATATACATATATATATATATATATATATATATATATATATATATATATATATATATATATATATATATATATACATCTGTGTGATTAGCACGTGTTAAAGTTATTTAAGTGAAACACATACTCTTAGGGTCTAAGTATTTTAAATTAATATTACCTGTGTAATATTTATTATGTAAACTTTTAGGGTGTTATAGTTCCGCAGTCGAATCGACGAAGGGCATTGTAATTTAGAATGCACCGTCGATACTTTTATAGTAGGTCAGTTGGCTTGACCATCTAACACCAATTAGCAGGTGCGGAACTGGTACACCAGAAAAGTCAGTTCACAGACTGAGATTACTGTTGGGAAATAGTATATAAGAAATAGTATTTTAAGAATAAGGGGGCCTTTCATCTTTGAAACTAAAAGTGACTTAGTGTAATATTTCAAGAGCGATTTAATGTTCATTCGTGATGAGTTCAGCTTTCGTTGAAGTGAATTGACAAATGGCAGGTGGAATTGATATCAAACCACTGGAAGTATCAACCGGAATTTGCCCATTTCCAATTCTTAGCAGTTCTTTAGAGAAAACTTCTGCGGGGCTATCCTGTTGCAGGAACACTCGCATATTCATAGTCAATCGAATAGTTTCCACGTACCGCCACAAATACGATGACTTGAGACATGCGGTCAAATCATCCGCCGCTGTTGATTTCGGAATAACAGGAAGTGTTTGTCAAAAATCGCCTGCTAACAGTATCATTGCGCCACTAAAGCGACGATTATTATTCCGCAGATCTTTCATTGTTCTGTCAAGTACTTCTAGAGACCGTTTGTGAGCCATTGTGCACTCATCCCATACTATCAGTTTACAATTCTTCAACACTTTTGCCATAGCTGATTGCTTTGAAATGTGGCAAACAGGTGTTTCATTGATTTGCATGTTTAACGGAAGCTTCAGTGCCGAATGTGCCGTTCTTCCACCTTCTAGTAGAGTTGCAGCAATCCCAGTAGATGCGAGAGCCAACGCAATGCCATTTTGATATCGTATTGTTGCCAAAATCAATGATATCAGGAACGTTTTCCCAGTTCCGCCGGGCGCATCAAGAAAAAATAGTCCACCGTTTCCATCATTGACAGCCTTCATCAATTCATCATACGCACTCTTTTGCTGCTCATTCAATAATGGAACATTTCTTTGTACTTGTTGTTCCAAAGTTATTCTGTCGTATGCACGCTCACGTTACAATTCACGATTCAGTACATCTCTGATTTAACGATTTGGCGCTTGCATATGAATTTCAGTCAATAGTTTGCCACTCATAAGCAAACACAAATCTTCAATCAACACCAATGGTTCATTGTAGATGTCATCGTTCATTTGCAATTCTGAATTCCATGTTGCCACTCGAATACGATGTAAAATGTCTTCGGCAATGTAATTTTTGTACGTATCCCATAATTGACGCGGAATTGAAGGCTGACATGTCGAAATGATCATCGCGAAAAGTGTGCGAACTTCAATGGCATGCGAAGTAGCTATCGCATCGTCCATCGTTTGATTCCAGTGATTATCATGTTCCAGCAATTGTAATTGCTGGCATGCTTCTCAAAAAAATGCACAAACTGTACCATTCACAGTACGCAATGACTCAAATGAAGTTGAACCGCGTACATTAATCAATAGCAACCGAAGGTAGAAGCAATCGTCGTTTTTCGGATGGATTGTGTAAATTCGTCCTAATGCATTAGTTGAGAACACACCTGGATGTCCATCTACTAGTTGGTCTTGCTTTCTGCGTAACCATTTCTTCGACGATGCATTCCATGTATAATATCGAGGCATTTCCGAATAAAGCAATGTTCTCGCAAACGGATCACTGGCGCAAGTTGAGAAAAAACTCGTCAATATTGTTGCTGGTGGTGTTTCCGCTCGCTCTACTGCATCCTCTGGGTTGAAATACACTCTTTGGCCATTCTCCAAATGAACTACGAGATGCACAACAGTCGGAATACGCTCATGAATTACAAAAGAAAATATTCTCCAAAGCGCTTCATTGCAGTTCACGTATTGACCCATTTGATACTTGCTGATCTCATCTCGTTCAAGGCCAATAACCGCCATGTCGCTTCCTTTAGTGACGTACTTGCAAACGTATTTGATCGATTTCACAGAACTGCAATACTCAACATTGATATGAGTTTTGAATGTCTTAGACAATATTGGCGAATATGGTACGATCCATGTGTTATCAACTTCGATATTCACTCCTCTAAATTGAATCCTGAATGTTCTACATTTGTTGTCTGATGAGCGACGCTGATAGAGTGGATATCTATCATTTCCAGTTTGCATTTCCGAAAGAAAAGCACGTGGATAGTGTTTCGTGCTCTTAATGTCAGACATACAAACCGAAGTGGGATTGTAGTGTCCGCAAGGTCCATGAACCATATTGGTTTTCACCACTTCGTATAATTCTGGATCTATCACTGGATCAGGAATTTCCGCAGAAATGATGTCATCAATTTGATCTGGTGTAATCTTGTCCACCATCCAAAGAAGAATATGTGCGTGCGGCAAACCTCTTTTTTGCCACCCAACAGAGTACATCCAGCATCTAACAGCACCATATATACGTTGCTTCACGAAAAAAGTCCATCAAATATCGTAGCTGTTGTTTGAAAACTCGTGCTGTGACATCGTGACGATCGCTTGCTGATTGACCGCGATTCAATAATTCCGTTATGTGTGGGCATTTTGGTTTGCAAGTGAATGTAACAAACAAATCCGGCCGTCCATAATTCCGCACATATATCATCGCATCCTGCGAGTACTCGTGCATGTGCCTTGGGCTGCCAATGTATGTTGATGGCAAAATCGTGAGTCGGCCAAGGTTTGTCACATCTTCATCGCTATTGACCGCATCTCGCAAGTGAATATACTCTTCAGATCGAAGCTTGATCTGATTGAAGCGAATAAAATTGAGTCGTTCTGTCTCCATCGTCACGTACACATCAACTGCATACTGTTGAAATAATCGGCGATATTTCAAGAGATGGTTGTCAATTCCTTCGCGAATCATCAATCGATACGCGAAAAACTTCATTGCACTAACCTTCTTATATGTATCAACACATAAAAGTTAACAAAAAATGAAGTTACAATCAAGAGTGTTTGTTTTTCTTTTACTAACGATCATGTTGTATCTCAAGTGATATCCATCTTCACCACGGCAGAACATAAGCGGATATTGTAGTGAGTCATACGATCGATGAATTTCACTGATTCGCTCTAATGCATCTCCAGCTCGACGTTTAATAACAATATCACGGGATTCTAAATTATCGCCAACAGCAACAATTGATATTTCATCGGCCGTCGGGGCCTTATATTGCCGTTCATGAGTGCCTGCTGGTCGTTTGTCCGCTTTTATGACGATTCTGTGATCATCAGATGGCATCCTTTCTAACGAAGTTTTGAATAATCGAATTAGTTCGCTGTGTTCATGCAACATTTCTTGCAATTGCTGCACAATTTCTCTTTTCGTCGCATTGAAAATTGCACAATGTCGATTCACTTCTTCATTTCAATCTCCAAGGAAATATATTTGGAGATATTTGTGATCATGATCAAGATGCGGCAACAGCGATCCAGCAAGATGCTAAATTTGCCCGTGAATCTGTATAGTTGCAGACAAATATGTTAATTTCTGTATTTTATTGGCGAGATAATAAGTGTTAGATTGTTGGTGAACTAACCTTGAATGTGGGATTGTAATTATGTTCATTCACAATTTCCCCACCAAACGACGTCATTTGAAAACAATCGTTACACATCTTGGAATTTTGTAAAAAATGATTCGAATTTGGTGATTCACCGTAAAGCAACGACCGCAATGGCTCTGGTGGAGGAAGTAACTCTGGTAAAATCACTTTTCCGCTTGCGCAACACAATCCGGCCGGTTCTTTTGGAAATTTCAGTGCATCGCAATGCGGGCAAACGACAGACATCGAACCAAATCGAGCTGATTCGTGCGCACCGTATTCAATGTCCGGCTCATATCGAAAGGCTGCACGTTCGATATTCAAATTAGGCAATCGTTGTTGTTGCTGGCGTTGTCGGTGAGCAGCCAAACGTTGTTCTCTTGCTTCATGAATTTCCTGAGCACGAACTTGTCTTCTTCTCAATCGTTGTTGCTCATTGTAAGCTGCGTGAGCCTCTTGTGATTGTCGCGCACGATGTTCAATCATTCCGATTCGAGCAGATTCCCTTGCATTAGCATTTTCCTCTTCAGTACGACGTGCTATATAATTACGTTGGTCCGTTGTACGTCTGGAACGCCGACCGATATTAGCGCGACCTCTTTGTGGCATCGTAACAAATTTCAATCTGTAATTGATCACTTTGTATGAAACACACATAAAGTTTTCACGGAATAATTTTCAATAATTTACCGTTTGAATAGCCGAAATAAAGAGAGCAAATTACCGAAATTGAACGATTCAAATAATTTACAAATCATCTGAAGAAATAACACAAATAAATTCCAATGGAAATGAGGTTAGTTATTCACCAACAAACAAAAATAATGAACTCACTTTTTTTGTTTGAAATGTCAATAATTTCACTCAAAAACTGATGATCTAGAGATTTAAAAACAAATATTTCGTGAATGTAAACAATTGAACAATTTAATGTAATGAATTTAACTCGAGAAATCAATTAAAATTTGGAAAAATGTCATAAAGTCAATTGACCGTGTTCTGTTCGAATAAACAAATCAGAAAGAACAAACAATATACGCAGCTGTCAAAATAAATAAGCGTCTACAGCTCCATCTGTTGAGTTATTGGAGTATCAGTCAGTGCTTACAACACCAATATGAAACTAAATGTGCGCGTGCAACACCACGCACATACAAAAAAAATGAGAACAAAAAGTGAGATTAGGATTTTCTAATTTTAGAATTTTCCGATATTTCCGACTTTTCCAAATGTTTTGAGATCGATAGATTTGCAAGAAACAATTGGAAAAAAAATTTGAAAGAAAAAAATTTTTGTATGGAAAAAAGTCCTTTTTGGAATTTTTAAATTTTCCGACTTTTCTTCAGGAAAAGTATAAGGTTTTTTTATTTCTAAACCTTCCCAGATCCACAACGAACAACCTCTGAAAATACCATCAAGATTGGTCCAGCCGTTCTCGAGCTTAGCGTCACTAACAAACAAACATTAATTTTTATATATATAGATATATACTCGTATGTATACATATATATGTATTTGTATATATATATATATATATATATATATATATATATATATATATATATATATATATATATATATATATATATATATATATATATATGTATATATATATATATATATATATATATATATGTATATATATATATATATATACATATATTTGTATAAATATATATATATATATATATATATATATATATATATATATACGAATATATACGAATATATATGTACTTGTTTGTTTGCTCGCTTTTAGCTTTTAGCTCGCGCCAGTAATTAATGTTTACGCGTCATATTTCAATGCAATTACTGCCGCATGCATGTACCCAAGAAGGTCTTTTTAAATGTTCGTTGAATTATTTTTAATTTGTTTACATTTTATCTATATGCATATTTTTACTATTTAATATTTCAAATATTTTTTCTTATTTTTCTTATCGGGTATAGTGCCTATTGAGCATATTTATATTACGTAATTTTTTTGAAATGGCACACCATTTTGAATTGGCACACTTCCGCGGCATTGACCTTGGAAGTTGGAATTGTGCTATATGATACATTGAGCAACGATGAATTATACACTTGTTTCAGCTTGTTCTAATCTCACCAACTATAATTTGTAATTTCTTAACTTCCAGCAACTTACATGTCTCAGAGAATAATTTTGATACGAAATTCGACCCGTTGTCGATCACCAACACCATCGCTATAATTTCGTTTAAAAATGCTTTGGCTAACGTACTTACCTCGGCATCAGCTATGCATACACATGCCATATTTTTTGAGAAATCATCTTGAAACGTCAATTTGTACGTATTTCCCGAAACTGTCTCAGGTAAAATACTCACAATATCGAAATAAAATTTATAAAATGGTTGTTTCGGTGTGTCTGTCAACACCATTGGCATTTTTACCTTTCCACTCGTACACTCTTCTAATGCTTTCGCAAGTTTTGGAAGACCCCTTGTGCCCACTCAGAGGTGAATCATGGAAACTTTTCAATAACCTCTGGATATCTTTGTCTTTTTCAAACCACTCCACCCTGTTGACTGGCTGTTTGACGGTTTCGTCATTTGTTTCTTCTATTTCTTCAGTTTCTGAGTCATTCACTGACCGTTCAGCATTGGTCTTTTTTTGTCAGCGTTTGGCTTTGCTCTACTTTGGACAACTGATATATTTTGTTTCTGTGGCACACTGATGAGTGCATCTGCATGAAGATTCTTCTTCCCAGGTTTCTATATGATTTCAAAATCATACTCAGACAATTTATGTCTGAACCTGGCTAGACTAGACGTTAAGTCCTTCATGTTGGCTATGCCTCTCAACGGTTGGTGATCGGTACATATTTTAAAGGGGTGTCCCGGGAAACACGCCCTGAAATTCTTCGTATCCCATACAATGGCTAGAATTTCCTTTTCTATCGCGGATTATCATTTCTCCCTATCGCTAAGCGCTCTGCTTGCGAATGCTATTAGTCGGTCATTTCCAACTTCCCCTTGCGACAATACTGCGCCCAAGGCTTTATTGCTAGCATCAGTGGTCAACAAAAAGGTTTGTCCAAAATCGGGGTGCGCTAAAATCGGCGGTGAGCTAATAATCTCCTTTAGCCTCTCGAACGCTTGTTGACAGGTCTCTGTCCATTCGAATTTTGTTTCTTTAAGTAGCTACTTATTGATTGGCAATGCAATTCCGGCTAGTCTATCTACGAACTCTCTATAATATTTCACTAGTACTAGGAATGCTTGCACTTCTTTCTATATCCCGGAATCGCTCAATTTTTAACGCATTCTACCTTCTGCGGGTCAGGCAGTGCTCCTGCTGTTGTGAGTTAGAATCAAGCTACCTATGCGTACTTCACTCACAGCACCGGCTCCTATTAAACTCATTAAGAATGCACATATTTTTAGGGTGCAAATATTGTAAATGAGTAGTATTTATGCCTTAATTATGATGTAAACTTTTAGGGTGTCACAGTTCCGCAGTCAAGCTGACGAGGGGCATTTAGAATGCACCGACGACATTTTTACTTTCAGTAGGTCAGTTGGCTTGAGCAACTGACACCAAATAACAATTGCGTAACTGGAACACCAGAAAAGTCAAGACGTAGACTGTAATGTTTATTTGTAAATAGTATATAAGAACTAGTATTTTAAGAATAAAGCGTCTTGTTGTTTTAAACCCAAAATTGTGCAGTGCTCATTTAAAAAAGTAATGTAGGTTTACAGGTTCCCGCGCAGGACAAGCCGCGACAGGACATTCCAGAGGACGTCTCTCGCCGACAAGCAGATAAGGACCCCAACATTTTGGCGCAGCCGGTCTTAAGGACCTACAGGAGGAATCCCAGGGCAAGGAACCCTGTAGCAGGGAAGCATCCTGCAACAAAATCAAAGGACCAAGATGTCATCGGTAAATAGTAATGGTGAGTAGAGTGTATATTAGCGTCAAATAAGTAGATACTTCTGCGACCCTAAAGGCGCCGTAGCGCTGGTCAAAGAAGTTGCAACATAAAGGCGCGTTTGCGCTGTTGCACGCAGCTGGCAACCATAAACCGTCAGTATGATCGAACGGTCTATGTATGTTCATCCTAGCTGTGAGGATTTTTTTTGTAGGGGATTTGCGTTTGTTTGTCGTGAGGGACATTTATATTGTTTATAAAGTCATGTACTTTATATTAGAAACATTTAAATTGTTTTTATATTGTTTAAATTCATACGTTTTTAATTTATGTTGTTTGAAAACGAACATAAAAAATCTGATTTAAATATTTTGCATTTTGAGCTTAGGGTATTAGGTGAAAATATTTCAAGAGGTGTAGACAACACGTGTTGTTGCATCAAAGTTTATGTAGTTCCGAAACTAGAATTTGCGTAGCAATGTTGAACCAATATTTCGCACGGAAAAGCGAAACAGCTAAACATATCATTTTAGTGAAATGAAAATGCGTATGATTCTGCTGTAATATACTTCTTTGGGTGTGAAAATTTTTTGGGAATAATTTCGTGAAACCAATAACATTTTCAAAATGGGTTCGTAGAGAAATATTGTAAATAATCAGTATTTACCTTCAGTAGTTGCGCAATTAATTGAGTATAATTTTTATACTAGTAATTTTATCTTTCCCGCGGCATTACACTACAGTTGTCTTCCTGTGTGGAATAATTTTTGTTTTATTAAATAATAAAACTTAAAATTTATTGGTATACTATTTCTCGTTCTAGTATATGAAATCACAAATTTTCGCGTCAAATGGTACGCTTAATGAAAAAGAAAAGTAGATTCGAAATCGTGTTTAGTGAGAACAAGTGAAAGTTACGTGCTTAGTATTATGGAAGAGTTCCATGTTAAACCTCAATTTTTCTTTGATTTTAAAGAAAACAAATTTGGGAAGTGAACCTCGAAACAATGAACGACAGCTGGAGGACATAACGTCGTTACTTAAGGACAGAAAGCGGTTTGGAATTAGGAAAAGAGGAGGAGAGCAAAAGCGGGAACGGAAGCGATTGGCGTATTTAAGAGAGATACTTAAAGAGCAGGAAACTGTGAAGATCCCTTTGTCGTGGGAGCAGGCAAATAAATTGTGGCAAGAGGTATGCCAATTGGAGGAGCAGCAATACAAAAGACGTGGGATGCTATAGGAATAGTATGATTGTTATGCAATTAATTTGTTAGTTTAAGTGTCACCTCTAATTGAAATAAGTATTTATTGATCAATAAAGTTTAAATAAAAAAAAAAGGAAACAACTTTGTAGCATTTATCATTTATGGAATTTGATTTTGGCATTCACGGCTTCATAGATAAGAATTTGTTCGGTCTATGGAAACGCCAAGAGAAGCAATTAGATTGCTGGAAGCTCAAAAGCTGTAGAGCGAAGCAATCCATAAGAGAATCAGGAATTTTAGGAAGGATAGTAAGGCACGAAAGAACAGCAAGTATTACCATAAACGCATAGCGAAACTGGAAGCCTTGTTGAAGCGTTCAATGATAACAACGAGGAGTTGTTAAAATTTAAGGACTGTTGTGGTAACAAGGAGTACTTTGCCAAGGATTATCCGCTGTATGTCAACAGTTTAACACGGGACTGGTTGACCAAGTGCAGATTGGATCTGGAAGAGCTGGAAGCACAAGAAGATAGTCCTAGTTCGCAGGAGGACAAGGCTCAAGACAAGCTAAGGTCTTTACAGACGGAGGTAAAATTGTTTGCAGAAAAATTGTTTGAACAATTGGTAGCGGCAACGAGCAAAAGTGAAGCCCAGGTACTCATGAGATTAGCGAGGGACGGTGGAAACTTGTCGACTTTGGAAGCAGCAGACCAAGCATTAGCGACTATTCAGAGTCGAACGGAGGAGAAATTTTTTCAAGTCTTCAAAGATACAGAAGAGTTGAAGATAAATACGGAATTTCTCGAGAATAAAACTAGAGTACTCTCTATTCAACTCCGAGAAACCGAGGAAGCTGCATCGAATCTGGAGAGAGAAAATCTAGAGTTCAAGAGAATCGGGGCAATTGCTAAGCCAGCAAGAGTAAGATCGGCTTCAACCTCTCAAATACATACGCAAACAGTACTAGCTTTGCCACCAGAAGTTCGCTGGCCGGAATATTTAACTCCGGAAGGGATAGGCCGTGTGGTAAAGCCCAGATTAGTATTGAGCGAAGAGAGTGAAGAGGAATTTTTGTTTGACGCATCAGAAATCGGTGTCGAGCAATTATCTCCGGGAAGTTCAATAAGTAATAAAAATAAGGGATATCCGCCAAACGAGCCTGAAGCAGAAACAGTGGAGCAAAGTCTCGATACATTGGACAGTATTTCGCCTGTACGAGCAAACGGCCGGAGACTAATAAGTTTAATCCGTCACTGGTCAAGTACATTTCAGATCCGGGGGGAGTAAATTTTGAAACCACCCAAAAGCACAACGCTCAAGTTTTACCAGCCATAAGTAAAACAAGAATAAGTAAAATGGGTATAGAGGAAATTTCAAAGGCAGTGGCCAGGCTAGTACCTGTGTTTACTGGTGCTATTTCAGAGGATTTACGGTCAGCACTCAACAAGTTCATTCGACGTTGAAGACATACGCGCCTTTGCCAGGCGTTTAGAGTCACTTCGGATGATGGCCCAGGAAGTAATAAAAAATAAGTACAATGGCGTTGGAGATACAGCATTATTATACGAAGTTGACAAGTCAGTGTTAACAACTTTCGTGGTGGGCCTTCGCAACTCCGCTTTAAAGATTCATATGCTGAATACCAGAACAGGAACACTGGAGGAATTAGTAGAAGAAGCGATTAGAGCACAAGTTCTCGTGGAAATGAGAACGGCTGGGTTAGGCGAGGAACATATGTTGGAAAACAGGCAGGACTTGTTCACCGCCGCTGTAGTGGATAGACAGGGAAGCAATTCCATCCCAAACATATATCCCGGGGTCTCCGAAAACAGAGCCGTGAATCCTAGAAATCCGTACAGGGGGTTTGTACAGAGGGCACCCATATGTTCGTTCTGCCGTAATCAAGGTCATACAAGGGTTGAGTGCCAACCATATGGTCATGAGGCAAGTAGACAGTGCCAAGGAGACACAAAATGGGATCAGATCAGAAGGCAGCCAGCTAAGAGGCGCCCGGATCCACCCTTGAGGGACAGCTGTGATGATTTGGGTAAATGTGATGATTATAGTACTTAGGTAAAGTTTTAATAAAGTATAGGCCAATTGCCGCGTATGCGGTACAAGAATCTATAGTTAAGATAATCATGATAATTTTTAGGGGTTATAGGATCGGAAAGGATAATTGCTGTGCATGGAGAAAAAAACTTGAAGAGTTAGGAAGTAAATATGCGTCCATGTTGGAAACAAAAGGACGTTGCTTCGTTGTAAGCATAACGGGACACGCATTCAATGAGATACCCTGCAAAAAGACAGCTAGTGGAAAGCTAGTGCTTTTGGTAGACTGAGGGTCGGACACCAGCCTCGTAAAATCTGGTGTTTTACGGAAAGGGCTGGGTATTAATCAGACGGATGTGAGAACGCTTAACGGATCCTTTGGGGTTGCATCAGGACATTTTGGTCGCTCAGAATAGGGCTCAGTGAAGTTAAGGGCATGAGTTTTAGAGTGCACGCAGTGGAATTGGATATGGAAGGCACCCCGGCCGATGGGATATTTGGCCGCGATAATCTTTGGGGCAGTACCATATTGGATGCAGTATAGAAAAAACCATCGTTTTATGATAATAATAGGAATAGAATCATTACTCTTCCATTAAAATCCTGGCAGGAAGGAACCGGTAATAGGGTTGAGAATTGTACTATTAGGTAGTAAATGCAAGGTCAGCCAGAGTAGATACTATGCATGTAAACACGAAACTTCGGACGGTTGTTTTGCACAAGCAACAGCTAGCGGAGGGCTTATATATGGGAGAGACCATAACGCAGGTTGACAAGGGTAATCAGAAAAAGACTACCTTATGGATAAGGATTTTAGGCCAAAGTTCACTAGTTATGATAATTCTAAGGAACCGCATTATAGATCGGTTAATCAGATTACGCAGGTAGATATAAGAGAAAGGATGGAGACAGTACCAGACTCACTGAAGGTAGAACCAAGCGTAAATTCAGAAGAGAAGTCATCAACAGATGCCATTTGTATGTCATTCCATGACATATTTTTGCTGGAAGGAGACCAGCTAACATAAGAGTATACACTGGAAGTAGAGCATGAAATATGTACTAGAGTGGATCAACCACCAATAAACCAGAAACAGTACAGATAGCCACATGCTCACAAAAATGAGGTAAAAATGCAAGTGGAAGGAATGTTAAAGGATAACATAATTTCACCGAGTATCTCGCCTTGGAACTCACCACTAAATTTGGTACCAAAGAAGGGGGCTGCTCAGGGTCAGAAGAAGTGGAGAATGATCGTCGATTTTAGGAAATTGAACGACTGCACTATCAAGCAAGTGCTCCCGATACCAAGGATAGAAAAAATCCTGGACCAATTAGGACACAGTCGAAATTTTTCTACGCTTGATTTAGTGAGTGGCTAACACCAAGTTCTGGTGGATACACAAGATAAGCAGAAAACCGCATTCAGCACCGGTTTAGGGCATTATGAGTTTAATATAATGCCGTTTGGATTAAAAGAGCACCGGCTACCTTCCAACGGCTGATGAAGCATGTGCTAAAAGGCTTGCAAGGGTTAGATTATTTGTGTATATGGATGATATTGTAATGGGAACAAATTGCAGCAGCATTCGCATCCAGGCTGTGTTAGAGAGTTTTCATGATTCACCCCTAGGTGGACCCCAGGGATTCTGGAAAACCCATGACAGAATTAGGCGAGTATACGGATGGAAAGGTATGCTCAAAGACATAAAAAAAAATCTAAAGAGTTGCTCAAAATGTCAGGCCAACAAGAGTTCAAGGCTAACAAATATGCCAATGGTGTTAACTGACACACCAAAAGAGCCATTTGATAAAGTTCATATGGATTTTCTAGGTATTTTACCTGAAACAGTCTCGGAAAATAAATACATCTTGACGTTCCAAGACGATTTCTCAAAGTATATGGCATGCTTGGCTATACCCGATGCTGAAGCAAGTACGGTAGCCGAGGCATTCTTTGACGAAATTATAGCAAGGTACAACATACCTAAGGTTTTGGTAACCGACAATGGTTCAAATTTCGTATCGAAATTATTCTCAGTATCGTCTAAAATGCTGGGAATCAAGAAATTGCATATAACACCATATCATCCACAGGCAAATGGCTCATTGGAACGTAGTCATCGACCTTTGGCCGAGTCCTTGCGCAGTTTTGCCAAGGAAGATGGCTCGAATTGGGATCAATGGTTGACTAATGCAATGCATGTACATAATACTGTGCATGTATCAACGAAGCAAACTCCCTTTAGAAAACTCTACGGGTTTCATTTCAACATAGCAACAAATTTGAAGCGCAAATGTGCGCCAGCATACAATCCTGATGACCCGAATAAAGTGCAAAAGTACCAGCTACAGCGACCGCACGAGTTAGTTAGAGAAAATCAAGATTGTGCTAAACGAGTAGCCAGGGAAGCCTATAACAAGGTACTAAACCCAGTAATCTTTCATGTGGGTGACCAAGAACTAATGAAGAATCAGGCTAGGAGAAACAAATTCTCACCTGTTTGGATAGATCCGTATTTAGTAGCAGAAATCTGCAGTCCAGTTATAACAGTCGTAACAATTAAGGGCAAGCATAAAAAGCTACATAATAATTTATTGAAATTGTTCCACATGAGACCACACAACTAAAGACATGAGTTAACAGTGTTTTACCTGTGTTTTACCAGTGTAAACACAAGAATAACAAAGTAAACACGTACGTGTTTATATCAAATAGCACAGCTCCGACTTTCAAAGTATATGCCAGCAGAAGTGTGCCAATTAAACTCGGACGAATAAAATTGGCGTAATGTGAATATGCTAATTACGCACTGTAGCCGAATGAAGCACCGTAGAGAAAAATATTTTTTAAAATATTAAATATTAAATTAACAAAAAATCATAAGACAATCGTGGGTAAGTAAAAAAAAACTTAACTTAAAATATATATATACATACATACGGCAGTTTATGCACTGAAATTCGACGCGTAAGCGTTATCGCCAGGGAACGGAACCGTTGGTGAAATCAGTATATATAAGTATATATGTGTATAAGATAAAGAATGAATGTACAAATGTACATTTAAAGAAGTAAGTATTCTAGTTAAAAGGAATGGGTATGTGCGTATGTATATTTTTGCAGATACTGCAGACGGCTATATGTAAATATACTCCTACCTAGGTTTTTACTGTTTATTGATTAGGAAATTAACGTATGAAAATTTGAAAAAATGTATAGTTAATTGGGAAAATAACGTTAGTAATTAATTCTAGGTAATTTAAAGCGCCTCGGATGTATGTATGTAGCCATATACGAGCTAATTACAGGATGGAAAATAGAATCGTTAATGGATATATACATATCAGGCTAGAAGTAAATTTAAATAAAAAGTCAATTGTATGCGATGAAAGATATAGTCATGCAATGGACAATGTTTTCACATAAACGGGTTTATCTTAAATATTCTGGTTTATGTCAGGGGGCAATAGAATTTGCTCAGAATTGAAAAATTTAAAAAGATATATGAAAAGAGAAATGATATGAAAGGAATAATGAATTGTCTAAAGAAAAGAAAAAATAAATAATAGATTTATCTTTTATGTACTCGCTTATGTAAGAGGCACTAGTTTTGCCAAGAATTGATATAAAAAAATTTTTTTTGGGCGGCATATAATTTAATTAGAAAATAATTGTTATGTATGAAGCAAATTGTTGTAAAATGTATATATTTGGGAAGGATTTAAAGTTTTAATGCCGCTAACAATTAAAGAAAATTGTATCGTAAATAATTAATAATATTTGTGAAGAAAACTGTTTTTATTACTTATTTATAGTTTGGTTATTAAGACGTATTAGATATACGATATATAAATTTATATAACACATAAAATTTACTATTTTCGTTAGCAAGAATATAAAAAATGAAATAAATGTAATAGGCAGTAAGAATAATTAAAACTCGGCAATTCCGATAAGTTAAGCGCATTGTTTTTAGATATTCAGGCGTTGGTGAACAAACAAGGACATCTGGTTGGTTCAATATGGTGCAGCATGAACCTGGAAGGGACTTCCTGCAGCGTCGAAGACTGAGTAAGATGTTAACCAACATCCAGGAGACCAGTAGATGAAAGGCAAGAGCAGCGAACAAAAATCTGACTGAATAAGAAGAAGTGAGAAGACGTGGAAGAAGGGTAATCAGTAAGCCGCAAAATGATAATACGAAATTTGCAACGATGATGTCCAGAGATAATTTTTGGTTGGAAAAAAATTAAAACGAAATTAGTGAGAATTCATTTTTATATGAAAGAGTGAAAGAGCTTTCAACTTCCCATGTGCGAGATGACTACGATTTAAGCTTATAAAAAAAATGGAGATGGTATCGGCCGAATAGAAGAGTCTCTATCTGACTAGTAAAAGTCTAATAATACTTGAGTTTTATTGCATAAATGACGAAATGGCATGAAAAACACTAACATGTACGTTGTCCGTATAGAAAATCCAACGTGTCTGCCATTATTACATATATCAATATGTATATTGTATTATTGTCTAGAATGAAGAAGAGATAATTTTAGCCAAAACCCGAGGTTACTCCGTAATTTCACCGAAAACGGCTCCAATAACAATAACAGCCACAACTACCATCGTTCAATTAGCTTCGCAGAATATTCTCCTGGCGCAAAAAATCGTTTTAACCACGAAAAGATCGAACATAACATAGCCAAGCTTTATCGGCTAAATTTCGTAACGATTTCTCCAATCAGAAAATATCCATTGTCACTCACTAAGCGAATATCGAATATTTATTTTGACTTCGTCAGAAGCGCATCTAGTCGCGCAAGCTTGAATCATCTTTTTACGTACCGATCCAGAAAGAAGGGAGGGGTATGCAGAGTTCATCGAGGGACTTCACTCCGACAACGACGGTCGTCAAATGGACCAGCGGGTAGCAAAGGGCGCAGTATAATGTAAGGTTTTATGTATAGAATAGAATTGTGTTATTGTTTAGATGTTTGTATATACGCCAATGAGAAAATAGTCAATTAAAGACCAAATTATAAAAAGGGGAATATAAAAAAAAAAAATGATACATGAAAATAAGAAAAAAAACAAAAACAAAGTAAAGAAAAAAAATAATAAAAAATAACAATATGGAAAAGAAAAGAATAAAAAAGTAAAGAATAAAATCCGTGATAGAACCCAAATAAGGCGAATTAAAAAAAAGATGTAAATAAAAACAAATTATATGTATGTAATATAGGGCTCAATCGATGCACATATTTGTTTGCAGTGCAACAAAAATATTGTAGAGATTTAATGGGAATTAGTTGCACTAACTTCTTTTAGAAAGAGGGGAGGGATGTTGTGAGTTAGAATCAAGCTACCTACGCGTACTTGACTCACAGCACCGGCTCCTATTAAACTCTTTAAGAATGCACATATTTTTAGGGTGCAAATATTGTAAATGAGTAGTATTTATGCCTTAATTATGATGTAAACTTTTAGGGTGTCACAGTTCCGCAGTCAAGCTGACGAGGTGCATTTAGAATGCACCGAAGACACTTTTACTTTCAGTAGGTCAGTTGGCTTGAGCAACTGACACCAAATAACAATTGCATAACTGGAACACCAAAAAAGTCAAGACGTAGACTGTAATGTTTATTTGTAAATAGTATATAAGAACTAGTATTTTAAGAATAAAGCGTCTTGTTGTTTTAAACCCAAAATTGTGCAGTGCTCATTTAAGAATGTGATGTAGGTTTACAGGTTCCCGCGCAGGACAAGCCGCGACAGGACATTCCAGAGGACGTTTCTCGCCGACAAGCATATAAGGACCCCAACACTGCCTCTGACCAACGATGGCCTAAATAAACCACCTCTCTTCGCAAAAATTGACACTTCTCAGTGTTCAATTTCAAATTGTGTTCTGGTAATTTCAGGAGCATCTTGCACAAGCGTTGCGAATGCTGCAAGTTCTTCCCATAAATTACAATATCATCCAGATACACAAAACAATCTAACACTTGTAACCCTGTAAGCACATGATTCATTAACCGTTGGAAGGTAGCCGGTGCTCCTGTTAATCCAAACAGCATCCTATTGAACTCATAGTGCCCCAAACCGGAACTGAATGCGGTTTTCTGCTCATCTCGGGTATCCACCACAACCTGATGGTAGCTACTTTCTAAATTAAGCGTCGAAAATATATACTATGTCTCAATTTATCCAGGATTTCCCTATCCTTGGTGTCGGGAACACCTGATTGATAGTGGCGTCGTTCAATTTTCTAAAATCAACGACCATTCTCCACTTCTTCTGATCCTGAGCACGCCCCTTCCTTTTTACCAAAATTATTGATGATTGATGCCTTCTCTTCTGAGTTTACGTTTGGGTCTAATTTGAGTGATTCTAGTACTCTTTCCATCCTTTTTCTTATACCCACCTGCTTAATCTGATTAATCGATCCATAAATCGACTCTATAAAGTGATCGTAGCTAGATAACTTAGGCTTCAAATCCCAATCTACTAGGTAATCTTTCTCGGTGGCATTCACTACGCAGGCGTACACTTCATCCTTGTAAAATTGTGATATGATCTCTCCCATATATACCCCCTCCACCAGCTGCTGCTTGTGCAGAACAGCCGTTCGAAGTTTTGTTTTCACACGGAGAGCAATTGCTCTCGTTGACCTTGAAACTTACCACTTCGGAACTACTATTCTTAACCCTATTCACGTCTTCTTCCTGCCATGACTTTAATGAGAGAATAAATCCCCTACGCTTATTCTTATCGTAAAATGATAACTCATTTTCCATTGCGTCCAGTACGAGATGCGGCCCCAGAGATAGTCGCACCCAATTATCCCGTCCCCCGGGATACCTTCCTTATCCAATTCCACTGAATGCATTCTGAAACTCACCCCTTAACTTCAATGTGCCCTATTCTGAGTGACCCCAGTGTCCTCATGCAACCTCCAAACGCTCTGTTAAGCCGGATCAACCTCCAGTTTTTCCGTAAAGCGCTGGATTTTACGAGGCTGGTGTCCGACCCCTGAATCTACTAAGAACACTAACTTCCCACTAGCTTCCCACTAGCTGCCTCCTTGCAAGGTATCTCGATTAACGCATCACCAGTCCTGCTTACAACGAAACAACGTCCTTTTGTTCCCAACTTAGACGCTTATTCACTCCCTATTTTTACAAGTCTTCTCCTCCATGCACCACAGCAATTCTTTATACTCCCTAGAAAACATAATGGTTACCTTAACTATAATTTCCCTTACCGCATTCACGGCGGTCTGTCTATAACTCTTAATCATATTAAAACTTATCCTTAGTACTAAAACCATAATATTTTACCAAACCAAAACGTAATCAATTATTTTCTCCTGGAGAGAGTCTTGCTCCATGTGTTGGGGTCCTTGCTGCTCGTCGTGGGACCTCCTTTCGGTTCTGCTGTGCGCGTAGCTGAAAACTTTAGAGCACTCTCTTGAATAAAAATACCAGACCACTTTTTATGTTCAAAGATCAAATCACAAGAAGATTTATTCTTACAAATACTAATTCTTAGATACTATTTCTCAACAATCATCTCAGTCTGTGAACTGACCTTTCTGGTGTTCCATTTATTGTCTTCCCTTTATTGTCTTCTTTTCTTACTTTTGTATTCTTTTGTTTCGTTTTGTTCTTTTATTTCTATATTTTCTTTTTAGATATATTCTCCTTTTTATATTTGGTCTTTCATCGACTCTTTTCTCACTGGCGTATATACAATTTCAAACAACTAGCGAGAATACAATTTTATTCTATACTTAAGATCTTATATTATACTATGATATTTTATACCTAAAATCTTATGCTATACTGCGACCTCTGCTACCTGCTGATCCGGCTGACGGCTATCGTTGACGAAGTGAAGCCCCTCGATGAACTCCGCATACCCCTCCCTTCTTTCTGGACCGGTACGTATGATATACGAGGCTGGCAATTTTGTTTACCATTAAAACTTCGGTTGTAGTGGCCTTCTTCTTTTGATTTATATATCGTGCCCCAACGGATGTAGGTGGCCTCTGCTTATAGTATTTAGCTTGTAAAATTTTTTGACATACATGAGACATTACAATACTCCTCCGTTATTTACTTTGCAGCAATGCGCTTTATGGTGCAAGTGTTTCTCTTGGCGCACAACGTGGGGCTCGAACCCACGACCCCGAGATTAAGAGTCTTGTGCTCTTTACAGTGTTTCTCTTGAGCTTTCTCATATTGGAATTTGACTTCGTTGTCCTCGATGTGTAGACTATCGGTATTTCTCTGAGATACACGGTTAATGGCGCAATTTGCTTACTCCGATCAGATACCAGTCTCTGTGTCTTCTTCTAGTAAATCAATTTCATAAGCGAATAATATTTCTTATGTTCATCCTCTAGACTGAACATATACTTTACTGAAGCAATTGACTTCCGTAAGACGAATTTCCTCTGCTTATTATATTTGGTGGTTGTTTCAGTCACCCTCCTTAAGCTTTTACCCATCTTCAACTTATCCAAAATTGATTCTGTTGAGATAGTGATACACTGGGTGGACATTGTAATGTAAAACTGTCCAATGCAAAGCATGACTCCGCAAGGAAACTAGTTTCTTCTTCCAATGTTTGTTAATAAACCCATCCAAAACGTGATCAAAGACTGCGGCCATATGCTGTTTCGAGAATATCACTTTGGTCGCCATTCATCCCCGATCCATCGAATAATACGTTGGTCCTTTAATCCGCACCGTTTTCCGATATACGCTGTTTCCGAAATTTCCTGCTTCGATTCACATCATTAGAGCTGAATACTTATAATAATTTTCTTAATTTTCTAGTTAACATCTTAGTTTGATATCTTTCTATATTTAATTTTTGTCGAACATTTCATAAGTTAATTTAATAAATGAATTTCAAAATTATATAATATTTAAATAAATATACTATTTATACTATATATACTCTTGGGTATAATTTTCCTATTTAGTATAATTTGTATTTTCTTTTGATTATTACACTTATTTCATTACAAATTTAGATTTTAAATAATTAATTTTTGTAACTCTAATTATTTTCTAAACTACTTTTGTTTCTAATGTGAACTTTACACAGATTATAATTTTTTAATTTATAACTTTTCTTAAACATACGCTATTGCTGAATATAAAAAAAAACAATATTTCTATAACATGCTTATTTTATAGTTGAATGCTATATCATTCAATTTACGTCCACTCGTCCTTTCCCCTTACATTATTGGATTCGCTCTAGGATGCAGTCATCCTAGAGGAAAAGAGGACTGGACTATGTGTTTCCATAGCCATAGTATCATATTTACTTAATTTAACTGTTAATTATTCTACTTTAACAACTGAGTGATTTTAAATCTATTCAAATACGAGCAATTTTATTTGCCTCTGTGCCAAAAATAAGAATATCCCAGAAAAACCTGTTTATATCAAAAAATTGTCCATTCCATGACTGAACTTTTCAATGCATATACTACTCTATATACTTAAATTTTACTACTAGCCCGGTATGTATATATCCTTTAACAGGTGTAGTTTCCTACAACATGTAACCTGCTCCTATATGAATACATACATACATTCAAGGCATTTTATAATTAATTGCCCCAGTTAACATGTTGGCATCCTTTCTGTCAATCTTACCGTTAATACCTAATTTGTTATGGTAAGCTAAATATATTGTTCTAATTCAATATATATATATATATATATATATATATATATATATATATATATATATATATATATATATATATATATATATATATATATATATATATATATATATATATATATATATATATATATATATATATATATATATATATATAAATGTATATATATTTCAATTCCCCACACGCTAATTTCCTAAGTGATAAACCGAAAAATCTATGTATACTTACATATAGCCTGCTGCAGTATTTAAATATCTGCAGATTCCCAATCTCCCAACTTAAAACTCTTAATAATTATTTTTTTTCTTTAAATATACGTTCGTACATTCACTCTTTATCTTATACACATATATACATACTCGTATATATACTTACTTCATATAGCGTTAACGCCAGGTTCCGTTGCCTGGCGTTAACGCTTCTGCGTCGAATTTCAGTGCATACACTGCTGTATGTATGCATGTACATATTTGAAGTTAAGGTTTATATTACTTACCCACGACTGTCCTATAATTTTTTTTTACGTGAACCCATTTTTATTATTTAATATTTTTTTAAAAAATATCTTTCTCCACGGTGCTACATTCCTCTATAGTGCCTAGTAAGCATATTTTTATTACGACAATTTTACTTGGCCGCGTTTAATTGGCACATTTCTGTTGGCCTTGACTTTGAACGTCAGAACCGTGCTATTTGATATACTTACGCGATATCAGTTTGTTTACGTTATTATTTCGTGTTTACACTTGTAAAACACAGCCAACACATGTCTCTAATTGTGTTGCCTTGTATGAAATAATTTCAACAAATTATAATGTAGCTTTTTATTCTTGCCCTTAATTGTTACGACTGATGTAACTGGGCTGCGGATCTCCGCTACTGCATACGGACCTATCCAAACAGGTGAGAATTTGCTTCTCCTAGCCTAATTCTTAATGAGTACTTGATCACCCACGTGAAAGATTACTGGATTTAATACCTTGTTATAGGCTTCCCTGGCTACCCGTTTACCACATTCCTGATTTTCTATAACCAAATCGTGCGCTCGCTGTAGCTGGTACTTTTGCACTACATTGGGGTCACCGGCATTGTACACTGGCGCACACTTGCGCTTCAAATACCCTGGCATGTTGAACTCAAACCCGTAGAGTATTCTAAACGGAGTTTGCTTCGTTGATACATGCACAGTATTGTTGGGTACATGCATTGCAGTGGTTAACCATTGATCCCAATTCGAGCCGTCTTCCTTGGCAAAACTACGCAAGTACTCGGCCAGAGGTCGATGACTACGCTCCAATGAGCCATTCGCCTGTGGATGATATGGTGTTATATGCAATTTCTTGATTCCCAGCATTTTACACGTTTCTGAGAATGGTTTTGATACAAAATTTGAACCATTGTCGGTTATCAAGACCTTAGGTATGTTGTACCGTGCTATAATTTCGTCAAAGAATTCCTTGGCTACCGTACTTGCTTCAGCATCGGGTATAGCCACGCACGCCATATACTTTGAGAAATCGTCTTGGAACGTCAAGATGTATTTATTTCCCGAAACTGTCTCAGGTAAAATACCTACAATATCCATATGAACTTTATCAAATGGTTGTTTTGGTGTGACTGTTAACACCATTGGCATCTTTGTCCGCCTTGAACTTTTGTTGGCCTGGCACTTTGGGCAAGTCTTTACTTTTTTTTTATGTCTCTGAGCATACCTTTCCACCTGTACACTCGCCTAATTCTGTCATGGGTTTTCCAGAATCCCTGGTGTCCACCTATGGGTGAATCATGGAAACCCTTTAACACAGCCTGGATATCTTCTTTATCCTCCAGCCATTCCACATTGCTGGCTAACATCTCCTGTAGCATCAATGTTATCCCCTTGAATTCTCTCGGCGTTCTCCTTATCTGATCGTGCTTTGGCCCGCGTTTGCACTACTGATATATTCTGTGCCTGCGGTACTCTGCTGAGTGCATCCGCATTCAGATTCTCTTTCCCAGGTTTGTATATGATTTCAAAATCATACTCAGACAATTTGTGTCTGAACCTGGCTAGCCTAGACGTTTGGTCTTTCAAATTGGCTATGCCCCTCAATGGCTGGTGATCAGTATATATTTTAAATGGGCGTCCTAGCAGATATGCCCTAAAATTCTTCGTAGCCCATACTATGGCTAGAAATTCCTTTTCTATTGTGGAGTATTTCTTCTCCGTGTCGCTAAGCGCTCTGCTTGCGAATGCTATTGGTCAGTCATTACCGACTTCCCCTTGTGACAATACTGCCCCTAATGTTTCATTGCTAGCATCAGTGGTCAACAAAAAAGTTTGCTTAAAGTCGGGGTACGCCAGAATCGGTGGCGAGCTAATTATTTCCTTTAGCCTCTCGAATGCTTGCTGACAGCTCTCTGTCCATTCGAACTTTGCTTCTTTTCGTAGCAACTTATTAATCGGCAAAGCAATTCCGTCTAGTTCTTCCACGGACTTTCTATAATAGTTCACTAGTTCTAGGAATGCTTGCACTTCCTTTCTATTTCTCGGAATCGCTAAATTTTTAACGCATTCCACCTTCTGCGGGTCAGGCAGTGCTCCTGCCTCTGAACAACGATGGCCTAGATAAACCACCTCTCTTCGCAAAAATTGACTTTCTCCGTGTTCAATTCCAAATTGTGTTCTCGTAATTTCTGGAGCACCTTGCACAAGCGTTGCGAATGCTGCTGCAAGTTCTTCCCTTAAATTACAATATCATCGAGATACAAAAAGCAATCTCATCATACAAAATCTCTTTTATCCTTGGTATCGGTAACACCTGCTTGATAGTGGCGTCGTTCAATTTCCTAAAATCGACGACCTTTCTCCACTACTTCTGACCCTGAGCACCTCCCCTCTTTAGTACCAAAAATATTGGTGAGTTCCAAGGCGAGATACTCGGTGAAATTATGTTATCCTTTAACATTCCTTCCACTTGCCTATTTACCTCATCTTTGTGAGCTTGTGGCAATCTGTACTGCTTCTGGTTTATTGGTGGTTGATCCACACTAGTAGGTATTTCATGCTATACCTCTGGTGTATATGTCAACTGGTCTCCTTCCAGCAAAAATATGTCATGGAATGACGTACAAATGGCTTCTATTGATGCCTTCTCTTCTGAATTTACGCTTGGTTCTAACTGCAGTGATTCTAGCACTCTCTCTATTCTTTTTCTTATATCAACTTGTTTAATCTGATTTACCGATCTATAATTCGGTTCCTTAAAATTATCGTAGCTAGTGAACATAGGCCTAAAATCCTCATCCATAGGGTAGTCTTCCTCTGATGCGTTGAGTATTCAAGCGCACTCCTTACCCTTGTGAACGTGCGTTATGATCTCTCCCATATATACGCCCTCAGCTAGCTGCTGCTTGTGCAAAACAACAGTCCTGAGTTTCGTATTTACATGCATAGTAACTACTCTGGTTGACCTTGCATTTACTACCTCCATACACTTCTTAACCCTATTCAGGGTTCCTTCCTGCCATGACATTAATG
The DNA here is from genome assembly GCA_920105625.2 of Clusia tigrina. Lineage (NCBI taxonomy): Eukaryota > Metazoa > Arthropoda > Insecta > Diptera > Clusiidae > Clusia > Clusia tigrina. Next base: position 328,231,445 of record OV050030.1, read on the forward strand.
GAAGAGTAAGGATTCTATTCTTATTATTATCATAGAATGATAACTGTTTCTCGAGCGCATCCAGTATGGTGCGGTCCCAAAGATTATCGCGGCCAATTATCCAATCAGCCGGGATACCTTTCCTATCCACTTCCACTGCGTGCACTCTAAAACTCATGCCCTTAACTTCACTGTGTCTTATTCTAAGCGACCCCAGTATCTTGATGCACCCTCCAAACGCTCCTTTAAGCGTTCTTACGTCCATTTGATTAATACGTAGCCCTTTCCGTAAAACACTAGATTTCACGAGGCTGGTGTCCGCCCCTGAATCTACTAAAAGCACTAGCTTTCCACTCGCTGCTTCCTTGCAGGATATCTCGATGAAGGCATCACCTATCCTGCTCATAACGAAACAATGTCCTTTTGTTCCCAACATGGACGCGTATCCACTTCCTAGCTCTTCGTGATATTTGGGAGCCTCTTGCTCTTCCTTCTCCTGGACTGTAGTTTCTACATTACTACTCACACGTACTTCCGGCCTAATTATTACTTTATTTCTTGTGGCTTTCCAGTGTACTGGCCTCGACTGGGCCGCTTGAAGTTTCCCTGGTTCCTTTGTTGGAATTGTCTATCCCTGCATTCCGCTGCCCGATGTCCCATTCGTCCACATGAGAAGCATCTCTACCCCTGTTTGGTGTTGCTTATCCTTGGTGCACTTCTGGAATACCAATTTAGTCACTGCTGACCACTCCCAGTTTTGAAAGGATTTCTTCCTTGGTTAATCCCTTCCGTTGAGTTGACTCGAGGACTACTACCCCTGCTGTCCCTTAAGGGTGGCACCGGGCGCCTCGTAGCTGGCTGCCTTTTACTTTGATCCCATTTAGTGTCCCCTGGGCACTGTCTACTTGCCTCATGGCCATATGTTTGGCACTCCATACAGTAGGGCGTATTTTTGCTTATAACGCATTCATCCCTTGTATGCCCTGGCTTAAAACAGAACTAGCAAATGGGTTTCCTTGGCCGGAACTTCTCAACCAGGAATTCTTGGTCTCTTTGTTGCGGAAATTGCCCCATCAATCTACCGCTCCACTTCTGTTTCGCTGATGTACTTGTCCTACCTCTGCAGGAGCATCAGTCCAGCTGATTCCACCTGTTCGCTGTTGTATTGCTACATCAGCGTACGAGACCGCTTCCAATAGCTCTGTCATGCTCCTCGGCGTGAGAGTAAGAGTATAATTAGCCAAGTCCCTATTTATGAGACCTGCCTTAAACACAGAAATCATAGCTCGTTCTACTTGAGCCATGTATGCTGTAACGTTACCTGGAAACTGCCTTTTGGCTTCCGTCTCACCGTTCCACAGAGACTGGAGCCTTCGTCCCCAGGCTCTCAATTCCTCCACAGGTTTCTGAGTTGATACCTGAATTTCCCAAACGAGACAGTCGTACGACTTTTGTTTTAGATATGTCCGATCCAAAAGTGCATATAATTCTGCCAGGGTGCTTTCTGAGCTATGCACCAGTAAATCAAACGCATCACCTATGGTTATTTGCCTAATACACTTTATTAAGTGTTCCCCGTCCGCTTCCGGAAGACTCTGTTGCGCTAGCTCACAACCTTCTTTGCGGATGTCAGTTTTCAGATCAGACAAATCGACTCCTGAGAACATGGGCACCAGCTTCTCCACCGCATGAGCAACTTCCAGAATGCCCATTTTACTCCTTTTTACTACTCTCAATTGCTGGTAAAACCTTAGCTTTATTTATCTCTTGGGGGGTTTCTAACTTTTCTTCTCCCGGATCTGAGAGGTCCTGGACCAGTGTCGGATTCAAATTTATTAGTCTTCGACCGTTTGCTCATACAGGCGAAATATTGTCCACTGTATCGGGACTTTGCAGCACTGTTTCCGCTTCTGGCTCGATTGGCGGATAACCCTGATTTTTATTATCTATTGAACTTCCCGGAGAAAATGGCTCGACACCGATTTCAGATGCGTCAAACAAAAACTCCGCTTGATTTTCTTCACTAAAAACCACTCTTGGCTTTACCATGCGGTTTATCCCTTCTGGTGTTAAATATTCCGGCCAGCGAATTTCCGGAGGCAATGTCAATACTGTCTGTGTAAATCCATGCTGGTTTTGATCTCTCCTTTTTCGGTGAGGCCCTATTGGTCGCCCGTCCTCATTTTAATTCTGCACACTCCTTTCCCAACAGCGCTGCTGCTTCCTCTGTTTCCGTCAATCTCTGAGAAAGTTCCTTTACCTTATTCTCAAGATACTTTTTTTCTGCTCACCAATCTTCTGTTTTCATATGAAACTTGAACAACTTTTCTTCTGTCCTTTTTTGGATTGCTGTTAAGGCTTGATCCGCTACTTCTAATGGTGACACAGCTCCTCCGGCGTTCGCCTGTTTCCACAATTCCTAAGCTTCTTCCCTGCTCGTACTTGCTTCGAACTGGTCAACTATTTTCCAAGTAATCAGTTCCACCTCTGATTGCATTGATTTCAATCTGTTCCTTACTTCTTCGTCTGGCGAAACCAAACTCACAGTTTGTTGCCCTAGTCTTTCTATTCGTTGACCAGACTATTTATGTAGTCTGCGTAATTTTCCGCAAAATATTTTCCTTTGCCGTACCCAACTGCGTGAAGCAACAACAGCCCGTGATTATTGTTGAACTCTCTCCCCAGATTTTGCAACTTGTTCGCTTGCGGTAATACACGTTGTCCTGCCGTCTTTCTTAAAGTTACGGACCAGTCTTTCAATCGCTTCGCAATTTGCTCCTGCATCAGCAGTAATCCTTGCGCTTGCTTCGTCATATCCCAAATGCCAGAACAGCTGGCGTATCCCCATTACCAAAACAATTTACAAATAAAACCCACTAATTGTTAACACTTTCTATCAATTTATTCCAATATTTTATTCCATGTTAATGATAAATACAAATTTATTCAAAAACATTCCATAGTAAATTGTATCTTTATATATATTCTTTCTTTACATATCTGCCATCACAAGTTCCATATCCGTTGCCTACCGGCGTCCATTAAGTCAAATGGGTCCTTGACTTCTTCACAGATACTCCTTGATTTCCTCTCACCATCTTTAATACTCCCAAAAAGTCCATAGAAAAGGCTATATGTTCGCAGAAACCGAAATTGGATTTACAGGCAAAAGTATATTGATTCATTCCCGGAAATTTGAATCCATAATTAAAAAAAAAAAGTAACGTATGCGGCACGAAATACTAGCATTTAAATTTTTTCTTCAATATTGCTACGCAAATCGTAGTTTCCGAACTACATAAACTTTGATGCAACAACACGTGTTGTAAGCACTTCTTGAAGTATTTTTGCCTAATACCCTAAACTTATAATGTCAAATATTCAGATCAATTTGAAAACAATTAAAACAATTTAATTAACAATATAAATGTCCCTATCGACAACCAAACACAAATACCCTACAAAAAAAGTCCTCACAGCTAGGACGACATACATAGACCGTCCGATCATACTGACGGTTTATGGTTGCCCATACAAAGCTGCGTGCAACAGCGCAAACGCGCCTATAGGTTGCGACTTCTTTGACCAGCGCTACGGCGCCTTCAGGGTTGCAGAAGTATTTACTTAAATTACACTACTATACACTCTACTCACCATTATCCTGTCTGATGACATCTTTTTTCTTAGGGTCCTTCGAATTCGTTGCAGAATACTTCACTGCTTCAGGGTTCCTTGCCCTGGGATTCCTCCTGTAGGTACTTTAGACCGGCTGCGCAAAAATGTTGGGGTCCTTGCTGCTCGTCGTGGGACGTCCTTTCGGTTCTGCTGTGCGCGTAGCTGAAAACTTTAGAACACTCTCTTGAATAAAAATACCAGACCCCTTTTTATGTTCAAAGATCAAATCACAAGAAGATTTATTCTTACAAATACTAATTCTTATATACTATTTCTCAATAGTCATCTCAGTCTGTGAACTGACCTTTCTGGTATTCCAGTTCCGTACCTGCTAATTGGTGTCAGTCGGTCAAGCCAACTGACCTACTGTAAAAGTATCGACGGTGCATTCTAAATTACAATGCCCTTCGTCGACTCGGCTGCGGAACTGTAACACCCTAAAAGTTTACATAATAAATATTACATAAATACTATTAATTTACAATACTTAGACCCTAAAAGTATGTGCTACTCTTAAACAACTTTAGCATATGCTAATCCCACAGAATGTGTGGCATCTGTTGGGGGTCGGTGCTGTGAGTCAACTACTCGTAGGTAGCTTGATTCTAACTCACAACACATGCACCATAGTCCTCGAATTGTTCAGTCCGCTAAATTGGGAAGCCTCTTTCTCCTTTTTCTTCTCATGGAATCTAGTTTTTACATTGCCTGGTGCGCGTACCTTTGGCTTAATTGATTCTCCATTTCTCTTGGGTTTCTGGTCTTGACTTCGCCGCTGGATGTTTCCCTGTTTCTGCCTGCACTCCGCTGCTTAATGTCCCACTTGTCCGCATGAAAAGCATGTCAGCCCCTGTGTGGTGTTGCTCCTCCTTGCTTAATTTCCGGAACTCCAATTCCGACGCTGCTCATTTCTCCCAGTATAGAAGGGATTTTTTCTTGGTTAATTTCTTCTGTTGAATTTCCACTTATCTCCTGGGTGGATCCGGGCGCCTTGTAGGTGGCTACCTCCTACTCTGGTTCCATTTTGTATCTCCTTGGCAATTTCTGCTTGTGTCATGACCATATATTTGGCATTCACAGTAGGGCATGTTTTTGCGTGTGTTATACTTATCCCTTGTACGCCCTGGGTTATGGCAGAATGAGCAAATAGGTCTTCTTTCCTAAAATCTCCTGTCCGAATTTATTGGGTTCATCTCTCTATTATAGTAGAAATCTGTGTTATGGGATCCTCTAGATATATTTGGGTTCTTATTATTAACTTCTCTATCCACGATAGCAGAAGTTACCATCTCCTGCCTGTTGCCCACCACATGTACTTCGCTCAAACCTGACCTACTCCGCTCCACCAGGAATTATGGCTAATTGGCTGCGGAGACCACCATGAAAGTTTTTAACACCGACTTATGAACTTCGTATATTAGCGCTGTATCTCCAATGCCATTATACTTATGATTTCCGTGGCCATCATTTGAAGTGAGCCTAAAGCCTTGCAAAGGCTCGTATGACTTCACTTGCCAGCTGTTTCTCGATTCTGAATTCCTGAGTTACATTTTCCAGAGTACTCTTCTTTAAGTAAGCTTTCCTTAGAAGCGCGTAAAGCTCGTTCGCACTGCCGAACTGCTTTGGCAGAATTAGGTTGTATGCAGCTCCGAACAACCTCTGCTTTACACAGTCAAAGAAATTCTCCAATTCAGCAGGCCTTATTCTCCTCTTTTGAAATTCACAACCTTGAACTGAAAATCCTCCGACGGAGCACCAGTGAACACGGGTACTAGCCTGGCCACTGCCGTTGAGATTTCGTCTTCCTTCACCTTATTCTCAAGGTACATTTTCTGTGCCCTCAAATCTTCGGTTTATTTATGAAGTTGGAACAATTTCTCCTCCGTTATGTTCTGAAATGCTGTCCAGGGTTGATCCGATACTTCCAATGGCGACACAGCCCCTCGGAAGTTTTCCTGCTTACACAATGCTTGAGCTTTTTCCCTGGTATCGTATCGAATTGGTTACCTAGGTTCTCAGTAAACAGTTCTACATCTGACTATACCGATTTGAAGTAATTCATAACTTACTCGTCAGATAACAGTGGACTTATAGCTCGCTATCCTAATCCCTCTAATCCTGTCCAAATCCCTCTTCCCCATTCGTTGACCAGACTATTGATGAATTCTGCGTAACTTTTCGCAAAATATTTTCCTTTGCTGTACTTAACCGCGTGAGGTAACAACTCGTGAATCCTGTTGAATTATTTTACCAGATATTGCAACTCTGTTATCCCCTTGCAGTAGTAAGTATTGTCCTTCCGTAACTTGCCCTTTTTCCTAAAGTTAATTACCAACTTTTGGATTGCCTCGCCAATTTCTTCCTGTACCGGCAGTAACTTCTGCGCTTCCTTTGTCAATTCAAAAGCCAGAACAGATGCGCCTATTCCCGAAATAATTCATAAACGAAATCTAATTCTAGTTTAATCAAGTTTTATTTATCCTCATTCTAATACTAACTTTACAAAAGTTTTCTCTTAGATCAAATTAGGATCAATTAATTGTAGTTAATACATTAATACATAACAACTTTCTTTTTAACATATATATGCATTAAATCTTATATTCAATTATAAAATTATCGTATTTTTATGTTATTAGTAACTTCCTGTCCCTTGCTCGTTCAGATGGTATAACTCCTGCCAGAGTTCATTCGCCCCCTCCCGTGGAATCGGGACCATTGCCCTCTCCAGTTCTTTAAGTCAATCAGGTGGGATAAACGTTTCTTCGTTTTAACCATCTTTCCACTTCTTCGTCCCCTTCGTCCTTGGCGACTAGGAAATATTATTGACGTGATATTCCTTATGTCCACGTTGCTGTTACTGGAGCCCGACTTAGCAGGATCATTCTCGATTACTGCCTCCTCCTCTTGTAAATTATTCAACAAAAAATACACAATTTATACTGCAATATGTATCAATTCCAATATAACAGTCTAATATTATTTTATCATTGTCTCAACTTATAAAAACAACCGGGTAGGTCATGATGATTTCTGCTTGCATAGTAAAAGAATAAAGTTTTCCAAAACAAATTACGAAAAAAAGATTTTAAGACTATTAATATTTATATATATAAAACAATTGACACCGTTTAGAATATGTCTCAGTTATCAGCGCAATTTCCATGTTTTTTCTTTTAACTTTTCAATGCAAAATATAAATTAAACTTTTAGAACTTTGATATGCAACAACTAGTGTTGTATGCACCTCTTGATGAAATAATTTATTTTTGCCTAGTACTCTAAGCGTAAATATGTGTTTAAATGTGTATAAGTAAAAAAAAAATGTGTTTCTCAAATGTCCCTAGCGACATCCCAGCACAAAGCCCCTACAAACAAAATCCTTAGAAACCAGCCGACACACATAGACCGTCCGATCAGACTGACAATTTGCATGCAACAGCACAATAGCGCCTAATGTTGCAATTTCTTTGACCGGCGCTAAGGCGCCGGTCTGTCGCAGAAATATCTACATATTATAATATGTTACCAATACTTTTACTCACCATTTTCCCGTTTGATGCCATATTTGCGGTTGCAGGATGCTTTGCCTGATTCAGGAACGGTCAAACAACTCACCCTGGGTTTCCTCCTGATATTGCACGGCAATTCTCCTGCTTCAGAGATCTTTGACCTGGGTTTCTTCCAGATATCCTAGCCAATAAGCTGGGATCCGGATGGTTCTAGGACGGTTTGTCCCTAGACCGGCTCCGCCAAATTGTTGGGGCAAACGTGCGTGCCTGGCTCCCAATGCACTTTATTCCTCACTAGCAGTCGATAACAGGCGCTGGGGTGAGCGAACAACTGGTGTCTGTAGACGGCGCTCAAAGCTGCCGAAATGAAACACACCATTTACGTTTTCAAATACAAAACAATCAGAACTTTTATTCTTAAAATCATAGATCTTAAATATTATTTACATTTCATCTTACTTGCTAAGGTAAGCACTTTTCTGGTATTCCAGTTACGCATTTGTTTATTGGTATCAGTAATACCTTAAAACTTCACATAATAGTCGCTATAATACTTAACACACCCAAAAAGAATATGCGCTGTGTAGAATCTGTTAGGAGTTGGTGCTATGAGTCAACTACATGCAGGTAGCTTGATTTTGACTCACAGCAAAATAGGATGAGTCCAACTTCCTTCTCTGATTTTTAAAGGAACTGCCAATTGCCAATATTTGCACCAGTTGGAACGGTCGCCTTTACATTTTCATAAGATTGAATTGGTAAACCTTCAAATATGGGTATCTCATATCGATTTCATGCGCGTCCACTGACTGCGCAGGCAAATCAAGATTCTCAACAGTGTGAACTTCGTTTAGCTGGTACTTATGACAGTTGGCTATATTTGAAATTTCAATCTTACCTCCTATGGAATCGCCCTCTCCGCGCGTCGTATTTGCGGTCCATCGTCGGTACAGCGGTCCTCGCTCACCTTGCAGATTTAGCTCATCAAAGACATTTCTCTCTATGAGAGTCACAGCGGAGGCTTCATCTATAAACGCAAAAATTTTCATTATTTTGTTTTTGGAATGAATATTAATTTGCAGAATTCGGAAATACGGCTGTGTCTCACTACCGTTGCTACTGTGGACGTACTCGCAGTCGCATTTGTATTTATGGATTGTGACTCAGCCTGGCTTTCAGTTCTACGTATATGGGGAAATTGATGATGCTCCCTACGCATCCGTCGACGCCACACACTTTATTGAAAAAATATTTTCGACGATTCGTGCCGATGCTTCCACTTTCTATCCAATGAAGCCTTTTTAAATTTCCGCACTGCTGTACCTTGTGATTATCACTGTCGCAAACGCTACAGTTACTAAGCTGTGTGTTAAGTTCGGCGCGGAGCAGGCGCACGTACTCGTCATCTGCTCTAATCGAATGAGTATTTCAAGCAGCACTGCCCTTGCTGGGTACTAAGGTCACGAATGTGCTTGCCCCCATCCGCCATTTGGTACAACCAATCGCTAAACCATTTCACTATAAGTCTGCGTTCATCCTTCGGGTATATCGCCCAATTCAATTTATGATTATTTGGGAGCTTGTCCACCAACTCCTTTACTTAAAAAGGATTATGTAGGTGCGTTTGCATATGACAACCTTCCATCGTTGAGCAATTGTTGCGAATTCAATTAGTTACTCCACCTTGTCTTTTCTTGCTGGCGTACTCAAAGCCTTGCTGTTCGCGCGAGAGTATGCTCTGGTCGCCCAAAACACATGCGCAGCGTCTGAATGATTTAGGGACCATTGAGGCCTAAGTAATTTATTTTTAACCATTTCAATAGCTTTACATTTTAACCATGATTGTAGTCTTACCAGGATCCCCCATAGCTAAATCCTGCCGCCGCCGTGCTGGCAGTTACCCTCGCGCTGATAGTTGAGCTACTGTAGGTGTCGTGGTTAGCATATTGATTTGCATAAACGATGGCGGAAACTCACCTGACAGTGACAATATTTTGTATTATTGTACAAATGTTGCCGTTGGAGATCCATTTCTTCTTCGAGTTGCTCTAATTGCAAGTTCCGTAGTTTCAACGAGTTGTCGCCATTTGCAGTTCGTGCAAACGAAGTCTGCAGCGCACTTAATGACAATGCAGTTTCTCTTGCTACATTTCTCTCTCACTATACCTTTGGTATGCTGAGGTTGTTGCAAAGCTGTTTATTTATTGGTATGTAGTAATGTAGTTATAAATATTTGAGATGACCTTTTGTCTATCGGCCACCTAATGAAGATCGGCGCCAATGGTACCGTTTGCAGGTTAGGATAAATTGAAGAGATTGTTGTGGTGGACGGAAATGCTGCGGCGGCAGAGAGGGGTGGCTGCATTATTGGCGATATTGACTGTAGCAATGTGAATTCCATATGCCGAGAGGATGGCGTTATAGGTAATGATGTTGCGTTTGGCCCTGATTCGGTGCCAGAGATTAACAGTAAATGTCACATATCATAGAAATATCAAACGACTTCTAAGCTATTCTATGCTATTCAAAACTTTCAGTAATCAGATATACACGCTGTTTATTTAACAAATTTTCATGTGACAGCCAACTGTGCTATGCTATGTTATGTTTGGGTAACTGAGCCTTCAGTCTTGTGAATGTAGTGGTTTTAGTTATATGGCAATGTTTCTCGCATACTAATGGAATTCATTTTGAAAGTGATTTTGTTGGTGGATTCACGAATCTGGATATCTATACTCATCTATGTAAACGTAGCATGCGAGGTGAATTTACTTACATGATGATTGCAAGAACAAATTGTTTTGAACTAATTTTCGCGTAGTAGCTGTAAAAATTTATATTATAGAAATATGCGACCAAAACACACAATTGAAAATAGAGTTTTGATTTGAGTGAATAAGAGTTTTTAATTATTATTTTAGTGAAGTGCTGAAAAGTAAAAGAAATTATGAGTCGATTAAACTATTAAATATATTTTATATAAATTATTTACCAGTTTTAGCAACTCTTATGAATTTCTTTATTCATCTGAATTTTGCTTTTTTTGAACAATACCTAAACGCACAATGTTTATGTTTGACTATTCCGAACGCACCAAATTTACCTTGCAGTCACCATGTTAGTAAATTCACCTTGGTAGTATATGATATGTATGCCATAGTTAATTGTTAAAACAAAAGGAAAAAATTGTAAAGAAAAGTTAAGGTTGACACAAGCATTCTTGTGCAATTGGATTGTGGTTGAGGGTGTTTTTCTCGTCTGAGGTGTTGTTGCCGAACTGATCGTAGGTTTTCTATTTTTTCCCATTTTTGCAGTACTGTTTGCATACAATTTTGTAGTATAAAATGTTGTTTTCAAACATTTGCTCTTTCGGTCGAAATCGTAAAAGTGTGGACATCGACGGAAGTATTGAAAATTTAAAATGAGAAGTATTATTAAAGTGTTTTTGGAAGAATTTCTCAACTTTTTAAAAGTCAGCCAGCTTTGTGGAAAACAAAAAGTAATTGTTATAAAAAAAAATTGAAAAAAACAAGGTATGGAGCAAGTTGTGATTGTATAATCCGCATTTTGCACATGTTGCCTCCACAACGCTCAAGAATAGAATGAAGTTTGAGCGATGAGTTTGCGTATATTTTAATCGCTTTCAAACAGATCGCTCAAGCATGCTTGTCGCGTATGCCTTTGACATCAGATTTGGAACTTAAACTAGTTCTCTGTATTTACACTATGGGCTGTTTACAATGTACTTTCGAAATAACAGCTATGCTTGATGCAACGACACAGGTGGTGCAGATAAGTGACGTTTCCAAGCCTATTCGGTTTTGTAGTTCTCTTTCGGTCTCGGTTCTATCAAATTATAAAAACCAGTGCCGCCAAAAATTTTCCAACGCTTTATTGAAATTCGCGAAACATAAAATTTTGCTGTTGTTTATAAATTCTATTTATTTATTATTAAGTGAAAATAATAGAATGGCAAATTTTGTGGAATATGCCACATAAGTTGGGGCAAAGAAAATGTGATATGTTTCAAAGTTCCAAGTGACGAGAATACGCGTCAATGTTGGAACAAAGCTAGTGGTGTTTCCTTACCCCAGCAAGCGTTCATTTGCCAAAAACATTTTTTAAAAGTGATTTCATAAATGCTCCAGGAAGCAATTCGTCTGGTGCGTTATTGCGGTTGTTACCAGGTGCAGTGCTTTCCGTATTAAAAAATATTAATAAAAATGCGGTAATGAAGTTCAGTGAAATTAAGCCAAATGTTATGCCGATGAAAGAAAATATGGATCGTAATACTGCACTTTTATATGGTGACGTTCAACCCCAAACCCAAGTTACTTTTGCCCATTGCAGCACTCAAACTGAGTAAATTCGTTTAAAATTACTCAGTTAATATTTAAATATCCCAAGTGTGTGTCACAAATAATTGTTATTTAATTATTTATGTTATTATAGTGATGATATGGTAAAATCAAAAATTAATGACTTGGAAGGTAGGTAGGTAGGTAAGGCGGCCACCCGAAAAGGGCGCACTTAGGCCAACATTGACCCTTTGTGATACCGCATGGGACAACAGGTCCCGCCCCTATCAAAGGTCCAGCCATTCGGTGCTTTTAATGAAGCATTTGATGGAGCTAATCTTTTTTTTTACTTGGAAGATAGAATTCAACAGTCAGTAGAAAAGGAGTATAAATCCTTGACTTCTTCATTAAGCACCATATTTACTAAAGGTCAAATTCGGCGATTAACTCATCCAGGGAAAAATCTACATTGTTGCTGGGAAGATATTTCAAATGCGATTTGACTTTATGCTGTTGGGCCTAGGGCTTATAGGCATTTATATAAATAGGGATTCCCCTTGTCATGTGCTTCCACTTTGGCGAGTTGGGAACACAAAATACAATTTGATGATGGTACACTTCATTTTGCCATGAATTCTATTAAAAATGCATCCCATTCCTCAGAAGATGAGAAGATTTGCGTTTTATCTTTCGATGAGACGAAAATATGTTCAGTATATAAACATGATCCATCGACAGATCAAGTTAGAGTTCCAACAAAGTATGTACAAGTGGCCATCTGGAGCGTTAAAGTCGTCATGGATCCAGCCAGTATTTTACAGCTTTGACTGCAAAATGAAGAAGTGTATAGTCGACAATATAATGAAAGCCCTCTTTGCAGCAACGTATGTACTAGTAGCGATGGTATCTGACATGGGTAGCATTAACCAATATTTATGGAAAAAACTTGGGATCTCCAAAGGTGAATATCAAGTATCCGATTTTATGAATTTCTTAACATATACTTTATAGAAATATAACTAGAGGAAGCAGTCATATATTATTATATTATTATATTTTTTTATCTTATTATATTTATATATTGTATTTATGAATATAATTTGAAGAAATAATAAACAGTGGGTTTTTTGTTACATTTTTTCCCACTTAAAAAAAAGTCTTTTGGTTATTATTTATTTTAGTGAGCATTATATATATATCCTTCTGGAATGCTATTACGCTAGGGAAATTGTTGCTTTATATATATATTTATTTATTTAGGTATTTTTGGTTTTCCCTCTCGCTACATAATAAACTAAAATAAAAATTTATGAGAATAACAAAATCAGTTCATGAAATTAAAAAATATCTCAGCCGTTATAAAACTAAAATTTCAGCCGTCAAAGAAATTTTTCGCCCGTTACTACAAATGTTCTCATGCCTCCGGAACCCGCCTGCTGATTATTTGGACAGTAGCGAGATCAGAATTCTCTCAAAATTTATCTGCACCACCTGTGTCGTTGCTTCAAGCAGCAATGTAATTGCATCATTTTTCATATGACTAATACCAGAGAACACAGAAAAATTACTCTTGTTTTGAGCGCATTAACCCATGTGTGAAACTGTAGTAGTGTGGCTAATTTTCTTCAAAATTCTGGTTAAACAATGATAAACAAACCTGTCCATATAGGAAACTAATGATAAACAAAGACAGTTTTTTTTAAACGTCAGAAAATTTGACGCTTAAGTGTCCCGTCTTTGTGGTATCTGCTAATACTACGATTTATTGTACTGATAATATATAAAAAAGTAGTAAGACTCCTGAAATGTGCCCTCAACATTCGTTCAGCTTTCGTTTTATCTTTCAAATGTTGAAAATCAGTAAAATTCATCGTCATGGCTACTCACAAAGGGTTATACCAAATATCGAATAATGAGAATATGCGACAATCGCCCCAACAATACTAACATAGATTAATAATAATTACGCAGACTGGCGAATCCAACATCAAATTCAATGCAAAATGGATTGCAAAAGAATGCGGGAAACTCATTTTTCACCAGGGACCATTAACACAAGTGTCCCTGGTGAAAAAACTACTTATACACCAAATATAATATTAAATAAAGTCAGTCAGCGCACACCTAAGAGATTGTCGCAATGGCGAATTGCTCTTCGGCCTGTTTTGGTATTGACGTTTTCTCATTTTGTTTTTCGTAGCTTTTATTTGCGTATTATAGTTTTGTAAACAAAGTTTAAAATACCATCCCTGGATCATTGCATACATTTCACTGCTCATCCATATTCCTAATCTCTGCCCTCACTCTCACTTGATACCCCTACCACACTACTGTTTCATTAATTAGCAACCTAACATAATATTTCAATCTCACTAGACACAGATCAAACATTTCCACAATTCATCATGATTAAAATTAAGCGCTGTTAACTTTTTCTAAAAATAAAAAAACACTATTTTATATTATACAGCACATGGAAACTCATCGTTCGTAGTTAAAAATGACTTTGATTTTATTTTTGTATATGATTTTTTGAGTAAAAACATTACTTACCGCATCCATTCTCTACTGGTTGTTTCAATTCTCACTTGCTACTGAGTATATGAGAATTTCTCTACTAATAGAGAATTCAAAACTCTACTCACCACACTTACAGAAACACAATAGTAGAGAATGACGTCACTCTGACGTCACATTCTCTACCAGTAGAGAAATAATCGGTAGAGAAAAGTTACAGAAACGAGCCACAGGTGTGCAACACATTCTCAATATCTCAGCCGTTATAAAACTAAAATTTCAGCCGTCAAAGAAATTTTTCGCCCGTTACTACAAATGTTCTCATGCCTCCGAAACCCGCCTGCTGATTATTTGGACAGAAGCGAGATCAGAATTCTCTCAAAATTTATCTGCACCACCTGTGTCGTTGCTTCAAGCAGCAATGTAATTGCATCATTTTTCATTTGACTAATACCAGAGAACACAGAAAAATTACTCTTGTTTTGAGCGCATTAACCCATGTGTGAAACTGTAGTAGTGTGGCTAATTTTCTTCAAAATTCTGGTTAAACAATGATAAACAAACCTGTCCATATAGGAAACTAATGATAAACAAAGACAGTTTTTTTTAAACGTCAGAAAATTTGACGCTTAAGTGTCCCGTCTCTGTGGTCTCTGCTAATACTACGATTTATTGTACTGATAATATATAAAAAAAAAGTAGTAAGACTCCTGAAATGTGCCCTAAACATTCGTTCAGCTTTCGTTTTATCTTTCAAATGTTGAAAATCAGTAAAATTCATCGGCATGGCTACTCACAAAGGGTTATACCAAATATCGAATAATGAGAATATGCGACAATCGCCCCAACAATACTAACATAGATTAATAATAATTACGCAGACTGGCGAATCCAACATCAAATTCAATGCAAAATGGATTGCAAAAGAATGCGGGAAACTCATTTTTCACCAGGGACCATTAACACAAGTGTCCCTGGTGAAAATACTACTTATACACCAAATATAATATTAAATAAAGTCAGTCAGCGCACACCTAAGAGATTGTCGCAATGGCGAATTGCTCTTCAGCCTG
The DNA here is from genome assembly GCA_920105625.2 of Clusia tigrina. Lineage (NCBI taxonomy): Eukaryota > Metazoa > Arthropoda > Insecta > Diptera > Clusiidae > Clusia > Clusia tigrina. The sequence goes on from OV050030.1 coordinate 328,246,499, forward strand.
TTTTGGTATTGACGTTTTCTCATTTTGTTTTTCGTAGCTTTTATTTGCGTATTATAGTTTTGTAAACAAAGTTTAAAATACCATCCCTGGATCATTGCATACATTTCACTGCTCATCCATATTCCTACTCTCTGCCCTCACTCTCACTTGATACCCCTACCACACTACTGTTTCATTAATTAGCAACCTAACATAATATTTCAATCTCACTAGACACAGATCAAACATTTCCACAATTCATCATGATTAAAATTAAACGCTGTTAACTTTTTCTAAAAATAAAAAAACACTATTTTATATTATACAGCACATGGAAACTCATCGTTCGTAGTTAAAAATGACTTTGATTTTATTTTTGTATATGATTTTTTGAGTAAAAACATTACTTACCGCATCCATTCTCTACTGGTTCTTTCAATTCTCACTTGCTACTGAGTATATGCGAATTTCTCTACTAATAGAGAATTCAAAACTCTACTCACCACACTTACAGAAACACAATAGTAGAGAATGACGTCACTCTGACGTCACATTCTCTACCAGTAGAGAAATAATCGGTAGAGAAAAGTTACAGAAACGAGCTACTGGTGTGCAACACATTCCCAAATTTAAGCAACTCAAAAATTTAGATTTGATTAAGAACCTACAAGAGGATAATAAAAGTTTGTGAACTTCCTTGCCTATATAAGGGTCAAAGGTGTGCAAATTATATACACCCTAAGTACATATGTATATTATGTATATTATTTATTATGTATATTATTAATATTCTACCTAATAACTATAATTATTTGTTTTAGTTATACTTATGCTATAGTTTATTAACTTTGCTTTGACCGATTTTTTTTTCCGAACGAAAAGCTATTTCCACAAGAGATGGGAAATTACAATGTAAACCCAGAAGTAGCAATAAATAACGTACAGGATCAGTCTACAGTATATATTCGATTTTTATAATATATTTTGTATTTAAGTTTGAACCTTCTATTTTATTTTTGGCATATTGTTTAATTTAGATAATTTTTATTTTGAATTATATTTTCAAGGGTGAAATAGGCGTATAGGAGAAACTAGCACGCAAAAATCTCAATAACGCGGCATTTTGTGTGTCCACCTGAGTAGTGGCAAATTACAAACAATTTTGATTTTATATATATATATATAAATATAACTTCTTATGAAACTAAAAATACTCTTCAATATATATAACCATTTTCAAATTTAAACTACTTTTTGATTTTTAAACAACTAAACTCTAAACTCTACTCCCATGTTTAGCGTCCTGTCAAAAATATTATATTTATTTATCTCTACAAATGGATTTTAAGACATTAGGGTAATAATCTTTATGAGCTGTCCTAACGACATGAAGTATATATATATATATATATATATATATATATATATATATATATATATATATATATATATATATATATATATATATATATATATATATATATATATATATATATATATATATATATATATATATATATATATATATATATATATATATATATATATATATATATATATATATATATATATATATATATATATATATATATATATATATATATATATATATATATATATTTTCAATAATTAACTTAACTGGAACAATTCATTCCAAAGTAAAAAGAAATACAAATTATAAAATAAATTGATTATACAAATAAAATTATAAAGTTATAAAATTATAAAATTATGGAAGTGGATGATTTATACAATTAAAATTAAAATATACAACAAAACAATGAACAATAAGGTATATACAGATCACAATTTATGAACAAAGCAATACAGATTGTCCAGAAATTCACTGCGCCTGAAAGTAGCCCCCAAGTTCATTCCTGAACTGTACAGTGTTGCCAATAATGCAGCCGTACAGGAAGTGAGTTCCAGAGTCTTACTGCATACACGAAAAACTGACGATCAGACATAAGAGACGAGTGTTTGCACGGAACAAATTGATTACAACGGCAGGAACCTGTGAGCTTGAGACATCTAAACAAATAAGGTGGTACCTAGGTGTAAATCAGTTACAAATAAAATAAAAACAATGTTGACCTCAGCATTGTGAATAGCATTCGGTGCTTACAGAACGATCCCAATAAATAACCTCCTTTTTAAATCAAACACAAAAACTTTTGAAAACAGAAGAGACTTCATTACCACTAAGCTTTGCAAATCATATCTTTCAAGTTTAGGCACTCCACTGATGCGGCTTATAATTAAATCAAAAAAAGAACCGAAAATATTCTCAGTAATACATAGAACCATTATCCTATGCAAGAATTGCAACTTACCATTTCAACCGATAAAAACTACTCCGTCTAAAAAACTACCATGGCTTCTCAATTCCACCAACTGCGAAGTATTCCACACACACTTTCATCCGCAAATATAATAGAGCTTCAACCCCTTCATTAGTATATCAACAAAAATTCCTTGAATTTCAAAACCAACTTCAAAACTATACCATTATCTATACCGATGGATCAAAAGAGCATAATACAATCAGTTTTAGCATAACATCACATTCAATCATAAAAATGTCACTTCTTTTCTACAGTTTTTACCGCCGAAATAATTGCAATTTATGACGCCATCAATTACCTAAAAAATAAATCTGGTAAATATGCTATTTATTCGGATTCACTATCCGCAATAGATTCTATTTCCAACCTTGATAACTCTTATTATCCAAAAATTATAAGAGATGCACTAACAGACATTTTTCCTAAAACTTATCTGGATCACTGGTCATGTCGAAATCACTGGACACGAATTTGCCGATTAAGCTGCAAAACTTGCTGCCAAGTCCCCCGTTATTCTTTCTTCAATTAAGAATTATAATGATATAAAAATATGCCAAATCAGTTTTTCGGAAAATATTTCCCTTTGTTTTCTCACAATTCCTCGTGTACACAAATGGTATAGACATCATTTCTAACTTTGCCAAAGCTGAAAATATGTCAGGCATGACCCGCCTGGTAGTACCTTTTGAAGTTAGAACTCATGTCATTCCATAAAACCATTTAATTTGTTGTAGAGAATATGGTGTGATCAGTGTTATGCTTTTAATTTGATCTCTAAATATTATTAATTGATACAAGCTATATATGTCTCCATTGTGCGCATCGTTGAAACCTCTAAACTCAAGCTTTCAGTACGTGGAAAATATACGTAGAGAATATATACTCTTCCAGTCAAAATGACGATAAGGCCCGTTTACAATAACGCGAGATCCCGAGACGAGAGCGGGACCGAGTCTCGGACAACATCTCGGTTTGCAATGTCTCGAATTATAATATACAATAAACAAAGCGCGAGCCATATTTACACAAAAGCAAAAGTGCTAAAAACTATTAAAAAATAAATGTTTTGAAATTTTTTATTAAATAAAAAAACGCGGAGACACAAACAGCAAAACAAATAAACAAATGCGTATTACAAAACAGTCATTACTTGACAAATTGTCTCGAGCAAGTGCGAGGAATTTCCAATTTTTTAGAAATGCCTCGTCTCGCAGAATCGCATCACGCATTATTGTATATTGCCACATACCATCCTTTGGTACAAGGACTGGGTCTAGCTCTCGTTTCGGGCTCTCGCGTTATTGTATACGGGGCTATAGTGACGTAAAAATAGCAAAAGCATGTCAGTGAAGTGAACATAAATAATTATCAACATTGGCTGTAGTGCACTTTGACCACTTTCAACTTTTATAATTTTGTGATTCGGCATTTTATAACCAAATTTTAAAAATATCTGATATGAAAACTAAAATCAAAAATAATCATAGTTGTTTTTGTTCCTTTGTAAAAACTAAGAAATCATAGGGATATAAGTTTAAGAAAGTTCACGCCAAAACTTCCTCCAGGCAAGGACCCAAACTACTCTTTGTGGAAAATATGTAAATTCGTCAAAAGTCCGCAAGAACACAATCCACCGCTTAGAATTGAAATAATGGGAAATGGGCTAAAAGTGTTGCTGAAAAAGCGAATATATTTGCACACCACCTCAAAGGTGTGTTTAAGCCAAAACCACCTTCAAGTAACTAGGCAATTTCAAATATTGAAGTTCCTAAAACTCACCATCAGGTAAAATTCAGTTTTATAGAATTGACTCTTTCTATAAAAACGAACTGTAAAGCTAGCAAGACGTCAGAGATGATAGCTCAATTACGAAAATGCGCAATTAGGTTATTTCTAAATTTGTTCAATGCAGTTCTTCGAGTAGGATACTTCCCAAATATTTGGAAATTGTCAGTAATAAAAATGATCTGCATGCTGGGTAAAACACCCACCTATTCGTCTTCATACAGACCTATCTGCCTATTGTATATACTTGCCAAGCTATTTGAAAGAATTTTTTTCAAGAAGATGCAGCCGTATGTTAGCAACTTCATCCCAAGTCACCAATTTGACTTTCGGAGAAAACACGGCACAATTGAGCAAGTACACCGAATCACCAAAGAAATATGCAATGCCGTTAAGTCTAAGAAGTTCTGTTCTGCCATATTCCTAGACGTAGCTCAGGCATTCGATAAGGTTTGGCACGACGTACTTTTGTACAAGTTGAAACAAATGCTTCCTGCGGAATTTCACACTACCCTTGAATCGTTAGAGAGAGAAAATTTTTAGTGAAGTGCAACGAATCCAGATCTACAGCATCGAATCTGTTGTACCACAAGATAGTATTTTCGGGCCTGTCCTGTATATTTTTTATACGGCTGATATACCGACAGATCATGACACGGCAATACTATGCTCTCACTCAGTCGCAGACGCTACATCAGCTACCCTAAATCGACATTTGCGAAATAATGAAACTTGGCTCTGTAACTGGCGCATAAGAGTAAACGAAACGAAAAGCAAACATGTCACGTTTACACTACACCAAGGTAGCCCCGCTGCCCTGAAATTCAACAACGTCACCATTCCTGTATCCAGTGAAGCTACCTGTATTGGAATACATCTCGACAGAAGGCTGACTTGGCGCAAACATATGGAAGCCAAGCAAAAGCAGATAAAGATAGCAGCCCTAAAATTTAATTTTTTACTACACAAAAATTCTCGCCTTCTGATAGAACAAAAAGTTCTTCTGTACAAAGTCGCAATCAAACCGATTTGGTTATACGGCGCTCAGTTATGATCAACTGCTAGTTCTTCTAATATAGAGAAAAGTCAACCAGCTCAGTCTAGAATACTAAGAATCATTGTGAACGTACCGTTGGACGTGAGAAATGTGAATATTCATCGCGATCTAGACATTGACACGTTAAAGAAGAACTAGACGTTTTTTTTAAAATCATACAACGCTTTCCAAGAGTTGCATTTATTTAATCAAATGGAGCCCTGTGATAAAACAAATAATAATATGAAAAATAATATATATCGATAACTGCATTACATCACATTCATCGGTTATCATATGAGTTATGTTATCATAAAATAAAACAACATCATCGGCCTTACTAAATTTTGACTTATTATTGTTTCTGAATAAAAGTTATTCAATTGCTAGTTTATGTTCTGAAAATGACTGTTCACATCTGTAGATGTGTTCTTTGAACCTATTATTGAATCTCCTACTTTTTCCCTTGTATCAAATCTTATTGATTCTGCAGCAAATGGTTTATATCGTCGGGTGCCGAACCGATTATGGTAACTGAACAAACAAGTTCAAAAGGTTCTCTGTGTTTTCTTCCAGTGTTCAACAGTAATTTATTATTCTACTTGGGAATATTATAAATTTTAGCAATTTTGATTAATTCTTCCATTCGCAAGCCTTTCTGAAATGTAGTAATTATGGCACTGCTTCTGTAGATTTTCAGTAGGTATCTCAATCATTCTTATCTCTTCTAGAAAGTGCTCAAGTTATAATAAATAGCCGTAGCTTTTCCATCCATGCATATTCATTATTTCTGTCCATGGCAATTTTAAAGTAGCAGTAGTTTCATTTTTAACACACACTATTTGTTCCAAATTCTTTTCCATTTTCTTCGAGAGTGAAGAATTTGTATATATTCCTCCTTCTTTCCGATAGATCTTTTTATTTTTTTAAACTGCTTCCATTTTTCTTGCCCCATTACAGATTTCAGCAGTGGTAGTTCCATCAAAAAATGTCAAGCTGTTAATGTACCAATCCCGTGGTTCCTGTTGATGTTCAAGTCTCGGAGGGGTCTTACTGCTTAGATTTGGGCTAGCAGTGTATATTTTCTCATATGCTAATTTCGAATCTCCCATTACACGTTTGAGATGGTGCTTTATTGATTTAAACCCAGGCTCCCAAATCAGTCCGTAGTGAGGGTGCTCCTTGGGATTAAAATGCCACTGAATTTTCTGAGAAGCAATTACTGAAGCTACATTTGAATAGTTTTTTTAATGCTTCCAAGAATTCCAGAACCAATTTCCTATTTGGCCCAGAAAAATTTGTTCCATTATCGGAATATATATTTGCACACTTCCCTTTGCTCCGAAAAACTTTGTAATGCTGCCAATAAAGTTTCCAATTGATCGCTTTCAAGTGAATCGCCTTTGTTGCCATGCAGACAAAAACTGCAATATATCCTTTAACATTCCTAACAATTATTTTATCTTAACAGACACACAGAGAGTGCATCATAAAACTACAACCTACTACTACCTGGATTGCATTGCTTTAACTTTTTTTTATTTATTTATTTATTCATATTGTGTTAAAATTAAAATTTTAATACAATAAGACTTACAGCTATGACATCTATGGTCTCAGCTAGAACTTTTTTTAAATTTAGAGCCTTCTACCATCGCGGTTAATATTGGTGCAAAAATGGAAATTGTCGGTTAGCCTGATAACGAACTGGTGATGAGTAGATATTGGAGTTCTGGAAGAGGTAATTAAAGCGAGGGAGGTAAACATTTAAAAACGCAGTAATTGCTGCGACCACTGCAATAGTACACCCCACTATCTACAACCGTCTCAACATCGGTCGTGCCGTCGAACAGTCGACCACAGGTTTGGAAAAAACCACTAGTATGTCTTGCATCACTCCTTAATCACGGGGCAAACCTAAACCTCCGTGGTGGAAGTCGGAAATTCCAAGCCTTCTTACATTCCAAGTGACTAAAAGGCAGCTAAAGTGGTGTATCTACACCTTCAAGCCATACAAATCCCCCGAGCCGGATGGCATCGTTCCTGGCGATATTCAATATAGGGAACACATTCCTCCATAACTACTACAAATATACAATCTCATAGTGGACCAGTTGAATTACTCGAATTATCGCACTTTTTAACATTTGGAATGAGCTTTCTTCTTCTTGGGTTCACTGGAACTCTACGTTGTTTCTCATGAGCTTATTAAGAGGTGCTACACAAACAGCAAAACAAATAAACTAGAGCCTGGCCAAAGCCCCTAACAATCGAGGAATACAAGCGCAGACAACACAAACAACCGAAGACTCCACCACCAACTATACCAAAGAAGAAGAGGGGAGGAAGAGCAGTCAAAAAGACGAAGCAAATAGCCATATTATACAGGCAACTCTACCTCACGGCATCGAAAGACGACAAAATGAAAATAAAAAATAAATAAAATAAGCCAGAAAATGCTAGATACACGCAATAAAGAAGACATTATTATAAATGGCATTGGAAATACCAATGACCAAAATATATTTGAAATTTAAATATTATTACTCAATTTTAGTTATAGCATTAATCTTGTATTTAGCAAATAAGTTAAATAATTACTGTAAAAATTACTTTAATAAGCGTATAAAAGCATCCATTGACAATTTAAATACAGCATGAGCCTGCAAATAGCAATTAGAAAAATAAAAGATATATTAAAAAATTTAAAGACAACACCTAACAGAAATTATTCAGAAAACTACATTACTGCAACAAAAGCACAAATAGAAACATTCTCGCAAATAACCATAGCAGCTATCTCTGAACTGACATCAGAGAAAAAAAAATAGAGAACACAGTATTATTAAATAATCTGGAACTAAAATCTCGAAAATACTAGCAAACAAAGTAACAGCCATGCCAGACACAATGTCAACCTTCAACCCACCGGTTCCAACCACTTTTGACTCTCTTAAATATATAAAAGTAGTAACTACATTTTCAGGAGACAAAAAAGGAATAAAACAATTCATAGCAATAGTTAAACATATTGCAAATATACAGTACCGCAAGAGCATAAACCAAATTATTACAATCTCATAAAGGAAACAAAATTACCAAGCACAGTTCAATCTAAGAGAACAACAAAAAACTATAGAAGCATTAACTGACAATCTATGGAAAATCTATAAACCGAAAAGATCAGAGGAATCGATATATGAAGAGCTATCGGGTCTGAGACAAAGTGGAGCTCTACACAAGTACACAGAAAAAATAGAAGACATAATAACAGATCTAAACAGTATCCAAATCGAGAATGATTCAGAGAGAACAACAGTAACACGCCTAAATGATAAAATTGCATTTACTTCATTCAAAAAAGGCCTCGCAGATAGACAAACAAAGCTAACAATAGAAGCAAGCAGAGTTAAGACATTCCAAGAGGCGGTAGAAATTGCAGAATTATCAAGCAGAGAAGCAGATACAAGGGTTATGACCAACAGAAGTCATTTCAATACGCAGAGAAGAGACAACAATTTTAGAACATGGAACTCCGGACAAAAGAATATGCAACAGTTCAATCCAGGACGATACAATTGAAACCACCAATATAGAAATAATTTGCGAAACAACCACCAAGGAATATAAATAGACGAAATCAAAGATTTTATAATGGACAACAGCGACGTTTCACACCTACAAATCAATACAAAGGACAAATGCAACCAAGGCATATAAATTATGTCCAGGAAAGAAATAACCAGGGAAACGGGAGCAGTCCCCACAACCACCAAGACTATTAACATGCGCTAGTACGGGGAAACAAAACAATGTCTACGCAATATTTGAGCACAATACTACAAACCTTGTGAAAGTAACTTACAAACACAGAACGCTAACACTACTCATAGATACTGGAGTAGACATATCACAAATAAAATATTTTAATGAACTACAAGAAAGTATAAATGAACAAGGTGCTTGCATCATAACAGGCATTGCAAATAAAAATATAGAAACGGAAGGCACCAGCTCAATGACATTAAAAATTTGCTATAAAAAATTACCATTTACATTTAAAATTGTTAAACAAGATTTCCCAATATCAGCTGATGGAATTTTGGGGAGAAATTTCCAGTTTCCAGTTATCCCTGCGTGACCTGGTATCCACATTAATTTCACATTCTTGTTTAGTTCAATTAGCAATTGCTTTATAGCTACAATTGGTTCAGAGCAGTTAGTCATGTTTTTGCGCCTTCAAATACTGATAGGCTATCAGTGCATATTATGACTTTTTTTGGAGGTTTTGGTTAGACGCAGGGCTGTAACAGTTGCTTGTACTTCTGTGTCAAATGCGCTGGCAGCAGGTGGGAGTAGTCCATGGCTCCTCGTGGTGCCATTTGCGTCCACTACTGCGAATGCTGCGCCATCGTTTGATTTTGTTGGGGTCCTTATCTGCTTGTTGTCGGGAACGTCCTTGTCACTGCCTCTCCTGAGCGCGCGTGTACCTATAACCTAGCAATTCTCCACACAATAAATGATACGCACTAGTTTGGTGGTAAAAAACTACAAGCAACTTTTTCTTAAAATACTAGTTCTTATATACTATTTACAAACAAACATTACAGTCTACGTCTTGACTTTTCTGGTGTTCCAGTTACGCAATTGTTATTTGGTGTCAGTTGGTCAAGCCAACTGACCTACTGAAAGTAAAAATGTCGTCGGTGCATTCTAAATGCCCCTCGTCAGCTTGACTGCGGAACTGTAAAACCCTAAAAGTTTACATCATAATTAATACATAAATACTGTTCATTTATAATATTTGCACCCTAAAAATATGTGCGCTCCTAATGAATTTAATAGGAGCCGGTGCCGTGAGTCAACTAAGCGTTGGTAGCTTGATTCTAATTCACAACATCCCTCCCCTCTTTCTAAAAGATTGCACTAACTTCTACTACTTCACTAACTTCCATTAAATCTCTACAATATTTTTCATGCACTGTAAACAATTATGTGCATCTAATTAACTCTATAGTACATATACGAGTATATAATTTGTTTTATTTTTTCCTTATAATCGCCTTATTTGGGTTCTATCACGGTTTTTTTTTTTTTGTTTCTCTTTTATTCTTTTCTTTTCCATATCTTTTTTCTCCAACTTTTATTTTCTTTCTTTTATTTTTTTCTTTACTTTGTTTTTGTTTTTTCATATTTTTATCTATAATTTTTTTTTTATATTCCCCTTTTTATAATTTGGTCTTTTATTGACTCTTTTCTCATTGGCGTATATACAAACATCCATACAATAGCACAATTATATTCTATACTTATACTGCGACCTCTGCTATCTGCTGATCCGATTGACGGCTGTCGTTGTCGGAGTGAAATCCCTCGATGAACTCTGCATACCCCTCCCTTTTTTCTAGATCGGTACGTACAAAGATGTTATAGGTTGGCGATTTGGTTTGCCATTAAGACTTCGCCTGTAGTGGCCTTCTTCTTTTGATTTATATACCGTGCCCCACGCTGTTTCCTTCCTTTGCCTCTGATTATAGTATTCAGCTAAAATGCATTTGAAATACGTGAGAGATTACAATACTCCTCTAAATCTAATTCTAGTTTAAACAAGTTTTATTTATCCTCATTCTAATACTAACTTTACAAAAGTTTTCTCTTAGATCAAATTAGGATCAATTAATTGTAGTTAATACATTAATACATAACAACTTTCTTTTTAACAGATATATGCATTAATTCTTATATTCAATTATAAAATTATCGTATTTTTATGTTACTAGTAACTTCCTCTCCCTTGCTCGTTCAGATGGTATAACTCCCGCCAGAGTTCATTCGCCCCCTCCCGTGGAATCGGGACCATTGCCCTCTCCAGTTCTTTAAGTCAATCAGGTGGGATAAACGTTTCTTCGTTTTAACCATCTTTCCACTTCTTCGTCCCCTTCGTCCTTGGCGACTAGGAAATATTATTGACGTGATATTCCTTATGTCCACGTTGCTGTTACTGGAGCCCGACTTAGCAGGATCATTCTCGATTACTGCCTCCTCCTCTTGTAAATTATTCAACAAAAAATACACAATTTATACTGCAATATGTATCAATTCCAATATAACAGTCTAATATTATTTTATCATTGTCTCAACTTATAAAAACAACCGGGTAGGTCATGATGATTTCTGCTTGCATAGTAAAAGAATAAAGTTTTCCAAAACAAATTACGAAAAAAAGATTTTAAGACTATTAATATTTATATATATAAAACAATTGACACCGTTTAGAATATGTCTCAGTTATCAGCGCAATTTCCATGTTTTTTCTTTTAACTTTTCAATGCAAAATATAAATTAAACTTTTAGAACTTTGATATGCAACAACTAGTGTTGTATGCACCTCTTGATGAAATAATTTATTTTTGCCTAATACTCTAAGCGTAAATATGTGTTTAAATGTGTATAAGTAAAAAAAAATGTGTTTCTCAAATGTCCCTAGCGACATCCCAGCACAAAGCCCCTACAAACAAAATCCTTAGAAACCAGCCGACACACATAGACCGTCCGATCAGACTGACAATTTGCATGCAACAGCACAATAGCGCCTAATGTTGCAATTTCTTTGACCGGCGCTAAGGCGCCGGTCTGTCGCAGAAATATCTACATATTATAATATAATACCAATACTTTTACTCACCATTTTCCCGTTTGATGCCATATTTGCGGTTGCAGGATGCTTTGCCTGATTCAGGAACGGTCAAACAACTCACCCTGGGTTTCCTCCTGATATTGCACGGCAATTCTCCTGCTTCAGAGATCTTTGACCTGGGTTTCTTCCAGATATCCTAGCCAATAAGCTGGGATCCGGATGGTTCTAGGACGGTTTGTCCCTAGACCGGCTCCGCCAAATTGTTGGGGCAAACGTGCGTGCCTGGCTCCCAATGCACTTTATTCCTCACTAGCAGTAGATAACAGGCGCTGGGGTGAGCGAACAACTGGTGTCTGTAGACGGCGCTCAAAGCTGCCGAAATGAAACACACCATTTACGTTTTCAAATACAAAACAATCAGAACTTTTATTCTTAAAATCATAGATCTTAAATATTATTTACATTTCATCTTACTTGCTAAGGTAAGCACTTTTCTGGTATTCCAGTTACGCATTTGTTTATTGGTATCAGTAATACCTTAAAAGTTCACATAATAGTCGCTATAATACTTAACACACCCAAAAAGAATATGCGCTGTGTAGAATCTGTTAGGAGTTGGTGCTATGAGTCAACTACATGCAGGTAGCTTGATTTTGACTCACAGCAAAATAGGATGAGTCCAACTTCCTTCTCTGATTTTTAAAGGAACTGCCAATTACCAATATTTGCACCAGTTGGAACGGTCGCCTTTACATTTTCATAAGATTGAATTGGTAAACCTTCAAATATGGGTATCTCATATCGATTTCATGCGCGTCCACTGACTGCGCAGGCAAATCAAGATTCTCAACAGTGTGAACTTCGTTTAGCTGGTACTTATGACAGTTGGCTATATTTGAAATTTCAATCTTACCTCCTATGGAATCGCCCTCTCCGCGCGTCGTATTTGCGGTCCATCGTCGGTACAGCGGTCCTCGCTCACCTTGCAGATTTAGCTCATCAAAGACATTTCTCTCTATGAGAGTCACAGCGGAGGCTTCATCTATAAACGCAAAAATTTTCATTATTTTGTTTTTGGAATGAATATTAATTTGCAGAATTCGGAAATACGGCTGTGTCTCACTACCGTTGCTACTGTGGACGTACTCGCAGTTGCATTTGTATTTATGGATTGTGACTCAGCCTGGCTTTCAGTTCTACGTATATGGGGAAATTGATGATGCTCCCTACGCATCCGTCGACGCCACACACTTTATTAAAAAAATATTTTCGACGATTCGTGCCGATGCTTCCACTTTCTATCCAATGAAGCCTTTTTAAATTTCCGCACTGCTGTACCTTGTGATTATCACTGTCGCAAACGCTACAGTTACTAAGCTGTGTGTTAAGTTCGGCGCGGAGCAGGCGCACGTACTCGTCATCTGCTCTAATCGAATGAGTATTTCAAGCAGCACTGCCCTTGCTGGGTACTAAGGTCACGAATGTGCTTGCCCCCATCCGCCATTTGGTACAACCAATCGCTAAACCATTTCACTATAAGTCTGCGTTCATCCTTCGGGTATATCGCCCAATTCAATTTATGATTATTTGGGAGCTTGTCCACCAACTCCTTTACTTAAAAAGGATTATGTAGGTGCGTTTGCATATGACAACCTTCCATCGTTGAGCAATTGTTGCGAATTCAATTAGTTACTCCACCTTGTCTTTTCTTGCTGGCGTACTCAAAGCCTTGCTGTTCGCGCGAGAGTATGCTCTGGTCGCCCAAAACACATGCGCAGCGTCTGAATGATTTAGGGACCATTGAGGCCTAAGTAATTTATTTTTAACCATTTCAATAGCTTTACATTTTAACCATGATTGTAGTCTTACCAGGATCCCCCATAGCTAAATCCTGCCGCCGCCGTGCTGGCAGTTACCCTCGCGCTGATAGTTGAGCTACTGTAGGTGTCGTGGTTAGCATATTGATTTGCATAAACGATGGCGGAAACTCACCTGACAGTGACAATATTTTGTATTATTGTACAAATGTTGCCGTTGGAGATCCATTTCTTCTTCGAGTTGCTCTAATTGCAAGTTCCGTAGTTTCAACGAGTTGTCGCCATTTGCAGTTCGTGCAAACGAAGTCTGCAGCGCACTTAATGACAATGCAGTTTCTCTTGCTACATTTCTCTCTCACTATACCTTTGGTATGCTGAGGTTGTTGCAAAGCTGTTTATTTATTGGTATGTAGTAATGTAGTTATAAATATTTGAGATGACCTTTTGTCTATCGGCCACCTAATGAAGATCGGCGCCAATGGTACCGTTTGCAGGTTAGGATAAATTGAAGAGATTGTTGTGGTGGACGGAAATGCTGCGGCGGCAGAGAGGGGTGGCTGCATTATTGGCGATATTGACTGTAGCAATGTGAATTCCATATGCCGAGAGGATGGCGTTATAGGTAATGATGTTGCGTTTGGCCCTGATTCGGTGCCAGAGATTAACAGTAAATGTCACATATCATAGAAATATCAAACGACTTCTAAGCTATTCTATGCTATTCAAAACTTTCAGTAATCAGATATACACGCTGTTTATTTAACAAATTTTCATGTGACAGCCAACTGTGCTATGCTATGTTATGTTTGGGTAACTGAGCCTTCAGTCTTGTGAATGTAGTGGTTTTAGTTATATGGCAATGTTTCTCGCATACTAATGGAATTCATTTTGAAAGTGATTTTGTTGGTGGATTCACGAATCTGGATATCTATACTCATCTATGTAAACGTAGCATGCGAGGTGAATTTACTTACATGATGATTGCAAGAACAAATTGTTTTGAACTAATTTTCGCGTAGTAGCTGTAAAAATTTATATTATAGAAATATGCGACCAAAACACACAATTGAAAATAGAGTTTTGATTTGAGTGAATAAGAGTTTTTAATTATTATTTTAGTGAAGTGCTGAAAAGTAAAAGAAATTATGAGTCGATTAAACTATTAAATATATTTTATATAAATTATTTACCAGTTTTAGCAACTCTTATGAATTTCTTTATTCATCTGAATTTTGCTTTTTTTGAACAATACCTAAACGCACAATGTTTATGTTTGACTATTCCGAACGCACCAAATTTACCTTGCAGTCACCATGTTAGTAAATTCACCTTGGTAGTATATGATATGTATGCCATAGTTAATTGTTAAAACAAAAGGAAAAAATTGTAAAGAAAAGTTAAGGTTGACACAAGCATTCTTGTGCAATTGGATTGTGGTTGAGGGTGTTTTTCTCGTCTGAGGTGTTGTTGCCGAACTGATCGTAGGTTTTCTATTTTTTCCCATTTTTGCAGTACTGTTTGCATACAATTTTGTAGTATAAAATGTTGTTTTCAAACATTTGCTCTTTCGGTCGAAATCGTAAAAGTGTGGACATCGACGGAAGTATTGAAAATTTAAAATGAGAAGTATTATTAAAGTGTTTTTGGAAGAATTTCTCAACTTTTTAAAAGTCAGCCAGCTTTGTGGAAAACAAAAAGTAATTGTTATAAAAAAAAATTGAAAAAAACAAGGTATGGAGCAAGTTGTGATTGTATAATCCGCATTTTGCACATGTTGCCTCCACAACGCTCAAGAATAGAATGAAGTTTGAGCGATGAGTTTGCGTATATTTTAATCGCTTTCAAACAGATCGCTCAAGCATGCTTGTCGCGTATGCCTTTGACATCAGATTTGGAACTTAAACTAGTTCTCTGTATTTACACTATGGGCTGTTTACAATGTACTTTCGAAATAACAGCTATGCTTGATGCAACGACACAGGTGGTGCAGATAAGTGACGTTTCCAAGCCTATTCGGTTTTGTAGTTCTCTTTCGGTCTCGGTTCTATCAAATTATAAAAACCAGTGCCGCCAAAAATTTTCCAACGCTTTATTGAAATTCGCGAAACATAAAATTTTGCTGTTGTTTATAAATTCTATTTATTTATTATTAAGTGAAAATAATAGAATGGCAAATTTTGTGGAATATGCCACATAAGTTGGGGCAAAGAAAATGTGATATGTTTCAAAGTTCCAAGTGACGAGAATACGCGTCAATGTTGGAACAAAGCTAGTGGTGTTTCCTTACCTCAGCAAGCGTTAGTTTGCCAAAAACATTTTTTAATTTTCATAAATGCTCCAGGAAGCAATTCGCCTGGTGCGTTAGTGCGGTTGTTACCAGGTGCAGTGCTTTCCGTATTAAAAAATATTAATAAAAATGCGGTAATGAAGTTCAGTGAAATTAAGCCAAATGTTATGCCGATGAAAGAAAATATGGATCGTAATACTGCACTTTTATATGGTGACGTTCAACCCCAAACCCAAGTTACTTTTGCCCATTGCAGCACTCAAACTGAGTAAATTCGTTTAAAATTACTCAGTTAATATTTAAATATCACAAGTGTGTGTCACAAATAATTGTTATTTAATTATTTATGCTATTATAGTGATGATATGGTAAAATCAAAAATTAATGACTTGGAAGGTAGGTAGGTAGGTAAGGCGGCAACCCGAAAAGGGCGCACTTAGGCCAACATTGACCCTTTGTGATACCGCATGGGACAACAGGTCCCGCCCCTATCAAAGGTCCAGCCATTCGGAGCTTTTAATGAAGCATTTGATGAAGCTAATCTTTTTTTGACTTGGAAGAAAGAATTTAACAGTCAGAGGAAATAGAAAAGGAGTATAAATCCTTGACTTCTTCATTAAGCACCATATTTACTAAAGGTCAAATTCGGCAATTAACTCATCCAGGGAAAAATCTACATTGTTGCTGGGAAGATATTTCAAATGCGATTTGACTTTATGCTGTTGGGCCTAGGGCTTATAGGCATTTATATAAATAGGGATTCCCCTTGTCATGTGCTTCCACTTTGGCGAGTTGGGAACACAAAATACAATTTGATGATGGTACACTTCATTTTGCCATGAATTCTATTAAAAATGCATCCCATTCCTCAGAAGATGAGAAGATTTGCGTTTTATCTTTCGATGAGACGAAAATATGTTCAGTATATAAACATGATCCATCGACAGATCAAGTTAGAGTTCCAACAAAGTATGTACAAGTGGCCATCTGGAGCGTTAAAGTCGTCATGGATCCAGCCAGTATTTTACAGCTTTGACTGCAAAATGAAGAAGTGTATAGTCGACAATATAATGAAAGCCCTCTTTGCAGCAACGTATGTACTAGTAGCGATGGTATCTGACATGGGTAGCATTAACCAATATTTATGGAAAAAACTTGGGATCTCCAAAGGTGAATATCAAGTATCCGATTTTATGAATTTCTTAACATATACTTTATAGAAATATAACTAGAGGAAGCAGTCATATATTATTATATTATTATATTTTTTTATCTTATTATATTTATATATTGTATTTATGAATATAATTTGAAGAAATAATAAACAGTGGGTTTTTTGTTACATTTTTTCCCACTTAAAAAAAAGTCTTTTGGTTATTATTTATTTTAGTGAGCATTATATATATATCCTTCTGGAATGCTATTACGCTAGGGAAATTGTTGCTTTATATATATTTATTTATTTAGGTATTTTTGGTTTTCCCTCTCGCTACATAATAAACTAAAATAAAAATTTATGAGAATAACAAAATCAGTTCATGAAATTAAAAAATATCTCAGCCGTTATAAAACTAAAATTTCAGCCGTCAAAGAAATTTTTCGCCCGTTACTACAAATGTTCTCATGCCTCCGGAACCCGCCTGCTGATTATTTGGACAGTAGCGAGATCAGAATTCTCTCAAAATTTATCTGCACCACCTGTGTCGTTGCTTCAAGCAGCAATGTAATTGCATCATTTTTCATATGACTAATACCAGAGAATACAGAAAAATTACTCTTGTTTTGAGCGCATTAACCCATGTGTGAAACGGTAGTAGTGTGGCTAATTTTCTTCAAAATTCTGGTTAAACAATGATAAACAAACCTGTCCATATAGGAAACTAATGATAAACAAAGACAGTTTTTTTAAACGTCAGAAAATTTGACGCTTAAGTGTCCCGTCTCTGTGGTCTCTGCTAATACTACGATTTATTGTACTGATAATATATAAAAAAAAAGTAGTAAGACTCCTGAAATGTGCCCTAAACATTCGTTCAGCTTTCGTTTTATCTTTCAAATGTTGAAAATCAGTAAAATTCATCGGCATGGCTACTCACAAAGGGTTATACCAAATATCGAATAATGAGAATATGCGACTATCGCCCCAATAGTACTAACATAGATTAATAATAATTACGCAGACTGGCGAATCCAACATCAAATTCAATGCAAAATGGATTGCAAAAGAATGCGGGAAACTCATTTTTCACCAGGGACTATTAACACAAGTGTCCCTGGTGAAAAAACTACTTATACACCAAATATAATATTAAATAAAGTCAGTCAGCGCACACCTAAGAGATTGTCGCAATGGCGAATTGCTCTTCAGCCTGTTTTGGTATTGACGTTTTCTCATTTTGTTTTTCGTAGCTTTTATTTGCGTATTATAGTTTTGTAAACAAAGTTTAAAATACCATCCCTGGATCATTGCATACATTTCACTGCTCATCCATATTCCTACTCTCTGCCCTCACTCTCACTTGATACCCCTACCACACTACTGTTTCATTAATTAGCAACCTAACATAATATTTCAATCTCACTAGACACAGATCAAACATTTCCACAATTCATCATGATTAAAATTAAACGCTGTTAACTTTTTCTAAAAATAAAAAAACACTATTTTATATTATACAGCACATGGAAACTCATCGTTCGTAGTTAAAAATGACTTTGATTTTATTTTTGTATATGATTTTTTGAGTAAAAACATTACTTACCGCATCCATTCTCTACTGGTTCTTTCAATTCTCACTTGCTACTGAGTATATGCGAATTTCTCTACTAATAGAGAATTCAAAACTCTACTCACCACACTTACAGAAACACAATAGTAGAGAATGACGTCACTCTGACGTCACATTCTCTACCAGTAGAGAAATAATCGGTAGAGAAAAGTTACAGAAACGAGCTACTGGTGTGCAACACATTCCCAAATTTAAGCAACTCAAAAATTTAGATTTGATTAAGAACCTACAAGAGGATAATAAAAGTTTGTGAACTTCCTTGCCTATATAAGGGTCAAAGGTGTGCAAATTATATACACCCTAAGTACATATGTATATTATGTATATTATTTATTATGTATATTATTAATATTCTACCTAATAACTATAATTATTTGTTTTAGTTATACTTATGCTATAGTTTATTAACTTTGCTTTGACCGATTTTTTTTTCCGAACGAAAAGCTATTTCCACAAGAGATGGGAAATTACAATGTAAACCCAGAAGTAGCAATAAATAACGTACAGGATCAGTCTACAGTATATATTCGATTTTTATAATATATTTTGTATTTAAGTTTGAACCTTCTATTTTATTTTTGGCATATTGTTTAATTTAGATAATTTTTATTTTGAATTATATTTTCAAGGGTGAAATAGGCGTATAGGAGAAACTAGCACGCAAAAATCTCAATAACGCGGCATTTTGTGTGTCCACCTGAGTAGTGGCAAATTACAAACAATTTTGATTTTATATATATATATATAAATATAACTTCTTATGAAACTAAAAATACTCTTCAATATATATAACCATTTTCAAATTTAAACTACTTTTTGATTTTTAAACAACTAAACTCTAAACTCTACTCCCATGTTTAGCGTCCTGTCAAAAATATTATATTTATTTATCTCTACAAATGGATTTTAAGACATTAGGGTAATAATCTTTATGAGCTGTCCTAACGACATGAAGTATATATATATATATATATATATATATATATATATATATATATATTTTCAATAATTAACTTAACTGGAACAATTCATTCCAAAGTAAAAAGAAATACAAATTATAAAATAAATTGATTATACAAATAAAATTATAAAGTTATAAAATTATAAAATTATGGAAGTGGATGATTTATACAATTAAAATTAAAATATACAACAAAACAATGAACAATAAGGTATATACAGATCACAATTTATGAACAAAGCAATACAGATTGTCCAGAAATTCACTGCGCCTGAAAGTAGCCCCCAAGTTCATTCCTGAACTGTACAGTGTTGCCAATAATGCAGCCGTACAGGAAGTGAGTTCCAGAGTCTTACTGCATACACGAAAAACTGACGATCAGACATAAGAGACGAGTGTTTGCACGGAACAAATTGATTACAACGGCAGGAACCTGTGAGCTTGAGACATCTAAACAAATAAGGTGGTACCTAGGTGTAAATCAGTTACAAATAAAATAAAAACAATGTTGACCTCAGCATTGTGAATAGCATTCGGTGCTTACAGAACGATCCCAATAAATAACCTCCTTTTTTAATCAAACACAAAAACTTTTGAAAACAGAAGAGACTTCATTACCACTAAGCTTTGCAAATCATATCTTTCAAGTTTAGGTACTCCACTGATGCGGCTTATAATTAAATCAAAAAAAGAACCGAAAATATTCTCAGTAATACATAGAACCATTATCCTATAAAAACTACTCCGTCTAAAAAACTACCATGGCTTCTCAATTCCACCAACTGCGAAGTATTCCACACACACTTTCATCCGCAAATATAATAGAGCTTCAACCCCTTCATTAGTATATCAACAAAAATTCCTTGAATTTCAAAACCAACTTCAAAACTATACCATTATCTATACCGATGGATCAAAAGACCATAATACAACCAGTTTTAGCATAACATCACATTCAATCATAAAAATGTCACTTCTTTTCTACAGTTTTTACCGCCGAAATAATTGCAATCTATGACGCCATCAATTACCTAAAAAATAAATCTGGTAAATATGCTATTTGTTCGGATTCACTATCCGCAATAGATTCTATTTCCAACCTTGATAACTCTTATTATCCAAAAATTATAAGAGATGCACTAACAGACATTTTTCCTAAAACTTATCTGGATCACTGGTCATGTCGAAATCACTGGACACGAATTTGCCGATTAAGCTGCAAAACTTGCTGCCAAGTCCCCCGTTATTCTTTCTTCAATTAAGAATTATAATGATATAAAAATATGCCAAATCAGTTTTTCGGAAAATATTTCCCTTTGTTTTCTCACAATTCCTCGTGTACACAAATGGTATAGACATCATTTCTAACTTTGCCAAAGCTGAAAATATGTCAGGCATGACCCGCCTGGTAGTACCTTTTGAAGTTAGAACTCATGTCGTTCCATAAAACCATTTAATTTGTTGTAGAGAATATGGTGTGATCAGTGTTATGCTTTTAATTTGATCTCTAAATATTATTAATTGATACAAGCTATATATGTCTCCATTGTGCGCATCGTTGAAACCTCTAAACTCAAGCTTTCAGTACGTGGAAAATATACGTAGAGAATATATACTCTTCCAGTCAAAAAGACGATAAGGCCCGTTTACAATAACGCGAGTGCCCGAGACGAGAGCGGGACCGAGTCTCGGACAACATCTCGGTTTGCAATGTCTCGATTTATAATATACAATAAACAAAGCGCGAGCCATATTTACACAAAAGCAAAAGTGCTAAAAACTATTAAAAAATAATTGTTTTGAAATTTTTTATTAAATAAAATAAACGCGGAGACACAAACAGCAAAACAAGTAAACAAATGCTTATTACAAAACAGGGATTACTTGACAAATTGTCTCGAGCAAATGCGAGGAATTTCCAATTTTTTAGAAATGCCTCGTCTCGCAGAATCGCATCACGCATTATTGTATATTGCCACATACCATCCTTTGGTACAAGGACTGGGTCTAGCTCTCGTTTCGGGCTCTCGCGTTATTGTATACGGGGCTATAGTGACGTAAAAATAGCAAAAGCATGTCAGTGAAGTGAACATAAATAATTATCAACATTGGCTGTAGTGCACTTTGACCACTTTCAACTTTTATAATTTTGTGATTCGGCATTTTATAACCAAATTTTAAAAATATCTGATATGAAAACTAAAATCAAAAATAATCATAGTTGTTTTTGTTCCTTTGTAAAAACTAAGAAATCATAGGGATATAAGTTTAAGAAAGTTCACGCCAAAACTTCCTCCAGGCAAGGACCCAAACTACTCTTTGTGGAAAATATGTAAATTCGTCAAAAGTCCGCAAGAACACAATCCACCGCTTAGAATTGAAATAATGGGAAATGGGCTAAAAGTGTTGCTGAAAAAGCGAATATATTTGCACACCACCTCAAAGGTGTGTTTAAGCCAAAACCACCTTCAAGTAACTAGGCAATTTCAAATATTGAAGTTCCTAAAACTCACCATCAGGTAAAATTCAGTTTTATAGAATTGACTCTTTCTATAAAAACGAACTGTAAAGCTAGCAAGACGTCAGAGATGATAGCTCAATTACGAAAATGCGCAATTAGGTTATTTCTAAATTTGTTCAATGCAGTTCTTCGAGTAGGATACTTCCCAAATATTTGGAAATTGTCAGTAATAAAAATGATCTGCATGCTGGGTAAAACACCCACCTATTCGTCTTCATACAGACCTATCTGCCTATTGTATATACTTGCCAAGCTATTTGAAAGAATTTTTTTCAAGAAGATGCAGCCGTATGTTAGCAACTTCATCCCAAGTCACCAATTTGACTTTCGGAGAAAACACGGCACAATTGAGCAAGTACACCGAATCACCAAAGAAATATGCAATGCCGTTAAGTCTAAGCAGTTCTGTTCTGCCATATTCCTAGACGTAGCTCAGGCATTCGATAAGGTTTGGCACGACGTACTTTTGTACAAGTTGAAACAAATGCTTCCTGCGGAATTTCACACTACCCTTGAATCGTTAGAGCAAGAAAATTTTTAGTGAAGTGCAACGAATCCAGATCTACAGCATCGAATCTGTTGTACCACAAGATAGTATTTTCGGGCCTGTCCTGTATATTTTTTATACGGCTGATATACCGACAGATTATGACACGGCAATACTATGCTCTCACTCAGTCGCAGACGCTACATCAGCTACCCTAAATCGACATTTGCGAAATAATGAAACTTGGCTCTGTACCTGGCGCATAAGAGTAAACGAAACGAAAAGCAAACATGTCACGTTTACACTACACCAAGGTAGCCCCGCGGCCCTGAAATTCAACAACGTCACCATTCCTGTATCCAGTGAAGCTACCTATATTGGAATACATCTCGACAGAAGGCTGACTTGGCGCAAACATATGGAAGCCAAGCAAAAGCAGATAAAGATAGCAGCCCTAAAATTTAATTTTTTACTACACAAAAATTCTCGCCTTCTGATAGAACACAAAGTTCTTCTGTACAAAGTCGCAATCAAACCGATTTGGTTATACGGCGCTCAGTTATGATCAACTGCTAGTTCTTCTAATATAGAGAAAAGTCAACCAGCTCAGTCTATACTACTAAGAATCATTGTACGTGAGAAATGTGAATATTCATCGCGATCTAGACATTGACACGTTAAAGAAGAACTAGACGTTTTTTTAAAATCATACAACGCTTTCCAAGAGTTTCATTTATTTAATCAAATGGAACCCTGTGATAAAACAAAAAATAATATGAAAAATAATATATATCGATAACTGCATTACATCACATTCATCGGTCATCATATGAGTTATGTTATCATAAAATAAAACAACATCATCGGCCTTACTAAATTTTGACTTATTATTGTTTCTGAATAGAAGTTATTCAATTGCTAGTTTATGTTCTGAAAATGACTGTTCACATCTGTAGATGTGTTCTTTGAACCTATTATTGAATCTCCTACTTTTTCCCTTGTATCAAATCTTATTGATTCTGCAGCAAATGGTTTATATCGTCGGGTGCCGAACCGATTATGGTAACTGAACAAACAAGTTCAAAAGGTTCTCTGTGCTTTCTTCCAGTGTTCAATAGTAATTTATTATTCTACTTGAGAATATTATAAATTTTGGCAATTTTGATTAATTCTTCAATTCGCAAGCCTTTCTGAAATGTAGTAATTATGGCACTGCTTCTGTAGATTTTCAGTAGGTATCTCAATTATTCTTATCTCTTCTAGAAAGCGCTCAAGTTATAATAAATAGCCGTAACTTTTCCATCCATGCATATTCATTATTTCTGTCCATGGCAATTTTAAAGTAGCAGTAGTTTAATTTTTAACACACACTATTTGTTCCAAATTCTTTTCTGGATACTTCCATTTTCTTCGAGAGTGAAGAATTTGTATATATTCCTCCTTCTTTCCGATAGATCTTTTTATTTTTTTAATCTGCTTCCATTTTTCTTGCCCCATTACAGATTTCAGCAGTGGTAGTTCCATCAAAAAATGTCAAGCTGTTAATGTACCAATCCCGTGGTTCCTGTTGATGTTCAAGTCTCGGAGGGGTCTTACTGCTTAGATTTGGGCTAGCAGTGTATATTTTCTCATATGCTAATTTCAAATCTCCCATTACACGTTTGAGATGGTGCTTTATTGATTTAAACCCAGGCTCCCAAATCAGTCCGTAGTGAGGGTGCTCCTTGGGATTAAAATGCCACTGAATTTTCTGAGAAGCAATTACTGAAGCTACATTTGAATAGTTTTTTTAATGCTTCCAAGAATTCCAGAACCAATTTCCTATTTGGCCCAGAAAAATTTGTTCCATTATCGGAATATATATTTGCACACTTCCCTTTGCTCCGAAAAACTTTGTAATGCTGCCAATAAAGTTTCCAATTGATCGCTTTCAAGTGAATCGCCTTTGTTGCCATGCAGACAAAAATCAATATATCCTTTAACATTCCTAACAATTATTTTATCTTAACAGACACACAGAGAGTGCATCATAAAACTACAACCTACTACTACCTGGATTGCATTGCTTTAACTTTTTTTTATTTATTTATTTATTCATATTGTGTTAAAATTAAAATTTTAATACAATAAGACTTACAGCTATGCCATCTATGGTCTCAGCTAGAACTTTATTTAAATTTAGAGCCTTCTACCATCGCGGTTAATATTGGTGCAAAAATGGAAATTGTCGGTTAGCCTGATAACGAACTGGTGATGAGTAGATATTAGAGTTCTGGAAGAGGTAATTAAAGCGGGGGAGGTAAACATTTAAAAACGCAGTAATTGCTGCGACCACTGCAATAGTACACCCCACTATCTACAACCGTCTCAACATCGGTCGTGCCGTCGAACAGTCGACCACAGGTTTGGAAAAAACCACTAGTATGTCTTGCATCACTCCTTAATCACGGGGCAAACCTAAACCTCCGTGGTGGAAGTCGGAAATTCCAAGCCTTCTTACATTCCAAGTGACTAAAAGGCAAATGATAAAATTGCATTTATTTCATTCAAAAAAGGCCTCGCAGAGAGACAAACAAAGCTAACAATAGAAGCAAGCAGAGTTAAGACATTCCAAGAGGCGGTAGAAATTGCAGAATTATCAAGCAGAGAAGCAGATACAAAGGTTATGACCAACAGAAGTCATTTCAATACGCAGAGAAGAGACAACAATTTTAGAACATGGAACTCCGGACAAAAGAATATGCAACAGTTCAATCCAGGACGATACAATTGAAACAACCAATATAGAAATAATTAGCGAAACAACCACCAAGGAATATAAATAAACGAAATCAAAGATTTTATAATGGACAACAGCGACGTTTCACACCTACAAATCAATACAAAGGACAAATGCAACCAAGGCATATAAATTATGTCCAGGAAAGAAATAACCAGGGCAACGGGAGCAGTCCCCACAACCACCAAGACTATTAACATGCGCTAGTACGGGGAAACAAAACAATGTCTACGCAATATTTGAGCACAATATTACAAACCTTGTGAAAGTAACTTACAAACACAGAACGCTAACACTACTCATAGATACTGGAGTAGACATATCACAAATAAAATATTTTAATGAACTACAAGAAAGTATAAATGAACAAGGTGCTTGCATCATAACAGGCATTGCAAATAAAAATATAGAAACGGAAGGCACCAGCTCAATGACATTAAAAATTTGCTATAAAAAAGTACCATTTACATTTAAAATTGTTAAACAAGATTTCCCAATATCAGCTGATGGAATTTTGGGGAGAAATTTCCAGTTTCCAGTTATCCCTGCGTGACCTGGTATCCACATTAATTTCACATTCTTGTTTAGTTCAATTAGCAATTGCTTTATAGCTACAATTGGTTCAGAGCAGTTAGTCATGTTTTTGCGCCTTCAAATACTGATAGGCTGTCAGTGCATATTATGACTTTATTTTGGAGGCTTTGGTTAGACGCAGGGCTGTAACAGTTGCTTGTACTTCTGTGTCAAATGCGCTGGCAGCAGGTGGGAGTAGTCCATGGCTCCTCGTGGTGCCATTTGCGTCCACTACTGCGAATGCTGCGCCATCGTTTGATTTTGTTGGGGTCCTTATCTGCTTGTTGCCGGGAACGTCCTTGTCACTGCCTCTCCTGAGCGTGCGTGTACCTATAACCTAGCAATTCTCCACACAATAAATGATACGCACTAGTTTGGTGGTAAAAAACGACAAGCAACTTTATTCTTAAAATACTAGTTCTTATATACTATTTACAAACAAACATTACAGTCTACGTCTTGACTTTTCTGGTGTTCCAGTTACGCAATTGTTATTTGGTGTCAGTTGGTCAAGCCAACTGACCTAATGAAAGTAAAAATGTCGTCGGTTCATTCTAAATGCCCCTCGTCAGCTTGACTGCGGAACTGTAAAACCCTAAAAGTTTACATCATAATTAATACATAAATACTGTTCATTTATAATATTTGCACCCTAAAAATATGTGCGCTCCTAATGAATTTAATAGGAGCCGGTGCCGTGCGTCAACTAAGCGTAGGTAGCTTGATTCTAACTCACAACATCCCTCCCCTCTTTCTAAAAGATTGCACTAACTTCTACTACTTCACTAACTTCCATTAAATCTCTACAATCTTTTTCATGCACTGAAAACAATTATGTGCATCTAATTAACTCTATAGTACATATACGAGTATATAATTTGTTTTATTTTTTCCTTATAATCGCCTTATTTGGGTTCTATCACGGTTTTTTTTTTGTTTCTCTTTTATTCTTTTCTTTTTCATATTTTTTTCTCCAGCTTTTATTTTCTTTTTTTATTTTTTTCTTTACTTTGTTTTTGTTTTTTCATATTTTTATCTATAATTTTTTTTTTATATTCCCCTTTTTATAATTTGGTCTTTTATTGACTCTTTTCTCATTGGCGTATATACAAACATCCATACAATAACACAATTATATTCTATACTTATACTGCGACCTCTGCTATCTGCTGATCCGATTGACGGCTGTCGTTGTCGGAGTGAAATCCCTCGATGAACTCTGCATACCCCTCCCTTTTTTCTAGATCGGTACGTACAAAGATGTTATAGGTTGGCGATTTGGTTTGCCATTAAGACTTCGCCTGTAGTGGCCTTCTTCTTTTGATTTATATAGCGTGCCCCACGCTGTTTCCTTCCTTTGCCTCTGCTTATAGTATTCAGCTAAAATGCATTTGAAATACGTGAGAGATTACAATACTCCTCCGTTATTTACTTTGCAACAATGCGTTTCCCTTGAGCTTCCTCATAATGGTATTTGACTTCGTTTGGCTTTGATGTGGAGACAATCGGTATTTTTCTCAGATACACATTTAATGATGTAATTTGCATACTCTGATCGGATACCAGACTCTGTGTCCTCTTGTATTAAATCATATTTCATATGTAAATCACATTTCATATGTTCATACTCTAGATTGGACATATACTGAAATGTGAACAATTAACTTCCGCGAGCTAGATTTCTTCCAGTGTTCAATAGTAATTTATTATTCTACTTGAGAAAATTATAAATTTTGACAATTTTGATTAATTCTTCCATTCGCAAGCCTTTCTGAAATGTAGTAATTATGGCACTGCTTCTGTAGATTTTCAGTAGGTATCTCAATTATTCTTATCTCTTCTAGAAAGCGCTCAAGTTATAATAAATATCCGTAACTTTTCCATCCATGCATATTCATTATTTCTGTCCATGGCAATTTTAAAGTAGCAGTAGTTTCATTTTTAACACACACTATTTGTTCCAAATTCTTTTCTGGATACTTCCATTTTCTTCGAGAGTGAAGAATTTGTATATATTCCTCCTTCTTTCCGATAGATCTTTTTATTTTTTTAATCTGCTTCCATTTTTCTTGCCCCATTACAGATTTCAGCAGTGGTAGTTCCATCAAAAAATGTCAAGCTGTTAATGTACCAATCCCGTGGTTCCTGTTGATGTTCAAGTCTCGGAGGGGTCTTACTGCTTAGATTTGGGCTAGCAGTGTATATTTTCTCATATGCTAATTTCGACTCTCCCATTACACGTTTGAGATGGTGCTTTATTGATTTAAACCCAGGCTCCCAAATCAGTCCGTAGTGAGGGTGCTCCTTGGGATTAAAATGCCACTGAATTTTCTGAGAAGCAATTACTGAAGCTACATTTGAATAGTTTTTTTAATGCTTCCAAGAATTCCAGAACCAATTTCCTATTTGGCCCAGAAAATTTGTTCCATTATCGGAATATATATTTGCACACTTCCCTTTGCTCCGAAAAACTTTGTAATGCTGCCAATAAAGTTTCCAATTGATCGCTTTCAAGTGAATCGCCTTTGTTGCCATGCAGACAAAAACTGCAATATATCCTTTAACATTCCTAACAATTATTTTATCTTAACAGACACACAGAGAGTGCATCATAAAACTACAACCTACTACTACCTGGATTGCATTGCTTTAACTTTTTTTTATTTATTTATTTATTCATATTGTGTTAAAATTAAAATTTTAATACAATAAGACTTACAGCTATGCCATCTATGGTCTCAGCTAGAACTTTATTTAAATTTAGAGCCTTCTACCATCGCGGTTAATATTGGTGCAAAAATGGAAATTGTCGGTTAGCCTGATAACGAACTGGTGATGAGTAGATATTAGAGTTCTGGAAGAGGTAATTAAAGCGGGGGAGGTAAACATTTAAAAACGCAGTAATTGCTGCGACCACTGCAATAGTACACCCCACTATCTACAACCGTCTCAACATCGGTCGTGCCGTCGAACAGTCGACCACAGGTTTGGAAAAAACCACTAGTATGTCTTGCATCACTCCTTAATCACGGGGCAAACCTAAACCTCCGTGGTGGAAGTCGGAAATTCCAAGCCTTCTTACATTCCAAGTGACTAAAAGGCAAATGATAAAATTGCATTTATTTCATTCAAAAAAGGCCTCGCAGATAGACAAACAAAGCTAACAATAGAAGCAAGCAGAGTTAAGACATTCCAAGAGGCGGTAGAAATTGCAGAATTATCAAGCAGAGAAGCAGATACAAGGGTTATGACCAACAGAAGTCATTTCAATACGCAGAGAAGAGACAACAATTTTAGAACATGGAACTCCGGACAAAAGAATATGCAACAGTTCAATCCAGGACGATACAATTGAAACAACCAATATAGAAATAATTTGCGAAACAACCACCAAGGAATATAAATAAACGAAATCAAAGATTTTATAATGGACAACAGCGACGTTTCACACCTACAAATCAATACAAAGGACAAATGCAACCAAGGCATATAAATTATGTCCAGGAAAGAAATAACCAGGGCAACGGGAGCAGTCCCCACAACCACCAAGACTATTAACATGCGCTAGTACGGGGAAACAAAACAATGTCTACGCAATATTTGAGCACAATATTACAAACCTTGTGAAAGTAACTTACAAACACAGAACGCTAACACTACTCATAGATACTGGAGTAGACATATCACAAATAAAATATTTTAATGAACTACAAGAAAGTATAAATGAACAAGGTGCTTGCATCATAACAGGCATTGCAAATAAAAATATAGAAACGGAAGGCACCAGCTCAATGACATTAAAAATTTGCTATAAAAAAGTACCATTTACATTTAAAATTGTTAAACAAGATTTCCCAATATCAGCTGATGGAATTTTGGGGAGAAATTTCCAGTTTCCAGTTATCCCTGCGTGACCTGGTATCCACATTAATTTCACATTCTTGTTTAGTTCAATTAGCAATTGCTTTATAGCTACAATTGGTTCAGAGCAGTTAGTCATGTTTTTGCGCTTTCAAATACTGATAGGCTGTCAGTGCATATTATGACTTTTTTTTGGAGGCTTTGGTTAGACGCAGGGCTGTAACAGTTGCTTGTACTTCTGTGTCAAATGCGCTGGCAGCAGGTGGGAGTAGTCCATGGCTCCTCGTGGTGCCATTTGCGTCCACTACTGCGAATGCTGCGCCATCGTTTGATTTTGTTGGGGTCCTTATCTGCTTGTTGCCGGGAACGTCCTTGTCACTGCCTCTCCTGAGCGTGCGTGTACCTATAACCTAGCAATTCTCCACACAATAAATGATACGCACTAGTTTGGTGGTAAAAAACGACAAGCAACTTTATTCTTAAAATACTAGTTCTTATATACTATTTACAAATTGGTTGGTTGGTCAAGCCAACTGACCTAATGAAAGTAAAAATGTCATCGGTGCATTCTAAATGCCCCTCGTCAGCTTGACTGCGGAACTGTAAAACCCTAAAAGTTTACATCATAATTAATACATAAATACTGTTCATTTATAATATTTGCACCCTAAAAATATGTGCGCTCCTAATGAATTTAATAGGAGCCGGTGCCGTGCGTCAACTAAGCGTAGGTAGCTTGATTCTAACTCACAACATCCCTCCCCTCTTTCTAAAAGATTGCACTAACTTCTACTACTTCACTAACTTCCATTAAATCTCTACAATATTTTTCATGCACTGAAGAAGAAAAATAAATCCGTCTCCATTCATCCCCAATCCAATATGCTGGCATCCTTGGGGTCACAACCGGATTCCCAAACCTTGGATAGCTGCCAGAAATCCCTGTTTTTCAAAAACACATCTTTCCGAATACTACGTTGGTCCCTTAGTCTGCACCGTCTTCCGATATGCGCTGTTCCTGGAATTTCCTGCTTCGGTTTACAGCATCAAAACTGAATACTTATAATAATTTTGTTTATTTTCTAGTTAACATTTGAATTTTATATATTTCTATGTTTAATTTTAGCCGAACATTTCATAAGTTAATTTAATAAATCAATTTCAAAATTGTATAATAATTAAACAAATATACTATATATACTATGTATACTCTTGGGTATAATTTTCCTATTTCGCATAATTTTTGTTTTCTTAGAATTATTACATTTATTTCGGTATAAATTTAGTTTTTAAATAATTAATTTCTCTAAGTTTAATTAATATACTTTCATAAAACGCTTATTCTACAATTGAATGCTATATCATTCAACTTAGGCTCACTCGTCCTTTCCCCTTACATCATCGGATCTGTTACCACTTCTAGAAGGAAAAGAGGACTGGACTATCTGTTATCATTGCCATATAGGGCATCAGTTTATTTTGGTTAATTTTTTCGTGCTTTTCTTCAACATGTGAGTTCTCACTTATTTCAATTTTGAGCAAATTTATTTGCCCCTCCGACAAAAACAAGACTATACAAGATAAACCCGTTTATGTCAAAACTTTGTCCATTGCATGACTATATTTCTCATCGCATTCACTCATTTTATTCGCTTTAAATTTAATTATAACCTGGTGTTCGTGCCGGAGCCCTCCTGACGATGGCTGCTGCCTGCTCACAGTCACCATGCGACTCTGAGCGGGACTCAGTGCGGAGAGAATTCCCCTCATTGGGTCCCGCCAAAGTCGTGCGGCAGGCGGCAGCCATCTTTCTTTCTGCCAGGCGAAAGTGCCGACTCAGGAGAAGAGGAAAGTCAGTGGGCAAGACGGCGTCAAGACGAACAGTTCAGTTTTTTGTTTAATCAAGTAGAAGAAAAATATTAATTTCAAAATATTTAAAAGAGTGTTACTGAAGAAATAAGTATTTTATATAAGCGACAAGCTTACACAGAATAATTACGAGTAAGAGATTGTACTCAAATTTAAATTTGTTAACTCATAAAGATTTATATATTAATGCATTATAAAATAAAATAAGTGCCATTATAAATATATGTATGTACTTTGAAAACCACAATAAAAACGAAAATGGAATCCAAAAATTACTTGGCTCTGCATAACATGGTCCTTCGAGCCGGATCACATCTGCGTCCGGTAAGTCTCTAAAATTTATTAATAAATCGTAGAGTTTTATTATTATATCGTAGGTTGTCATTTTCGTTGTAATATTGAACGCCGCATATTTTTGATTTGCCTTTTTATCACACCAATTCGGTTGGGTACGGTCGTCGCGGTAAACGGTACATTTCCGTATTGTCACTCGTGTGAGTGTGTGTGCGTATATATTCTTGCACAGCAGCAGGTACTGAAATTTACATTTTTGTTTTAAATAAATTCTCAGCACGGCCGCTGCGTAATTCGGTTCGCAGTCTGCAGCTCAAAGCGCTGCCGACGCCGGTTACCATAAGCCGTGTACAGCTGCTTGTGCATAGATTTTTTCACAGCCGCGGTGCATGCTATTGCCATTGCCGCTATTCCGCTGTTCCGTTGTGCATTCGGTGCCCTAGTTTTGCGAGTTGCTTTGTTTGTTGATACGAGTTAAGGCGGGTGTCACACTCACAACTCTTGCGGGTCAGCTGTTCGGGCTATCCGTATTGCGTGCGTATATCGCCGCGTCGAAGTAGTATCGTGTTGCAAGTAAGTGCTAGGGGTATATTGTTTTTGCTTCTACATTGGTGTGGGGGTCTGCAGCTCACTGCGCTGCCCAGAGCCTGTCTACGGTACGTTGCGTACCGTTGTCGGTGAACCGGTAACTGACCCCGTTGCCGGTAGTGTTCCGTACTAACGGGTCAACAACGGTTAACGTGGTGGATGATCGACATTTTCGACACGAGTGCGGTGTAATTAGGTTCGCAGCCGCAGCTCACAGCGCTGCCGACGCCTTTTTACAGCAAACCGTGTGCCAGCGGTGCTTGAACATCCCCATATTACTACGCTGACATCCGTACATGACAGTTTTTCGCAGCTCACAGCGCTGCCAGCTTGGTCTTTCTTTTGTCTTTAATATTACCCTGTATCGGTGTACCCACGAGCGACGCAAGGTCCGGGTCACATACAGCAGCTCACAGCGCTGCGTTGGGTGTGTCAAGTTGGGACATTAGCTAAAATTTTTCGATTGTAGTTGTTCAGTGCGGTCGTCACTGCCTGGGCTTCGTGTAGTTCATTCCTACTGGGGATTGTCTGTTACGGTGTGTAGACTCTTCAGTCATATCAGTCACGTCAGCGGGTCAATTGTGTACACATATAGCTGGGTAACTGGGTGTATCGACGTGAAGGTGTAGTGTTTTTCCGTGTTCTGCTTGCGTTTTGCCATCATTGAGCTGCGTTCTCAGGTCAAGCGGTCTGCAACTCTCCAGCGGTGCCTTCCGAAGCGTCTGCTGAGCTGTCTTCTCAATCCCATAGTATCCCGGTGCCTCCTTCTGATATTGAGATTTTCGGTGGGGAGTACTCCAAGTGGATCACCTTCCGTGATATGTTCACGGCGCTGTTCCTTCGGAACGCTCGGCTATCTAACATCGAGCGGCTGTACCACCTGAGGGCAAAGACTAGGGGGAGGCGCAAGAAATCGTGGACCAATGTCAATTGACCAATAGCGGTTTTGATCAGGCGTGGGCGAGGCTTACTGCCCGGTACGAAAATCGGCGCAAGCTCATTAATTGTCAGCTGAAGTCCCTATTCACGATGCGTACCATAGGTAAAGAAAGTGGGTCGGAGCTAAAGAGGCTGCAGCGGGAAGTTAGCAACTGCATTATGGCGTTGCAGGAGCTGTCGGTGGATGTAGGCAGTTGGGTTCCAATTTGTATATACTGGAGATCCATTCGGTTGCCGGAGAGGTCCCTTTCTCTTTGGGAGCAATCCCTTGCAGATCATGCGGAAATACCGACCTGGGTGGCGATGGAGGAGTTCCTCTCGAAACGGTTCCAAACTTTGGAGGCGGTCTCTGATGTCTGCCAGACGGATCACGCACGGGAGCCTGCGGGGAGTCGCTCAACACCACTCCGTAATAGCCACGTGCAGGCTCATCAGGCAAGGGTCAATCCGGAAGGGTGTAAGATATGTACACTACCAGGCCATCGGGTCTCCCACTGCTCTACTTTCATCAACGCTGATGTATCAGTGCGATGGGGATGGGTAAATCGCTTCCACTTGTGCGTGAATTGTTTGAAGGGGGATCATCGTGTGTCAAATTGCATGAGTAAATACCGATGTTTTACATGTCAAGAGCGGCACCATACTCTGCTGCACCGTGAGCCGCTCCCGAACCGGAGCATAAGAGCCTCACTACGCACGACGCCGCCTCGAGGCAGACAAGCATCCAACGGACGCAACGCGGCCACCACGTTGGCTCAACCTGTTACAGCATCCTTCGCCCACGCTGTACAGGTGGTACCCGCTATAGTCCAGGGACGATCCGGTCCATATCGAGCTCGAGGTCGGCTACCCAAACGTGTGCTTTTAGGTACCGCCATTATTCACGTATGGTATCAGGGAGTCAATTACATGGCCCGGGCATTGATCGACCCTGGGTCGGAAGGGTCTTTTATCTCAGATCAGCTCCAACGACGCCTGCGACTCCCTACGCGTACCGTGCATACCCAAGTGTCCGGGGTAAGCAATGTGGTGGCTGCTAACATGACAAATGCGTGCGACCTAATGTTAGGGTCACCTCTCGACAGTACTGTGCGGCTCCCGGTGCATTAGTACTGCCCACCTTAACCAGCGAATTACCCCGACTAGGGGTATCAACGCAACAATATGCCCAATTGGCCGGCTTACAACTGGCTGATCCAAGCCTGTCAAACTCTTCACAAGTTGACATTTTGATAGGGGGTGATTTATACCCGATGGTGTTCCTTGATGGGTTGAAGCGTGACGTTATTGGGTCATTAATTGCACAGGAAACTGTATTTGGGTGGATTCTCACAGGACCCATGCCTGAGAGCTCGACACAGACATTCTGTGCTAGGGTACAAATTGAGACCGGCCACCCAGTCGAAGAGCTCTTGCAGAGATTCTGGGAGGTGGAGGAACCACCTAGGGAGAAACGGTTGTCGCCCGGTGACCAGGCTTGCCTGGATTTGTATTCCCGGACCACTTACAGAGAATCTTCTGGGCGGTATGTAGTAGAACTACCGTTCAAACCAAGGCACCTGCCTGAGGAGTCACTTGGGGCTTCTCGGCACATTGCGTTAAAGCAGTTCGAGCGCAATGAAAGCAGTATACTTCGTAACCCTGAGCAGAAAAACCAGTATGACTCCGTGGTACAGGAGTATTTGACTCTTGACCATATGGTCAAAGTCCCGCCTCCACCTTTAGGCGCTCTTCCTCACTATTATTTGCCTCATCATGTGGTAATGAAACCCGAGAGTACGTCCACCAAGTTGCGAGTGGTGTTCAATACGTCTCAAGCAACCACCAGCACCCTCAGCTTGAATGATGTCTTATATACGGGTCCCACCTTGCAGGCTGACTTGACACAACTTATCGTGCGATGGCGAATGTTTCAGTTCGTCTTTAATGGGGATCTGCAAAAGATGTATCGGCAGATTAGAGTAGCTCCAAAGCACACCCCGTACCAGCGAATTATTTTTAGGGCCTCTCCTGCAGCGCCAGTGTCCGACTACGAGCTACAAACTGTTAACATCGGAGTCAACTGTGCACCCTACTTAGCGATTAGGACATTAGAGCAGCTCGCGACGGACGTCGAGGAGGACTTACCCCTAGCAGCCCCGATGTTGCGTGAACGACGTACCGACCAAGGGGTACACATGATGTGAACGTAGCAATACAGACTCGAGATGAATTGATCCGTGCACTCGACTCTGCCGGCTTTTCCATGCGGAAGTGGACAGCTAACACGGAAGCCATTCTCTCCTCTTTGCCCCCAGACCACTTGCTCCGAGAGGACTTTCTGAAGCTGGATGAAGCTAGACTAACTAAGACATTAGGAATCCGGAGGAACTCAAAGACTGACCATTTCTACTTTCACCTTCAGCCCATTTGCTTCGACCCACGAGCCACCAAATGCAAGCTGCTATCGATTATAGCACAACTTTTTGATCCAGCCGGATGGCTGGCACCTGTTGTGATCGTGGCCAAGATCTCGATGCAGCAGATTTGGGGGGACAAAACTGACTGGGACGAATCGCTGACCCCAGCCTCATCCAGTCGTTGGGGGGAATTCTTAGGGGCATATGACGACATCTCATAGATTCGTATTCCGCGTTGGGTGGGGTCTGCACCGGATGTAGATATCCAGTTCCATGCGTTTTGCGATGCTTCGCAAGCGGCATACGCCGCCGCGCTGTATGTGCGATGCCAGTGCGGCGATACTGTCACGTCCCACTTATTAGTGGCTAAGTCGCGGGTAGCACCTCTTAAGACGTTGTCCTTACCCCGCTTAGAACTCTGTGGTGCTTTATTGTTATCCGAGTTGGTGGTGGCACTTCGGACAAGGGTGGGAGTCACCTCCGGCAACTTGTTTTGTTGGACGGATTCGACCATAGTTTTGGCTTGGCTCCAGAAATCCCCGCATGAATGGAAAACCTTCGTAGCTAATCGGGTTACTACCATTTCAAGTAAAGTAGGTGTGGAATGCTGGAGACATGTCAGGTCTGCAGACAATCCGGCTGATCGTGCCAGTCGGGGATAACTCCAGCAGCGCTTGTTCACAACCATTTATGGTGGAGCGGTCCGGGATGGCTTACCCACGACTCAAATTCCTGGCCTCAGCCTTCGAGGATCGCTAGCCCGGACGCCCTGGAGGAGCAGCGCAACGTTGTTACGCATACAATCCAGGTCAAACAGCATGATGACTTGATGCTGCGTTTCTCATCGTTGCCGCGAGCACTGCGGGTCGTGTGCCATATCCAGCGCTTTTCTAAATACGCTATGCCAAAGTTACGTGACCACGCCCCACCCCCGGAATCGCCTATCACGACTGCAGAGATTGTTACTGCTACACTTCTCGTAACGACCATAATGCAGCAGATGTACTACCCCGAGGAGTATGGATGCCTGCAGAACGGGCAACCCATTTCCAATTCGAGTTCTCTGCTCACCTTGAACCCCTTCCTTCATTCAGATGGGTCGATTCGAGTGAACGGACGCCTAGCGCATTCCACTCAGATCCCGTTCTCCGAACGACACCCACAAATTTTGCCGTACCACGGACAGTTTACACGACTGCTCGTTGAGTTCACCCATCAAATCTCTTTGCATGGGGGAAATCAACTTATGCTTCGGCTCCTTCGAACTCAATATTGGGTTCCACGCGCAAAGGTTTTAGTCAAGGGTACCATTTTACGGTGTAAAACTTGCCTGGTAGAAAAGAAACGTGGATTGAGCCAGATCATGGCGCCTTTGCCCCCTGAACGCACCACCCTGTCTCGTCCTTTCGCCACCGCGGGGGTTGATTTTGCGGGTCCTTTTGAAATTAAAAAGTTTCAAGGGCGGGGGTATAGAATGACAAAAGGCTACGTGTGCATCTTTGTGTGTTTCGCCACCAAGGCCGCCCATTTAGAAGCTACCACGGATTTAACTACCCAGGCCTTTTTAGCCGCCCTGTCTAGATTCATTGGGCGACGGGGGTGCCCAGCTAACATTTATTCCGACAACGGAAAGAATTTTGTGGGAGCAGAGAAGATAGTGCGCATGGAGTTCACACGTGTGTTTCGAGAAGCTAAGGATCAGGCAACCACGCAGCATTGGTTTCACCAATTGAAATGGCATTTTATACCTCCAAACGGTCCCCATATGGGAGGACTGTGGGAAGCCGCAGTAAAGAGCTTCAAACACCATTTCAAACGAATGGGTGGGCAGATCCGGTATACGTATGAGGAGTTGGCAACGGTATTAGCCCGCGTCGAGGCATGTCTGAATTCTCGACCGATTAGCGCACTCGGTGACGATCCCGACGACCTCCAACCACTTACCCCAGGGCACTTTCTAGTAGGGGGACCACTTCTTGCACCAGCCGTCTCGGAATAGACCACCCCTTTTCTTTCTATTCTTAATCGATGGCGTAGGCTTCAAGTTCTCTCCCAACAGTTCTCAGTACGTTGGAAACATGAGTATCTTCTGAAGTGCCAGCGCAGGACAAAGTGGAAGACCATCCAGGAAAATGCAGCTAACGGAGATCTGGTGGTACTGCAGGATGACCACGTTCCACCCAACGAATGGCGATTGGGAAGGATCACTGAGGTCCACCCGGACTCAGACGGTAGAGTGCGAGTCGCGAAAGTGCGGACAGCACGCGGAATCGTTACAAGGCCCGTCACCAAGATGGCTCTACTCCCTCGAGCGGGAGGGCAGGCTGAGTAATCCCGGCATCCGGTCTTTTGGCCGTTTCCGTAGCTAGTCCCATTCTTTGTAGCCTCTAGTTTGTAGCCTTTCCTTTTTGTATATATACCTCGGGTCTTCCATGGAATCCTTAGTCTTCCTCGTAAAACGGTAGCAGTAGATCTCGCCTGGCTATGCCACGGGATAAAGTTGTAGTACTCTACGTAGTCTTGAAGCCGTTATTTCTCCTACTATTAGCATTATAACTTTATTATTAGCCTTCTCGTAAGCCCAGGACTAATTATAAAATTTGATTTTCCCATCGTGCCGAGCTGACTGGCGTGGAAGACGTTATATCGGGCCGTGCCTCGCGTGTACTCCGAGGGAGCAGTTGGTGTTCCCTGCCCCCGTGATGCTACAGGGGTCGACAACGTCTCACAATCTGAGGGCAGCGGCGCTGTCTCGCGCCCACGATGTCACGACAGCATCCAGCACCACAGCGGCAGTTACGCCAGCGCGCACCCGAGCCCGGTCTGCACCACCTGCAGCGCGTTCGCTATCGACGGGGCCGATGAGCGTCCGCCGCCTTCCCAATCAGGGGTCCACGCCAGGGAGCGTTGCACCACGTGCTTCACGTCCGATGTCCCGCGCCCCAGTGGTGGCTGCGACATCCCGCGCCCCAGTGGTGGCTGCGGCATCTCAAACAACATCCTCAGCAACGGCAGTCTCGCACCCGGAAGCGGCTCCACAACGCCCGTGCGAGATGTGTAAGCGCTGGGGGCACACCATCGCAGTATGCAGGGTGTTCCTGCAGTTATCATCGCGGCGCAGGAGAGAGGCGGTCGCGAGCCGGAAACTTTGTTTCGTGTGCCTGGGGGTGAAACACTTCACCCACAGCTGCGAACAGCCGGGGTGCTCCAAGAGCCACCGGCGACATCACCACCTGTTACACTGAGGGGTGCATCAGGATGGGAGCCGGCGGGAATAGGTCGTCATCTCTCTTGCAATACTGCAAGGGGGCGGCATGTTCGCGCCGGAGCCCTCCTGATGATGGCTGCTGCCTGCTCACAGTCACCATGCGACTCTGAGCGGGACTCAGTGCGGAGAGAATTCCCCTCATTGGGTCCCGCCTAAGTCGTGAGGCAGGCGGGAGCCATCTTTCTTTCTGCCAGGCGAAAGTGCCGACTCAGGAGAAGAGGAAAGTCAGTGGGCAAGACGGCGTCAAGACGAACAGTTCAGTTTTTTGTTTAATCAAGTAGAAGAAAAATATTAATTTCAAAATATTTAAAAGAGTGTTACTGAAGAAATAAGTATTTTATATAAGCGACAAGCTTACACAGAATAATTACGGAATACGATTGTACTCAAATTTAAATCTGTTAACTCATAAAGATTTATATATTAATGCATTATAAAATAAAATAAGTGCCATTATAAATATATGTATGTACTTTGAAAACCACAAAAAAAACGAAAATGGAATCCAAAAATTACTTGGCTCTGCATAACACCTGGTAAGTATATATCCATTAACCTACATACATGCATGCGAGGCGCTTTCGATTACTTAGAATTAATTGCTAACGTTATTTTCCCAATCAATAAACAGTAAAAACCTATGTATATTTACATATAGCCTGCTGCAGTATCTGCAAATTCCCAATTCCTAATCATATGTCCTACATACTTTCTTAAATGACCATACATACTTTCTTAAATGGCCATACCCATTCCTATTAAAAAAAATTACTTACTTGCTTAAATATACCTTCGTACATTCATTCTGTACATTACACAGCTACATACATATATACTTACTTCACCACTTGCCTGCGCTACTGCTTACGCATCGTATTTCACTTCATTAACCGCCGTATGTATGTGTGTATATATTCTACGTTTAGTTTAATTTACTTACAGACGACTGTCTTATAATTTTATTTTTAAAGTTTGTTCAATGAACCCGTTTCTTATTATTTAATATATTTTCCTCTACTGTGCTTCGTTCGGCAGTAGTGCCTAATAAGCACATTTTTCTTACGTCAATTATACTCGCCTGAGTTTAATTGGCACATTTCTGTCGGACTTGACTTTGAAAATCGGAGCTGTTTGTGTTATTTGATATACACACGTACATGTTTACGTTGTTATTCTTGTGTTTACATTTGTAAAACACTGTTAACACATGTCTTTAGTTGTGTGGTCTAATGTGGAACAATTTCAACAAATTATTATGTAGCTTTTTATTCTTATCGTTACGACTGTTGTAACTGGGCTACGGATTTCCGCTACTACATACGGACGAATTTTTTTCTCCTAGCCTGATTCTTCCTTAGTACTGGGTCACCCACGTGAAAGATTACTGGGTTTAGTGCCTTTTTATAGGCTTCCCTGGCCACTCGTTTAGCACAATCCTGGTTTTCTCTAACCAATTCGTGCGTTCGCTGCAACTGATATTTTTGCACTTTATTGGGGTCATCAGCATTGTACACTGGCGCATATTTGCGCTTCAAATTTGCCGGCATGTTGAAATCAAACCCGTAGAGTGTTCTAAAAGGAGTTTGCTTCGTTGATACATGCACAGTATTGTTGTGTACATGCATTGCAGTGGTCAACCAGTGATCCCAATTCGAGCCGTCTTCTTTGGCAAAACTGCGCAAGTACTCGGCCAGAGGTCGATGACAACGCTCCAATGAGCCATTCGCCTGCGGATGACATGGTGTTATATGCAATTTCTTGATTCCCAGCATTTTACACGTTTCTGAGAATAGTTTTGATACGAAATTCGAACCATTGTCGGTTATCAAAACCTTAGGTAAGTTGTATCGTGCTATAATTTCATCAAAGAATGCCTTGGCCACCGTACCTGCTTCAGCATCGGGTATAGCCACGCACGCCATTTACTTTGAGAAATCATCTTGGAACGTCAATATGTATTTATTTCCCGAAACTGTCTCAGGTAAAATACCTACAATATCCATATGAACTTTATCAAATGGCTGCTTTGGTGTGTCTGTTAACACCATTGGCATCTTTGTCCGCCTTGAACTTTTGTTGGCCTGACATTTTGGACAACACTTTACATACTTTTTTATGTCTCTGAGCATACCTTTCCATCCGTATACTCGTCTAATTCTGTCATGAGTTTTCCAGAATCCCTGGTGTCGACCTAGAGGTGAAACATGAAAACCCTTTAACACAGCCTGGATATCTTCTTATCCTCCAGCCATCCCACATTACTGGCTGCTTGTTCATTGGCATCGAAACCCGCATTGCTAAGATCTCTTGCAGCATCAATTTTATCCCCTTGAATTCTCTCGGCCTTCTCCTTATCTGACCGTGCTTTGGCCCTCGTTTGCACAACTGATACCTTCTGTGCCTGCGGTACTCTGCTGAGTGCGTCCGCATTTAGATTCTTCTTCCCAGGTTTGTATATGATTTCAAAATCATACTCAGACATCTTGTGTCTGAACCTGGCTAGCCTAGACGTTTGGTCTTTCAAATTGGCTATGCCTCTCAACGGCTGGTTAGCAGTGTATATCTTAAATGGGATATTCTTAAAAAGAGACGAAGTTTCTACTTACCAATTTAAAATAGTATTCCCAACCTATCATCGCCACATAATTACGGAACCAGAGTATGCTCAATCAACTATTGTCTCAATCCTAAAAAGATATCTCAACCCATCAGTGGTAAATTGCATTAAAACAGAGGAGTCCATAATGGGGAAAATACAAGATTTGTACCCCTTGCACTTTTATAAATATCGAATTAGACACAAGTAGAAGTCGAAGACATAACTAGTGAGCAAGAACAAGAGGAGCTCATAGTTAGGACACACAATAGAGCGCATAGAAACACTAAAGAAAACAGAATTCAAATTTTGGAAAAATATTATTTTCCCGGAATGGCAAATAAAATCAAAAAAGTTATTAAATTATGTGCCACATGTAAAGAGAACAAATATGAGCGCCACCCGCCCAAACCCCAGCTACAAGCCACACCCATTCCAACATTTCCAGGACAAATAGTCTATATAGATATATTTCTGGTAGGCAAACTATTAGTTCTAACGGCTATAGATAAATTCTCCAAATATGCTGTTGCAACGCCTATTCGATCTAAAGCAGCAGAGGATATAAGACAACCATTGAGGGACATTCTTTTTACCCTAGTACCAGAAACAATAGTAATGAATAACGAAAAATCTTTTAATTCAGAGTCAATAAATTTCATGATCGAAAACGAATTTGGTACAGAAATATATCGAACACCCCCATATACAAGTTGTTACAACGGGCAAGTGGAACGTTTCCATTCAACTTTGCAGGAAATAATGCGATGTCTCCAAGGCGAAAGGACATACCGATCATTTCAGGAACTTTTAGAAAAATCTGTCAAAGAATATAATAATTCTGTGCACTCTACTACTGGAAAGAAACCAATAGAAACATTTTTTGGAAGGCGAGTTAGTAGTGATCCTAAATTGCTGGACATCGATAGACAAGAAATAGTAAAGAAGCTACCGAATAAGCAAACCGCAGACCTTTCTTTCCATAATAGAAATCGATCAACTCCGAAACAATATTCGGAAGGGGACGAAATTTTCGTCAAGATAAATCGTAGACTAGGAAACAAGTTATCCTCTAGATATAAGAAGGAAATTGTAGCTCAGAATTATAACACTACAATCAAGACACAGTCAGGAAGAATAGTTCATAAAAATAATATTAGATTATGATAAGAATTCAGTTTTTTTCTCTCTTTTAGGAATCACAAAGACATTAGAA
The DNA here is from genome assembly GCA_920105625.2 of Clusia tigrina. Classification (NCBI taxonomy): domain Eukaryota; kingdom Metazoa; phylum Arthropoda; class Insecta; order Diptera; family Clusiidae; genus Clusia; species Clusia tigrina. The sequence goes on from OV050030.1 coordinate 328,289,525, forward strand.
AAATGAAGACCATTACAACAGATCGACATCCAAGACCTATCAAATAACAATGGGTACATTCCCATCAAAACAGAAGAACTGAAGGTAATCGACCACTACGACAAGATTCTTCACTTTGTAAATTTGACGGCATACGACGAAACGATTTTTTTGATTTCAAGCAACATCGACACATTAACAGCAATAACTTTTGAAGATAAACAACTTTTAGACACTATCCATAAAAATTTTATTTTACTAAAAGCAAAAATAGAAAATTTACACCCACATCTCAAGTCGAAACGAGGTTTGATGAATATAGTAGGTAAAGGACTAAAGTATATAGCAGGTACCATGGACAGCGACGATGAACAACAAATTAATGACGCCCTTAATAAAATGTATCAAAACACTCAGACCATGGAAAATAACATAGGCAGTCTGTCTTACTTTAACAATCTCATAGCAGAACAAGTTACTAACATTACAAATCACATAAATGAACAACAGATCATAATTCAAGATTACATCAACGCATTTCGAGAAGATACGCAAAATAGGATAAAAACGTTTGAGGACGAAGTACAATTCATAGAGCATGTATTCAGAATAGACAATGACATATCTCTTTTACGAAACCACATTAACGACATTGGACAGATAATTTTTTCAAGCAAGCTCGGTATAATCCCTACAGACATTTTAACAAAAACCGAGTTGGACGTAATAACAGACTTCGACAGTTATGCCAATGTAAAGGTAGCAGTCGCCATGCAAGACCGAAATATTATAATAAATCTCCAAATTCCTCAATATTCCCAGAACACCCTTTCAAAAATAATATTTGAACCTATCCCTAATCCCAATAACAAATCTATTGCACTAGGCACCCATGAATTTCTGGCAGATTCAGATAATAATATTTACGATATAAATGTTAAAAATAACCTTAAGAAAAACTTAGTAAAAATTTCTGACAAATGTTTATCTAATATATTGAATTTTGAAGAGGCATACTGCGCTATGCAAGCACTAACAAACACCGTTGTAATCGAAATTTTACCTGGCATAGTAATTTTCAAAAATTTCTTTTCCGAAATATCGCATAATTGTAATAAAATAGACATAAAAATTAGAGGAACTTTCCTAATCAAATTCGAAAATTGTGAAATTAATGCTGCCAACACAACTTTTTCAGATGTTAGAATAAAAATATATAACAAATTTGTCTTGGCGAACCTAATCACTAAAATTAGAGAAAATACAAATGCAACAAATGAAAATTTAAAACTTGAAAACTTGTATCTGAAACAATTGAAACATGATGATTATATCAAGCTATTACTAAATAAGAATGAAAACACACATATAATTAGTCTAAGCACAGATATAACAATTATAATTTTTATTGTCATGGCAGCACTTATCATTATTTGTATTACTAAGAAAAGGCAGAAATTCCATGTTGCGCCAGTAACCACCGAAAACTTGCATAAAGTTCCATTTTTACAGGTTACAACGCCAACATACTAACACCGATTGAGGACAATCGACTTAAGAGGGGAGGAGTTAACACAAGGCATGTCAATATTCTTGTGACACCTGCCACTGCCAACATCCGGCACGTGCCCCCAAAAAACGGCAAAATGCAATCTACAAATTCAGCGATGTCATCGAACTCGGCCGAAGCCACATTAATGAACTTGCTGATGCAACGCCCGCAAGTCCCATTGGCTTCCGGCACAATTCCTAAGAATTGCAATAGTTGCAATTGTGACCCGCTGAAATTCGGAGAATTGCACTGCGCTGCCGCTCGGTGGAACGCCTTAGATTTAGTATATAATTAAGCACCTTTTGTACCAATTAGCTTTAGTCTCAATTTGGACAGTCTAGCGGCCGGTTGCCGCTACGGCTAAAATAAAAATTAAATATTAAAGAACAAAAAACGGTTTTTTTTTAAGGTTTTCATTCGCGAAAACCTAACTGGCGCCCGAGCGAATCGCGAAGACTCGTAAAAAGCGTAAAGCCAACGGAGTCGCGCGGAAAAAAATAGAGTAAAGCTATAAAAAAGTGAAAAAAATAGCGTAAAGCTATAAAAAGTGAGCAAAAATAGCATAAAGCTAAAAGTAAAAAATAAAAGAACCCGCTAATAGGGAAAAAAATAGCGTAAAGCTAAAAGCGAAAAAATTAAAGACAGTGCAATAAGTAAATAAATCTTTTTTGACAAGAACAAAGATAAAAACTTACTTTCTAAACAGCTGCGAAAGACATGTAAAAAAAAAACTGTGTTTCTTCTAAAACTTCACAAGAAAAAGTGCAGTAGAAATCGAACTAAAATTCCTCGCAAGCTGCGTGTTACCAGAAGAAAATTTGACGCGAAAGAAAGGATAAACTTCTTGCGCTTTTCCTGACAGTGATTTTTTTTACTTTCACTGCGAAAAACCCGTGCAAGTACTACCTGTGAACGAATTGCAAAAGGCCCCCTAGTAGCTTCGGCAAAAAGGAGGCTATTACGTACCAGCCAGCACTCCACAGCAATCAACAGCACTCCACAGCAATCAACAGCACTCCACGGCAATCCACAGCAACCCACAGCATCCAAAGCAGTCTACTCGGAATCAGCAACAAGTTCAACAACATTTTTTTGACATCTAAACAACAATCAACTGTAACGAAATGTACCTAATGCCTTCATTGAAAACATTTTATGGTATTTTAGGGAACGACACGCTCAAAGCGTTGAATGTAATAATTTACACTAGCCAAAATTATATGATATTGGGAAACGGGTTCACAGTCACCCTAAAGCAGCTTCCTTCACAAAGCGTCAAGGCCATAAGTATAAAGGAAGAAAATTTTTCTCTTAAACAGAGAGACGTTATGAGAAAAATTGTAAACACACATCCCAGGCTCTTCTCTGAACCTGACGAAAAACTTACATACACGACCAAAGTCATAGGACAAATCAGGACAACAAACTGATTCTCCTGTGTATACAAGATTTTACCCTTACCCAGCATCTCTAAAAGGTGAGGTAGAATCTCAAGTAGAAAAACTGTTAAAGGATGGTATCATAAGACTGTCTAGATCGCCATACAACTCTCCTGTATGGATCGTACCTAAAAAAGCGGATTCAGCGGGGAATAAACAGTACCGCATGGTCATTGATTATAGGAAGTTGAACGCAGTCACAACTGCAGATAGATACCCAATACCTGAAATATCAGAGGTAATATCTCAACTCGGAAATAGTAATTTTTTTTCAGTACTCGATCTAAAAAGTGGTTTTCACCAGATTCCACTGCAAAAATCTGACATAGAGAAAACCGCGTTCTCTATAAACAACGGCAAATATGAATTCACACGCTTACCATTTGGCTTGAAAAATGCGCCATCTATCTTTCAGCGTGCACTAGACGATATCCTGCGGGAACACATTGGAAAATGTTGTTACGTCTATATTGATGATATAATTATTTTTAGCAAAACAGAGGAAGAACATTTTGGTCATATACAAAAAATATTTAAAACTTTGGAAGAAGCCAACATGAAAGTTCAGTTGGACAAATGTAATTTCTTCAAAAAGGAGGTAGAATTTTTAGGATATGTTATCACTCCGAATGGTGTAAAAACCAATCCCGCGAAAGTTGAAGCAATCGCCAATTTTCCACAACCCGTAAGATCTAAAAGATCTTCGTAGTTTCCTTGGTTTGTCAGGATACTACCGTAAGTTCATCAAGGATTATGCGAAATTAGCAAAACCCCTAACAACTCTTCTAAGAGGGGAGGAAGGTAGAATTTCCAAGAATAAATCATCAAAAGTGAAAATAATTTTGAATCAGGAAGCAATACAAGCTTTCAATCATATAAAACATTCACTTACCTCAAGGGATGTGGTACTCGCATATCCTGACTATAATAAAAAATTTGAGCTGGTTACAGACGCTTCCAACTTTGCCATTGGAGCTGTCCTGTCTCAAGACTCGAAACCTCTGGCATTTATATCGAGGACCCTAAATAAGGTCGAAGAGCATTATGCGGCTAATGAAAAGGAGATGCTAGCCATAATTTGGGCTTTAAATTCATTCCGAAATTACTTGTATGGTCAGGCCAAAGTTCAAATTTTTATTGACCACCAGCCGCTCACTTATGCGCTGAGCAATAAAAATAATAATTCAAAAATGAAAAGATGGAAGGCAGCTCTGGAAGAGTATTCGTATGAGTTGCATTACAAACCTGGAAAGCAAAATATTGTTGCTGATGCATTATCTAGGATACCGCCGAAGATATCACATATTAACACTCTATCTATTGCAACGAATTCAGATGACAGTTCATTTCATAATCTGATTTACAGTATTGAGGCTCCCATTAACGCTTTTAAGAATCAGATATTCTTAAAAAGAGACGAAGTTTCTACTTACCAATTTAAAATAGTATTCCCAACCTATCATCGCCACATAATTACGGAACCAGAGTATGCTCAATCAACTATTGTCTCAATCCTAAAAAGATATCTCAACCCATCAGTGGTAAATTGCATTAAAACAGAGGAGTCCATAATGGGGAAAATACAAGAATTGTACCCCTTGCACTTTAATAAATATCGAATTAGATTTACACAAGTAGAAGTCGAAGACATAACTAGTGAGCAGGAACAAGAGGAGCTCATAGTTAGGACACACAATAGAGCGCATAGAAACACTAAAGAAAACAGAATTCAAATTTTGGAAAAATATTATTTTCCCGGAATGGCAAATAAAATCAAAAAAGTTATTAAATTATGTGCCACATGTAAAGAGAACAAATATGAGCGCCACCAGCCCAAACCCCAGCTACAAGCCACACCCATTCCAACATTTCCAGGACAAATAGTCCATATAGATATATTTCTGGTAGGCAAACTATTAGTTCTAACGGCTATAGATAAATTCTCCAAATATGCTGTTGCAACGCCTATTCGATCTAAAGCAGCAGAGGATATAAGACAACCATTGAGGGACATTCTTTTTACCCTAGTACCAGAAACAATAGTAATGGATAACGAAAAATCTTTTAATTCAGAGTCAATAAATTTCATGATCGAAAACGAATTTGGTACAGAAATATATCGAACACCCCCATATACAAGTTGTTACAACGGGCAAGTGGAACGTTTCCATTCAACTTTGCAGGAAATAATGCGATGTCTCCAAGGCGAAAGGACATACCGATCATTTCAGGAACTTTTAGAAAAATCTGTCAAAGAATATAATAATTCTGTGCACTCTACTACTGGAAAGAAACCAATAGAAACATTTTTTGGAAGGCGAGTTAGTAGTGATCCTAAATTGCTGGACATCGATAGACAAGAAATAGTAAAGAAGCTACCGAATAAGCAAACCGCAGACCTTTCTTTCCATAATAGAAATCGATCAACTCCGAAACAATATTCGGAAGGGGACGAAATTTTCGTCAAGATAAATCGTAGACTAGGAAACAAGTTATCCTCTAGATATAAGAAGGAAATTGTAGCTCAGAATTATAACACTACAATCAAGACACAGTCAGGAAGAATAGTTCATAAAAATAATATTAGATTATGATAAGAATTCAGTTTTTTTCTCTCTTTTAGGAATCACAAAGACATTAGAAAAATGAAGACCATTACAACTGTATTGACCGTAACAATGACGATACTCATGACGGTAGCACAACAGATCGACATACAAGACCTATCAAATAATAATGGGTACATTCCCATCAAAACAGAAGAACTGAAGGTAATCGACCACTACGACAAGATTCTTCACTTTGTAAATTTGACGGCATACGACGAAACGATTTTTTTGATTTCAAGCAACATCGACACATTAACAGCAATAACTTTTGAAGATAAACAACTTTTAGACACTATCCATAAAAATTTTATTTTACTAAAAGCAAAAATAGAAAATTTACACCCACATCTCAAGTCGAAACGAGGTTTGATGAATATAGTAGGTAAAGGACTAAAGTATATAGCAGGTACCATGCACAGCGACGATGAACAACAAATTAATGACGCCCTTAATAAAATATATCAAAACACTCAGACCATGGAAAATAACATAGGCAGTCTGTCTTACTTTAACAATCTCATAGCAGAACAAGTTACTAACATTACAAATCACATAAATGAACAACAGATCATAATTCAAGATTACATCAACGCATTTCGAGAAGATACGCAAAATAGGATAAAAACGTTTGAGGACGAAGTACAATTCATAGAGCATGTATTCAGAATAGACAATGACATATCTCTTTTACGAAACCACATTAACGACATTGGACAGATAATTTTTTCAAGCAAGCTCGGTATAATCCCTACAGACATTTTAACAAAAACCGAGTTGGACGTAATAACAGACTTCGACAGTTATGCCAATGTAAAGGTAGCAGTCGCCATGCAAGACCGAAATATTATAATAAATCTCCAAATTCCTCAATATTCCCAGAACACCCTTTCAAAAATAATATTTGAACCTATCCCTAATCCCAATAACAAATCTATTGCACTAGGCACCCATGAATTTCTGGCAGATTCAGATAATAATATTTACGATATAAATGTTAAAAATAAGCTTAAGAAAAACTTAGTAAAAATTTCTGACAAATGTTTATTTAATATATTGAATTTTGAAGAGGCATACTGCGCTATGCAAACACTAACAAACACCGTTGTAATCGAAATTTTATCTGGCATAGTAATTTTCAAAAATTTCTTTTCCGAAATATCGCATAATTGTAATAAAATAGACATACAAATTAGAGGAACTTTCCTAATCAAATTCGAAAATTGTGAAATTAATGCTGCCAACACAACTTTTTCAGATGTTAGAATAAAAATATATAACAAATTTGTCTTGCCGAACCTAATCACTAAAATTAGAGAAAATACAAATGCAACAAATGAAAATTTAAAACTTGAAAACTTGTATCTGAAACAATTGAAACATGATGATTATATCAAGCTATTACTAAATAAGAATGAAAACACACATATAATTAGTCTAAGCACAGATATAACAATTATAATTTTTATTGTCATGGCAGCACTTATCATTATTTGTATTACTAAGAAAAGGCAGAAATTCCATGTTGCGCCAGTAACCACCGAAAACTTGCATAAAGTTCCATTTTTACAGGTTACAACGCCAACATACTAACACCGATTGAGGACAATCGACTTAAGAGGGGAGGAGTTAACACAAGACATGTCAATATTCTTGTGACACCTGCCACTGCCAACATCCGGCACGTGCCCCCAAAAAACGGCAAAATGCAATCTACAAATTCAGCGATGTCATCGAACTCGGCCGAAGCCACATTAATGAACTTGCTGATGCAACGCCCGCAAGTCCCATTGGCTTCCGGCACAATTCCTAAGAATTGAAATAGTTGCAATTGTGACCCGCTGAAATTCGGAGAATTGCACTGCGCTGCCGCTCGGTGCAACGCCTTAGATTTAGTATATAATTAAGCACCTTTTGTACCAATTAGCTTTAGTCTCAATTTGGACAGTCTAGCGGCCGGTTGCCGCTACGGCTAAAATAAAAATTAAATATTAAAGAACAAAAAACGGTTTTTTTTAAAGGTTTTCATTCGCGAAAACCTAACTTACCGAAGCATTTGTATGTTCTTTATGGTGTGAAGTAAGCTTAGTAATAAATGTATTGCTATTCAGTTACCAAGGTGGATATTTTACGGCTGGAGTATGCATCGGTGCTATATCTAGATGAGTTTGAGTTACCAGATCCAGTACTTCGTTAATAGCAGATTTATGCTTCAGGGGACGCTTCCGTGACTTCAGCAATTGAATCTCTTTGGATTGCACTGAGTTTTTGTTACTATAAAGTTTAGGAATTTGGCGGCATCTAATAAACAGTAACCGATCCTCAATGTAGGTGAATCCTCCTTCGGCAAGTAAGTTGACAGTACGTGTAGTTTTAAACGCACGAAGACTTCGTCTGATGGCGGCATGGTAAGGTGATTTAATTCGTATTAATGAGGTTTTAGAGCATTTTCCGTATATGGAAAGGCCATAGTCGATCTTGGATAGTATTGTCAGTTGTGTTATATTAAGTAGTGTGTTTGTATGTACTCGTACTCGTACATGACTTTTGTAAGATGATAAATACTTAACTATAGGCATTTTCTTAAGGTATTACAATGTTCTCTGAAATTATTTTTATAGTCAAATACTAAATCTAATATTTTAAGAGTATTTACATTTACAATAGTGTGGGTATTATGTTCAATATTAAATAATAGGATTGCAGTTATGTTTCTGACAAACGTGCAAGTGCTTGCACTTATTTATTTGAATTCTAGCGCCAGAATTCTGGGACCACTTATCGATTGTTGCTAATGCAATACCGAAGTTGGTAAGAATTTGAATTGAAGAGTGAGCATTGTTGACTCTGCAAAATATTTTTCGATTTAATAAAAACATTTTAATGTAATTATATAATTTTGGACCGATTTTTAGCTCGTGTAGCTTTTTTAGAACCATGTGAATACTAACTCTATCGAACGCCTTCTCAAAATCAATCGATAGTATTAATATACTCGTATGATTCTTATTAGATAAGTTTTTTGATATCAGGTGATCTAAATAATATAAGGCGTCAATTGTACTAGAATTTGGTTTGAAACCGAATCTATTAGGTGAAAGTGATTTAGTCGATGTAAGAAACCACATCAAACGCTTAGAAACCATTTTTTCTAATTGCTTATGCAGGGGAGTAGGGATATAAGACGGTAGGTGTCTAATACCGAAATATCTTTGTTTGGCTTTCTGATTGGTGTAATTACGGCGGTTTTATAAGATTGAGGAATGATACCCCTATCAAAGATTTTGTTGAAAAGATGCAGTATACGGTTTTTAAAGGGTCTCGGAGAATTTTTGAGCATTGGGTAAGTGATTTTATCGTAGCCGGGAGAAGCGCCAGTAAGGTGTTTTAAGTTGGTTTCAAATTCATTGAGATTGAATGGAGTATCCATAATGTTAGTTTTGGCTGACGAAGGAAATATTATAGGATGGTTTGAAAAATAGTTTTTGGAGGCGCAGAAAGCTGCTGGAAAGCTTGATTTCATGTCATGTGATTGATTTGACCAAGTCTCTGCGAAAGCATTGTAGATTTCTGCTGGAGAGTACTTTGTGGTGGACGGTGTTGTTATTGATTGTATGGTAGAGGGAGTGTACGTGCCTACTAATCTACGAATATTTTGCCAAATATGGGTTATTGGGGAAGTTGGATTGATTTTGACAGTAAAGTCGGCGAAGCTTTGAAGTATAGCAGCTTTCTTAGCTTTATTAAATATCGCGTTGGCCTTCTTATAAGTTATAAGGTTATCAATAGTCAGCGACCTTTGGAATATATGCCACGCTTTTTGTTTAGATTCTCTGAGACACTCTAACTCTGAGGACCACCAAGGTACTGTTCTAGAGATTTTCTTGTAAGATGCGCGTGCAATGGACTGGTTTGCTGCTTTACGAATGATTTTTTGGATTAAAGCTGCCTCACCATTGATGTTGTTAATCGTTGGTGAACTTAGTGAAAAAGTTAGTATTTTATTTTGAAATAATTCCCAGTTGGCCTTTTTTATATTATATTGTGTAATTTTGTGACGCGGGGTGAAGCGCTTGGATGATACTGAAGTTATTGTTGGAAAGTGATCGCTAGTGTGGAGGTCATTAATGGTATGCCATGAACATAGTGGCAAAAGTATCGGAGAGCACATCGCTATATCAATATGTGTTAGGGTATTGTGAGTGCTAAGATAGTTTGGGGATCCGATTTGACAGAGATCGGATGTCAAAATAAAGTCTTCAATAATTTGACCCCTTGGATTCCTCGTAGATGATCCCCACAGAGGACTCCATGGGTTGAGATCGCCTGGTCTGTTTAACATGTTTAAAATGTTTAAGAGATCTGTTAGGGAAAAGCTTTGTTGAGGAGGTATATACATCGATATTATTATGAAACTAAAGTTTATTTTAATTTCAGCTGCAACAATAGAGATGTGATTTGAGGGGATATTTAATAATTTATTTGGTATGGATTTGTGAATTAAAAGGGCAGTCCCTTGCTTGGCCGTGGTGATTTGAATAAAGTTGTGGAAATGGCCGCAATATTGTGTAGAAACTGTCGGATTCATATTAATTTTGCAATGAGATTCTTGGAAACAGATAATTTTAGGGGAGAGTTCTTTTATAAGCAGTTCTATGTTGGAGAAGTTATTATAATAGCCACGAATATTCCATTTCGGAATATCAAGCATCAATCTAATTAACCTAGGAGATTTATTTATCACAATACACGTAATATATTGTGGGAATTAAGACTGCTTATGATTTGTCTGACAGATCTGAGTCGTTGAGATCAAACATGTGATTATAATGTTTTTTTGATGTTGTATGAGAGAGTGTGTTCATTTCACAGAGTTTCGTGATAGTATCTTGTAAAGAATATTTAGATTTGAGAACCTGAGCTGTACAGTCAAGTGTTGTATTATTTTTGTTGTTGTAGGGAGGTGCATGGATGTGTTGTGATACAGAAAGATAAGATGAAGAGTAAGTAGTATGTTTCGGACATTGGGTGAGTTGGTTATCATGTGAAGCATGAGTGGAATGTTTCGGATGATGAGTTGTGGTTTATCATTTGGAGAGGTTGACGTGGGCGATTTGTGTAGTTCATTGTTTGTGTTTGCTTGGTTTTCTCTTGTTGTATATGTTGGATGAGGGTCTGATTTTAAAATAGTAGAATAGGTAGTTTCTTTGGTTGGAGTGTGATTTTGTCTATAAATACGTTTAGGAATCAAAGTTGCTGCACTTGTTTTGTGTTTTTATTTTTAATATTTCTTTTTGTTGTTGACATGTCGGACATGTGGTAGCAGAGGCTTGGTGCGGACCTAAACAGTTAACGCACATTACACGTGAGCACTCGGACGGATTATGTGGTGGTAGATTACAATTGACACATGTTTGATTACCTTTGCAGTGTTTGGCCGTGTGGCCTAACTTCTGACAATTTTTGCACCGCATTGGGAAAGGGATTTTATTTTTTTTTTTATTTTCATTTTGCCGTCTTTCGATGCCGCGAGGTTGAGTTGCCTGTATAATATGGCTATTTGCTTCCTCTTTTTGACTGCTTTTCCTCCTCTCTTCTTCTTTGGTATAGTTGGTGGTGGAGTCTTCGGTTGTTTGTGTTGTCTGCGCTTGTATTCCTCGATTGTTAGAGGCTTTGGCCAGGTTCTTGTTGCTACGAATTGCGGTGCTTCTGTTGGTATTGGTCCTGGTGAATATTCTTCCAGTGATGTCCTTGCTAAAGCCAACAGATTTTTGAAAGCGGTGTCAAACTCTTCAGTCGTCCTCAGTTCAGTTGGGCAGGATCGCCATGTGGTAGTTGTGGTTTGATTGACGTCTCGCCAGTCAGATTGCTTATCGTTCTTGGCTACGTCTTCTGCTGACATCTACATATAGCATATATTAGTGGAGAAATTCTAACGAGCCCAATTTTTAATCAACAGACACTTACCATATTTTATTGTAAAGGCTGTATGGTAACCCAGCCTATGAGTTCCTATAGTTTTGAGACGTGAGAGCAAAGAAATACCAATGTATGTTGCTGAGGTCTCTGTTCAAAAGGAACTGTTTTATTCAAGAATTCAGCGCTTCTTATATAGTAAAATATTACATCTAATTTTGTTCATCTAAACATAATTATTTGTGTTCAATACATATGCTGCAGCCATGCATTGGCTTGCAATTGCGTGTGGTCAGCATATTTTTGGGTTCAATGCATTTCTGGCCTTCACACCAAATACCCGCTATACATAGCGTCATTTGATACGCCGCTTTGGCTTGTGCCGCGATTGCATTGTTGTCATGCGTTTGCATGTGCGGTACGCTTGGACGTGAAACCAACCAGACAGTTTGATAAATTTGGCCACTTCCCCAATCTTACAGGTTGGTAGCTCAGTCAGGCTGATTAAGAAACGAGCCCCGAAGATATGCATTCTTCGTCTGACTAAGGATGGACACTGACACATAGGTTGTATCAGTGTTTCTTCTTCTTTCTCAGCACCTCAGCCACGACAGAAGCCACTAAAGGACAAACACAGCCTAGCCGCATGTCTCCCCATCACACAACGACTCGTCAGCACCGAAACCGTAGTGCTGATGGACCGCGTCCGAGTTGAAGTAGCTGAAGCGTATGTTTCTTTCGGCAGGCCAGGTTAGTCTTGAGATACGGCAAGAATGTTCTTCCGCCCATAGTTTGATAGCCTCATGGAAATACCTGCGTTTGATCGCCAGTCTGCCTATGTCCAGAGAAGGGTCTACATCGGATAGCAGTGTGACTGGTTTAGCAAGCTCATCTGGTTCGTGGTTTCCTTCGATGTCCCTGTGACCAGGTACTCAGACTAGGTGCACTATCGAAGCATGGAGAGGTCGTTTAGAGCTGACTGATATTTCTATACGAGTCTTGAAAACGTGCTGGCGCCCGCAAGAGACCTAATGGCACCTTGGCTGTCCGAAAAGAATTTGATTCTGACACAAAAACCTCATTTCTTAGAACCCTATTCACTGCATGGTAAATTGGCATTACTTCTGCCTGAAAGCGGCTGCAATGGTCACGGAGTCTTAGCCTGATGCCAATGTCCAAATTGTTGGAGAAGATCCCGCTACTGACCTTGTGCCAAACCTAGAGCCGTCTGTGTAGATATCCAGCGTAACATCGGTACTCACTCTGTTGCTGACCCAGTCGTCTCTGCTTGGAATAATGAACTCGAACTCCTGATTAAGGTTGGAATTCGGACAGATATAGTCAACAGAGCTCGGTGTAGGCAAGTCCTGATTGAGGATACCAACATGACGCCGGTCCATCCTCGACCACCGTTTGAGTGCATTGAGTCTGTAGGTACCAGTTTGGCCTGGTATTTCACCAGAAGCTCTAAGTGGAGTAGGTGTGGACCGTAGAGCTCCAGTGATCAACAGAGCTACATTCCTTCTGACTTTGTCAATTGGATTCAGGTTACAAGCCTTGACAGTAGCCGGCCACCAGAAAGCAACCCCATCTAGTGCCTACTGCCCCTCTACAGCAATACAGAGCGCACGATGCTTAAGGAATCTCTTAGCTAGATTGGCTTTCCAGCTGAGGTTCTGGTAAAGTATCAGACCCAGATATTTGACTTTATTGCTTAATCCAAGCGAAGTGCCATTAATTTTGGGCAACCGCAATCTTTGTTGGATTTAGGCTGAGAAAGAATTCGGTGCACCAGTTAGTCAGGGTGTCTAGTGCATAGCGAAGCTTTTCAGAAAGCGTTTGAGGGAGTTTACCGGAGGCAGTGATAGCGATCTCGTCTGCATAAGCTATTACGCTTCAACCATGATCTTCCAATCTTCTCAGAGCAATGTTAACTGCTGAATTCCAGAGGAGGGGAGACAAGACCCCGCTCTGAGGTGTGCCTCTGCTCACTGCCTTTTGACAATGAGCATTGCCAATACTGCAATAAACAATTTTCCTTGCCTGAGAAGCTGCTCAATGATTTTGACAACACTAACGTCTAGATTCAGATCTAATAGAGCTATGTCATTGGGGCACACATTGTTAAATACGCCTTCAATGTCGAAAAAGACGTCAAGAGCGTATTCCTTGAAGGCAAGGGACTTATTTACCTGCGAAATGAGCACGGAAAGCGCATTTTCCACCTTGCGCTTGGTGCAGGCATGTTGGGATTTAGTGAGGAGGGTTCGATTGATGAAAATGCTGCTATGTACATCTAGGACCCTTAACAACGTATTCAGAGGAAACAAGGACAGACTGATTGGTCTGTAGTCGTTGGATTTAGTATAGGATGCCATCTCAAATTCCGGCATGAAAAGTTACAGGTGACTCCCTCCAGCCAATAGGAATGTACATAAGTCTGAGGCAGGCGTTGTAGATGTGCACTAGCCATGGCAGAAGTAAATTGGCTGCCTTTTGTGTATCCGCGGGGATGATACCATCCGGACCCGGGGACTTAAAGATGTCAAAACTACCAGGGACCGTCTGATTGAGCTGGTGATATGCTTGACCAGCGAAATCTACGCTACTTGGAAAATGAAGGGGTGTCCCCCAGGAATTCAAGCGTTTCGGCACATGAGCTTGTCCAGTGACCATGTTCAGTCAAGTGGTTTGTGAGGAGAATTGAGTATCCAATTTCGGCGGACGATTTGCTTTATTCACAGAAGTTCCTCCATGACGCTCTTTTCGCCCTCCTAATGGCGAACTTGAGTTCCAATTGTTTTATTTTGAAAGGAGTCAGTCATTTGTAACTTTGGCTTTATTGAAGAGTTTTCTACAAGCTACTCGTAAATCGGCTTGTGAGAGGGCTGCTGTGATTATGCCGACCGCCTGATCAACATCAAACAGGTTATCAATGAAAGGTGGGGTCGGTGACAAACTAGACTACGAATAAGGACAAATTTATGCGCTTTGTTATTGATCGGTTTGAGTGACCTAATTTCAGTGGTCGCTTCAACCAGCGAATGTTAAGTGCCTACGATCCGAAAAGGAACACTCCTGAGAGACGGACCAGTTAGTAACGAGGGTCGAGAATTGCTCACTGATTAGGGTGATGTCGAGAACTTCCTATCTGTTAGGAGTCAGGTAGGTCGGTTCATCCCCTCGATTAGTAATTACGAGGTTATTAACGAGTATAAAATCAAAAAGGGAGTATGTAATCGTCATCATTATTAACGAGTATTAAATCATCCCGTTTTTCGGTATCAGAGCTGCCTGAAGGGAGTTGGCATCCGTACTTATTATAACAGGAATCCTCCAGACCAGATGCATAAGTGAGTCCTATGGTGGTGTGTCGCCGTAATCGTGCGCCATGTATCTGGAGAGAGGCCAGATAGCTATGGTGTTGATTTCAAGGCCCATGTCTACGCTGTCCCTATCGCTGTAGCTAGGAAGTAAGATGGGATTAATGCTATTCTTAATTATTATACAAGATCTAAGTTTACCTTGACCTTTTCAAATATCGTACGGCATCCTTTGATACTAAGCCCGCGAACCTCGTCCTTGTAGATCCAGGGTTCTTGGGCTAGTGCAAGGTACCTTATATTCTGAGCCGGGTGGAGGATAGCCCAGGCAGTTTTGGAATGATTTAATTTGTATAACCTTCAGCAATTTGCGGGTTTCCGATAATAGTGAAGTTCGCACTGTCCTGATCGGACATAGGCAAGAATGCGCCATCATCAGCCATAAGGTCCTGTTGATCAAAGAAATCCCTCACCAATTATAAATTGGAGAAGGCGCTCTGCCCGCCACCTGAGGAGATGGAGCTTCTTCTATCAGTGGGGCCGACGCTATCTCCGTCGTCATAGTATGAGCAGTCCGTTCAGCCGACATTTGCCGTTTCTGAGCAGAGGTTCGTGCGATGACAGAGGTTGGTCGGAAGTTCACATGCTCCATTGGCCATTTTAAGGACTGCACGTTCGTGTCCGTGAGTGTGGAGGGGTTGGCGGATTTCAAACTGACCAGATTCGGGTAGTATAGAAAGGTCTCTTCTGGACCATTTTGCTCCATTCCTGCTCCATTCGTATGTTTTTTAGATGTTTTGTATAGGTATTATGGAGCAAAATGTGGAAATGAGCAAAAAGAATGTATGCGAATGTAAGAATTGAAAATATATTTTGCTCCCTATGGAAAATCGGAGAAATAAGTTGTAAAATGTTTAGTATTTTTAAAGATTTTGGTACAGATGTGCCGGAGTAAAGTTGTGTTTTGTTCCGGATTGCTCCAAAAATTCTCCATATTCATAGTTGTGGTCCAGAAAATACCTTTGTCCAGAAAATACTTTTATTTTGTTGCTGTTGTGGTGGTGACTTGGATTGCCTGGTGATGGGCTTGGGTATAGACTAGAGGGGAGGCGGGGGCGGTTCTGAGCTTTTGATTACTAGAAGGGAGGCGGGGCCAGGGATGAGCTTTTGATGACTAGAGGGGAGGCGGGGGCAGAGCTGAGCTTTGATTGACTAGAGGGAAAGCGGGGGCAGGGCTGAGCTTTTGATGATAATAGCTGAAGAAATAGTTAGAAGGCAGCAGGCAGCAAAAAGCCTAGCTGTGTGTGTGTGTTTTTTTTTTTTTTTTTGTTTGTAATCTGCAACCAGACACTGGACGACGCGCCAGTAGTGTGGGGCTCTTACCCACTAAAACCACCCCCACGGACGCCTCCCCGACGGTACATAACCGCTAAGCAATACTTCATTCGGGGAGGGGAATGGTCAAAGGACCCCTCCTATGGATTCTCTGAACGTCGTCGCCACTCCAAGTGGCGGAGGTCTCGCATTATTTCCGCCGAAGCGTCACAGACCACTTCCCATTTCTTGGGGCACTCGAGCATATGGTGCACGATATTGTCAGGGGTCACGGGCTCTCCGCAAACTCTCTGAAGCACCTCTCTGGCACCGCTGTACCGCGGGCATGCGAAAAGGACATGTTCCGCGTCCTCTGGCTCCGTGCCTCCACAGTTTCCACAACAGGGGGATTCATCTAGCCGGAATCTGTGCAAATATGCGCGGAAACCTCCGTGCCCGGTCAGCATTTGTGTGACGTGGTAGTTCATGTCGCCATGCGACCTGTTCATCCAACGTTGGAGGTCAGGAATCAGTCTCCACGTCCAACGGCCCTTCACAGACGCATCCCATCGGGCTTGCCACTCCCGTATGGTGCGCTGTCTGGTGGCTACTACGCGATCTTCCGCACTGGACTCGCGCGTACTTCTGCCGTAGTATAGCCTCCACGACTCCTTGGCCAGCAGGTCCACAGGGATCATACCAGCAATCACTAGCGCGGCGTCTGTGGACACAGTGCGATGGGCATAGATCGTTCGAAGTGCACTTCTCCTATAGGCTGCCTCTATGGTGCGAACGTATGCCCTGACATTCGCCTTATCAGCCCATATGGGCGCCCCATACAAGATTACGGATTTGACAACTCCTGATATGAGCTGTCTCTTCCGCTGCCGCGGTCCTCCAAGGTTCGGCATTATCCGGCAAAGCGAAGAGCAGATCCGAGCCGCCTTTTCGCCAACACGCCTAAAGTGTTCCTTGAATGTTAATCTGGAGTCTATCCAGACGCCTAGGTACTTCAGGTGTGGGATCGTGGTAATGGTGCAGGTTCCAACTCTTATCTCCACGACCTCCTGTACCTTTCGACTCGAAATAAGGATGGCCTCCGTTTTCTGCTCCGCCAGTCTAAGTCCTGCATTCGCCAGCCATCTCCCGACAACGGCCACTGTGCGATTTGCCTCCGCTACTACCTCTTCCAGATGTTTCGCCGCGATCACTAACGCTATGTCGTCCGCATATCCGATGATTTTTACATCATGGGGCACCTGTATGCGGAGAATGCCATCATACATAACATTCCAGAGTAGTGGACCCAGTACCGACCCCTGGGGAACCCCTCCGGTGACCTTATGCGTTTCCATACCTCGCTCGGACTCGTAAAGCAGCATCCTGTCGTTAAAGTAGTCGGCAATCATCCGTCTTAGGTAGACGGGCACTCCAAACTCTGCCAGCGAACTCGCTATGCGCGCCCTGCTCGCCGAGTTAAAGGCATTCTTGACATCAAGGGTGACCACAAGGCAATACCTCTTGGAGCCCCCCTTCCATCTTCGTCCTTGTATCGCCCCCTTCGCCATTCGGATGACGTCGTCAATGGCGTCCACTGTCGATCTTGTTTTCCGGAATCCATATTGGCGTCGCGCCAGTCCTCCAGCCTCCACTAGAACTTCGTCAATCCGGTTGCAAATAATCCGCTCCAGGACCTTCCCTCCCGTATCTAGCATGCACAGGGGACGATAGGCTGATGGGTCTTCCGTTGGCTTATCAGCTTTTGGCATCACGACCAGCCGCTGCCTTTTCCACCGTTTTGGGAAGACACCTTGTCTAAAACAGGCCTCGTAAAGAGACCTCAGTGCCTCTGGGTGTAGCGCAGCTGCCGTTTTGAGCACTTGGTTGGGTATTCCATCCGGGCCAGGTGCCTTCTGGTCCCCAAATCCTCCAACAGCCCGCATCACCTCGTCAGTGGTCACACTAGGTAATTCTTCGTGTAATTCAAGGGGGAATTGGCCAGGCACGTAGTCCTGTGCTGGGAAGAGCTCTCCCACAATACGTCTGAGCAAGTCGGGGCAGCGTGGGGCTGGTTGCCTATGGCAAGAGAGTTTTTTCATCACAAGGCTATATGCTGTGCCCCATGGGTTTTCTTCAACCTGTGCACATAGTTCGATGAAACTCCTGCGCTTGCTTGACTTTATGGCCTTTTTTAGCCCCCTCTTGGCCTCCTTGTATACCTGGCGTAGCTGCAGACACTCCGGCTTGCCTATTGCCCGCTGGTGTCTTCGTCTTGCGGCATGAGATTCCTTACACAGGCCAGCGATCTCATCTGTCCACCTGTAGATGGATTTTTGGCATCCGCCATAGGCCCTTCTGGGCATCGCCGCGTCGCATGCACTCTCTACCTGGCTTGCTAGCTGACTTGCCATTTCGTCCGCACCACCTTCCAACTTCATGTCCTCCAACATGACTTTAAGGGTGCCGTCATCGATGTGTGTGTGTGTTTTTTTTTTTTTTTTTTTTTTTTTTAACGAGGAGTAAAAGCGTCTAAAGCCGGAGTCAGTGTGAGACTCTAACCCACTAAATATCTCCTCAAACGTACGGGTGGATCCCCCCGGAGCCCACCGTCAGGTATTCCGTCGGGAGGCCGTCAGAGCATAATTGCTCAACCGTCAGTCGTTGGTCTTAGTCAACCATCCGTCCTTGTTGCAGAGGATTCGCTACTGTTCACGATCGCATCGCGCACGCTTGCGCGGTCAGCGTTTCTCCCTCGCTCAATGCGGCGAAGCTCAATCATGATCTTCGCCGCTGCATCTTGAAAGGCTCGCCATTTGGATGGTGTCTCACAAATGTGTGCTACAATGTTATCCACGGTTGGAACCTCTCCAAAGGCTTCCGTCACCTCACCGGTGATATTTGGGATCATGGCGAATGTCCATCTTCCCTTATCGGCTCTCTCCCAGCGTCGCTGCCAGATCATGATGCTCCGATGACGTGCATCCTTAGATGCATGTGCGCCTGCAGTAAACGTGCGTTGGCATTCGGAGGTCAGGATGTCCACTGGTGGCATAGCAGCAATCACTAGGATAGCATCATCCGAAACCGTGCGGAATGCACTAGCCACTCTCAATGCACTGCAGCGATACGTTGCCCGGATGCCAGCGAAATATGACGCCTTCTCCGTCGCGTCTGCCCATACTGGTGCAGCATACAGCAGTATGGAGCTCGTGACCCTTGCTAGAAGTTTCCTTCTGCTGTAGCGTGGTCCTCCGATGTTCGACATGATGCGTGAGAGCGCGCCGTTTACCTTAGCGGCCTTTTCACTGACCGCTAGCAGATGCTCCTTGAAAGACATCCGTGCATCAATAAGCACGCCGAGATACCGCAGATATGGCCGTGATACTATCTCGTGGTGACCAACCATGAACGAGAAAGTCTCCAGTTTTTTCCGTGTGGTCAGGAGGACCGTCTCCGTTTTTTGCGCTGCCAATTCAAGGTCTGCACACTCCAGCCACCTCGTGACTTTTGACACCGCATCGCTACACCGCATCTCTAGTGTGACAATATCCTTCGCCACTACCACCAGTGCGACGTCATCTGCATAGCCAACCATCGTCGTATCGTTTGGGAGATCCATCGTCAGAACGCCATTATACATCACATTCCACAATGTTGGTCCTAACACCGAGCCTTGTGGGACGCCACGGGAGACCTTGTGACGCTTTACACCGTCATCAATGTCGTAGAGAAGCACTCTGCCCTCGAAGTAGTCCTCAATAATTCGCTGCAAGTAGCACGGTATATTGAAGTCACTCAGCGCCTGCAGTATTAGATACCAGCTCGCCGAATTGAACGCATTTTTGACATCAAGTGTTACCACTGCGCAGTATTTCTTGTCGCCACCTTTCCACCTTTCTCCGCTCGTCGCATCACGTGCAATGTTCATTACCATCTGAATCGCGTGAACAGTAGACTTGCCCTGGCGGAATCCGAATTGCCGCGGGGATAAGCTCCTAGGTCCCTCGAGCGTTTCGTGCAGTCGCTGAACAATGATGCTCTCCAACACTTTACCCAGGGAGTCGAGCATACATAGTGGGCGATACGCGGATGGCTGGTCAGGCTGCTTTCCAGCTTTCAATAGCAGCACCAGTCTCTGTTGTTTCCAGACCTCAGGAAATATGCCTTCATTGAGGTATGGGATGTACATTCTCGCAAATGTGTCGGGATCCGCCCTTATGGCTGACTTCATCGCAACGTTGGGAATACCATCCAACCCAGGAGTCGTGCTGTCGGACACTTTCCGAAGCGTCAACAGCACTTCGTCCACTGTCACCGCAGGGATGACTTCTGTTTCAATAGAAGGGTGATAGTGGTGGACCCGTTCCCCCTGTGGGGGAAAGAGTGTTGTTACCACGTTGCGCATGATCGCGGCATCGGTGGGTTGCGGTGCTCTCGGTCCTTTGACTCTGCTCATCACCACCTTATACGCTTTACCCCAGGGATCGATATCCGCGCTATCCCTCAGTTCCTTGAAACAGGCCTCCTTGCTGCTGCGGATGGCTTTCTTGAGCTGCTGCCGGCAATCTTTGTAGGCGGCCCATAGTGGTTGCCATATAAGGTGGGACCGGGGCCGTGCGCGCTGCGCCTTTCTGCGCGCACTCTTACAGCGTCTTCTGAGCTCAGCGATTTCCTCAGTCCACCAGTAAACCGGCTTCCTGGATGGCACGCTCGTCCTTCTCGGCATGGCGGCGTCGCATGCAGCGCTTAGCCGGCGTCTAATGTCCGTGGCCATGTTTGTGGCTCCATCATCCGAGGTCTCTCCCTCACCCCACACCAGTTGAAAGACTTCAGCATCAAATGCGTGTTGTCTCCAACCTTTTGTTTGTACTTTAATTACTCGGGACGGCTGCATGTTGTGCCTCAGCTCGATTACGATAGCTCTGTGGTCGCTGTGAGTGTGGAAATCCCCAATGCTCCATGTGGCAGTGCGCGCGATCGAGTTGTGAGCGAAGGTAAGATCCACCGCAGACCGTTTCGCCCCTGCCTCAAATGTATGTTGCCCATTGTTTAGGAGTTCAACATCCAACGTGGCAAGACACTCTATCAGCATTCTGCCCCTGCGGTTTGTGCTCCTGCTGCCCCATGTTGTTGACCAAGCATTAAAGTCTCCCGCGATAAGTGCTGGAGTTTTACCTCTCGCTTCTGCGACCAGTTTCGTCAGCATTCGTTCAAAAAGCGCTATGTCCATACTCGGCGGAGCGTAGCACGAGAAAAAATATATTCCGTCGAGCTTTATCCAGGTGAAACCAGAGTTGGGTGCATTCGGTTTGTTTTGGTGCATCCTACTTCCGAGCGTCCATAACGCCGCTTTGCTGCTCGCGTCCGGTGTCCAGTGACATCCTCTCACGTTGTGGTGCTGTTCGCTTATGATGGCAAGGTCGAACTGCCCCTCGTAAACGGTTTGCCGCAACAAGTCCTGTGCCGCAACGCAGTGGTTAAGATTGAGTTGTACGATTTTCATCGCCCACCTCTCTGCACCGCCTTTTGACGTGCCATACAGCGGGAGCTGCCAGCTGCGTGATCTCCTTTGCATAGCGCACATTTTTCTTTATTGATGCACGCCGCCGCTAGGTGTCCTTCTTCACCACATTTTCTACATTGGTTGCTGCGGTCTACCGTCTCCTTGCAATTACGTGCTAGGTGGTTGTAGCCCCAGCATTTGAAGCATCTTGAGGGAGAAATGCTCTCGCGTACTCGGCACAAGACCCAGCCGATGCGTATCCGCTGCACCTTCAGCACCTTTGCTGCATCGTCGTCCGACAGGCAGACGTAGGCTGTCTGCGTACCATGGTGGCTCTTTCGCAAACTGCGAACTGAAGTCTCGTCCGGACGTTTTATGTCGCACTGCTTATGCAATGCGTCGCACACTTCCGATACTGTTGTGACCTCATCGAGATCCCTTAGCTGAACCGTTATAGAGCGAGTCTTCGCCATGACTTTAGCCTTCTCGCCCAAGATGCCCACCACTGCAACTTGGTACATCGCGGCGCTACTTTCCGGGGTTCGCTTCAGTTCAAGCAGCAGCTCGTTATTTGCTGTGCGCCGCACCGCCTTCACGTTTTCACCGAGTTCCTTCAGCGCACCATTCCCCTTAATGGTCCGAAGGATCTCCGCATACGTTTGTCCGGACGTAGCTGTGATTATCAGCGCGTCCGTTCTTGGTCGGAACCTCTGCTTCTTGTGTTGAACTTTTGTCCATTCCTGTTCCTTGTTTGGTTGCGCATGTGTGTCCTCCCTTTGTTTGGCCGCGGAGATTTCTTGCCCCTTTTTCTCCGTGACTTCGGGGTGGTGCCGGTTGGTGACCTTTTTCCCAACTGGTGTAGCTACCCGCTTCATTGGGGGCGTCTCTAGTTCAGTGTGTTTTTTTTCCGCTTCTGATCTGCTCCTGGTACAAAATACGGCGATGTTTGGGACGAGTTGTGCCTTCTTATGATTTGTTTGGCAGCTTCATCCTTCGCTTCTATTGCTGAGAGCTCATAAAGCGCCCTGATGCTCTCAATCGCGTCCCGCATTGGTTGATGAATTGTGCGCCTCTTTCCATCTTCCAGCATTTCACCTAGTAACGCGATTTGTTCCCCAAGTTTCCAGAAAGATGTGTTTTTTGGAACTGAGGGATCACTCCTTGCTACAGGTGTAGGCATTCGGATGTTGCTACTATCATCTGGTTGCCTGGGTGGCATGCTGCGCGTGGGGTCCTTAGGAGACCTGGCAAGAACCGCGCTCTTTTTGAAAGGGTCCGTGCGCACGCCAATGCACTCCCCTGTAGTGTTGGGAACCTCGTTCCCCGCCGGAGTTATAAGAGGACCGGTCTCTGAGGTTGTTGTGTTTGAGTTTTTTTGATTCGACATAGTAGATCCCACGAGTGGCGGAGATAGGGTGGTCCATCTGTACAGAGATCCGCTATATACAGATAAGGCTAGATAATCCGGAGGACGCCAGGTATCCGGATACTCCGTTAGTGGCTGAGCTATTTTTAAGACTGGGCCCTCAGTCAGGTTGATTCTCGGCACGGGTCGTATAACACCTTAATCCGGCCCAGGGGGTTGTTTGATACTTATTTAAGGGGCGGCACCAGCTCGCCCTGTCACAGTAATTTCATTAGGCTTTTGTGACCTTTTATGCCACGCCTTCCATTCCTGCCGCTAATGGTCGGGGACTGCTTATTTTATATTCGCAGCTGGCCTACATGTCTGTAGACCGTTCAGCTATCCGCCACCTGCTGACCCCCATAGTAGCCTAAAGCTCGGCCTTATGGATGTGTGTGTGTGTATGTGTGTGTGTGTGTGTGTGTGTGTGTGTGTGTGTGTGTGTGGATTGGACACGTAATGAGCTGGTAAAATATAAATTTGTAAATGAAATCATTTATTGTTGTATTAAACTCAATCAGTCGGGTTTCTACTTTGTTAAGACACACGTACAACTATTAAAAGCGATGACATTATTCATTATGTACTCGTATAAACATATTTTTATACTATTTTTAATAATCTACAAGATTGGATTAATAAGTGGGAATCCAATTCTAATAAATTTGTCTGATTTATCTGGAAATAAAGGAAATTTGGAGTTTTCTCTCAGACTACCAAACAATGATACTGTAAAAATAGATTTTTCATTTCAATTGCTTAAACTAAGTAATTCATTGAAACATATAAATAATGAAGAACATCTAAATAATTTAGTAATTACCACAACAACAACTACAGCAGAGGCAGCAGAAGCGCAATATTTTACTCTGGCAGAATCAATTGAAGCTTTTTGGCAAGATTTTATTAAAAAAAAGTGTTGAATATAGCAGGAATCATTGAAAAAGTGAAAACTTATTTTACAAACATTTTAAATTGGAATATGATGATCTAGAGTTAAAAATCCGATGTACATACAACAGTAATTATGAAGAACGTTCTCTTAATATAAATTGTTTTGAGTATCGTGAGTATGAAAGCGAGAAAATATTAAGCAATAGTGAAATAGAAATTGTAAAAATTACGGATCCAAATGTACACTCAGACTTTGAATTAATAAATGTAAAAAAAATATGCGGAATGGAATGAGTATATCCTAAAGATTAGTTGAAAACTAACATCATCAGCACATTCAATAATAAAGAAATCAAAAATTTTGTAGACAATTTCAAACATTGTTTACTGGAAGAACATGCAAGAGAACTTTACAACATTCAACTGTTGCTTGAGAGAGTTGATGGAGAGCATAAAGTGGAATCAATATATGGTGAACATTATATCAGTTGTCCTTGGAGTAATAGTGAAACGAATATGGTACCAGATACTTGTATGTGTTTCTTCATCATCCAAAAATATAAACAAGCTATTAAATTATTAAAATTATATTCTAAAATTTATATTAAATAAAATATTGGAAAATAAATTTTTTAAAACATAACTTCTTCTATTGTTTTCTCATGTTTTTATTTTATTCATACTATAAAGAAATTTTAGACATAAATGTCCACAATTAAATGAATTATATTTTTGTTCTTGATCATAATTATATTGAATTTTTTCCCCCAAATAATTAACAAATCTCCTTCGGCGGTTGTAAATTTCCAAAGCTGTCAAAATAATATATATTATTTCTGTTTTTATAATATGCTACCTAATGTGTCCCACTACCATTAGAAGTATCGAAGTTACCACATTCTTTGATTAGGCTTCTTTGGAAGAGCATCATGCATAAAGACTCCTCTAAATTGTTGGCATACTTCTTCAAATGAAGGTTTGTAAGAGGTCTCTTGGGTAGTTGTTGCATTAGTTTTTTGAATGTTAATCATAATATAAACCGTAACCCTTCCGATATAGTTTACGATTTTCCCATAGCAATTGACTCCATAGTTTTGTTATGACGATTTGCTTCTGCTAACTGCTCTCTAGCGGCTTAATTCTCACTTATAACTTTTGCAAGAGAGCTCCCTCCAGAGTCTAAAAAACCAATAGGACCAAGAGCAGTTAAAATTGGTACTAATGGTAGAAAACCACCCACTTTACGTATGGAGATGACTCTGGGTACTTTTATTGACTTGTTTCGCGATATTGTACTTTTTATAACTTTGTTCGCAATTTTAATTGCGTTTTCAATATTTTCCGGCTTTTCAGTCTTTAGAACTTTGTTTGCATTCTTTATAGCCGTAGTGAAAAGTTTTCTCACACATATATTTTTAATTATCTTCTTTGCCCGCTTACGTATAGGTTTTATGCGTACTTTGTTAGAAATATTTCCCATACCAAATTTCACTTTAGTTTTCATTGCATTTGTAACTAACCAAGCGTTTGTACGTTCTGATAGACTGCTGTTTGCTGATTTAACTCTTTCCTACGCCTTTTCAGCTAATATTTGATCTGCTGTATGTCGTTGGTTTAAATCTTTTGTTTAAGAGTATAAAATATCATGCCCTTTACCCGCTGCATCCAATGAACTAATACCTTTATCTCCACTATCTAAACGTATTTTTACTTTTGTCCCTGGACCACAAAATTAATATCCTGGTAAGTGTAGTTCAATTGGCAAAGAATTGATCAAGTTATTTACTAAGCCTGTTCTGTTTCTGATTGATTACAACTAGTAGTTCTGTTTTACAGATTGATTACAACTAGTTGTGTTTTTATACATTACAGTCATATTTATTGCGTTTGAGCCCGTGAACAGTTCAAGTAAAAATGATGCTAATCAATAAAAACATATGTCTCATATATGATTGCATTAGTTGCAAAAATGCGTTTAGTCCAAGGAATATTGATTTTCCAACCAAAAATTCCTCTAAAGTCAAAGTTCACTTTTACCGAATTCCATAAGAGCTTTAATTGTCGGTCCCTCAAATTGTGGAAAGACTAATGTTATGATAAGTTATATAAGTTGAATAGAAAGTTCTAATAGTCTTAAGCTTGAGAATGTGTA
The DNA here is from genome assembly GCA_920105625.2 of Clusia tigrina. Lineage (NCBI taxonomy): Eukaryota > Metazoa > Arthropoda > Insecta > Diptera > Clusiidae > Clusia > Clusia tigrina. The sequence goes on from OV050030.1 coordinate 328,315,608, forward strand.
TATATATTCAAAGTCTTTATATCAATCAAAACATGTTTATTTTCCTCTCTATTCGTGCGAGCTGTCTCACTTGAGATCTACCTCAAGTGAAACACGATTAATGTCAGTCTATTTTGTGACATCTATTCAGAGCCAACTGTCTCAAGCAGAAAGCTCGTTAAATTCACCTCCAGTGATGAAAAAGTTTCATTATGTTTTATATCAGCTCATTCATGAAGTTAGGCACACTGAATTTAAATTTTTAAAATGTCGGAGCTAAATATGTAAGTACTTGCATTTAACTTTATAAATTGAAAGAAAATTGTAATTTTCAAAATCAAACGACCTCGCTGGAGCAGCTGCATTTTTTATCACCTTTTGCAAAAGGCACCCGGAGCTTCAGGCAGGTAAGAACAACCCCCGGGCGCCTCGTACATTGCAGCAGCTATGGGAAGAACTGGCAACATCCTTAAATGCAATGCGCGGTCCGTTTAGAACGCCAGAAAAATGGAAAGTAGTAAGCGAAATCTAGAATTTTATAACATTATCAATAATTTACGCATTTCTATATACTATATCCAAAACAGTCCCTTGGGCATTGGAAAAACCAGCTGCGTAGCAGAGCACGCAAATTAAGAGTGGAGAGCGACTAACAGGTGGAGGCCCACCCACATTATCAGCATTAACGGAGATGGAGGAGCAAGCGCTCTCAACCTTCGGCGCAGCAGATGTCGAAGGAATAGACGGTGCGATAGTGTTAGGGTATCAGGTATTGAAGTGAAGTGAACTGAGTTTTGCGTGTATGTGCATTGCTAATTATGTATACTATGGAATAATCTCAGGCAGAAAATGATGTCGCTTCATCGGTGTTGGAAGAGAACGTTGAAGGAGCCATAGGTTTGCTTGCAGAAGACGAAGAAATGGGAGTTGTTGGCGGAGAAGAGGTGAGCAATAATACTCTGTCAACGCCAGTCAGTACTTCTGCAGCAGCAGACGAAGCTTCAGCAGAGTTTTTTTTGCATCAGCGGATATTTCTTCACCACCAAGACCTCCCACTTTGTCATATTCTTCACCGAAACCTATGACTCCTGAGTTTCTCTATGAGGAGATGATTCGGACCATAGAGGCGCGCAACAAAAAGCAGGAGCGCGCGCTGAAGCTGTAGGAAGCAATTTTAAGAGACCAGAAAGAGCGTAGAGTATTAGAGCAACATTCACTTGCGCTACAGAAACAATCGCCCCAGCAACAGCAAGAAACAAGCGTGGCTATAAACCAAATGAGCGAGGCCATGCTCTCGTTGGCACAATGTATTGCTAATAAATAATATATTTATATGAATTTGTTATTGGTTTTATTTGTGGATAAATAAATTAATTGATAATTGCATTGAATTTACAATGTTTCGCCTTGGGAATGTGAAAACTCGCGGGATGCAAATTGTACATCATAGCCCTGTGCCAGTTCATCCAAAATTAGGCTTTCACAAGTATCAAACGCTACCCCGTTCATCATAAGTATATTATGAAGAATGGCGCAGCTTTGATAATGCTGGCCGCTTTTTTGTCGGTGTAGTGGAGTATTCGGTGCCGTGAAAGGCACCTGAAACGCGCTTTAAGTACTCCAAAGGCTCTTACAATTGTATTACGAGCTCTGGCGTGCAATTGATTGTATTTGCACTCCTTCTCACTAAATGGCTCTGCTACTAGTGTGAGTAGCCAGGGCTCCAGCGGGTAACCCTGATCACCAAGCAACCAAGTGTCTCGCTGTGGAATATGCTTGCGCGACAAAATCTGTTGCGCCGGACAGTTTGTCCAGATGCCAGAGTCGTGGCACGAACCCGGGAACTTTGGATGATTGGACGAGAATACTAGTCGGTGATCGCATATCTAGCAAAAAGAACAACAATTATTATAAGCAGATAACTTTCACATAAAACATACCGCTTCAACATTAATGCTGTAGTATCCCTTCCGGTTCATATATAAGCACAGGGGATTGCTGGCATCGTTTCGATGCGGTGATTGAATCGCTATATGCGTGCAATCCATTGCACCAATCGTCCCTTTTATCCCAAACTTGGTGTAAAATCTATTTTAAAAAACTCAAATTAGATATGTGCATGAACTTTCCATTGCGTATATTACCCTGATTTAACTGCCACCTCAACTAACAGGAAACCGAACTATGGTTCCTTTGATTTTCACTATCAACTCTGAAATATATGCCCTCGTGCGCGACACTGTTGCTTGGCTCATAGCAACATGGTGGCAATTCTCTACGTACTTTTGTTATGAGCCTTTCGCGAAGAAAGTGAGGGCAGACAGGAAGCGCAATTCGAATGGGATAGATGACTTTTGTTGGTCGTGAGGTTGCAGCTCCTCAATAAGTTGCTATGTTGGGAGGATAAATATAGCTTCCTAGTCATCAGTAAAGATGACCCTTTACATTGCGGTCGTTATAGGAAGGGGTTTGATATAAATACTCAGATATAAAAGAAGTGACATGGATTATTATATGTTTAGTATATATCTGCAATCACCACTTGACAAGGGCAATAGCTGAATAGGAAAATGAAAGAAAAACTTTTGAAAGATATAATTAAGACACGCTTCTGGACACGCTTAAGAAAAATATTCAAGACGGTTAGGTTAGGAGAAGAAGATGCAGAAAACCTTTTAGAAGATCCATTCAAACCTATTACTAAATATTTGAATGAATTAATTGAAAAGACCAAAGCAATTGATGTAGATAATACAACAATCAATGGAAATGAATATGATTTTATGTTTGATAGGAAGACAAGATATTGCGGACAGTAATGCAGATGATACTTTTTTCAGTCAAAGAAGCAACACAAACCAAAATCAGTCAATATTACAAACAAATTTAACACATTTGGAAAAGAGTGGTAAACTAGATAAATTATATGGAACACATAAAGATTTAAATGTTGCATGGAGATTTTGTGGTAGTGCTTTGAAAATTTCTAATGATAAAATACAAATATCAGACGAAAATGGGGTGATAACACCTGGTTTGTTTGGATAATTATTCTATAAAACACCAATGACAGTGAATTGGAAATTTATTAAACGATACTATTGAAGAGGAATGCTCATAAACGAAATTTTGATGTAACTGAACAAGTCAAATACACTAGATAATACAAATATAAACAAATAATAATAAAATTATTTACTGAAAAAAAATCATTGTAAACTAAAGTGCATGATGGTTCTGGTTTAGGTTCCAGTCTTATGAGATTCAATACACAGAATCCTATTTACACATATTGGGACGATCCAAATGAACTGGTTGATCAGTAGCGGTTGTTAATGCCTTCACAATCAGCTGGTCACAATAATTATAATAATGAAATCATTTCAATTGTTGAAGAATTGAAAGAATTCAACATATAACTATTATAATTATATAGTAAACAAAAAATCAATTTTTTCAATTTGAGAATGGCCGATGATAAGTTTGGACAGTATTCTAAGCAAAAGCGTACATAATAGATATGATTTCAAAAGAAAAGATGTTTCAAAAACATTTGGGTTCAGTTTGGATAAAGGTAAGAACTTTAACCTTGATTGGAAACGAATTAGACATGTTGAGCAGCCGATGGAAGAAAATGATGCCACAACAAAATCATTTGTACAACTGAAAGTCCTTCAACTATCTCAAGATTTACTCACAACTATAAAAAAATCAATCAAGGATATATTAAATAAAGTTTCTGCTAAATATGAACTCATTGAAGATATGAATGTTAAAAGAGAAACTTCTAAAATTATATATGGATAATGTTTTGGATTCTCAAAGACAATATATGGAACAGAGTCTTGGTAGAATTGAGAATTGTATTTTTTATTACATAATAAAAATTCAAAAAATATAAATTAGAACAGTTCCCATAATAAGAGGATTAGTTGAAGACCATGAGTAAGAATAGTTTAGTAGATGAACAAGTAATAACAACAAAGAGTATAGATGATTTATGGCAAGAAGATTTAGTGGAAATGGGTTCTTATTCCTAACACAATAGTGGCTACCGCTTCCTCCTAACAATTATAGATATATTTTCAAATTTGCCTGGGCTCTTAAAACGAAAAATGCTGCTGATATCACTGAGGCTATGAGAAGTATATTAGTTTTGAGAAGAATACCAACAAATTTATAAACAGACGACGGTAAAGAGTTCTTCAACAGTAAATTTAACAACTTGATGAAAAAATATTGCATTAATCATTACTCACCATTTAGCATTTTAAAGGCATAGAATGATGTGGAACGCATTTAGTTATCAAGGAAGATATCAATGGATTCATAATCATAAAAATTTAATAAAAGAATATAAAAATAAGAGGTTAAATCAAAAGTTAATATTGAAAAATTCTTATAATATTGTTACGAAATTGCCCTCTTGACAATTTACTCTGTTACAAAATTGCCCTCCTGACAATTCCTCTAACTCTCTGTACTCGGACTCGTACCGCTGGATTGTGTAGTAATCAAACAATCGCTGGTTAAATTAAAATAATTAGCTTTATTTAATTATTGCTATTTACACATTTAATATTAGGCTTAAAGTTTACTTAGTTATGATTTGCACTTTATTTAACACTTTATTTAATAAGTAATTTCATCACTTTGCAAAATTACAAATACTGCTGCTTTGATTATAATGCTAGATGCACACACTTTTACGGTCTCTGATCTACTGTCTTCGACTTTGAACAGTCTTGTCGCTTTTATAGTTTTCGAATGGTTGGTGTAGAAACTTCTACGCTATTCTCGTAGTTTCTAGAAGCTTCTATCCTCTTCGACAGAAGTCGAGAATATTCTTTTTGATATTACCGGCAGATGGTTCTTGAATAAACTTTTATTCGAATAGTTCGTATCTTGATTCACAGGGGGCACTCATTCTCCAGATGGGATCCTAAAAGTATGCAATCCCTTTTCACTGAGCTATCACGTTTCACTGCCCTCCGCTTAAACTTGTTCGTCCCGAACAAGGATAGTACTGCAACCTTTATAAGGAGATAATCTCTCTAAATGAACGACTTTCATTTTGTTCCTGGCATTTCTCGCCAACTGGATGCGGTATACTACATCGTTGAGCCGCTTTATCACCTTATAAGGGCCTTCCCAGTGTGTTTGCAGTTTTGGCGATAATCCCTTTTTCCTTTGCGGATTATGAAGCATAACTAGCTGCCCTTCCTGAAATCCCTTGGAGTTTGCTCGTAGATCATATCTGGCTTTCATTTTATCACTCATCAGTTGTGTGCGCTTTCTGATGGTTCCATGAATTTCATTCAGCTGTCTTCGTTTGTCAGCTACATAGCTGCTACATGAAACTTCCGTAGATGAGTAGGCACCGAATTTCAGATCTGCAGGCAATCTTATGTCACAACCGAAAATAGCCTTAGCTGGTGTTGTAGATGTTGTATCGTGAGTTGCCGATCGGTATGCCATTAAGAAGAGGGGTGTTGGTCCCAATTTTTCTGGTTTCTATCCACGACTTTTCTTAGGTGTTCCTCAAGCGTACGATTAAATCTTTCAACCGTTCCATCGGATTGTGGGTGCAAAGGGGTTGTACGAGTTTTGCGTATGCCCATCAATTCACTCATTTCCCTGAATATTGTTGACTCGAAATTTCTGCCTTGATCCGAGTGCAACTCGAGGGGAGCTCCGAATCTGCAGACCCAATTATTGATAAATGCATCTGCAACGGTCTTAGCTTCTTGATCGGGAATGGGGTATACTTCTGGCCATTTACTAAAATAGTCGATTACGACGAGAACATATTTGTTGCCGGAATCACTAATTGGAAACGGACCTGCTATGTCCATTGCAATACGCTCAAATGGCGCTCCCACGTTGTATAAATGCATCTTCCCCTGGCTGCGACGGCTCGGTCCCTTGGCAGCTGTACACTTTTCACAAGCACTAATCCAGTCAACTACCGATTGCTGGCAACCAACCCAATAAAATCGTGTTTTAATTTTCTCGACTGTTTTTGTTATTCCCAAATGCCCTCCGCTTGGCCCACTATGGTATTCCTTGAGAATTTCGCTTATTCTTGCCTTGGGTACCACAATCAAGTTCTTCGTGGTTTTTCCATCTTCGCTCTCCCACAGGCGGAATAGGCATCCATCTTGCAGCTTTAAGCTATTCCATTGAGCCCAATATGCTTTAGTTATGGGGCTTTCAGTCGAGATTTCGTTCCAATCAGGCCGTTTTCCTTCATTCTTACTTGATACGATTTTTGCCAAATCTGGGTCATTTCGTTGTTCTTCTTTTATCTTTTCCGCTGTCCATTCATCGTCTGGTAAAACAGCCATTAAGCGCACATCGACTACTCCTTCTTTCCCTTCAGCTTTAGAACAAAGCTTACATTCCATACTGCAAGGACGTCGTGATAGTGCATCAGCATTCCCGTGGTTTCCGCCTCTGCGATGTTCTATTGTGAAATCGTAGCTTTGGAGTCTCTCAATCCATCTCGCAACCTGACCTTCGGGGTTTTTGAACTGTAATAGCCAGCGCAGAGCAGCGTGATCCGTTCTCAACAAGAACTTTTGTCCATACAGGTACTTGTTAAAGTGCTTCACGCACTGCATAACCGCCAAAAGTTCTCTCCGTGTTACACAGTAATTTCGCTCTGGCTTTGATAAGATCTTACTGAAGTAGGCTATTAATCTTTCATGTCCGTCAATAACTTGCGACAGGACACCTCCAATCCCGAATCCACTTGCATCTGTATCCAAAATAAATTTTTCGCCAGGTATTGGATACGCAAGGATCGGAGCTGTACACAATAGCTCTTTCAATCTGTTGAATGCCTTCTCCTGTTCGCTTTTCCACTCAAAAGGACAATTTTTCCTCGTTAATGCATGCAGACTACCAGCCACGTCCGCAAAGCCTAGAACAAAGCGTCTGTAATAGGTGCAAAGACCCAAGAAGCTGCGTAGCTCATGCAAACTAGTTGGTCTTGGCCACTCCCTTACTGAGTCTATCTTATCTGGATCTGTGTGTACTCCTTCAGGTGTGACTTTATGTCCAAGGTACTTGACTTCTTTCTTGAAGAACGAGCATTTCTTTGCGCTCAGCTTCAACCCTGAAGCTCCTAATCGCATCAATACTTCTTCCAAATTCTTCAAGTGGTCCTCGAAGTCCTTTCCCATAACGATGATGTCATCTAAGTACACCAGACACGTTTTCCAGTGAAGACCCTTTAGCACATGTTCCATTAAGCGTTCAAATGTAGCTGGAGCATTACACAGTCCGAATGGCATCACCAAAAATTGCCATAGTCCATCACCGGCACTGAATGCTGTCTTTTCCTTGTCTTGTTCGTCTACTGCCACTTTCCAATATCCGCTTTGTAAATCCAGCGTTGAGAACCAATTTGAACCAGAAAGTGTGTCCAACGTATCGTCGATTCGAGGTAATGGATAACTATCTTTCTTCGTTACCTCATTTAGTTTACGATAATCTACACAAAAACGTGTGGAGCCATCCTTCTTCTTGACTAATACCACTGGAGAACTCCTGGGGCTCGCTGATGGCTCTATGACGTTGTTCTGATGCATTTCCTTCAGCAATACATTCACCTCTTCTCTCTTTGCCAGAGGTACTCTTCTTGACGCTTGACGAATGGGTTTGGCATCACCAGTGTTGATTGTGTGTTTCACCATCTTTGTTCTGCCTTCGTTTTTACCCTTTTCAGCAAATACTGACCAATGTCTTGCCAAAAGTTGGCTGGCAGTCCTCCTCTGCTCTGTGGATAAGTCTTTGCTCCATTTTTTCGTAAGATCGTCGAGTACCTTTTTATCAGCTGGTATCTTCATTTTTGTCTCTCGCGGCTGGCTTTCACAGTTTACAATTGCCGAAATTGCCCGGCAATTTCCAATTATCTGTCCTTTCTCTATGGTTTTAGCGGAATTTGCAAGATTGACCACTCTAACTGGCACTATTCTGTTCTGCTGTTCTTCTACGAGGGTTTTTCCAATGATGATGTCATCCAGTACAAATTTTTCATCCGTTTCCACAACCCACAACTTGTTCTTCTCCACATCTCCGTCCATTTTGGCCCATATGACTGCCTCTGACTTTGCTGGGATTTTTGTCCGCCGCGATACAATGGCTTGTCGGATACCTCCATACTTATCCTCACCAACGGATAACGGTATTTCGGTGTTCGCATACTTCAACGTTCGGCATTTCAAATCTAGGGTGAATCCATTCCGAATCATAAAATCCACACCTAAGATTAATTCGTCCACAATATCCGCAACTACAAACTCTTGCTTCACTGTTGTGGTACCGATAGTGATTTTCCGTGTAACTTTTTCAAGTACCGGTGCATCATCTCCAGTTGCCGTACGCAAACTTATTCCCTGAAGCGGCTCGATTCCCCGAACGAGATCCCTTCTAATTATGGAATCTGATGCACCCGTATCCAATGTTATCACGATTTTTCTTCCATTTACTACGCTGTCGTCAGTTAGGCTGTTGATTTTCCGTGCCATCTGAGAAACGAAGATTCTGGGGCTACATGTTGTGGGAGTCAGATCAAGCCCCTCGAGACTGACTCCATCTAGTTTGTCGACGACTTTTCATCATTTTCTGATTCCCTATTTTGGAATCTGACTTGCTTTGGAGGTCTTACCGGTGAGCGTGATCTAGAACGTTTCCGTCTCGATTGGCAATTACGGGCCATGTGTCCGACCTCTCCGCAGGTGAAGCATTTGCCCGTGAAACTTTGGCCGCTTTCGACTTGTACCTGACGGGCTCTGTATACTGGCTGGCACACCAAGGCTGCTGTCTCTGAAGTTAAAGCGCTAGCTACTGTCTCCATATATATAGCTTTCGGATTAGTTATTGCAGAACGCTTTATCTCCGCATCGCGAATGCTATATACAAAGGTGTCCATCATACACCTCTCAGTGATCTCTCCTGGGTAGGCAAGATGAGCCAACCGTTCCACTTCCGCCGCAAACTGTTGTAGAGACTCACCACTCTTCTGTACCCGTGTTCGTAGCTCTACTTGGTACATCTGCTTCCGGTGTTCACTACCATACTTGCGCTGAACGGCATTCATTAAGCTTTCATAGCAGTCTCGCTCACTTTCTGAGATAGTTTGAAGCACATCAGCGGCAGCACCTTTCAATGAAACGGTTAATGCAGCCACTTTTTCGCGAGCACTCCAACCATTTGTGCTAGCGGTAGTCTCAAACTGCATTCTGAAGACACTAAATGTGGTGGTTCCATCATAGGTAGGAAGCTTCAGTTTTATTGAGGATAAAGCTGGCACAGGCAATGCACCTTCCTGTAGTAGATTAATTCTTTGTTCTATTTGTTGCTTAAATTCATTCTGCCTTTGTACTAAATATTTTTCGAACGATTCTTGCCGTGTCTCAATTTCACAAACCTTCCTGTCTACCATCTCGGACATTTCTTTCATCTGCTGTGAGTTCTTTTCCACTAGTTGAGTAAGTCGTATTTCACTCTGCTGTAACTGTTCTTTGACATCCACTTTGACTGCTTGTTTGAGCGATTCAGCACTCTTTTCTACGTCCTCTTTGACGGATGCAACACTCTTTTCGACTGCATGAGAACTTTGATGTAACTGCTGCATATCCTGTTTAAAGGATTGCATTATCCCGATAAGTGCGCTCATGTCAAAGTTACCCGTGTTAGGTTCTTGTGGTGTTTCTTCGTGGCGATATGTCGTTGGCTCTTCACACTGGAATTCATGCTCATCGACGTCTATACCCTGCTCCTCTAAAGCGCTTCTTAGTCTCACCTGCAGCTCCGCTTTAAGCCCTTGTGTTTGCAAATTTAAACGCTCAAGCTCCTTCTTGAGCTGCTCCAATCTCAGTTTTTCGAATTTAACCATTGTTTATTACAGATACACAATCCCACTTCTGACACCAATTGTTACGAAATTGCGCTCTTGACAATTTACTCTGTTACAAAATTGCCCTCCTGACAATTCCTCTAACTCTCTGTACTCGGACTCGTACCGCTGGATTGTGTAGTAATCAAACAATCGCTAGTTAAATTAAAATAATTAGCTTTATTTAATTATTGCTATTTACACATTTAATATTAGGCTTAAAGTTTACTTAGTTATGATTTGCACTTTATTTAACACTTTATTTAATAAGTAATTTCATCACTTTGCACAATTACAAATACTGCTGCTTTGATTATAATGCTAGATGCACACACTTTTACGGTCTCTGATCTACTGTCTTCGACTTTGAACAGTCTTGTCGCTTTTATAGTTTTCGAATGGTTGGTGTAGAAACTTCTACGCTATTCTCGTAGTTTCTAGAAGCTTCTATCCTCTTCGACAGAAGTCGAGAATATTCTTTTTGATATTACCGGCAGATGGTTCTTGAATAAACTTTTATTCGAATAGTTCGTATTTTGACTCACAGGGGGGCACTCATTCTCCAGATGGGATCCTAAAAGTATGCAATCCCTTTTCACTGAGCTATCACGTTTCAATATTTTAAAAATGTTTCATAAACCAAAATATCATGTTGTAGAAAATGTGAGAATTAGTAAATGTAAACATATTGAAACGTGATAGCTCAGTGAAAAGGGATTGCATACTTTTAGGATCCCATCTGGAGAATGAGTGCCCCCTGTGAGTCAAGATGCGAACTATTCGAATAATAGCTTATTCAAGAACCATCTGTCGGTAATATCAAAAAGAATATTCTCGACTTCCGTCGAAGAGGATAGAAGCTTCTAGATAATACGAGAATAGCGTGGAAGTTTCTACACCAACCATTCGAAAACCAACCAACCAACCATTATAAAAGCGACAAGACTGTTCAAACTCGAGGACAGTAGATCAGAGATCGTAAAAGTGTATACATCAGGCATTTTAATCTAAGCAGCAGTATTAGCAGTATTTGTAATTTTGCAAAGTGATGAAATTCATTATTAAATAAAGTGATGAAATTACTTATTAAATAAAGTGACTAATGGTTTGTGAAATAAAGTGCAAATAATAACTAAGTAAACTTTAAGCCTAATATTAAATGTGTAAATAGCAATAATTAAATAAAGCTAATTATTTTAATTTAACCAGCGATTGTTTGATTACTACACAATCCAGCGGTACGAGTCCGAGTACAGATAGTTAGAGAAATTGTCAGGAGGGCAATTTTGTAACAGAGTAAGTTGTCCGGAGGGCAATTTTGTAACAGAGTAAATTGCCAAGAGGGCAATTTCGTAACAATATTGAAACGTGATTGCATATCAGTGAAACGGGATTGCATACTTTTAGGCTCCCATCTGGAGATTAAGAATGATTGCCCCCTGTGAGTTAATTTGCGAACTATTCGAATAAAAGCTAATTCAAGAACCATCTGTCGGTAATGTCAAAAAGAATATTCTCGACTTCTGTCGAAGTAGATAGAAAATTCGAGAATAAAGTGGAATTTTCTACTCCAACCATTCGAAAGCTATAAAAACCACAAAGCCTGTTCAAAGTCGAATGCAGTATATCAGAGATCTTACATCGTGCATTTTTAAATGAGCAGCAGTATTTGTAATTGTGATTTTGCAAAGTGATGAAATTACTTAGTAAATAAAGTGATTCATGAATTGTGAAATAAAGTGCAAATATAACTAAGTAAACCTTAAGCCTAATATTAAATGTGTAAATAGCAATAATTAAATAAAGCTAATTATTTTAATTTAACCAGCGATTGTTTGATTACTACACAATCCAGTGGTACGAGTCCGAGTACAACGAAATTTTCAGCAACGATGGTATTTACTTGAATGAAGATCGAACAATTGGTTCATTATTAGGCTTCAGTCGAAGAACGTTGCAAGCAGAGAAAGAGCATACATCAGATCTCCCATTATATAAAAAACATTAATGTAATATGTGTAGAATGTAACATAACAGTTGGCGCATATATTAATGCTTTGTCTGCCACACTATTCACGAGTTTTCTATATAGGCTAGTCCTGGTTATAAAACAGATGAGAATCCGAAAAATATCGATTATTTACCAGTTAACACAAAGCAGATAAGTTCCATCACAGTGAAAATTGTTGATCAGGATAATAATTTAATTAATTAAAATCCGAGAAGAAACAATAACACTACGATTACATTTGAAACCACAGGACTAATGATTATGTATAATAAAAACGTAGGGCGTAGTGTGCCCTTTATCACTTTCGCACCAACAATTGAGCGAATAGGTAGAAAGGCTACCAATAAGGTTATTAAATATAAACGACTGACAATTGCTAATCGAGAATTTTAAAGTCAACAGGATTTAAATTAAAAACTAAGGCATGAATGATATAATTGATGACAAAACCATTATATGATGAGAGCATTATAAAGAAGCTATTCACCATATTTACAATCATATAAAAACAATGATAAAATAAGAATCTCAATTCAAAATCAAGATCTCTATGTTTTACCCAGCGACAGTTTAATATACATATATAGAACGTTATGTTACCTTAATTGATGGTTCAATTTCACATATTAGATTAAAAAATAATTGTATGCATATTTGTTTAATGAAATTCGATATGAGATTAATGGATTAGAAATCGATCGAACATGTCTTGGAATAAAAGCGAGAGTGATGTGTTGAAAAATGGTGATTGGACGTAAACAAATACTATTCAAATATCTAATGGTTACATTAATTATTGTGTACCATTGAAAATGTTATTAGGATTTGCTGAGGACTTTAATAAAGTGGTGGTAAATTCTAATCATGAACTAATAATATTACGTTCCAATAATGATCAAAATGTTGTGGACTTCAAGTGATTCAGGGGAAAAGATAATGCTAAATATAACATATATCACATGGAAAATCCCACATATACATTTATCTAATTTTGCCAAATTAGGAATATTTAAGACAATGAGCAGCGGTAAACCATTAACATTAGCATTTCGCAGTTGGGATTGCTACTTTAATCTCACGCTCTCCCAAGCAACAGATCACATGTGGGATGTTAAACTTTCAACACAGAGAGAAGACCGCGCATCATATTGATCGGATTCCAAAATGCAAACAAATTTCAACATTGTGATCTAACGGATGTGAAAGTACGTCTAAACTGAATTACATATCCATATGATGATCTTAATTTGAAATTTGATAATGATTGTTATGGTATTTTAAATGAAATGTATTCAAAGTTTCAACAAAACTTTGCAATAACTATTACACACGTGATCCTCAAACTCTATTATTCTGTGATGAATCTAAGACTGTAGCTCATATAATAATAGTGGTTGATATGACACATCAATACGAAGCTGTTAAAACAGGACCAGTTGATATCAAAATCAAATTTAAGACATTAAAGAATATTCCAGCAAATACATCAGCATATTGCGTACTCATTTATGATAGAGATATAGAAGAATATAGAATTTATAGAGTTCCTATTATTTATTTGTATTTCAGTAAATTATATACCATTGAACTAATTACTACAAACCTTTCAATGGCTTCAGATAGTCTTATAACATTAGATGAGCAAGGTTTTAAAGGAGATGCAAATAGATTTATAGCAAAAGAGTTGGCTATTACTTATAACTACACGGAATTTCAAAGTTTTATCATTAAAATTCCTTTTGAATTTAGAAGATTGTCTCAGAAATATCAAAAAGCAGCAAATTGGCTAACAAAAAATCATCATGGTTTTGCGTGGAATGACGGATTCACCTCATATAATAGTTTACAAAATCTTTTAAAGGAAAATCTACTGTCTACAACAGTTTATGTTAAAGGATTAGAAAAAAATGTTGATTGCAGATATACGAGTACTTCACAAAACTGTTTGCTAATTTAAAAATTCTAAATAAAAAATATTCAATACTTACTCAATGCAATGCACACAATGGATGTTGTAATCTAAAAACATACGTTTTGTCATAGAATACTTTATTCTGTAGTAAACAATCTTTATAATCATTTATATTCAGTTTCGATAAAACACATTTCTTCATACGTTTTGATTTTTTTTTCTATTTCATTAACGTCTAAAATATTAATACAAAAAAATTTTGAGCGTAGCCCAATTAATTCTTTCATTATTCGATCATTATTTTCATCTTTCATCATTCCTAAAGTTTTGATACCCTTTACCTTTAAATAAGGTAAATTTGGTATACTAATTTGGGGTTGCAATTTTAAGAAGTAGGCGAGGTAGGTATGGACATATATATACAGATCTGATCAGAATCATTTTCTAACCAATTTTTATTTTGTCCGTTCGTCTGTCCGTCTGTGGTCACTTTTTTTCTACACCGTTAGAGCAATGTTAATGAAATTTTGCTAAAGTATAGTCTGGACAAAGATACAGAACCAGATTGCTATATGGGTCGATTTGGACAAAGACCACGCCTACCTCCCATATAGGAAGTTTTTTCACCTTTTTTAAAATGACTATAACTTCGGTCCAATTGACGGAATAGTGACATTATTTGGCAGTTATGGAGATGTGGGTTCTACTAAACACTGTGCTAAAAGTGGGCGGTATATATTTACTGCCACGCCCACTATTAACAAATATTCATAACTTAAGATCTAGTAGAGATTTATGGACGAAACTTTACATGAAGAAACATGTGGATATTATAAAGCTATCTGCAACAAATAGGGCTCATCAGAGAAAAGACACGCCCACTTTTGATATAAGGAACTTTCGGGTCTAAAATTAAAATTAGCCTACCTATGCTCGTATTGATGCCAGCGGAATAAAAATTTGCAGAAATATACATGGGGTCCATAATAGTGTGTGTGTGCAGAATATGGAGATCATAATATAACTGCCACGCCCACTATTAGCCAAAAATCATTACTAGGTTTCTATTAAAGATTTATCAACGAAATTTCATAGGAATGTTGCGGAATCTAACACAAAAATGGGCGTGTTATTTTTCCAACCACGCCCACTATTGACATATTATGATAACTTACGATCTATACAATATTTTTGGACGAAATTTTATATTAGTACGTATATGGACATTAAAAAGCCGCTTATAAAATTCGTGGTCATTCCGAGAAAGGATGCGGCTCCCTCCCATATAATGAACTTTGGGGACCCCACATTGTATATAAATATAGAGATATCCATTTAACAGTATTTTATAGAAATAAATCTTATCCGTCAGGATTACTAAAAATAGAACTACAAAATATTTTAAGTACCGATTGTTCTTTTTAATAAGAGAATTGTTCTATTAGGAGATTTTAATATATGGTCGCAGTGACTGTGAACAAGTAGAAGACACCCTAACGGAAAACGGCTCAATATCTCTTCTATGTAGAGATCAGAGTACCACTTCAGGAAATACTCACATAGACTGGGCTTTCTCTAATATGGACAGTAATTCAATCAAGGCGAAAACTTGCGAAACGATTTACAGTTATCATGATACAGTTTGTGTTACAATTTCATCATAAAAGGTTTCTTTATTTTGGCAGCATTCTTTATTTATTTAATGTAGTTGATTTAGGTGTAGTAATAGGTACAATTAAGTAGGTTCCTCGGGAGAGCTTGTAACTCCTAGAGGACGCGTCCCCAGGTAGCGGATAGGGGAAAACCTCTCATACGAGGTGTGATTAAAAAAAACCGTTATTTTCATCTTTTCGTGAGTTACGTATGTTTGATGTTCGCATTTTTCTCTGTTATATTGCTACACATGTCTGTTATATATGTTGGCAATACCAACCATTTTGGATTGTCAGTTTGTTTTTGACAGATAAAAAGGTTAGTCGTGCTTTGGTGTGCTCTTCGATATTGTACTATTCGAAAAAATGGATCAAAGAAACTGTATTCAGTTTTGTGTAAAAAATGAAATTAAATGCGCAAGGACATTTGAAATGTTGACTGTGGCCTTTGGCGAGTCTACTATGAGCAGAACACAAGTTCAATTGTGGTATAACCGGTTTAAGGAAGGCCGAGAAGATGTCAATGACGATGCTCGTCCTGGTCGCCCGAGCACGTCAACAACCGATGAAAACATTGACGCAGTGAAGAAAATGATTTTGGATAATCGTCGAATCACTATCAGAGAGGTTGCTGATGATGTTGGCATATCGTTCGGCTCATGCCAAGCAATTTTTACGGATGTTTTAGGCATGAAACGTGCGGCAGCGAAGATTGTTCCAAAATTGCTCAATTTTGAGCAAAAACAACGTCGCATGGACATCGCTCAGGAGCTGTTTTTGGCCAAAAACAAAACCGTTATCATGCCTCAACCACCGTATTCACCGGACTTGGCCCCCGCTGACTTTTTCCTATTTCCAAAACTGAAGACACCGATGAAAGGAAAGCGTTTTGCTACGATTGAGGAGATAAAAGAAAAATCGAAACAGGAGCTGTTGGCGATACCAAAAAAAGCGTTTCAGAAGTGTTTCGAGGATTGGAAAAAACGCTGGCATAAGTGTATTATATCTGAGGGGAATTACTTTGAAGGGGACAAGATAGTTGTTGATGAATAAATAGATACTTTATTTTTTGATCACACAATAACGGTTATTTTTTTATCACACCTCTTATATTGGAGGTAGGAGCTGTATCAACTACCTCCCGCTGACCAACAAGCAGTAGTATTCATACCTTCAAACCTTTACTATCAAAAATGTTAAACTAATTTTGTGCCGTAGGGCTTTTTTTTATAAATACCATAATAGCCGTAGCAGGTACTGATATCTGCATAAGGAAATGCGAAGTATAACTACAGTACGAAGTTAACTATGTTCATAACTCGAAATCTCTACAAAATATATCAACAAATGTGTCTATAGCATTATAAAATTCAACTATGAAACTGATGATCATTATAGGTGTAACATTTCAACCGGCATGGAGAAAAAATTGTGTTGATCCCATATCGCCGTGGTTTAACTCTCACGTACATTTTATTTGTATGAGCGTGGTTTTATAAACTATAAAGGTAAAGGGTATTTCGTAGTCGGTCTAACCCGATTTCAGACTTCTTTACTCGTTTCCACACCGTTTGAGCTACCTTAATGAAACTTTGCAGGAGTATAGTCTGGACAAACATACAGAACCAGATTTCTATATGGACAAAGACTACGCCTACCTCCCATATAAGGAACTGTTCTCACCTTTTTGAAAATGACTATAATATCGGTCCCATTGATGGAATAGTGACGCAATTTGGTAGTTATGTATATGGGTTCTACTAAAGACTATGCAAAAACTGGGTAGTATATATTAACTGACACTCCCACTATTTAGAAATATTCATAAATAAAGCTCTATAACAAATTTATGAACGAAATTATACGAGAAGCAACATGTGGCCATTATAAAGCTAACTGCAAGAAATGAAGTTGATCACAGAAATGAGTCGTCTACTTTTACTATACGGGTTTTCGGGTCTAAAATTCAAATTAGCCTACCTATCCTCGTATTGATGCTATCGGATTAAAAAAGGCAGAAATGTACATGGGATCCATAATAGTGTGTGTGCAAAGTATGGGAATCAGAATGCTACTGCCACGCCCACGATTAGCCAAAAATCATTACTAAATTCCAATTAAACATTTATCAGCGAATTTTCACCACAAAAAATGGGCGGTCTATTTTGAGAGCCACGCCCCCTATTGGCATATTTTTGTAACTTACGATATATTAACCCTGCATTCAGAAGAAATAGGGTCGATCAGATACAGGACAAGCCTTCCTCCCATATAATGAACTTTCGATGATGATATATGAATAAAAATTTGCAGTTTCCAAAATGGGGAGATTATTCACTACTGCCATGCCCACAATTAACTAAAAATCATTACTAGGCTCCTATAGAAGCTTTATGAACGAAATTTCACGGGAAGGTTGCACCTTACCCTACAAAGTCACACACAAGAAGTAATGTAATCAATTCAAGGTACCCTACAGAAAATTACCGAATATATGCTTCTAATGGTGATTCATGAAGAAAACATACACATTTTTGAACTTCCACTTATATTTTTATGTTGGTCTAACCTGTCTTCAGACTTCTTTACTCGTTATTTTTTACAATTCTACATATAATTCGTAATATTACAGAACCATTTTCTCTTAATACTTATTATTAGTTTTTATCTTCTTTTCTTTTTTTTCTATTTTTTATTTATATATTCTTCTCTTCCCAAAACTACAGCAGTTGCTGTTGGGTCTGGTGACGTTCGTCGTTTGTTGCCCCCAATTCCCCCGGTGAAGTCTGCACGTACCTCTTTTCTTTCTGGAACCGTACGCGTGGCTATTCTAGGTTTGCGTGTGTTTGGCTCACCATAGCACTCCTTAAAAATGTCGCTTATAATGGCCCTTTTCTTGTATTTCATGTCACGTGCTCCCACAAACGTCAGTGGTATTTCCTTTGCTTATTAGTATTTATCGGGTTTTTCAATAAGAGCGCTACAACACTTTTTTTAAATAAAACAAAACCGGTTTTAGATATCAATGAAATTCTTTATTCCTGTGAAAGTACGTTCGATGCCATTATGTATGGAACTCGATTTCTCTTGCATGGGCACCACGGGCACGCTTGCAGAAGTCCAGACGCTGAACTCAATTTTCAACGGTTTTCAAGCAATAATCGGCCGATACTGCTGCAATTTCACGTTCGATATTCGTACGAAGTTCATCAATCGTCGCTAGCTTGTTGGCATAGACCATAGACTTGACGTAGCCCCACAGGAAATAATCTAACAGCGTCAAATCGCACGACCGAGGCGGCCAATAGACTGGGCCATTTCGTGAGATAACACGTTCACCAAACTTGGTTTGCAGTAAATTGATTGTGGCATCGCTGTGTGGCTTGTGGCGCCGTCCTGTTGGAACCACATGTCCTCCAAGTCCATATTATCCAATTGGGGCCAAAAATATTCGGTTATCATTGAACGGTAGCGATTCGCATTCACAGTAATGTGCCGGTCTTGATCATCACGGAAGAAGTACGGCCCAATGACGCCGCCGGCCCATAAACCGCACCAAACCGTAATTTTTTCGGGATGCAATGATGACTCATGGAGTACGTGTGGATTGCTGTTTAACAAATAACGCGTATTTTGCTTATTGACGAAGCCATTCAGCCAGAAATGAGCCTCATCATAAATTGGACGTAGCGCTCTTAAAGTTGAGGCGACTGACTCCGAATTTCGGTAATAAATTTTAATAATTTCGACTCATTGTTGGCTCGTATATCTTTGCATGATGAAATGGAAAACCTTACTGAAGAGAAATGTCAAAAGAGCGGGAAAAAATATGGCGTCGTTTGCTGTCACTATCGATTTACTTTTGTAGCGTTTCTTTTGAAAAACCCTTTATCTCTTCAAATGCGCATGAAATATGTTAAAATTTTGGAAATATTACTCCTTCATTATTATTTTTGGAGCACTGTATGTTTATGGTGGAAGTGTTTGTCTTAAGCTTTATATTATGGATTTCATCTTCTTGGCTTAGACATGTTGACGTAATTTGCGTATTCAGATTAGATATCAGTTTCTTCTTGCAACGTTTCTTATTTATGAACCATATATCACATGCTCCTTCTTTTGATTTGACATACGATACGTATGTCCCAGAAAATGAAGCAATTGATTTTCCTGGTGATACTTCAATCACACTTCTTAAGCTTTTCCCCAACATCTCCAACTTAGTCAAAATTCATTCTGTTAAGACTGTGATACACTGAATCGACAATATAATGTAAGCTTTTGCCCAATGAAAACATGACACAGCAAGTGAAC
The DNA here is from genome assembly GCA_920105625.2 of Clusia tigrina. NCBI lineage: Eukaryota > Metazoa > Arthropoda > Insecta > Diptera > Clusiidae > Clusia > Clusia tigrina. The sequence goes on from OV050030.1 coordinate 328,335,380, forward strand.
TTGTTTGTATTTTCGTTCCTTGCCAATAAACCGATCGTGTAAAAATACTTCGCCAACATACTATATTGCATGCAGCTTTTCTTTTTAGTGTAGTTTTTCATTTATTTATGTTTTGTGGCCTGTTTCGGCACAATACAGCCAAGGTGTCGGAAATCGCTCATATTATTATGATTATTAACAGGCTAAAAGAACACCGCGACCTAAAAGATCTATTGTGCAGCCTCGTACCCAACTAAAACAGTCCTAGACTATTTATAAATCTCATAACTGCTGTGGGCTTAATTTTAACTAGGTGAGTTGGAGATATGAAACCACTGCCTAGGTAATTATGTCTGCGTCTTGCCACCGCTGGGCAAGTGTATAGAATATGTTCTGCTGTTTCCTGCTCCTCTTGACAGAGTCGACAAGAATCGTCTTCTACCACGCCTATTTTTTTCAAAAGGTAATTTAGTCTACAGTGTCGTGTTAAAAGTTCAGTATAGAGTTTGATGTCATTTCTGCTGAGGTTTAAAGAAGCATCTACCCTGATGTGTTCAGGATCAATGAGTAGTCTCGACTGCCGCATGCCTTTTTGGGCTCTCCAGTAGTTTAGCAGACCTCGTTTTTCCTTTTCGCACAAAAAGTTATTTGTGAAGCTAATGGTTACCCCACAGAAAGGTTCTGGACTTATAAATGCAGTGTCTGCACCCCTTTTTGCCAAAGAGTCTGCATTTCGTTGCCCTCATGTCCCTCATGTCCCGGTACCCACATTAGCGTAACAGAGTTTCTCTTTGCTAGGGTATTGAGAAGTTTAGAGCATTCCCAGACCAGCTTTGATTGCAATGAGAAGTTTATTAATGATTACAGAGCGGCGAGGAGAGAATATGTATATATTGGCGTTGCGTGTACACCTGCGTAGACATTCTCTAGCACATAACTCTAAAGCGTGGACTTCCGCCTGAAAAATGGAAGCCGTTTTTCCCATTGCAATTGCTTCTTGGAAATTTGGCCCTATAATTCCAGCTCCTGTACTGCCATCTTCCATTTTGGACCCATCTGTATACCACAACTCTGAGTCCTGTTATATTATTATTTCATTGCTTCTCCAAGCTGAACGGTCACTGATGACCACTTTGAATTGCTTTGAGAAGTCTAATTTTCTGTCCATTTTGTCGAAGACCACGAGGCACGGAGAATTCCAGGCAGTGTCCAGAATCTTTGCGTGCCCCGATAGGTTGCCTTCTTTAAGATGGGCTAGATTAGGTAGCCTTAGGGCCGCGTTATCGGCCATCCTTTTAACTACAAGGTGTAGAGGAGTCAGTCCAGTGATCATTCCCAAAGCTAGTGTGGGGCACGTTCTCACACTCAAACAGGCTATACGGTGAATCTTGTTAAGAGTCATCTGAGCTCTTGTTTGGTTTACTTTTGGCCACCATACCAACGACGCGTAAGTAATCATTGGTACTATTATTGTTTTATATGACCACGCCATCATTTTTGGCCGTAGTCCCCATGTTTTACCGTACAACCTCTGGCAAGCATAGGTTGCTCTTAGGGCTTTACTAGTTATGTATGATAAGTGGTTTTTCCAAGTTAGAGTTTTGTCTAGGATTACTCCCAGATATTTCATTTCGTTGGACATTGTTAAGTTCGTGGTCCCTAAACTTAAGGTCACCAGATTCAGTTTCCTTCTTTTGGTGAAGGGTACCACGTTTGTTTTATTCGGATTTATCGATAGTCCTTTCTCCTGACACCAGTTTTGAGTGATGTCAAGAGCTAGTTGCATGCGATCTGTTATGGTAGAGTAAAATTAGCCTCTGATCATAATTACCAAATCATCCGCAAAGCCCTGAACTTCGTATCCGAGGCCATTGAGAGTTTGTAAGAGCTCGTCCATAACCAATAACCATAGGAGTGGCGATATTACGCCCCCCTGGGGACATCCTTTGGTTGACCTGACAATTAGCTTTGCTGTCCCTGTTTCAAAGATTGTTGTTCTTTTTTTCAGCATATTGAGAATCCATTTTATGATTAGTCTTTGTATACCTTTCCTGTTCATCCCCTTCCTCAATTGATCTGAAAGTAGCATTGTCAAAAGCCCCCGTAATGTCAACCGTTGTACAGAGAGCTATTTCTTTACCTTCAAACGCCTTTTCAATTTTACTCGTTAAGCTGTATATGGCTGTCTCAGTCGATTTGCGTGATTGGTAAGCATATTGTTCAATATGAAGAGGAGGAAACTTTAAGATAAGTTTCCCTGATATATTGGTCCAGAATTTTTTCCACAACTTTTAGCAGGAATGACGTAAGCGTATTGGGCCAATAGCAGTGTGGCCGTTTGTCCATGAAGAAAATATGCTAAATCTCAACAAAAAAAATGCTAAAAGAGGCTAAAACAAAAAAAATATGCCAAAAAGAGGCTAAATTTTTTTTTTCATGTTATTTGTAAATCGATAATAATTCAAACTCAGTTACCTACAAATGAAGTAAGAATGCTCTTTTAATGACAATTTTATGTGTATAAAATGTTTTTCTGTGTACCTTATTACATTTAGAACAAAAAAACGAAACGGATTTCTTAAATTCAATATTTTATTTCTTTACAAAAAAACACAAACAAAACAATAAGTAACTTTTACAACCAATTAATCAAATTCAGTCTTTTTCTTAAATGCCTTAAAGAACAATTCCAATTTTTTAAATAAAGAAAAAATCATCATCATCATCAAATGGGATGAAATAAATGAAGCACCTTAAAACGGGTGAGCACAATATTATATTAAAACTTAATATATATTCATACACTTATATCAGATTCATTTGTATCTTCCTCTGAAGATAATGTAAACACCGGATCCTCATTATTAAAATTACACATTTTGAGAATGTTATCGGTCACATCGAAATTGTGGCAGCACTTGCCAAGTCGTTTTAAACCGTATTTTACTGATAATAATGAATTAAGCATTTCAATTTTTAACCGATTTCTTTGTTTAGTTTTAAGAAGCTTCATTGAGCTGAAAAGCCGTTCAACTTCGGCGTTACTTAGAGGTAAAATTAAAAATTTAAATACAAATTCCACCAAATCTGAAAATGGGTTTTCATGGAGAGCATTTCTATACTCCTTAACTTCAATCCAAAAGTCAACTGTGGAAGTTATATTGGTCCACGGAACTGTTACAAGATTGGACCATTGAATTTCTAACTTTGTTATTTTTTCCACACTATGTTTATAAATTTCATTGCCGAGAATAGACAAAAGTTTTGGTTTTATCTTTTTTAAAGAATTCTCTACAGAAAATAACTCAATTTGTTGAAGAGTAATTAAATTTTTGGGCAATCTTAAACGTAATTGTTTAATTAGTTCTATCAAAAACTGTTTGCAAGTATCTCTTATTATGGTCTCAGTTTCTTCCGCTATTATACCACCATTTATTGTTGACTTTATGTAATCTTCAAAAGCAAACGAAAAATATGGAGTCGGCATTAAATACGGGTGCAATGGGGAAGTTAAAGGGTCGAAGTCATCACTTTGTAAAACAATTTGTTTGCATAGGCTAGACAACAAACGTTTGAGGTCGCTAAAAAGTTTTGTGGGATCGGCGTTATCACTTTCGAAAGACTTATTGACTTTTTGAACCTCCCACAAAACAGGTTTTAAAAATAAGAGATAAGCAATGTTTGTATCTGTATATAATTCAGATAAATGTTTTGACTTGTAGCAAGATTCGTTTTTGGAAGCAATATTAAAATGATTTTTTAATTGCAGCCATTGATCGGATATTCGCTTAACAGCTGTTTCTATAGACAGCCAACGGGTTTCGCAAGCTCTTACTATTTTTAGTAGCTCTTGACCATCATTAATTAATTGGAAAGTTTTTTTATATGCGTTTTGCCTATAAGAAGATTTTGAAAACCAGTTGTAAGTTTCCGATATAAGATAATCGACTTCACTTGGAATATTTTTTGAGGCACTAGAAACTGCCAATTGCACGGAATGACAAATGCATGGAATTAAAACAATATCTGGATTTTTTTGTTTAAATATAGTTATTACACCTTTGTTTGTTCCCACCATTGTGCTCGCATTGTCCGTTCCAAGTCCTAAAAGGTTTTTTATTTCCAGGCCAAAATTGTTGATACTATGTTCCACAGCCTCTGCAATACCTTTAGCGGTTGAATCTTCCAGTTCGACAAGTTGTAAAAATGTATTGACGATTCGCTTATTATTCTTGCTATAATAGCGAATGACTATGCCGAGTTGCTTGTTTACAGAAATGTCGGTTGACTCATCGATTATTAAACTAAACCCCTCGTTTCCGATGTCGTCTTTTAGCTCCTTTTTAAAAAAACACTGAAAGGGCTTTCACCAGAGAACTATATTTGGTTCGTTTCAGCTTCATTGTTTTTGCCACACTACTTTCTGGAAAAATTTTCTTTTGCAGCAAAGTCAAATGATCTATAGATCTAATGGAACCATGACAAGCTACAAACATAGCATTTAAAAGTTCTGCAATTTTAGTCTGCTTTTCTTTTGGATCTTCTTTGAAGGCAATTCGGGGTTGGTGTCCTTTTGAAAACGGTGCAAAAGCAGCTACATGTTTGTTACTTTTTGTTATGTTGAATCAATGTTGAAAGTTTTGGTTGTAAAATACCTTCACAATATTTGCATTTAGTTGCATTTTCCTCTATTATTAACCATTTTTTGAACCTTTCATCAGCTAGCCAACCGACCCTTGCCTTTTGCTTATACTTTTTAAAATTTTTCCTTCCTTGCAGTTCACTTTCTTTTTGGGAGTCATCTTCGCAATTTGTGTCATTTTAGGAACTTTCATCCATGTTTTCCTGTCATGTTCCAGCAACTGACAATTTAGCTTGCGTTGAGTTTTTGAAGAACCTGGAAAATAGATTCCATTACTGCTCTATTTCTTTAGCAAAAAAAGAACTTACTTATCCATTATTTTTAAAACACACACAAGAAAAGGAAATAATAATTTATAAAAATCATATGATCAAACGCGAGTTATAATTTGAAAAATATTCCAATTCTTTGTGTCCCTCCAAATCAGTAGTGCCAAAAATCTTCTTATGGCAGAGCAAACACCAATAAGTATACACTTTATTAACACACACACATGGAAAACGTACACTGTACAGTTATCACAAACATTTTTCGTACACCCACAACTTTCAAGTTTGAACATCTGAAACATTGCCCGTTTCTAGTATCATGGCGGGTGTTCGAATAATTTTTGTGACCACTGTATATGAGAGTGTTGTTGCTTTGAACTTGTGGTTGACTCGTACAAAGTGTTGTGTATGCATAAAAGAATGCTTACCCTATGCTTAGACCGTTTACAAAAACAAAGGAGCACCGAGAGCATAGGCCGTGTGCACCGTTAGAATTGTAAATGTGTGGGTGTCTTGCTTGTCAGGGATGGAAATATTATGGGTACAAGTTTTCATTTTGATTTACTATAGATGAGTTTTTGTATTTGATTCGATACACATTCTAGCTGTTTAAGTACAAATTTTCTTCTGCTAAAAGAAGCTAAGGAAAAATTAAATAATGCTAAAAAATAGGCTAAATGCTAAACGCATTTTTTGGAAGCTAGACGAATGATTTTGAGGCTAAATTTAGCCTCGAAAATGTTAAAACGGCCACACTGGCCAATGGGCTTTTCGGTGTGAAAGCCACCGTAGCCTTCGGCCAAGGTATAGGCACTATGCCTACTTCCAGGCTTATCCTGAAAATGTTTGTTAGTACAGATACCAATACATCAACACCTTGCCGAAGTAGGCACGGTTGTATATTTTCGACACCTGGGGATTTGAATGGTCTAAAAGTGGAGATAGCACATTTGGTTTTGTTGACGGTAAAGATTCTGCGAGCGTGAGAGTTCCCTCCGTGTAGGCATCAAGAAACGAGTATTCTCGAAGATTTCACTATCCTCTCCGCTAGTGGCACAGCCTGGAAAGTAAGTGTCCAACAAAAGCTGTCCCGTCTCTTCCAGGCTCTCCGTAAAATTTCCGTCAGGCTTCTTGAGTGTAGAAAGGCCATTTGAGTGATTTCTGGAGTCGGGTAGCTGTTGGGAGGGTTTCAATCTCCTCACAGTACTTTTTCCATGAGTCTCTCTTAGATCTTCTAAACTCATTATTATAGGCCATTAAGGCACTTCTATAGGATGCCCAGTCACCATTAGACTTGGTTCTATTAAAGAGTTGACGGGCTTTTATGCGCAAAATAATTAGATCCCCACTCCACCAGGGTACGTTCCTAGAACGTTTCTTCACAACTAAATTGCAACTACTTTCAAAAGCCTCAATTATTATATTATTTAATTTGTTAACTTCAAGATCTAGTTCCTGAGAGGTACTTATTTTTTCACTAAGGCACGCAATATTTTGCTCTAAGTAAAAGCTATATATCGACCAGTTGGTCTTCCTAACATTGTGCGTTTGTTTCGCAGCACATCACCCACTGTAGACTGCGAGTGCGACAGTACTCCGTAAGCTTCCGGAGCTCGTACTTACCTCTGTGTCGCCAGGTAAGTACATTGAGGCCAGGACTACCGTTCTTCTCCGTTGGCACTAGACACTTCTGCCTGTACTGCCACCAGATCACGTTGTAGAAGCTCTGAAATTGGGAGGAATTAAATATTTTTGTTGATCATCGTCGCTGCCCTCGGTCGGTCAACATAATTATCATAGATTACATGTTTTTGTCTGCAGACCATTTATGCGCCCATTTATGGTCAATGGTTCTTGAATGGCTACGAAGTAGGCACTGAGCCTATAAGAGACTGCTATAGCCCTGTGGAGATGGTTTCGGACGTTGAGCACGAGTGTTGCCTCTCCGCTCTCGGTACTGGCTTTATGAAAATGGGCCCCGTTTTCGGCTTCTGGCTACTCTGCTTTGCCCGCGCTGTATGTTTTCATGACTGATATCCTTTTTTCAGCCCAGGCTACGGTTTCGTCGTCCAGACAGTTTATCGTCAACCATCCAGGCTTGAAATGACAGCTTGCAAAGTGTGGCTTCACTGGGCCCCCACGAGTCTCAAAAATCTTGTCAAGAGTACAACGTTGTACCTGCCACCGTGGTAAGGCTAATTAAAGCCGTTGGTTCGCCGGACCTCGTACTGAGTTCGCTATTAAGCTTGACTTTACCCCATCCAGCAAGCTCACTGGCATAGCTGTTCCACCGTGAGTTTGGGGTGTTTTTTTAGGTCAATAGGTCTGGTGAACCCTACCCCAGGGAGTTTTCCCTCGCTCCCGCCCGGCAATCAGCGAGCCAAGTCCAGCAGAGACATGACCGTACTGAAAGTGGGCCATTGGTATGTACAAGAATTGCCGCACTTCCCCGAAGGGCTGACCAATTCGTTAGTGTCTAGGCGATCCGGCGGTCTCAATGAGATGTTCGATTGCCGGAAGTATGAGTGGAAGCGAGTGAGCTGGAGAAGGCAGCATTGAATACGGTTAGGTGATGAGGTGATGCGATGAGAATGAAGATTTCAGGCAAATGATAGAGGTTAGATTTTTGCCGTGGAGGAGTTTTGACCGTGAAAAAAAGGAGATTGAGCCACGGGCGAGTGACGCTAATTTGCCCTGAATATTACAAAAAAGTAAATTAACACAACAAATAGAACTTTTTAATTTACTTTTTACTAAAATGAGTTTTATAATTCAACTGCCAGAATAATTTTAGTTTATCTTAAGCTATTACAAGTTCTTTTTTCATATTTCTCTTTATGCCTTTGCTTCACTTGCCTTCAGCTGTGAAGTTCTAAGTATATAGATCTTCGATTCACCTGAATATTGTGAACTGAATTGAACTTACGTTATTAGGAAATTCGGACTGAGAAACTTGGTTAGTGAATCATCAACGAATATTGTGGTTGAAGGTTGTATTTGCAAGTTTGGTGAACTGCAATAGAAGATTGAATTAATAGGGATGGTTGAACTTCATGTAGCAATTACATGGAAGTCATATTTTATATTGGTAACATACTGGTTATTGCGAAAGTGCAGCTTGGGTATACTCTGTAAGTTGTGGCGACTAAGAAGTTGCTACTTGTGTAACTCGCGATTTGATTTTTTGTTGAGTTGAAAAAATTTACGGAAGAAGCCATGGATTTTCGGTGTGTGACAATAGATTCGATATTAAGCTGAAATTTTCTAAAAATTAGTGCTTTTTAGAAGTAAATTCATTAAATACAAACAAATTAATAGTCAAGCATTCTCAAGATTAAGAACAATTTTCAATTTCGATACTCCTCCCAGCGGATAAACATCCAGCGGGGCTAGCGAAATTGTATCGGTATTTTGAAGGCGGGCGAGAGAATAGTGATAAGCGCTTTTTCCAGGTAAATTTCTTAAATACTTAAAAGTTAATAGACAGAGAATTTACAATATTCAGAAAACTTCTAATTCCGATACAAGAACTCCCCCAAGGGATAAACATCCAGCGAGGCTAGTGAAATCCTATGACATATAGTGATCAGGGTTATTCAAGGAAAAAATAAAAAAAAAACCATCTGACGACAGAATTTAATTATATACGGGCATTTATTTATATACCTATTTAATTACACAAGGATACACGGATTTGTACCTGAGCAACCAAAGTGAGTTCCTAGGGTAGTTTTCGATGCTGATTCCGAATCCGGAGTCCGTTTTTTCCTAGGTCGTCAGTTTTTCAAGATAATTGAAATTGCGATTTTTTGCAATTTTCGACCATAGATAGCCATTTTATTCAATAATAAATCAAATTTTACAAATGAAGTGCGATGTAACTTTTTCATTTGTATTCTTGTAAACTTAGTAGACTCCAAATATAGTCGCTCATCAAATATAATCGTTCCAAAAACCTTGGTAATTTCTCTCAATTCTCTGCTAATCCAGATGCAACCGCTCGCCCCGCTCGTCTCTCTTATCACCTAAATTTTGCGGAATAAATCCAGATGGGAATGCAGAAAATAAATTTTGAGCGAGATACGAGCACAGCCATCAATCCCTTATGTCAGGTCATACGAAAATCGCAACTTTTATTTTGGCGTAAGAAATCTTCGGAAACAGACTTGTTAAGTACTGTTAAGCCTCCCCGTCTCGGTCGAGCGCTTTAACACAATTCTTTATGAAGCCCAGTTTAATATGTAGTGGAGGAAGTAAAACGATATTTGGATCAATCAGTGAATTGTTAGAGATGTAGTGAATTATGGTTTCGAGAGGGCCATTCTGTTTTTACTTACTGATGTGCTGTTGCTCAACTATCCTACAGACTAAGAAAGTAACAGTATTTAGTGAAGCAGCCCTGCATCCCAATCAACATGCCAATAACATGGAAAATACACGTAATCATTTAGTTTAAACTAATATCCTACTTTGAAATCATCAAATACCTTTAGATCACCGCAAATTTTCCATTTATTTTCGTTAGGACAGCAGCAGGTACCATTAGCAGTACGGAGGTGCACAACTCGAATGTAACCGTCTCGTCTAAGTACGGTGGACTCAATTCAACCAAGCTTAAAACGTTGTGGTGACAGGTTATCGTCGTGAATGAGAACTAATGTGCCCTCTGAGATGTTGGGTGCAGGAGTCGTCCATTTGACCCGTCAGCCCAGTTCGTTGACGTAATCTGCAGACAAGCTGCCCCAAAAGCGTTGCTTGATAGCCATGATCTTATCATACCGATCCTAATTCGATATATTTCTATTTTCCTGTAGAGCGCGTAGCGAGGACCTGACCAAAAAATGTCCAGCAGTCAGTGCTTCGAAGTCATTAGGATCTGATGACAGCGGTGAGAGCGGACGCGAGTTTAGTATGGCCTCTATCTCCACGGCGATAATACTCAGCTCTTCAAAGGCCAATCTGCGATATAGCAGTACCTTTGCGTTTGGCGCTTGGCCGCCAAATTGGCACCGCAATTTGGAATAAAATGAAAAATAATAATGTCGGATGAGCAAAATTTCTTTGATTTCATTTTGGGTTTCGTGTTTAAATAAAAATTGCTTGATTTCTTGTAGATAGTTGGATGCTCCTACAAAATATGTGGGGTTATCACAGAAAATGTCGCACGGCTTCTTTCGCCGACCGCCCATATGTTTTAACGCGTTTAGAAAGACTTTCGTAGACCAATTCAATGTGAACCGACATAAGGCAAATATATACAGTCAAATATTATTTGGTAGGCGCCTTTCCTCGGATTCGCATGTAAGTATTTATTGGTCGGCAAAAGTCGATACCGTAACGTTCGAATGGTCGTGCTGATTGAAGGCGCTCCCTTGGTAACGCTCTCATGACTTGCTGCTGCAGTGTGGGTTTGTATCCGACGCAATGCACACACGAACGGACGACGCGACGAAGCCACAGCTCTGGCATTGACTATCTAATATTCAAGACGTATCCAGGCGTCTAAAGCTTTGGGGCCTTCATGATAATTCCTAAGATAAAGATGACGTACGTATGACGAAACAAATTATGAGTTGCTGGGTAAAAGAATTGGACGGTGTAGTCAAGGCCAACCTTGATGATCTCAAAACCGGTCGAATTGTCTATAAATGGAGTGACAAATTTCAAATTACTTTTTAGAGGTTGATTTGTCTTTAGTGAATGAAAGTCGAGTGTGTTGCTGTTGTAGGTTCCATACTATGCAATGTGAAGCGCGTCGTAATTCTTCAGGCGATGGTGAGACGATAGTGAATGCTGATTTCTTTCTGCATGAGTCACAGAACCTAAATAGGGAGGCGACGAGGCGTAAGCAATGAGGGTGAGAAATGATGCTTTGATGACGTCGATAATGTCCTTGTTAATTGTAAAAGTCATTTTCCGCATTGATAACGTCCCCAATCGAGATAAGCTGGAGCCTTGTTGTTTGGCCGATCCTAAAGCAAGAAGGCCGGACCAGAAAATGAATTTTATTACTTAAGCTCTGCAATAGAACAACCTAGAGATACAAGGTCACCAGGATTCTCGCGCGTTGGTACGTGTCTCCAATGTCCACAAACAGTCAACTCTTGTATGTTGGATATTCTATTTCCAACAAAGGTTGATAGCGTAATTGAATGCTGTTGAAGCAAATGCAGCACTAGTTGTGAATGAGTCCAAAAGTAACTGCTTATGGGTCAGATAAAATAGCCTTTAATTTGGTGTAAAGGCAAGCCAGAAGATGCGCACCGCAAAGCTGAAGTTTTGTGAACGACTGTTTTTTTACTGGGCGACTCTCGACTTTGATGTCAGCAGCTGGACTTCAACATGACAAAGGGAGTCTTCTGTGCGTACATATACAGAGCAGCTCATGGAGTTGCATGCTGCGAGCCCTTGGTTGTAAGCAATTGCGAGGTACGGTGAATGACGGGATCGCACTTACTGATGTTAAGCAGTTTGTTCAAGCTTGTTGCAGGTGTTGGGGTACGGACTCATCCCAGCTGAGCTTCAATAGTCAAAGCTCTTGCAAGCCAAGTGGGTCAAATAACAACGAGGCGATTGACAATATTGTCTGCTTTGTAACCGGGGTGTTTTCTTATTTCTGCTTGAATGTGAAGGAGAAGATGTCGGTGCGTTGGTGTCACGTTACTCCCAATGCATCCTTTGTTGCTTTACCTTCCATGTAATCTGGATGATTTGAATGCCATTTCAATAATGGAAATCTTCCGCGACGAAGTACTTCAGCAATTTGATGTTTGAGTGTCTGCAATGTGTTTCTTATGTTGGTCTGCCAGATAATGTAGGTTGCGTACTGCGAGGTATGGAGCCGAACCTATTCCGTATGTTACCGTGTTCAGTTGGTACGTGCGGAGATCATAATCTGGGGAAACTCGTGTACTTGCCTGTACATTTTAGTGAAATCTGCGGTGATGTCGAAACGATACAGACAAAAACGGAGTAATAGAATGTTGGATTGTGGGCCCCACTAGCAATAGGTCGATCAATGATGTTTGCGTTCAGGTGCGGCTTGAGGCATCAAACACAACTCGCAGCTTCGTTGATGTGCTGCTAGGTTTAAGCTCGCAATGAAGTATTGTGTGGTCAAGGTCGTCGTAGTCTTCCATGAAGGCAATATACTGCGGACGAATTTCGAGCGAAAGTAGAAGGTGCCTCTCAAGCGCAAGGAATCGCCGATAAGCGATGTCGAAGGAATCTCCGAGACAAATTGGGTTGTCTTTAAATGGCAGACATACAATTATACGACCAGTGCTGTCTTGATGATTAGTTCTTGCGAAATGCCCTTTGTTGGGTCAAGCATTTATTATTATTATTACGTTTTTCCTTCTAACTTCTACATTTTCTAAACTTTAATTATTAATTTTCTTAAAATTTCTGATCATTGATTTTTTTTATTTTTTCACTAATTCTTTCTATGCATAGTACTTTATGTTTAACTAAAATCAATACTACTCAAAACTTTGTTTCTCCGAAGTTGCATCCCTGTAACTCCAAAAAATTCTCTTTGCAAAAATTAACTAATTTTTTACTGCTTAAACTTAATAAAGTCAGAACATGATTATCGTTGAAGCCGTGCGTGTCATTTCTTGCTGTTTTTATTTGTAGACCATTGTGCATATATTTTTTTATTATTTTTATTTGGAATACGCGTTTCACTTAATTCGTAATTGCAATCAAATTATAAAATATAATTTAAAGTGTAAACGAATTTGACTGCCGGTCAAAGAAACTCCTTTGAATCGTTCATTGGCGCCCGAGCAGAGACTCGTGTTCTAAATATTAAAGTAATATAAAAAACCTGTTTTTGTGAAACACATATATATATATATATATATATATATATATATATATATATATATATAAATATATATATATGATATATATATATATATATAGATATATATATATATATATATATATATATATATATATATATATATATATATATATATATATATATATATATATATATATATATATATATATGTAACAATTTTAAAATAGATTATTAAAAAAAATATAAAAGAATTAAACAAATTTTTCATAAGTACACTAACTAAAAATCGTAAATGTGGTCTACATTTCGTATTCTATCGGTGACGTAACCTCTAACAAGTTTCAATAACTTCTCGAGTCGCAACCTTACAGCAACCTTCATTATCGGTATTCGTAAATATATATTTTTTTTGAAAGATATATATTTTTTCCATGTGTGCGAAAAGAAATTACAACAGTTAGATGCGGTATTTCACGTATTGTAATTCTTAAAAATAGCATCTCCTTGCAGTAACTGTTTTTTTTATGTAAGATCGTCTCTAAGCCGAACTAATTTGGAGAACTTTTCGTTTCACTGCTGGAATTTACGTTGACAATATTTGCGCTGCTGCTGGGCTCTTATTCACGTTGTAATTGCTGCAGCAGTTTTCTTTTGAAAATTTTTCGTTGGGCTTCGTAATATTTTTCACATTTTCGCTTCGCTTGTTGATCAAATTGTCATCCGCGTAGCACCATGGCAGATGCACTTAAACAACAACGCACTAACACATTCTGCAGTCGTATTTTACTCAAATTAGCAGCTATACAAATAGAGAAACTGTAACCTGATACAACACGAGGGGTGAATTGGAAGATTTATAAAAATTGCCATTCAAGAACAATTAGGTGTAGACCTACATACTACATATACATATATATATATATATATATATATATATATATATATATATATATATATATATATATATATATATATATATATATATATATATATATATATACTCGTAATACATCTGTCAAGGAAAATCATTTCATGATTCCAACATAAAGTACTAGATTAACTGCATTCAAGATGCCGTGCTGTTCGAACTCTGAGTACAATAACTTTATCACGTCCTTTAACTAAATAATCGATAGAGAGATCGGCCTGTCAAATATCGAGGAGCCAGGTTTGTGCGCGTTCTCACCATTCGCTGCTTCATCGCGCTCAAAAAGTAGCAACTACAATTTCGTCGTCTCCAACAACTACATCATCTGTGCATACTACTGTGCAGTTCATACTCATCTTAAATGCACGTCGCAAGATACGGTTATTCTCGCCACAGCAATTGTGCTCGTTCGTAATTCTGCTGGTTCCTACCAATTAGGCAGAGCACTCTTCGATTCTTGTTCGCAGGTGAACTTCATCACTGAAGAATTTTCGCAAAAATTACGCTTACCTCGTGAGAAGCACAACATAGAAATTATTAGCATTGGTGAATCAAACACCAAAATAAATCATAAAACACAAACAAATATAAAATCTCGTTCGACTGAGTTCGAGCTTCCACTAAGCTTCTGCGTTACGTCACACATATCGTACCAACCTGAAACAGAGATCGACATTTCACCATGGAATCTTCCATTGCTAATATTGCATAGCAGATGAAAGCTTTTTAAATCGAAACGGATTAATTTACTTCTTGGCGCTGAAAGCTTTTTTGATGTGTTGTCCGTAGGCCATATTAAACTTGGCGACAAGTTACCTATACTTCAAAAACAGTGCTGGGTTGGGTGGTATCAGGCAAGTACATTTGTGATGCAACTTTTTCATCACAATCTACTTGCTTTCTTTCTAATGAAGAGTCCATAAATTTAAGTCTCGAACAGCTGTGGAAATTAGATGAGTCCACCCTAACATCAACGCTATTGGATGAGCAAGCTAGCTGCGAATCTTTCTTCGTCAATACGGTTTCACGCCATGGCAATGAAAGAGTAATTGTACGATTGCCTTTTAATGATAGTCCCGTCTGCCTTGTCCATTCACGCGACACCGCCCTACGAAGATTGACTGCTTTAGAACGTCGATTAATACGAATGCCAAAAACGAAAACTCATTACTGAAATGTAGTAGTAAAATTATAAAATCTTAATTTTATTTCGATGATTTTCTATGCAGAGCAGACTCTTTGGAAGAATTGTTAGCATTAAAATATGAAGTTTTTACTATTTTGCAAAATGGGTGCATGGAGAGTGCAAAGTGGCATTCCAATGTTGGCACTTTTGTTGACGACAAATCCATGAACAACCTAAGTTTCAGTGAGGCCTCCATTACCAATGCTTTCGTTTTTATTTGGGATCAGAAAGAGGACCTTTTTTTTCTCCAAACACCTATATAAAAGTAATTCAACAAAGCGAACGATTTTGTCACTTGCTTTATCACTTTTTGGGCCCCTTGGTTTACTTGCTCCTCTGATAGTTACCGCAAAAATTATTTTGGAAGAGCAGTGGATTCAAAAATTATATTGGGATGAAACGGCACCAAAAAACCTCCACACTGCTTGGGAGGGCTTCCTTAAGCAGCTCTATTCACTCTCATTGATTGGTGTATCTCGTTATTGTCTTCGCCCCAGCCTTCAGCATGTGCAATTACACGGGTTCTGCAACTCGTTAATATGTGCTTACGGTTGCTGCCTCCATTTTCGCGTAGAAGATTTATCGGGTAATGTGTCTGTGCATTTACTCTGCGCAAAATCGCGTGTTGCGCCCACCAAAAAAAAAGTTCTTGCCGAAACTTGAGTTATGTGGTTCTCAGCTGCTAGCCAAAATTAAAACCAACTTCAATCATCTTAATTTTGAAGTTTACTTGTGGAGTGGATCTCAAATCGTACTGCATTGGATTCGTATGCACTCATCTACTTCATCAACGTTTGTGGGCAATCGTATCCGAGATACAAGATCTGACCGTTAAGTGCAACTATGTTCCAACACAGAGCAATCCAGCTGATATTGTATCTAGAGGCTGCCAGAATTCGTCGATTCAATTTTGTACACAGGCCCATTTTATTTATTCCGCCCTCAAAATTGCTGGCCGTTGTCTACTCACTCTATTCCTGACATAGAAGAAGTCCACAAGGAAAATCGTAAGGCTACATTCTTCGTCGCAAAGAAATATAATTACACCATTAATGGCATAGCAAATTTTAGCTCACACATGACTCCTGTACGTGTTATCGACTGGATGCTACGTTTTTATCAGAAGGTCAACAAATCACTCAGTTCCAAGAAATTGAAACCGCACTTTGGTGCATCATGTGGAACATCCAACAGCAGAATTTCAAAGAAGATATTCGTCATGTCAAGAAAGGCATAGAAGCTCAAGACGCGTTCAAATATCTCAACCCTTTTTGTGAGGATACCAGCGGATTCAATTTGTTGAAGTTTGGCGGTCGTCTAGAGCTAGCATCATTACCTAATATGCAAAAGCATCCAGTCCTGTTACCTAGTAAATGCTATTTTTTTGACTGTCTCGTACGCCAATTGCATATTGCCAACTATCACGCTGGACCTAAGGCTCTTGTCGCGCTCATTCGTCTCAGATTTTGGTTCATCAATACCAGACACATTGCGCGCAGCACGAAAGTTCATCTATATCGCACACTTGTCAAGGAGAGCCTTACATTTGAAGAGCTGACAACCGCCCTTATCGAAATAGAAGCCATACTTAACAGTCGGCCGTTATCTCCACTGTCGTCTGATCCAAGTGACTCCGAACTTCTGACCCCTGCTCATTTCATCATCGGCAGTTGTTTAAAAGCATTGCCAGAGCACACCGCTGCAACAGAGCAAGAAATTCTTCATCCTGAGAAATGGGCACGTATTAACGCAGTAAAGCAAGGATGTTGGCAGCAATGATATCGAGATTACTTAAGCGAGCTACAGTCTCGTACCAAGTGGATTCCTGATCAACCAAACATTCATGTTAATGCACTTGTGCGCATACACGAAGATAACGTTCCACCGCAGCGTTGGATTACTGGCAGAATCATAACTGTTATACCAGGAAACGATAATCGAATTAGATTCGTTGACTTAAAAACACCAAAGGGTATAATACGGCGTCCCATCCACAAACTCGCACTTCTACCAGCTTGAAAGTCCTTTCAAGGCGGCCGGGATGTTGAGTCAAGCATTTATTACTATTATTATTATTACATTTTTCTTTCTAACTTCTAAACTTCAATTATTAATTTTCTTAAAATTTCTGATCATTGAATTATATTATTTGCTTAACTAATTCTTTCTATGCATAGTACATTATGTTTAACTAAACCATTACTACTCAAAACTTTGTTTCTCCGAAGTTACATCTCTGCAACTCTAAAAACTCACTTTGCAAAAATTAACTAATTTTTTACTTCTAAAACTTAATAAAGTCAGTACATGATTATCGTTGAAGCCGTGCGTTTCATTTCTCGCTGTTTTTATTTGTAGATTTATTTTTATTATTTTTATTTGGAATACATGTTTCACTTAATTCGTAATTGCAATCAAATTATAAAATATAATTTAAATTTTGGATCGAACAACAGCATAAGCAAGAACTCTTTTTAGATCGAACAACAGCATAAGCAAGAACTCTTTTTCATCGAACAACAGCGCAAGCATTACTTTTTTCATCGAACAACAGCGCAAGCAAGAACTCTTTTGGATCGAACAACAGGATAAACAAGAACTCTTTTGCATGGAGCAACAGCAAAAGCAAGAACTCTTTTTTGATCGAACAACAGCATAAGTAAGAACTCTTTTTGATCGAACAACAGCATAAACGAGAACACTCTTTTTGATCGAACAACAGCATAAGCAAGAACTCTTTTTGATCGAACAACAGAATAAGCGAGAACACCTCTTTTTGATCGAACAACAGCGCAACCAAGAACAACTCTATTATTTGTCAACAACAGCGGAAGCGTGAACAGCTCTTTCAGCAAACACGGGGCGCAATAGCAGTGGCCTGACGCTTCTGACGACCTGAGCGAGTTATACACTTACGTCGAACATACATATTTACCTGAGCGAGTTATTCACTCGCGCCGGACATCTACGCCAGAAGAACTCGCGGCACAGATCCATGCGATTCGCCAACTAGAAAAATATACAAATATACACATAACAAGAAAAATGTAAATAACTAATCGACAATAAAAATATCAACAGATTTAACCGAAGTCTAAGAATTATTTCTTGCTAACGAATCCTGGACACCGCTGAGTCTATCTCAGGTGTAGAATATTAAAAGATCCAGCGTGTCGTTACAAGTTTTTGCGCGAAGTCATGATGAAGGTGATGAAGTTGAGTTGAGAGCATGAATCTAGTTGGGCTCTGCCCAACTTGTATGTACGTGTACCGTCCTTGACTAGCACCAAAGCCGATGCCAAAATTACTTGGCCACCTACGTTTGCTCCCATATGCTAGTCTGATTCCTGTGACAAAGTTTGCCAAGTCGACCGAGTAGATCCTAATGGCTGGAATGCAGGAACAGCTGATTGAGTTGCCTGAGCAGCGTCTCTCATGATGCAGCAGCTGACGACAGTTCGGATTAGTATACCGTGCTATTCACATCCTCACCAACGCACTATTGCGAAAAAAAATCCTTCTGGGTTGCTGGCTGCGTTAGGTGTGCTAGCGGTAAAGCAGACGACAGAAAGCGAAATACAAACATTGAAAACAGTGCAGCTTCATGGCGAAGGCAAAGCAGCAACGATGTGAACGATTGATGTGAACGATAAGCAGAAATCGCGTGAAACGAAAAGTATTTAAATTCGAAAAGCTTGGTATGGAGTTTGGCCTTTAGGAAATTCAAACAGCCTCCTGCTTCCCTCAGATCTAGTACGCACTTTTTCTTTTCCGGTATTTGCATTATAAATCTGAAATAAAAAGAGCCTGTAATTATCAACAGTTCAAAAGATTTATAGCGTACCAATAAACCTCTTAGAATTGGAAGTTAACGTTTGTTTTTAAAATTTAGGCAATTTGTAACCAATCAATGTTAACGTCCGGTTATTCTAATTCTTAAACTAATTTTTCTAACTATATGAAACTGTCTGATAATAAAATTCTTTAATTTAATTTACTTCATTAGCGAATTTATATTTTGAATGGATTAAAGTATATGTAAATAATGTGAAAATTATTTCAGATCGAAGAATTTTCCGGGCTTTTAGAAGTGACAGACGATACAAAGACGCGGTAGAGCTGCCATTTGCTATCTTTGTGGCTTGGCATTTTCGTTTTTACAATGTCGCACCTTCCTATATAAGACGAGCGGTCGAGGTATATAGATCTGACCTCTTATTTCTATGGTGATGAAAGTCTTCATGGATTAAGCGGATCCAAAGGAGGGTCACGTCATGAGAGTGAGGTTGAGCAAGAACGTCTTCGTGGTTGTTTAGATACTCTTCACTGCCACTGCTTCTTATGAGTCCAGTTTGGTCTAAATATACATTTAAAGCCGTCAGTTTGCTGCTTCTTTCGATTAATTTACCTTGTCTTAGGCAATTAAGCTCTTCGCAGTACACTCCGGTTTGAGCGTATTTGAAAATAAATTGTTGAGCTCTCTGGAGCATTTCGAAGGTGTGGCTTTTTTGTTCGAAGCTGTTGCGTCCTTGAGTTTCTTAATGTACAGGATAAATGTGGCAACGGCTCGGTATAAGCGCCTCCAATTAGAGAAGTACTCCACGTTCGGTTTCAGAGGCACATCAGTTTTCCCTACGACTAGTACGCGGCGATTAAGCTCGGTATCACCAGCATAGTCTGACTCGAGCGTTTCACATTTCGGCCAACAGTTAGCATCAGATAAGAAAAATGTATGTCCTGAAAACCAAATTTCAAAGTTTGTCCGCGTAGACATTTTCGTTCCAAAGTCAGCGGAATTCATCTTGGAGGGTACCCACCTCCATTGCGCTATATTTAAAGTCTCGACTATCTCGACCTCTCGGTGGATGATGTTGGATGTTTTTCGGGTCCATCCGTAACCTTTTGAGCACTGTCTTTGAGTATGTCCACCAAAATTGCGACGCTGTGATTATGCGATTGAACTTGATTACCTTGTTTGCTAGTCGTATTTTTGACGCTCAGGTAGCATATCACATCGCAAGCATTTTCGCCAGCGTCGACGAAGGTCTGCAGTTGTACATCAAGCTCCTCTTTCATCCAAGAGGAGTAACATCGAGGTATTTGAACAAATCTAATCTGCTGTACGACTGACTTCCATTCACCCCAAATAGAGTTTCGATCAGTGGTTCATCTCAGCATATACCAGAGCGCTATGTGTTGGAAGCAGAATTTTGAGTCCTATGATATGTCAATGCGCGCGACACGTAGATGCTTCGATGATGCAATTCGTCGTTCGTGTCCCATCAAAGGAAACGTTGTGTGTACATATGGCTTTGTCATGCGTTAATTCTGTGGAACATTTCTGAAATGTCGGCGCATATAATCACTCTCCCAACTCTAAATCCAAGCAAGACTTGCAGGAGGAGGAAGATCTGAGACTGAGAAAATCATTAAGTGATACTCCCTTTGATTTAGCAGCGGCGTCCTAAGTTAGTCGGACTTTGGCGGGCTTCTCAGGTTTTGTGACTATAAAAATTGGTAAAAAGCTAATTTTATTTGTTGGCATGGTTGTTTCGATATTAGGGAGTTTTTTGGCGACGTTCAAAGTAAGGTTGTCGATTTGGTATTGAATAATTGCTTTCATCACTGCATTCTTTTCGATTTTTTGCGTAGGCACATTGATCTTTTAAAAGCGTTAAAATATCTCTCTGGTAGCACCACATTATCGTCGCGCCACATCACCACGAGTTTGTAGCGTCCATTGGGTTCTCTGCTTGTTTCATTTAAAATTTGTAATTCTCGGCTGTCGTCTGCTGATAGTATTTGCGCCAAATTAGGCGCATCCATGCAGAAATATTCTTTCACCGCTTCGTGTAGCTCGACGTACTGCACTTCGCAATCGCAAGTGTATATGTACAGTCGAAATTTGTGAACATGATTGTTGTCGCAGCCTTGAAGAATCCACAGTAGTCGCATTTTCGATGCAATTGTTGGGGTCTTCGTGCTTGCTTGCCTCCCAAAGCACTTTATTCCTCACTAACAGCCGATAACAGGTGCTGGGGTGAGCGAACAACTGGTGTCTGTAGACGGCGCTCAAAGCTGCCAAAACGAAACAAATCAATTCCGATTTCAAGTACAAAACCATCTGAGCATTTATTCTTAAAATCATGTAACTTCAATACTATTTACAGTTCGTCTTACTTGAGAAAGAAAGCACTTCTCTGGTGTTCCAGTTACGCATTTGTTGATTGGTATCAGTCGATTAATCGACTAACGTAATGATTGCAAGAATGTCGATGGTGCATTTTATTGTCAACTCCAATCCTAAGGCGGAACTGTAATACCTTCAAACTTCACATAATAAACGCTATAATAATTAACGCACCCTAAAAGCATGTGCGTAGTTTGATTTTAACTTCATGCACCGTAAACAATTTTGTGCATTTAATTAATCATATTTTGGTTTTTATTATTTAATTTTTTTGTTTTATTTTGTTCTCTTTATATGTTTTCCTTTTTTTGTATTCTTTTCTTTTTTATATTTTCTCTTGTATTTTTCTATCAGGCTATTTTTTTATTTCCTCTCTTTTTATTCCTTTAGGTCCTTAATTAACTCTTTTCTCAGCGGAAAATTACAAATTTAACTTATGCTACACCACTCTACACCGCGTCCTCACCAACTGTTGGATCTGGATGAGCTGTTAGGGTGAAGTCCTTCTGAGAACACTGCATTCCCCTCCCTTCTCATTGTCGATTGTATGACTAAATTTTTCATTGTATCCAATTACTTTATTTAAAATTGCTTATACCCTGGTATGTATATACTAAAGCTTTGCACGGGTATGCCTTTTCGCATACTCGAATAAATTCATATATTTTCAAATACATTACTTCATTTCCTCTCTGTGTGCTTGAATAGAATAAAGAAATATATTGCTCTCTTTATTATACATGTAAGTAGTACCTAGTAGGTAGGGACAGAAGAAAGCAAGCGTGCAATGCTGTATTCGTATTCTTGAGAGCCGAGTATACGAAAACAAAAGTATTTGAATACTAAGGTAAACTCTTCGAATAAACAAACTATATTAGGTTGATTAGAATAAATTTTATAAAGGGAATGTCGTGAAACTGATTCTGATACCTTTTCGAGTATATCGAAAGTGGGTCTTTTTCAGGAGGGACTAGATATATGATTTCAGAGGTATAGCAAACGCTGAGTATATGCTAGTACTTAAATATTATGTGGCTTGTACAGTGAGCACTTGGATTAGGGAAGAAAACGCTTACCTTGGTTTTCTTTTGTTTTTGTTTGCATAAAGGATTGAGTGACAATAAGAAAGCTTAGGCCTGTTTTATTTGTCTAAACGAATTAAATTATTGCATATTCTCAAAATTTAGAAATAAATTAACATTTTTTTTATAGGTTTTTAAAAGTTTATTATAAAAATATAAAAATTGTCCGTCTGCAAAGGAAGTATAACAAAAATTGATGTTTTTAACTTCTCTTTATAATGAATTCACTCTTAAAATTCGCTGTCAAGTTCGGTTGTTTGAAGCTTAGAGTGTACCAACATTATTTTATTAACCCCCGACTTGTTTAAGCCCAATTTAGACTTTTTATCAGACAATAAGATAATTTAGAAATATCATATATCTATCATATTTTTTTTAAATTGTTAAAATATTAAATTTTTAATTATACTTACTTTCCATTTGATAAATAAATTGATATTAAAAATATATTACTAACCAGATTACAAAAAACACACATCTACAATATTTGCAAACTATATACAACTTAATTTAATACTATCTGACAATTCAATCAAACTTCGAAATCTCTTCTGACGATTTTCCGGTTGTATTGACATATCAACCTCTAACATACAACAGACCAACAAATATTTATAATAAACTGACGGATTGGAATTATTTTCGCACAATGTTGGAACAAAGACTTAACATAAACATCTCATTCAAAAACGATGAAGAAATTGACAGTGCAGTAGCATATTTAAATGATAATATTATTTACGCTGCAACTAACTCTACAGCAACATAAAATCATAAATAACGATTACAGAATTCCCACATTAATCAAAGAAAGCATCAGAAAAAATAGTAAACTGAGAAGATAATGGTAACTATGACGGTCACCAGCGGATAAAAATAGACTAGAGATTAAGAAGATATGTTAAAATGTGACAAAGATAACAAACTAGAAAAGTACTTAACGAATTTAGGAACCACAAGGACTAACAACAACTCGTCGAAAGCCACGAAATAAATCGCCAATACAATTTCACATCAACCGCCACTCAAAACTCCAGACAACAAGTGGGCTCGAACTCATTTGGACAAAGTCAAAAGTCTGATCACTTCCAAAAAACATTTTCAAATGAAATGAATGACCAAATAATTGTCGCAGCTGCTACACCCATCAATAAAAATATAGCAATCAAAAAAGTAACGAAGAAGAAGATACAAAGTACTATCAACACAAAAATTAAAACAAAAAAATCTCCTAGACTTACAGGTAAAATTCTAGGAATTTATTTAATGCAATTATAACACGAAAGTACTATCCCGTAGCGTGGAAAGTTGCTGAAGTTATTCCTATTCCGAAACCAAATAAGGACCCCCAATCGCCACATCGTAAAAACCGATCAACAAAAAGTTGACCCCATCTTAGAAATGAGAAAAGTAATCCCTTGCCATCAGTTCGATTTCAGATGTAAATACTCTACAATACAACAAGTTCAGAGTAAAGCATAGAAGAGCAACTGAAAATGACAAAAAAAATACTTGCGTGACAATACACCTTGATGTTGCAAAGCCGTTTGGTAGCGTATGGCACTGTACAAGTTAAGACAATACCTTCCACTAGACTTTTATCTACTTCTAAAACGCTACATCAAAAACTGGTATTTCTATGTCAAGTGTGCCGAGGAATGCTCCGACGTCGTTCAATTTCCTAAAATCGACGACCATTCTCCACTTCTTCTGACCCTGAGTACCTCCCTTCTTTGGTACCAAAATTATTTGTGAGTTCCAAGGCGAGATACTGGGTGAAATTATGTTATCCTTTAACATTCCTTCCACTTGCCTATTTACCTCATCTTTGTGAGCTTGTGGCAATCTGTACTGTTTTTGGTTAATTGGTGCTTGATCCACTCTAGTAGGTATTTCATGCTCTACATCTGGTGTATATGTCAACTGGTCTCCTTCCAACAAAAATATGGCATGGAATGACGTACAAATGGCCTCTATTGATGCCTTTTCTTCTAAATTTACGCTTGAGTCTAACTTCAAAGATTCTAGCACCCTCTCCATTCTTTTTCTTATATCTACCTGCTTAATCTGATTAACCGATCTATAATTCGGTTCCTTAAAATTATCGTAACTAGTGAACTGAGGCCTAAAATCCTAATCCATATAGTAGTCCTCTCCTGATGCATTTAGTACACAAGCGTACACCTTACCCTTGTCAACGTGCATTACGGTCTCTCCCATATATACACCCTCCGCTAGCTGCTGCTTGTGCAAAAGAACAGTCCTAAGTTTCGTGTTTACACGCATAGTAACTACTCTGGATGAACTTGCATTCACTACCTCTATACAATTCTTAACCCTATTCACGGTTCCATCCTGCCATGACTTCAATGGTAGAGTGAGGATTCTATTCTTATTATAATCATAAAACGATAACTGCTTTTCTAACGCATCCAGTTTGGTGCGGTCCCAAAGATTATCGCGGCCAATTATCCCATCGGCCGGGATACCTTACCTATCCAATTCCACTGCGTGCACTCTAAAACTCATGCCCTTAACTTCACTGTGCCCTATTCTGAGCGACCCCAGTGTCCTGATGCATCCTCCAAACGATCCAGTAAGTGTTCTTACATCTTTTGGGTTAACAATTAGTCCTTTCCGTAAAACACTATAATTTACGAGGCTGGTATCTCGATAAAAGCATCAGCTATCCTGCTCACAACGAAACAACGCCCTTTTGATTCCAAAATGGACGCGTATCTACTTCCTAACTCTTCAAATTGTTTTCTCCATGCACCACAGTTATCCCTTACAATCCTATACTCCCTCAAAATTACCGTCAATATCTTAACTATACATCCTCGTACCACGTACGCGGCGATTGGCCTATATTCTCTAACCTAATTTTTTATTATTTTTTTTTTTTTTGCATAATTGGAACGGAGGTGGAAATCTTCAAAAGACACTGGTAACATTACGGCACCAGTAGTGTGGGATTCTTACTCACTAAAACCACCTCCATCGCAGCCTCCCCCCGCGGGACCGCCGCAAGATAATACTTCTCAGGGGGGGGTAGTATGGTCAGCGGACCCCTCCTAGCTATTTTTCATTGCTCGTCTTCGCCACTCCTGGTGGCGGAGGTCTTTCATAATGGCGGCGGTGGTGTCACACACCCCAGCCCATTTCTCCGGGCTCTCGAGCATATGCTGCACTATGTTTTCGGGCACCACGGGCTCTCCACATAATCCTTGTTGTGCCACTCTAGCACTTTCATAACGTGGGCAATAGAAGAAGACATGTTTGGTATCTTCTATCTCTGTACCTCCACAGTTTGCACAGTAGGGAGATTCCTCCTAGTGGAATCTGTGCAGGTAAGCCCGAAAACCTCCGTGGCCTGTCAGCAATTGTGTGACGTAGAAACTCACCTCACCATGCGACCTGCTTACCCATTGCTGAATGTTGGGGATAAGCCTTCTTGTCCAGCGGCCATTTGTAGAAGTATCACACTGGGCTTGCCACTCTTGAAGGGTCTTCCGCTTTCCAATTTCCAAGAGCTCCTCTACATTTGTCGCATGTGTCCCTTTGGCGTGGTAGAGGTTCATCGCTTCTTTCGCTAGCAGGTTCACGGGAATCATGCCGGCTATTACCAAGGTGGCATCTGTGGATACGGTGCGGTATGCGCAGATCACTCGTAGTGCACTTCTCCTGTATGCTGCCTCAATGGTGCCGACGTAAGCCTTCACATCCGCGTTTTCGGCCCATATTGGCGCTCCATAGAGAATAATGGATCTGACAACCCCGGCGATGAGTCGCCTTTTCCGCTGCCTGGGTCCTCCCACGTTGGGCATTATTATACATAGGAGAGAACATGTGTTTGCTGCCTTATCTCCCACGCGCCGCAGATGTTCTTTGAAGGTAAGCCGCGCATCTATCCACACTCCTAGGTACTTGAGGTGTGGAATCGTGGTTATGGCACATCTACCAACTCTTATTTCCACTACCTCCAATACTCTGCGGCTCGAAACCAGGATTGCCTCGGTCTTGTGTTCAGCCAAGCTAAGTCCAACGTTTGCAAGCCATCTTCCGACGGTAGCCACAGTTCGGTTGGCCTCTGCTACCACTTCCTCCAAGTATTTAGCTGTGATTACCAATGCTATGTCGTCCGCGTATGCGATGATTTTGACACCATCAGGGACCTGTACGCGGAGGATGCCGTCGTACATAGCATACCAGAGTGACGGTCCAAGCACCGATCCCTGGGGAACTCCTCCGATAATCTTGTGCGACTCCACACCTTTTTCGGACTGGTAGAGCAGGATCCTATCGCTGAAGTAGCTGGCAATCATTCGCCTCAGGTAGATGGGTACCTCAAACTCTGCTAACGCTTCGGCTATGCGCTCCCAGCCAGCTGAGTTGAAAGCGTTTTTGACATCTAGGGTGACCACAAGGCAATACCTCTTGGTTCCACCCCTCCATCGTTTCCCCTGGATCGCTGTTTTAGCCGTCTGGACAAGTTCGTTGATGGCGTCCACGGTAGATCTCGCCTTCCGGAAACCATATTGCCGTTTTGAGAGCCCTCCAGATTTTGCAATGGCCTCATCAATCCTGTCACAGATTATCCGCTCCAGAATTTTTCCCGCCGTATTTAACATGCAGAGCGGGCGGTACGCTGAAGGGTCCTCTCTTGGTTTGTTGGCTTTCAGCACCAGGAATAATCGTTGCCTCTTCCATCTCTTGGGGAAAATGCCTTCTCTCAGGAAAGCGTCGTACATTTCCCTCAGTGGCTCTGGGTTCAGTGCAGCTGCGGTCTTGAGCACTCAGTTGGAGATTCCATCTGAGCCGGGTGCTTTCTGGTCTCCAAACTTCCCAACCGCGCGCAACACCTCATCTATAGTCACACTGGGTATTGATTCCTCCATTTGCTCCAGAGGGAGCTCGTATGGGACATAGTTCTGTACTAGAAAGAGCTGTGCCACTATGCGTCTGAGCAATATTGCACAGGTTGGAGCCGGCTGCTTGTAGCAGGGCAATTTTCGCATGACAAGTCTATATGCCATGCCCCATGGGTCGTCCTCAACTTGTGCGCATAATTCAGCGAATCTGGTGCTCTTGCTCTTCTTAATTGCCTTCTTTAGAACATTTCTGGCTTCCTTGAAGGCCTGGTGCTTCTGCAGGGAATCCGGTTTCCGTATGGAACGTTGATACCTTCTCCTCGCAGCATGGCATGCTTTACGGAGCTCGCCTATTGCATCCTCCACCAGTAGACAGGTTTATGCCTCCCACCATATGCTCTCCTGGGCATTGCCGCGTCGCAGGCGTTTTCTACCTTCCTTGCCAGTTGATTCGCCATTTCTTCTGCACTGCCTTCCAGCACCAAACCTTCAAGCATCATTTCTAGGACGTCTTCGTCAAGGCTGTTTCTCCTCCAGCCTTTCAATGTGGGACCTATCCGCTGCCGATTCCGGGGCTTCAGTTCGCAGATGATAGCTTGGTGGTCGCTGTGGGTGTATATGTCACTCACCAGCCATTTTGCACCCCTCACCAGCTTGCTACTTACGAAGGTTAGGTCTATCGCAGAACTGGCACCTCCTCTGGCAAAAGTCATCTCGCCGGTATTCAAGAGGATCACGTCAAGTGCTGCGAGTGCATCCATGAGGATATAACCCTTTGGCGTAGTCCGGCCGCAGCCCCATTCAGTTGCCCATGCGTTGAAATCGCCACCAATTACTACAGGGTTCCTGCCGTGTGCATCTAGAAAAAGTCTATCTACCGCCGATTCAAACTCATCCGTAGTTAGGCTTGGTGCCATGTAGCAACTGTAAACCGTGGTTCCTCCTATGGTTGCCCTGACGTAGTTTTCATCCCTCCTGACGTCCGCGAGTTGAGGTGGCTTGACTCCACACACCCATATTGCAGCTCGGCAAGTATTGTCCTCGACCCAGACTCCTTGGTGCTTCCGACGATATGGTTCACTGAGCACAGCGGCGTCGATCTTGTGCTCTCTTACCGTCTGCTCAAGTAGGGCTTGTGCAGCTGCGCAGTGATTGAGGTTAAGCTGGAGTAACTTCATTCCATGCGTTTTGACTCCCTTACTGCTTGCTTATAAGATGGGCATATTCTGCATCCTGTCGAATGCTCCGTATCCTTGCGGCCTTTGGTCTTGCAGAGTGCACACGTTGGGCTTTTCCTACACTCGCTG
Source organism: Clusia tigrina (assembly GCA_920105625.2). Lineage (NCBI taxonomy): Eukaryota > Metazoa > Arthropoda > Insecta > Diptera > Clusiidae > Clusia > Clusia tigrina. The sequence goes on from OV050030.1 coordinate 328,363,644, forward strand.
GCGTTGTGGCCTTCGGCGCCGCATCTGTAGCACCGATTCCGCCAGTCATCCTTGCTACTGCACTTTTTGGCAATATGCCCAAACTCCATGCACTTGTATCAACGTGTGGGTACTACCTTTCCCCGCACCCGACAAGAGGTCCATCCGACTCGCAGTTTCCCGGCCAGTAGCGCTGCGGCTGCCAGAGGTGGCAAACTGATGGTTGCTGTTTGCGTTCCACCGTACGCTTTCCGAAGGGACCTAATCGCGGTCACGGGGAGCTTTTCGAAACCTTGTTAAAACTTAAGCTAAGTACTAGAATCATCACAGTTACCCAAATCAACACGCAATCAAAAATTTTTTCCCGGAGAGACTCTGGCTCCTCCGTATCTTGAACCATTGTTCTTACATTATACGGTACGTGGTATTGGAGAGCCTCTTGCTCCTCCTTCTCCTGGACTGTAATTCCTACATTACCAGTCACACGTACCTCCGGCCTAACTGTTACTTTCTTTCTTTTGGCTTTCCAGTCTACTGGCCTCGACTGGGCCGCTGGCCTGGTTTCTTTGTTGGACTTTTCTAGCCCTACATTCCTCTGCGCGATGTCCCATTCGTCCACATGAGAAGCATTTCAACCCCTATTGGGTGTTGCCTATCCTTGGTTCACTTCTGGAACTCCAATTTGGTCGCTGCTGACCACTCCCAGTATTAAAAGGATTTCTTCCTTGGTTATTTCCTTCCGCTGGGTTAAGTCGGGACTACTACTCCTGCCGGCCGTCAAGGGTGGATCTTGGCGCCTTGTACCTGGCTGCCTTCTACTTTGATCCGATTTAGTGTCTACCTGGCACTGTCTGTTTGCCTCATGACCATATGTTTGGCACTCCATACAGTAGGGCGTATTTTTGCGTGTAATACACTCATCCCTTGTATGACCTTGCTTACGGCAGTACGAACATGTGGGTGTCCTCTGTACAAACCCCGTATACGGATTTCTCAGATTTGCGGCTCTGTTTTCGGAGACACCGGGATTATACGCTCTTCTGTATATGTTTGGAACGGCATTACTTCCCTCTCTATCCATGACTGCGGCAGTTAAACTGTCCTGTCTGTTTTCGAACATATGTACCTCCCCCAAGCCGGCCGTACTCCGTTCCACGAGGACTTGTGCTCTAATTGCTTCTTCTACTAATTGGTCAAGATTTCCTGTTCTGCTATTCAGCATATGAATCTTTAGAGCGGAACTGCGGAGGCCCACTACGAAAGTTGTTAACACCGACTTCTCAACTTCGTATAATAGTACTGTATCTCCAAAGCCATTGTACTTATTTTTTATTACTTCCTGGGCCATCATCCGAAGTGACTCTAAACGCCTGGCAAAGGCGCGCATGTCTTCACCTGCCAGCTGTTTCCCGATTCTGATCTCTTGGGATATGTCTTCCAGAGTTCTCTCTTTTAAATAAGTCCTCTTTAGAAGGCCGTAAAGCTCGTCCACACTGGCGAATTGCTTTGGCAGCACAAGGTTGTAAGCATCTCCAAATAACCTTTGCTTAACACAATCGAAGAAGTATTGCAAGTCATCAGGACTTATGCTTCGCATTGCAAGTTCACAGCCTCGAATGAACTAATTGAGTTCTGACCTTAAATCTTCTGAAGGAGCAACAGTAAACACAGGTATGTACTATCGTGGCCACTGCCTTTGAAATCTTCTCTATACCCATTTTACTTATTCTTGTTTTACTTATGGCTGGTAAAACTTGAGCGTTGTCTTTCTGACCGTCTTCTGAACCAGCACCAGTAAACACAGGTACTAGCCTAGCCACTGCCTTTGAAATCTCCTCTATACCCATTTAACTTGTTTTACTTATGGCTGGTAAAACTTAAGCGGGTGTTATCTTTTTGGGTGGTTTTCAAATTGACTTCTCCCGGATCTGAGATGTACTTAACCAGTGACGGACTCAAACTTATTAATCTTCGATCGTTTGCTCGTACAGGTGAAATACTGTCCACTGTATGGAGACTTTGCTGCACTGTTACTGCTTCTGGGTCGTTTGGCGGATATACCTGATTTTTATTATTTATCGGACTTCCTGGAGAAAAAGGCTCGACACCGATTTCAGATGCGCCAAACAAAAATGCCGCTTGCTTTTCTTCACTAAAAACTAATCTTGGCTTTACCATGCGGCTTATCCCTTCTGGTGTTAGATACTCCGGCCAGCGAATTTCCGGAGGCAAAGTCAATACTGTCTGTGTAAATCCATGCTGATTTTGATCTCTCCTTTTTCGGTGAGCCCCTATTGGCCGCCCGTCCTCATTTTAATTCTGCACACTCCTTTTCCAACAGCGCTGCTGCTTCCTCTGTTTCCGTCAATCTCTGAGAAAGTTCCTTTACCTTATTCTCAACATACTCTTTTTGTGCTCTCCAATCTTCTGTTTTCATATGAAACTTGAACAACTTTTCTTCTGTCCTTTTTTGGATTGCTGTTAAGGCTTGATCCGCTACTTCTAATGGTGACACAGCTCCTCCGGCGTTCGCCTGTTTCCTCAATTCCTAAGCTTCTTCCCTGCTCGTACTTGCTTCGAACTGGTCAACTATTTTCCAAGTAATCAGTTCCACCTCTGACTGTACTGATTTCAATCTGTTCCTTACTTCCTCGTCTGGCGAACCCAAACTCAGTTTGTTGCCCTAGTCCTTGTAATTCAGAACTAAATGTATCTGCCCATTCGTTGACCAGACTATTTATGTAGTCTGCGTAATTTTCCGCAAAATATTTTCCTTTGCCGTACTCAACTGCGTGAGGCAACAACAGCCCGTGATTATTGTTGAACTCTCTCCCCAGATTTTGCAATTGTGTTATTCGCTTGCGGTACTACACGTTGTCCTTAGGTAACCTGCCGTCTTTCTTAAAGTTACGGACCCGTTTTTCAATCGCTTCGCAAATTTGCTCCTGCATAAGCAGTAATCATTGCGCTTCCTTCGTCATATCCCAAATGCAAGAACAGCTGGCGTATCCCCATTACCAAAACAATTTACAAATAAAACCCACTAATTGTTAACACTTTCTATCAATTTATTCCAATATTTTATTCCATGTTAATGATAAATACAAATTTATTCAAAAACATTCCACCGTAAATTGTATCTTAATATATATTCTTTCTTTACATATCTTCCATCACAAGTTCCATATCCGTTGTCTACCGGCGTCCATTAAGTCCTTCCATCAATGCAAATTGGTCCTTGACTTCCTCACAGATACTCCTTGATTTCCTCTCACCATCTTTAATACTCCGAAACAGTCCATAGAAAAGGCTATATGTTCGCAAAAACCGAAATTGGATTTACAAGCAAAAGTGTATTGATTCATTACCGGAAATTTGAATCCATATTTAAAAAAAAAAAGTAACGTATGCGGCACGAAATACTAGCATTTAAATTTTTTCTTCAATATTGCTACGCAAATCGTAGTTTCCGAACTACATAAACTTTGATGCAACAACACGTGTTGTAAGCACTTCTTGAAGTATTTTTGCCTAATACCCTAAACTTATAATGTCAAATATTCAGATCAATTTGAAAACAATTAAAACAATTTAATTAACAATATAAATGTCCCTATCGACAACCAAACACAAATCCCCTACAAAAAAAAATCCTCACAGCTAGGACGACATACATAGACCGTCCGATCATACTGACGGTTTATGGTTGCCCATACAAAGCTGCGTGCACTAGCGCAAACGCGCCTAACGGTGCCTTCAGAGTTGCAGAAGTATCTACTTAAATTACGCTACTATACACTCTACTCACCATTATCCTGTCTGATGACATCTTTTTTCTTAGGGTCCTTCGAATTCGTTGCAAGATGCTTCACTGCTTCAGGGTTCCTTGCCCTGTGATTCCTCCTGTAGGTCCTTTAGACCGGCTGCGCAAAAATGTTGGGGTCCTTGCTGCTCGTCGTGGGACGTCCTTTCGGTTCTGCTGTGCGCGTAGCTGAAAACTTTAGAACACTCTCTTGAATAAAAATACCAGACCACTTTTTATGTTCAAAGATCAAATCACAAGAAGATTTTTTCTTACAAATACTGATTCTTATATACTATTTCTCAACAGTCATCTCAGTCTGTGAACTGACCTTTCTGGTGTTCCAGTTCCGCACCTGCGTCAGTCGGTCAAGCCAACTGACCTACTGTAAAAGTATCGACGGTGTATTCTAAATTACAATGCCCTTCGTCGACTCGGCTGCGGAACTGTAACACCCTAAAAGTTTATATAATAAATATTACATAAATACTAATTATTTACAATACTTAGACCCTAAAAGTATGTGCTACTCTTAAACAACTTTAGCACATGCTAATCAAACAGAATGTGTGGCTTCTGTTGGGGTCGGTGCTGTGAGTCAACTACTCGTAGGTAGCTTGATTCTAACTCACAACACATGCACCATAGTCCTCGAATTGGGAAGCCTTTCTCCTTTTTCTTCTCATGGAATGTAGTTTTTACATTGCCTGGAAGGCCACCTTTGGCTTAATTGATTCTCCATTTCTCTTGGGTTTCTGGTCTTGACTTCGCCGCTGGAAGTTTCCCTGTTTCTGCCTGCACACCGCTGCTTAATGTCCCACTCGTCCGCATGAAAAGCATGTCAACCCCTGTGTGGTGTTGCTCCTCCTTGCTTAATTTCCGGAACTCCAGTTCCGACGCTGCTCATTTCTCCTAGTGGTGAAGGGATTTCTTTCTTGGTTAATTTCTTCTGTTGAATTTCCGCTTATCTCCTGGGTGGATCCGGGCGCCTTGTAGGTGGCTACCTCCTACTCTGGTTCCATTTTGTGTCTCCTTGGCAATTTCTGCTTGTGTCATGACCATATATTTGGCATTCACAGTAGGGCATGTTTTTGCGTGTGTTATACTTATCCCTTGTACGCCCTGGGTTATGGCAGAATGAGCAAATAGGTCTTCTTTCCTAAAATCTCCTGTCCGAATTTATTGGGTTCATCTCTCTATTATAGTAGAAATCTGTGTTATGCGATCCTCTAGATATATTTGGGTTCTTATTATTAACTTCTCTATCCACGATAGCAGAAGTTACCATCTCCTGCCTGTTGCCCACCACATGTACTTCGCCCAAACCTGACCTACTCCGCTCCACCAGGAATTATGGCTAATTGGCTGCGGAGACCACCATGAAAGTTTTTAACACCGACTTATGAACTTCGTATAATAGCGCTGTATCTCCAATGCCATTATACTTATGATTTCCGTGGCCATCATTTGAAGTGAGCCTAAAGCCTAGCAAAGGCTCGTATGACTTCACTTGCCAGCTGTTTCTCGATTCTGAATTCCTGAGTTACATTTTCCAGAGTACTCTTCTTTAAGTAAGCTTTCCTTAGAAGCGCGTAAAGCTCGTTCGCACTGCCGAACTGCTTTGGCAGAATTAGGTTGTATGCAGCTCCGAACAACCTCTGCTTTACACAGTCAAAGAAATTCTCCAATTCAGCAGGCCTTATTCTCCTCTTTTGAAATTCACAACCTTGAACTGAAAATCCTCCGACGGAGCACCAGTGAACACGGGTACTAGCCTGGCCACTGCCGTTGAGATTTCGTCTTCCTTCACCTTATTCTCAAGGTACATTTTCTGTGCCCTCAAATCTTCGGTTTATTTATGAAGTTGGAACAATTTCTCCTCCGTTATGTTCTGAAATGCTGTCCAGGGTTGATCCGATACTTCCAATGGCGACACAGCCCTTCGGAAGTTTTCCTGCTTACACAATGCTTGAGCTTTTTCCCTGGTATCGTATCGAATTGGTTACCTAGGTTCTCAGTAAACAGTTCTACATCTGACTATACCGATTTTAAGTAATTCATAACTTACTCGTCAGATAACAGTGGACTTATAGCTCGCTATCCTAATCCCTCTAATCCTGTCCAAATCCCTCTTCCCCATTCGTTGACCAGACTATTGATGAATTCTGCGTAACTTTTCGCAAAATATTTTCCTTTGCTGTACTTGACCGCGTGAGGTAACAACTCGTGAATCCTGTTGAATTATTTTACCAGATATTGCAACTCTGTTATCCCCTTGCAGTAGTAAGTATTGTCCTTCCGTAACTTGCCCTTTTTCCTAAAGTTAATTACCAACTTTTGGATTGCCTCGCCAATTTCTTCCTGTACCGGCAGTAACTTCTGCGCTTCCTTTGTCAATTCAAAAGCCAGAACAGATGCGCCTATTCCCGAAATAATTCATAAACGAAATCTAATTCTAGTTTAAACAAGTTTTATTTATCCTCATTCTAATACTAACTTTACAAAAGTTTTCTCTTAGATCAAATTAGGATCAATTAATTGTAGTTAATACATTAATACATAACAACTTTCTTTTTAACATATATATGCATTAAATCTTATATTCAATTATAAAATTATCGTATTTTTATGTTACTAGTAACTTCCTGTCCCTTGCTCGTTCAGATGGTATAACTCCTGCCAGAGTTCATTCGCCCCCTCCCGTGGAATCGGGACCATTGCCCTCTCCAGTTCTTTAAGTCAATTTCTCAGGTGGGATAAACGTTTCTTCGTTTTAACCATCTTTCCACTTCTTCGTCCCCTTCGTCCTTGGCGACTAGGAAATATTATTGACGTGATATTCCTTATGTCCACGTTGCTGTTACTGGAGCGAGACTTAGCAGGATCATTCTCGATTACTGCCTCCTCCTCTTGTAAATTCTTCAACAAAAAATACACAATTTATACTGCAATATGTATCAATTCCAATATAACAGTCTAATATTATTTTAGCATTGTCTCAACTTATAAAAACAACCGGGTAGATCATGATGATTTCTGCTTGCATAGTAAAAGAATAAAGTTTTCCAAAACAAATTACGAAAAAAGATTTTAAGACTATTAATATTTATATATATAAAACAATTGACACCGTTTAGAACATGTCTCAGTTATCAGCGCAATTTCCATGTTTTTTCTTTTAACTTTTCAATGCAAAATATAAATTAAACTTTTAAAACTTTAATATGCAAAAGCCAGTGTTGTATGCACCTCTTGATGAAATAATTTATTTTTGCCTAATACTCTAAGCGTAAATATGTGTCTAAATGTGTATAAGTAAAACAAAATGTGTTTCTCAAATGTCCCTAGCGACATCCCAGCACAAAGCCCCTACAAACAAAATCCTTAAAAACCAGCCGACACACATAGACCGTCCGATCATACTGACAATTTGCATGCAACAGCACAATAGCGCCTAATGTTGCAATTTCTTTGACCGGCGCTAAGGCGCCGATTCTGTCGCAGAAATATCTACATATTATAATATGTTACCAATACTTTTACTCACCATTTTCCCGTTTGATGCCATATTTGCGGTTGCAGGATGCTTTGCCTGATTCAGGAACGGTCAAACAACTCACCCTGGGTTTCCTCCTGATATTGCACGGCAATTCTCCTGCTTCAGAGATCATTGACCTGGGTTTCCCCCAGATATCCTAGCCAATAAGCTGGGATCCGGATGGTTCTAGGACGGTTTGTCCCTAGACCGGCTCCGCCAAATTGTTGGGGCAAACGTGCGTGCCTGGCTCCCAATGCACTTTATTCCTCACTAGCAGCCGATAACAGGCGCTGGGGTGAGCGAACAACTGGTGTCTGTAGACGGCGCTCAAAGCTGCCGAAATGAAACACACCATTTACGTTTTCAAATACAAAACAATCAGAACTTTTATTCTTAAAATCATAGATCTTAAATATTATTTACATTTCATCTTACTTGCTAAGGTAAGCACTTTTCTGGTATTCCAGTTACGCATTTGTTTATTGGTATCAGTCGACTAATCCACTGACCTACTGATTGAAAAAATACCGATAGTACATTTCATTGCCAATACCAATCCTATGGCGGAACTGTAATACCTTAAAAGTTCACATAATATTCGCTATAATACTTAACACACCCAAAAAGAATATGCGTGAATATTTTTTAAATGTTAACTACACTAGTTGTGTAGAATCTGTTAGGAGTTGGTGCTATGATTCAACTACATGCAGGTAGCTTGATTTTGACTCACAGCAAAATAGGATGAGTCCAACTTAATTCTCTGATTTTTAAAGGAACTGCCAATTACCAATATTAGCACCAGTTGGAGCGGTCGCCTTTACATTTTCATAAGATTGAATTGGAAAAACCTTCAAATATGGGTATCTCATATCGATTTCATGCGCGTCCACTGACTGCGCAGGCAAATCAAGATTCTCAACAGTGTGAACTTCGTTTTGCTGGTACTTATGACAGTTGGATATATTTGAAATTTCGATCTTACCTCCTATGGAATCGCCATCTGCGCGCGTCGTATTTGCGGTCCATCGTCGGTACAGCGGTCCTCGCTCACCTTGCAGATTTAGCTCATCAAAGACATTTCTCTCTATGAGAGTCACAGCGGAGGCTTCATCTATAAACGCAAAAATTTTCATTATTTTGTTTTTGGAATGAATATTAATTTGCAGAATTCGGAAATACGGCTGTGTCTCACTACCGTTGCTACTGTGGACGTACTCGCAGTCGCATTTGTATTTATGGATTTTGACTCAGCCTGGCTTTCAGTTCTACGTATATGGGGAAACTGATGATGTTTCCCTACGCATCCGTCGACGCCACACACTTTATTGAAAAAATATTTTCGACGATTCGTGCCGAGGCTTCCACTTTCTATCCAATGAAGCCTTTTTAAATTTACGCACTGCTGTACCTTGTGATTATCACTGTCGCAAACGCTACAGTTACTAAGCTGTGTGTTAAGTTCGGCGCGGAGCAGGCGCACGTACTCGTCATCTGCTCTAATTGAATGAGTATTTCAAGCAGCACTGCCCTTGCTGGGTAATAAGGTCACGAATGTGCTTGCCCAAATCCGCCATTTGGTACAACCAATCGCTAAACCATTTCACTAGCGCACTTAATGACAATGCAGTTTCTCTTGCTACATTTCTCTCTCACTATACCTTTGGTATGCTGAGGTTGTTGCAAAGCTGTTTATTTATTGGTATGTAGTAATGTAGTTATAAATGTTTGAGATGACCTTTTGTCTATCGGCCACGTAATGAAGATCGGCGCCAATGATACCGTTTGCAGGTTAGGATAAATTGAAGAGATTGTTGTGGTGGACGGAAATGCTGCGGCGGCAGAGAGGGGTGGCTGCATTATTGGCGATATTGACTGTAGCAATGTGAATTCCATATGCCGAGAGGATGGCGTTATAGGTAATGATGTTGCGTTTGGCCCTGATTCTGTGCCAGAGATTAACAGTAAATGTCACATATCATAGAAATATCAAACGACTTCTAAGCTATTCTATGCTATTCAAAACTTTCAGTAATCAGATATACACGCTGTTTATTTAACAAATTTTCATGTGACAGCCAACTGTGCTATGCTATGTTATGTTTGGGTAACTGAGCCTTCAGTCTTGTGAATGTAGTGGTTTTAGTTATATGGCAATGTTTCTCGCATACTAATGGAATTCATTTTGAAAGTGATTTTGTTGGTGGATTCACGAATCTGGATATCTATACTCATCTATGTAAACGTAGCATGCGAGGTGAATTTACTTACATGATGATTGCAAGAACAAATTGTTTTGTACTAACTTTCCCGTAGTAGCTGTAAAAATTTATATTATAGATATATGCGATCAAAACACACAATTGAAAATAGAGTTTTGATTTGAGTGAATAAGAGTTTTTAATTATTATTTTAGTGAAGTGGTGAAATTATGAGTCGATTAAACTATTAAATATATTTTATATAAATTATTTACCAGTTTTAGCAACTCTTATGAATTTCTTTATTCATATGAATTTTGCTTTTTTTGAACAATACCTAAACGCACAATGTTTATGTTTGACTATTCCGAACGCACCAAATTTACCTTGCAGTCACCATGTTAGTAAATTCACCTTGGTAGTATATGATATGTATGCCATAGTTAATTGTTAAAACAAAAGGAAAAAATTGTAAAGAAAAGTTAAGGTTGACACAAGCATTCTTGTGCAATTGGATTGTGTTTGAGGGTGTTTTTTTCGTCTGAGGCGTTGTTGCCGAACTGATCGTAGGTTTTCTAATTTTTTCAATTTTTGCAGTACTGTTTGCATACAATTTTGTAGTATAAAATGTTGTTGTCAAACATTTGCTCTTTCGGTCGAAATCGTAAAAGTGTGGACATCGACGGAAGTATTGAAAATTTAAAATGAGGAGTATTATTAAAGTGTTTTTGGAAGAATTTCTCAACTTTTTAAAAGTGTGCCAGCTTTGTGGAAAACAAAAAGTAATTGTTATAAAAAAAAATTGAAAAAAACAAGGTATCGAGCAAGTTGTGATTGTATAATCCGCATTTTGCACATGTTGCCTCCACAACGCTCAAGAATAGAATGAAGTTTGAGCGATGAGTTTGCGTATGTTTTAATCGCTTTCAAACAGATCGCTCAAGCATGCTTGTCGCGTATGCCTTTGACATCAGATTTGGAACTTAAACTAGTTCTCTGTATTTACACTATGGGCTGTTTACAATGTACTTTCGAAATAACAGCTATGCTTGATGCAACGACACAGGTGGTGCAGATAAGTGACGTTTCCAAGCCTATTCGGTTTTGTAGTTCTCTTTCGGTCTCGGTTCTATCAAATTATAAAAACCAGTGCCGCCAAAAATTTTCCAACGCTTTATTGAAATTCGCGAAACATAAAATTTTGCTGATGTTTATAAATTCTATTTATTTATTATTAAGTGAAAATAATAGAATGGCAAATTTTGTGGAATATGCCACATAAGTTGGGGCAAAGAAAATGTGATATGTTTCAAAGTTCCAAGTGACGAGAATACGCGTCAATGTTGGAACAAAGCTAGTGGTGTTTCCTTACCCCAGCAAGCGTTCGTTTGCCAAAAACATTTTTTAAAAGTGATTTCATAAATGCTCCAGGAAGCAATTCACCTGGTGCGTTAGTGCGGTTGTCACCAGGTGCAGTGCTTTCCGTATTAAAAAATATTAATAAAAATGCGGTAATGAAGTTCAGTGAAATTAAGCCAAATGTTATGCCGATGAAAGAAAATATGGATCGTAATACTGCACTTTTATATGGTGACGTTCAACCCCAAACCCAAGTTACTTTTGCCCATTGCAGCACTCAAACTGAGTAAATTCGTTTAAAATTACTCAGTTAATATTTAAATATCCCAAGTGTGTGTCACAAATAATTCTTATTTAATTATTTATGCTATTATAGTGATGATATGGTAAAATCAAAAATTAATGACTTGGAAGGTAGGTAGGTAGGTAAGGCGGCCACCCGAAAAGGGCGCACTTAGGCCAACATTGACCCTTTGTGATACCGCATGGGACAACAGGTCCCGCACCTATCAAAGGTCCAGCCATTCGGAGCTTTTAATGAAGCATTTGATGGAGCTAATCTTTTTTTTTACTTGGAAGATAGAATTCAACAGTCAGTAGAAAAGGAGTATAAATCCTTGACTTCTTCATTAAGCACCATATTTACTAAAGGTCAAATTCGGCGATTAACTCATCCAGGGAAAAATCTACATTGTTGCTGGGAGGATATTTCAAAAGCGATTTGACTTTATGCTGTTGGGCCTAGGGCTTATAGGCATTTATATAAATAGGGATTCCCCTTGTCATGTGCTTCCACTTTGGCGAGTTGGGAACACAAAATACAATTTGATGATGGTACACTTCATTTTGCCATGAATTCTATTAAAAATGCATCCCATTCCTCAGAAGATGAGAAGATTTGCGTTTTATCTTTCGATGAGACGAATATATGTTCAGTATATAAACATGATCCATCGACAGATCAAGTTAGAGTTCCAACAAATTATGTACAAGTGGCCATCTGGAGCGTTAAAGTCGTCATGGATCCAGCCAGTATTTTATAGCTTTGACTGTAAAATGAAGAAGTGTATAGTCGACAATATAATTAAAGCCCTCTTTGCAGCAACGTATGTACTAGTAGCGATGGTATCTGACATGGGTAGCATTAACCAATATTTATGGAAAAAACTTGGGATCTCCAAAGGTGAATATCAAGTATCCGATTTTATCAATTTCTTAACATATACTTTATAGAAATATAACTAGAGGAAGCAGTCATATATTATTATATTATTATATTTTTTTATCTTATTATATTTATATATTGTATTTATGAATATAATTTGAAGAAATAATAAACAGTAGGTTTTTTGCTACATTTTTTCCCACTTAAAAAAAAGTATTTTGGTTATTATTTATTTTAGTGAGCATTATATATTTATCCTTCTGGAATGCTATTACGCTGGGGAAATTGTTGCTTTATATATATTTATTTATTTAGGTATTTTTGGTTTTCCCTCTCGCTACATAATAAACTAAAATAAAAATTTATGAGAATAATAAAATCAGTTCATGAAATTAAAAAATATCTCAGCCGTTATAAAACTAAAATTTCAGCCGTCAAAGAAATTTTTCGCCCGTTACACAAATGTTCTCATGCCTCTGAAACCCGCCTGCTGATTATTTGGACAAAAGCGAGATCAGAATTCTCTCAAAATTTATCTGCACCACCTGTGTCGTTGCTTCAAGCAGCAATGTAATTGCATCATTTTTCATATGACTAATACCAGAGAATACAGAAAAATTACTCTTGTTTTGAGCGCATTAACCCATGTGTGAAACGGTAGTAGTGTGGCTAATTTTCTTCAAAATTCTGGTTAAACAATGATAAAGAAACCTGTCCATATAGGAAACTAATGATAAACAAAGACAGTTTTTTTTAAACGTCAGAAAATTTGACGCTTAAGTGTCCCGTCTCTGTGGTCTCTGCTAATACTACGATTTATTGTACTGATAATATATAAAAAAAAGTAGTAAGACTCCTGAAATGTGCCCTAAACATTCGTTCAGCTTTCGTTTTATCTTTCAAATGTTGAAAATCAGTAAAATTCATCGGCATGGCTACTCACAAAGGGTTATAACAAATATCGAATAATGAGAATATGCGACTATCGCCCCAACAGTACTAACATAGATTAATAATAATTACGCAGACTGGCGAATCCAACATCAAATTCAATGCAAAATGGTTTGCAAAAGAATGCGGGAAACTCATTTTTCACCAGGGACCATTAACACAAGTGTCCCTGGTGAAAATACTACTTATACACCAAATATAATATTAAATAAAGTCAGTCAGCGCACACCTAAGAGATTGTCGCAATGGCGAATTGCTCTTCAGCCTGTTTTGGTATTGACGTCTTCTCATTTTGTTTTTCGTAGCTTTTATTTGCGTATTATAGTTTTGTAAACAAAGTTTAAAATACCATCCCTGGATCATTGCATACATTTCACTGCTCATCCATATTCCTACTCACTGCCCTCACTCTCACTTGATAGCCCTACCACACTACTGTTTCATTAATCAGCAACCTAACATAATATTTCAGTCTCACTAGGCACAGATCAAACATTTCCACAATTCATCATGATTAAAATTAGACGCTGTTAACTTTTTCTAAAAATAAAAAACACTATTTTATATTCTACAGCACATGGAAACTCATCGTTCGTAGTTAAAAATGACTGATTTTATTTTTATTTATGATTTTTTGAGTAAAAACATTACTTACCGCATCCATTCTCTACTGGTTGTTTCAATTCTCACTTGCTACTGAGTATATGAGAATTTCTCTACTAATAGAGAATTCAAAACTCTATTCACCACACTTACAGAAACTCAATAGTAGAGAATGACGTCACTCTGACGTCACATTCTCTACCAGTAGAGAAATAATCGGTAGAGAAAAGTTACAGAAACGAGCTACTGGTGTGCAACACATTCCCAAATTTAAGCAACTCAAAAATTTAGATTTGATTAAGAACCTCCAAGAGGATAATAAAAGTTTGTGAACTTCCTTGCCTATATAAGGGTCAAAGGTGTGCAAATTATATACACCCTAAGTACATAAGTATGTATATTATGTATATTATTTATTATGTATATTATTAATATTCTACCTAATTACTATAATTATTTGTTTTAGTTATACTTATGCTATAGTTTATTAACTTTGCTTTGACCGATTTTTTTTCCGAACGAAAAGCTATTTCCACAAGAGATGGGAAATCACAATGTAAACCCAGAAGTAGCAATAAATAACGTACAGGATCAGTCTACAGTATATATTCGATTTTTATAATATATTTTGTATTTATGTTTGAACCTTCTATTTTATTTTTGGCATATTGTTTAATTTAGATAATTTTTGTTTTGAATTATATTTTCAAGGGTGAAATAGGCGTATAGGAGAATCTCAATAATGCAAAAATCTCAATAACGCTGCATTTTGTGTCCACCTGAGTAGTAGCAATTTTGATTTTTTATATATATAAATATAACTTCTTATGAAACTAAAAATACTCTTCAATATATATAACCACTTTCAAATTCAAACTACTTTTTGATTTTTAAACAACTAAACTCTAAATTCTACTCCCATGTTTAGCGTCCTGTCAAAAATATTATATTTATTTATCTCTACTCCATTTTAAGACATTAGGGTAATAATCTTTTTAAGCTGTCCTAACGACATGAAGTATATATATATATATATATATATATATATATATATATATATATATATATATATATATATATATATATATATATATATATATATATTTATATATATATATATATATATATATATATATATATATATATATATATATATATATATATATTCAATAATTAACTTAACTGGAACAATTCATTCCAAAGTAAAAAGAAATACAAATTATAAAATAAATTGATTATACAAATAAAATTATAAAGTTATAAAATTATAAAATAATGGAAGTGGATGATTTATACAATTAAAATTAAAATATACAACAAAACGAGCCTGAGACATCTAAACAAATAAGGTGGTACCCGGGTGTAAATCAGTTACAAATAAAATAAAAACAATGTTGACCTCAGCATTGTGAATAGCATTCGGTGCTTACAGAACGATCCCAATAAATAACCTCCTTTTTTAATCAAACACAAAAACTTTTGAAAACAGAAGAGACTTCATTACCACTAAGCTTTGCAAATCATATCTTTCAAGTTTAGGCACTCCACTGATGCGGCTTATAATTAAATCAAAAAAAGAACCGAAAATATTCTCAGTAATACATAGAACCATTATCCTATGCAAGAATTGCAACTTACCATTTCAACCGATAAAAACTACTCCGTCTAAAAAACTACCATGGCTTCTCAATTCCACCAACTGCGAAGTATTCCACACACACTTTCATCCGCAAATATAATAGAGCTTCAACCCCTTCATTAGTATATCAACAAAAATTCCTTGAATTTCAAAACCAACTTCAAAACTATACCATTATCTATACCGATGGATCAAAAGAGCATAATACAACCAGTTTTAGCATAACATCACATTCAATCATAAAAATGTCACTTCTTTTCTACAGTTTTTACCGCCGAAATAATTGCAATTTATGACGCCATCAATTACCTAAAAAATAAATCTGGTAAATATGCTATTTATTCGGATTCACTATCCGCAATAGATTCTATTTCCAGCCTTGATAACTCTTATTATCCAAAAATTATAAGAGATGCACTAACAGACATTTTTCCTAAAACTTATCTGGATCACTGGTCATGTCGAAATCACTGGACACGAATTTGCCGATTAAGCTGCAAAACTTGCTGCCAAGTCCCCCGTTATTCTTTCTTCAATTAAGAATTATAATGATATAAAAATATGCCAAATCAGTTTTTCGGAAAATATTTCCCTTTGTTTTCTCACAATTCCTCGTGTACACAAATGGTATAGACATCATTTCTAACTTTGCCAAAGCTGAAAATATGTCAGGCATGACCCGCCTGGTAGTACCTTTTGAAGTTAGAACTCATGGCGTTCCATAAAACCATTTAATTTGTTGTAGAGAATATGGTGTGATCAGTGTTATGCTTTTAATTTGATCTCTAAATATTATTAATTGATACAAGCTATATATGTCTCCATTGTGCGCATCGTTGAAACCTCTAAACTCAAGCTTTCAGTACGTGGAAAATATACGTAGAGAATATATACTCTTCCAGTCAAGAAGACGATAAGGCCCGTTTAAAATAACGCGAGAGCCCGAGACGAGAGCGGGACCGAGTCTCGGACAACATCTAGTTTTGCAATGTCTCGATTAATAATATACAACAAACAAAGCGCGAGCCATATTTGCACAAAAGCAAAAGTGCTAAAAACTATTAAAAAATAAATGTTTTGAAATTTTTTATTAAATAAAATAAACGCGGAGACACAAACAGCAAAACAAATAAACAAATGCTTATTACAAAACAGTGATTACTTGACAAATTGTCTGGAACAAGTGGAGGAATTTCCAATTTTTTAGAAATGCCTCGTCTCGCCGAATCGCATCACTCATTATTGTATATTGCCACACACCATCCTTTGGTACAAGGACTGGGTCTAGCTCTCATTTCGCGCTCTCGCGTTATTGTATACGGGGCTATAGTGACGTAAAAATAGCAAAAGCATGTCAGTGAAGTGAACATAAATAATTATTAACATTGGCTGTAGTGCACTTCGACCACTTTCATCTTTTGTAATTTTGTGATTCGTCATTTTATAACCAAATTTTAAAAAAATCTGATATGAAAGCTAAAGTCAAAAATAATCATAGTTGTTTTTGTTCCTTTGTAAAAACTAAGAAATCATAGGGATATAAGTTTAAGAGAGTTCACGCCAAAACTTCCTCCAGGCAAGGACCTAAACTAATCTTTGTGGAAAATATGTAACTTCGTCAAAAGTCCGCAAGAACACAATCCACCCCTTAGAATTGAAATAATGGGAAATGGGCTAAAAGTGTTGCTGAAAAAGCGAATATATTTGCACACCACCTCAAAGATGTGTTTAAGCCAAATCCGCCTTCAAACAACTAGGCAATTTAAAATATTGAAGTTCCTAAAACTCACCATCAGGTAAAATTCAGTTTTATAGAATTGACTCTTTCTATAAAAACGAACTGTAAATCTAGCAAGACGTCAGAGATGATAGCTCAATTACGAAAATGCGCAATTAGGTTAATTCTAAACTTGTTCAATGCAGTTCTTCGAGTAGGATACTTCCCAAATATTTGGAAATTGTCAGTAATAAAAATGATCTGCATGCTGGGTAAAACACCCACCTATTCCTCTTCATACAGACCCATCTGCCTATTGTACATACTTGCCAAGCTATTTGAAAGAATTTTTTTGAAGAATATGCAGCCGTATGTTAACAACTTCATCCAAGTCACCAGATTGACTTTCGGAGAAAACACGGAACAATTGAGCAATGGCACCGAATCACCAAAGAAATATGCAATGCCTTTAAGTCTAAGCAGTTCTGTTCTGCCATATTCCTATACATTGTAAGACGTGTCGGATACATTGTAAGACGTGTCGCGAGCAGACGTGCTCTCCGCGGCTCTAAGCTTTAACCACGAAAAAAAGAACTAAAAAACGAAAACTAAAAAAATAAAAAACTCTCTACCCGGCTAACAAAAAAGTACTGATAAATATAAGTACATACAACAAGGAACAAAATTAAAAAATCGCGAAAATCTGACCTGTAAACATTACATGTTGCGGTCGCCACCCGCGCGTTCAGCTAGTGCAGCAACGGCAACGAAGACAACCGATGCGCAAACACAACAAAACAATAACAACAGCGTGAACATAGATAAAAACAGTTGCGATCTCTCGCCAAGTGAAATTAATACACTTATAGCGCAATTCGACAGCAGCGGTAGGCAGCGCAGCTTTTCAGTTTCTGACTGCTCCCATAAACAGCTCTCCCTCTCTGGCTCTGGTAACGCTGGCTCTCAGCTTGAGCACGTTACATTAAGTAACGACTGCTGCAAAAACGTAAGTACGCTTATTGTTGGCTCTGGGTCGGTAAACACTTTGCCGTGGAGTATGCAAAGCAACTCTCCCTCACCATTAGAACCTCTCAACAATACACATAGCGCTACAGGCAAAGAAAAAAACATGCATGCTACAGCCAACCAAGGAAAAGGTTCGGCAATACAGACTGGTATGGACCGCTATATTGTGGTTAAGCGCAAGTTGAGTCCTCAAAAATTGTCTCAAAAATCGGCAAAGCAGATTAAATCTAATGATTCTGCTCCTGAAAAGAATCCACTCGCTTCTAACAGGTTTGCACCTATTGCAAATGCCGAAGACAATTCTACCCAGAAAGTGCTAAAAGAGGTAAAGCCCCCACCAATTTATTTAAGGGAGCGCAACTCTAATGCTCTCGTAAAAACTCTAACTACTCTAATTGGTGCTAAAAACTTTCATGTTGTCCCAATACTAAAAGGCAAAATAAATGAAACCAAAATTCAATTATATATCGAATCAAGCTATCGCAAAGTCATCAATCTCTTTGACACAGAGAAAAAAAATTATTACACCTACCAGCTTAAAAGTAGCAGAGGCACTGTTGTTGTCCTTAGATGAATCGAAGCTGACGTAGATGTCAACGAAATAAGAGAAGCCCTATCACAAGAGGGTTTTACCGCAAACTCTCTGTTTAACATACGCAATAAAGATAAGATTCCACTACCGCTCTTTCGCGTTGAGCTACTGCCAGTCGACTCGCACCTGAGAAAAGGCGAATCACACCCGATCTACAACCTCCGCTATCTTCTACATAGAAAAATCTCTGTAGAAGAACCCCACAAGCGAATTGGACCAGTTCAATGCCTGAACTGCCAAGAATTTGGGCACACTAGAAAATACTGTACACTTCCCAGTGTATGTGTCGTTTGTGGTGATCTCCACATGTCACAAAACTGCACAAAGCCCAAAGACGACTCCAGTGTCAAAAAATGCAGCAACTGTGGTGAAAATCACACTGCAAACTACAGAGGCTGCACTGTATACGCTCATATAAAAAAGAAATTTGCTCCTCAGCCAAAATAAGTTAAAACTGTTCCTCCCGTAACAGTTTTGCGTGAAATCTCTGCCCGTGAAGCACAGCCTTCAAGTATTTCTTACGCAAATATTCTCAAAGGTACCCCATCAGTAAACCCTAAAACTGATGAGACAACTCTTGAAAAGACTTTACAAGAGCTCATCGCAAATACTCGTATGACGCAATTTATGTGCTCAATGCAAAGTATGATGCAAGACATGATACGTAATCAGAACATGCTTTTGCAATCCCTATTAACAAAACCATGAACGCACTTAAAATCTGTCATTGGAATGCAAATGGCATAAGTCAGCACAAAAATGAGCTCAAACAATTTCTCAACGATAACTCAATAGATTTGATGCTAATTTCTGAAACTCACCTTACTCAGAAAAACTGTTTCCACATAGCGGGATACAAAGTTTATGACACCAAACACCCCGGTGGCAAAGCACATGGTGGTACAACCATTCTGATCAAGAATAGAATAAAGCATTTCCCAATGCAAGGATACTGTACCGATTATCTACAAGCGACGACTATTCAGCTCGAAGAATACGTCAAAGGCTTGACAGTATCATCCATCTATTGCCCACCCATGTTTAATATAGATGAGCAGCAATACAAACAATTCTTTAGTACTCTCGATGCTAAGTTCATTGCTGCTGGAGACTTTAATGCAAAGCATACTCATTGGGGCTCACGTTTAGTAACTCCCAAAGGCAGAAAACTCTTCTCTGCGATAAATGCTCCTGGTCTTAATGTCTTGTCCAATGGTAAGCCTACATACTGGCCATCCGACAAACAGAAGATTCCAGATCTTATTGACTTCGCCATCACTAGAGGTATAAATAATGTACACTCTCTTGTGCATTCCTCTCTGGAGCTGTCCTCTGATCACACTCCCACAATAATAACTATATTTTCTGAAAACTCCTATCAGAAAAACGTGAGTGGTAGTTTCGACTACAAGAATACAGACTGGCTTAAATATAAGATGTTCATAAGTTCACATCTTGAAATAAAGACCTCCCTAAAGTCTGAGCAGGAAATAAACTCCGCTATTTTCAATTTCACTCAATTGCTATCCCAAACAGTAAAAATTGCTACACCACGTTCTAAAGCTCAAACCCGACAAGAGTGTACTCCCCAAGACATTCTGAAGCTCTTCTCCGAAAAAAGATCTCTTAGGAGAGAATGGCAATTGCAGAGATCACCTTCTCTGAAGAAGAAACTGAATGAATGTACTAAAAAACTGCATCACCTTCTAAAAGAAAAGGAAACCTCCGAGTTTCACGAGTTTGTAGAGACCTTCTGTCCTACAGAAACCTCAAGCTATTCTCTATGGCGAACGGCCAAAAACTCGAAAAAAAAACCATTCAAATGCAGTCACCAATACGCCTTCCCAACGGCAACTGGGCAAGAAGTGTTGCAGAAAAGGGAATAGCATTCGCAAATCATTTGGAGCAAGTTTTCACCCCTAATCTTGCTAGTGCTGACCGTTCTCTAACGGCGGTTGATGCTATCCCTAGCGTCAATGGTATCTGGATTGCCAAAAAGGAGCTGACAAACGCTATCAAAGAAATCAATGCCAAAAAATCTCCAGGGCGTGATCTGATTACGGGCCAAATGATAAAAGAGCTCCCAGCAATAGCCACAATGCATCTCTTGCATATATTAAATGATATAATACGCACTGGATTCTTTCCTTACTCATGGAAAATTTCTCAAATTATCATGATTCCCAAAGCTGGAAAGGACCCAACAAGCGTCTCTTCCTACAGACCAATTAGTCTGCTATCAATTTTTTCAAAACTCTTTGAAATGTTGATAATAAAGCGTATTAAAGACCAGTTTGGGTTTAGAGAAAAACACAGTACTATCGAACAAGTTCATCGCATTGTAAACACTATACAAGAAACGTTCGAAAAGAAGCAATATTGTTCCGCAGTTTTTCTCGACATCACTCAGGCATTTGATAAGGTCTGGCACGAAGGAATCTTGCACAAACTGAAATGTATGTTACCTCTTAACATCTACACATTGCTCGAAAGCTATCTCTCAGGTAGACTCTTTGTGGTGAAACAAAAAAGCTTCATCTCAGATGAATACCCTATACAAGCTGGAGTACCGCAAGGCAGCGTATTAGGTCCCCTGCTCTATACGTTGTTCACTGCAGATTTGCCAACAAACGGCAAGACTATCACCTATACTTTTGCCGATGACACAACCATATTGTGTACTCACACAAATCCGAAAGAGGCGTCAAAACTTCTCCAAGTACACGTCAACATGCTTCAGGAATGGCTTGACCACTGGAGAATCAAAGTCAATGAGTCGAAATGCGTTCATGTCACATTCACTCTATGCAGGAGTACTTGCCCCCCTGTGCAAATTAACACCAAGCCGATCCCTCAGGCGACAGAAACTAAATATCTAGGAATGCATTTAGATCGTAGACTTACTTGGGCAAAGCATATAAGTGCAAAAGTTACTCAAATTAAACTCAAAATAAATGAGCTAAACTGGCTTTTGAACAGGCAGTCCAAGCTCAAACTGGACTTTAAAGTTCTACTCTATAAAGTAATTATCAAGCCCATATGGACCTACGGTATCCAACTCTGGGGTACTGCTTCACCCTCAAATGTCGAAAAGCTGCAAAAAGCCCAATCGAAAATTCTTCGAATGATTACCAATGCTCCTTGGTACATCAAAAACGTTAACATCCACAGAGATTTACATATCCCGTATGTAACTAAAGAAGTTTCCCGACTTGCTGAATCTTACTTAGCAAAGCTAGACAAGCATCCCAATGCCTTAGCGAGGCGCCTACTACAGCATCAAGGACACACCCGCCTGAAAAGGATGGACGTGCTGCGCTTAGCAAAAAACTAGATTTTAAGCTTATTCATTACGCTATTATTTAAGTATTGCGCTACTTCTTTTCATATACCATAACTCCTCAAAGCACTGGCACTGGGAGGTTGGTAATGATTGATATGAATTTAAAAGTGAAATGTTAAATATACTATGAAGATTTATTGTTAGTTCTAAGATATTTTTTAGAAGATTCAATAAAATATATATAAATAAACAAAAAAAAAAATATTCCTAGACGTAGCTTAGGCATTCGATAAGGTTTGGCACCCCGGACTTATGTACAAGTTAAAACAAATGCTTCCTGCGGAATTTCACCACAAGATAGTATTTTCGGGCCTGTCCTGTATATTTTGTTTACGGCTGATATACCGACAGATGAAAAACAAAAATCTCTACTTTTGCTGACGACACGGCAATACTATGCTCTCACTCAGTCGCAGACGCTACATCAGCTACCCTAAATCGACATTTGCGAAATATTGAAACTTGGCTCTGTACCTGGCGCATAAGAGTAAACGAAACGAAAAGCAAACATGTCACGTTTACACTACGTCAAGGTAGCCCCGCGGCCCTGAAATTCAACAACGTCACCATTCCTGTATCCAGTGAAGCTACCTATATTGGAATACATCTCGACAGAAGGCTGACTTGGCGCAAACATATGCAAGCCAAGCAAAAGCAGATAAAGATAGCAGCACTAAAATTTAATTTTTTACTACACAAAAATTCTCGCCTTCTGATAGAACACAAAGTTCTTCTGTACAAAGTCGCAATCAAACCGATTTGGTTATACGGCGCTCAGTTATGATCAACTGCTAGTTCTTCTAATATAGAGAAAAGTCAACCAGCTCAGTCTAGAATACTAAGAATCATTGTGAACGTACCGTTGGACGTGAGAAATGTGAATATTCATCGCGATCTAGTCATTGACACGTTAAAGAAGAACTAGACGTTTTTTTTTAAATCATACAACGCTTTCCAAGAGTTGCATTTATTTAATCAAATGGAACCCTGTGATAAAACAAATAATAATATGAAAAATAATATGTATCGATAACTGCATTACATCACATTCATCGGTTATCATATGAGTTATGTTATCATAAAATAAAACAACATCATCGGCCTTACTAAATTTTGACTTATTATTGTTTCTGAATAGAAGTTATTCAATTGCTAGTTTATGTTCTGAAAATGACTGTTCTGTAGATGTGTTCTTTGAACCTATTATTGAATCTCCTACTTTTTCCCTTGTATCAAATCTTATTGATTCTGCAGCAAATGGTTTATATCGTCGGGTGCCGAACCGATTATGGTAACTGAACAAACAAGTTCAAAAGGTTCTCTGTGCTTTCTTCCAGTGTTCAACAGTAATTTATTATTCTACTTGAGAATATTATAAATTTTAGCAATTTTGATTAATTCTTCCATTCGCAAGCCTTTCTGAAATGTAGTAATTATGGCACTGCTTCTGTAGATTTTCAGTAGGTATCTCAATCATTCTTATCTCTTCTAGAAAGTGCTCAAGTTATAATAAATAGCCGTAACTTTTCCATCCATGCATATTCATTATTTCTGTCCATGGCAATTTTAAAGTAGCAGTAGTTTCATTTTTAACACACACTATTTGTTCCAAATTCTTTTCTGGATACTTCCATTTTCTTCGAGAGTGAAGAATTTGTATATATTCCTCTTTCTTTCCGATAGATCTTTTTATTTTTTTAAACTGCTTCCATTTTTCTTGCCCCATTACATTCCATTTTTCTTGCCCCCTTCCATTTTTCTTGCCCCATTGCAGATTTCAGCAGTGGTAGTTCCATCAAAAAATGTCAAGCTGTTAATGTACCAATCCCGTGGTTCCTGTTGATGTTCAAGTCTCGGAGGGGTCTTACTGCTTAGATTTGGGCTAGCAGTGTATATTTTCTCATATGCTGATTTCGAATCTCCCATTACACGTTTGAGATGGTGCTTTATTGATTTAAACCCAGGCTCCCAAATCACTCCGTAGTGAGGGTGCTCCTTTCTGAAAAGATATTACTGAAGCTACATTGGAATAGTTTTTTATTGCTTCCAAGAATTCCAGAACCAATTTCCTATTTGGCCCAGAAAAATTTGTTCCATTATCGGAATATATATTTGCACACTTCCCTTTGCTCCGAAAAACTTTGTAATGCTGCCAATAAAGTTTCCAATTGATCGCTTTCAAGTGAATCGCCTTTGTTGCCATGCAGACAAAAACTGCAATATATCCTTTAACATTCCTAACAATTATTTTATCTTAACAGACACACAGAGAGTGCATCATAAAACTACAACCTACTACTACTTGGATTGCATTGCTTTAACTTTTTTTTATTTATTTATTTATTCATATTGTGTTAAAATTAAAATTTTAATACAATAAGACTTACAGCTATGCCATCTATGGTCTCAGCTAGAACTTTTTTTAAATTTAGAGCCTTCTACCATCGCGGTTAATATTGGTGCAAAAATGGAAATTGTCGGTTAGCCTGATAACGAACTGGTGATGAGTAGATATTAGAGTTCTGGAAGAGGTAATTAAAGCGGGAGAGGTAAACATTTAAAAACGCAGTAATTGCTGCGACCACTGCAATAGTACACCCCACTATCTACAACCATCTCAACATCGGTCGTGCCGTCGAACAGTCGACCACAGGTTTGGAAAAAACCACTAGTATGTCTTGCATCACTCCTTAACTACGGGGCAAACCTAAACCTCCGTGGTGGAAGTCGGAAATTCCAAGCCTTCTTACATTCCAAGTGACTAAAAGGCAGCTAAAGTGGTGTATCTATACCTTCAAGCCATACAAATCCCCCGAGCCGGATGGCATCGTTCCTGGCGATATTCAATATAGGGAAGACATTCCTCCATAACTACTACAAATATGCAATCTCATAGTGGACCAGTTGAATTACTCGAATTATCGCACTTTTTAACATTTGGAATGAGCTTTCTTCTTCTTGGGTCCACTGGAACTCTACGTTGTTTCTCACGAGCTTATTAAAAGGTGCTACCTGAGATGAAAAATTATCTATGAATCTGTTATAAGTTTATTTTGCCAATAAAAGATTCTATTTCTTGAACATTTTTTGGTCGGGGCATAAATTTGATCGCTTCGATGCGCCTCTCTGAAGGCATGATACCTTTTGAATTTATCACATGTCGTATTCAATTTCTTCCTGGGCAAAACTACACTTTTTGAACTTACACCGTATCCCATGATGTTCAAGTCGCTTAAAAATTTCGTCCGCGTTGCGCAAGTGTTCTTCATTGTTCCGACCTGTAACGATGATATCGTCCAAGTAAACTGTTGCGTGCTGAATGCCCGAGATAACGCCCTTATATAACATTGAAATAGCCCTGGAGCGCTTGCAATTCTAAAAGGCAGAAGGGTATCTGAATAGACCAAAGGGCGTGTTGATGACCATAAATACTTTCGACTCTGCTGTCAGCTCGAGTTGCAAAGCCTCGCTCAAATCCATTTTGGTAAAATATTCATATTCACCACCTTGCAATGTGTGAAAGAGTGTTTCTATCCGCGGGATTCGATATCGCTCAACTTCAATTTGGGAATTAACTGTTACTTCATCAGCGCATATTCGCAGTTTTCCATTCGGCTTCCTAACAACATCAATAGGAGCTGCTCACTCACTTGAGCCTCTCCGACATCAAGGTTTATGTGCCTGTGTCAGCCATTTTATCAACTCGGTACAAGAACCGTTGTTGAAATTAGTTTCAACACCTTGGTAAACCTGACGTGATGAGTACATCGACGCCACCGAAATCAGCATGTTCCACCAGAGCTAATCTAATCCTAAAAACAACATGGCCCTGAGTGAGTCATCCCTTTACTTGTATTATCCTATATAGTTGTAATAATTCCTCTTGATTTGCAGGTAGTTCTAATGATGATGGCAGTGGAGTTTAATTTTGTAAACTTCGGTATGCAGTTGCACGGGACTTAACAATAGCAGATTGAATTTACCATGGTGAGTGTCTGTGAGAACATCCAGTGTAACTACTATGTCAGTTGTAACTTGATTGCGGTTAGTATTAGTTGAATTGACAGAGCGTTGCATAGTTCCAACAATTACGATTGTTGCAGCTCTTCGTCTTATTTCTGCAATCGATTCCGAATTTGGTTTACTTGTTTGTCAAATTCATCAAATTTTGTCTTAACCGCTATCTGATCCTGTTTTATGATGTTGACGGTGAAATCAATGATAGTTGTTTGATTCTTTAGTAGATCCAACAGATTGGACACGTTTTCTTCGACATTTACTATCGTTCTTGACATTTTTTTGGAATACTCTGTATCTATCGCTGGTATCCTCCTCCTTTTTGGCACTGGTTGCTGTTCTAGATCTACTTCAATGTCGTCATCACGTTTGTGTTTTGACGGCGCACACTTACTAAGCCATCGTTACCCTTGTATACCTTAACAATTCGCCCTAGAAGCCATTGGAGCGCTAGTAAATTATCTTCTTTGACGATTACCATAGTATTTGGTTCTATAGTGCTGGTTGCACCCTTCTATTTGTGTCGCTGCTGAAGATGGTGAAGGTATTCGTGTGACCGAGGTTTCCAGAACTTCTATTTGTGTGTCACCAATTTGAAGTTTATTCCACGGTCGCTGTATGATCTTGTGATATTTTCTCGTGAGGTATTTGAGAAAATTACATCATTTAGCTCCTTCAGATTGTTCTTTGCGCCGACGAAATTAGCAATATATAGTGTCACACCGTCCGAGGCGAGACATGAAGTTTTTGTGGCGTCTTGCCACGAATTTTATAGTGCACCCAAAATGGTTCACAATAATCCACTCCACTATGGACAAACGGTCGAGCTGGAGTGACTCTGGTTGCTGGCAAATTTCCCATCACATGATTGAATAACTTAGGCTTGGTTTTGGTGCAGTGCACGCATTTTTGCAAAACGTTTCGTGCCATTATTTTTTCTCTTATTACCTTGCGGACCATATTGCAAATTATTCTCATGCATCATGACGAGAATTATTTTGGAAATAAGGTCGTTGTATGGTAGCAACATGGGATGTTTTGCGTATAGCTCAAGTTAGATGCTTCTAGACGTCCTCAACCCTTAGGAAGTCTTGGTCATCCATAAACGGTGACAAATTGATGATATCACTAGTGTTATTGATGGTTGAATGACGCTCTAAGCTCTTAATGTCATCGTAAAAGGCTCTTCTTTGGATACCCTTGACAATCAATGTCAATGACTCCTTCATTTCTTCGGCTGTGGTGAGATTGTTGGGTGGGACCCCTTGCTTCTTAATTGTTTCACATAACGAATGACATACGCTACAATTCTTTGCAAGCGTCGAATTGAGTTATTGTGATTGATTTCTTTCCAGAAGGTTGTTACGGACTCTTTAGAACTGAGAGCTGCAATCGTCTGCCGGCTGAGCTCCAAAGCGCATTGTTCTCGCGGAGGTTGAAGTGGTCAAATTGTCATAGACCCGTGCAGTCCTTAGGTCCATATAGCCAAAACAGGTTGTCTACCAATTTAGCTGGTGTCATGCCTCCTGATACCAGGTCTGGGGGATTGTCCTGGGACGGCCCGCATCAATTCCACGGCGACATTAGCAGCGCACAATTCCAGTCTTGGTAATGTTACCTGCTTTGTTCGAGCTAATCGTGATTTCGCACATAGGATGCGAACGATTATCTGGTTCTGGCAATCTTGTGTTCGCATGTATGATACCGCTCCGTTATTGGCACGCTGATGGTTTCTAACTGCTGAAAGTTTTTTTTTTAAGGTTAGCCATGTTTCGTGAAGTGGTGCTAGAAGTTCTGTATCCCAGTGTATTTTAAGTTTCCAAAGTTGTTGAAGAAATATTTTTGCTGTGGTCGTGACTGGCGCGACGAAGCACAGGGGATCAAAAATACGGAAAATAGGGCTGAAACCTTTGTTATCCTACCGGATTCTACTTCAATTACCTTGACATTAAACTCATCATTAGAAGGGCTCCAGGTCAATCCAATTGTTTTAATGTTGTCGTCCAGTGCGTCATCGAATTCCATATTTACTTCTCGGTCCGTGAGTGGAATTTCTTCTGGCAACCTTGGGTGATTCGCGCACCATTTCCGTAAATTGGGCGCTTGATACTAGTTATGTCAATCTCTTCCATATGATCAAGCATCGCGTATTCGCGCAACAATGTTGATCTATGATCCTGAGTCAAGGAGGGCTCTAAATTCACCCAATCTTCCATTCACAGCTGTTATTCTGATTTTAGCTGTTCTCAGCAAGACATAACTTCGATATGTAGGCACGATGTCGGTGACTGCTGATGCGACTGCAGTATTGGAAACAGTTGTAGTTAATGTGTCTGCTGCTTTGGAGGTATTTGCCTCTGAACTGGTTAGTGTTGATAGCCTTCCTCTTGTAGTCTGCTCCCGTATATATAGGAAGATGTTGCATCGAATGGAAGGCTTGGATTTCCTGTTAAACGTTGAATTACAGTGGATAATAACAACATCTTGTTGTGGTATTGATCTTGCAGCAGCTTCCAAGCTGTTTCATAATTATTCTTTGTTAACGCTAGATGCCTTATTATTCGTTCTGCTTTTCCTGTCAAGTTGGCCTTCAAATACCACATCTTTTGTATTGATGATACTGTTGACTTATGTATCATTTCGGTGAATATGTTATAAAATTGGCTCCATTTTAGGTAATCACCGTTAAATGGTGGAATTGATATTTGTGGTAATCGGAATAGTTGTGGTTCAGATGATGCTGGAGCTTCTTTTTCTTGCTTTCCGTGGGCATTTCCTGTGACATTGTTGCCAATTCCATCACTCTTGAATGTACCTGCTGTTCAATCTCAAGGTATGTGTCGAAGTCGTAACCTTCCTCTAGCGGGGCTGAAGAATCGTCCCAGATTTTATAGTTGATGCTCTCGATTTAAATCCATGTCACTGGAAGCGAGAATTATTTCCTTAATAATAATGATGTCCCAGGTTCTCGTCTATAACAAACGCTTGAGTGACGCCATTAATGCTTATTGCTTACGCATTAATCCTGCCACTGCATTCGTCATGGATACGGTGTGGAATGATTCCACGCTTCCCTGCTAGTCTGTGTAGTCGTAGTTAGACCTTAATGACGCATAAGCTTTACTTTACTTGCCTTGATGAAAGAATGAATTTCCGCCAGAGTTTCATTATATTTTTCTCGCATCTTTGCGTAGAG
Source organism: Clusia tigrina (assembly GCA_920105625.2). Lineage (NCBI taxonomy): Eukaryota > Metazoa > Arthropoda > Insecta > Diptera > Clusiidae > Clusia > Clusia tigrina. The sequence continues at coordinate 328,392,772 of OV050030.1, forward strand.
AACTTCTTTAAAATATGGATGGGCTTCGGGTATAGTTGAAAGCCTACATTATCGATTTTTTGAAAATTCAAACACAGGTCTTTAATTTTTTTATTTTAATTTTCAGATATTGCCGTGTCTTGTAATTGGTTATGAAATTTACCATTTTTTCGACATTGTCGTCTTGTTGGCTGAGAGGGTTTAAACTGATGTGCTCTTACCCCTGGCTGCAGATATTCCTGGTAACACCCTGTGTGCTTGAACTGGAACTGTCCTTAAAATTGGTGTAGTGAGCAACAAAGTCACGTACACCGTTCCTGCTATTTGTTCTGTGATACGTATACAGCTGCAACCGCGGTACAAAATCCGGCGTTGCTTCTGGCGGCTGTGAACTTTTTTGGGGTCACCAAAATCTTTAAACTAAATTCAACAACGGTTCTTGTGCCGAGTTGATGATAAAGTTGACAACAGGTACATAAACCTTGGTGTCGGAGAATCAATCAATGCTTAGTTAAAATGAAAACACTCCCAGTTAACTCTTACTGATTGACTGACTTTTGGCTGTGCCAATCGTAGATTTTATTCATATTTTTTTATACGTACATTACATATAATTTGTCTATACATATATTTCGATATTATTGAATTTAAAGAATAACCATGAAATAACCATTATTGACAAATTTGCAAGCTGGCCTTGACTTGAGTTCTTCAGAGCATTGCTCTTGATATCATATTTCATCCAGTGGAATGCCTTCGCTGCTATAGTAAATTATTGGAGATTTTGTCAACAATGTCAAGTTTCAAGCTGGCAAAGTTTCCTTAACACAAGCCTAATTATATGCAATAGGAGATGTTATCCATTAAAAGTTTGAAAGTTCAATAACCTCCCAATGGGGTTCGCACATCAAATGTTAGTGTAATTAACATTCTAGTTTAGTTCTCTTTATTCCTTCATCAAATTATACTGCTGCTGCTTGAATATTATTTGCATAGGAGGTGAGTCTAAAATTATTTTAGTTGGAATTTACCTTCCTTCTTTTTATATTTTACGCTGTATTGCATTATACGTTGAAATCAATTCTTCTTCATTTATTTGTTAAATATGACGTCACCATTTACCTTTAAAAAATGTAAATAGGGTATACTAATTTTGTGCTTTTGAGAGGGGTTGCAATTTCAAGAAGGAGGCGTGGTAGATATGGACATATGTATACAGATATGATCCGAATCACTTTCTAAGCAATTTTTTTTTGTCCGTCCGTCTGTCCGTCTCTCTGTCCGTCCGTCTGTGGGCACTTTCTTCTACTCTAGCTCTAACGGTAGCTATCTTAATGAAATTTTGCAAAAGTATAATCTGGACAGAGATACAGAACCAGATTGCTATATAAGCCGATTTGGACAAAGACCACGCATACCTCCCATATCTGGTAGAGATTTATGGACAAAATTTTATGAGAAGCAACATATGGACATTATAAGGCTCTCTGCAGCCAACAGGGTTGACCAGGGAAAATACATGCCCACTTAAAAAACTTTCGGGTGTAAAAATAAAAATTAGCTTACCTATTGTAGTTTTGATGTCATCGGAGTAAAACTTGATAGAAATATACATGGGTTCCATAATAGTGTGTGTGTGGAGATCATAATTCTATTGCCACGCCCTAATATTAGTCATAATTGCAGCAAACAAAATTTTAGAATGATTTATTAACTTTTAACAATTTGGAAATAAAATATTTGGCAACAAGCAGAAAGTTTCTAAACTAATATTATTCCAAATTACATAGAAAGTATGAAAATTACAAACAAAAAACTACTGTTTGATGAAGTAATATTAGAAAAAAGTGAAAATATATACTCTGTTAAAGAATTTCTAAACAAGAAAAAGCAACAAAATTTTTTCATAATCATTCTTTCAATAATAAGAGTAGGAATTATAATATCAATTTGAAACGCCATAAAATCTTCAGCCATAAAAATTTCAAAATAAAATTACTAATCATACGATTCGGGAATCTTCGATCTAAGGTGTGGGAAGTTACACAAGTTGTACCATATCAATCACCACAAAATACCCAACTTGCACTTTCGCAATTACCAGTATATTACCAATACAAAATATGAATTCCATGTAATTACTACATGAGGTTCTTTCATTCCTAATAATGCAATTTTCAAATTGTGTTTCACCAAACACGGCTAATGAAACCTTACATTGCAATATCCGGTGACAGTTCACTAACCCAGTTTGTCAGTCCGAATTTCCTAATAACACCACTTTACAAAATAATATTTTATTCATGTACATTTGATGAGAGGTGACTTTTCTTATGTATTTTCATCTGCTGAATTCGAAAATTTGTTGATATGTTGATATGATTTGTCACGTGAAAAAGGTAGAAAAAATACAAAAATTACAATATCTCAAAAACTATTCCATGAAAAAAAATTTAACCTTGATTTTCGAATTCAGCAGATAAAAATACTTAAGAAAAGTCACCTCTCATCAAATGTACATTTTCGGTGTAAACTAGTGTAATGTAAGTTTAAATCAGATCACACAATTCAGGTGGTTTCACCATTTCTTTACATAGAACTTCAAAGCTGAAGGCAAGCGAAGAAAGCAGCACAAAAGTAAATAAGAAAGAAGTGGTAAAAGCTTAAGATATAAATAACATTCAATTAAGATTATTAATCAGTTTCAAAAGTTATATTTGTAATGTATTTTATTTTATATGTATTACGACAAATAAACGTAACTCGAGCTTCTTGATGATAATAAAACCTAACCCTGGTTTACAGAGAAGCCACCAATTTTTGTTGACCGAGTCACCTATAAAAAGCCATTAAACACTTTGCTAAATGAAACAGTTAATTGTGAGTTTGAAATCAAGTCAAAAGTCCAGATAAAACAAAAATACAGTCACAAACTTCTGAATCCTATAAAACGTTGTAAAAGCGTTAGAATAAAAAATACGGAATTTTATACGTACAAGTGTAAAGAGGAAAGAAATTTTAGATTGTAGCTGCAAAATATGCATACATCGGTAGACACAATCGACCTAAAGGCTTCGAAAAGAGTTGGCACACAGAGTTACAAATGTATGGAACACTAAGCAGAGCCAGACCAGAAAACTCTTACCGATATTTGTAGTAGTAGTTGAACTCAGGTCAAACAATAAACAAATTTATCACGTTAAGACTTTCTCTACTACACTCTCACATAACCTTTGAACCTCCCCGCCCAAGCGTGAAATAGCATAGTCCTTAAATATTCAACAATATGATCACACAAAAGCTTACTGCCGCAGAAGGCCCTAATTCAGCAAGTGTCCTGGAGATCAAGCTTCAGTCGATTGTGAACGCAAAGGTAAACTTAACGATTTTAAATGTACGTTATGTCAAGGGAATCATCCCGCTAACTAAAAAAGATACTCTGTTTGCAGACCGCTGCAAGGTGAAAAATATCCTCATCTCAGAGCAAAGCAACAGGTAGCAGTACAAAACACCCCATTCAAAACTAAGGTGACGTAGTTAAAGGACAACCAAATTCAAACAACAACTGTGTAAAATCTAACAACTCATCTTTAGAACAATTTATGGAATCAATGGCATTGGCTGACTCTGACACTCATGGTTGTAGAGATGAGGAGAAAGAATAATCGGTGAAACATCTGCTCTGTCATTTCCCGGGTCTTCAGAGAAGGCGAGCCAGGAATAAAGGCTCGGCCTACTTTAGAGAACAGCAAAAATTAGCCGAGCTCAAACTGATATTCTCAGCTACTGGGCCCAATCATGACTCCATTTTCCCTTCGAGAAATGCACTGTGCCTAACGATATAGCTCCAGTCATCTTGAGCAGCATTGATATTAATGTTAGACTCCAAACTTGGTACATTCGCCTCCCTATCATCCAAAAGACGTCGCAGTATCCCCGAGGCTAAACCATTGATTTAGTCCAGGCTGAGCACTTGCCACCTCCTTAGTGGGCGCTGCTGTCCGACTGTTGGTGAGAAAACTCTTCTTTCGATCTTTTGGTGCGATCTGTCAGTGCCTCTACACGGGCATATCACCAGAGGTAGGCTGCATACAAGCCTTTTGAGGAAGAGGAATACTTTACAGATATGGGATGCGTCTCGAGAATTTGCAAGAAAACTTATCGCTATTTATGAAAGGTCCAGGAATCTGCTCACCAAACGTCAGCGATCGCAAGAATAGTGTCAGACTATGGCCAAGCCGTCCAAGAATTGAAAACCTCCATGGTCTCAAAACTAAGATTCCGCTCGTTCAGTGTAGTTGCTAAAAATTCTGACGGCTCATTCTCAAAAAAGTGGCCTTTGGAAGAGGAGAAATTGATGTCAGTATACTTAAAAAGTACTGACCCAAAATTCCGCACTACTACCTACCTGCCACGGCTATGGATGGTTCTGACTTGGCCATTCTGACGAACATGGGCAAACACATTCTAACCAAGTGGATTCAACTGTGTCAGACGGGCAGTCGGGGGGTACTACGAACTACCTCCCTAACTAAGGACTACTTCCCTACCCTCACCCCATCCTCTCCCCCTCCACCATCCTAAATTTTCCTTTCCACAGGCAGGTAAGAGCAGGTGTTTGGATACCGGGTCCTTCCAGTGAACCCATCGAAATACTCGCACGTATCCTCCACCTCTGGGAGATATACTCGTATATCAGGGCGGAATCTGCTTCCAAAAAGGGAGCAAGTTCTCACCTGATGGTAAGTATCGATTTGGGTTTGCTGAACGTCCTAAGCTCCAGATACGGATACGGTCCCCATCTGCATCTTGTAGGCATAATTTTCCGCGTTCAGAATGAGGAAGGGGATAAAGCGAAAAATTAATGTCGGTCCTAAAAGAACCATTTTATGACTGAAATTATATTCATGGAAATAAACTTGCAGCATAGCAAATCGTCTACCACTTTACTGTACATGTGTTATCATGCCACGGTTTATTGAATGCGCGAAGCTTAGACAATGTGTTCTCAAGATGTCGTTGCAGCAAAATTTAAGTACGCAAGGGGAGGGAGGAAGGTCGCGGCAGCAATCGTTTCGGCCTACCTAACCGACGATTCTATACTTTCCCCACTATCAAGGCAAGTGACAGAGGTCGTTCAGTAAGCAAAATCCAATGGGTTGGACTACAGGTTGTGGGCTGTGACGCAAATTCACAGAACACATTATAGTGTAGCACGAAGTGCAACTTTCGGGGTAACAAGATTTTGATATTTTTTCTGTGTTCACATTTGGTGATAATACACAATGTCAGAGCCTTCTCCTTTTGGAAATATGGCAACGGTATTTCAATCGGAAGAGTTTGCGATACTGAAGGCAGCGGTAGGAGTAATTCAGAAGAAATGGTGCGGTAAACAGATTAAAGTTTGTAGTGACAGTCAGGCTGCACTGAAGGCCCTACAAAACCCATTAACCACTTCAAAAATTGTCCATAAAACTAAATCAACACGTAACTCCATCGTAAGTTGGAATTTTCTTAAACCTATTTGGATTCTGAGACACTGTGGTGTACGGGGGAACAAAGTACCTGATGGATTGGCAAACTGTAGATCTTGCGGGTACTCCAATGAAAGCAGAGCCATTTGTCGGTATAACTTTAGTAGGGGCTTTTGATTGGATCAAGAGTCATGTGATTAATATTCAAAAGAACCGATAGTGCAATTCATTTGCCTGCAAAACAACCAAGTGCTTCCTTAAGAGCTCAAACAAGAAAGTTGCAGATTTCCTTCTAATATTACGAAGGGAAGATCTTCGATCATTGGTTAAGGTTCTCATGGGGCATATTTCATGGGACTGTGCTGTTATATTTGCGGTTTGTCCACACAAACAGAATTTCGATACTTACATTGCGCATATAGGGCAGCATTTTGCAGTATATAGTCACGTCGAACAGAAGAGGGCATTTTTCGTCATGGATTGGCACTGACAAGTTTGAGTTGTTAACAAAATTATATGGAAGCGATAATATCCAAAAGCAGAGTTTTGATGATCTAGTTACGAAGTTACCAACACATTTTAAGGCAAACACACATGTACTGGCATTAGGGTACGAATTTTTCTCTTCAAAGATGAAACATAACCAGAATTATAGATTGTGGAATCTGGAAGCAAGTGAATTTGGGCTGCACCCAGTCCCGCACTTAAACTGCAATTGTCTAACACAATCGTTCACTTCGACGATAATTTTCCGATCATGGCATTGGAGCCATGATATAGCACAGCATGCCCGATAGATGTGAAAAGCCCATTGCTTTCACTTCGAAAACACTCGACGAACATCAACGACGATATAGCCAAAAGGAGAAAGAAGCTTTCTCTATTATCTTCGGGGTGAAGAAATTTCATCAATTCCTATTTGGTCGCAACCGTCCGACAAAATTCAACTTTTGAGTGCACACAAGAACAAGACCTACATATTCTGAAAGTAGGGCTAAAAAAAAGATACCCTTGTCTGGCTGTTTTTCTAGATCAATTCGTTAATTAGCTGATGAAAAATAATGTCACGTGGATTTCCTCTGAACGACATCAGGAAGAATGTGAAAAATCAAAGCTATTTGTTGTGAATATAGGCATTATTATGACGCATTATGATCCACAAAAGCCAATTGTTATTTTATGCGACGCAAGTCCATCTTGGGGGTGACTATCACACATCATTAATGGTAAATAACGTCCTGTTCAATTTGTGTTGAGTACTTTATCGCCGACTGAAAATAATTATTCACAACTTCATTGAGAGGCTCTGGCGGTAGTATTTGCGGTGAAAAAGTTTCACAGTTACATGTACGGACTACCGGTCGTCATTGAAAGTGACCATCAACCGTCAAGAGAAATTTTTTCAACGAAAAAAGACCTGCCATCAATAGCGGCGAAACGATTGCAACGATGGGCAGTATTTTTATCGTTGTATGATTATTCCATTAAATATAGAAAAGGATCGCAAATGGGCTACGCCGTCGCATTATCCCGATTGCCATTGGAAGAAGAGACTCAGGAAGATGACGACAGTATTAATATTCTTGATTTTTTTATTTAAATTTTTTTTATTAACGAATCTTATACCATATACAGAAACGTTTTAGGATTCTTAATTTGATAAATGATAATGAAAATTGAAGACATTTAAAGTGAGATGTCTAAAGATAAAAGGTTAAGCAAAGTATACAAATTTGTTATTCTCAGTTCCCGGACATTCTAAGAGAATAGTGAAAGCCCACCTTTTGGGTGAACCGCGTTCAAAGACTTTTGTAAAAATAATAATATTGAATGTCTAAAACCGCCGCCGTACCATCCGCAATCAAACGGGAGTACAGAGAGAGGTGTCCAAATTGTTAAATCCGCATTAAAAAAGTATCTCTCCTAGAACTCTCCGCCTAGAACAAAATCATGGGATTTTAAAACAAAAAATTTTCTTTTGAATTACCGATACAATGAAGACGCCAGCAGAAATGATTTTAAGGTTTGAACCAAAAACATTGTTAGATGATATTAATCCAAAAATAAACGAATTGTTTAAAAAACAAGAGGAAAACGTCGGAAATTGTAAGAATATGGAGGAAGTTGAAAATTTAAAAAATTATAACAAATATCAAAATATCAATATTATACATATAGGAAATCCGATTTATTAAATATTCCAAAATACATCAGTCAGGAAATAATACTATACAAAAATGTTGTAGAGAATTATGTTAAATATATTAATGCTAAAATAGTTACAAAATTAAGTAATGTTAGATATGTCATAAATATAAATGGAGTATCTAGAGATCAAATGAAGAAATATAAGCGAAAAACTGTAAAGTTTAACCCTGAAGTTCAAACATATGCTATTGATTCAAAAATAAATTTAGATACCGATATTTTTAAGTCAAGAGAACTTTCAACTATTGAAAATATTGGTGTATCAGAATCTGCTGTAGCTAATAATGGTAGAACAGAATATAATTCGAAAAGAGTTGGCACACAGAATTACAAATGTATGGAACACTAAGCAGAGCCAGACCAGAAAACTCTTACCGATATTTGTAGTAGTAGTTGAACTCAGGTCAAACAATAAAAAAATTTATCACGTTAAGACTTTCTCTACTACACTCTCACATAACCTTTGAACCTCCCCGCCCAAGCGTGAAATAGCATAGTCCTTAAATATTCAACAATATGATCACACAAAAGCTTACTGCCGCAGAAAGCCTTAATGAAGCAAGTGTCCTGGAGATCAAGCTTCAGTCGATTGTGAACGTAAAGGTAAACTTACCGATTTTAAATGTACGTTATGTCAAGGGAATCATCCCTCTAACTAAAAAGGATACTCTGTTTGCAGACCACTGCAAAGTGAAAAATATCCACATCTCAGAGCAAAGCAACAAGTAACAGTACAAAACACGCCAATCAAAACTAAGGTGACGTAGTTAAAGGACCACCAAATTCAAGCAACAACTGTGTAAAATCTAACAACTCATCTTTAGAACAATTTATGGAATCAATGGAATTGGCTGAGTCTGCCACTCATGGTTGTAGAGATGAGGAGGAAGAATAATCGGTGAAACATCTGCTCTGTCATTTCCCGGGTCTTCAGAGAAGGCGAGCCAGGTATAAAGGCTCGGTCTACTTTAGAGAACAGCAAAAATTAGCCGAGCTCAAACTGATACTCTCAGCTACTGGGCCCGATCCTGACTCCATTTTCCCTTCGAGAAATGCACTGTGCCTAACGATACAGCTCCAGTCATCTTGAGCAGCATTGATATTAAGGCTAGACTCCAAACTTGGTACATTCGCCTCCCTATCATCCAAAAGACGTCGCAGTATCCCCGAGGCTAAACCATTGATTCAGTCCAGGCTGAGCACTTGCCACCTCCTTAGTGGGCGCTGCTGTCCCGCTGTTGGTGAGAAATATCTTCTTTCGAATGGAAGTCCGTGGTTAAACCAGAACCTAATATTTACTGCAATCTTGCCAAAGGCAAAACGCCTACAGGCATTGATGGGCATCTTTCGTATAAGCTGGTGGATATAGGTCCTGGGTTTAACCGTAATAAAATGCCTCTGCCGACGGGTTCAGGTGCGATCTGTCAGTGCCTCTACACGGGCATATCACCAGAGGTAGGCTGCATACAAGCCTTTTGAGGAAGAGGAATACTTTACAGATATGGGATGCGTCTCGAGAATTTGCAAGAAAACTTATCGCTATTTATGAAAGGTCCAGGAATCTGCTCACCAAACGTCAGCGATCGCAAGAATAGTGTCAGACTATGGCCAAGCCGTCCAAGAATTGAAAACCTCCATGGTCTCAAAACTAAGATTCCGCTCGTTCAGTGAAGTTGCTAAAAATTCTGACGGCTCTTTCTCAAAAAAGTGGCCTTTGGAAGAGGAGAAATTGATGTCAGTATACTTAAAAAGTACTGACCCAAAATCCCGCACTACTACCTACCTGCCACGGCTATGGATGGTTCTGACTTGGCCATTCTGACGAACATGGGCAAATACATTCTAACCAAGTGGATTCAACCGTGTCAGACGGGCAGTCGGGGGGGTACTACGAACTACCTCCCTAACTAAGGACTACTTCCCTAACCTCACCCCATCCTCTCCCCCTTCACCATCCTAAATTTCCCTTTTTAGTCACATCGAATTCGATCTAGCTGTGGGGCGTCTTTTCTACAGTGGGCGGTCTCCCATCTCATATCCTCAAATCCACGGTGCGCTTATTCCATAGTGTGGGCCCCTCTTCTGCATCTGACCCCAGTGGGGCGCCTGTTATTTACACTTGGCAGATAAGTATAACAAGCAAATCATCGAGGTGACAGATACTCCTGGTACATCTGCACAGCGTATCCTGCTAACTGGTAATCCATCCGTAGACGGGCGCGTTGGGAATTAGATGTACAGACCCAGCTCACCAACCCTAATGATCGTGACTAACACTCAGGGTCTCGAAGGAAGTAAATTATTGAGTGTAATTAGCGGCTCATTGACTATGTCGTTGGAAAGCCTAAATCTGGAGGAAGAGGGGGGCGATCGTACCAGACAGTACCAACAAATTCTGAAGCTGTGAAGATGCTAGAGGGGTTCCCCAGCTCCTACAGAAAACTGCTACCTCGGGCTTCTTTGACAGAAGGAGGAAGGTCGCAATACCGGAATCGGATCTGCCTGTTTGCTCGACCCAGATGCCTGCATGTCACCCTCCTTCTGAGGAGAAGGTGGAAGGGCCCTTAAAGAAGTCGTATGATACTCCTTCGTATACCTCTGGTGATTCATTACCAAGAGTGGCAGCTAAAGCTATGAAGGTAGATATACAAATGGAATGGTCTGCTGTTAAAAGGACAGCTAGACTATGTCCACAACTACGTTTGGAAGGCCATCGGTGAGTCGAAGGAAAAACCTATCTTCGAGATGATGCGTGTGGAGAACGGCACTAGAAACGTGCAATTCTCTTCTTAGTCTTCCTGAGAATAGCTAACCAAAGCTATGGCTGAAATACCAGCTTGCGAGAACTATAAATTCGTCCTCACGTACGGTCACAGCAGGTGCTTGGATACCGGGTCCTTCCAGTGAACCCATCGAAATACTCGCACGCATCCTCCTCCTCTGGGAGATATACTCGTATATCAGGGGGAAATCTGCTTCCAAAAAGGGAGCAAGTTCTCACCTGATGGTAGGTATCGATTTAGGTTTGCTGAACGTCCTAAGCTCCAGATACGGATACGGTCCCCATCTGCATCTTGTAGGCATAATTTTCCGCGTTCAGAATGAGGAAGGGGATAAAGCGAAAAATTAATGTCGGTCCTAAAAGAACCATTTTATGACTGAAATTATATTCATGGAAATAAACTTGCAGCATAGCAAATCGTCTACCACTTTACTGTACATGTGTTATCATGCCACGGTTTATTGAATGCGCGAAGCTTAGACAATGTGTTCTCAAGATGTCGTTGCAGCAAAATTTAAGTACGCAAGGGGAGGGAGGAAGGTCGCGGCAGCAATCGTTTCGGCCTACCTAACCGACGATTCTATACTTTCCCCACTATCAAGGCAAGTGACAGAGGTCGTTCAGTAAGCAAAATCCAATGGGTTGGACTACCAGATTGTGGGCTGTGACGCAAATTCACAGAACACATTATAGTGTAGCACGAAGTGCAACTTTCGGGGTAACAAGATTTTGATATTTTTTCTGTGTTCACATTTGGTGATAATACACAATGTAGGTAACAAACCGACTTTTGTGAAGCCCAGAAGGCAATAAGTGATTGATGTAACACTAAATACGAAATATGATCTAAACGGAACTGGGGTTGGCTGGCATCTGAATGAATGTGTCAGAGCCTTCTCCTTTTGGAAGTATGACAACGGTATTTCAATCGGAAGAGTTTGCGATACTGAAGGCAGCGGTAGGAGTAATTCAGAAGAAATGGTGCGGTAAACAGATTAAAGTTTGTAGTGACAGTCAGGCTGCACTGGAGGCCCTAGAAAACCCATTAACCACTTCAAAAATTGTCCATAAAACTAAATCAACACTTAACTCCATCGTAAGTTGGAATTTTCTTAAACCTATTTGGATTCTGAGACACTGTGGTGTACGGGGGAACAAAGTACCTGATGGATTGGCAAACTGTAGATCTGCGGGTACTCCAATGAAAGCAGAGCCATTTGTCGGTATAAATTTTGTAGGGGCTATTGATTGGATCAAGAGTCATGTGAATAATATTCAAAAGAACCGACAGTGCAATTCATTTGCCTGCAAAACAACCAAGTGCTTCCTTAAGAGCCCAAACAAGAAAGTTGCAGATTTCCTTCTAATATTACGAAGGGAAGATCTTCGATCATTGGTTAAGGTTATCATGGGGCATATTTCATGGGACTGTGCTGTTATATTTGCGGTTTGTCCACACAAACAGAATTTCGATACTTACATTGCGCAGCATCTAGTCACGTCGAACAGAAGAGGGCATTTTTTGCCATGGATTGGCACTGACAAGTTTGAGTTGTTAACAAAATTATATGGAAGCGATAATATCCAAAAGCAGAGTTTTGATGATCTAGTTACGAAGTTACCAACACATTTAAGGGCAAACTCACATGTACTGGCATCAGGGTACGAATTTTTCTCTTCTAAGATGAAACATAACCAGAATTATAGATTGTGGAATCTGGAAGCTAGTGAATTTGGGCTGCACCCAGTCCGCACTTAAGCTGCAATTGTCTAACACAATCGTTCACTTCGACGATAATTTTCCGATCATGGTATTGGAGCCATGATATAGCACAGCATGCCTGATAGATGTGAAAAGCTTTCACTTCGAAAATACTCGACGAACATCAACGACGATATAGCCCAAAGGAGAAAGAAGCTTTCTCTATTATCTTCGGGGTGAAGAGATTTCATCAATTCCTATTTGGTCGCAACCGTCCGACAAAATTCAACTTTTGAATGCACACAAGAACAAGACCTACATATTCTGAAAGTAGGGCTTAAAAAAAGATACCCTTGTCTGGCTGTTTTTCTAGATCAATTCGTTTACAATTTTTAGAAGTTAAATTTGTTTTTAATTAATATATAGATTCAAAAAAAAATTTATTTTTAATCAGAAGTGTAAATATTATGGAAAATTACCCTCTGAATCTAAATACGATAAAACAAAATTAATAGAAATGTTTTATAACAACTCTTTTATTTTGTTAAAAATACCAAGTCGTTGAAATCTGCTTGCGTCACAAAATGTGGAATGACGAGAAAAGTTCGGACGGCGATAATTCTCTTGATGTTATAGGTTCTATGATTACTTGGTCATACATTTGCAAGTCTTCTGAAGGAGCTGTTGGATATTGTTCAGAACGCATCTTTGCCTTAATTACGGATTCCACGACAGCGTTTTCATTATTTCTCGTGTATTGTAGCATAATTCAGTAGTTTTCGAATGCGATAAACATAAATAGCAAGCTTCATTATTTCTCGTGTATTGTAGCATAATTTAGTAGTTTTCGAATGCGATAAACAAAAATAGCAAGCTTCTGGAGAATGTTCAATTCGTTGGAGTCAAATAGTCGGTTGGACATACTTAATATGATGCCGAATCGAATAATTGTTCCATCCCATTAAGCCACGGTAGCAATACTCACAAACCACATCTGGAACGTACCATAAGCTTGAAACAAACGCCATATCAAAAAAAGGCTTCAAAAGCGATGATGACGCTTTTTGTTATATTTCACAAATAATTTGCATGCGCCAATAAACCGCAAACATAACAAAAATTAATACGATAAAGACAATTCAATGAATGAAATTTCAACCGGAGGTCGAGAATCGATTAACAACATTTATACTAATTTTATTTTATCATATTTGGATTCAGAAGGCAATTTTACATTGTAATATATACATTTTTGCCTCAAAAGAGTTTTTTTTTTTTTAAAATATATATTAAATTAAAAACAATTGATCTAAAAAAACGGCCAGACACGTGTATCTTTTTTTAGCCCTACTTTTGGAGTTTATAGGTCTTGCTCATGTGTTCTAACATGTGTCGGGCAGTGTATTCAGCTCGGATAGGCAGCTTCCGGTATTAACTATTCTACGGCTACAAAGATGGGCACTTATGTTTATGGCATATCCTTATACAATCAAGTAACGGCCGAATGATCAGCATAGCAACCTAAACGATCATTGGCGTATTCACGTACATCAACAAATACTGAATCACCATTAAATGTAAAGCAGCTTAAAGGCCTAACTTTGAAAGATGTCAGACTCAAATGCGTACGCACTGTCATTGAGGTCGGCTGGCCTGAAAAGCTACTGGGTGAAGATAAAGATTTGCAGTCATACTTTGTTCATAAAATATGCCTTGAGTTTTGGAATGGGAGTCGTAGTACTTCAAAGTGACTATACGCAACTGCTTCATGAAAGATACTGGGGTATGGCGCGTACGAAACAAATTGTTCGTCGATACTGTTGGTGGCCGTCCATGGATTCGCATATTGAGGAAATGTGAAGTAAACCACCAGCAGAGTACAAAACCACCAGCCCACGCATATGAAAGCTGGCCTGGGCAATACCGACACCGGCTTCAGCTCATACAAAGCCGGCACCAGACATTCCACCTCCCCGGTGTTCCAGTCACTTCCGCTAGAAGAATAAGCCCGCCTTTCTCATAAGAGGGGAGGAAATGCTATATCGGAATGCAACCCTGCAAACTTTGACTATGAAAGCTTGGCGCTGGTGATGGCGCCCTTCCCTTTTTGGCTTTTTAGATAAGAAGCTCCGCGTGTATTCTCTTAAACAAAATCCTTATATTATTTTATACTGTCTAATGAAACTTAGATATAACGATTAACATTAAAACATACGATGCAACACCATCATATCACCCTCATAGGGATCATCGTGAGTCCGAACTGCGTCTCCTGTCTGGAGGAAGAACAAGACGGCACAGAGCATTTCATCTTCGAGTGTCCTGCCTTTGCCAGAAAGAGGGGGCGCATATTAGGGTCAGTTGCTTTGGGAATGGACAAAGTACATTCTTTATATCTGTACAGATATCTAAGATTCATAAAAGAGTATAAAGAAGTTTGAAAAGGTGTAATTTCCGTTCCAAAACCTTCCATCTCCCCCTTCCCCCAAAATATTTCCAAGCTTATAGTACAATGGGCATAGATGCCTGAGTGCTTGGAAGCCTCCTTCTTTGGCGGTTCTCCAGCCTACCCCACTTATATAATATTCTTCTATTCTTTAGTGGTTAAAATGCATGATCCTAAAACTATAAAAATCATCTAATGGTCAAAGTGCCAGGAGATTAATGAACCACATTGACAAACGATTTACTGTACACTGAGCACATAATGACTCTAATAAAACATCGCTATGAGGCTTTTTAAACCAGTTACCAAGCAAATATCATACAAGTATAAATCGTAATAAAGAAGCCGGTGGTACCCCCTACTTATGAATATAGCTATATTATATTTCTCTCGATCTTTGCTTTCATATCAATTCGTCGACCAAAGAGCATAATTTATAATTAGATCTACTAGGAATTACTCCGATAGCGTAGCTTTCCCTGCTTTTACGTCAAGGTTTGTCTGATTACTATTGTATAACCGTATAATATTATTATAATTAGTATGCACTCTTGTTTTATATTTTATTTATGCAAAACATCAGTTTGATCTACGTAAGTTCCACCTCTTTAGTTTCTATGCAAGTATAAAGTTTTACGGCCATTGCCCCACGCAATGTGAATTATGATTATTGACTATTTTTAGATTCATCTTCACTTAAATATTAACTGTTCTCTTTATATACGTAT
The DNA here is from genome assembly GCA_920105625.2 of Clusia tigrina. Lineage (NCBI taxonomy): Eukaryota > Metazoa > Arthropoda > Insecta > Diptera > Clusiidae > Clusia > Clusia tigrina. Next base: position 328,408,091 of record OV050030.1, read on the forward strand.
TTTTAAATTGTTCATAAAAATTACCATCATAATAAACAATGGCGCCACACAATTTATCCTTTTTAAGCATAGGGAACAGCTCCAATGCCTCATTCTTCGAAAGATAATATGAGCTCTTAACATTCCTGTCTCCAGCCACAAGATCGTAACACTTTATACCAACCCAATAGTACGGTACCTGCCACCATCTGAAATAATATTTATTATGTAATCTTAATATACAATCCAAGAATAATAATTTTTACTGATATACGGGTAGCATTATAGGTCACGGATGTGCTAAATGTGGAGCAGACTCAAGCATTAATGCGCGTTACTGCAAGGCTTCCTTTACCATCCGATACTGCTCAAAATCTAGCTAATAAATAAAAATAAATAATAAATTTATTTGAATTTATTGGAATATATACAAAAGGAAGTAATATCAATACATCTATATATATAATCTATATATATATAAATGAATGTTTGTTTGTTAGTGACGCTAAGGGTCGAGAACGGCTGGACCAATCTTGATGGTATTTTCAGAGGTTATTCGTTGTAGATCTGGGAAGGTTTAGAAATAAAAAAACCTGATACTTTTCCTGAAGAAAAGTCGGAAAATTTAATAATTCCAAAAAGGACTTTTTTCCATACAAAAATCTTTTTCTTTCAAATTTTTTTTTCCAATTGTTTTTTGCAAATCTATCGATCTCAAAACATTCGGAAAAGTCGGAAAATTCGGAAAATTCGAAAATTAGAAATACCTAATCTCACTTTTTGTTCTCATTTTTTTTGTATGTGCGTGGTGTTGCACGCGCACATTTAGTTTCATATTGGAGGTGTAAGCACTGACTGATACTCCAATAACTCAACAGATGGAGCTGTAGACGCTTATTTATTTCGACAGCTGCGTATATTGTTTGTTCTTTCTGATTTGTTTATTCGAACAGTGCGGACACGGTCAATTGACTTTCTGACATTTTTCCAAATTTTAATTGATTTCTCGAGTTAAATTCATTACATTAAATTGTTAAATTGTTTACATTCACGAAATATTTGATTTTAAAACTGTGGATCATCAGTTTTTGAGTGAAATTATTGACATTTCAAACAAAAAAAGTGAGTTCATTATTTTCGTTTGTTGGTGAATACCTAACCTCATTTCCATTGGAATTTATTTGTGTTATTTCTTCAGCTGATTTGTAAATTATTTGAATCGTTCAATTTCGGTCATTCGCTTTCTTTATTTCGGCTATTCAAAAGGTAAATTATTGAAAATTATTCCGTGAAAAGTTTATGTGTGTTTCATACAAAGTGATCAATTACAGATTGAAATTTGTTACGATGCCACAAAGAGGTCGCGCTAATATCGGTCGGCGTTCCCGACGTACAACGGACCAACGTAGTTATACAGCACGTCGTACGGAAGAGGAAAATGCTACTGCAAGGAAATCTGCTCGAATCGGAATGATTGAACATCGTGCGCGGCAATCACAAGAGGCTCACGAAGCTTACAATGAGCAACAACGATTGAAAAGAAGACAAGTTCGTGCTCAAGAAATTCATGAAGCAAGAGAACAACGTTTGGCTGCTCACCGACAACGCCAGCAGTCGGTGAGCAGCCAAACGTTGTTCTCTTGCTTCATGAATTTCCTGAGCACGAACTTGTCTTCTTCTCAATCGTTGTTGCTCATTGTAAGCTTCGTGAGCCTCTTGCGGTCGTTGCTTCACGGTGAATCGCCAAATTCGAATCATTTTTTACAAAATTCCAAGATGTGTAACGATTGTTTTCAAATGACGTCGTTTGGTGGGGAAATTGTGAATGAACATAATTACAATCCCACATTCAAGATTAGTTCACCAACAATCTAACACTTATTATCTCGCCAATAAAATACAGAAATTAACATATTTGTCTGCAACTATACAGATTCACGGGCAAATTTAGCATCTTGCTGGATCGCTGTTGCCGCATCCTGATCAAGATCACAAATATCTCCAAATATATTTCCTTGGAGATTCAAATGAAGAAGTGAATCGACGTTGTGCAATTTTCAATGCGATGAAAAGAGAAATTGTGCAGCAATTGCAAGAAATGTTGCATGAATACAACGAACTAATTCGATTATTCAAAACTTCGTTAGAAAGGATGCCATCTGATGATCACAGAATCGTCATAAAAGCGGACAAACGGCCAGCAGCCACTCATGAACGGCAATATAATGCCACGACGGCCGATGAAATATCAATTGTTGCTGTTGGCGATAATTTAGAATCCCGTGATATTGTTATTAAACGTCGAGCTGGAGATGCATTAGAGCGAATCAGTGAAACTCATCGATCGTATGACTCACTACAATATCCGCTTATGTTCTGCCGTGGTGAAGATGGAAATCACTTGAGATACAACATGATCAATCCTGCCAATCGTTAGTAAAAGGAAAACAAACACTCTTGATTGTAACTTCATTTTTTGTTAACTTTTAGGTGTCGATACAAATAAGAAGGCCAGTGCAATGAACTTTTACGCGTATCGATTGATGATTCGCGAAGGAATTGACAACCATCTCTTGAGATATCGCCAATTATTTCAACAGTATGCAGTTGATGTGTACGTGACGATGGAGACAGAACGACTCAATTTTATTCCAAGGCACATGCACGAGTACTCGCAGTATGCGATGACATACGTGCGGAATTATGGACGGCCGGATTTGTTTGTTACATTCACTTGCAATCCAAAATGCCCACAGATAACGGAATTATTGAATCGCGGTCAATCAGCAAGCGATCGTTACGATGTCACAGCACGAGTTTTCAAACAACAGCTACGATATTTGATGGACTTTATCGTGAAGCAACGTATATATGGTGCTGTTAGATGCTGGATGTACTCTGTTGAGTGGCAAAAAAGAGGTTTGCCGCACGCACACATTCTTCCTTGGATGGTGGACAAGATTACACCAGATCAAATTGATGACATAATTTCTGCGGAAATTCCTGATCCAGTGATAGATCCAGAATTATACGAAGTGGTGAAAACCAATATGGTTCATGGACCTTGCGGACACTACAATCCCACTTCGGTTTGTATGTCTGACAATAAATGCCCGAAACACTATCCACGTGCTTTTCTTGCGGAAACGCAAACTGGAAATGATGGATATCCACTCTATCGGCGTCGCTTATCAGACAACAATTGCAGAACATTCAGGATTCAGTTTAGAGGAGTGAATATCGAAGTTGACAACACATGGATCGTACCATATTCGCCAATATTGTCTCAGACATTCAAAACTCATATCAATGTTGAGTATTGCAGTTCTGTGAAATCGATCAAATACGTTTGCAAGTACGTCACCAAAGGAAGCGACATGGCGGTTATTGGCCTTGAACGAGATGAGATCAGCAAGTATCAAATGGGTCGATACGTGAACTGCAATGAAGCGCTTTGGAGAATATTTTTTTTGTAATTCATGAGCGTTTTCCGACTGTTGTGCATCTCGCAGCTCATTTGGAGAATGGCCAAAGAGTGTATTTCAACCCAGAGAATACAGTACAGCGAGCGGAAATACCACCAGCAACAACATTGACGAGTTTTTTCTCAACTTGCGCCAGTGATCCGTTTGCGAGAACATTGCTTTATTCGGAAATGCCTCGATATTATACATGGAATGCATCGTCGATGAAATGGTTACGCAGAAAGCAAGGCCAACCAGTAGATGGACATCCAGGTGTGTTCTCAACTAATGCATTAGGACGAATTTACACAATCCACCCGAAAAACGACGATTGCTTCTACCTTCGGTTGCTATTGATTAATGTACGCGGTTCAACTTCATTTGAGTCATTGCGTACTGTGAATGGTACGGTGTGTGCAACTTTTCGAGAAGCATGCCAGCAATTACAATTGCTATATATATGCTATATATATATGATAATCATTGGAATCAAACGATGGACGATGCAATAGCTTCTTCGCATGCCACTGAAGTTCGCACACTTTTCGCGATGATCATTTCGACATGTCAGCCTTCAAATCCGCGTCAATTATGGGATACGTACAAAAATTACATTGCCGAAGACATTTTACATCGTATTCGAGTGGCAACATGGAATTCAGAATTGCAAATGAACGATGACATCTACAATGAAGCATTGGTGTTTATTGAAGATTTGTGTTTGCTTATGAGTGGTAAACTATTGACTGAAATTCATATGCAAGCGCCAAATCGTCAAATCAGAGATGTACTGAATCGTGAATTGGAACGTGAGCGTGCATACGACAGAATAACTTTGGAACAACAAGTACAAATAAATGTTCCATTATTGAATGAGCAGCAAAAGAGTGCATATGATGAATTGATGATGGCTGTCAATGATGGAAACGGTGGACTATTTTTTCTTGATGCGCCCGGCGGAACTGGGAAAACGTTCCTGATATCATTGATTTTGGCAAGAATACGATCTCAAAATGGCATTGCGTTGGCTCTCGCATCTACTGGGATTGCTGCAACTCTACTAGAAGGTGGAAGAACCGCACATTCGGCACTGAAGCTTCCGTTAAGCTTGCAAATCAATGAAACACCTGTTTGCAACATTTCAAAGCAATCAGCTATGGCAAAAGTGTTGAAGAATTGTAAACTGATAGTATGGGATGAGTGCACAATGGCTCACAAACGGTCTCTAGAAGTACTTGACAGAACAAAGAAAGATCTGCGGAATAATAATCGTCGCTTTAGTGGCGGAATGATACTGTTAGCAGGCGATTTTCGACAAACACTTCCTGTTATTCCGAAATCAACAGCGGCGGATGAATTGAACGCATGTCTTAAGTCATCGTATTTGTGGCGGTACGTGGAAACCATACGATTGACTATGAATATGCGAGTGTTCCTGCAACAGGATAGCACCGCAGAAGTTTTCTCTAAAGAACTGCCAAGAATTGGAAATGGGCAAATTCCGGTTGATACTTCCAGTGGTTTGATATCAATTCCACCTGCCATTTGTCAATTCACTTCAACGAAAGCCAAAACTGGCCAAAATTATCGTAACTACGATTGGTTGAGTGCACGCGCAATTTTAGCTTCCAAAAATACCGATGTTAATAACTTAAGCTGGACGATTCAAAGTCAAATTCCGGGAGATTTGCGCTCTTACAAATCGATCGTTCGTGTTGAAAATGAAGACGAAGCCGTGAATTATCCAGTGGAATTTCTAAATTCTTTGGATTTGCCTGGCATGCCGCCGCATCATTTGCGTCTCAAAGTTGGATCTGTCATTATTATGCTTCGCAATCTTCATGCGCCGAAACTGTGTAATGGAAACCGACTGATTGTGACGCAGCTATCGAATAATGTGATAGTTGCAAGAATTTTGAAAGGGACTTACAAGGGGGCAGAATGCTTGATTCCACGAATTCCTTTGAGTTCCAATGATTTGCCATTTCAGTTCAAACGTATTCAGTTTCCAGTGAAACTTGCATTTGGGATGACAATCAACAGGTCACAAGGACAGTCGCTGGAAGTGTGTGGCATAAATCTGGAAATGCCTTGTTTTTCACACGGCCAGCTATACGTGGCGTGTTGACGAGTTGGGAAAACCATATTCTCTGTACATTTACGCACCGGAACAGAAAACAAAAAATGTTGTTTATCAAGGTACGTTACATTGAAAAAAATGTAGAAAAATCGCAAATAAATTATTTTCAACACAATATAAATTCAACTTTCTTTTCTTTTCAAAACACATAATTTCAAGCGAGGCAACGTCTGCGGGGTCAGCTAGTACTCTATTTATTTAAATATATTTTTATATTAGGGATGTTCGAATATTGATAATCACATGAACCCAGGTTTAACAAAAGAAGTGTACAAATGGTACTTATATTACGTTTTTTAAATCTTATTTTATTGGTGTAAAAAGAGTTCTTATGTTTTTGTCCTTTTATTGCAATAAGTAGATTTTTTTAAAAATTTTATTCTGTTGCTTTTTTATAAGAAAGAGTGAACGTGGCTGAGTGTAAAAATAAGTTGCATTGCATGAGTGTGCATGTGTATACATGAATTTTTAAAACATAAAATTTATTTTGTAAAATACCAAATCTCATTACTATCCCAACAATACAAAAGAAATATTTAAGTGTATTTCAGAATTTATTTTATTTATTTATTTATCTCTACAAATTGATCTTAGGATATTCTTTTTAAGCTGTTCTAACGACATGAAGTATATATATATTTTCAATAATTAACTTAACTGGAACAATTTATTCCAAAGTAAAATGAAATATAAATTATAAAAGAAATTGATTTATACAAAGAAAATTATTAAGTTATAAAATTATCAAATTAAAGCACTGGATGATTTATACAATTAAAATTTAAATTAAAATATACAACAAAACAATAAACAATAAGATAAATACAGATCACAATTTATGAACAAAGCAATATAGATTGTCAGTGTTGCCATTAATGCAGCCGTACTGGAAGTGAGTTCCAGAGTCTTACTGCATACACGAAAAACTGACGATCAGACATAAGAGACGAGTGTTTGCACGGAACAAGTTGGTTACAACGACAGGAAATTGTGAACCTGAGACATCTAAACAAATAAGGAGGTTCCCGGGTGTAAATAATCTTGTGAAGAAAGATGATAGTCTTAGACTTCAAGAGTTGATCAAATGTGATCCCAGAAACTTGCCTTGATAAAGTGGATACATGATCTGTTCTATACCTTGTTATATTATTAAATACGACATCAAGCTTTCGTTTGCTAGCTGCATCACAATTCGCAATTATTTTACAACCATACAGCAATGTTGGGAGTAGGTAGGTCTTAGCCAACAGCATTCTGATTCCTCGTGGGGTGAAATATTGCGTTGACCACAGTGAACGCAGTGTAGTGTAAACTTTGCCAACGTGGTTACTCCATGTTAGAGTACCATCAAATATAACTCCCAGGTTTTTAGCCGTGTTTACACATTCAATCACAAACCCATTCATTATAATACTGGGTAATATTGTGGTTTCAAAGTGTTTCTTGTAAGTCACTAAACATTTTGACTTAACCGGATTAAGGCAAAGCCCATTTTTCTTTGCCCAGTTATAAACATGAGAAAAGTCGTTATTAATTTGAGTGACACAATTTCGTCCCTTTTACAGCTTATGTAAAGTTGGACGTCATCAGCATACAAATGAATATCACAATCGTGCAACGTAGTCGGTAGATCATTTATATATATTCAAAAAAGAAGAGGCCCCAATATGGACCCCTGAGGTACACCTCGTACTATTGACAAGAAATCCGACGCCTCGTCATCGCACTGACTCCGTTGGTAAACCGCTTGGGTTCTATCTGTAAGGTATGATTCTATTAACTTTACTGCGCCGGATGAGAAATTGTACATTCTCAGAAGCTTCGTACCTAAAATATTGTGGTCAACTCAGTCAAATGCCTTTGAATGGTCCAATAATACCAAGAAGACACTCTATTTAAGTCAAGTGATGCGCGAATAGTCTTCACTACATCAGTCAGAGCCGTTATGCAGCTCCTCCTTGGCATGAACTGACTGTCGTTCCGTTATGTTATTGTCTGCTAAATTCTTTTTATTTGTATCGCCATTACTAGTTCAAATACCTTGGACAGGTAAAATTGCTATTGGTCTATAATCGTTATGAGAGTTTGGGATTGGAATAATTTTCCCTAACTTCCAACAATTAGGAAAAGTTGATGTCATTATAACAGTATTAAAAATATGAGTTATGACTGGCGGAAGTTTATAAAATACGGCCTTAACAAAGACAGGGTGAATCTCATCGGTACCACAAGCATTTGACTTTACAGACAGAAAAAACTCCAACATATCTGACTCGTCAACACCACAAAACCCAAACATAATATCAGAGGATGCACAACTACAACAGTTTGCATAAGCATTCTTTTTCACTGCTTCAATTGGAAGATTGACAAATTTCCTACTTAAATCATTTAGGTATTCCGTATATGTCTCCATATTTGTTTACTGGTGATTGCACCGCTAAATGTTTTTCTGAAGAGGGAGTATTTAGCGGCTTTGACAGCTTTAGTAACAAGCCTTCTAAGATTTCTGTAAGTTTCATAGAGAAGAGGTAGCTTATATCGCCTCCATCCTCTTTATGCAGCGTCACATATGTTTATTAAATTCTTGATTTTATTTGTAAACCAAGGCTGCTCTTTATGCGCAACAGTGCGTACTTTCTTTGGGACAAACTCATCAAAAAGACATTTGTTACCTGTCTAAGGGTTTGCCCTAAACTCCAACTCGAATAATAATGCACGGCGGGCTTTACTTGAGTTGTGATGTGTTTATTTCTAGGAGAATCAAATCTTCAATTACAAAATCAAAATACATAAATATAAAACCAAATTCTTACCGCAGTGTTCTCACCGTCTTTGCGACAGATAACGAATGAACAGCCATTTCAGCATTCGCCACCTGTCGCAAATCATAGTGAAACACAGGGTGTACACAAACAATAATTATAAATAAACGTCGTTTTACACCATTGGCCTAAGGCCTAAGTGATGTCTTGAGGCATGCCAGTCAACTAAAGGTCGTTTTGCAACATCCCCTCTCCCATGGAGCGGCACGTTTCACCATCGTACAAGTCCAGAGCGGCCAACTTAGATATGGGGCGACGTAGCAGACCTTTGGCAGTGCGCACGTCGGCTCGTCGAATAACTCCATCGGCGGCTTCTCAACGCGACCCCGACACCACTCTCTTCTCGGCATACTGACGTCACAGACGAACACCAAATCTCCTTCCTTTATCGCCTTATCTTGCTTGCACCATTTAGCTCGGCGCGTTAAAGTTGGAAAATATTCCGCCATCCGTCTCTTCCAGAACCGGCCTCTTAACTGACGCGCGATGCACCACTATTTACGAAGAGTATTGTATGGTATTTTACTGGTGGCTCTTCTCGGAAAGGTGTGTTGGTTGTATTAGCTGACCCAAGAAAGAAGTGATTGGGCATGAACGGCTCCTCTTGATCTACTGCTATCGGCATGTGCATGAGTGGTCGAGAATTAACCACATTCTCTGCTTCGATGATAAAACTCGATAATGTATGCTCACGTGGGACAGTCTCCTTGACTGTGTGCTTTAACACACGCTCGACGCGTTTCACCATTATTTCCCAGATTCGTCCCTTAGACGGATAACAGGGCCAGTTGAAAGTCCACTCAACGCCTTTAGGTGACACCTCGCTTTGTATACGCTCGCAATCGAAGACTTCCGAGCATCGCTTAGCTTCATTATCAGCTCCAACAAAAAGTTTTCCATTATTGGAGCGCATTTTAACAGGGATGCCACGGCGGCTGATGAAGTTGCGAATTGCTATGATGCAGGAGTTGGTTGACAGATCGTAAGCTACTTCCAAGTGAATGGCACGAACTGTTAAGCACGTGAATAATGCCACCCAAGGTTTTTAGTACGCCGTCCAACTGCTACTGACAGCGGTCCGAAGTAATCAGCTCCGGTGAAAGTGAAGGGCCTCACGTATGGCTTTAGGCGGTCCTTTGGCAAGGAACCCATGAGCGGCGTGGCTGGCATGGCTTTGGCCGCTTTACACACAAAACAACTGGAGATCACTGTGCGTAAAACTTGCCTGAGGCGTGGGATCCAGAACTTACGTCGGACCGCGCATATAGTTGCTTCCGTATTCTGATGATGCATCCTTTGATGTTCGTGATAAACAAATAATTTGGTGAAGGAATACCCAGGCGGCAAAATTGTTGGTCGTTTCGAATCGAATGGAAGCCAGAGACTCGACGTATCCTAAAATCATCAATGAACGCTGATAAATTAGAGAGCAAGCTCTTTTTCGGCGGTGGTTTATCAGTTTGAACCATCTTCAATTCCTAAGCAAACCTTTCTTTTTGGACGAGACGGCTCAGGAAACGTTCTGCTGCGTCTAGCTCGATTGCTGTCAGTCCATGCTGTTGGTTACCCCTTGGGCGTTTTGATAACGTTCCACGAATCTAACAACCCAGCCGGCTGCTCGTTTAAGTCTGGCAAATGACGAATATTTAGTAAAACCTATAATACTTTTACTCACATCATCATCCTGGTTCTGCTCCTTGGCAAGAGCCTTTGGCCACTGCTCCTCAATATTCAGTAGAAACTCAGATCACAGGAACTAGCGTGCTGTTGGGCTAAAGTCAATATGACGCCTGGCGCGCTTAGCTTCATTGGCGACGTTTTCGTGCGTAGGTATCCACCTCCACTGAGCTGGCGTGGAAGCAGCTAAAATTTCCGCGATGCGATGGGCCACAAAGGGGTTATAGCGACGATGTTCACTCGTAATCCAGTTCGTAACGGTTCACGAGTCACTCCATAAAACGCATGAATCTATCTCCACTGAGTGCTCTCCAACGATGGTCACCATTAAGCGTGTGCTAAGCATGGCAGCTTTGTAGCTCGAGGCGTGGAATGGTCAACGGCTTCAATGGAGCACTTTTCACTTTGGCACACACGAACGACAACTCCACCTCATCCATTGCGTTGACGATTCTCCAGTAAGCAACCGCTGCAAATGCTTCCTCACTTGCATCGACGAATACGTGCAGCTGCAGTTGCCGTGGAACGCCCCTTCTGAAGTAAAAATGTGGAATTCGGTAATAGATGACCTCAGTCATGTGTTGGCGAAATTTTTGTCATCGAACGTTTCTATCGCTTGGTAGTGGCTCGTGCCAACTAACGCTTCTCTTCCATAATTTCCTTAACAGCAGCTCTGCACTAACAGTCACGTGGCACAAGAATCCAAGTGGGTCGATAATTGACATCACGATGCTCATTAGTTCTCGCTTCGTTGGTTAGTTGGATTCGATGCCACCTAATTCACCAATGACTTCTGGCGAATTTGAGGCGAAATTGCGCAGCTCAAAACCTGCGGTACCTGGTTTGATATTTCGATGGCCTGCCCGGCCGACTCAAAGCTATCAACGAAATCGTTAACGTAATGTTATTCCAAAATCGCCTTCACGGCACGGGAAGCACGACCAGGGTATTAGCAATTTTAATATAATGTGTTGAGCATGGTGAGCATGCGGCTCCGAATGTCATTTCCATCATTTCGTATATATCAGGTGGCCTTCCACCACCAGTACCGCGCAACAAAAACCGCTGTGATGACCTATCGTCAGGTTGGACAAGCACCTGATGAAACATTTCTCTGGTGCCCTCGCAAACTGTCACAGTACCTTCGCGAAAATGAAATAGAATGGACGCCAACGGGCGGTATTTCTGCGGGCCTTTCAACAGCTGTGAGTTGAGAAACCCGCCGTTGACTTCTGCTGCTGCATCAAAAACCAAGCGAGTCTTTGCAGGCTTGTTTGGATTGACCACGACAAAGTGTGGCATATGCCATGTTCTTGGTCTCGTAAGAGCGGCTTCAGCTGGCTCCAGCTTGCGGCCATAGTTTCGCTGGATGTATGTTTCTATGATACCGTTGTAGGCAGCGACGTAGTCCTTATTTAGTTTTATTTTCTTTTCGATACTGGTTAAATGCTTCAAAGCCATGGCGTAGCTATCAGGAAGTATAACAGTATCATTTTTCCACAATAAACCAGTTTGGAACAGCCTTTTTGTAGTTGCTTCAAGAATGTCATTGGCACGCATGTAAGCGGTACTTGCGATGGGCGGCGACACCTTCACTCCAAAATTCTCGGTTTCAAAGTAGCTCGCTACCAAGTTATGAAGTTGCTGCTCAATTTGAAAGCTCACGTGCAAAGACGATGCTCCCCCAAGTTGACTACCATTAGTTGGGCCGAAAATCACCCAACCCAGCTTTGTATTAGCGGCAAAGGGACCATCCTTTCTTAAGCGCAAAGTTCTTGAAGGCAAACCCAAATGGCAGTGGTCAAGACATATGAGAAGCTGCGGCGTGACGTTCGAATATGGTTGAGTTGGCAACTCTAACGAACGGCAGTCGTCATGTAGATCTCTCTCGTCCAGGTTTTGCATTGGCAGCACTAGGTCTGAAATGGAATAAACAATTGGGATACATATGTTTTTTTACGTTTACCAACTCCGCTGATGTACATATTGACTAATACTGTAGGTCCTTCCACCAAACCACTGAATGTTCAGTTGTTGTTGCATTCCCTTCAAAACCGAGCTCTTTCATCAGTGCGCTGCCCATCGTGGTCACCGATGAACACTCATCGAGCAGTGCATAGGTGTCAATACTCTTATTTTGGCCAAATAATGAGACTGGCAACACTCGGAATAAAAACATCTTGTTTTTAGCTGCGTTTGTTGTGCAGCTTAGTGCTGCTTCTCCAGAACTTCAAGGTGTATGCGGCTCATGCAGTAGCTTATGATATCTCTTTTGACATCTATCAATGGAACAGGGCTTACTTTGTCGGCAGTCACGCGTTAAATGTCCCACATTAAGATATGTAAAACAGAGTCGATGGCGTTTGACTTCTGACCACCTTTGAGGTATAGAAGCGTTTAGAATTCGCTGGCATTCCAATACCTTATGCCGACCCTGGCAAACAAATCATTTAATAGGAGTTGCCTGTTGCTTTTCGGCTGCGTGCAACACTGGACGACGTCGCAGCTCTCGAGGCTCACTGTCTTGCACCAAACATATGATGTTGGCGATTTCTGTTAACCATTCACTGAAACGTTGCATGGTTGGGTATGGCTTTATGATTGTAGCGCATCTGGCCCATTCCATCCTCTTGCTCATTGGCAGCTTACCAACCAGTTCCTCTAACAAAGTTTGGTTTGATAGATGCTGTTCTCCATTTATGGCCTTTAAAAATACAGCTAAATTTTTTGTTAAGGCTGCAAAGGGAATTATTCGCATCACAGCAGCTTCAGAAGTCTGTGTGACGTCACGAACTAATTTCAGTTGGCTTCGAATAAGTTGCTCGGGTCGGCCAAAGGGAAACTGCAGTTGCTACATAACAGCAGCAACGTTATTACGATTTATCAGCAATGATTTAACCAATTCCTTCGCATCACCTTTGAGGCATTTGTGTTAGCGCTGATTATTTTCAAAGTTGCTGTAACTATATACAGCGTTGGACTCTACAAAAGCTGGATAAAATATTGGCCAATCTTCTGGCTGACCGCTGAAGTCCAGCAAATCTTGAAACTTCCGTGATACGTTCCATTAGCTTTGGAAATTCGGCACCCGACCCGAGCTGCAGCATAACTACTGTTTGAGAGCGGCGACTGCATATTACTGGACGTTAGCGCAGATGCTTGCGAAACAATTGGCATGCTAGAAGGCGGAAAGTATAATGGATGAGTATTTGTTGGCATAAGGGAAGCTGGCCACATCTTGTTTAGCGGCATGTAAGCAGCTGTTACCATACTGGCAGGCAGCATGTTACTTGTCAGAATATTGCTGGATGTCGGTATGGACAGCGGCACGTTGGTTGTTGTTATGTATCTGGACATTATGTTGCTTGGCAGCATGATCCTTGGCGGCATGTTGCTTGGGGATATGTGGCTAGATGTCATGATGCATGAAGGCATGTTGACAACATGTTCCCTAACAGCGTATGTTCCGTTACAGGCTGCTGCAGTGGCTGCTGAAAGGAAAGATGTAACGTTATGCGCCGCTGATGAAGGTGGTGTAACAGAGACAGCAACTGAGGTGTATTTTGGCGGCAACTGCACCAACTTTTGGCGTTCAATTTCACCTTCACGTAACCTCACTTCTGCGTTTTATAGTAGGTGCTACAATGTTGAAATCAGCTTCTGCATGAATTGAATGGTACTCTCCACTTCTGGCGCAATGGCATGGATGCCAGTAGATGAAGCATCCGTCAAGACAGTGCTCGCACTAGTGGATATTGGCTGGGAAATGCTGTCGCTGTACGCTGCGGAGGCCATATCACCTCAGTTGGGTACATATGTGGCGATGCCCGTTGTGACGATGGTGTCAGCAACTGTAACACGTGGCACAGAACTTGACGTGGCGGCTGTCTTCGACCCGGCAGGATTGGGTTCTGTGCCTTTAGATGTTCCAGACTCGTTTTGAAGTCTTGGGCTACGGCGTGATGTCTTGCGATTAAGCATTTGCACTGACCTTTTTTTGTTCGCTAAAGCTCATGGCAGGGGAGCACCAACAATACAGACTTGCGGCGAGGAACTCTCTGTCAGCGGATGCTCACGAAAGTGAGCTCAAGGTGTCGAGGCTCGCGGCAGAGGAGCGCTGGAAATTAAAGAATCACTTTTAGGATTCTCTGGCGTCAGCGGCGCAGCTAAACTTAAACTGCGCAGATTTGCATTATCGAATTCCGAAATAAGATTGTTACCTGCCTAATGGTTTGCCGTAAACTCCAACTCGAATATTAATGCACGTCGGGCTTTACTTGAGTTGTGATGTGTTTATTTTTAGGAGATTCAAATCCAAATTCCTACCGTCCTTGCGACAGATAACGAATGAACAGCCATTTCAGCAGTCGCCACCTGTCGCAAGTCATAGTGAAACACAGGGTGTACACAAACAATAATTATAACTAAACGTTGATTTTCACCATGGGCCTAAGGCCTAAGTGATGTCTTACGATATGCCACTTAACTAAAGGTCGTTTTGCAACAACATTTAATATTAGAATGTAGATATTCCACTTTGTCATTTACTGATGACATAAAATATATCACGTTCTATTGTACAGTGTCAAGTTTAGTACACAAATGTTGGTAGTCAACATTTTTAAAGTCACGGTATCTCAAAACTTTGATAGTCATATTAAGTGTAAAATCAAGCGACAGAAAAATAAAGTCATGTTTTGAAAAACATGGAGTAGGGAATTGTCTGTAAATTTTAATCTTCTTCAAATCATCAATAAAATACACGTCCAACAGCGAACTATTTGTCCCCGTAAAATGTGTCGGTGATGTTGTATTAGCGGAAACCAAGCCCAATGCCAACATTTCTGTGACCAGTTCGCTCTGAACTAGAATATTGCTATTGAAGTCTCCTTCAATAAAATCAAAGAAATTGCCCGAATGCGATCTATTAGTGATTGTATGTCAATTGTACGATTAGGTCTGCAGACACAGCCCACAAGAAGTCTTTCAACTCCATTGTCAACACTTAAAAACAAGTACTCAATCTAACCATCACAAAATGAATTGCTATGGAATTTGCACGCAATGCCACCCTTCACAAAAATTGCCACCCCCCGGCATGAGTCACTCTATCCACAAGAAACAATCAGTATCCACTGGCATAAACCACTTTTCAGACACACAAACAAAATCAACGCCAGAACCCTCAAATAGATATTTGAACTCATCCATCTTATTCATTAAGCTTGGTGCATTTATATGGCAAATTTTCACTCCCTTTTGTAATCGACCAAAAATACGAATAAGGTTATAATTACTATCCCTGGAAACCAATCATAGGTTAATTAGACCATTCGGAATGACTGTAGCAATGAGAGTATACGATCATACAATCTCCTTAATATAAATTTGGCAACACATACAGCTTGATTACGCTCTGAACTCAAGAGCAACCTGCAAGAGCATTTAAAAAGGTACAATGAATTCAGCAGAACTGTGAACAATAAAGTTAAGTATTCATACTCATATGTAGTATCCACAACAAAAAATATAAAAAAGTGTAACATTATAATATAAAACAATTATTTAATATCAAATGATTGAATATAGACACAGAAGAGAAAGCATCAGATTGTCATCAAAGACAAATCATTCCTCTCCACGAAACAGGCCGCTCACCTTTTTTTTTTTTATTATTATATATATATTTTATTGAATCTCCTAAAAAATATCTTAGAACTAACAATAAATCTTCATAGTATATTTAACATTTCACTTTTAAATTCATATTAATCATTACCAACCTCCCAGTGCCAGTGCTTTGAGGAGTTATGGTATATGAAAAGAAGTAGCGCAATACTTAAATAATAGCGTAATGAATAAGCTTAAAATCTAATTTGTTGCTAAGCGCAGCACGTCCATCCTTTTCAGGCGGGTGTGTCCTTGATGCTGTAGTAGGCGCCTCGCTAATGCATTGGGATGCTTGTCTAGCTTTGCTAAGTAAGATTCAGCAAGTCGGGAAACTTCTTTAGTTACATACGGGATATGTAAATCTCTGTGGATGTTAACGTTTTTGATGTACCAAGGAGCATTGGTAATCATTCGAAGAATTTTCGATTGGGCTTTTTGCAGCTTTTCGACATTTGAGGGTGAAGCAGTACCCCAGAGTTGGATACCGTAGGTCCATATGGGCTTGATAATTACTTTATAGAGTAGAACTTTAAAGTCCAGTTTGAGCTTGGACTGCCTGTTCAAAAGCCAGTTTAGCTCATTTATTTTGAGTTTAATTTGAGTAACTTTTGCACTTATATGCTTTGCCCAAGTAAGTCTACGATCTAAATGCATTCCTAGATATTTAGTTTCTGTCGCCTGAGGGATCGGCTTGGTGTTAATTTGCACAGGGGGGCAAGTACTCCTGCATAGAGTGAATGTGACATGAACGCATTTCGACTCATTGACTTTGATTCTCCAGTGGTCAAGCCATTCCTGAAGCATGTTGACGTGTACTTGGAGAAGTTTTGACGCCTCTTTCGGATTTGTGTGAGTACACAATATGGCTGTGTCATCGGCAAAAGTATAGGTGATAGTCTTGCCGTTTGTTGGCATATCTGCAGTGAACAACGTATAGAGCAGGGGACCTAATACGCTGCCTTGCGGTACTCCAGCTTGTATAGGGTATTCATCTGAGATGAAGCTTTTTTGTTTCACCACAAAGCGTCTACCTGAGAGATAGCTTTCGAGCAATGTGTAGATGTTAAGAGGTAACATACATTTTAGTTTGTGCAAGATTCCTTCGTGCCAGACCTTATCAAATGCCTGAGTGATGTCGAGAAAAACTGCGGAACAGTATTGCTTCTTTTCGAACGTTTCTTGTATAGTGTTTACAATGCGATGAACTTGTTCGATAGTACTGTGTTTTTCTCTAAACCCAAACTGGTGGTTTCGTATAACATTACACTGTTTGACAACGTCTTTAATACGCTTTATTAACAAACTTTCAAAGAGTTTTGAAAAAATTGATAGCAAACTAATTGGTCTGTAGGAAGAGACGCTTGTTGGGTCCTTTCCAGCTTTGGGAATCATGATAATTTGAGAAATTTTCCATGAGTAAGGAAAGAATCCAGTGCGTATTCTAGCATTTAATATATGCAAGAGATGCATTGTGGCTATTGCTGGGAGCTCTTTTATCATTTGGCCCGTAGTCAGATCACGCCCTGGAGATTTTTTGGCATTGAGTTCTTTGATAGCGTTTGTCAGCTCCTTTTTGGCAATCGAGATACCATTGACGCTAGGGATAGCATCAAACGCCGTTAGAGAATGGACGGAACTAGCAAGATTAGGGGTGAAAACTTGCTCCAAATGATTTGAGAATGCTATTCCCTTTTCTGCATCACTTCTTGCCCAGTTGCCGTTGGGAAGGCGTATTGGTGACTCCATTTGAATGGGTTTTTTCGAGTTTTTGACCGTTCGCCATAGAGAATAGCTTGAGGCTTCTGTAGGACAGAGGGTCTCTACAAACTCGTGGAACTCGGAGGTTTCCTTTTCTTTTAGAAGGTGATGCAGTTTTTAGTACATTCATTCAGTTTCTTCTTCAGAGAAGGTGATCTCTGCAATTGCCATTCTCTCCTAAGAGATCTTTTTTCGGAGAGGAGCTTCAGAATGTCTTGGGGAGTACACTCTTGTCGGGTTTGAGCTTTAGAACGTGGTGTAGCAATTTTTACTGTTTGGGATAGCAATTGAGTGAAATTGAAAATAGCGGAGTTTATTTCCTGCTAAGATGTGAACTTATGAACATCTTATATTTAAGCCAGTCTGTATTCTTGTAGTCGAAACTACCACTCACGTTTTTCTGATAGGAGTTTTCAGAAAATATAGTTATTATTGTGGGAGTGTGATCAGAGGACAGCTCCAGAGAGGAATGCACAAGAGAGTGTACATTATTTATACCTCTAGTGATGGCGAAGTCAATAAGATCTGGAATCTTCTGTTTGTCGGATGGCCAGTATGTAGGCTTACCATTGGACAAGACATTAAGACCAAGAGCATTTATCGCAGAGAAGAGTTTTCTGCCTTTGGGAGTTACTAAACGTGAGCCCCAATGAGTATGCTTTGCATTAAAGTCTCCAGCAGCAATGAACTTAGCATCGAGAGTACTAAAGAATTGTTTGTATTGCTGCTCATCTATATTAAACATGGGTGGGCAATAGATGGATGATACTGTCAAGCCTTTGACGTATTCTTCGAGCTGAATAGTCGTCGCTTGTAGATAATCGGTACAGTATCCGCTCACCTGCTGCATTAAATCTATGCGCGTTGCTCTCTCATTCTCCGCACACTTAACGTGAACCAGACCCCGCAAAGTGAATACTGCGAACAAGTGCCCTTGCTTTTTCAAGCGGATTGCCGCTCGCATTATTTCATAATTCATCTTTGTTAAGTTTTCGTTCACGTAAATTGGGACGTCCGAATCGAGACCAGCATGCCGTAAGCATAAGGTACCAGCAATACCTCTTAAAACAAAGTTTTTATCGTAGGGTGAAGCTAGTTTTACCATTATAACTGGATCAGTAATAGTGGCTTTCTTGTGTTCACTCTTCACCCTATAGATAGCCCTTACGTCAGGTGGAGTAACAATAGCGGAGGAACACAATTTAGAGAAAATACCGGGTAAATCCTCCTGTGCGATGCATGGAACGCCGCATATCCTCAAGTCACATGCCACTGCAGCAATTATCCTGCCTTGCAAACTGTGATTTCATTGCCAGAAGCACACCCCCCAAACCAGCAAGTAAGAAGAGTCGTCGTCCCCCTAATCCACGGTGTTATGCGACTGCCGTGCCGATGGGATGATATGCAGCCAGGGGGTAATATCGTGCTGTATTTTAACGGGGCCTCTTGGACACCGGGTCGAATCCAAGAGTAGCTGTGACCTTGCTATGGCAACCGGGCTCTGTCATAGTCGACCATCCCAGTCCCGATGTAGTATTGTAGACTGCCGAATCTGCTAAAGCGGGACAACAAAAAATGAAATATGTAAAAAACTTGAATACGCGGGAATTGTCCGCGACAGAACTCGCGAACCAAATGGAGCATCAGCTCTGTGATGACGGTTCGCGGGGCAATGATCTTACCAGAAGGAGCAGTATTCATTTGCCTCAGCGCATGAAACCAGGGGCCAAGCAAATTGGTCACAAAGGCCAACCAGTGAAGTCTGGTGCATTAGCACCAGTAACACCCAGCAAAACATCAGCATAAGCCACACAGACCAACGTAGCTGCTTCAACATCGGCGTCTTGTGCTCGTGCACTACCCGCTCAGAGAAGTAGGCCAGCGGCGGCTGATGTTTCAAGAACAGGAGACCCAATACAGAGGGCAGATGCAGCTGCAACACCAGCATACAGCGGTGTAGCTCTGTGGCCCAAACTGGGTGAGAAGGCAACAGGATCTGCAGCTGTTGCAGGAAATAGGCCAGGATCGCGGGGTCATGAAGCCCGACGCATCCCAAAGGTTCCACCAATCGACGACCCACTGAGGAAAGGACTTAGCGGGGCTGGCTGCAGGTGGTACCTTAGGTACCTAGAAAACAGGCTTGAATCGAATGAAGCTAGGAAGAAGGCTATGGAGCACAAAGGTAAGCCAAATGAAGCGGCGTCATCATACCAACAGACGGGCAAAAGAGGCAGTAGATTTATAATACCACAACTGGCAGAAGGCAAGAAGCCAAACTTCACCGACAAATCCGACAAAGATACTGCAAGGGCAGTAAGAAATCAGGTAACACCATCAACTACAGGTTCGGCGAGGTTACAGTCCATGGAATTGCCAAGGACAAACAACAAGAGAGCAGCACAGCTCCCGCAGAACCCGTTCCAGAAACATCGGAGGCGATGGAGACGGAGTGTATACTACCGGAAGTAAGCGACACGGAGGGCATCAGCCAAGACCTCCCCGGCACAGTAGATCCTATTGCGGATGAAGATAATCTGCTGCTAAGTGGCAGCAACTTGGGCAACAGCCAATAACTTCTCCTTAGATGAGTGACGGATCATGTATCAAATGCGCCCAGGTTAATGTCCATCACGCAAAATCTGCTTCGGCAGTAATTGCAAGGACTAAATTTAACCTGGGCATGGTATTGATCTAAGAAACCTGGCACTATAAAGGTGCAATCAGAGGGCTGAGCTGCGACAGCGGAAAGGTAATATGGGATAATAGGCACATTGCAACCAGAGCCTGCATCGAGGGTAGGAAACGAGTCATCGTAGTGGCATCGGCATATTTTCCGGGCGAAAAAATCTCACCGCCTCCCGCAGAGGTGCAGCAATTGGTGGATTTTTGTGACAGAAACAATCTGCCACTTTTACTGGGATGCGATGCCAATGCGCACAACACGATATGGGGCAGCACTGACGTCAACAGTCGGGGTGAGTACCTTTTAGAATACTTAGTAGCATCTAACCTAGAAATCTTTAATGAGGGTAACAAACCTACATTTGTAACCAGGGTTAGACAGGAGGTCTTAGACCTAACTTTGGCTAGTCCGAGCATTACTAGGATTATAAGAAAATGGAGGGTTTCTAACGAGGAATCATTATTTGATCACAAGATAATTGAATTCTCTTTAGGAGGCTAGACATTCAAGTACCATTCTATAGAAATCCCAAGAAAATTGACTGGGAGAAATATAAAGAAATACTTAATTGTAATTTGCAAAGCATTGCATCGAGCAAACTCATATGTAATCACTATGAGCTCGAAGACAGTGTGACTCAATTGAATGGGGCGATACTGGATGCCTTCCATAGCAGCGGTCGCGTAAAACCTAGGGGCAATGAAAAAGACGAGTTTGGTGGAATAGCTATCTTTCTGCACTTAGAAATGAAACCCGCTACCTAAGTAATAGGGCAAAGCGGAACGGGCAATGGAGGAGTATAGGGCTAAAGTGACAGAATATAATAAAGAGATAAGAAAAGCTAAACGCACTAGCTTTAGAAGTTTCTGCGAAAGCATATCCTCTTTGCCAGCAGCAGCGAGGCTATATAAAACTTTGGCAAAGGCAGGACCGGACATAACAATGTCCCTAAGGAAGGAAGACCACGAACGATCGTGAAAGGGCAGAGCTACTACTAATGACACATTTCCCAGAATGTGTGGCAGTAATGAGCAATGGATCGAGGTATAGGCCAAGCAATCCCAACCCCAACTCGGATATCAGATGAGTTTCGGCAGATATTGTATCTGCGGCAAGAATAGATTGGGCCTTAAGTACCTTTCAACCATTCAAGTCTCCAGGTACGGATGGTATTTTCCCGGCTCTGTTACAAAAGGGCATAAAGGAATCACTACCGTTTTTGATAAAAATCTACCGAAATAGTCTAGCTCTTGGGTACATACCGACAGCTTGGAGAAGGGCAAAGGTGGTGCTCATACCCAAAGTGGGGAAAAAACACACCGCCCACCCTAAGTCCTTAAGACCGATAAGCCTGACATCTTTTATGTTAAAAACACTTGAAAATGTTGTGGATAACTATATAAAATGCGGAGCCTTAGAGCAGGTGCCATTGCACCCCAATCAGCATGCTTACAGAGCGGGCAGATCGACAGAGACCGCTCTTAAAAGTCTAGTAGATCTAATTCAAAAAAGACTTGAGGACAGGGAAATAGCTATTTGCGCATTCCTTGACATAGAAGGAGCCTTCGATAATACGTCACATGATGTAGTAAAAAGGGCATTAGATATAAGTGGAGTCGACTCAATGACATCAAACTGGATGGCAGAAGTTCTTCATATAGGAACGGCAGAGACATCTGCTGGAGGCGAAACAATAACTATCACCACAACCAGAGGCTGCCCACAAGGAGGGGTTCTCTCGCCTCTTATGCGGAGCTTAGTTGTTGACGAACTATTAACGAAATTGTCCGAGGCGGGCATTGACTGCCAGGGCTATGCTGACGACATCGTCTAAATAGCTAGAGGCAAATTTGAAGAAACCCTCTTCGATGTTATTCAAAGAGGTTTAAGTATTGTTGGACAATGGTGCAGGTCGGTAGAATTGAAAATAAATCCTACCAAAATAACAATCGTTCCATTTACCAGGAAACGGAAGCTTCAGAGATGGAAAGACATTCAACTGCTGGGTGAAACCATTGTACCCAAAGCCGAAACTAAGTATCTAGGTAGCTCTAGACAGCAAATTAACATGGAAAGCTCATGTTGAAATGATTTCATTAAAGGCCAAGCGTGCTCTAATGATGTGCAGAAGACTGGCGGGCAAAACATGGGGCTGCAAACCCAGTATCTTATACTGGATGTACACAATGATGGTTCGTCCAATAGTGACATATGGAGCAATCGCATGGCATAATAGAACTGAACTTCAGTCAACGCAAATGGAGTTGGAAAAAATTCAAAGACTAGCGTGCATAGGTATAACCGGGGCAATGAGAACCTGTCCTACAGCAGCGCTAGAGGTAATCTTGGACTTAACCCCGTTACACTTGGTTGTACGGAAAGTGGCAATACATACTTTAATGAGGATGTCGGGAGATAAGACAAGGTCCGGGGCCTACAAAGGGCTATGGAACCTGAAAAACCCGCTCAATAACTCTCTTCTAGATTATCCACAGGACAAGACGAGTAAGAAATTTGATTTTGAGAAACACTTTGTGGTAAAACTAAGTTAAAAGAAGGAATGGAGCAATTTAAACGCAGCGTACTCCTTTAAGGAACATACGATCATGTGGTGTACGGATGGGTCAAAAACCGATAGTGGTACCGGAGCGGGGGTATTTGGACCTAGAACCAAATACTCCGAGGAAATGGGTAAATATCCAAGTATTTTCCAAGCAGAGATTCTCGCCATCGAAAGATGCGCGCAGTTTAATCTAAACAGAGGCTATAGAAGACGGGAAATAGCTATACTTTCTGACAGTCAAGCGGCCATTCGAGAATTAAGCTCGTATGAAGTGGACTCTAAGCTAGTATGGGACTGTCTACAGAAATTAAATCAGTTGGGAAAGTACAACAAGGTTAGTTTATGCTGGGTCCCTGGCCACATGGGTATCCGGGGCAATGATAGGCCCAGAACCTTACTGTGGCATAGGCAGAGGAGTATGGCAAGAAGTACTTAGGGAACAAGAAAGGCAAAAAAGGCAGCAACTTTTTGCAAGTCATATTGGGCTAAGACAATCAAAACTACTTTTGGGCAACTACAACTGCAAAAGATTCAAATTTTGCATTGACTTGCCCAAAAACAGTTTAATAATACTGACCGGGCTTTTGACTGTAAGCCCAAGGGACACCTAAGCAACTTAGGAATCGTTTCAAGTTCATTGTGCAGATTCTGCGACGAGGAAACCGAGTCGCCAGAGCACATATTAGGCAGCTGTGGAGCACTGATGCACAGCAGATACAAATGCCTGGGATCATATTTGATACCAGGTAATGAAATAGCAAAGCTAGATCCAGCTGATATCCTAGTATTTCTAAGGATAACAAAGATGGATGAGTTTCTGTAGGGCTATCCTATATTAGCAGAGGGTTGTACAATAGATCTTTTAGGTCGCAGTACATGATATACCTCCCTTTTACATTACATTACATTACTGCAACGTGTTTCACATCCACGGCACCTAGACAATTTGGAAAATTCTAAGTTGTATTGAAGCCATTTGCAATGGTTTGCCATTCTTGAGGAGTTTCTGGTGCCTGTAAAATAATTGAATATATTTACGTTATTTTTTTAACTAATATTTTTTATTTAGTTTCTTTAAACCCACAAAAGATTTAAAAGTACTTTAATTTTTTGTTAGCATTTTTTCTTTTAGGCAAGTGATGCACCCCAAACAAAAAGAAAAAAAATAGACACAGCTTCAAGTGATGAGCTAATACTTATGGCAGCTGACTATATGAAGGACCCTCAAGATGTTTACCAAAGTACTGCAAATGTTTGGGGTCATAAGCTTTCGGAAATGGATCGAAAACAACGCCTCCTAGCCGAGAAGCTGGTTAACGAGGTAATGTTTAATGGACAACTGAGCTTACTATATTACAACACTTCTTTGACTAATTTAGGTAGCCTGAGTCGTACTTCACCACCAATGAGCCGAAGCAATGCAGTGAGCTCACTGCATGATTCATCCTTAGATTCAACCAACAACATTCAATGTGCCCCTCTACCTGTGTCAACTGGTGTTGACAAAGAAAATATTCCTGTGAACAGATTTGTTTTCCTTCCTACACCAAGTCCGCAACCATTTCACCAACCCCCTCCTATAACGGACACTAAAATTGAAATTATTGAAATTGAACAAGACGAAGAGTATGAAGATTATCCTGTTAATAGGAGTACGTCAAATTTGACTACCTACTACTCTTCATTTAAAAATAATTAAATATTAATAAAAATATATGTAATTATCATATTTTTTTTAGCTTTAAAAGAAAAATATGGACTGAATTTTTATAAAAATATTTCCTACCTTTATGAATTGTTTCAAACAGAAGATAATGGAGTCGCTGGACTCAAATACAATTTTCGAAACAGATCGCACTTGTAAATTTAAGGTCCTTTAACGAATTTCCAGTCGCAAGAAATCGTAAAGTAGTCGAAAGGCGAAGATCTATCGGAATAGCTTCACGCATAATTGTGTCTTGTTTGTAGATATAGGGTCCAACCATATTCAGGAATTCCTCATAAGTTGAATTATTCATTCGCATGAAATTTTTAAAATCTTCTTGTGCAGATATTTTAAATTCGTTCAGTAAATTTTGATGAGTTCGGTACCAATTTTTCATCCAAATTCTTTTCTTTCGTTCCTTTTGTTTTTCATTAATTTCTCTCTATTTCAAACACACTGCAAGCGCAGCCATAATTATTTTATCCGCGTCTGACATTGTCGTCCGTACACCGAAAAAGTAAACGAAAAATGAATGATTGAAGAGTATGCAGTAACGTGTCGGAACGGAATTGAAAATAAATCCTACCAAAATAACAATCGTTCCATTTACCAGGAAACGGAAGCTTCAGAGATGGAAAGACATTCAACTGCTGGGTGAAACCATTGTACCCAAAGCCGAAACTAAGTATCTAGGTAGCTCTAGACAGCAAATTAACATGGAAAGCTCATGTTGAAATGATTTCATTAAAGGCCAAGCGTGCTCTAATGATGTGCAGAAGACTGGCGGGCAAAACATGGGGCTGCAAACCCAGTATCTTATACTGGATGTACACAATGATGGTTCGTCCAATAGTGACATATGGAGCAATCGCATGGCATAATAGAA
Source organism: Clusia tigrina (assembly GCA_920105625.2). NCBI lineage: Eukaryota > Metazoa > Arthropoda > Insecta > Diptera > Clusiidae > Clusia > Clusia tigrina. Next base: position 328,433,441 of record OV050030.1, read on the forward strand.
CTGAACTTCAGTCAACGCAAATGGAGTTGGAAAAAATTCAAAGACTAGCGTGCATAGGTATAACCGGGGCAATGAGAACCTGTCCTACAGCAGCGCTAGAGGTAATCTTGGACTTAACCCCGTTACACTTGGTTGTACGGAAAGTGGCAATACATACTTTAATGAGGATGTCGGGAGATAAGACAAGGTCCGGGGCCTACAAAGGGCTATGGAACCTGAAAAACCCGCTCAATAACTCTCTTCTAGATTATCCACAGGACAAGACGAGTAAGAAATTTGATTTTGAGAAACACTTTGTGGTAAAACTAAGTTAAAAGAAGGAATGGAGCAATTTAAACGCAGCGTACTCCTTTAAGGAACATACGATCATGTGGTGTACGGATGGGTCAAAAACCGATAGTGGTACCGGAGCGGGGGTATTTGGACCTAGAACCAAATACTCCGAGGAAATGGGTAAATATCCAAGTATTTTCCAAGCAGAGATTCTCGCCATCGAAAGATGCGCGCAGTTTAATCTAAACAGAGGCTATAGAAGACGGGCAATAGCTATACTTTCTGACAGTCAAGCGGCCATTCGAGAATTAAGCTCGTATGAAGTGGACTCTAAGCTAGTATGGGACTGTCTACAGAAATTAAATCAGTTGGGAAAGTACAACAAGGTTAGTTTATGCTGGGTCCCTGGCCACATGGGTATCCGGGGCAATGATAGGCCCAGAACCTTACTGTGGCATAGGCAGAGGAGTATGGCAAGAAGTACTTAGGGAACAAGAAAGGCAAAAAAGGCAGCAACTTTTTGCAAGTCATATTGGGCTAAGACAATCAAAACTACTTTTGGGCAACTACAACTGCAAAAGATTCAAATTTTGCATTGACTTGCCCAAAAACAGTTTAATAATACTGACCGGGCTTTTGACTGTAAGCCCAAGGGACACCTAAGCAACTTAGGAATCGTTTCAAGTTCATTGTGCAGATTCTGCGACGAGGAAACCGAGTCGCCAGAGCACATATTAGGCAGCTGTGGAGCACTGATGCACAGCAGATACAAATGCCTGGGATCATATTTGATACCAGGTAATGAAATAGCAAAGCTAGATCCAGCTGATATCCTAGTATTTCTAAGGATAACAAAGATGGATGAGTTTCTGTAGGGCTATCCTATATTAGCAGAGGGTTGTACAATAGATCTTTTAGGTCGCAGTACATGATATACCTCCCTTTTACATTACATTACATTACTGCAACGTGTTTCACATCCACGGCACCTAGACAATTTGGAAAATTCTAAGTTGTATTGAAGCCATTTGCAATGGTTTGCCATTCTTGAGGAGTTTCTGGTGCCTGTAAAATAATTGAATATATTTACGTTATTTTTTTAACTAATATTTTTTATTTAGTTTCTTTAAACCCACAAAAGATTTAAAAGTACTTTAATTTTTTGTTAGCATTTTTTCTTTTAGGCAAGTGATGCACCCCAAACAAAAAGAAAAAAAATAGACACAGCTTCAAGTGATGAGCTAATACTTATGGCAGCTGACTATATGAAGGACCCTCAAGATGTTTACCAAAGTACTGCAAATGTTTGGGGTCATAAGCTTTCGGAAATGGATCGAAAACAACGCCTCCTAGCCGAGAAGCTGGTTAACGAGGTAATGTTTAATGGACAACTGAGCTTACTATATTACAACACTTCTTTGACTAATTTAGGTAGCCTGAGTCGTACTTCACCACCAATGAGCCGAAGCAATGCAGTGAGCTCACTGCATGATTCATCCTTAGATTCAACCAACAACATTCAATGTGCCCCTCTACCTGTGTCAACTGGTGTTGACAAAGAAAATATTCCTGTGAACAGATTTGTTTTCCTTCCTACACCAAGTCCGCAACCATTTCACCAACCCCCTCCTATAACGGACACTAAAATTGAAATTATTGAAATTGAACAAGACGAAGAGTATGAAGATTATCCTGTTAATAGGAGTACGTCAAATTTGACTACCTACTACTCTTCATTTAAAAATAATTAAATATTAATAAAAATATATGTAATTATCATATTTTTTTTAGCTTTAAAAGAAAAATATGGACTGAATTTTTATAAAAATATTTCCTACCTTTATGAATTGTTTCAAACAGAAGATAATGGAGTCGCTGGACTCAAATACAATTTTCGAAACAGATCGCACTTGTAAATTTAAGGTCCTTTAACGAATTTCCAGTCGCAAGAAATCGTAAAGTAGTCGAAAGGCGAAGATCTATCGGAATAGCTTCACGCATAATTGTGTCTTGTTTGTAGATATAGGGTCCAACCATATTCAGGAATTCCTCATAAGTTGAATTATTCATTCGCATGAAATTTTTAAAATCTTCTTGTGCAGATATTTTAAATTCGTTCAGTAAATTTTGATGAGTTCGGTACCAATTTTTCATCCAAATTCTTTTCTTTCGTTCCTTTTGTTTTTCATTAATTTCTCTCTATTTCAAACACACTGCAAGCGCAGCCATAATTATTTTATCCGCGTCTGACATTGTCGTCCGTACACCGAAAAAGTAAACGAAAAATGAATGATTGAAGAGTATGCAGTAACGTGTCGGTGCAAAGATACTGCACACACACATGAGGATGATGTAAGCAATGCAGTAAAGTGTCGGGGCCGCTTTACACTGATAGGGAAAAATGGATTTTTTTCAACAGCTTTTGAGGAAGAAGTAGAGTTGCGAAACTTTGGCTGCGTTCTTGCAGCCCTTCGGATACCTAGCATTCTCCGAATTTTTTCAACCTGCTGACTGAACGGACGCCATATGTTTGAGCGGAAATTTTCTTCGCTACCGTACTCAACACTTAGCAAATCTGTTTGTAGATCAAATTTTTACGTATAAAGGGACAAATTTTTGTAACGGTCCATTCTAAAACAAAGTGTGCTACTTCACTCATCCGATAGGCAACCGATATGCTCAAAGAATGCAACCTATATTAATGTATGGTTCTATATCGTGTTGTTGATGTTGCCCGAAAATGTTGCCGGCTAAATTGCTGTTTTGGAATGGAAATATCCTTTTTTTGTCTTTCTGTGTACTTTGAATCGGCGGGTTGTATTGCGCTATTCCGGCGGATAATTTAAAATTAGAAATGTTAGCGCGGTACGGAGAGGGCATATTTGTTTCAAGCTGGGAAATCGCTGCTTTTTGGTGAGTGCTTACCACAAAAAATGTGATTCATTTTCATTGTTGCTTGAAATATCAAATCTAAAAATAGACAAAAATTACATGTGCATCCCGTACCGCGCTAATAAGTCGCTTCTCCAAAAGTTGAAATGCTCACAAAACTTTAAATTGAAATCGAATGCATTCCGTTCGACTACATCATAGATCCGACCAACTAACCATATACGAATGTACGTATGTATGTAATTTATTTACATACAAAATTGGGCTTTAATTTCAAATGAAATCAATAGAAAAACACAAGGAACTTTTGGCTGTACAAGGCCAGAGAATACAGAGAAATTTCACTTGTTTTGCGCAAAGTTAGCCATGTGCAAAACTGTAGTAGTGTGGCTGATTTTCTTCAGAATTCATGATAAACAAACCTATACCAATTGATGATAAAAAGACATGTTTTTTGACGTTTGAAAATTTGACATTTAAGTGTCGCTTCTCTGTGTTCTCTGACAAAGCACAGCACTATTTTTAACCAACTTTTTTAGGAGAAACCAACTAATATGTTCGCAGGAATTCATTTGGGCTAATATAAAAGCAAAACTTTACAATTAATATATTTTTCTTTGTTGATTTGCTATATGCAGTTTTTTTAATTCCGTTCATGGAGGCTCTCTAAATTTTTGAGACAGAAGTCGAAGCATTGCGAAACTCTCAGAAATACTCTTATTTCTTTAATGTTCATTGGTGCCGAAGCTTGGGATATTATTTAAAAGAGGAAAAGCTTAGAAAGATACTTACATATGTTCTGCAGATTACAGCAGTGACAACAAAAATGTTTGAGATAATTGAGTATGAAATTATATAACATATAATATCAGTGAAGTTTACTCCAAATTGGAATTTGGTTAATGAATTCTAGAACGCTTACTACAGCTGATAAACAATTGTTCGAAGATATATATTTGTTATCTTCATCTGGTGAATTACTCAAATTTGTTTGATTTTCGTTGTGCTAAATAAATACAACATTGTATTGTATTTAATCAAATATGGATAAAGCGGTTTTAACAGGTGGATTGAAATTTCACTGACTTTCGTTTTCCTTGTAAACTTCTTGCGTGATAAATGTATTAATAATATTCAATGTATGTATTCTTTTTATAAATATGTAGTTCCTATTTTATTGGCGGACTTATGTAATTATAAGGTTTTTTTTTAAATTTCATGTACATTAATTTATTTTATATGCACTTGCCAAACAATTAGAAAAAATCTCGATGATTTTAAGACCTTTGAATTTGATATATGTACATACATACATACATATGTATGTCTCTTACATGAAACAGCAAATTTCTTTATGATATAAGGGATAAGATGGTAAACAACCTGGCAACATTGATTTTCATTTTCTCTGGGACAATTGCATTGTACCATTGTACATTTTTAATACTACTTAATATACAAGGAATGCAAGTACATATATAAACCAATATTACCGTGTGAATAACAAAAAGGTGTTTTCTGAATGATTACCCAAGAAAACTTACAGGCGAAATACAATAAGTTTTCAGAATTATTCTCACAAAATAAAAATAAATTTGGTAAGATATTTTATTAGTGTTCACACATTCATATCTATATACATATGTACATATATACTCTGTATATTTTTAAATGTAATAAACCACTTAACCTCTAAATTTCTATGAAATGATTCTGATGTAATAGCTCCTGAAAGCTATTCGTACACGATGTACATATGTACATATTTGTATATGCATGTACTTATCACTTCTGGAAAGCAAATAAGTACTTTCTCAAATATATGTAAATAAAAAATGTAAATACATTTTGATCTCTACGCACTTCATAAGAGTAGTAAGTATAATTATGAATGGAATGATTCATATATGAGTATTTTTTCATGTTACGTCTATATGTATACATACATATGTACATATGTACATATGTATACCCTGAAGTGAAAGTTTTAACTAGTTTCAAAATATACTAGTAAATTTAACAGTAAAAAATCAAGTTATTAATTTACTAGTTCAAAACTTATCTATTAGTAAACCAGTTGCTAACTACTGCGGCACTACATTTTGTGTATAATAAATTTTGAGTAGTTTTTGTTCCTTTCTTGCCAAATTGATAAAAAGGGAAGTAAGGACAAACAATTATTATTGACAGGCTAAAAGAACACCGCGACCTAAAATATCTATTGTGCAGACGGACAAACAATAGAATTTGCAGAAGAAATTATTATTTTTCTGTTTTCATTTGTTTGTTTGAATTCCTTATTTTAGAGATAAATCTTCAAGCTAACGCGTAAATCTTCTGAAGTATCGTTGCGTTCATAAAGTGTAATTAATATTGTGAAAAATAAATAAATGTATATAAATAAATAGTTTGCAAAGATAAAAAAATAAACTTTAAAAATAATAAAATTATAACAAAAAAAAAATAAACCTTAAAAATAATAAAATTATAACAAAAAAAAGATAAAATTTAAATTGCATAGAAAAGGCATCAGCAAAAAAAAAAAATTTCAAAAGATTAATAATAAAAACAAAATGATAGTTATTTTAAGAATTTAAGTAAATCTGAAAGGGATTCGTCGATACTCGTATTCCCGAGACTGTGGGCATATGTTCCTCAACTGATGAACCACCTGTAAGTCCGATGCAGGATCACAACATGTCATTATTTTAAGTAAGTTTTCAATTAAAAAGTTAAAATATATACATATTTCAATTTTCTTTCAAAAGGTTTCTGCTATCAGGAGCTTAGTAACAAACGGATTAGCTAAGGTAATATTAGCTTTTAATATTAATGGAACGAACCCTCGGCAAAAAGTGGCTAAAATATCACAAAAATCTTTATAACATGATAATATGTAATTATTAAAATAATCAGTTATTGTATATTGAAAACACCATATTTCATTATTATGTAGTTGTGGTTGACATTGTGTCGCTGTCATCTCCCGATAGATGCCAGATAGAGCTTCGGAAATATATATATATATATATATATATATATATATATATATATATATATATATATATATATACATATATATATATATATATATATATATATATATATATATATATATATATATATTTATATATATATATATATATATATATATATATATATTTATATATATATATATATATATATATATATATAATATATATATATATATTTATTTATATATATATATTAGGGTGGGGCGATTTGAACATCTTAATGGGCGCCTCGCGTTTCTGATTCTTGGGATTGTACTGAGCAAAAAAGTCCATTAGACCATACGTCTACGGTGAAAATCGAGCTTCCAGATTTTGACTTGCAGTTTTCTGTCAGACTTTATTTTTTTGGTAAATTTGGCAATTTTCTTGGGCTCATATTTCGTAAAGTATTTGAAATTATGACTTATTTTCAAAAGTAAAGTTGTAGCTATTTTTTCGGACTACAATTTCTCTGAACATATTACTTAGAAAAACTTCGTTTTCATGGTCGAAAAGTCGAAAATGTAGAAAATTCACCGCTTTTTGTCACGTTTTTTTGGATATTTTGGCCTATAACAGCCAAACCATTGAGATTTTCGATCCATAACTCAGACAAAAATTGTGGCCAAGACAATAGTTAAGAACTCTCTAGTACATCGCAAATTCATTGGAACGCTCCTTCAGGCATATTTTGCTACACTTTTGTCAAGTTCAAATGAGAAAAAAGTGCACGCTAGATCGGTCGGATAGGTGCGGTGACAGTGGCGCTACATCGCACATGTGTAATAATCGAGAGTTTTTTGTTTTAATGCGCGAAGAGAAACAAAAAGTCAGTGTCGTGGGAAATAAAGTTTGTAGACGCAGAAGGGAGAGGAGAGTTAAAAATTAAAACTTCGAAGTGTAATCTTACTCTCAAAGACGTTTTATACTTTCCGTCTTTACAAGCAAATTTCTTCTCATGGAGAGGTGACCTTCACCGACATTTGTGCGATCATTAGAAATAGAAAAAACAATGCGATATTGTTCAAAGCATATAAAGAGAACAACTTGTACATTTTTCGAAACCAATTCGGATCAAATTTTTTGTGTGGCGATGAATCTGTACGGTGGCATAACAGGTATAGCCATGTGAATTTTAATTGTTTACGTGAACTCGCCTCAAAAGAAATTCTGCGTGATTTTAAAAATTTTAAAATGCCAGAAAAGTTTTCATGCATTTCGTGCATGAAAAGTAAAGTGTGCGTACAACCATTTCCTCAAACATCAGAAAATATTGCAGACAATCTATTGGATTTGGTTCATACTGACGTATGTGGACCATTTAATATCCAATCTATCGGTGGGTCGTGATATTTTTTGACATTTTTCGATGATAAATCGCAAATTTTTTATGAAATCAAAAAACCATGTGCTCGATTGTTTTGAAACATTCAAAAATCTTGTTGAATGCCAAACGGGTCGAAAAATTGAAGCTATTCGTAGCAACAACGGTCGTGAATTTGTAAATACCGCGGTCGACCAATTTTTGAAGTTAAACGGGATAGCGCGTCCAATGGACGGTTCCACATACACCCGAACAGAATGGAGTGGCAAAGCGAGCTAACCGTACACGAGTCGAAATGGCCAGATCGATGTTAGTACATGCTGGACTACGAGAACAATTTTGGGCAACCACAGTATACTTGCGGAATCGGTCCTCATCAAAAGTATTGGGAGATACAACTCCAAACGAAATTTGGCACGAAATCAATTCGAGCGTGAAGCATTTGAAAGTGTTCGGATGTTTAGCTATCGCATTAGACAAAACGGAAAATAAGGTATTATGGTCGGAAGCATACCGATTTACGTTCACAAAAGGTAGAGACCAAACGAGACGTAAAGTTTGATGAAATTACGCTTATGGGTTCAGAAGCTAATCAACTATCGGAGTTGTTGAAAGATCTGAACAACAATGCAGCCAATAATGATGATGCAGTGCTGGCAGTAATAGCAGTGAGCCTGATGATGAAACAGCTGATACTATAAATAAGCCTAGCAGCAATGACGAGGTGCCAAAGCGAATTTGGCCTGGAAGACCAAAAGTAATCAGAACTGGTAAGAATACATCTGTGCTCTTTTGGCGAACAGCAGTGACAATGTCAAGGTCAATCAGTAAGTGATATAAAAGATGGTTCGTATTCCGGAGAATGGTTATCTGCAATGCAAAAAAAATACGCTGCACTGATTGAGAATAACACATGGTCGTTAGTCGATCTACCACTGAACCAAAAGGCAATTGACTGTAATAGGTATTCAGCATCAAAACGGACCAAAACGGCGAAATTGAGCGATTTAAAGCGCGGCTTGTCGCCAAAGGATGCAACCAACAATTCGGGTTAAATTATATGGAGACATTTTCACCAGTAATAAGATGTGCCAATATACGAACAATAATAGCTTTGGCTATATCACATAAAATGCATCTACATCATCTTGACATCACATATTTTTTATACTGTATTAAGCCAGCTTTTGTCAGATGGAGCCCTTGTTTGTTGCCACCGTCGACGTGTTCTGAGTTTTTCTGTATTAATTTCTTTTATTTCTTTTGTATACTTGTGTCCTGTTGTGACTTTTCTTTTGATTGGTGTACTACGCCAGACCGCAAGTTGTATAGCATTTGACAAGTTCAGAATTTCGTCGTCTAGCTCGTCAGTACAGTTTATTTCTTCGTGGTAGTCGGCGTGATCGAACAGGATTTTTTTCCCATTCAGTGTATTTATTTACTAGCGTTAGTGGTGGTTCCTTATTAACTACATTTGCATGTATTGTTAAGTAGACTAGAGAATGGTCAGAATTCATATATAACCCTTTTTCTATGCACAGATAATTGACTGAAATCTTTGTGGCGATAAAAAAGTCAATAAGATCAGGAGTGTTTTGTGGATCTGGTAGCAAATAAGCCGGTGTCCCAGTAGAAAATGACCTACGTGCTGTCATTGGCAGTGCTTTATACAATTCTCTATATTTTGTAGTGATAAGTCGCGAGCCCTAAAACAGGTGCTTTGCATTAAGCTTACCACCCATTAGGAACTGGTTTTTATGGCTATTAATTAGATGTATATAATGCTAACATTTACTCTGATATCTTGTAGGGCTATATAATGCGGTTAGTGTTAGGTTAATATCGTCATCTAACGTCATGGTAGTTGCTTGAAATTCGGTTGTACCTATACTAACTAATACTAACTTCTTGAGTGCAAATCAAACTGCATGATTACAGTTGCATGCAGGAATATATAAATTCAATGGTCATGATGTCATTAAAATTAACAAATGCCGGTTTAAAAATTGAAGACATAGTTGTTGCATCACTCATGTTAGGAGGGTTTCCAAATGGTGTTCGTAAACTAGTCTTAGCTGGAAAATTTCTAAAATTAAACTTAGCGTAGACAGTGTAAAAAAATCATTATTGCAAGACGCGAAATTCGATTAAAGAAGCATCGAAAATGCTTGATATGGTAAAAAAGTGCCTTATTCGAAACCACATCATTTTCGGTACCATGTAAAGAAATTGGGAATTTTTGTAGAAATTGCCCAAACAAAGGAAGTAAAGGTAGGTATCCTAAAAAGAAAGAGTCAGCCAATCACGTTCTGTATGCTGCACTCTCCACGAAAATTGATTCGAATAATTGGTACATTGAATCGGGCTCAACGTGTCATATGACGAACAATAGAAAACTGTCATCGAATACAGTTGACATTATACATAGAGAAGTAACCGTCGCCAACTACAATAGAATTGCAGTAGAATGTGCCGAAGATATAAAATTAATGTTAAACCTGAATAATAAAAACAACAAAGCAACTATGAAAAACGTTGAATATGTTCCAAACATTAGTACAAATCTCTTGTCAGTAATAGGCTTGGGTTGTGAACGACTGAACGAACTAACTGATCTGTTTCTTTGAACTGAACTAATTGAACTAGTTCAGATCTGTTAAACAAAATAGTCCACTTGCTCATTTGCTCACTTATTCACTTCCTCACTTGCTACTAATTCAAATGGTTCAACCGTTTAATCACGCATGTGAGCAGATATACGAATATACAAACATTATCTTGAATTATGTATGCATATGTAATTTAATGATGACATATGTATGTTTGTTGGTTCCAATTGGAATATGAAGGGACATATGGAATACGAAAATTTGGATACTCTTATTAAAGAGGTTGCAAAATCTTGAAAAGACCCTACACCAGGCTAAGCTAATATGAAATTTTTTTTTTTAAATTAAGCTGGGGAACGCAAAAAGTCTACTTAAACACCTGAACGAGCAAATAATTCTTGAGACCGAAAAAATCGACGTATGTTTAATATCTGAGACACATTTTACTATAGAATCATATAGCAAATTAAAAATATCTTGAAATATACCACACAATCCACCCCAAAGCTGCCCTTACATGGACAATCGATTAAATGGAAATTTCATGTATGTGTTAGTGAAATATGTGTGTATGCTGCATATGGACACCGATTGATGGAAAATCAAACCTTTTTGATAATACATTCACGAAATTTCCCTTCAATCGGTTGACTGTTTAAGGTCCCCTTTAGTGTCAATCACAGCTCACGCAGGTCTGTATGCTGCGTGAAATTTTGCCAAGGAAACTGATACACTTACCACCCTTGTCTAACAAAAGCGGTTTCGCGCACACTGCTCATTCAGATGTGAACAGGGCCACTCAGATGTGGACGGGGCCAATAGGATTTAGGCTTTACCAGCACTGGTATTTTTTAGCTAATGGTTTTACTAGCTTTTTAACTAGATGATTTCACCGCTATGTACATATGTATGTATATTTTTATAGTCAGCACCAAGCCATGGATTCCTCCATTCATAGATTTCAATTGTGCGCATCGTGTGTTCTTTTTTCTTTTTGAAGTTTCACATTTAACTTTAAGCTTTACTTATTGTAAAGAGCAGTCTAAAAATGAACGGTCTGAACAGAATATTAATTTATACCATCATGGTGAAGTACAATATTTTTTGATTTGTGGTTGTAGAGTGGAATAGATATTTAAACAAAAAATTTTGATGATTGTTATTATTATTATTATATCTTACACCATTATTATGAGTGCAAGGTGTTGGGGGAATGAGTACTAGCTACAGAGGCTTTCGACTCGAAGAGAAAAGGATTTTATTGAAAGAAGCATTTTGGAGACCAATCCCGTGGCAGGTTTTGAACCAGCGACCCTCGGGGTGTGAGTCTAGCATGCTTACCACTAGACCACAGAGGGTGGCTCATGATTGTTATAGTTGAAGGTTATATGTATGTTAAAATTATGAATGCTGATAAAATTTTAACATACATAAATTATGAATGCTGACAAAATTATTAAAAATGTTTGAGGAGGAGGAAGCCAATGGTGAAATAGTTTTAATGTTGGAGATGAATTAGCAAATCAATAATGTAAATGTGGGTTTTTATAGTTAATTAGCTATTTGACTTGGAGAAAAATAATTAGATTAAGATAGAAACAATTAATATTGTGGCATTCACGACTTTAGAGATGTTTTTGATATTACTGGTTTTTGGTATATTAGATTGAGCTGCTCTTCATCTTCCTTCTCATTAGACAGTGGATAAAATATGTTTATATAAATAAAAGGTATTATGGGCTTGGTATTTTTCATGAAACCAGCATGTATTTAAAATTTAAGAATAGTTCTCAGCGAAATGTCCACATTCTCAATAAGCAAAAAAACTTAATATAATCTTTTAACCAATTTATTTGTATCATCTCTTAGAATAATAACGTTTAATATGCCTTTAAAAAAAAAAACTAAATATATAATTTGATTGTAAAAATGTAAAATACGTATATCTGCATCCACCAAAATAAGCAAATACTTGACAACTGTATCTAAAGCTATATGGCCAATTTTTTTTATATAACTTCACGTATACAATTTTTATTTTGTTTCCTTATTATTGTGGAATTGGTGTTGCTGAGTATGCTTTGTAGCATTTTTTTTTATGTGTAAGATTATAATTCAGGACAATTTGTTAAAATTATTTTCACATAAATTCACAATAACAAAAAAGTATTAAAGAAAATTAAGATAATATGGAAAATAAATTGAGGGAAAAAGTACATTTCGAACATATTTACTATAAAAGTATTTGCAATTTATAAATTTGGTAGTATATATAATGCATGCGCAGTCACACGTTGTGGCCACCGGCTGTCATCGCATAGCCTCTCTTACCTAAGTCCTAGCTCCACCTCCAAGTAGTAACCCCTGGAAACCTGAACAATCATGTCCGAGATGGTGTCAAACCACTGTGGAAGGCGGGGTCAGGGCCAACGGAGCGGGGTGAAATGGCCCTCCGAAAAGGTGGTTGAGCAAAGGCCGAAAGCTTTTCTCATACAAAAAACAACTGCTACGTGACCCACTAGTGAGAGGTCAAAGTTCAACTAGGACTGTCGTGCCAAAAATGATGATGATGATAAGAAAATCCTAGTTTTGCTCTTTTTGCGACAGAAAACGATTATTACACTACCGATTTCTACATAGTCTCAATAAGGAGAAGAAGATCTAAACAGCACATTGACTGGAAAGACATCATATTTCGAAATTGCTAGACCGAACCGAATACTTCTTTCTCTCCTTCGTTAGAAGCTCTCATTGCTAATTTGACGAGCATCATGACTCAATTCACGAACACCATGCAAAATATGTTTCAAGAATTAGTCAAATCGCAAATCAGTTGATGCAAATAATTTTATCCACTACTCTAAAGTAATGAATATTTTTAACATATGTTATTAGTATTGTATAGTAAAGAGTTTTCTACTATAAGTTCAATACTTCTAATAAAAGTCAAGACCCAATTTGCAAATCCAAAATGCGTCCCGTTCGTTTGATGCTTCAAATACAACAGGTTTATTGCTTGTTAATTTTCAAGTGATAGTACTAGTATAAGAGCAAAATAAAGAAATTTACAAAAATGAGAGCAAAGCAGCGGAAAATACAGCGCGACTCAACATCCCGGCCCCGTTGAAATTTCTTTCAAACAGGCAATAGTGCAAGCTTCCGTATTGGTCGCCGAACAACTCATTTGGCAGTACAAACATCGACAACTCTGACACGCTCATCTCTGCCGGGAACACAGTTAACGATTCGACCTAGTTGCCAATGTATAGGTGGCACATTGTCATCATGAATAATCAAAATCGCTTCATTGGCAATGTTATCATGGTCATCGTTCATGTAGTCGTGCACCCATCGCTTACAGAACAGTTGCTTGATGCCGCTTACTCATGCCCTTTTTTCGATATGGTCAATACCAGCAGGTACATCGCGTTCTGGGAAGGTTCTAAGTGAGATGCCGATAAGAAAGTGAGCCGGAGTCAATGCATCATAATCGCTCGGGTCAGATGAGAGTGGAGTTATCGGGCGAGTATTGAGAATTGCCTCTTATCTCGATCAAGATTGTTGACAATTCTTCAAAGGTGAGCTTGGCATTGATCAGACTACGGTAGAGGTAACCCTTAACCGATTCGACAGCCGCCTCCCAGAAGCCGCCGAAATATGGAGCTCTGGGGGAATAAAGTGAAAATGAATAAATTTGTTATTGCAATAATTTATGATATAAATTTGATTAGATTTGTTGAATAAAAAAGCCTTTAGATCAGCCAGCTTGTTGCAGGCACCAACGAAATTTGTAGCGTTGTCGCAGAAGATGTCCGTTGGCAATCCTCTTCTGCCAATCATGCACCTCAGAGATGCTAGAAATACATCGGTGGACAAGTCGGAGACTAGCTCGATGTCTACCGCCTTCGAAGCTAGACATATGAATACAGCGATGTACACCTTGTATGGCAACTTTCCTCTAGTGCGAATATAGATGTTCACAGGACCAGCAAAGTTCACGGCACAGTGAGCGAATGTTCATGATGGCGTCAAACGTTCCACAGGCAGTTGCCACATAATCTACTGCAACAATCTAGGCTTGTAGCGGATGTAGTGTATGCAGTTTCTGACAACGCGCCGTTCTCAATCCAAAATTCTAAACGGATGAGAGCTATCAGCGCTTTAGGGCCAGCGTGATAGTTCCTTATGTGCAAATGTTGGACGTACCGGTTCCCAAATTCGCATTTGCTTCGCAGCAGGACAGGATGCTTGCGTGATTATGGCAAGTTTGCCAGCTCGAGTCGACCACCTACCTTGAGCAGTGTAAATCTGCCAGTGCTGTCCAGGAACGGATTTCCGATATTTGGTGAATCAGTTCATAAGGAAGGATTAGTGTTGTAGTTCGAAAAAATTACATTGATTTTGTCATATAGACGTGCAAGTAGCAAAGCTCCGCACAATTCCAGTTTCGGCAGCGTTGGTTGGCGCAACTCTGGATTTTGCAGTGAGAAGATAGACTTGAACGTTGCTAAATTGATTCAAAATACGAACGTAGATAACGCAGCCATATGCGCGAATTGGCGAATCGCAAAACCCATGTAGTTGAATCGATTTTAATCCAGGTGCCAAGCAATATCTCGGAATGACGACTGAGGATAAGTGTGAAAGACTACAGAGTAGGTTTTCCCATGCCAAATGTAGATTCTGAGGTACTGACTCATCCCAGTCCAATTTTTGTAGCCACATCCTGTAATGGGATTTTGGCTGTGATAATCACTGGTGCTAAAAGTCTTAATGGGTCGAAAAATGAGGACGCGATCGGTAAAAAAGACCGTTTTGTGACGCGTGTTTAACAAAAAACAGTCGCGATTTTGGTCCCATTTAAGTCCCAAAGCACTGGAAACTGAGTCGTCAATGTCCAAGTTCTTGATTGTTTTGTCTTCTCTGAACTCTTGCTGATTCGAATGCCATTTGGCTATTTCGAACTGTCCCGACTTCAACAGTTCGGCTACGAAGTCTGCTCCGCTCAACAGAGCGTCCACCTAGAAAGATTACTTGAAGACGTTGGCGCCAACTTTGAACCTCGATGCGTATTGATCTGAAATATAAAAAAGGCTGCGTACGGCTAAATATGGTGAAGCAGCCATGCCATATGTCACCGAATTGAGTTGGAAAGTGCGGACGTCTTCATCTGGCGAACTCCTCCAAAGAATGTAGTGAAATTTTCCATCATCATTATGAACCAGTATTTGCCTAAACATTTTAACAATGTCTGCAGTGATTGCAAACCGGAAAAGACGGAAACGTAGCAGTAACATGAAGAGCTCACTTTGAAGCGTTGGACCAACAAATTGTATGTCGTTGAGTGACATGAGGCATCGAAAACGACTCCCAACTTTTTAGAAGTTGATGTAGGCTTAAAGACACAGTCATGTGGGATGTAGTAATGCAGCTGATTCAAAATGGGATTTTCAACTACACTCATGTGTCCCAACTGCTCATACTCCTCCATAAAATCAACATATTGAGCTTTAAGTTCTGGCGATCACGTCAAACGATGTTCTTGTGAAACAAACCTCCTCAAGGCTGTAGTATACGACGCGCCAAGGCATGCAAGGTCGTCTTTAACCGGCCAGCGAACAATTACCCTGCCTTCAGGGTTGCGAGAAACTGCTGATGTGTACAAATGTTCACAACTATGTTGCTCACGAATCCACACATCAGCAGCGATAGAAACTGCTGATGTGTACAAATGTTCACAACTATGTTGCTCACGAATCCACACATCAGCAGCGATAGAAACTTCTTCTAATTTCCACAAATGCTCCAGTTTCTCATCCGAGGAATCATTACATGCAAACATGCATGTTTGTGTGTTTGTGAGCCCTTGGTACCGACCAGATACCACCAAGCCGAGCAATGTCTTTTGTAAAATGGGGAGATTGTCGCCAAGTCTTATATTATATAGACAAAATACGAAAAAAATAGTTAGTAATAAGTCTATCCGACTCAAGTTGTAGAATTGCTCATCCGCAAGTTCTATATTCGATGGAATATTCCACGATGTGGCGTCGATTTTCGGGTCAAGTACGTAGGCGATGTGCAATGTTATGCAGATTGTAAGAGGCAGCTCGAATCCATTGCATTTCAATTTGATTGAAGCCGAAGATTTGTATTTGGCCGAGTTTCTAATACTTTGAATCTCAGTATTACGTTTGGCCCTCGGCAATTTTAATTTTTGTGAAAATTCATCTTTAATGAAGTTTTTCTGGGAGCATGAGTCCTGTAGAGCTCTACCCAGCTTGTACTGACCAGGCGCATCTCGAACCATAACCATACCAGTTAGAAGGATAACACGATCCATTGATGAGTTGTCGAATTGCGTGTGTGTGACAGCATCCTTCGATTTGATGGCAAATCCGGCGTAGGAACTGATGACAATTGTTGCGCTCCCCTTGAAGTCGACGGATCACTATAAGAATTGTAGGTGTTATTACGATGAAGCATGCTGTTATAACGTTGAGAGCAGATTTTGCAACGAAAATTTGATGGGCAATTTGACTGTTGATGTCCCTTCGACAAACAATTGATGCACAGATTAAGCCGCTTTACAGTTTCAAAACGACGAGCCACATCCATTGACTTGAAACGATCACAAACGTAAATTTTTTGGTTTGGGTTTGTGCACAATTGGCACGACGATTTAGTCAAACCGAAGGAATAACCTTTTTGTTTTTTAGATGGCTTATTGGTCTGTTAAATTTCTGCAACGTTGGATTTTTTATCATCCAGTGATTCCAAATATTGGCAATGCCTGTCAGTTACAGTGGTGCAAACATCCCATGTCGGAAAGTTTTGGAAATCCAACGATTCCTTCCACTTACGTTTAGATTCCTCATCACACCTTTGCATTACTTTGTGTATGAGCATAGCCTGCAACAATTGGGTTTCGTTTCCCAATGACAACAGCGATCCAAAAAGAGCAGAAGCGTTGGGTTTGGAAATAGTAAGTAAATCAAAAAGAGCTGAAATATTTTCCAAAAAAACAATTGGCGAATTATCATAACGTACCTTTAACCGTGCTAAAGCCTTTGGATAATTCTCTTGTGTTACCTGGAATGCCCTTACCGTTTCAAGCGCTTAGCCTCCGAGACAATTGTTCAAGTGATTGAATTTTTCAAGATTTGTTAAATTTAATTCTGGATCAATTATTTGGTTGAATGATACAATGAAATTTCGAAATTCAGAGTACTTGCCGCTGAATGTAGGCAATTTCAAAGTTGGCAATTTTGAATTCAGTACTGGCATTGGACATGTTTCTGTTGACATTGTTGAATTGATGCAATCATTCCTCAACTGCGATTGTATACAAAGTCTCGCAGTTACGTAGATGTCTGCCAACTCACCGCGACAATTGTCAGCTTCATTAACCTCTTCAATATCAGATTGAATTGTTAAAACTTGTTTGAAGTGTGACTCCAGAATGCCCAAGCAGCATTTCAGTTCTGCAGCGCACAAAGTTTTCTCTTCCCTTTTAGCACTGGTTTCAACAATGTTTTTGATGCGTGAAATGTTCTTTTTCACGCTTGCTCTTTGCTTCTTTAGTATTTCTAACGTCATTGTATGTATAAATTTGTTGCTGAAGTATGAAGAATGTGAACCAACAAATGCAAATAGCGATTACCGAATGTAATCAGATCGCAACAAACCAAGGCGTCGAAAAGAAGTAGACTTAGAAAACTATTTCTGTGTAACTTACAGCGAAGCTTGAAGAGATTAACAAAAAGAAATGAAAACGTTTGTGGGACAAGAGATACCTTGACGGGTGGCAACAGCTACAACTAAAAACGACGAAAATGATGGCAGCAATGAGACGGCGGAGTTAAGCGATCGCAGCATAAACGACTGCAGCAATGATGATGGCGCAGCTAGGCGATGGCAGCATAAACGACGGCAGCGAAGAAAACGATTTAGCTAAGCGCAATCAGTGGAAATAATGTGGACTAAAGGTCGTTGATTTGTACCCGTTAGAAACGAATTATTTCACCAAGTTATAAATATGTATGTACATATATTGTAATTTATTAATACATATGATGTCAATATGCTTAATGTGCGTACCGTCCATTTGATGCTTCTCATACAACTGATATATTGCTTCATAATATTTAAGCGATGAGTATGTGTATATGGATGTGCATATGTATGTGCATTAAGCGGTACATTTCAAAATAGTAAAATGCAGAAATTTACAAAAATGAGAGCAAAGCAGCGGAAAATACGGTACAACGATATTTGAGTTTTGGAGAAAACATGCAACAATTGAGCAAGTGCTCCGAATCACCAAAGAAATACGCAATACTTTTGAGTCTAAGCAGTTCTGTTCTGCCATATTCTTAGACTTCGCGTGGGCTTTCGATAATTTGTTTGCTGGATAATAACAAAAAAAATCTGTACTTTTTTACTGTGATACTATGCTCTCATTCAGTAGTGGACGCTATATCAGCTAGACTATGTCGAAAATTTTAACCTGGCTCTGTAACTGGCGCATAAGAGTAAATAAAACAAAAAGCAAACATGTCACTTTTACACTAGGTCAAGGCAGCCCCGCGGTTCTGAAACTTAAAAACATCACTAATCCTGCCTCCAGTGAAGCTACTTACCTTGGAGTTCATCTTGATAGCCGCCTGACTTGGCATACATATAGAAGCCAAACAAAAGCAGATCAAGTTAGCAGCCCCAAAATTAATATTTGCTGCATAAACATTCCGGCCTTCCTATGGAACACAAAGTTATTTTTACAAAGCCGCAATCAAACCGATTTGGTCATATGTCGTTCATTTATGGTCGACTGCTAGTTCTTCTAATATAGAGAAAATGCAACGTGCTCAGTCGAGAATATAGAAACATTATGAACCTATGACATGCAAGAAATGTCAACATTCACCGCGATCTAGAAATTTTTTTAATTCAACATGGATTTATTTATTGCATCTTTTCAATCGAAACCAACAATAATTTTACAAAGCTTACAACTAATAAATAAATTGATGCTCCGCGCCAGTGCTTAGAGCAATTTTAGTTCAAGTATTATATAAATTATGTAGAAAAAAAAATAAATATAAAAATATTAATATAAAGAAACTCTATTTTTTTTAAAAAAAGTGGCCTTTTAAGTCGAGATGTATTCATCCTATGAAGCAGATTCCTTGCTAGTTCGTTAGGATGACACTGAAGTTTGAATTGGTATTTTGTTTTTAAAACTGCTAGTTCTTCTTCAACGGGTGCTATATTAAGGTCGCGGTGAATATTTTCGTTTCTGACGAACCATGGAGCGCCGCTGATCGTTCTCAGAATTTTCGATTGAGCCCTTTGAATTATTTGCAAGTTTGATGCACTAGTAGTGCCCCATATCTGAATACCATAAGTCCAAATCGGTTTAATTACAGCCTTGTATATAAGTACTTTATACTCTAAACACAGTTTTGATTTTCGGTTGGTAAGCCAATACAAGGAACTTGCCTTGACTTTCATTTGCATTTTCTTGGCTTCTATAACTTTTTTCCAGGTGAGCCGTCGGTCAAAATGCACTCCTAAGTATTTAAACCTCTGTTGCTTGCGGGATTACAATGCCATTTAAGGAGACTGCCGGACAAGAACTGGGCTTAAGAGTAAATGTCACATGTACACTTTTTTGCTCATTTACTTTGATGCGCCAATCTGCTAGCCAACTTTCTATTTTTTTAAGGTGTTCCTCTAAATCCCGGGAGGCTATCCGGGAATTTAGGTGAGAGCTCAGGATAGCTGTGTCATCCGCGAAAGTCGAGGTAACGAGGTTTTTATCCGTTGGCAGATCGGAAGTGTACAGAGTGTAAAGCATAGGTCCAAGCACACTACCTTGTGGTACTCCAGCCATAATTTCAAAGTCTGGTGTTACAAATTCTTTATATTTAACCCTAAATTTGCGATTTGTTAAATATGACTCCAGAATCTTATGCGAACTATTTGGCAGAAGTTTTTTAATTTTATATATGAGTCCTTCGTGCCAGACTTTGTCAAAGGCTTGTGCAACGTCTAGGAATATTCCGGAGCAGTACATCCTCTGTTCAAATGCTCGCCTTATTTCAGAGGCAATACGGTGCACCTGCTCAATAGTTCCATGATGTTTGCGGAAACCAAATTGGTGGTGAGGAATGATTAAATCGAGCTTTGGTGCTAATTTTTCCAGCAATAAGCGTTCGAGCGTTTTAGAGAGCGTTGGCAGGAGACTTATGGGCCGATAAGAAGATACCTGAGTAGGGTCTTTTCCGGGTTTTGGAATCATTATTATTTCCGGTGTTTTCCATGTTGTAGGGAAGTAGCCCAGACGGAGTATTGCGTAAAAAATGTGTGTGAGATGTATTAGAGCTATTTGCGGCAATTCACTTACCATTTTATTGGTAATTAGGTCACAACCAGGTGCCTTTTTTGGGTTTAGACTCGTTGTACATAGGCGTATAACTTCCTTTGGTTTGAAATGAATTGGTACTGCTGACTTCGTAATTGAAAAGTTCTGTATGCTAGTGTTGTTGCAGGTCGGCGGGTTAGGTTGAAATACTGACCTCAGATGGGCTGCAAAGAAGTTGCCTTTTTCTTCTTCTGTTTTTGCCCAAGTTCCATCGCTCTGTCTTAGAGGCGATTCACTATCCTTTGGTGTTTTAACCATTCTTGTCGCTCTCCAGAGTGCGTAATTGGTGACTTTGAGAGGAGCCAAATCTTCAAGGTACTTATTAAGGTTTTCTTCCTTTTCCTCCCGTAGAGTGTTTTTCAGCTGATTTTGTAATGACTTTAATTTTACTCTTAGTGCTGGAGATCTGTATTTTTGCCATTCAAGCCTAAATCTCCTCTTTTCTCTAACGAGGCATTCCACATAGTGTGATGTAGTGTGTCTCGCGTTAGTTTTAGTTGAGTTTTGTGCGGGCGTGGCACTAATAGCAGCTGCTTTTATTATTGAACCAAGAGCATGCGTCGCTGATTCAATGTCCTCTCCACTCTTAAGTTTTGTTTTAACGCACACGTGGGTACTAATATATTTGCGATATTTGAGCCAGTTTGTGTTCTTGGAGGTCAGTTTTATTGTGTTTTCAATGAACTCTGGTCTTTTTTTTAAATATATTATCACCGGTGAGTGATCGGATGATAAGTCGAAACAGGGCTCGGTTTCCAAGAAACACCTTTCAATATTTTTAGTTATGCCAAAGTCAATAAGATCGGGAATTTTTCTTTGATCAGTTGGCCAGTATGTAGGTTTTCCAGATGATACAAAGTCTAGACCATTCCGAGAGTCTATCAGTGCATTAAACAATTGCTTCCCTTTAGGGTTGATTAACCGTGAGCCCCAGTAGGTATGTTTTGAATTGAAGTCTCCGGCAGAGAGAAATGTGTTACCGAGCGATTTAAAGAAAGAAACAAAATCGGTTGTGGAAATAGGAAACCTAGGAGGACAATAGACTGATGAAATTACTATTGGCTCACCCCAACACTGTAAAGAGATGGAAGTAGAATGGATGTTTTTTTTTGCATAGGATTCCAGAAAGTAATGCTTTAATCGAGACTTAATTAGAATTCCCGTACCACCATAACCTTTTCCTTGTGGGTGGTTTGTTGAGTAAAAATTATAGCCTGCTAGTTTGAAGTTATATTTTATAGTTAAATGTGTTTCTGAGATAAGCATGATGTCTATGCTGTTACTGTCTAGAAAATTTTTTAATTCAATTTTGTGTTGGTTAATACCGTTAGCATTCCAGTGACATATTTTTAGAACATTCATTTTTGTGAAAGTAGAGTTTTCATAAGTAAGTTTTGGTTATGTACAAGCTCTTGAATCATAGATTGCATCGAGGACATGAAGTTAGTAATACACTGAGACAAGTTAAATATTAACGTTTCTAAATTTTGAGGTTGCATAGGGTGACTCGGTTTATCAGAAACGCCAGTTTTCAGTACATTCGCATAGCTAGTGGATGAAGAGATGTTTTCGGTGGTGCTTCCAATATGGTTTGTGTTGGTAGGTATAGCACTATATTTTTGGGTTCGAACTGTCTTAGCAGTTTGGTTCATACTGATTTTTAGTTGTGTATATATCGGGCAGCCTCTGTAGTTAGCAGTATGATTCCCCCCACAATTGCTGCATTTTTTTGTATCCTTCTCACTTGTGTTCAGCTTGCATTCCTTTGATGGATGGAAGTCGCCACACGCAACGCATACAGTACGTAAGGTGCAGTACGATTTCGAATGCCCATACTCTTGGCAGTTTGTGCATTGTATTGGGCCTTTTCGTTTGTGAGGCTCCTCGACTATTATTCTACGATGCATTAAATATTTTAAGTTGTAAGTCGTTTTGTTTTAATTTAATATTCCCTGGTTCTAGTTCTATTCTAAAGAGTGGTTGCGGAATTTTTTCCCTATTCCTTATATTAAACACAGATTTTGCTGTGAATCCAGTATCTTGGAGTGCATATTTTAGTTGTATAGGGTCTACTTCAGGTTCTATACCTTTAATAACAACTGTCAACCCTTTGCTACTTTTTATCTGATAAGTATAGTAATTTTTCTTTTCATTTTCAAGGAAAGAAACAACTGCCCGATAGTTTTTTTCCAAATATATTTGAATTTTTGTTTCATTTATTTTACCCTTCAACAGCGGGACCACATGAAAATTATTTTTACCAATCAAGCTGGCAACACTGTCTATAAAAAAGTTGGAACTGCGTTCCCGCAAGTAAATTGGTGGTGGTTTGAATGCAATACTCTTAGTTGGTTCAGACTCTGCACTATCGCTTAATAGAGCAAAATGGTTGTTGTTTATTATTTTTAACAAGTTTATTCTTTTCTGCCTTGGCAATCGGGCTGCGTTTTCGTTTTATTGTTATGTATCGATCAATACCTGTTTGTGTGCTTATGTTTGGTTTTGCACACTGTGTTTCTATAGTTTTATTTGCAACATTGGTAAGTTGTTGTTGCTTATATATACTCATAGCAGAACCTTTGTTGTTTTTGATTTGTGTTGGAGATGCTGTTGAATTTGGAGAGGCACATTGTCCACTCCAAGAGAGCTGAAAGTTTGCTATTTTTTTTGTTGTGCAAAGAGCAATGTTGTTTTGCTCCTGCGTGTTTATTAGTTTTATTGGTGTGGGTGTGACTAGCTTAGAAGTTTGAGCGTGCTCAGTGCTTACCGTTTGCTGAATCACTGGTGGTGATTGCGCATGTGCTGAACTATTGTGAGAGATCATCTCCGTTGGGTTTAAATTGATTTGTTGATTACTGTCTATTGCTGCATGCGGGGGACACGCGCGGGTGAGACATCGATCTCTCGCTTGTGGCGGTGAGTGTCGAATGCTCATGTAAATTGTTTTTGTTTATTTTTTTTTCCTTCTATTGTTGTTGTTTTTTGTTTGGAACCACTAATTTAAAATTTTTGTTTGTGATTTAATTAATTGTTTTTGGCCTGCCAATAAAGGCAACCCAACAAAAAATGTTTACCACTTTGATGCTAAATTTTACACTCGTAGATATTTTTTAATTTTTTATTTTTGATATACTCGTATTAAAAAGAAAAAAGAGCGGAGAATTGAACACCGTCACGCCTAGACATTGCTCCCGTTAAAGATGAACGTGTTGTGGTTCAGTTTTTTTTGCACTCAGTTGTTTTGTGCTTTCCTGCTCATTTCACGCATCTAGGTGTTTTGCCACAGTAGTTTTTTGTGTGGCCAAAGGATTGGCATATTAAACAATGTGGTATGAGTTTTGAGTGGCGTACTGGCTCGATCGTGACTATACAATTCAGTATAGTTTTAATTAGCTATATCTTTTGAGCATCATCAGTTGATTCAAAGCTTAGTAGAAACAAATCAAGTTTTTTCTTCGTTTTAAATTGAAGTTTATTGATGGCATTTAACGATTTGAATACTTGGCTCTTCAGGTTGGAAACAATGTCTTTGGGATAACCTTGATAGGTCGAATTTGTTTATTCTCAATCTTCAATACTGTGCCAGGAGATTTCTGTACTTGTGATAGACCTATAGTCGTTAATATCAAATGTAGTATCTTTAAAGACTCTATTGTTTAGCAGTTTAATAAAAAATTCTTCTTTAGAATATGTTTTCGTTAAATTGTATTGAGTTTGTTACTCACTATCTCCTGTTATCTGTCGTTTTGGTTTCCTAATTCTATTATGCTCTACTTTTTTACCAGCATTTTGAATATTCGACGAAGTTAAGAAAGTCTGGATGAGTTCGGGAGACGATTCGGCTCGTCTCTTTTTATTTGCCCTACTCGCTTTCAGGATCCAATCGGTTTCACGTGAAAGCTCCTCTTTATCAGTTTCATAGCATACGAGTACATTGCTTTAAAGTTCGATGGGTTGGATATTATTTGACTTACCCTCGTTCGAGTTTTTAAAAAATCTTATTTTCTGCTTTTAAATTTACTATTTCCTATTTGTGTTCAGAGCACATTGACTCCATTTTTGTAAGTTTTTGGTTAAGCAACATTATTGCGTAATTTCCGTCATGTGGCTGACCACCACCAGGAGGAGGTTCATAATCCATATCTCAATATATGAATTTTATAATTTATATTTTTATTTTTAAATTTTTATTATTTTTCCCCCTTTTTAAATTTTAATTTAATTTAAATATTTTCCTCCCGTTTTTTTTGAAATGTCTCTTGGCAACTCTATTAGCAATTATCGTATCAAGAAGAAGAGAGAAAATAAAGAATATAAAGAAATGAAAAAAAATCACAGTCTACTTTTTGGCTTCTAAATTTTGCTGATAATACTCAGCTGTTTCAGCGCGCCAAAGTATTGTTTTCTTTTAGCTTACTAAGCGAGTTTGTTTTATTTTTTGTTCACGTTTTAGATCTTTCTGGATATTTTGAAATTAAAAAGAATGTTCTATTATATACAGTGGAAAGAACAAAGTAAAATCGATAAAGTGACCCATAAAAAACGTGTTTAGTATCAAAGGTCGCATATCGGTCTATTGAGTGGATGCGGGCTTTCCACGCATCAATTTTCCGAATTTCAAATAAAAATTAATTTACTTGGTTACACTGCGAGGTTAGAAAAATCACACACTTTTTTTTTGCTATACTTTATTAGAGAATAGATTAAGAACAAGTATTATATACAAACAAAAAATATAAGAAAAATATATAAATAATATAAAGAAAGGCACAAACGAATGCATAATAAAAGTAATAATAAGCTACACAGTGTTGCAGGTACACGGTCATTATACACATATTTCTAACTCAGCATTCATCGTCAGAATGACACAAGTCAAAAAGAGACATTCAGCCCGTAACTCCATAAAAAGAAACTTAGAAGCAAAAGAGACAAAAACTCTACTTACAATAGGCATTAATTAGAATCCTACATCGAACTTTTAAGAGAGCAATCGGCACATTTCACAGAGGCTGATGGAGACAGAAGAAAATGAAAGAATGCAGGGAGAGCTGTGGTACATAACTGCTCTATCAAAGTTCAAAAGAATGCTGGAAAATGAAATAACAATACAAAATTCTGTTCAACCGTCCACGCCATCACAGCAACCCGCTGCCCATTCAGCTTTAGCTCCTAATATAAAACTCCCTACATTTGATCTTCCACGTTTCTCTGGAGACGCTACAACCTGGTTAAGATTTTATGACATCTTTAACGCCATTATAAATAAGTACGAAACCCTTACTGACAGTAAAAAACTGCACTATTTACACTGCTGCTTGTTAGGAGAACCATTGCAACTAATATCAAATTTCAAACTTCGGTATCTAATCACTTTGAATGGTGGAATCTCTTAAAAACACGTTATCACGTCCTGCGAATCATAAAAGATCACCACTTCGGTGCTCTATACAGTGTACAAAAGGTCAACTATGATTCTGCCGCTGCAATTAAGAGTGTGCTTGATATGCCTATAATGCAAAATGTTCGGGCCCTAAAATCTCTTGATGCCAGTTGAGTATTGGGATTCTTGACTTATACATGTAATTGTGCACAGGTTGGCAAATGAAACGAGCAGACAGTGGGAGCTTTCTGCCACTAACGACAATTATCCTAATTTAAAAGACTTACAACCCTTTTTAGAAGCTCGTTGTCGCCCATTGGAAGTGTTGATTATACATGCATTTAAACCATCGTACCAAAGTTGGCAAAACGCCCTTTTGCATTTTGCTCAGGCAGAAACAAATTAAGCAGAATACGCTTCTACTGTTCTGGTCTTCACAAAGCATATCAGTGTGCTCAATTTCGCAATCTTCCAGTTTCTGTTCGCATGACAATAATTCGGGACAAAGGTGCTTGTTTTAATTGTTTAGTGCAATGTATAAAAGTGACAAGTGCAAGAGCTCATCAAGTTGCAGATAATGTCGTCAGCGGCACCACACGCTTTTACATATTCACACCACTGATAAATCCAACACCTCTTCGAGTTCGTCGCACGCCTCTAAATCGCAACTTAATGATTCCTCCAAAAAGAGGCATACAATAACTATACTTGTAGAAATTACAACAACAACACAAGCTGCATTATCAGCAATAACCGAAATGCAAAACGCAGAAAACCAGTTTTCTACCACGTACACTTCCGTACTTCTAGCTACCGCTGTGGTTAAGGCAGTCGATAACGATGGCAAGCACCACCTTCTACGAGTGCTTTTTGATACTGGGGCACATTCATCGTTCATAATGGAAGCTTGTGTCCAAAAATTATGCATAAAAGAAGAAGCAGTAACGTCATTGTCACAGGTATAGGATGCTCGAAAGGCACGGTGAAAGGTGTGGTTTCTGTTCAGCTAGCACCATTAAAGGAAAGCCGCACCATCACGTGGTAAAAGAACAAAGCGAGACCACAAAAACTAGAATTGTGTTTAATGCTTCACAGAAAACAAGTAATGGCTATTTTTTAAACGATATTTTAATCGTTGGTCCCCAGTTGCAGGAAGAGTTAACATCAATCTTGAATAGATTTCAAACGAATAAATACGCATTAATTGCGGATATTGCTGCTATGTACAGGCAAGTGATGGTTGCAAAATCGCACTGAGTATCAAAGAATAATCTGGCGCAAATAGCCAAAGGAAGCATTGCAAGATTATCCCATGCTTAGAGTTACATATGGCGTAGCTTCAAGCGCACATTATGATATAAAAGCTTTGCAACAAATTAAAAAAGATGCTCAAACTGACTACCCATTAGCATTACCTATATGATCTGCTAACAAGCTACTCTTCAGAGCTACCGCTTCGCAAAGATATTACGCAAATTCTGGACAAAGGGTGCTTTCAATTACAAAAATGGGCCTCAAACTCAACGTATGTGATGAATAGCATTCCTCTTGATGCAAGGCAACACAACGTTTCACACTTAATCGCAGAGGATGCCGTAATTGGAGCTTTGGGTCTAATGTGGAATTCTAAAGAGGACTTCTTGTATTTTTCGGTTTATTTGGGTACACCTCCCAAAACGCTTACCAAACGCACTTTATTTATCAGACTCGTGTCAATCATTTGGCCCCACTGGGAAGGTAGCCCCGTAGTTCCGAAATCCTTATTTCAGCATCTTTGCCAGTTAGAACTCGATTGGGATGACTTGGTACCCGAAGACATCACCACATTTTGATTGGAACATCGTGAGGGATTAAAAACTCATTAGTAGCTTAAAGATACCAAGATGGCTCGGCACCGGAACTGAAGGCTCACAGGTAACAGAGCTTGTAGAGGCTGATACATTTTGGTTAAAACAAATTCAAACAGGTGCATAAGCTGATGAAAAAAAATGCTGTCAGCAACTAAAACCAGTGGCCTAAACAGAGCGCTTTTATCCGCCTAAACGTGTTTTTAGACAGGTAGTGCATTCTCCGAGTAGGTTGTCGCCTAATACATGCAGAAATGTCGGTTGATGTAAAATTTCCCATTGTACTGTCGGCGATATACATAAGATGCTGTTACATGGAGGACCTCAACTCATGCAGTCTACACTACAGCGCCGCTTTTGGATCGTAGGGGGTCGAAATTTAGTCAGAAAGGTATATCGCGGGTGCGTTGTATGTCCCCGCCAAAGCTCTGCTTCGCAGCACCAGATTATGGCCAATCTTCCTGATTGCAGAGTTAATAGTGGTCGCCCATTCTTTCGTACAGCCGTTCCACGTATATGTTGAAAACGAATATCGATGTTGTTGCTTCGTCTGCGAACGGTAGGAATTTTTTCCAAGAATTATACACCATGGTTGTCACAAAACATCGACAGAAGTACCACACGACTACAGTAAGATTTTCAGTTCGTGAAGTCTGACCCCCTTTCTGTCTGCATCTGTAAAACATACTAGGTTTTCGTCATTTGATTCAATTTTAATGATACCTTTATAAAAGCCTTAAAGATTACCGAGAATATGGATTGCTGCCAGAAAATGTTACTGATGGGAATGCATGCGAAACTAAAACAACTTCGCTACCACAAACTATATGCATGGCCTTGACAATAATTTCAATGCAGTCGCCTTTTCGTTTGCTCAAAATTATTTCGCTGTCCATTCGTGTGGATGCAGATTTAGAATTCGTAGTAATCCATTTTTATAAAAATTTCTCAACGTTTCTTTTTTGGTATATGAAAATCGCACTTCTAGGACTCTCTTTCGGTTTGCATGCCTCAACTTAATGATTTAGTTCGCAATTGGTTTCGGAATAGGACGCCAGTAGCACGTCATATACAGAGAGTTCAATTAGCACCAGTCCAATCTGACACAGTGTAAAGACCATTTAGTTTAAAATTGTTGTATAATTTTTATACAATTCGCGGCCGGCTTGTTTTAATCCGAAATCTATCTCTTCAATCTGCTCACATTGTTTGGATTCTGGCCATCCTCAAACTGTTGTGGTTGTTTCATGTATATTCCACCTTTTAGCTCAACATTCAAACATATTGATTAATAATTTGAGATTCACAGTACGAACTGTAGAGAGCCTTATTATCATTGGTGCAATCTAAAGCCGCAAGATTCAAGAACAGATCCCTGACCACCGATCCGAAGCATTTTACGGGCCTGATAATTATAAATACAAAGGTTTCGAGGGAGCCAGACGCCACATCTTGGCAATTCTCTTGCACTGCAAAAAGTTTCCAATGCTTTCGCTACCTTTAGTGTGATTTGGAGAGAAGCAAACTATCAAGGATCACCCCAAAATATTTTACATCCCTGGATAACTGAATTGTGACCCCCTTTAATGTTGACTGAACAAAACCTTTGACTTTCCTCTTTCTGGTAAAGATAAATAAATTTGGTTTAGCTGGGTTCACGGAAACTCTATTTGCCTCACACAATGCGTATACCTGAGCGTAGATATCAGAATCATTTAGTGATACCAAGTAAAGTGTCAATAACCATACACCAGAGTAATGGAGAAAGCACGCCACCCTGAGGGCAATCCTTCTTCACACCTGATGATACTCACAGATCCTGCTCCCCTCGCAACACAATAACCCAGGTTGCTAGCATTGAACGAATCCAATTAACCTACACATTATCTAAACCGTAACTACTAGCAAAGCTGCACATACTGTCAAAGGTGGGATTATTAAAAACCCTCTATGTCCAGAAACCCACAGCGTACTCCCTGTTTTCGATGGCATGCTCAGTCTTACTTACAAGACTATGGAACGCTGACTCGCAGGATTTTCCACTTTTATATGCGTGTTGAAATGGAGAAAGGGGGTGATCCTTGAGCGACAATTTTCACACGCGAAGCTCAACCAATCGTTCCAGTCCTTTTAGTAGAAAATACATCATACTAAGTCAATGTAATTCATAAGATTGTTATAGTCATCCTTTCCCACTGTTGGGATAAATGAAGTCTAGAGCCAAAGTTGAAGTGAAAATTCTCCATAATGATGTAATCATCAAAACCATATTCTGCTTCAGGATGACTGGATAAATGCCATCCAGACCGGGCGACTTGAAGTTGTCAAAGGATGCAATCGCATATCTAATAGCATCTTTATTCCCCACAGTCCTTTTCACGAACCATTAGCGCCGCAGTTCGGGCTCAATATTTGTTGTCTGCAGGGCGACTGTAGTCTGATTCCCAGGCAAGTCGCTTGGTTGGTTGGTTGACTCATCTGCCGATACGTCTCACAATTAGCGCTGTAGCGCCGTTTTGATACTACTTCCTCACCGAGTAACGGAATTATGGTAGATGCTAAACACACCCCGTAGAGTTTACATAACATAGTAATTTCTTCGGACTGACCTCCGAGCAGTCCGATAGGTTATCAAGACCGAATGCTCCTAGACACCTATACCACGTCCTTGCCAAGGCCGGAAATTCGCCATCGGCTTCAGGAAAAACGAAGTAAGATTAATCATCCTAAAGTCCTTGACTGACTCGTGACCGATTTTCCCTGCCTTGGGATTCCCCTATAAATCACCTCAAGCATTGGAATTACCACATCCTGTAGTTTCTGTATCATGACTGCGATTAAACCATCCCGGTGATTTATAGGGGAGAAACTGTTAACTGATTCGCACACTGGCGATGAAAGATATTCCGTTACGGATGAATTAAAGTTACTGACCCAGCAATCTGGAAAATGTGTATTTATGAGAATGTCAAGTGACTCAGCCGATGTTTCCTTTTTAAAAAGGATGGATTGATACGTTGCTTTGAAAACACCTTACTGAGTCTTACAGAGCTTGAAACTGACTCAATTGACTGACAGAAATCTTCCCAGCCCCCACCCTTGTGTTATGGTCCATGCGTATCATCGCTAGTGGCTGCCGATAATAGGCGCAGGTAAAACACCGTGTTGTTTTCTGTTGTGACAATACAAGAGAAGATCCCTTTTGTGCTTAAAATCCTAGGTGTTATATACTACTTTACAATGAATACTTACAATCTAGGTAAGCTCATTTCTGGTGTTCCAGTTTCACAGTTGTTGATTGGTGTCAGTTGGTTAAACGACCTGACCTTCTCAATACAAAAATGTCGACGGTGAATTCTATAGGCCAATGTTAACACAAAAGCGGAATTGCAATACCTTAAAAGTTTACATAATAAACGCTATAATATTTAATGCACCTTAAAGCATGAGCGTGAATATTTCATGAATGTTAACTACACCAGTTGTGTAGTATCTATTAGGAGTTGGTGCTGTGAGTCAACTAGACGCAGGTAGCTTTATTCTGACTCACAACATCCCTCCCCTCTTTCTAGAAGAAGTTAGTGCACCTATCTTCTTATGAATATTTACAATTGTTATTATTATTCTTCTTGCACCATAAACAATCAAAAACTATCAAACAAATATTATTTTGAATTTTTTTTTTTTGGGTTCATAATTTTTCTATCTTTGTCTTTCACAAGATTTTTGATTTTGTAAACTCTTTTTTATATTAATCACATAGCCGTTGTTTTTGGTAATAAGCACCAATCTGGGTTCAATCGTGTGGGGATAGGGTATACCTTATGCATCGGAACTTTTATAACTACTACTTTAGGCCCTTCTCCGCCTCTTCGGTTCGAACCACGGCCAGTTCGTAAAACCGCCCTGGCGTCTCGCTATACCACGTTGTACCGCTCATCGACGTTGGCGCGGTTTCAAGTAACTCATCTGAAGTTAGGAACAATGGATGTAACTTGCCATGTATCAGGTCGTCAAACACCACTATCTGCGTTTGTTGGTGTTCCTGAATGCTTATTAATTCTTCGGAAATAATGTTTCCCAATATGAAAGACTCCGATAAGCCTATTTGTGCCTCCTCCTGTTTCTTCCCCATGCTTTCCAAAGCTGAGTTCATCTTCTCTAACTCCGCGAAGGTACTGTTCACCGCTTCATGTAGGCCCTGGTATCCTGTCCTCATCACAGTTACTTCTTTTCCTAGCAGTGATAATGTTTGAGCTTGCTTAGTATGGAACTCCTGCAGGTGACCATAAACGCAGTCCGCAATTTCCGTATTTCACCGCCAGCGTCTAATACGGACTAGGGACCTGCCTATTCTACCCCGTAGAGACAATGATTTCTCTTTCTTCAGGAACCTTCTTATTATCGCCCCTATTTCCTGTTTTGAAGCATCGCATCTACGCCTTAACTCAGTACCGGTAGCCGCTGCATGTTCCTCACATAATTTGCTGGTTATCTCCTGCATATCTTCAACTTGCTTCAGAATAATCCCCACCTCCGTTCTTGGCAATTCAGTTACAATGATCCAATAGTCCTTGGCGGACCACACATCCCCTGTTGTCTCCTATAATATGTCCGTGATAGGTATTTTGTCCAATAGCACTCCGGCAAAAATTTCTATACAAATATTATGCACATTCCTAACTACTAATTACTGAGGAGTGTACTTTATAGTGTGCTTATTTTACAGTTGAATGCCATTCAACTTATGTCCACTCAGCTTTTCTCCTTACAATTCTGGATTTATTATTATATTACTATATCCCAGAGGAAAATACTGGATTATTCATTGCCATTGCTATATAGGGCTCCAACTTTATTTTATTTAAACTCTGGTCCATCTGACGTAAGCAAGAATATTTGAGATAAACCCGCTTATGTGAAAACTTTGTCAATTGCATCACTAAATTTGTATCGCATCCAATTACGACTATTATTTTAATTATTTAACATTATCGCCTGGTATGTATATACCCATAAACGAGTTTTTTTTCATACACCCTGTAACTCGCTTATAAGTGGCTACATGCATACATTCCAGACACTTTTAATTGCTTATAATTAATTGCTATAGTTATTTCCCAATTAAGCTAAACTCACACGCTAAGCGATAAAAAATATTGAAGCATATTTACATGTCCCTGCTGCAGTATGTATATATCTGCAAATTCCCAATTTTTCATCATATGTCCCTATATACTTTCTTATCCGTACATACTCATTGCTCTTTTCCAGAATACTTACATGTTTAAATGTACGTTCGTCCATTCCTTCTGTATATTATACACATATATATACTTACTTTCACAAACGTTTCCGTAGCTGGCGCCTTCAAGCTCGTGCCCGGCATTAATGTTTACACATCATATTTCCATGCAATAACTGATAAATCAAGTGTAGAAACATATTTAATGTGTCTCAACTGATCCAGGATTTCTTCTATCGGAAACATCTGCTTGATAGTGGCGTCGTTCAATTTCCTAAAATCGACGACCATTCTCCACATCTTCGGACCCTGAGCACTCCCTTCCTTAGTACCAATATTATTGGTGAGTACCAAGGCGAGATACTCCGTGAAATTATGTTATCATTAGAGCCTCTAAAAATTGTTAAATAAAATCAACCGAAACAAAAATTGTTCAAAAAAATGTTAAATCAATTTATTCTAAAAATTCATCTAAAACATTTCAAAGAGCGGGGCAACTACAGAAGAGATGTTCCACAGTCTCCTCCTCATCCCCACAGCTTCTGCAGTGTTCATGAGAGAATAATCCCAGCCTGAGAGCATGTCTGCCGAAAAGCCAGTGACCACATGCCACGACCTTCGAGATATTCTCTCTCGGCAGGGCAAGCAAGTCTCTAGTTTTCCTACTATTAAGTTCCGGCCACATTAGCCTAGTCGTTAAGCAAGTGCCCTCTTGTGCACAAGACCCATTGGTCTCACGCACGACCCTATCCTTCAGCTTCAGTTTACAGGTGGCAATTGGTATTCCAATCTCACATCTGTCCGTGCCTAAAGGAAGGTTGGTACCCCATCTGGCTATGTCATCAGCCCTACAGTTTCCCGCAATATCTCTATGCCCCGGAACCCATATAAGGCGTACCTTGAAAACGGTACTGATATAATTTAGGGCTGCTCGGCAGTCCTGAGCAACCTTTGATTTCAGTGCCACCGAATTCATTGATAAGATGGCCGCCTGGCTATCCGAGTATATATTTATAATATTTTTTGTTACGGCATGTCTATTTATGGCTAGGACCTCTGTTTGATAAACACTGCAGTGGTCGGGGAGACGGAAAGAAAGTTCCAGTCCCAATTCTTGTGAGAAAACTCCAAAACCGACTATCGTCAAGTTTGGATCCGTCAGTGTAGAAATTAAGTTCCCCCCTTCTCCATGGCATTGGTGTTTGCCACTCTCTTCAAGACGGAATATATGTCTGGAAGTGGCTATCGAAGTTGAGATTAGGTATAGAGTGGTTAATGTGTTGGATAGCACTACTCCAGGTATGCGCAATAGTCGAGTGACCAATCTGCCGATCATGCCATAACGCCGCAGATTTCAGCCTTAGTGCTGATGTGGCGGCTACTTGTTTCCCTACCAGCTCTAATGTAGGTAGGTTGAGTATTACTTCTAAAGCTTTAGTAGGCGTGGTCCTTAAGGCACCAGAGTGGCATAAAAAAAGCCATTCTTTGGACCTTGCTCAGAAGCTTCAAATAGCTTTGTTTCTGAGTGGCTGGCCACCATACCAGTATTCCATATAGCAATATGGGTCTGACCACCGAAATGTATAGCCAGTGCATACTTTGTGGGGATAGCCCCCACCTGATTCCGACCGCTTTTTTTACATGTGTACAAAGCAATATTGGCCTTTCTGACTCTTTCTTCAATATTGGGTTTCCAGGTAAGTTTTCTATCTAGTACTAGTCCCAAATATCTAACTGTATCTTTCATCTGAATTTCCACACCTTTGTATGTTAGCGGGGAGACCTCAGGAGATCTATTATTCTTAGAAAAGAGGATTAATTCCATTTTATCAGGGTTTAACCCTAATCCCCTTCCTCCCGTCCAACCAGTAAGCGTAGCCATGCTGGAGCGCAAAATATCCATAAGAGTGTTTGGATATTTCCCTCTGATCAAAATTGGCAAGTCATCAGCATAGGGGACGACATGGCAACCCTCCCTTTCTAGGGCTAGCAGTAATGAATTTACCGCAAAATTCCAGAGCAGGGGGGAGACGACTCCTCCCTGAGGAGTGCCTCTGCAGACTTGTCTGCTTAAGGTGTGGGAACCTAAGCTGGCAGTTACCTTTCTGCTGACGAGTATCATCTCTACCATCGCTACCATATTAGGATCGACGCCCAGAGCTTCTAAGGCTCCCGAAATGGCGTTCGCATTTATGTTGTTGAAAGCGCCTTCTATGTCAATGAACGCCGCTAGTGCGAAATCTTTCTGCTGGATGGTTTTTTCTACTATACCAATAAGTACGTGTAACGCCGTCTCTGTCGATTTGCCCTTCGTGTATGCATGTTGTGCCGAGGAGATTCTACCAGTTGGTAAAGCGTAAGTATTTTTAGGCGGAAAGACGTGAGACTGTTTGGTCTGAAGTCTTTAGGATTTACATGAGAGGACCTGCCTGCATTGGGTATGGAAGAAACCTTCGTTTCTCTCCATCTCAGCGGAATATAGCCCATGTTAAGACAGCTTCTAATTGCAGTCACAACCCAGGGCGTAATTATGTCCCGTGATTGTTGAGCTGGATAAATTCCATCCGGACCCGGAGATTTACGAGTATATGGACCAAAGGTGTTAATGGCCCACTGAACTTTCTCGACTGTAACTATCGCATTCCCTATCTCAGACTGCTTGCCCCTAGGTGTCGGGTTATCACCCTCCACTGTGCTACTGCCTGGAAAATGCGTATCTAAGAGAAGAGCCAAAGATTCCTCGCTCGATTCACTCCACACATCACCCGGACCTTTAAGGTAGCCCAGGTTGTGTGGTGTCATCGCTAAGATTCTTCTTAGTCTAGCTGCTTCCGATGTTTCTTCCACATCCCTACAATAATTTTGCCAGGACTGTCGCTGCGCAGTTCTGGTTGCTTTCTTGTATATTTTTAGCTCAGCCTTGTAGGCTTCCCAGTCCGCGGGCAGACCCGAAGTTTTAGCCCTGTTAAATAACCGCCTATTGGACTTCCGGAGAAGGCCTAGATCCATTGACCACTAAGATGGTTTGTTCTTGCCTCTCAGTTTTACAACCGGGAACCCGGCTGTCAGTGAACTATTGGCAGTGAGGCCCTGAGAGTTTTCATATTCTTCCCAGAGTCCAAGTGATTTACAAATCACCGATTTAATGCCAGCGATTAAATCATTCACCTCGTCGTTTGCGTGCTCGATTAATTAACAATCTCTATTCAGTCCACGTACCAGGTGTGGAAATATTCCTTTTAGATTTCCTAAGTGTGGAAATATTCCTTTTAGATTTCGCCCAGCTTTCAACATATACCATGCTTGATCGGTTAACAAAAGGTATATCTGCACCATATAACGTCGTACAGGCTTTATGTACGCCTTAATTTTGGTACGAATTTTGCGGCGACCCGCCTCATGCTCAAACTTTTGGTGATAATCGAATGACACGAGCCAATCGATATATTTAAGTCCTCAGCAACTTCTCTGACAGTGATTCGACTGATTGGCCAATACTAGTTTCTTTACTTCATCAATGTTTTCGTCTTTTGTTGACGTGCTCGGGCGTCCGGAACGCGTTTCGTCGCTCACGTCTTCTTGGCCCTCTGAAAACATTTTGTACCACCGATAAACGTTGCTTTTGTCCAAAGTAGCTTCGTCGTATGCAACAGTCAACATTAGGAATACTTCCGATGTTGTTTTTCACACAAAATTTGATACAAATTCTTTGATCCATTTTTCGGGATAGACAAAAATCGAAGACAAGCTAAAACACGTCCACGCACAATAGCTTTCAAAATGGCCGAGATTGTCAACATAAGTGAGGGTCATGAATACCAACATAACGCCACAAAAAGATCGAAATTCGAACATCAGTAGCCCGCGAAAATTCAAAATTCGCGATACGTTTTGAACAGACCTCGTACCATGTTTGATCGGTTAACAAAACGTATATCTGCACCATATAACGTCGTACAGGCTTTATGTACGCCTTGTTGCACAGTGGTGCTGTTATTTTGTTCCAAAAATATAGTGTTAGGATTTAGAGTTGTAGCATTTTCCATTTAATCTTCCTAATGCAAATCGCTACAAGCATCTGTAGTTTCATCGAAAATTAAGAATATCGGATTATCGCCGGCGTAATCTTTAATATTTTGCAAAGTATTTTCATAAATCAAATTAAAGTTTTTGTAAGGTGTGTGTACAGTGGGTAGAACTTCATTATGTTGGGGTAAAAATAACCTTTTAATGTTGGGATGTCACAGTTTCCATAAATTAATGCCAGCTTCAATAAATGCTCTAGGTAATTTCGTCGAATAAGTTTTATTTGTTTTTTCTTTTGTATTGCTGGACTTCTTATGTTTTTTTGAACCCAAGTGTGATTGATACTGCGTTTTCAAGTGGATTGCGTCCAACTTGATTTTGCATTACTTGCACAAACTTTGTTCGATCGCGACGGCACTTCAAGAGAATTACTCCCAATTAATTTTTGCGCATGCAACAAGATTTTCTTTTTCTTTTACCATTTTTGTAAAACAATATCTGCATTGTCAAAGGAGTACCGTTAGAAAAAGCATACATACATCAAACCATTGTTGTTGTGCATATATGTGTTCGGCACTTTCGCTTCGCTACATTTTGCTGTGCGAAGTACATACATACGTAATTTCTCGTGAAATTAAAGAGAAAATGAGACAACGCACAATGGCTACTACAGTCAGTGAAGACCAATTTTAAAAAATCGAAAAAATGTTGGAACTTCATCCAAAAGTTTTAAAAGGGACGAAAATTGTTGTTATTTGTAAGATTGGTAGAAAATTGTTAAAATTGTTGTTATAACAAATTTGACAATTTTTAGAGGCTCTAGTTATTATTTAACATTTCTTCAACTTGCCGGTTTACCTCGTCTTTGTGAGTTAGTGGCAGTCTATACTGCTTTTGGTTTATTGGCAACTGATCTGCTCTAATTGGTATTTCATGTTCTACTTCCGGTGTATATGTTAGCTGGTCTGCTTCCAGTAAAAATATGTCAAGGAATGACGGACATATGGCTTCTATTGATGCCTTCTCTTCTGAATTTACGCTTGGGTCTAACTTCAGTAACTCTAGTACACTTTCCATCCTTTTTCTTATATCTACCTGTTTAATCTGATTAACAGATCCATAATTCGGTTCCTTAAAATTATCGTAACTAGTAAACTTAGGCCTAAAATCCCTATCTAGACGGTACTCTTCTTCTGATGCATTTGGTACGCAAGCTTACACCTTACCCTTGCCAACGTAAGTTACGGTTTCTCCCATATGTACACCCTCCGCTAACTGCTGCTTGTGCAAAACAGTCCTAAGTTTAGTGTTTATATTTATAGTAACTACTAATGTTGACCTTGCGTTTACTACCTCCGTACTTCTATTCTTAACTCTATTCACGGTTCCTTCCAGCCATGACTTCAATGGAAGAGTAAGGATCCAATTATTGACCCTACCATAAAACGATAACTGTTTCTCCAGCGCATCCAGTATGGTGCGACCCTAAAGGTTATCGCGCCCATTTATCCCATCCGCCGAGATACCTTCCTTATCCAATTCTACTGCATGCATTCTAAAATTCTGAGTGACCCCAGTGCCCTGATGCAAGCTCAAAACGGTCCGTTAAGCGTTCTTACATCCTTTGGAATTACCTCCAGTCCTTTCCGTAAAACACTAGATTTTACGAGGCTGGTGTGCGCCCCTGAGTTCACAAAAAGCACTAGCATCCCACTAGCTGCTTCCTTGCGGGGTATCTCGAAGAAGTCATGTTTCCAAAATAGACGCGTATCTACTTCCTAATTCTTCAAGTTTTTTCCTCCATGCACCGCAGTTATCCTTTACGATCCTGTACTCCCTAAAAATTATCATGAGTATCTTACCTAAAAACTCCCGTACCGCGTTCGCGGCGATTGGGCCTATAGGTAGGTAGGTAGGAGTGGCCGCCCAGTTTGCCAAAAGCACACTTGAGCACACATAATGGCCCATTGTGATACCACGGTGTGGCGCCGTTCAAGCACTGACTAAAAAGGTTCCCATACTTGGGATGGTGATAGTCAGCTCAAGGACAGCGTCTGGAAAGGCACGACTTCTCCGTCATGTTTCAGGAAACCATCCTGATACTTTGATGAACCTGGCTATGTCCCTAAATTAATGGATTACAGCTCTGTCAGGCTTGTAAGAAATGGGGCACTAAAGGTGCGAATTCTTCTTCTGCTCAAGGATGGGCAGTGGCATAAGAGGTGGAAAACCGTTTCGTCCTCCTCCGCGAAGCCACAGCCTCGGCAAAAGTCATTTGAGGGTAGGCCCAGTCTTTCTGCGTGCTGTCCAATTTCTGATTGACAATTTTCTGATTGACAGGTAATTGCTCAAACAAGTTTTAACTCGGGATATTTAGACAAAACTTTTTAAAGTTTTAATAACTTAAAGCCTTAGCTTTCCTTACCAGCTGACAAAATCTCTAATTGATTTTGTACGGTTAATCCTTTTTTTTTTTCAAACACGTAATTTCTCTGTCAAAAATTCCTATTCCTATATACTATACAAGGCTGAGTCCAAGTTCTTGTTTTCGGTGGTTTTTTCAATTTTAGAACTGCCCCTGAGCCCAACTGGAACGTGACTACAAACAATTTGATGTCCGAAAAATGTGCCACATAGTAAAATGCAGCTGTAAGCCAACTGATCACATCGGGAGGAAACGGGAAATTGCACATTTCAGAAAATATTTAACGACGTGAAAATGATTTACAAAGCACCGATTTCATGCCAGCGATTAAATCAATCACCTCGTCGTTTTCGTGCTCGATTAATTAACAAACTCTATTCAGTCCACGTACCACACAATTTATATGTCCTAGGTTTGGAAATATTCCTTTTAGAAT
This sequence comes from Clusia tigrina, assembly GCA_920105625.2. Taxonomy (NCBI): domain Eukaryota; kingdom Metazoa; phylum Arthropoda; class Insecta; order Diptera; family Clusiidae; genus Clusia; species Clusia tigrina. The sequence goes on from OV050030.1 coordinate 328,473,341, forward strand.
TCGCCCAGCTTTCAACATATACGAGGTCTGTTCACAAAGTAGCGCGAATTTTGAATTTTCGCGGGCTACGGATGTTCGATTTTCGATCTTTTTGTGGCGTTATGTTGGTACTCATGTCCCTCCTTTATGTTGACAATCTCGGTCATTTTGAATGTTCAGTCAGTTTTTGACAGCTATTGTGCGTGGACGTGTTTTAGCTTGTCTTCGATTTTTGTCTATCTCCTCAATCGTGTCGTAGCGTCGTGCTTTCATGGGCCTTTTCCGTTTCGGGAACAAGAAAAATTCACAGGGGGCTAGGTCTGCGGCATTATAGTGTTGTTTTTCGCCAAAAATTCGCGCACAAGTAGTGATTTGTGGGCAGGGGCATTATCATGATGCAAAAGCCAATTTTTGTTCTTCCACAAATCCAGGCGTTTCTGGCGGATTGCTTCTCGCAAATTGCGCATTACTTGAAGATAATATTCCTTATTGACCGTTCTACCCTTGCGGCAAGAATTCATAATGCACCACGCCCCTGCAATCAAAGAAAACTGTCAGCAAAACCTTCACATTCGACCGAACTTGGCGTGCTTTTTTCGGTCTTGGCTCATGCGGCAGCTTCCATTGGGATGATTGAGCTTTGGTTTCTACGTCATAACCATAGACCCATGATTCGTCACCAGCTATGACTCTCTGCAGCAAATTTGGGTCGTCACGGACAGATTCCAACAGCTCCTGAGCAATGTTAATGCGATGCTGTTTTTGGTCGAAATTGAGTAATTTTGGTAGGAATTTTGCGGCGACCCGCCTCATGCCCAAACTTTTGGTGATAATCGAATGACACGAGCCAATCGTTATATTTAGGTCCTCAGCAACTTCTCTGACAGTGATTCGTCTGATTGGCCAATACTAATTTCTTTACTTCATCCATGGTTTCGTCTTTTGTTGACGTGCTCGGGCGTCCGGAACGCTCTTCGTCGCTCACATCTTCTTGGCCCTCTGAAAACATTTTGTACCACCGATAAACGTTGCTTTTGTCCAAAGTAGCTTCGCCGTATCCAACAGTCAACATTCGGAATACTTCCGAGCACTTTCTGTTGTTTTTCACACAAAATTGGATACAAATTCTTTGATCCTTTGTTCGGGATAGACAAAAATCGAAGACAAGCTAAAACACGTCCACGCACAATAGCTTTCAAAATGGCCGAGATTGTCAACATTAGTGAGGGTACATAACGCCACAAAAAGATCGAAATTCGAACATCAGTAGCCCGCGAAAATTCAAAATTCGCGATATGTTTTGAACAGACCTCGTACCATGTTTGATCGGTTAACAAAACGTATATCTGCACCATATAACGTCGTACAGGCTTTATGTACGCCTTGTTGCACAGTGGTGCTGTTATTTTGTTCCAAAAATATAGTGTTAAGCAGCATTGGAGAGTTGTAGCATTTTCCATTTCATCTTCCTAATGCAAATCGCTACAAGCATCTGTAGTTTCATCGAAAATTAAGAATATCGGATTATCGCCGGCATAATCTTTAATATTTTGCAAAGTATTTTCATAAATCAAATTAAAGTTTTTGTAAGGTGTGTGTACAGTGGGTAGAACTTCATTATGTTGGGGTAAAAAACACCTTTTAATGTTGGGATGTCACAGTTTCCATAAATTAATGCCAGCTTCAATAAATGCTCTAGGTAATTTCGTCGAATAAGTTTTATTTGTTTTTTCTTTTGTATTGCTGGACTTCTTATGTTTTTTTGAACCCAAGTGTGATTGATACTGCGTTTTCAAGTGGATTGCGTCCAACTTGATTTTGCATTACTTGCACAAACTTTGTTCGATCGCGACGGCACTTCAAGAGAATTACTCCCAATTAATTTTTGCGCATGCAACAAGATTTTCTTTTTCTTTTACCATTTTTGTAAAACAATATCTGCATTGTCAAAGGAGTACCGTTAGAAAAAGCATACATACATCAAACCATTGTTGTTGTGCATATATGTGTTCGGCACTTTCGCTTCGCTACATTTTTCTGTGCGAAGTACATACATACGTAATTTCTCGTGAAATTAAAGAGAAAATGAGACAACGCACAATGGCTACTACAGTCAGTGAAGACCAATTTTAAAAAATCGAAAAAATGTTGGAACTTCATCCAAAAGTTTTAAAAGGGACGAAAATTGTTGTTATTTGTAAGATTGGTAGAAAATTGTTAAAATTGTTGTTATAACAAATTTGACAATTTTTAGAGGCTCTAGTTATTATTTAACATTTCTTCAACTTGCCGGTTTACCTCGTCTTTGTGAGTTAGTGGCAGTCTATACTGCTTTTGGTTTATTGGCAACTGATCTGCTCTAATTGGTATTTCATGTTCTACTTCCGGTGTATATGTTAGCTGGTCTGCTTCCAGTAAAAATATGTCAAGGAATGACGGACATATGGCTTCTATTGATGCCTTCTCTTCTGAATTTACGCTTGGGTCTAACTTCAGTAACTCTAGTACACTTTCCATCCTTTTTCTTATATCTACCTGTTTAATCTGATTAACAGATCCATAATTCGGTTCCTTAAAATTATCGTAACTAGTAAACTTAGGCCTAAAATCCCTATCTAGACGGTACTCTTCTTCTGATGCATTTGGTACGCAAGCTTACACCTTACCCTTGCCAACGTAAGTTACGGTTTCTCCCATATGTACACCCTCCGCTAACTGCTGCTTGTGCAAAACAGTCCTAAGTTTAGTGTTTATATTTATAGTAACTACTAATGTTGACCTTGCGTTTACTACCTCCGTACTACTATTTTTAACTCTATTCACGGTTCCTTCCAGCCATGACTTCAATGGAAGAGTAAGGATCCAATTATTGACCCTACCATAAAACGATAACTGTTTCTCCAGCGCATCCAGTATGGTGCGACCCTAAAGGTTATCGCGCCCATTTATCCCATCCGCCGAGATACCTTCCTTATCCAATTCTACTGCATGCATTCTAAAACTCATCCCCTGGAATTCACTATGCCCTATTCTGAGTGACCCCAGTGCCCTGATGCAAGCTCAAAACGGTCCGTTAAGCGTTCTTACATCTTTTGGAATTACCTCCAGTCCTTTCCGTAAAACACTAGATTTTACGAGGCTGGTGTGCGCCCCTGAGTTCACAAAAAGCACTAGCATCCCACTAGCTGCTTCCTTGCGGGGTATCTCGAAGAAGTCATGTTTCCAAAATAGACGCGTATCTACTTCCTAATTCTTCAAGTTTTTTCCTCCATGCACCGCAGTTATCCTTTACGATCCTGTACTCCCTAAAAATTATCATGAGTATCTTACCTAAAAACTCCCGTACCGCGTTCGCGGCGATTGGGCCTATAGGTAGGTAGGTAGGAGTGGCCGCCCAGTTTGCCAAAAGCACACTTGAGCACACATAATGGCCCATTGTGATACCACGGTGTGGCGCCGTTCAAGCACTGACTAAAAAGGTTCCCATACTTGGGATGGTGATAGTCAGCTCAAGGACAGCGTCTGGAAAGGCACGACTTCTCCGTCATGTTTCAGGAAACCATCCTGATACTTTGATGAACCTGGCTATGTCCCTAAATTAATGGATTACAGCTCTGTCAGGCTTGTAAGAAATGGGGCACTAAAGGTGCGAATTCTTCTTCTGCTCAAGGATGGGCAGTGGCATAAGAGGTGGAAAACCGTTTCGTCCTCCTCCGCGAAGCCACAGCCTCGGCAAAAGTCATTTGAGGGTAGGCCCAGTCTTTCTGCGTGCTGTCCAATTTCTGATTGACAATTTTCTGATTGACAGGTAATTGCTCAAAAAAGTTTTAACTCGGGATATTTAGACAAAACTTTTTAAAGTTTTAATAACTTAAAGCCTTAGCTTTCCTTACCAGCTGACAAAATCTCTAATTGATTTTGTACGGTTAATCCTTTTTTTTTTTCAAACACGTAATTTCTCTGTCAAAAATTCCTATTCCTATATACTATACAAGGCTGAGTCCAAGTTCTTGTTTTCGGTGGTTTTTTCAATTTTAGAACTGCCCCTGAGCCCAACTGGAACGTGACTACAAACAATTTGATGTCCGAAAAATGTGCCACATAGTAAAATGCAGCTGTAAGCCAACTGATCACATCGGGAGGAAACGGGAAATTGCACATTTCAGAAAATATTTGACGACGTGAAAATGATTTACAAAGCACCGATTTCATGCCAGCGATTAAATCAATCACCTCGTCGTTTTCGTGCTCGATTAATTAACAAACTCTATTCAGTCCACGTACCACACAATTTATATGTCCTAGGTTTGGAAATATTCCTTTTAGAATTCGCCCAGCTTTCAACATATACGAGGTCTGTTCACAAAGTAACGCGAATTTTGAATTTTCGCGGGCTACGGATGTTCGATTTTCGATCTTTTTGTGGCGTTATGTTGGTACTCATGTCCCTCCTTTATGTTGACAATCTCGGTCATTTTGAATGTTCAGTCAGTTTTTGACAGCTATTGTGCGTGGACGTGTTTTAGCTTGTCTTCGATTTTTGTCTATCTCCTCAATCGTGTCGTAGCGTCGTGCTTTCATGGGCCTTTTCCGTTTCGGGAACAAGAAAAATTCACAGGGGGCTAGGTCTGCGGCATTATAGTGTTGTTTTTCGCCAAAAATTCGCGCACAAGTAGTGATTTGTGGGCAGGGGCATTATCATGATGCAAAAGCCAATTTTTGTTCTTCCACAAATCCAGGCGTTTCTGGCGGATTGCTTCTCGCAAATTGCGCATTACTTGAAGATAATATTCCTTATTGACCGTTCTACCCTTGCGGCAAGAATTCATAATGCACCACGCCCCTGCAATCAAAGAAAACTGTCAGCAAAACCTTCACATTCGACCGAACTTGGCGTGCTTTTTTCGGTCTTGGCTCATGCGGCAGCTTCCATTGGGATGATTGAGCTTTGGTTTCTACGTCATAACCATAGACCCATGATTCGTCACCAGCTATGACTCTCTGCAGCAAATTTGGGTCGTCACGGACAGATTCCAACAGCTCCTGAGCAATGTTAATGCGATGCTGTTTTTGGTCGAAATTGAGTAATTTTGGTAGGAATTTTGCGGCGACCCGCCTCATGCCCAAACTTTTGGTGATAATCGAATGACACGAGCCAATCGTTATATTTAGGTCCTCAGCAACTTCTCTGACAGTGATTCGACTGATTGGCCAATACTAATTTCTTTACTTCATCCATGGTTTCGTCTTTTGTTGACGTGCTCGGGCGTCCGGAACGCTCTTCGTCGCTCACATCTTCTTGGCCCTCTGAAAACATTTTGTACCACCGATAAACGTTGCTTTTGTCCAAAGTAGCTTCGCCGTATCCAACAGTCAACATTCGGAATACTTCCGAGTACTTTCTGTTGTTTTTCACACAAAATTGGATAAAAATTCTTTGATCCTTTGTTCGGGATAGACAAAAATCGAAGACAAGCTAAAACACGTCCACGCACAATAGCTTTCAAAATGGCCGAGATTGTCAACATTAGTGAGGGTACATAACGCCACAAAAAGATCGAAATTCGAACATCAGTAGCCCGCGAAAATTCAAAATTCGCGATATGTTTTGAACAGACCTCGTACCATGTTTGATCGGTTAACAAAACGTATATCTGCACCATATAACGTCGTACAGGCTTTATGTACGCCTTGTTGCACAATGGTGCTGTTATTTTGTTCCAAAAATATAGTGTTAAGCAGCATTGGAGAGTTGTAGCATTTTCCATTTAATCTTCCTAATGCAAATCGCTACAAGCATCTGTAGTTTCATCGAAAATTAAGAATATCGGATTATCGCCGGCATAATCTTTAATATTTTGCAAAGTATTTTCATAAATCAAATTAAAGTTTTTGTAAGGTGTGTGTACAGTGGGTAGAACTTCATTATGTTGGGGTAAAAATAACCTTTTAATGTTGGGATGTCACAGTTTCCATAAATTAATGCCAGCTTCAATAAATGCTCTAGGTAATTTCGTCGAATAAGTTTTATTTGTTTTTTCTTTTGTATTGCTGGACTTTTTATGTTTTCTTGAACCCAAGTGTGATTGATACTGGGTTTTCAAGTGGATTGCGTTCAACTTGATTTTGCATTACTTGCACAAACTTTGTTCGATCGCGACGGCACTTCAAGAGAATTACTCCCAATTAATTTTTGCGCATGCAACAAGATTTTCTTTTTCTTTTACCATTTTTGTAAAACAATATCTACATTGTCAAAGGAGTACCGTTAGAAAAAGTATACATACATCAAACCATTGTTGTTGTGCATATATGTGTTCGGCACTTTCGCTTCGCTACATTTTGCTGTGCGAAGTACATTCATACGTAATTTCTCGTGAAATTAAAGAGAAAATGAGACAACGCACAATGGCTACTACAGTCAGTGAAGACCAATTTTAAAAAAATCGAAAAAATGTTGGATCTTCATCCAAAAGTTTTAAAAGGGACGAAAATTGTTGTTATTTGTAAAATTGGTAGAAAATTGTTAAAATTGTTGTTATAACAAATTTGACAATTTTTAGAGGCTCTAGTTATTATTTAACATTTCTTCAACTTGCCGGTTTACCTCGTCTTTGTGAGTTAGTGGCAGTCTATACTGCTTTTGGTTTATTGGCAACTGATCTGCTCTAATTGGTATTTCATGTTCTACTTCCGGTGTATATGTTAGCTGGTCTGCTTCCAGTAAAAATATGTCAAGGAATGACGGACATATGGCTTCTATTGATGCCTTCTCTTCTGAATTTACGCTTGGGTCTAACTTCAGTAACTCTAGTACACTTTCCATCCTTTTTCTTATATCTACCTGTTTAATCTGATTAACAGATCCATAATTCGGTTCCTTAAAATTATCGTAACTAGTAAACTTAGGCCTAAAATCCCTATCTAGACGGTACTCTTCTTCTGATGCATTTGGTACGCAAGCTTACACCTTACCCTTGCCAACGTAAGTTACGGTTTCTCCCATATGTACACCCTCCGCTAACTGCTGCTTGTGCAAAACAGTCCTAAGTTTAGTGTTTATATTTATAGTAACTACTAATGTTGACCTTGCGTTTACTACCTCCGTACTACTATTTTTAACTCTATTCACGGTTCCTTCCAGCCATGACTTCAATGGAAGAGTAAGGATCCAATTATTGACCCTACCATAAAACGATAACTGTTTCTCCAGCGCATCCAGTATGGTGCGACCCTAAAGGTTATCGCGCCCATTTATCCCATCCGCCGAGATACCTTCCTTATCCAATTCTACTGCATGCATTCTAAAACTCATCCCCTGGAATTCACTATGCCCTATTCTGAGTGACCCCAGTGCCCTGATGCAAGCTCAAAACGGTCCGTTAAGCGTTCTTACATCTTTTGGAATTACCTCCAGTCCTTTCCGTAAAACACTAGATTTTACGAGGCTGGTGTGCGCCCCTGAGTTCACAAAAAGCACTAGCATCCCACTAGCTGCTTCCTTGCGGGGTATCTCGAAGAAGTCATGTTTCCAAAATAGACGCGTATCTACTTCCTAATTCTTCAAGTTTTTTCCTCCATGCACCGCAGTTATCCTTTACGATCCTATACTCCCTAAAAATTATCATGATTATCTTACCTAAAAACTCCCGTACCGCGTTCGCGGCGATTGGGCCTATAGGTAGGTAGGTAGGAGTGGCCGCCCAGTTTGCCAAAAGCACACTTGAGCACACATAATGGCCCATTGTGATACCACGGTGTGGCGCCGTTCAAGCACTGACTAAAAAGGTTCCCATACTTGGGATGGTGATAGTCAGCGCAAGGACAGCGCCTGGAAAGGCACGACTCCCCCGTCATGTTTCATGAAACCATCCTGATACTTTGATGAACCTGGCTATGTCCCTAAATTAATGGATGACAGCTCTGTCAGGCTTGTAAGAAATGGGGCACCAAAGGTGCGAATTCTTCTTCTGCTCAAGGATGGGCAGTGGCATAAGAGGTGGAAAACCGTCAGTCATTTGAGAGTAGGCCCAGTCTTTCTGCGTGCTGTCCAATTTCTGATTGACAGGTAATTGCTCAAAAAAGTTTTAAGTCGGGATATTTAGACAAAACTTTTTAAAGTTTTAATAACTTAAAGCCTTAGCTTTCCTTACCAGCTGACAAAATCTCTAATTGTTTTTGTACGCTTAATCCTTGTCTTTTCAAACACGTAATTTCTCTGTCAAAAATTCCTATTCCTATATACTATACAAGGCTGAGTCCAAGTTCTTGTTTTCGGTGGTTTTTTCAATTTTAGAACTGCCCCTGAGCCCAACTGGAACGTGACTACAAACAATTTGATGTCCGAAAAATATGCCACATAGTAAAATGCAGCTGTAAGCCAACTGATCACATCGGGAGGAAACGGGAAATTGCACATTTCAGAAAATATTTGACGACGTGAAAGTGATTTACAAAGCACCGATTTCATGCCAGCGATTAAATCAATCATCTCGTCGTTTTCGTGCTCGATTAATTAACAAACTCTATTCAGTCCACGTACCACACAATTTATATGTCTTAGGTTTGGAAATATTCCTTTTAGAATTCGCCCAGCTTTCAACATATACGAGGTCTGTTCAAAAAGTAACCCGAATTTTGAATTTTCGCGGGCTACGGATGTTCGATTTTCGATCTTTTTGTGGCGTTATGTTGGTACTCATGTCCCTCCCTTATGTTGACAATTTCGGCCATTTTGAATGTTCAGTCAGTTTTTGACAGCTATTGTGCGTGGACGTGTTTTAGCTTCTCTTCGATTTTTGTCTATCTCCTCAATCGTGTCGTAGCGTCGTGCTTTCATGGGCCTTTTCCGTTTCGGGAACAAGAAAAATTCACAGGGGGCCAGGTCTGCGGCATTACAGTGTTGTTTTTGGCCAAAAATTCGCGCACAAGTAGTGATGTGTGGGCAGGGGCATTATCATGATGCAAAAGCCAATTTTTGTTCTTCCACAAATCCAGGCGTTTCTGGCGGATTGCTTCTCGCAAATTGCGCATTACTTGAAGATAATATTCCTTATTGACCGTTCTACCCTTGCGGCAAGAATTCATAATGCACCACGCCCCTGCAATCAAAGAAAACTGTCAGCAAAACCTTCACATTCGACCGAACTTGGCGTGCTTTTTTCGGTCTTGGCTCATGCGGCAGCTTCCATTGGGATGATTGAGCTTTGGTTTCTACGTCATAACCATAGACCCATGATTAGTCACCAGCTATGACTCTCTGCAGCAAATTTGGGTCGTCACGGACAGATTCCAACAGCGCCTGAGCAATGTTAATGCGATGCTGTTTTTGGTCGAAATTGAGTAATTTTGGTACGAATTTTGCGGCGACCCGCCTCATGCCCAAACTTTTGGTGATAATCGAATGACACGAGCCAATCGATATATTTAGGTCCTCAGCAACTTCTCTGACAGTGATTCGACTGATTGGCCAATACTAATTTCTTTACTTCATCCATGGTTTCGTCTTTTGTTGACGTGCTCGGGCGTCCGGAACGCTCTTCGTCGCTCACATCTTCTTGGCCCTCTGAAAACATTTTGTACCACCGATAAACGTTGCTTTTGTCCAAAGTAGCTTCGCCGTATCCAACAGTCAACATTCGGAATACTTCCGAGCACTTTCTGTTGTTTTTCACACAAAATTGGATAAAAATTCTTTGATCCTTTGTTCGGGATAGACAAAAATCGAAGAGAAGCTAAAACACGTCCACGCACAATAGCTTTCAAAATGGCCGAGATTGTCAACATTAGTGAGGGTCATGAATACCAACATAACGCCACAAAAATATCGAAATTCGAATATCAGTAGCCCGCGAAAATTCAAAATTCGCGATACGTTTTGAACAGACCTCGTACCATGTTTGATCGGTTAACAAAACGTATATCTGCACCATATAACGTCGTACAGGCTTTATGTACGCCTTGTTGCACAGTAGTGCTGTTATTTTGTTCCAAAAATATAGTGTTAAGTAGCATTGGAGAGTTGTAGCATTTTCCATTTAATCTTCCTAATGCAAATCGCTACAAGCATCTGTAGTTTCATCGAAAATTAAGAATATCGGATTATCGCCGGCGTAATCTTTAATATTTTGCAAAGTATTTTCATAAATCAAATTAAAGTTTTTGTAAAGTGTGTGTACAGTGGGTAGAACTTCATTATGTTGTGGTAAAAATAACCTTTTAATGTTGCGATGTCACAGTTTCCATAAATTAATGCCAGCTTCAATAAATGCTCTAGGTAATTTCGTCGAATAAGTTTTATTTGTTTTTTCTTTTGTATTGCTGGACTTCTTATGTTTTTTTGAACCCAAGTGTGATTTTTTTTTATTTATTTTTTTTTTATTATTTTATTTCTTCCTCTATATATTACAATCTATAACAATAATATTAAGTAATATTTTGTGCAGGTTTGGATTGAATATGCTCTTTTTGCCAATGCCAAAATAACTTTTTTTATTTATTTGTTTATTAAATTTTCTCTATTTATCCATCATTTTATTTATGTATATAATTAATTATTTATTTTGTTATGTATTTATTTTTTTAAACCTTCCTGTAAGTTCTGCAGGGGTAATTCGTTTCAATCTTCTTGGAGTTGCACCCTCCGTGTCTGCTGCACTACGCAGTTCCAGGTTTTGATGGCCTCTCAGTCGGTGTATATGTTTGGTGCTACATTTTGTGATTGTGTACGTGATGGTTTCAATGTGTAGGTCACGGTGTATAACCTCGTTCGGGATATGCCATTCAGCATTTGTAATTGTTCGTAGTATTCTTGACTGCATTCGTTGTATTAAATTTAAGTTTGATATGCTAGCTGTGCCCCATATCTCGATTCCATATTTCCAGATAGGTGCTATTATTGTCTTGTATATTATTAGTTTGTTGTAGAGAGATAGTCTAGATGCTCGTCCAAGTAGCCAGCTTAATTGTCGGTACTAATTTTTTGCATCGTTTCGCTTGTTAATGATGTACTGCTTCCAAGTCAATTTTTCGTCTATGGTTATTCCAAGATATTTTGCAGCAGAGTGAGTTTTTATTTTTTTGCCCTTTATATCAAGGCTGTATTTTGTCGATTTTTTCTTTTGTATATACAACTTGTACAGTTTTTTCTTTATTTATCTCTATTCCCCATAAGTCACACCATGCTACTACATTGTCTAATATATGTTGGATTGCATTTGTTGCTTTTTTTTCGTCATTGTGTGATGCCATTAAAACTGTGTCGTCTGCGAATGTTTTTTTCATCGCATTGCTTTTCGTTGGAATTGGTATATCTGCTGTGAATATTAAGTATAGTAGAGGTCCTAATACGCTGCCTTGTGGTACTCCAGCTGTCATTGGTAGGATGTCTGAGCAATCCTCGTCATATTTTATGTAGAATTGTCGATCGCTTATAGCTCTTTAAGATGTCATAATAATTTTGTGGAAATATTCGCTTATATTCGTTTATATAGAAGTCCTTTGTGCCACACCTTGTCGAATGCTTTTGCAATGTCCAAGTATACAGCTACGCAGTATTTTTTGTTGTCTATACTTTCAAGGATTTTGTTTACAACCCTGTGGACCTGTTGCACAGTTGAGTGTTGTATTCTAAATCCAAACTGATGGCTGGGTATTAAATTTTTTGTTGGTAAGATTGGCTCTAATCTGTCCTGTAGTATCCTTTCAAATACTTTCGATAGTATTGACAATAGACTGATAGGTCGGTAAGAAGTTGTTTTGGTGGCATCTTTTCCTGGCTTGCTGATGGCTGTTATCTGTGCAACTTTCCATAAGCGAGAGAAATACTTAGTTTCTAGCATGCAGTTAAATATATTTCGGATATATATTATAGCTATATCAGACATTTCTTTTAGCATTTTCCCGCTTATCAGATCATATCCTGGCGCCTTTTTGTCTTTAATTTTTTAATTTTGTTTTTGATTTCTGCTACTGATGTCTTTTTTGTTTTGGATTGCCGGATATTTATTACATTGTCAAGATGAGTGGTTTGATTGTCCATTTCGCTTGTAAATATTTCAAGGAAATGTTTGGCCAGTGTGTTGGTTTTGTCTTTACGTATTTTCGCCTATGTACCGGTTTGTGTTTTGATAGGAGGTTTGTGTATTATTGCACCAGTGAGTTTTTTCGTAGCCTTCCAAAGAGAGTAATTTGTTGATGTGGTCGTTCCCAAGTTCAGCATATGTTTTTCTAGTTCCTTTTCCCAGTTTTTCTGAAGTAAAATTTGTAATTCATTTGTTGCCTTGTTTAGGTTGCTTTTATCTTCCGGATTCCTAGTGATTTGCCATGTTTTCCGGAGCTTCCTTTTCCATTTAATTTTTCCCTTGATGAACGCTGGTGTAGTGTCCGTATTTGCTAACGTTAGCTTTGCTGTTGAAGCTGTGATTCCTTCGATGACGCTATCATTGAAGTATGCGATCGATTGAAGATTGCGGAATCGATTTCATTTTTTGTTTTTAATCGTATATCTATTTTTAGTTGTTTTTCCAGTGCTAGACGAAAATTATTCCAGTCAGTTTTATTGTTATAGATGCCTGAGAAAAGTATTGTCTCTATTGATCCTAGTAATGTCATTAGGATTGGGGAGTGGTCTGAGGATAATTCTAAACATGATTTAATAGTTAGCTGTTTATGAAGAATATTTTTTGTGATGCAGAAGTCTATAAAATCTGGTTGTTTTTTTGTATCTGTTGGCCAATATGTTGGTTCACCAGTGCTAATGAATCGACCATTACTATATCGTATAGCTTTAATTAACTCACGTCCTTTTGCGTTTGTCAACCTTGATCCCCATAAAACATTTTTAGCGTTATAGTCACTTCCGGCTAAATAGCGATTCCTCAGTTTTTTAAATAGTCTAGATATTGTTCTTTTGTGTTGTTATATTTTGGTGGACAATAGACAGCAGATACTACGATTTGTCCTTTCGAGTCTTTTAGTGCTATTGTGGTTGCTTGAAGGTTTTCTTTTTTATATGCGTCAAGTTCAATGTAATTCATATTTTTTTTTATAATGATCGCCGTTCCACCGTAAGATTTGTTGTCAGGATGATTTTTGTAATGGATGTCAAAGTTAGGGAATTTAACATATGTTTTGTCTGTAGCATGTGTTTCCGAGATTAACATCACATTTATTGAATTATTTATTAGGAAAGTCTTTAGTTCTAGTTCATGGCGCGACAGTTCATTTGCATTCCATATTGCCAAATTTATTTTATTTACTGCGTTCATCTATTTTGCATACAAGCATAGTTACTATGTTCATCATACTGGTCAGTTGATTTATTAGTTCTTTCATCATTGTTTTTAAATCGGATAGCGTCATTGTTTGTTATTATTTCATATGTGCTGTTGCTTTTTATTTGATTTGGCTCCTGTGATATTGTTTCCATTTGTGCAGCTTGAGCGTATGAAATACCAGAGATGATTTTCTGGCCATTTATTTTTGTATTGTGATTGTTTTGGTTTGTTTCAATATTGATTTGTTCATTTGTTTCTTTCTTGCGAAGTGTAGGGTATCTCTGGACTTGTAGAGCTTTATATATCGCACATCCTCTGTAGTTTGCCGTGTGGTTTTCACCGCAATGTACGCATTTAATATTTACTCTATCAGCGTCGATTTTAATTGTGCACATGTTTGTCTTGTGTTTTCCAGCACATTTGACACACACCGGGTCTATCTGGCAGTAGTTTCTTGTGTGGCCGTACTTTTGGCAATTTGTGCATTGGGGAATTGTTCTCTTTTGTCGGGGTGGCTCAAAGCTAATTTTGCAGTGTTAGGAGGTGAGTAATGTCGTATATGCCTTTATTTTTATCTTTTATTTTCAATTCAATTGAAAATAGTGAAAGTGGTTGTTTTATTTTGGCACCATTAGCTATTTGGATGTTATGGATATTTGTCACTTCATGGCCTAGTTCGGCTAATTCGTTTTTCATGTCTTCTGTGTCGGTTGAATGGTGCATATTTCGTAATACCACTCTAAAGCCTCGCTCATCTTTTGGTCGAAATGTGTAATACTTTGTCCCTTTTTGCTTTAATAATTCAATTACTTTTGTGTAGTGTGTGGATTCTTTTGGTTGAATTTTTATTTCGTTCGTGCTTAGAATTTTCATTTCGTACAATATATTTGGCATGGAATTTAGTGCTTCAGATAAGGCTTTTATATATTCAACATTCTGAACATATATAGGAGGAGGTTTTTGTAAACGTTGCGCAATTGGTTTTTGTATATTAATGTTCGCATTTGTCCCAATGTTGTTTTGTTCTTCACTGTTGTCTTGAGAGTCCGTTTTGTCATTTATTGCTAACAGTTCGAATCTGTTTGTTGGGTTTGGAGGGATAGGCTTGCTCAGCCAATATTTTTGGAGTGATGTTTGTGTTGTGTTGAACATTTTATTTTTCGGTCTTTTGTTACTAGTATTTTGTTCATTTAACTTGTTTGGCGATTGTTTTTCGCGGTTTCGTTTTGTGTTTTTCTTTTCCGTAATTTTGTTACTGGTTTTAATATTTATATTTTGTACTTGCGTGTTTGTTGTTGCTGATGAATTTGGTGTTGTTCCGATTGCCATTATTGGTGAGTTGCAGCTAATCGTTACCGTCGCAGTCACAGTTGTGGTAGAGGAGCTTTGAGTTGTTATTGTGGTTGCTGAAGTAGTAACTGGTGGATAAAACTCCATAGTGGGAGTCGCGCATTGGACACTCCAAGGTAGGGAATTGCTGGCACCTAGTAGAGCGGGAGAGCAAGATCGTGCTCTGCTCTCTGTCACTTCGACCGGCAATTTGGAGTTGCCGTTGTTTTCGTTTGAGACGAAAGAAAAATATGCGTTTCTCTTTGTTGCTGTTTTTTGTTTAAGTGTGTCAGCCACACTCATTATAAATTTGTGATTTGTTCTTATTTTATTCTATTTTAAAAGATGTGTCCCAGTAAGTGACCGGTAGATTCGTTCTACTCGATCACTGCACTTTTCCTTTACAACTTAAGTTACTTTAACTTAATAAATTTGTATTGAAGAATTAATTTTTGCGGAGCGAGCTTAAACACGTCTGCACTGTTCAAAACTTATGTGATTCGCGTTTTCAAGTGGATTGCGTCCAATTTAATTTTGCATTACTTGCCGTGCCGTGAGACAACGTGAAAATGAGACAACGCACAATGGCTACTACAGTCAGTGAAGACCAATTTTAAAAAATCGAAAAAATGTTGGATCTTCATCCAAAAGTTTTAAAAGGGACGAAAATTGTTGTTATTTGTAAGATTGATAGAAAATTGTTAAAATTATCGTTATAACAAATTTGACAATTTTTAGAGGCTCTAGTTATTATTTAACATTTCTTCAACTTGCCGGTTTACCTCGTCTTTGTGAGCTAGTGGCAGTCTATACTGCTTTTGGTTTATTGGCAACTGATCTGCTCTAATTGGTATTTCATGTTCTACTTCCAGTGTATATGTTAGCTGGTCTACTTCCAGTAAAAATATGTCAAGGAATGACGGACATATGGCTTCTATTGATGCCTTCTCTTCTGAATTTACGCTTGGGTCTAACTTCAGTAACTCTAGTACACTTTCCATCCTTTTTCTTATATCTACCTGTTTAATCTGATTAACCGATCCATAATTCGGTTCTTAAAATTATCGTAACTAGTAAACTTAGGACTAAAATCCCTATCTAGACGGTACTCTTCTTCTGATGCATTTGGTACGCAAGCTTTTACCTTACCCTTGCCAACGTAAGTTACGGTTTCTCCCATATGTACACCCTCCGCTAACTGCTGCTTGTGCAAAACAGTCCTAAGTTTAGTGTTTATATGTGTAGTAACTACTCTTGTTGACCTTGCGTTTACTACCTCCGTACTACTATTCTTAACTCTAATCACGGTTCCTTCCAGCCATTACTTCAATGAAAGAGTAAGGATCCAATGCTCCTACCATAAAACGATAACTTTTTCTCCAGCGCAGTATGGTGCGGCCCTAAAGGTTATCGCGCCCATTTATCCCATCCGCCGAGATACCTTCCTTATCCAATTCTACTGCATGCATTCTAAAACTCATCCCCTGGAATTCACTGTGCCCTATTCTGAGTGACCCCAGTGCCCTGATGCAAGCTCACAACGGTCCGTTAAGCGTTCTTACATCCTTTGGAATTACCTCCAGTCCTTTCAGTAAAACACTAGATTTTACGAGGCTGGTGTGCGCCCCTGAGTTCACAAAAAGCACTAGCATCCCACTAGCTGCTTCCTTGCGGGGTATCTCGCAGAAGTCATGTTTCCAAAATAGACGCGTATCTACTTCCTAATTCTTCAAGTTTTTTCCTCCATGCACCGCAGTTATCCTTTACGATCCTATACTCCCTAAAAATTATCATGATTATCTTAACTAAAAACTCCCGTACCGCGTTCGCGGCGATTGGGCCTATACTTTCTAACCTTATTAAAACTTAACCTAAGTACTAGAATCATAGCAATTACCCAACCCAAAACGCAATCAAACATTTTTTCCCGAAGGCTCTTGCTTGCCTTCCGTGGTACCAATATTATTGTTGAGTACCAAGGGCGAGATACTCGTTGAAATTATGTTATCATTATAGCCTCTAAAAATTGTAGAATAAAATCAATCGAAATTCTTACAAAAAATATAAAAAATTGTTTAAAAAAAATTGTTAAATCAATTTATTCTAAAAATTCATCTACTAAATTTGAAATATCATTTTGAAAATTTTTGTACTGATTGACATTAAGCATGGCTAAATTTGATTCTCTGACAGAATAGAATTGTATCGGTAAATCGAGAACGATATTTCAACATCTACTGAAGTCATTGGAGCATATTTGTATTCAATTTTCTGATTGACAGGTAATTGCTCAAAAAAGTTTTAAGTCGGGATATTTAGACAAAACCGTTTCAAGTTTTAATAACTTCAAGCCTTAGCTTTCCTTACCAGCTGACAAAATCTCTAATTGTTTTTGTACGGTTAATCCTTGTTTTTTCAAACACGTAATTTCTCTGTCAAAAATTCCTATTCCTATATACTATACAAGGCTGAGTCCAAGTTCTTGTTTTCGGTGGTTTTTTCAATTTTAGAACTGCCCCTGAGCCCGACTGCAACGTGACTATAAACAATTTGATGTTCGAAAAAGGTGCCACATAGTAAAATGCAGCTGTAAGCCAACTGATCACATCGGGAAGAAACGGGAAATTGCACATTTCAGAAAATATTTAACGACGTGAAAGTGATTTACAAAGCACCGATTTCATGCCAGCGATTAAATCAATCACCTCGTCGTTTTCGTGCTGGATTAATTAACAAACTCTATTTAGTCCACGTACCACACAATTTATATGTCCTAGGTTTAGAAATATTCCTTTTAGATTTCGCCCAGCTTTCAACATATACGAGGTCTGTTCAAAAAGTAACGCGAATTTTTAATTTTCGCGGGCTACGGATGTTCGATTTTCGATCTTTTTGTGGCGTTATGTTGGTACTCATGTCCCTCCTTTATGTTGACACTCTCGGCCATTTTGAATGTTCAGTCAGTTTTTGACAGCTATTGTGCGTGGACGTGTTTTAGCTTGTCTTCGATTTTTGTCTATCTCCTTAATCGTGTTGTAGTGTCGTGCTTTCATGGGCCTTTTCAGTTTCGGGAACAAGAAATATTCACAGGGGGCCAGGTCTGCGGCATTACAGTGTTGTTTTTGGCCAAAAATTCGCGCACAAGCAGTGATGTGTGGGCAGGGGCATTATCATGATGCAAAAGCCAATTCTTGTTCTTCCACAAATCCGGGCGTTTCTGGCGGATTGCTTCTCGCAAATTGCACATTACTTGAAAATAATATTCCTTATTGACCATTCTACCCTTGCGGCAAGAATTCATAATGCACCACGCCCCTGCAATCAAAGAAAACTGTCAGCAAAACCTTCACATTCGACCAAACTTGGCATGCTTTTTTTGGTCTTGGCTCATGCGGCAGCTTCCTTTGGGATGATTGAGCTTTGGTTTCTACGGCATAACCATAGACCCATGATTCGTCACCAGCTATGACTCTCTGCAGCAAATTTGGGTCGTCACGGACAGATTCCAACAGCTCCTGAGCAATGTTAATGCGATGCTGTCTTTGGTCGAAATTGAGTAATTTTGGTACGAATTTTGTGGCGACCCGCCTCATGCCCAAACTTTTAGTGATAATCGAATGACACGAGCCAATCGATATATTTAGGTCCTCAGCAACTTCTCTGACAGTGATTCGACTGATTGGCCAATACTAGTTTCTTTACTTCATCAATGTTTTCGTCTTTTGTTGACATGCTCGGGCGTCCGGAACGCTCTTCGTCGCTCACATCTTCTTGGCCCTCTGAAAACATTTTGTACCACCGATAAACGTTGCTTTTGTCCAAAGTAGCTTCGCCGTATGCAACAGTCAACATTAGGAATACTTCCGATGTAGTTTTTCACACAAAATTTGATACAAATTCTTTGATCCATTTTTCGGGATAGACAAAAATCGAAGACAAGCTAAAACACACGTCCGCGCACAATAGCTTTCAAAATGGCCGAGATTCTCAACATAAGTGAGGGTCATGAAAACCAACATAACGCCACAAAAAGATCGAAATTCGAACATCAGTAGCCCGCGAAAATCCAAATTCGCGATACGTTTTGAACAGACCTCGTACCATGTTTGATCGGTTAACAAAAGGTGTATATGCACCATATAACGTCGTACAGGCTTTATGTACGCCTTGTTGCACAGTAGTGCTGTTATTTTGTTCCAAAAATATAGTGTTAAGCAGCATTGGAGAGTTGTAGCATTTTCCATTTAATCTTCCTAATGCAAATCGCTACAAGCATCTGTAGTTTCATCGAAAATTAAGAATATCGGATAAAGTATTTTCATAAATCAAATTAAAGTTTTTGTAAAGTGTGTGTACAGTGGGTAGAACTTCATTATGTTGGGGTAAAAATAACCTTTTATTGTCACAGTTTCCATAAATTAATGCCAGCTTCAATCAATGCTCTAGCTAATTTCGTCGAATAAGTTTTATTTGTTTTTTCTTTTGTATTGCTGGACTTCTTATGTTTTTTTAAACCCAAGTGTGATTGATACTGCGTTTTCAAGTGGATTGCGTCCAACTTGATTTTGCATTACTTGCAAAATGTACAAAATTTGTTCGATCGCGACGGCACTTCAAGAGAATTACTCCCAATTAATATTTGCGCAAGCAACAAGATTTTCTTTTTCTTTTAGCATTTTTGTAAAAGAATATCTACATTGTCAAAGGAGTACCGGTAGAAAAAGCATACATACATCACCCATTGTTGTTGTGCATATATGTGTTCGTCACTTTCGCTTCGCTACATTTTGCTGTGCGAAGTACATACATACGTAATTTCTCGTGAAATTAAAGAGAAAATGAGACAACGCACAATGGCTACTACTGTCAGTGAAGACCAATTTTAAAAAATCGAAAAAATGTTCGATCTTCATCCAAAAGTTTTAAAAGGGACGAAAATTGTTGTTATTTGTAAGATTGGTAGAAAATTGTTAAAATTGTTGTTATAACAATTTTGACAATGAGGCTCTAGTTATTATTTAACATTTCTTCAACTTGCCGGTTTACCTCGTCTTTGTGACAGTCTATACTGCTTTTGGTTTATTGGCAACTGATCTGCTCTAATTGGTATTTCATGTTCTACTTCCAGTGTATATGTTAGCTGGTCTGCTACCAGTAAAAATATGTCAAGGAATGACGGACATATGGCTTCTATTGATGCCTTCTCTTCTGAATTTACGCTTGGGTCTAACTTCAGTAACTCTACTACACTTTCCTGATGCATTTGGTACGCAAGCTTACACCTTACCCTTGCCAACGTAAGTTACGGTTTCTCCCATATGTATACCCTCCGCTAACTGCTGCTTGTGCAAAACAGTCCTGCATGCATTCTAAAACTCATCCCCTGGAGTTCACTGTGCCCTATTCTGAGTGACCCCAGTGCCCTGATGCATCCTCAAAACGGTCCGTTAAGCGTTCTTGCATCCTTTGAAATTACCTCCAGTCCTTTCCGTAAAACACTAGATTTTATGAGGCTGGTGTGCGCCCCTGAGTTCACAAAAAGCACTAGCATCCCACTAGCTGCTTCCTTGCGGGGTATCTCGAAGAAGTCATGTTTCCAAAATAGACGCGTATCTACTTCCTAATTCTTCAAGTTTTTTCCTCCATGCACCGCAGTTATCCTTTACGATCCTATACTCCCTAAAAATTATCATGATTATCTTAACTAAAAACTCCCGTACCGCGTTCGAGGCGATTGGGCCTATACTTTGTAACCTTATTAAAACTTAACCTAAGTACTAGAATCATAGCAATTACCCAACCCAAAACGCAATCAAACATTTTTTCCCGAAGGCTCTTGCTTGCCTTCCGTGGTACCAATATTATTGTTGAGTACCAAGGGCGAGATACTCGTTGAAATTATGTTATCATTATAGCCTCTAAAAATTGTAGAATAAAATCAATCGAGATTCTTACAAAAAATATAAAAAATTGTTTAAAAAAAATTGTTAAATCAATTTATTCTAAAAATTCATCTACTACATTGGAAATATCATTTTGAAAATGTACTGATTGTACTGATTGACATTAAGCGTGGCTAAATTTGATTCTCTGACAGAATGGAATTGTATCGGTAAATCGAGAACGATATTTCAACATCTACTGAAGTCATTGGAGCATATTTGTATTTAATTTTCGGATTTACAGGTAATTGCTCAAAAAAGTTTTAAGTCGGGATATTTAGACAAAACTTTTTCAAGTTTTAATAACTTAAAGCCTTAGCTTTCCTTACCAGCTGACAAAATCTCTAATTGTTTTTGTACGGTTAATCCTTGTTTTTTCAAACACGTAATTTCTCTGTCAAAAATTCCTATTCCTATATACTATACAAGGCTGAGTCCAAGTTCTTGTTTTCGGTGGTTTTTTCAATTTTAGAACTGCCCCTGAGCCCGACTGCAACGTGACTATAAACAATTTGATGTTCGAAAAAGGTGCCACATAGTAAAATGCAGCTGTAAGCCAACTGATCACATCGGGAAGAAACGGGAAATTGCACATTTCAGAAAATATTTAACGACGTGAAAGTGATTTACAAAGCACCGATTTCATGCCAGCGATTAAATCAATCACCTCGTCGTTTTCGTGCTGGATTAATTAACAAACTCTATTCAGTCCACGTACCACACAATTTATATGTCCTAGGTTTGGAAATATTCCTTTTAGATTTCGCCCAGCTTTCAACATATGCGATGTCTGTTCAAAAAGTAACGCGAATTTTTAATTTTCGCGGGCTACTGATGTTCGAATTTCGATCTTTTTGTGGCGTTATGTTGGTACTCATGACCCTCACTTATGTTGACAATCTCGGCCATTTTGAAAGCTATTGTGCGTGGTATTGAGTAATTTTGGTACGAATTTTGCGGCGACCCGCCTCATGCCCAAACTTTTAGTGATAATCGAATGACACGAGCCAATCGATATATTTAGGTCCTCAGCAACTTCTCTGACAGTGATTCGACTGATTGGCCAATACTAGTTTCTTTACTTCATCAATGTTTTCGTCTTTTGTTGACATGCTCGGGCGTCCGGAACGCTCTTCGTCGCTCACATCTTCTTGGCCCTCTGAAAACATTTTGTACCACCGATAAACGTTGCTTTTGTCCAAAGTAGCTTCGCCGTATGCAACAGTCAACATTAGGAATACTTCCGATGTAGTTTTTCACACAAAATTTGATACAAATTCTTTGATCCATTTTTCGGGATAGACAAAAATCGAAGACAAGCTAAAACACACGTCCACGCACAATAGCTTTCAAAATGGCCGAGATTGTCAACATAAGTGAGGGTCATGAAAACCAACATAACGCCACAAAAAGATCGAAATTCGAACATCAGTAGCCCGCGAAAATCCAAATTCGCGATACGTTTTGAACAGACCTCGTACCATGTTTGATCGGTTAACAAAAGGTGTATATGCACCATATAACGTCGTACAGGCTTTATGTACGCCTTGTTGCACAGTTGTGCTGTTATTTTGTTCCAAAAATATAGTGTTAAGCAGCATTGGAGAGTTGTAGCATTTTCCATTTAATCTTCCTAATGCAAATCGCTACAAGCATCTGTAGTTTCATCGAAAATTAAGAATATCGGATAAAGTATTTTCATAAATCAAATTAAAGTTTTTGTAAAGTGTGTGTACAGTGGGTAGAACTTCATTATGTTGTGGTAAAAATAACCTTTTAATGTTGGGATGTCACAGTTTCCATAAATTAATGCCAGCTTCAATCAATGCTCTAGATAATTTCGTCGAATAAGTTTTATTTGTTTTTTCTTTTGTATTGCTGGACTTCTTATGTTTTTTTATACCCAAGTGTGATTGATACTGCGTTTTCAAGTGGATTGCGTCCAACTTGATTTTGCATTACTTGCAAAATGTACAAAATTTGTTCGATCGCGACGGCACTTCAAGAGAATTACTCCCAATTAATATTTGCGCAAGCAACAAGATTTTCTTTTTCTTTTAGCATTTTTGTAAAAGAATATCTACATTGTCAAAGGAGTACCGTTAGAAAAAGCATACATACATCAACCATTGTTGTTGTGCATATATGTGTTCGTCACTTTCGCTTCGCTACATTTTGCTGTGCGAAGTACATACATACGTAATTTCTCGTGAAATTAAAGAGAAAATGAGACAACGCACAATGGCTACTACAGTCAGTGAAGACCAATTTTCAAAAATCGAAAAAATGTTCGATCTTCATCCAAAAGTTTTAAAAGGGACGAAAATTGTTGTTATTTGTAAGATTGGTAGAAAATTGTTAAAATTGTTGTTATAACAATTTTGACAATGAGGCTCTAGTTATTATTTAACATTTCTTCAACTTGCCGGTTTACCTCGTCTTTGTGACAGTCTATACTGCTTTTGGTTTATTGGCAACTGATCTGCTCTAATTGGTATTTCATGTTCTACTTCCAGTGTATATGTTAGCTGGTCTGCTACCAGTAAAAATATGTCAAGGAATGACGGACATATGGCTTCTATTGATGCCTTCTCTTCTGAATTTACGCTTGGGTCTAACTTCAGTAACTCTACTACACTTTCCATCCTTTTTGGGTTCCTTAAAATTATCGTAACTAGTAAACTTAGGCCTAAAATCCCTATCTAGACGGTACTCTTCGTCTGATGCATTTGGTACGCAAGCTTACACCTTACCCTTGCCAACGTAAGTTACGGTTTCTCCCATATGTACACCCTCCGCTAACTGCTGCTTGTGCAAAACAGTCCTGCATGCATTCTAAAACTCATCCCCTGGAGTTCACTGTGCCCTATTCTGAGTGACCCCAGTGCCCTGATGCATCCTCAAAACGGTCCGTTAAGCGTTCTTGCATCCTTTGAAATTACCTCCAGTCCTTTCCGTAAAACACTAGATTTTATGAGGCTGGTGTGCGCCCCTGAGTTCACAAAAAGCACTAGCATCCCACTAGCTGCTTCCTTGCGGGGTATCTCGAAGAAGTCATGTTTCCAAAATAGACGCGTATCTACTTCCTAATTCTTCAAGTTTTTTCCTCCATGCACCGCAGTTATCCTTTACGATCCTATACTCCCTAAAAATGATCATGATTATCTTAACTAAAAACTCCCGTACCGCGTTCGAGGCGATTGGGCCTATACTTTGTAACCTTATTAAAACTTAACCTAAGTACTAGAATCATAGCAATTACCCAACCCAAAACGCAATCAAACATTTTTTCCCGAAGGCTCTTGCTTGCCTTCCGTGGTACCAATATTATTGTTGAGTACCAAGGGCGAGATACTCGTTGAAATTATGTTATCATTATAGCCTCTAAAAATTGTAGAATAAAATCAATCGAGATTCTTACAAAAAATATAAAAAATTGTTTAAAAAAAATTGTTAAATCAATTTATTCTAAAAATTCATCTACTACATTGGAAATATCATTTTGAAAATGTACTGATTGTACTGATTGACATTAAGCGTGGCTAAATTTGATTCTCTGACAGAATGGAATTGTATCGGTAAATCGAGAACGATATTTCAACATCTACTGAAGTCATTGGAACATATTTGTATTTAATTTTCTGATTTACAGGTAATTGCTCAAAAAAGTTTTAAGTCGGGATATTTAAACAAAACTTTTTCAAGATTTAAAATCTTAAATAAAGCCTTAACTTTCCTTAGCAGCTGACAAAATCTCTAATTGTTGTTGTACGGTTAATCCTTGTTTTTTCAAACACGTAATTTCTCTGTCAAAAATTCCTATTCCTATATACTATACAAGGCTGAGTCCAAGTTCTTGTTTTCGGTGGTTTTTTCAATTTTAGAACTGCCCCTGAGCCCGACTGCAACGTGACTATAAACAATTTGATGTTCGAAAAAGGTGCCACATAGTAAAATGCAGCTGTAAGCCAACTGATCACATCGGGAAGAAACGGGAAATTGCACATTTCAGAAAATATTTAACGACGTGAAAGTGATTTACAAAGCACCGATTTCATGCCAGCGATTAAATCAATCACCTCGTCGTTTTCGTGCTCGATTAATTAACAAACTCTATTCAGTCCACGTACCACACAATTTATATGTCCTAGGTTTGGAAATATTCCTTTTAGATTTCGCCCAGCTTTCAACATATACGAGGTCTGTTCAAAAAGTAACGCGAATTTTTAATTTTCGCGGGCTACGGATGTTCGATTTTCGATCTTTTTGTGGCGTTATGTTGGTACTCATGTCCCTCCCTTATGTTGACAATCTCGGCCATTTTGAATGTTCAGTCAGTTTTTGACAGCTATTGTGCGTGGACGTGTTTTAGCTTGTCTTCGATTTTTGTCTATCTCCTCAATCGTGTCGTAGTGTCGTGCTTTCATGGGCCTTTTCAGTTTCGGGAACAAGAAAAATTAACAGGGGGCCAGGTCTGCGGCATTACAGTGTTGTTTTTGGGCAGGGGCATTATCATGATGCAAAAGCCAATTTTTGTTCTTCCACAAATCCGGGCGTTTCTGGCGGATTCCTTCTCGCAAATTGCGTATTACTTGAAGATAATATTCCTTATTGACCGTTCTACCCTTGCGGCAAGAATTCATAATGTACCACGCCCCTGCAATCAAAGAAAACTGTCAGCAAAACCTTCACATTCGACCGAACTTGGCGTGCTTTTTTTGGTCTTGGCTCATGCGGCAGCTTCCATTGGGATGATTGAGCTTTGGTTTCTACGTCATAACCATAGACCCATGATTCGTCACCAGCTATGACTCTCTGCAGCAAATTTGGGTCGTCACGGACAGATTCCAACAGCTCCTGAGCAATGTTAATGCGATGCTGTTTTTGGTCGAAATTGAGTAATTTTGGTATGAATTTTGCGGCGACCCGCCTCATGCCCAAACTTTTAGTGATAATCGAATGACACGAGCCAATCGATATATTTAGGTCCTCAGCAACTTCTCTGACAGTGATTCGACTGATTGGCCAATACTAGTTTCTTTACTTCATCAATGTTTTCGTCTTTTGTTGACATGCTCGGGCGTCCGGAACGCTCTTCGTCGCTCACATCTTCTTGGCCCTCTGAAAACATTTTGTACCACCGATAAACGTTGCTTTTGTCCAAAGTAGCTTCGCCGTATGCAACAGTCAACATTAGGAATACTTCCGATGTAGTTTTTCACACAAAATTTGATACAAATTCTTTGATCCATTTTTCGGGATAGACAAAAATCGAAGACAAGCTAAAACACACGTCCACGCACAATAGCTTTCAAAATGGCCGAGATTGTCAACATAAGTGAGGGTCATGAAAACCAACATAACGCCACAAAAAGATCGAAATTCGAACATCAGTAGCCCGCGAAAATCCAAATTCGCGATACGTTTTGAACAGACCTCGTACCATGTTTGATCGGTTAACAAAAGGTGTATATGCACCATATAACGTCGTACAGGCTTTATGTACGCCTTGTTGCACAGTTGTGCTGTTATTTTGTTCCAAAAATATAGTGTTAAGCAGCATTGGAGAGTTGTAGCATTTTCCATTTAATCTTCCTAATGCAAATCGCTACAAGCATCTGTAGTTTCATCGAAAATTAAGAATATCGGATAAAGTATTTTCATAAATCAAATTAAAGTTTTTGTAAAGTGTGTGTACAGTGGGTAGAACTTCATTATGTTGTGGTAAAAATAACCTTTTAATGTTGGGATGTCACAGTTTCCATAAATTAATGCCAGCTTCAATCAATGCTCTAGCTAATTTCGTCGAACAAGTTTTATTTGTTTTTTCTTTTGTATTGCTGGACTTCTTATGTTTTTTTATACCCAAGTGTGATTGATACTGCGTTTTCAAGTGGATTGCGTCCAACTTGATTTTGCATTACTTGCAAAATGTACAAAATTTGTTCGATCGCGACGGCACTTCAAGAGAATTACTCCCAATTAATATTTGCGCAAGCAACAAGATTTTCTTTTTCTTTTAGCATTTTTGTAAAAGAATATCTACATTGTCAAAGGAGTACCGTTAGAAAAAGCATACATACATCAACCATTGTTGTTGTGCATATATGTGTTCGTCACTTTCGCTTCGCTACATTTTGCTGTGCGAAGTACATACATACGTAATTTCTCGTGAAATTAAAGAGAAAATGAGACAACGCACAATGGCTACTACAGTCAGTGAAGACCAATTTTCAAAAATCGAAAAAATGTTCGATCTTCATCCAAAAGTTTTGAAAGGGACGAAAATTGTTGTTATTTGTAAGATTGGTAGAAAATTGTTAAAATTGTTGTTATAACAAATTTGACAATTTTTAGAGGCTCTAGTTATTATTTAACATTTCCTCAACTTGCCGGCTTACCTCGTCTTTGTGAGCTAGTGGCAGTCTATACTGCTTTTGGTTTATTGGCAACTGATCTGCTCTAATTGGTATTTCATGTTCTACTTCCAGTGTATATGTTAGCTGGTCTGCTTCCTATAAAAATATGTCAAGGAATGACGGACATATGGCTTCTATTGATGCCTTCTCTTCTGAATTTACGCTTGGGTCTAACTTCAGTAACTCGAGTACACTTTCCATCCTTTTTCTTATATCTATCTGTTTAATCTGATTAACCGATCCATAATTCGGTTCATTAAAATTATCGTAACTAGTAAACTTAGGCCTAAAATCCCTATCTAGACGGTACTCTTCTTCTGATGCATTTGGTACGCAAGCTTACACCTTACCCTTGCCAACGTAAGTTACGGTTTCTCCCATATGTACACCCTCCGCTAACTGCTGCTTGTGCAAAACAGTCCTAATTTTAGTGTTTATATGTATAGTAACTACTCTTGTTGACCTTGCGTTTACTACCTCCATACTACTATTCTTAACTCTATTCACGGTTCCTTCCAGCCATGACTTCAATGGAAGAGTAAGGATCCAATTATTGCTCCTACCATAAAACGATAAGTGTTTATCCAGCGCATCCAGTATGGTGCGGCCCTAAAGGTTATCGCGCCCATTTATCCCATCCGCCGAGATACCTTCCTTATCCAATTCTACTGCATGCATTATAAAACTCATCCCCTGGAATTTACTCTGCCCTATTCTGAGTGACCCCAGTGCCCTGATGCAACCTCAAAACGGTCCGTTAAGCGTTCTTACATCCTTTGGAATTACCTCCAGTCCTTTCCGTAAAACACTAGATTTTACGAGGCTGGTGTGCGCCCCTGAGTTCACAAAAAGCACTAGCATCCCACTAGCTGCTTCCTTGCGGGGTATCTCGAAGAAGTCATGTTTCCAAAATAGACGCGTATCTACTTCCTAATTCTTCAAGTTTTTTCCTCCATGCACCGCAGTTATCCTTTACGATCCTATACTCCCTAAAAACTATCATGATTATCTTAACTAAAAACTCCCGTACCGCGTTCGCGGCGATTGGGCCTATACTTTCTAACCTTATTAAAACTTAACCTAAGTACTAGAATTATAGCAATTACCCAACCCAAAACGCAATCAAACATTTTTTCCCGAAGGCTCTTGCTTGCCTTCCGTGGTACCAATATTATTGTTGAGTACCAAGGGCGAGATACTCGTTGAAATTATGTTATCATTATAGCCTCTAAAAATTGTAGAATAAAATCAATCGAAATTCTTACAAAAAATATAAAAAATTGTTAAAAAAAAATTGTTTAATCAATTTATTCTAAAAATTCATCTACTACATTTGAAATATCATTTTGAAAATTTTTGTACTGATTGACATTAAGCATGGCTAAATTTGATTCTCTGACAGAATAGAATTGTATCGGTAAATCGAGAACGATATTTCAACATCTACTGAAGTCATTGGAGCATATTTGTATTCAATTTTCTGATTGACAGGTAATTGCTCAAAAAAGTTTTAAGTCGGGATATTTAGACAAAACCGTTTCAAGTTTTAATAACTTAAAGCCTTAGCTTTCCTTACCAGCTGACAAAATCTCTAATTGTTTTTGTACGGTTAATCCTTGTTTTTTCAAACACGTAATTTCTCTGTCAAAAATTCCTATTCCTATATACTATACAAGGCTGAGTCCAAGTTCTTGTTTTCGGTGGTTTTTTCAATTTTAGAACTGCCCCTGAGCCCGACTGCAACGTGACTATAAACAATTTGATGTTCGAAAAAGGTGCCACATAGTAAAATGCAGCTGTAAGCCAACTGATCACATCGGGAAGAAACGGGAAATTGCACATTTCAGAAAATATTTAACGACGTGAAAGTGATTTACAAAGCACCGATTTCATGCCAGCGATTAAATCAATCACCTCGTCGTTTTCGTGCTGGATTAATTAACAAACTCTATTTAGTCCACGTACCACACAATTTATATGTCCTAGGTTTAGAAATATTCCTTTTAGATTTCGCCCAGCTTTCAACATATACGAGGTCTGTTCAAAAAGTAACGCGAATTTTTAATTTTCGCGGGCTACGGATGTTCGATTTTCGATCTTTTTGTGGCGTTATGTTGGTACTCATGTCCCTCCTTTATGTTGACAATCTCGGCCATTTTGAATGTTCAGTCAGTTTTTGACAGCTATTGTGCGTGGACGTGTTTTAGCTTGTCTTCGATTTTTGTCTATCTCCTTAATCGTGTTGTAGTGTCGTGCTTTCATGGGCCTTTTCAGTTTCGGGAACAAGAAATATTCACAGGGGGCCAGGTCTGCGGCATTACAGTGTTGTTTTTGGCCAAAAATTCGCGCACAAGCAGTGATGTGTGGGCAGGGGCATTATCATGATGCAAAAGCCAATTCTTGTTCTTCCACAAATCCGGGCGTTTCTGGCGGATTGCTTCTCGCAAATTGCGCATTACTTGAAAATAATATTCCTTATTGACCATTCTACCCTTGCGGCAAGAATTCATAATGCACCACGCCCCTGCAATCAAAGAAAACTGTCAGCAAAACCTTCACATTCGACCAAACTTGGCATGCTTTTTTTGGTCTTGGCTCATGCGGCAGCTTCCTTTGGGATGATTGAGCTTTGGTTTCTACGGCATAACCATAGACCCATGATTCGTCACCAGCTATGACTCTCTGCAGCAAATTTGGGTCGTCACGGACAGATTCCAACAGCTCCTGAGCAATGTTAATGCGATGCTGTCTTTGGTCGAAATTGAGTAATTTTGGTACGAATTTTGCGGCGACCCGCCTCATGCCCAAACTTTTAGTGATAATCGAATGACACGAGCCAATCGATATATTTAGGTCCTCAGCAACTTCTCTGACAGTGATTCGACTGATTGGCCAATACTAGTTTCTTTACTTCATCAATGTTTTCGTCTTTTGTTGACATGCTCGGGCGTCCGGAACGCTCTTCGTCGCTCACATCTTCTTGGCCCTCTGAAAACATTTTGTACCACCGATAAACGTTGCTTTTGTCCAAAGTAGCTTCGCCGTATGCAACAGTCAACATTAGGAATACTTCCGATGTAGTTTTTCACACAAAATTTGATACAAATTCTTTGATCCATTTTTCGGGATAGACAAAAATCGAAGACAAGCTAAAACACACGTCCGCGCACAATAGCTTTCAAAATGGCCGAGATTGTCAACATAAGTGAGGGTCATGAAAACCAACATAACGCCACAAAAAGATCGAAATTCGAACATCAGTAGCCCGCGAAAATCCAAATTCGCGATACGTTTTGAACAGACCTCGTACCATGTTTGATCGGTTAACAAAAGGTGTATATGCACCATATAACGTCGTACAGGCTTTATGTACGCCTTGTTGCACAGTAGTGCTGTTATTTTGTTCCAAAAATATAGTGTTAAGCAGCATTGGAGAGTTGTAGCATTTTCCATTTAATCTTCCTAATGCAAATCGCTACAAGCATCTGTAGTTTCATCGAAAATTAAGAATATCGGATAAAGTATTTTCATAAATCAAATTAAAGTTTTTGTAAAGTGTGTGTACAGTGGGTAGAACTTCATTATGTTGGGGTAAAAATAACCTTTTATTGTCACAGTTTCCATAAATTAATGCCAGCTTCAATCAATGCTCTAGCTAATTTCGTCGAATAAGTTTTATTTGTTTTTTCTTTTGTATTGCTGGACTTCTTATGTTTTTTTATACCCAAGTGTGATTGATACTGCGTTTTCAAGTGGATTGCGTCCAACTTGATTTTGCATTACTTGCAAAATGTACAAAATTTGTTCGATCGCGACGGCACTTCAAGAGAATTACTCCCAATTAATATTTGCGCAAGCAACAAGATTTTCTTTTTCTTTTAGCATTTTTGTAAAAGAATATCTACATTGTCAAAGGAGTACCGGTAGAAAAAGCATACGTACATCAACCATTGTTGTTGTGCATATATGTGTTCGACACTTTCGCTTCGCTACATTTTGCTGTGCGAAGTACATACATACGTAATTTCTCGTGAAATTAAAGAGAAAATGAGACAACGCACAATGGCTACTACTGTCAGTGAAGACCAATTTTAAAAAATCGAAAAAATGTTCGATCTTCATCCAACAGTTTTAAAAGGGACGAAAATTGTTGTTATTTGTAAGATTGGTAGAAAATTGTTAAAATTGTTGTTATAACAATTTTGACAATGAGGCTCTAGTTATTATTTAACATTTCTTCAACTTGCCGGTTTACCTCGTCTTTGTGACAGTCTATACTGCTTTTGGTTTATTGGCAACTGATCTGCTCTAATTGGTATTTCATGTTCTACTTCCAGTGTATATGTTAGCTGGTCTGCTACCAGTAAAAATATGTCAAGGAATGACGGACATATGGCTTCTATTGATGCCTTCTCTTCTGAATTTACGCTTGGGTCTAACTTCAGTAACTCTACTACACTTTTCATCCTTTTTGGGTTCCTTAAAATTATCGTAACTAGTAAACTTAGGCCTAAAATCCCTATCTAGACGGTACTCTTCGTCTGATGCATTTGGTACGCAAGCTTACACCTTACCCTTGCCAACGTAAGTTACGGTTTCTCCCATATGTACACCCTCCGCTAACTGCTGCTTGTGCAAAACAGTCCTGCATGCATTCTAAAACTCATCCCCTGGAGTTCACTGTGCCCTATTCTGAGTGACCCCAGTGCCCTGATGCATCCTCAAAACGGTCCGTTAAGCGTTCTTGCATCCTTTGAAATTACCTCCAGTCCTTTCCGTAAAACACTAGATTTTATGAGGCTGGTGTGCGCCCCTGAGTTCACAAAAAGCACTAGCATCCCACTAGCTGCTTCCTTGCGGGGTATCTCGAAGAAGTCATGTTTCCAAAATAGACGCGTATCTACTTCCTAATTCTTCAAGTTTTTTCCTCCATGCACCGCAGTTATCCTTTACGATCCTATACTCCCTAAAAATTATCATGATTATCTTAACTAAAAACTCCCGTACCGCGTTCGAGGCGATTGGGCCTATACTTTGTAACCTTATTAAAACTTAACCTAAGTACTAGAATCATAGCAATTACCCAACCCAAAACGCAATCAAACATTTTTTCCCGAAGGCTCTTGCTTGCCTTCCGTGGTACCAATATTATTGTTGAGTACCAAGGGCGAGATACTCGTTGAAATTATGTTATCATTATAGCCTCTAAAAATTGTAGAATAAAATCAATCGAGATTCTTACAAAAAATATAAAAAATTGTTTAAAAAAAATTGTTAAATCAATTTATTCTAAAAATTCATCTACTACATTGGAAATATGATTTTGAAAATGTACTGATTGTACTGATTGACATTAAGCGTGGCTAAATTTGATTCTCTGACAGAATGGAATTGTATCGGTAAATCGAGAACGATATTTCAACATCTACTGAAGTCATTGGAGCATATTTGTATTTAATTTTCTGATTTACAGGTAATTGCTCAAAAAAGTTTTAAGTCGGGATATTTAGACAAAACTTTTTCAAGTTTTAATAACTTAAAGCCTTAGCTTTCCTTACCAGCTGACAAAATCTCTAATTGTTTTTGTACGGTTAATCCTTGTTTTTTCAAACACGTAATTTCTCTGTCAAAAATTCCTATTCCTATATACTATACAAGGCTGAGTCCAAGCTCTTGTTTTCGGTGGTTTTTTCAATTTTAGAACTGCCCCTGAGCCCGACTGCAACGTGACTATAAACAATTTGATGTTCGAAAAAGGTGCCACATAGTAAAATGCAGCTGTAAGCCAACTGATCACATCGGAAAGAAACGGGAAATTGCACATTTCAGAAAATATTTAACGACGTGAAAGTGATTTACAAAGCACCGATTTCATGCCAGCGATTAAATCAATCACCTCGTCGTTTTCGTGCTCGATTAATTAACAAACTCTATTCAGTCCACGTACCACACAATTTATATGTCCTAGGTTTGGAAATATTCCTTTTAGATTTCGCCCAGCTTTCAACATATACGAGGTCTGTTCAAAAAGTAACGCGAATTTTTAATTTTCGCGGGCTACTGATGTTCGAATTTCGATCTTTTTGTGGCGTTATGTTGGTACTCATGACCCTCACTTATGTTGACAATCTCGGCCATTTTGAAAGCTATTGTGCGTGGTATTGAGTAATTTTGGTACGAATTTTGCGGCAACCCGCCTCATGCCCAAACTTTTAGTGATAATCGAATGACACGAGCCAATCGATATATTTAGGTCCTCAGCAACTTCTCTGACAGTGATTCGACTGATTGGCCAATACTAGTTTCTTTACTTCATCAATGTTTTCGTCTTTTGTTGGCATGCTCGGGCGTCCGGAACGCTCTTCGTCGCTCACATCTTCTTGGCCCTCTGAAAACATTTTGTACCACCGATAAACGTTGCTTTTGTCCAAAGTAGCTTCGCCGTATGCAACAGTCAACATTAGGAATACTTCCGATGTAGTTTTTCACACAAAATTTGATACAAATTCTTTGATCCATTTTTCGGGATAGACAAAAATCGAAGACAAGCTAAAACACACGTCCACGCACAATAGCTTTCAAAATGGCCGAGATTGTCAACATAAGTGAGGGTCATGAAAACCAACATAACGCCACAAAAAGATCGAAATTCGAACATCAGTAGCCCGCGAAAATCCAAATTCGCGATACGTTTTGAACAGACCTCGTACCATGTTTGATCGGTTAACAAAAGGTGTATATGCACCATATAACGTCGTACAGGCTTTATGTACGCCTTGTTGCACAGTTGTGCTGTTATTTTGTTCCAAAAATATAGTGTTAAGCAGCATTGGAGAGTTGTAGCATTTTCCATTTAATCTTCCTAATGCAAATCGCTACAAGCATCTGTAGTTTCATCGAAAATTAAGAATATCGGATAAAGTATTTTCATAAATCAAATTAAAGTTTTTGTAAAGTGTGTGTACAGTGGGTAGAACTTCATTATGTTGTGGTAAAAATAACCTTTTAATGTTGGGATGTCACAGTTTCCATAAATTAATGCCAGCTTCAATCAATGCTCTAGCTAATTTCGTCGAATAAGTTTTATTTGTTTTTTCTTTTGTATTGCTGGACTTCTTATGTTTTTTTATACCCAAGTGTGATTGATACTGCGTTTTCAAGTGGATTGCGTCCAACTTGATTTTGCATTACTTGCAAAATGTACAAAATTTGTTCGATCGCGACGGCACTTCAAGAGAATTACTCCCAATTAATATTTGCGCAAGCAACAAGATTTTCTTTTTCTTTTAGCATTTTTGTAAAAGAATATCTACATTGTCAAAGGAGTACCGTTAGAAAAAGCATACATACATCAACCATTGTTGTTGTGCATATATGTGTTCGTCACTTTCGCTTCGCTACATTTTGCTGTGCGAAGTACATACATACGTAATTTCTCGTGAAATTAAAGAGAAAATGAGACAACGCACAATGGCTACTACAGTCAGTGAAGACCAATTTTAAAAAATCGAAAAAATGTTCGATCTTCATCCCAAAGTTTTAAAAGGGACGAAAATTGTTGTTATTTGTAAGATTGGTAGAAAATTGTTAAAATTGTTGTTATAACAAATTTGACAATTTTTAGAGGCTCTAGTTATTATTTAACATTTCCTCAACTTGCCGGCTTACCTCGTCTTTGTGAGCTAGTGGCAGTCTATACTGCTTTTGGTTTATTGGCAACTGATCTGCTCTAATTGGTATTTCATGTTCTACTTCCAGTGTATATGTTAGCTGGTCTGCTTCCTATAAAAATATGTCAAGGAATGACGGACATATGGCTTCTATTGATGCCTTCTCTTCTGAATTTACGCTTGGGTCTAACTTCAGTAACTCGAGTACACTTTCCATCCTTTTTCTTATATCTATCTGTTTAATCTGATTAACCGATCCATAATTCGGTTCATTAAAATTATCGTAACTAGTAAACTTAGGCCTAAAGTCCCTATCTAGACGGTACTCTTCTTCTGATGCATTTGGTACGCAAGCTTACACCTTACCCTTGCCAACGTAAGTTACGGTTTCTCCCATATGTACACCCTCCGCTAACTGCTGCTTGTGCAAAACAGTCCTAAGT
The DNA here is from genome assembly GCA_920105625.2 of Clusia tigrina. Lineage (NCBI taxonomy): Eukaryota > Metazoa > Arthropoda > Insecta > Diptera > Clusiidae > Clusia > Clusia tigrina. The sequence continues at coordinate 328,508,400 of OV050030.1, forward strand.
TTAGTGTTTATATGTATAGTAACTACTCTTGTTGACCTTGCGTTTACTACCTCCATACTACTATTCTTAACTCTATTCACGGTTCCTTCCAGCCATGACTTCAATGGAAGAGTAAGGATCCAATTATTGCTCCTACCATAAAACGATAAGTGTTTATCCAGCGCATCCAGTATGGTGCGGCCCTAAAGGTTATCGCGCCCATTTATCCCATCCGCCGAGATACCTTCCTTATCCAATTCTACTGCATGCATTATAAAACTCATCCCCTGGAATTTACTCTGCCCTATTCTGAGTGACCCCAGTGCCCTGATGCAACCTCAAAACGGTCCGTTAAGCGTTCTTACATCCTTTGGAATTACCTCCAGTCCTTTCCGTAAAACACTAGATTTTACGAGGCTGGTGTGCGCCCCTGAGTTCACAAAAAGGACTAGCATCCCACTAGCTGCTTCCTTGCGGGGTATCTCGAAGAAGTCATGTTTCCAAAATAGACGCGTATCTACTTCCTAATTCTTCAAGTTTTTTCCTCCATGCACCGCAGTTATCCTTTACGATCCTATACTCCCTAAAAACTATCATGATTATCTTAACTAAAAACTCCCGTACCGCGTTCGCGGCGATTGGGCCTATACTTTCTAACCTTATTAAAACTTAACCTAAGTACTAGAATTATAGCAATTACCCAACCCAAAACGCAATCAAACATTTTTTCCCGAAGGCTCTTGCTTGCCTTCCGTGGTACCAATATTATTGTTGAGTACCAAGGGCGAGATACTCGTTGAAATTATGTTATCATTATAGCCTCTAAAAATTGTAGAATAAAATCAATCGAAATTCTTACAAAAAATATAAAAAATTGTTAAATCAATTTATTCTAAAAATTCATCTATTACATTTGAAATATCATTTTGAAAATTTTTGTACTGATTGACATTAAGCATGGCTAAATTTGATTCTCTGACAGAATAGAATTGTATCGGTAAATCGAGAACGATATTTCAACATCTACTGAAGTCATTGGAGCATATTTGTATTCAATTTTCCGATTGACAGGTAATTGCTCAAAAAAGTTGTAAGTCGGGATATTTAGACAAAACTTTTTCAAGTTTTAATAACTTAAAGCCTTAGCTTTCCTTACCAGCTGACAAAATCTCTAATTTTTTTTGTACGGTTAATCCTTGTTTTTTCAAACACGTAATTTCTCTGTCAAAAATTCCTATTCATATACTATACAAGGCTGAGTCCACGTTCTTGTTTTCGGTGGTTTTTTCAATTTTAGAACTGTCCCTGAGCCCGACTGCAACGTGACTATAAACAATTTGATGTCCGAAAAAGGTGCCACATAGTAAAATGCAGCTGTAAGCCAACTGATCACATCGAGAAGAAACGGGAAATTGCACATTTCAGAAAATATTTTACGACGTGAAAGTGATTTACAAAGCACAGATTTCATGCCAGCGATTAAATCAATCACCTCGTCGTTTTCGTGCTCGATTAATTAACAAACTCTATTCAGTCCACGTACCACATAATTTATATGTCCTAGGTTTGGAAAAATTCCTTTTAGATTTCGCCCAGCTTTCAACATATACGAGGTCTGTTCAAAAAGTAACGCGAATTTTTAATTTTCGCGGGCTACGGATGTTCGATTTTCGATCTTTTTGTGGCGTTATGTTGGTACTCATGTCCCTCCCTTATGTTGACAATCTCGGCCATTTTGAATGTTCAGTCAGTTTTTGACAGCTATTGTGCGTGGACGTGTTTTAGCTTGTCTTCGATTTTTGTCTATCTCCTCAATCGTGTCGTAGTGTCGTGCTTTCATGGGCCTTTTCAGTTTCGGGAACAAGAAAAATTAACAGGGGGCCAGGTCTGCGGCATTACAGTGTTGTTTTTGGGCAGGGGCATTATCATGATGCAAAAGCCAATTTTTGTTCTTCCACAAATCCGGGCGTTTCTGGCGGATTCCTTCTCGCAAATTGCGTATTACTTGAAGATAATATTCCTTATTGACCGTTCTACCCTTGCGGCAAGAATTCATAATGTACCACGCCCCTGCAATCAAAGAAAACTGTCAGCAAAACCTTCACATTCGACCGAACTTGGCGTGCTTTTTTTGGTCTTGGCTCATGCGGCAGCTTCCATTGGGATGATTGAGCTTTGGTTTCTACGTCATAACCATAGACCCATGATTCGTCACCAGCTATGACTCTCTGCAGCAAATTTGGGTCGTCACGGACAGATTCCAACAGCTCCTGAGCAATGTTAATGCGATGCTGTTTTTGGTCGAAATTGAGTAATTTTGGTATGAATTTTGCGGCGACCCGCCTCATGCCCAAACTTTTAGTGATAATCGAATGACACGAGCCAATCGATATATTTAGGTCCTCAGCAACTTCTCTGACAGTGATTCGACTGATTGGCCAATACTAGTTTCTTTACTTCATCAATGTTTTCGTCTTTTGTTGACATGCTCGGGCGTCCGGAACGCTCTTCGTAGCTCACATCTTCTTGGCCCTCTGAAAACATTTTGTACCACCGATAAACGTTGCTTTTGTCCAAAGTAGCTTCGCCGTATGCAACAGTAAACATTAGGAATACTTCCGATGTAGTTTTTCACATAAAATTTGATACAAATTCTTTGATCCATTTTTCGGGATAGACAAAAATCGAAGACAAGCTAAAGCACGTCCACGCACAATAGCTTTCAAAATGGCCGAGATTGTCAACATAAGTGAGGGTCATGAAAACCAAAATAACGCCACAAAAAGATCGAAATTCGAACATCAGTAGCCCGCGAAAATTCAAAATTCGCGATACGTTTTGAACAGACCTCGTACCATGTTTGATCGGTTAACAAAAGGTATATATGCACCATATAACGTCGTACAGGCTTTATGTACGCCTTGTTGCACAGTAGTGCTGTTATTTTGTTCCAAAAATATAGTGTTAAGCTGCATTGGAGAGTTGTAGCATCGAATGACACGAGCCAATCGATATATTGAAACGTGATAGCTCAGTGAAAAGGGATACTTTTAGGATCCCATCTGGAGTTTGAGAATGAGTGCACCATCCTGTGTGTGTAAGTCAAGACACGCACTATTCGTACAAAAGTTACTTAAGAACACCCTGTCGGTGGTGTAAAATAATGAAAGCTTCCTTTGAGGTGTATATCAAGTTCTCGAAAGATCGAGAAATTTCTACTGTGTTGTAGAAATTTCCACCTCAACCATTCGAAACTATCAAAAGCACAAGCCTGTGCAAAGTCCAGGTGATTCGAACAGAGATCGTGGCAGTGTGTACATCGAGCATTATAATCGAAGCAGCAGTATTTGTAATTGTGCAAAGTGATGAAATTCATTGTGAAATAAAGTACAAATTATAAAGAAGCAAACTTTAAGCCTAATATTAAATGTGTAAATAGCAATAGTTAAATAAAGTTAGTTATTTTAATTTAACCAGCGATTGTTTGATTACTACACGATCCAGTGGTACGAATCCGAGTACAGAGAGTTAGAGTAAATTGTCAGGAGGGCAATTTCGTAACAGAGTAAATTGTCAAGAGGGCAATTTCGTAACAATTGGTGTCAGAAGTGGGATCGTGTATCTGTGATAAACAATGGTTAAATTTGAAAATCTGAGTTTGGAGCAGCTCAAGAAGGAACTTGAGCGCTTTAATTTGCAAACACAAGGGCTTAAAGCGGAGCTGCAGGTGCGATTAAGAAGCGCTTTAGAGGAGCAAGGTATAGACGTCGAGGAGTACGTATTCCAAGGTGAGGAGCCAACGACATCTCGACAGGAAGAAAAACCGCAAGAAACTAATACGGGTAACTTCGACATGAGTGAACTCATCGGGGTATTAGAATCCTTCAAACAGTATTTGCAGCAGCGAAGTGAGCGAATGCTGCAGCTCTGCCAGCAATACGATGATGAGATACACCAGGGAATAAAACAATATGCTCCAGCAGTCAAAGAGGATGGCAAGGAACAGTTACAGCAGAGCGAAACGCGATTTACTCAACTAGCGGAACAGAACTCACAGCAGAAGAATGAAATGTCCGAGATAGTGGATAGGAAGGTTTGTGAGGTTGGGACACGGAAGGAGTCGTTCGAAGGATTTGTGGAACAAAAATCCAATGCGAATGAGCAAAGGCAGAACGAAATTGAAGCTACTGCCAGCACAGATGGTTGGAGTAATCACGAAGTACTGGCACCATTGGCTATGTCATTGAAAGGTGCTGATGTACTGCCGAATATCGTAGAGGGTGAGAAAGATTGTTATGAAAACGTGATGAATGCCATTCAGCGGAGGAGTGGTGAGTCTTTACAACAGGATGTGGCGGAGGTGGAGCAGTTCGCCCATCTTGCCTGTCCAGGCGTGATTGCTGAGAGAAGTATGATGGATACTTTCGTATATGGTATTCCCGATGCGAAAATGGCAAATCCAAAAGCTAAATGTATGGAAACAGTGGCTGGCGCTTTAACGTTTGAGATAGCGGCCGTGGTGTGCCAGCCAGTATGCAGAGCCCGTCAGGTGCAAGTTGAAAGTGGGCAGGGTTGCACGGGCAAGAGCCTTGCCTCCGGTGAGATTGGATACGCGGCTCGTGGTTGTCGGACGAAATGCAAACGTTCTCCATCAGACTCGCATGTGGGACCGCAAAGGCAGGGAATTGGATGATGTTTTTAAGCTGTCGACTAACTAAATGGAGTCAGTCTCAAGGGGCAAGATTTGACTCCCACAACATGCAGCCCCGGAATCCTCGTTTCTCAGATCGCACGGAAAATCACATGCCTAATTGCTGACAGTGTGATAAGCGAGGAGTAGTAGTAGATAAGCAGACGAAGAATGGACTAAAAAAAATCATCTACAGTAGTTCGATGCAGCAGTTGTATACCTGAAAAACGCGAAAAGCTGAATCAAATTCATCGAAACAGCAGAAATCGTACACAACTAGGTGATAAAATGAAAGCCAGATGTAATGTAAGAGCAAACTCTAGGGGATTTCAGGAAGGGCAACTAGGTATGCTTCATAATCCGCAAAGAAAAAGTGAATTATCGTCAAAACTGCAAACACACTGGGAAGGACCTTATAAGGTGATAAAACGGATCAACGATGTTAGATACCGCATCCAGTGGACGAGAAATGTCAGTAGCAAAATGAAAGTCGTTCATTTAGAGAGGCTATCTCCTTATAAAGGTTGCAGTACTATCCTTGTTCGCGACGAACAAGTTTAAGCGCAGGGCAGTGAAACGTGATAGCTCAGTGAAAAGGGATTGCATACTTTTAGGATCCCATCTGGAGTTTGAGAATGAGTGCACCACCCTGTGTGTGTAAGTCAAGACACGAACTATTCGTATAAAAGTTACTTAAGAACACCCTGTCGGTGGTGTAAAATAATGAAAGCTTCCTTTGAGGTGTATATCAAGTTCTCGAAAGATCGAGAAATTTCTACTGTATTGTAGAAATTTCCACCTCAACCATTCGAAACTATAAAAAGCACAAGCCTGTGCAAAGTCCAGGTGATTCGAACAGAGATCGTGGCAGTGTGTACATCGAGCATTATAATCGAAGCAGCAGTATTTGTAATTGTGCAAAGTGATGAAATTCATTGTGAAGTAAAGTACAAATTATAAAGAAGTAAACTTTAAGCCTAATATTAAATGTGTAAATAGCAATAGTTAAATAAAGTTAGTTATTTTAATTTAACCAGCGATTGTTTGATTACTACACGATCCAGTGGTACGAATCCGAGTACAGAGAGTTAGAGTAAATTGTCAGGAGAGCTTTCGTCTTTTGTTGACGTGCTCGGGCGTCCGGAACGCTCTTCGTCGCTCTCATCTTCTTGGCCCTCTGAAAACATTTTGTACCACCGATAAACGTTGCTTTTGTCCAAAGTAGCTTCGCCGTATGCAACAGTCAACATTAGGAATACTTCCGATGTTGTTTTTCACACAAAATTTGATACAAATTCTTTGATCCATTTTTCGGGATAGACAAAAATCGAAGACAAGCTAAAACACGTCCACGCACAATAGCTTTCAAAATGGCCGAGATTGTCAACATAAGTGAGGGTCATGAATACCAACATAACGCCACAAAAAGATCGAAATTCGAATATCAGTAGCCCACGAAAATTCAAAATTCGCGATACGTTTTGAACAAACCTCGTACCATGTTTGATCGGTTAACAAAAGGTATATCTGAACCATATAACGTCGTATAGACTTTATGTACGCCTTGTTGCACAGTGATGCTGTTATTTTATTCCAAATATATAGTGTTAAGCAGCATTGGAGAGTTGTAGCATTTTCCATTTAATCTTCCTAATGCAAATCGCTACAAGCATCTGTAGTTTCATCGAAATATAAGAATATCGGATAAAGTATTTTCATAAATCAAATTAAAGTTTTTGTAAAGTGTGTGTACAGTGGGTAGAACTTCATTATGTTGGGGTAAAAATAACCTTTTAATGTTGGGATGTCACAGTTTCCATAAATTAATGCCAGCTTCAATCAATGCTCTAGCTAATTTCGTCGAATAAGTTTTATTTGTTTTTTCTTTTGTATTGCTGGACTTCTTATGTTTTTTTAAACCCAAGTGTGATTGATACTGCATTGATTTTGCATTACTTGCAAAATGTACAAAATTTGTTCGATCGCGACGGCACTTCAAGAGAATTACTCCCAATTAATATTTGCGCAAGCAACAAGATTTTCTTTTTCTTTTAGCATTTTTGTAAAAGAATATCTACATTGTCAAAGGAGTACCGTTAGAAAAAGCATACATACATCAACCATTGTTGTTGTGCATATATGTGTTCGTCACTTTCGCTTCGCTACATTTTGCTGTGCGAAGTACATACATACGTAATTTCTCGTGAAATTAAAGAGAAAATGAGACAACGCACAATGGCTACTACAGTCAGTGAAGACCAATTTTAAAAAATCGAAAAAATGTTCGATCTTCATCCCAAAGTTTTAAAAGGGACGAAAATTGTTGTTATTTGTAAGATTGGTAGAAAATTGTTAAAATTGTTGTTATAACAAATTTGACAATTTTTAGAGGCTCTAGTTATTATTTATCATTTCCTCAACTTGCCGGCCTACCTCGTCTTTGTGAGCTAGTGGCAGTCTATACTGCTTTTGGTTTATTGGCAACTGATCTGCTCTAATTGGTATTTTATGTTCTACTTCCAGTGTATATGTTAGCTGGTCTGCTTCCAGTAAAAATATGTCAAGGAATGACGGACATATGGCTTCTATTGATGCCTTCTCTTCTGAATTTACGCTTGGGTCTAACTTCAGTAACTCTAGTACACTTTCCATCCTTTTTCTTATATCTACCTGTTTAATCTGATTAACCGATCCATAATTCGGTTCCTTAAAATTATCGTAACTAGTAAACTTAGGCCTAAAATCCCTATCTAGACGGTACTCTTCTTCTTATGCATTTGGTACGCAAGCTTACACCTTACCCTTGCCAACGTAAGTTACGGTTTCTCCCATATGTACACCCTCCGCTAACTGCTGCTTGTGCAAAACAGTCCTAAGTTTAGTGTTTATATGTATAGTAACTACTCTTGTTGACCTTGGGTTTACTACCTCCGTACTACTATTTTTAACTCTATTCACGGTTCCTTCCAGCCATGACTTCAATGAAAGAGTAAGGATCCAATTATTGCTCCTACCATAAAACGATAACTGTTTCTCCAGCGCATCCAGTATGGTGCGGCATTTATCCCATCCGCCGAGATACCTTCCTTATCCAATTCTACTGCATGCATTCTAAAACTCATCCCCTGGAATTCACTGTGCCCTATTCTGAGTGACCCCAGTGCCCTGATGCAACCTCAAAACGGTGCGTTAAGCGTTCTTACATCCTTTGGAATTACCTCCAGTCGTTTCCGTAAAACACTAGATTTTATGAGGCTGGTGTGCGCCCCTGAGTTCACAAAAAGCACTAGCATCCCACTAGCTGCAAGAAGAAGTCATGTTTCCAAAATAGACGCGCATCTACTTCCTAATTCTTCAAGTTTTTTCCTCCATGCACCGCAGTTATCCTTTACGATCCTATACTCTCTAAAAATTATCATGATTATCTTAACTAAAAACTCCCGTACCGCGTTCGCGGCGATTGGGCCTATACTTTCTAACCTTATTAAAACTTAACCTAAGTACTAGAATCATAGCAATTACCCAACCCAAAACGCAGTCAAACATTTTTTCCCGAAGGCTCTTGCTTGCCTTCCGTGGTACCAATATTATTGTTGAGTACCAAGGGCGAGATACTCGTTGAAATTATGTTATCATTATAGCCTCTAAAAATTGTAGAATAAAATCAATCGAAATTCTTACAAAAAATATAAAAAATTATTTAAAAAAAATTGTTAAATCAATTTATTCTAAAAATTCATCTACTACATTTGAAATATCATTTTGAAAATTTTTGTACTGATTGACATTAAGCATGGCTAAATTTGATTCTCTGACAGAATAGAATTGTATCGGTAAATCGAGAACGATATTTCAACATCTACTGAAGTCATTGGAGCATATTTGTATTCAATTTTCCGATTGACAGGTAATTGCTCAAAAAAGTTGTAAGTCGGGATATTTAGACAAAACTTTTTCAAGTTTTAATAACTTAAAGCCTTAGCTTTCCTTACCAGCTGACAAAATCTCTAATTTTTTTTGTACGGTTAATCCTTGTTTTTTCAAACACGTAATTTCTCTGTCAAAAATTCCTATTCATATACTATACAAGGCTGAGTCCAAGTTCTTGTTTTCGGTGGTTTTTTCAATTTTAGAACTGCCCCTGAGCCCGACTGCAACGTGACTATAAACAATTTGATGTCCGAAAAAGGTGCCACATAGTAAAATGCAGCTGTAAGCCAACTGATCACATCGAGAAGAAACGGGAAATTGCACATTTCAGAAAATATTTTACGACGTGAAAGTGATTTACAAAGCACAGATTTCATGCCAGCGATTAAATCAATCACCTCGTCGTTTTCGTGCTCGATTAATTAACAAACTCTATTCAGTCCACGTACCACACAATTTATATGTCCTAGGTTTGGAAATATTCCTTTTAGATTTCGCCCAGCTTTCAACATATACGAGGTCTGTTCAAAAAGTAACGCGAATTTTTAATTTTCGCGGGCTACGGATGTTCGATTTTCGATCTTTTTGTGGCGTTATGTTGGTACTCATGTCCCTCCTTTATGTTGACAATCTCGGCCATTTTGAATGTTCAGTCAGTTTTTGACAGCTTTTGTGCGTGGACGTGTTTTAGCTTGTCTTCGATTTTTGTCTATCTCCTTAATCGTGTTGTAGTGTCGTGCTTTCATGGGCCTTTTCAGTTTCGGGAACAAAAAATATTCACAGGGGGCCAGGTCTGCGGCATTACAGTGTTGTTTTTGGCCAAAAATTCGCGCACAAGCAGTGATGTGTGGGCAGGGGCATTATCATGATGCAAAAGCCAATTTTTGTTCTTCCACAAATCCGGGCGTTTCTGGCGGATTGCTTCTCGCAAATTGCGCATTACTTGAAAATAATATTCCTTATTGACCATTCTACCCTTGCGGCAAGAATTCATAATGCACCACGCCCCTGCAATCAAAGAAAACTGTCAGCAAAACCTTCACATTCGACCAAACTTGGCATGCTTTTTTTGGTCTTGGCTCATGCGGCAGCTTCCTTTGGGATGATTGAGCTTTGGTTTCTACGGCATAACCATAGACCCATGATTCGTCACCAGCTATGACTCTCTGCAGCAAATTTGGGTCGTCACGGACAGATTCCAACAGCTCCTGAGCAATGTTAATGCGATGCTGTCTTTGGTCGAAATTGAGTAATTTTGGTACGAATTTTGCGGCGACCCGCCTCATGCCCAAACTTTTAGTGATAATCGAATGACACGAGCCAATCGATATATTTAGGTCCTCAGCAACTTCTCTGACAGTGATTCGACTGATTGGCCAATACTAGTTTCTTTACTTCATCAATGTTTTCGTCTTTTGTTGACATGCTCGGGCGTCCGGAACGCTCTTCGTCGCTCACATCTTCTTGGCCCTCTGAAAACATTTTGTACCACCGATAAACGTTGCTTTTGTCCAAAGTAGCTTCGCCGTATGCAACAGTCAACATTAGGAATACTTCCGATGTAGTTTTTCACACAAAATTTGATACAAATTCTTTGATCCATTTTTCGGGATAGACAAAAATCGAAGACAAGCTAAAACACACGTCCACGCACAATAGCTTTCAAAATGGCCGAGATTCTCAACATAAGTGAGGGTCATGAAAACCAACATAACGCCACAAAAAGATCGAAATTCGAACATCAGTAGCCCGCGAAAATCCAAATTCGCGATACGTTTTGAACAGACCTCGTACCATGTTTGATCGGGTAACAAAAGGTGTATATGCACCATATAACGTCGTACAGGCTTTATGTACGCCTTGTTGCACAGTAGTGCTGTTATTTTGTTCCAAAAATATAGTGTTAAGCAGCATTGGAGAGTTGTAGCATTTTCCATTTAATCTTCCTAATGCAAATCGCTACAAGCATCTGTAGTTTCATCGAAAATTAAGAATATCGGATAAAGTATTTTCATAAATCAAATTAAAGTTTTTGTAAAGTGTGTGTACAGTGGGTAGAACTTCATTATGTTGTGGTAAAAATAACCTTTTAATGTTGGGATGTCACAGTTTCCATAAATTAATGCCAGCTTCAATCAATGCTCTAGCTAATTTCGTCGAATAAGTTTTATTTGTTTTTTCTTTTGTATTGCTGGACTTCTTATGTTTTTTTAAACCCAAGTGTGATTGATACTGCATTGATTTTGCATTACTTGCAAAATGTACAAAATTTGTTCGATCGCGACGGCACTTCAAGAGAATTACTCCCAATTAATATTTGCGCAAGCAACAAGATTTTCTTTTTCTTTTAGCATTTTTGTAAAAGAATATCTACATTGTCAAAGGAGTACCGTTAGAAAAAGCATACATACATCAACCATTGTTGTTGTGCATATATGTGTTCGTCACTTTCGCTTCGCTACATTTTGCTGTGCGAAGTACATACATACGTAATTTCTCGTGAAATTAAAGAGAAAATGAGACAACGCACAATGGCTACTACAGTCAGTGAAGACCAATTTTAAAAAATCGAAAAAATGTTCGATCTTCATCCAAAAGTTTTAAAAGGGACGAAAATTGTTGTTATTTGTAAGATTGGTAGAAAATTGTTAAAATTGTTGTTATAACAAATTTGACAATTTTTAGAGGCTCTAGTTATTATTTATCATTTCCTCAACTTGCCGGCTTACCTCGTCTTTGTGAGCTAGTGCCAGTCTATACTGCTTTTGGTTTATTGGCAACTGATCTGCTCTAATTGGTATTTCATGTTCTACTTCCAGTGTATATGTTAGCTGGTCTGCTTCCTATAAAAATATGTCAAGGAATGACGGACATATGGCTTCTATTGATGCCTTCTCTTCTGAATTTACGCTTGGGTCTAACTTCAGTAACTCGAGTACACTTTCCATCCTTTTTCTTATATCTATCTGTTTAATCTGATTAACCGATCCATAATTCGGTTCATTAAAATTATCGTAACTAGTAAACTGAGGCCTAAAATCCCTATCTGGACGGTACTCTTCTTCTGATGCATTTGGTACGCAAGCTTACACCTTACCCTTGCCAACGTAAGTTACGGTTTCTCTCATATGTACACCCTCCGCTAACTGCTGCTTGTGCAAAACAGTCCTAATTTTAGTGTTTATATGTATAGTAACTACTCTTGTTGACCTTGCGTTTACTACCTCCATACTACTATTCTTAACTCTATTCACGGTTCCTTCCAGCCATGACTTCAATGGAAGAGTAAGGATCCAATTATTGCTCCTACCATAAAACGAGAAGTGTTTATCCAGCGCATCCAGTATGGTGCGGCCCTAAAGGTTATCGCGCCCATTTATCCCATCCGCCGAGATACCTTCCTTATCCAATTCTACTGCATGCATTATAAAACTCATCCCCTGGAATTTACTCTGCCCTATTCTGAGTGACCCCAGTGCCCTGATGCAACCTCAAAACGGTCCGTTAAGCGTTCTTACATCCTTTGGAATTACCTCCAGTCCTTTCCGTAAAACACTAGATTTTACGAGGCTGGTGTGCGCCCCTGAGTTCACAAAAAGCACTAGCATCCCACTAGCTGCTTCCTTGCGGGGTATCTCGAAGAAGTCATGTTTCCAAAATAGACGCGTATCTACTTCCTAATTCTTCAAGTTTTTTCCTCCATGCACCGCAGTTATCCTTTACGATCCTATACTCCCTAAAAACTATCATGATTATCTTAACTAAAAACTCCCGTACCGCGTTCGCGGCGATTGGGCCTATACTTTCTAACCTTATTAAAACTTAACCTAAGTACTAGAATTATAGCAATTACCCAACCCAAAACGCAATCAAACATTTTTTTCCGAGGGCTCTTGCTTGCCTTCCATGGTACCAATATTATTGTTGAGTACCAAGAGCGAGATACTCGTTGAAATTATGTTATCATTATAGCCTCTAAAAATTGTAGAATAAAATCAATCGAAATTCTTACAAAAAATATAAAAAATTGTTAAATCAATTTATTCTAAAAATTCATCTACTACATTTGAAATATCATTTTGAAAATTTTTGTACTGATTGACATTAAGCATGGCTAAATTTGATTCTCTGACAGAATAGAATTGTATCGGTAAATCGAGAACGATATTTCAACATCTACTGAAGTCATTGGAGCATATTTGTATTCAATTTTCCGATTGACAGGTAATTGCTCAAAAAAGTTGTAAGTCGGGATATTTAGACAAAACTTTTTCAAGTTTTAATAACTTAAAGCCTTAGCTTTCCTTACCAGCTGACAAAATCTCTAATTTTTTTTGTACGGTTAATCCTTGTTTTTTCAAACACGTAATTTCTCTGTCAAAAATTCCTATTCATATACTATACAAGGCTGAGTCCAAGTTCTTGTTTTCGGTGGTTTTTTCAATTTTAGAACTGCCCCTGAGCCCGACTGCAACGTGACTATAAACAATTTGATGTCCGAAAAAGGTGCCACATAGTAAAATGCAGCTGTAAGCCAACTGATCACATCGAGAAGAAACGGGAAATTGCACATTTCAGAAAATATTTTACGACGTGAAAGTGATTTACAAAGCACAGATTTCATGCCAGCGATTAAATCAATCACCTCGCCGTTTTCGTGCTCGATTAATTAACAAACTCTATTCAGTCCACGTACCACACAATTTATATGTCCTAGGTTTGGAAATATTCCTTTTAGATTTCGCCCAGCTTTCAACATATACGAGGTCTGTTCAAAAAGTAACGCGAATTTTTAATTTTCGCGGGCTACGGATGTTCGATTTTCGATCTTTTTGTGGCGTTATGTTGGTACTCATGTCCCTCCCTTATGTTGACAATCTCGGCCATTTTGAATGTTCAGTCAGTTTTTGACAGCTATTGTGCGTGGACGTGTTTTAGCTTGTCTTCGATTTTTGTCTATCTCCTCAATCGTGTCGTAGTGTCGTGCTTTCATGGGCCTTTTCAGTTTCGGGAACAAGAAAAATTAACAGGGGGCCAGGTCTGCGGCATTACAGTGTTGTTTTTGGCCAAAAATTCGCGCACAAGTAGTGATGTGTGAGCAGGGGCATTATCATGATGCAAAAGCCAATTTTTGTTCTTCCACAAATCCGGGCGTTTCTGGCGGATTCCTTCTCGCAAATTGCCGTTCTACCCTTGCGGCAAGAATTCATAATGTACCACGCCCCTGCAATCAAAGAAAACTGTCAGCAAAACCTTCACATTCGACCGAACTTGGCGTGCTTTTTTTGGTCTTGGCTCATGCGGCAGCTTCCATTGGGATGATTGAGCTTTGGTTTCTACGTCATAACCATAGACCCATGATTCGTCACCAGCTATGACTCTCTGCAGCAAATTTGGGTCGTCACGGACAGATTCCAACAGCTCCTGAGCAATGTTAATGCGATGCTGTTTTTGGTCGAAATTGAGTAATTTTGGTATGAATTTTGCGGCGACCCGCCTCATGCCCAAACTTTTAGTGATAATCGAATGACACGAGCCAATCGATATATTTAGGTCCTCAGCAACTTCTCTGACAGTGATTCGACTGATTGGCCAATACTAGTTTCTTTACTTCATCAATGTTTTCGTCTTTTGTTGACATGCTCGGGCGTCCGGAACGCTCTTCGTAGCTCACATCTTCTTGGCCCTCTGAAAACATTTTGTACCACCGATAAACGTTGCTTTTGTCCAAAGTAGCTTCGCCGTATGCAACAGTAAACATTAGGAATACTTCCGATGTAGTTTTTCACATAAAATTTGATACAAATTCTTTGATCCATTTTTCGGGATAGACAAAAATCGAAGACAAGCTAAAACACGTCCACGCACAATAGCTTTCAAAATGGCCGAGATTCTCAACATAAGTGAGGGTCATGAAAACCAAAATAACGCCACAAAAAGATCGAAATTCGAACATCAGTAGCCCGCGAAAATTCAAAATTCGCGATACGTTTTGAACAGACCTCGTACCATGTTTGATCGGTTAACAAAAGGTATATATGCACCATATAACGTCGTACAGGCTTTATGTACGCCTTGTTGCACAGTAGTGCTGTTATTTTGTTCCAAAAATATAGTGTTAAGCTGCATTGGAGAGTTGTAGCATCGAATGACACGAGCCAATCGATATATTGAAACGTGATAGCTCAGTGAAAAGGGATACTTTTAGGATCCCATCTGGAGTTTGAGAATGAGTGCACCATCCTGTGTGTGTAAGTCAAGACACGCACTATTCGTACAAAAGTTACTTAAGAACACCCTGTCGGTGGTGTAAAATAATGAAAGCTTCCTTTGAGGTGTATATCAAGTTCTCGAAAGATCGAGAAATTTCTACTGTGTTGTAGAAATTTCCACCTCAACCATTCGAAACTATCAAAAGCACAAGCCTGTGCAAAGTCCAGGTGATTCGAACAGAGATCGTGGCAGTGTGTACATCGAGCATTATAATCGAAGCAGCAGTATTTGTAATTGTGCAAAGTGATGAAATTCATTGTGAAATAAAGTACAAATTATAAAGAAGCAAACTTTAAGCCTAATATTAAATGTGTAAATAGCAATAGTTAAATAAAGTTAGTTATTTTAATTTAACCAGCGATTGTTTGATTACTACACGATCCAGTGGTACGAATCCGAGTACAGAGAGTTAGAGTAAATTGTCAGGAGAGCTTTCGTCTTTTGTTGACGTGCTCGGGCGTCCGGAACGCTCTTCGTCGCTCTCATCTTCTTGGCCCTCTGAAAACATTTTGTACCACCGATAAACGTTGCTTTTGTCCAAAGTAGCTTCGCCGTATGCAACAGTCAACATTAGGAATACTTCCGATGTTGTTTTTCACACAAAATTTGATACAAATTCTTTGATCCATTTTTCGGGATAGACAAGCTAAAACACGTCCACGCACAATAGCTTTCAAAATGGCCGAGATTCTCAACATAAGTGAGGGTCATGAAAACCAACATAACGCCACAAAAAGATCGAAATTCGAACATCAGTAGCCCGCGAAAATCCAAATTCGCGATACGTTTTGAACAGACCTCGTACCATGTTTGATCGGGTAACAAAAGGTGTATATGCACCATATAACGTCGTACAGGCTTTATGTACGCCTTGTTGCACAGTAGTGCTGTTATTTTGTTCCAAAAATATAGTGTTAAGCAGCATTGGAGAGTTGTAGCATTTTCCATTTAATCTTCCTAATGCAAATCGCTACAAGCATCTGTAGTTTCATCGAAAATTAAGAATATCGGATAAAGTATTTTCATAAATCAAATTAAAGTTTTTGTAAAGTGTGTGTACAGTGGGTAGAACTTCATTATGTTGTGGTAAAAATAACCTTTTAATGTTGGGATGTCACAGTTTCCATAAATTAATGCCAGCTTCAATCAATGCTCTAGCTAATTTCGTCGAATAAGTTTTATTTGTTTTTTCTTTTGTATTGCTGGACTTCTTATGTTTTTTTAAACCCAAGTGTGATTGATACTGCATTGATTTTGCATTACTTGCAAAATGTACAAAATTTGTTCGATCGCGACGGCACTTCAAGAGAATTACTCCCAATTAATATTTGCGCAAGCAACAAGATTTTCTTTTTCTTTTAGCATTTTTGTAAAAGAATATCTACATTGTCAAAGGAGTACCGTTAGAAAAAGCATACATACATCAACCATTGTTGTTGTGCATATATGTGTTCGTCACTTTCGCTTCGCTACATTTTGCTGTGCGAAGTACATACATACGTAATTTCTCGTGAAATTAAAGAGAAAATGAGACAACGCACAATGGCTACTACAGTCAGTGAAGACCAATTTTAAAAAATCGAAAAAATGTTCGATCTTCATCCCAAAGTTTTAAAAGGGACGAAAATTGTTGTTATTTGTAAGATTGGTAGAAAATTGTTAAAATTGTTGTTATAACAAATTTGACAATTTTTAGAGGCTCTAGTTATTATTTATCATTTCCTCAACTTGCCGGCCTACCTCGTCTTTGTGAGCTAGTGGCAGTCTATACTGCTTTTGGTTTATTGGCAACTGATCTGCTCTAATTGGTATTTTATGTTCTACTTCCAGTGTATATGTTAGCTGGTCTGCTTCCAGTAAAAATATGTCAAGGAATGACGGACATATGGCTTCTATTGATGCCTTCTCTTCTGAATTTACGCTTGGGTCTAACTTCAGTAACTCTAGTACACTTTCCATCCTTTTTCTTATATCTACCTGTTTAATCTGATTAACCGATCCATAATTCGGTTCCTTAAAATTATCGTAACTAGTAAACTTAGGCCTAAAATCCCTATCTAGACGGTACTCTTCTTCTTATGCATTTGGTACGCAAGCTTACACCTTACCCTTGCCAACGTAAGTTACGGTTTCTCCCATATGTACACCCTCCGCTAACTGCTGCTTGTGCAAAACAGTCCTAAGTTTAGTGTTTATATGTATAGTAACTACTCTTGTTGACCTTGCGTTTACTACCTCCGTACTACTATTTTTAACTCTATTCACGGTTCCTTCCAGCCATGACTTCAATGAAAGAGTAAGGATCCAATTATTGCTCCTACCATAAAACGATAACTGTTTCTCCCGCGCATCCAGTATGGTGCGGCATTTATCCCATCCGCCGAGATACCTTCCTTATCCAATTCTACTGCATGCATTCTAAAACTCATCCCCTGGAATTCACTGTGCCCTATTCTGAGTGACCCCAGTGCCCTGATGCAACCTCAAAACGGTGCGTTAAGCGTTCTTACATCCTTTGGAATTACCTCCAGTCGTTTCCGTAAAACACTAGATTTTATGAGGCTGGTGTGCGCCCCTGAGTTCACAAAAAGCACTAGCATCCCACTAGCTGCAAGAAGAAGTCATGTTTCCAAAATAGACGCGCATCTACTTCCTAATTCTTCAAGTTTTTTCCTCCATGCACCGCAGTTATCCTTTACGATCCTATACTCTCTAAAAATTATCATGATTATCTTAACTAAAAACTCCCGTACCGCGTTCGCGGCGATTGGGCCTATACTTTCTAACCTTATTAAAACTTAACCTAAGTACTAGAATCATAGCAATTACCCAACCCAAAACGCAGTCAAACATTTTTTCCCGAAGGCTCTTGCTTGCCTTCCGTGGTACCAATATTATTGTTGAGTACCAAGGGCGAGATACTCGTAGAAATTATGTTATCATTATAGCCTCTAAAAATTGTAGAATAAAATCAATCGAAATTCTTACAAAAAATATAAAAAATTGTTTAAAAAAAATTGTTAAATCAATTTATTCTAAAAATTCATCTACTACATTTGAAATATCATTTTGAAAATTTTTGTACTGATTGACATTAAGCATGGCTAAATTTGATTCTCTGACAGAATAGAATTGTATCGGTAAATCGAGAACGATATTTCAACATCTACTGAAGTCATTGGAGCATATTTGTATTCAATTTTCCGATTGACAGGTAATTGCTCAAAAAAGTTGTAAGTCGGGATATTTAGACAAAACTTTTTCAAGTTTTAATAACTTAAAGCCTTAGCTTTCCTTACCAGCTGACAAAATCTCTAATTTTTTTTGTACGGTTAATCCTTGTTTTTTCAAACACGTAATTTCTCTGTCAAAAATTCCTATTCATATACTATACAAGGCTGAGTCCAAGTTCTTGTTTTCGGTGGTTTTTTCAATTTTAGAACTGCCCCTGAGCCCGACTGCAACGTGACTATAAACAATTTGATGTCCGAAAAAGGTGCCACATAGTAAAATGCAGCTGTAAGCCAACTGATCACATCGAGAAGAAACGGGAAATTGCACATTTCAGAAAATATTTTACGACGTGAAAGTGATTTACAAAGCACAGATTTCATGCCAGCGATTAAATCAATCACCTCGTCGTTTTCGTGCTCGATTAATTAACAAACTCTATTCAGTCCACGTACCACACAATTTATATGTCCTAGGTTTGGAAATATTCCTTTTAGATTTCGCCCAGCTTTCAACATATACGAGGTCTGTTCAAAAAGTAACGCGAATTTTTAATTTTCGCGGGCTACGGATGTTCGATTTTCGATCTTTTTGTGGCGTTATGTTGGTACTCATGTCCCTCCTTTATGTTGACAATCTCGGCCATTTTGAATGTTCAGTCAGTTTTTGACAGCTATTGTGCGTGGACGTGTTTTAGCTTGTCTTCGATTTTTGTCTATCTCCTTAATCGTGTTGTAGTGTCGTGCTTTCATGGGCCTTTTCAGTTTCGGGAACAAAAAATATTCACAGGGGGCCAGGTCTGCGGCATTACAGTGTTGTTTTTGGCCAAAAATTCGCGCACAAGCAGTGATGTGTGGGCAGGGGCATTATCATGATGCAAAAGCCAATTTTTGTTCTTCCACAAATCCGGGCGTTTCTGGCGGATTGCTTCTCGCAAATTGCGCATTACTTGAAAATAATATTCCTTATTGACCATTCTACCCTTGCGGCAAGAATTCATAATGCACCACGCCCCTGCAATCAAAGAAAACTGTCAGCAAAACCTTCACATTCGACCAAACTTGGCATGCTTTTTTTGGTCTTGGCTCATGCGGCAGCTTCCTTTGGGATGATTGAGCTTTGGTTTCTACGGCATAACCATAGACCCATGATTCGTCACCAGCTATGACTCTCTGCAGCAAATTTGGGTCGTCACGGACAGATTCCAACAGCTCCTGAGCAATGTTAATGCGATGCTGTCTTTGGTCGAAATTGAGTAATTTTGGTACGAATTTTGCGGCGACCCGCCTCATGCCCAAACTTTTAGTGATAATCGAATGACACGAGCCAATCGATATATTTAGGTCCTCAGCAACTTCTCTGACAGTGATTCGACTGATTGGCCAATACTAGTTTCTTTACTTCATCAATGTTTTCGTCTTTTGTTGACATGCTCGGGCGTCCGGAACGCTCTTCGTCGCTCACATCTTCTTGGCCCTCTGAAAACATTTTGTACCACCGATAAACGTTGCTTTTGTCCAAAGTAGCTTCGCCGTATGCAACAGTCAACATTAGGAATACTTCCGATGTAGTTTTTCACACAAAATTTGATACAAATTCTTTGATCCATTTTTCGGGATAGACAAAAATCGAAGACAAGCTAAAACACACGTCCACGCACAATAGCTTTCAAAATGGCCGAGATTCTCAACATAAGTGAGGGTCATGAAAACCAACATAACGCCACAAAAAGATCGAAATTCGAACATCAGTAGCCCGCGAAAATCCAAATTCGCGATACGTTTTGAACAGACCTCGTACCATGTTTGATCGGGTAACAAAAGGTGTATATGCACCATATAACGTCGTACAGGCTTTATGTACGCCTTGTTGCACAGTAGTGCTGTTATTTTGTTCCAAAAATATAGTGTTAAGCAGCATTGGAGAGTTGTAGCATTTTCCATTTAATCTTCCTAATGCAAATCGCTACAAGCATCTGTAGTTTCATCGAAAATTAAGAATATCGGATAAAGTATTTTCATAAATCAAATTAAAGTTTTTGTAAAGTGTGTGTACAGTGGGTAGAACTTCATTATGTTGTGGTAAAAATAACCTTTTAATGTTGGGATGTCACAGTTTCCATAAATTAATGCCAGCTTCAATCAATGCTCTAGCTAATTTCGTCGAATAAGTTTTATTTGTTTTTTCTTTTGTATTGCTGGACTTCTTATGTTTTTTTAAACCCAAGTGTGATTGATACTGCATTGATTTTGCATTACTTGCAAAATGTACAAAATTTGTTCGATCGCGACGGCACTTCAAGAGAATTACTCCCAATTAATATTTGCGCAAGCAACAAGATTTTCTTTTTCTTTTAGCATTTTTGTAAAAGAATATCTACATTGTCAAAGGAGTACCGTTAGAAAAAGCATACATACATCAACCATTGTTGTTGTGCATATATGTGTTCGTCACTTTCGCTTCGCTACATTTTGCTGTGCGAAGTACATACATACGTAATTTCTCGTGAAATTAAAGAGAAAATGAGACAACGCACAATGGCTACTACAGTCAGTGAAGACCAATTTTAAAAAATCGAAAAAATGTTCGATCTTCATCCCAAAGTTTTAAAAGGGACGAAAATTGTTGTTATTTGTAAGATTGGTAGAAAATTGTTAAAATTGTTGTTATAACAAATTTGACAATTTTTAGAGGCTCTAGTTATTATTTATCATTTCCTCAACTTGCCGGCTTACCTCGTCTTTGTGAGCTAGTGGCAGTCTATACTGCTTTTGGTTTATTGGCAACTGATCTGCTCTAATTGGTATTTCATGTTCTACTTCCAGTGTATATGTTAGCTGGTCTGCTTCCTATAAAAATATGTCAAGGAATGACGGACATATGGCTTCTATTGATGCCTTCTCTTCTGAATTTACGCTTGGGTCTAACTTCAGTAACTCGAGTACACTTTCCATCCTTTTTCTTATATCTATCTGTTTAATCTGATTAACCGATCCATAATTCGGTTCATTAAAATTATCGTAACTAGTAAACTGAGGCCTAAAATCCCTATCTAGACGGTACTCTTCTTCTGATGCATTTGGTACGCAAGCTTACACCTTACCCTTGCCAACGTAAGTTACGGTTTCTCTCATATGTACACCCTCCGCTAACTGCTGCTTGTGCAAAACAGTCCTAATTTTAGTGTTTATATGTATAGTAACTACTCTTGTTGACCTTGCGTTTACTACCTCCATACTACTATTCTTAACTCTATTCACGGTTCCTTCCAGCCATGACTTCAATGGAAGAGTAAGGATCCAATTATTGCTCCTACCATAAAACGAGAAGTGTTTATCCAGCGCATCCAGTATGGTGCGGCCCTAAAGGTTATCGCGCCCATTTATCCCATCCGCCGAGATACCTTCCTTATCCAATTCTACTGCATGCATTATAAAACTCATCCCCTGGAATTTACTCTGCCCTATTCTGAGTGACCCCAGTGCCCTGATGCAACCTCAAAACGGTCCGTTAAGCGTTCTTACATCCTTTGGAATTACCTCCAGTCCTTTCCGTAAAACACTAGATTTTACGAGGCTGGTGTGCGCCCCTGAGTTCACAAAAAGCACTAGCATCCCACTAGCTGCTTCCTTGCGGGGTATCTCGAAGAAGTCATGTTTCCAAAATAGACGCGTATCTACTTCCTAATTCTTCAAGTTTTTTCCTCCATGCACCGCAGTTATCCTTTACGATCCTATACTCCCTAAAAACTATCATGATTATCTTAACTAAAAACTCCCGTACCGCGTTCGCGGCGATTGGGCCTATACTTTCTAACCTTATTAAAACTTAACTTAAGTACTAGAATTATAGCAATTACCCAACCCAAAACGCAATCAAACATTTTTTTCCGAGGGCTCTTGCTTGCCTTCCATGGTACCAATATTATTGTTGAGTACCAAGAGCGAGATACTCGTTGAAATTATGTTATCATTATAGCCTCTAAAAATTGTAGAATAAAATCAATCGAAATTCTTACAAAAAATATAAAAAATTGTTAAATCAATTTATTCTAAAAATTCATCTACTACATTTGAAATATCATTTTGAAAATTTTTGTACTGATTGACATTAAGCATGGCTAAATTTGATTCTCTGACAGAATAGAATTGTATCGGTAAATCGAGAACGATATTTCAACATCTACTGAAGTCATTGGAGCATATTTGTATTCAATTTTCCGATTGACAGGTAATTGCTCAAAAAAGTTGTAAGTCGGGATATTTAGACAAAACTTTTTCAAGTTTTAATAACTTAAAGCCTTAGCTTTCCTTACCAGCTGACAAAATCTCTAATTTTTTTTGTACGGTTAATCCTTGTTTTTTCAAACACGTAATTTCTCTGTCAAAAATTCCTATTCATATACTATACAAGGCTGAGTCCAAGTTCTTGTTTTCGGTGGTTTTTTCAATTTTAGAACTGCCCCTGAGCCCGACTGCAACGTGACTATAAACAATTTGATGTCCGAAAAAGGTGCCACATAGTAAAATGCAGCTGTAAGCCAACTGATCACATCGAGAAGAAACGGGAAATTGCACATTTCAGAAAATATTTTACGACGTGAAAGTGATTTACAAAGCACAGATTTCATGCCAGCGATTAAATCAATCACCTCGCCGTTTTCGTGCTCGATTAATTAACAAACTCTATTCAGTCCACGTACCACACAATTTATATGTCCTAGGTTTGGAAATATTCCTTTTAGATTTCGCCCAGCTTTCAACATATACGAGGTCTGTTCAAAAAGTAACGCGAATTTTTAATTTTCGCGGGCTACGGATGTTCGATTTTCGATCTTTTTGTGGCGTTATGTTGGTACTCATGTCCCTCCCTTATGTTGACAATCTCGGCCATTTTGAATGTTCAGTCAGTTTTTGACAGCTATTGTGCGTGGACGTGTTTTAGCTTGTCTTCGATTTTTGTCTATCTCCTCAATCGTGTCGTAGTGTCGTGCTTTCATGGGCCTTTTCAGTTTCGGGAACAAGAAAAATTAACAGGGGGCCAGGTCTGCGGCATTACAGTGTTGTTTTTGGCCAAAAATTCGCGCACAAGTAGTGATGTGTGAGCAGGGGCATTATCATGATGCAAAAGCCAATTTTTGTTCTTCCACAAATCCGGGCGTTTCTGGCGGATTCCTTCTCGCAAATTGCCGTTCTACCCTTGCGGCAAGAATTCATAATGTACCACGCCCCTGCAATCAAAGAAAACTGTCAGCAAAACCTTCACATTCGACCGAACTTGGCGTGCTTTTTTTGGTCTTGGCTCATGCGGCAGCTTCCATTGGGATGATTGAGCTTTGGTTTCTACGTCATAACCATAGACCCATGATTCGTCACCAGCTATGACTCTCTGCAGCAAATTTGGGTCGTCACGGACAGATTCCAACAGCTCCTGAGCAATGTTAATGCGATGCTGTTTTTGGTCGAAATTGAGTAATTTTGGTATGAATTTTGCGGCGACCCGCCTCATGCCCAAACTTTTAGTGATAATCGAATGACACGAGCCAATCGATATATTTAGGTCCTCAGCAACTTCTCTGACAGTGATTCGACTGATTGGCCAATACTAGTTTCTTTACTTCATCAATGTTTTCGTCTTTTGTTGACATGCTCGGGCGTCCGGAACGCTCTTCGTAGCTCACATCTTCTTGGCCCTCTGAAAACATTTTGTACCACCGATAAACGTTGCTTTTGTCCAAAGTAGCTTCGCCGTATGCAACAGTAAACATTAGGAATACTTCCGATGTAGTTTTTCACATAAAATTTGATACAAATTCTTTGATCCATTTTTCGGGATAGACAAAAATCGAAGACAAGCTAAAGCACGTCCACGCACAATAGCTTTCAAAATGGCCGAGATTGTCAACATAAGTGAGGGTCATGAAAACCAAAATAACGCCACAAAAAGATCGAAATTCGAACATCAGTAGCCCGCGAAAATTCAAAATTCGCGATACGTTTTGAACAGACCTCGTACCATGTTTGATCGGTTAACAAAAGGTATATATGCACCATATAACGTCGTACAGGCTTTATGTACGCCTTGTTGCACAGTAGTGCTGTTATTTTGTTCCAAAAATATAGTGTTAAGCTGCATTGGAGAGTTGTAGCATCGAATGACACGAGCCAATCGATATATTGAAACGTGATAGCTCAGTGAAAAGGGATACTTTTAGGATCCCATCTGGAGTTTGAGAATGAGTGCACCATCCTGTGTGTGTAAGTCAAGACACGCACTATTCGTACAAAAGTTACTTAAGAACACCCTGTCGGTGGTGTAAAATAATGAAAGCTTCCTTTGAGGTGTATATCAAGTTCTCGAAAGATCGAGAAATTTCTACTGTGTTGTAGAAATTTCCACCTCAACCATTCGAAACTATCAAAAGCACAAGCCTGTGCAAAGTCCAGGTGATTCGAACAGAGATCGTGGCAGTGTGTACATCGAGCATTATAATCGAAGCAGCAGTATTTGTAATTGTGCAAAGTGATGAAATTCATTGTGAAATAAAGTACAAATTATAAAGAAGCAAACTTTAAGCCTAATATTAAATGTGTAAATAGCAATAGTTAAATAAAGTTAGTTATTTTAATTTAACCAGCGATTGTTTGATTACTACACGATCCAGTGGTACGAATCCGAGTACAGAGAGTTAGAGTAAATTGTCAGGAGGGCAATTTCGTAACAGAGTAAATTGTCAAGAGGGCAATTTCGTAACAATTGGTGTCAGAAGTGGGATCGTGTATCTGTGATAAACAATGGTTAAATTTGAAAATCTGAGTTTGGAGCAGCTCAAGAAGGAACTTGAGCGCTTTAATTTGCAAACACAAGGGCTTAAAGCGGAGCTGCAGGTGCGATTAAGAAGCGCTTTAGAGGAGCAAGGTATAGACGTCGAGGAGTACGTATTCCAAGGTGAGGAGCCAACGACATCTCGACAGGAAGAAAAACCGCAAGAAACTAATACGGGTAACTTCGACATGAGTGAACTCATCGGGGTATTAGAATCCTTCAAACAGTATTTGCAGCAGCGAAGTGAGCGAATGCTGCAGCTCTGCCAGCAATACGATGATGAGATACACCAGGGAATAAAACAATATGCTCCAGCAGTCAAAGAGGATGGCAAGGAACAGTTACAGCAGAGCGAAACGCGATTTACTCAACTAGCGGAACAGAACTCACAGCAGAAGAATGAAATGTCCGAGATAGTGGATAGGAAGGTTTGTGAGGTTGGGACACGGCAGGAGTCGTTCGAAGGATTTGTGGAACAAAAATCCAATGCGAATGAGCAAAGGCAGAACGAAATTGAAGCTACTGCCAGCACAGATGGTTGGAGTAATCACGAAGTACTGGCACCATTGGCTATGTCATTGAAAGGTGCTGATGTACTGCCGAATATCGTAGAGGGTGAGAAAGATTGTTATGAAAACGTGATGAATGCCATTCAGCGGAGGAGTGGTGAGTCTTTACAACAGGATGTGGCGGAGGTGGAGCAGTTCGCCCATCTTGCCTGTCCAGGCGTGATTGCTGAGAGAAGTATGATGGATACTTTCGTATATGGTATTCCCGATGCGAAAATGGCAAATCCAAAAGCTAAATGTATGGAAACAGTGGCTGGCGCTTTAACGTTTGAGATAGCGGCCGTGGTGTGCCAGCCAGTATGCAGAGCCCGTCAGGTGCAAGTTGAAAGTGGACAGGGTTGCACGGGCAAGAGCCTTGCCTCCGGTGAGATTGGATACGCGGCTCGTGGTTGTCGGACGAAATGCAAACGTTCTCCATCAGACTCGCATGTGGGACCGCAAAGGCAGGGAATTGGATGATGTTTTTAAGCTGTCGACTAACTAAATGGAGTCAGTCTCAAGGGGCAAGATTTGACTCCCACAACATGCAGCCCCGGAATCCTCGTTTCTCAGATCGCACGGAAAATCACATGCCTAATTGCTGACAGTGTGATAAGCGAGGAGTAGTAGTAGATAAGCAGACGAAGAATGGACTAAAAAAAAATCATCTACAGTAGTTCGATGCAGCAGTTGTATACGTGAAAAACGCGAAAAGCTGAATCAAATTCATCGAAACAGCAGAAATCGTACACAACTAGGTGATAAAATGAAAGCCAGATGTAATGTAAGAGCAAACTCTAGGGGATTTCAGGAAGGGCAGCTAGTTA
The DNA here is from genome assembly GCA_920105625.2 of Clusia tigrina. Lineage (NCBI taxonomy): Eukaryota > Metazoa > Arthropoda > Insecta > Diptera > Clusiidae > Clusia > Clusia tigrina. Next base: position 328,534,703 of record OV050030.1, read on the forward strand.
TGCTTCATAATCCGCAAAGGAAAAGTGAATTATCGCCAAAACTGCAAACACACTGGGAACGACCTTATAAGGTGATAAAACGGATCAACGATGTTAGATACCGCATCCAGTGGACGAGAAATGTCAGTAGCAAAATGAAAGTCGTTCATTTAGAGAGGCTATCTCCTTATAAAGGTTGCAGTACTATCCTTGTTCGCGACGAACAAGTTTAAGCGCAGGGCAGTGAAACGTGATAGCTCAGTGAAAAGGGATTGCATACTTTTAGGATCCCATCTGGAGTTTGAGAATGAGTGCACCACCCTGTGTGTGTAAGTCAAGACACGAACTATTCGTATAAAAGTTACTTAAGAACACCCTGTCGGTGGTGTAAAATAATGAAAGCTTCCTTTGAGGTGTATATCAAGTTCTCGAAAGATCGAGAAATTTCTACTGTATTGTAGAAATTTCCACCTCAACCATTCGAAACTATAAAAAGCACAAGCCTGTGCAAAGTCCAGGTGATTCGAACAGAGATCGTGGCAGTGTGTACATCGAGCATTATAATCGAAGCAGCAGTATTTGTAATTGTGCAAAGTGATGAAATTCATTGTGAAATAAAGTACAAATTATAAAGAAGTAAACTTTAAGCCTAATATTAAATGTGTAAATAGCAATAGTTAAATAAAGTTAGTTATTTTAATTTAACCAGCGATTGTTTGATTACTACACGATCCAGTGGTACGAATCCGAGTACAGAGAGTTAGAGTAAATTGTCAGGAGAGCTTTCGTCTTTTGTTGACGTGCTCGGGCGTCCGGAACACTCTTCGTCGCTCACATCTTCTTGGCCCTCTGAAAACATTTTGTACCACCGATAAACGTTGCTTTTGTCCAAAGTAGCTTCGCCGTATGCAACAGTCAACATTAGGATTACTTCCGATGTTGTTTTTCACACAAAATTTTATACAAATTCTTTGATCCATTTTTCGGGATAGACAAAAATCGAAGACAAGCTAAAACACGTCCACGCACAATAGCTTTCAAAATGGCCGAGATTGTCAACATAAGTGAGGGTCATGAATACCAACATAACGCCACAAAAAGATCGAAATTCGAATATCAGTAGCCCGCGAAAATTCAAAATTCGCGATACGTTTTGAACAAACCTCGTGCCATGTTTGATCGGTTAACAAAAGGTATATCTGAACCATATAACGTCGTACAGACTTTATGTACGCCTTGTTGCACAGTGATGCTGTTATTTTGTTCCAAAAATATAGTGTTAAGGAGCATTGGAGAGTTGTAGCATTTTCCATTTAATCTTCCTAATGCAAATCGCTACAAGCATCTGTAGTTTCATCGAAAATTAAGAATATCGGATTATCGCCGGCGTAATCTTTAATATTTTGCAAAGAATTTTCATAAATCAAATTAACGTTTTTGTGAAGTGTGTGTACAGTGGGTAGAACTTCATTATGTTGGGGTAAAATTAACCTTTCAATGTTAGGATGTCACAGTTTCCGTAAATTAATGCCAGCTTCAATAAATGCTCTAGCTAATTTCGTCGAATAAGTTTTATTTGTTTTTTTCTTTTGTATTGCTGGACTTCTTATGTTTTGTTGAACCCAAGTGTGATTGACACTGCGTTTTCAAGTGGATTGCGTCCAACTTGATTTTGCATTACTTGCAAAATATACAAACTTTGTTCGATCGCGACTGCACTTCAAGAGAATTACCCCCGAATGGTGTTTGCGCATGCAACAAGATTTTCTTTTTCTTTTGGCATTTTTGTAAAATAATATCTACATTGTCAAAGGAGTACCGTTAGAAAAAGCATACATACATCAAACCATTGTTGTTGTGCATATATGTGTTCGTCACTTCCGCTTCGCTACATTTTGCCGTGCGAAGTACATACCTACGTAATTGGTCGTGAAATTAAAGAGAAAATGAGACAACGCACAATGGCTACTACAGTCAGTGAAGACCAATTTTAAAAAATCGAAAAAATGTTGGATCTTCATCCAAAAGTTTTAAAAGGGACAAAAATTGTTGTTATTTGTAAGATTGGTAGAAAATTGTTAAAATTGTTGTTATAACAAATTTGACAATTTTTAGAGGCTCTAGTTATTATTTAACATTTCTTCAACTTGCCGGTTTACCTCGTCTTTGTGAGCTAGTGGCAGTCTATACTGCTTTTGGTTTATTGGCAACTGATCTGCTCTAATTGGTATTTCATGTTCTACTTCCAGTGTATATATTAGCTGGTCTGCTTCCAGTAAAAATATGTCAAGGAATGACGGACATATGGTTTCTATTGATGCCTTCTCTTCTGAATTTAAGCTTGGGTCTAACTTCAGTAACTCGAGTACACTTTCCATCCTTTTTCTTATATCTACCTGTTTAATCTGATTAACAGATCCATAATTCGGTTTTTTAAAATTATCGTAACTAATAAACTTAGGCCTAAAATCCCTATCTAGACGGTACTCTTCTTCTGATGCATTTGATACGCAAGCTTACACCTTACCCTTGCCAACGTAAGTTACGGTTTCTCCCATATGTACACCCTCCGCTAACTGCTGCTTGTGCAAAACAGTCCTAAGTTTTGTGTTTATATGTATAGTAACTACTCTTGTTGACCTTGCGTTTACTACCTCCGTAATACTATTTTTAACTCTATTCACGGTTCCTTCCAGCCATGACTTCAATGAAAGAGTAAGGATCCAATTATTGCTCCTACCATAAAACGATAACTGTTTCTCCAGCGCATCCAGTATGGTGCGGCCCTAAAGGTTATCGCGCCCATTTATCCCATCCGCCGAGATACCTTCCTTATCCAATTCTACTGCATGCATTCTAAAACTCATCCCCTAGAATTCACTGTGCCCTATTCTGAGTGACCCCAGTGCCCTGATGCAACCTCAAAACGGTGCGTTAACCGTTCTTACATCCTTTGGAATTACCTCCAGTCGTTTCCGTAAAACACTAGATTTTACGAGGCTGGTGTGCGCCCCTGAGTTCACAAAAAGCACTAGCATCCCACTAGCTGCTTCCTTGCGGGGTATCTCGAAGAAGTCATGTTTCCAAAATAGACGCGTATCTACTTCCTAATTCTTCAAGTTTCTTCCTCCATGCACCGCAGTTATCCTTTACGATCCTATACTCCCTAAAAATTATCATGATTATCTTAACTAAAAACTCCCGTACCGCGTTCACGGCGATTGGGCCTATACTTTGTAACCTTATTAAAACTTAACCTAAGTACTAGAATCATAGCAATTACCCAACCCAAAACGCAATCAAACATTTTTTCCCGAAGACTCTTGCTTGCTTTCCGTGGTACCAATATTATTGTTGAGTACCAAGGGCGAGATACACGGTGAAATTATGTTATCATTATAACCTTTAAAAATGGTAGAATAAAATCAATCGAAATTGTTACAAAAAATATCAAAATTGTTTTAAAAAAATTGTTAAATCAATTTATTCTAAAAATTCATCTACTACATTTGAAATCTCATTTTGAAAATTTTTGTACTGATTGACATTAAGCATGGCTAAATTTCATTCTCTGACAGAATGGAATTGTATCGGTAAATCGAGAACGATATTTCAACATCTACTGAAGTCATTGGAGCATATTTGTATTAAATTTTTTGATTGACAGGTAATTGCTCAAAAAAGTTTTAAGTCGGGATATTTAGACAAAACTTTTTCAAGTTTTAATAACTTAAAGCCTTAGCTTTCCTTACCAGCTGACAAAATCTCTAATTGTTTTTGTACGGTTAAACCTTGTTTTTTCAAGCACGTAATTTCTCTGTCAAAAATTCCTATTCCTATATACTATACAAGGCTGAGTCCAAGTTCTTGTTTTCGGTGGTTTTTTTCAATTTTAGAACTGCCCTGAGGCCGACTGCAACGTGACTATAAACAATTTGATGTCCGAAAAATGTGCCACATAGTAAAATGCAGCTGTAAGCCAAGTGATCACATCGGGAGGAAACGGGAAATTGCACATTGCAGAAAATATTTGACGACGTGAAAGTGATTTACAAAGCACCGATTTCATGCCAGCGATTAAATCAATCACCTCGTCGCTTTCGTGCTCGATTAATTAACAAACTATTTAGTCCCGTACCACACAATTTATATGTCCTAGGTTTGGAAATATTCCTTTTAGATTTCGCCCAGCTTTCAACATATACGAGGTCTGTTCAAAAAGTAACGCGAATTTTTGAATTTTCGCGGGCTACGGATGTTCGATTTTCGATCTTTTTGTGGCGTTATGTTGGTACTCATGTCCCTCCCTTATGTTGACAATATCGGCCACTTTGAATGTTCAGTCAGTTTTTGACAGCTATTGTGCGTGGACGAGTTTATCTTGTCTTCGATTTTTGTCTATCTCCTCAATCGTGTCGTAGTGTCGTGCTTTCATGGGCCTTTTCAGTTTCGGGAACAAGAAAAATTCACAGGGGGTCAGGTCTGCGGAATTACATTGTTGTTTTTGGCCAAAAATTCGCGCACAAGTAGTGATGTGTGAGCAGGGGCATTATCATACTGCAAAAGCCAATTTTTGTTCTTCCACAAATCCGGGCGTTTCTGGCGGATTGCTTCTCGAAAATTGCGCATTACTTGAAGATAATATTCCTTATTGACCGTTCTACCCTTGCGGCAAGAATTCATAACGCACCACGCCCCTGCAATCAAAGAAAACTGTCAGCAAAACCTTCACATTCGACCGAACATGGCGTGTTTTTTTCGGTCTTGGCTCATGCGGCAGCTTCCATTGGGATGATTGAGCTTTGGTTTCTACGGCATAACCATAGACCCATGATTCGTCACCAGCTATGACTCTGTGCAGCAAATTTGGGTCGTCACGGACAGATTCCAACAGCTCCTGAGCAATGTTAATGCGATGCTGTTTTTGGTCGATATTGAGTAATTTTGGTACGAATTTTACGGCGACCCGCCTTATGCCCAAACTTTTAGTGATAATCGAATGACACGAGCCAATCGATATATTCGGAATGCTCTTCGTCGCTCACATCTTCTTGGCCCTTTGAAAACATTTTGTACCACCCATAAACGTTACTTTTGTCCAAAGTAGCTTCGCCGTATGCAACAGTCAACATTAGGAATACTTCCGATGTAGTTTTTCACACAAAAGTTGATACAAATTCTTTGATCCATTTTTCGGGATAGACAAAAATCGAAGACAAGCTAAAACACACGTCCACGCACAATAGCTTTCAAAATGGCCGAGATTGCCAACATAAGTGAGGGTCATGAATACCAACATAACGCCACAAAAAGATCGAAATTCGAACATCAGTAGCCCGCGAAAATTCAAAATTCGCGATACGTTTTGAACAGACCTCGTACCATGTTTGATCGGTTAACAAAAGGTATATCTGAACCATATAACGTCGTACAGACTTTATGTACGCCTTGTTGCACAGTGATGCTGTTATTTTGTTCCAAAAATATAGTGTTAAGGAGCATTGGAGAGTTGTAGCATTTTCCATTTAATCTTCCTAATGCAAATCGCTACAAGCATCTGTAGTTTCATGGAAAATTAAGAATATCGGATTATCGCCGGCGTAATCTTTAATATTTTGCAAAATATTTTCATAAATCAAATTAAAGTTTTTGTAAAGTGTGTGTACAGTGGGTAGAACTTCATTATGTTGTGGTAAAATTAACCTTTCAATGTTGGGATTCCACAGTTTCCATAAGTTAATGCCAGCTTCAATAAATGCTCTAGCTAATTTCGTCGAATAAGTTTTATTTTTTTTTTTCTTTTGTATTGCTGGACTTTTTATGTTTTGTTGAACCCAAGTGTGATTGATGCTGCGTTTTCAAGTGGATTGCGTCCAACTTGATTTTGCATTACTTGCAAAATATACAAACTTTGTTCGATCGCGACGGCACTTCACGAGAATTGCTCCCAATTAATTTTTGCGCATGCAACAAGATTTTCTTTTTCTTTTGGCATTTTTGTAAAACAATATCTACATTGTCAAAGGAGTACCGTTAGAAAAAGCATATATAAATCAAACCATTGTTGATGTGCATGATGTGTTCGTCACTTTCGCTTCGCTACATTTTGCCGTGCGAAGTACATACATACGTAATTTCTCGTGAAATTAAAGAGAAAATGAGACAACGCACAATGGCTACTACAGTCAGTGAAGACCAATTTTAAAAAATCGAAAAAATGTTGGATCTTCATCCAAAAGTTTTAAAAGGTTACGAAAATTGTTGTTATTTGTAAGATTAGTAGAAAATTGTTAAAATTGTTGTTATAAAAAATTGGACAATTTTTAGAGGCTCTAGTTATTATATAACATTTCTTCAACTTGCCAGTTTACCTCGTCTTTGTGAGCAAGTGGCAGTCTATACTCCTTTTGGTTTATTGGAGACTGATCTGCTCTAATTGGTATTTCATGTTCTACTTCCAGTGTATATGTTAGCTGGTCTGCTTCCAATAAAAATATGTCAAGGAATGACGGACATATGGCTTCTATTGATGCCTTCTCTTCTGAATTTACGCTTGGGTCTAACTTCAGTAACTCGAGTACACTTTCCATCCTTTTTCTTATATCTACCTGTTTAATCTGATTAACAGATCCATAATTCGGTTCCTTAAAATTATAGTAACTAGTAAACTTAGGCCTAAAATCCCTATCTAGACGGTACTCTTCTTCTTATGCATTTGGTACGCAAGCTTACACCTTACCCTTGCCAACGTAAGTTACGGTTTCTCCCATATGTACACCCTCCGCTAACTGCTGCTTGTGCAAAACAGTCCTAAGTTTAGTGTTTATATGTATAGTAACTACTCTTGTTGACCTTGGGTTTACTACCTCCGTACTACTATTCTTAACTCTATTCACGGTTCCTTCCAGCCATGATTTCAATGGAAGAGTAAGGATCCAATTATTGCTCCTACCATAAAACGATAACTGTTTCTCCAGCGCATCCAGTATGGTGCGGCCCTAAAGGTTATCGCGCCCATTTATCCCATCCGCCGAGATACCTTGCTTATCCAATTCTACTGCATGCATTCTAAAACTCATCCCCTGGAATTCACTGTGCCCTATTCTGAGTCACCCCAGTGCCCTGATGCAACCTCAAAACGGTCCGTTAAGCGTTCTTACATCCTTTGGAATTACCTCCAGTCCTTTCCGTAAAACACTAGATTTTACGAGGCTGGTGTGCGCCCCTGAGTAAACAAAAAGCACTAGCATCCCACTAGCTGCTTCCTTGCGGGGTATCTCGAAGAAGTCATGTTTCCAAAATAGACGCGTATCTACTTCCTAATTCTTCAAGTTTCTTCCTGCATGCACCGCAGTTATCCTTTACGATCCTATACTCCCTAAAAATTATCATGATTATCTTAACTAAAAACTCCCGTACCGCGTTCGCGGCGATTGGGCCTATACTTTGTAACCTTATTAAAACTTAACCTAAGTACTAGAATCATAGCAATTTCCCAACCCAAAACGCAATCAAACATTTTTTCCCGAAGGCTCTTGCTTGCCTTCCGTGGTACCAATATTATTGTTGAGTACCAAGGGCGAGATACTCGTTGAAATTATGTTATCATTATAGCCTCTAAAAATTGTAGAATAAAATCAATCGAAATTCTTACAAAAAATATAAAAAATTGTTAAAAAAAAATTGTTTAATCAATTTATTCTAAAAATTCATCTACTACATTGGAAATATCATTTTGAAAATGTACTGATTGTACTGATTGACATTAAGCGTGGCTAAATTTGATTCTCTGACAGAATGGAATTGTATCGGTAAATCGAGAACGATATTTCAACATCTACTGAAGTCATTGGAGCATATTTGTATTTAATTTTCTGATTTACAGGTAATTGCTCAAAAAAGTTTTAAGTCGGGATATTTAGACAAAACTTTTTCAAGTTTTAATAACTTAAAGCCTTAGCTTTCCTTACCAGCTGACAAAATCTCTAATTGTTTTTGTACGGTTAATCCTTGTTTTTTCAAACACGTAATTTCTCTGTCAAAAATTCCTATTCCTATATACTATACAAGGCTGAGTACAAGTTCTTGTTTTCGGTGGTTTTTTCAATTTTAGAACTGCCCCTGAGCCCGACTGCAACGTGACTATAAACAATTTGATGTTCGAAAAAGGTGCCACATAGTAAAATGCAGCTGTAAGCCAACTGATCACATCGGGAGGAAACGGGAAATTGCACATTTCAGAAAATATTTGACGACGTGAAAGTGATTTACAAAGCACCGATTTCATGCCAGCGATTAAATCAATCACCTCGTCGCTTTCGTGCTCGATTAATTTACAAACTATTTAGTCCACGTACCACACAATTTATATGTCCTAGGTTTGGAAATATTCCTTTTAGATTTCGCCCAGCTTTCAACATATACGAGGTCTGTTCAAAAAGTAACGCGAATTTTTGAATTTTCGCTGGCTACTGATGTTCGATTTTCGATCTTTTTGTGGTGTTATGTTGGTACTTATGTCCCTCCCTTATGTTGACAATATCGGCCACTTTGAATGTTCAGTCAGTTTTTGACAGCTATTGTGCGTGGACGAGTTTATCTTGTCTTCGATTTTTGTCTATCTCCTCAATCGTGTCGTAGTGTCGTGCTTTCATGGGCCTTTTCAGTTTCGGGAACAAGAAAAATTCACAGGGGGTCAGGTCTGCGGCATTACAGTGTTGTTTTTGGCCAAAAATTCGCGCACAAGTAGTGATGTGTGAGCAGGGGCAATATCATACTGCAAAAGCCAATTTTTGTTCTTCCACAAATCCGGGCGTTTCTGGCGGATTGCCTCTCGCAAATTGCGCATTACTTGAAGATAATATTCCTTATTGATCGTTCTACCCTTGCGGCAAGAATTCATAATGCACCACGCCCCTGCAATCAAAGAAAACTGTCAGCAAAACCTTCACATTCGACCGAACATGGCGTGCTTTTTTCGGTCTTGGCTCATGCGGCAGCTTCCATTGGGAAGATTGAGCTTTGGTTTCTACGTCATAACCATAGACCCATGATTAGTCACCAGCTATGACTCTCTGCAGCAAATTTGGGTCGTCACGGACAGATTCCAACAGCGCCTGAGCAATGTTAATGCGATGCTGTTTTTGGTCGAAATTGAGTAATTTTGGTACGAATTTTACGGCGACCCGCCTTATGCCCAAACTTTTGGTGATAATCGAATGACACGAGCCAATCGATATATTCGGAATGCTCTTCGTCGCTCACATCTTCTTGGCCCTCTGAAAACATTTTGTACCACCGATAAACGTTGCTTTTGTCCAAAGGAGCTTCGCCGTATGCAACAGTCAACATTAGGAATACTTCCGATGTTGTTTTTCACACAAAATTTGATAAAACACGTCCACGCACAATAACTTTCAAAATGGTCGAGATTGTCAACATAAGTGAGGGTCATGAATACCAACATAACGCCACAAGAAGATCGAAATTCGAACATCAGTAGCCCGCGAAAATTCAAAATTCGCGATACGTTTTGAACAGACCTCATACCATGTTTGATCGGTTAACCAAAGGTATCTGCACCATATAACGTCGTACAGTCTTTATGTACGCCTTGTTGCACAGTGGTGCTGTTATTTTGTTCCAAAAATATAGTGTTAAGCAGCATTGGAGAGTTGTAGCATTTTCCATATAATCTTCCTAATGCAAATCGCTACAAGCATCTGTAGTTTCATGGAAAATTAAGAATATCGGTTTATCGCCGGCGTAATCTTTAATATTTTGCAAAATATTTTCATAAATCAAATTAAAGTTTTTGTAAAGTGTGTGTACAGTGGGTAGACCTTCATTATGTTGTGGTAAAATTAACCTTTCAATGTTGGGATTCCACAGTTTCCATAAATTAATGCCAGCTTCAATAAATGCTCTAGCTAATTTCGTCGAATAAGTTTTATTTTTTTTTTCTTTTGTTGTACTGTACTTCTGTTGTTTTGAACTCAAATGTGATTGATACTGCGTTTTCAAATGGATTGCGTCCAACTTGATTTTGCATTACTTGCAAAATATACAAACTTTGTTCGATCGCGACTGCACTTACAGAGAATTACTCCCAATTAATTTTTGCGCATGCAACAAGATTTTCTTTTTCTTTTGGCATTTTTGTAAAACAATATCTACATCGTCAAAGGAGTACCGTTAGAAAAAGCATACATACATCAAACCATTGTTGTTGTGCATATATGTGTTCGGCACTTTCGCTTCGCTACATTTTGCCGTGCGAAGTACATACATACGTAATTTCTCGTGAAATTAAAGAGAAAATGAGACAACGCACAATGGCTACTACAGTCAGTGAAGACCAATTTTAAAAAATCGAAAAAATGTTGGAAGTTTTAAAAGGGACGAAAATTGTTGTTATTTGTAAGATTGGTAGAAAATTGTTAAAATTGTTGTTATAACAAATTTGACAATTTTTAGAGGCTCTAGTTATTATTTAACATTTCTTCAACTTGCCGGTTTCCCTCGTCTTTGTGAGCTAGTGGCAGTCTATACTGCTTTTGGTTTATTGGCAACTGATCTGCTCTAATTGGTATTTCATGTTCTACTTCCAGTGTATATGTTAGCTGGTCTGCTTCCTATAAAAATATGTCAAGGAATGACGGACATATGGCTTCTATTGATGCCTTCTCTTCTGAATTTACGCTTGGGTCTAACTTCAGTAACTCGAGTACACTTTCCATCCTTTTTCTTATATCTATCTGTTTAATCTGATTAACCGATCCATAATTCGGTTCATTAAAATTATCGTAACTAGTAAACTTAGGCCTAAAATCCCTATCTAGACGGTACTCTTCTTCTGATGCATTTGGTACGCAAGCTTACACCTTACCCTTGCCAACGTAAGTTACGGTTTCTCCCATATGTACACCCTCCGCTAACTGCTGCTTGTGCAAAACAGTCCTAAGTTTTGTGTTTATATGTATAGTAACTACTCTTGTTGACCTTGCGTTTACTACCTCCGTACTACTATTTTTAACTCTATTCACGGTTCCTTCCAGCCATGACTTCAATGGAAGAGTAAGGATCCAATTAATGCTCCTACCATAAAACGATAACTGTTTCTCCAGCGCATCCAGTATGGTGCGGCCCTAAAGGTTATCGCGCCCATTTATCCCATCCGCCGAGATACCTTCCTTATCCAATTCTACTGCATGCATTCTAAAACTCATCCCCTGGAATTCACTCTGCCCTATTCTGAGTGACCCCAGTGCCCTGATCCAACCTCAAAACGGTCCGTTAAGCGTTCTTACATCCTTTGGAATTACCTCCAGTCCTTTCCGTAAAACACTAGATTTTACGAGGCTGGTGTGCGCCCCTGAGTTCACAAAAAGCACTAGCATCCCACTAGCTGCTTCCTTGCGGGGTATCTCGAAGAAGTAATGTTTCCAAAATAGACGCGTATCTACTTCCTAATTCTTCAAGTTTTTTCCTCCATGCACCGCAGTTATCCTTTACGATCCTATACTCCCTAAAAATTATCATGATTATCTTAACTAAAAACTCCCGTGCCGCGTTCGCGGCGATTGGGCCTATACTTTCTAACCTTATTAAAACTTAACCTAAGTACTAGAATCATAGCAATTACCCAACCCAAAACGCAATCAAGCATTTTTTCCCGAAGGCTCTTGCTTGCCTTCCGTGGTACCAATATTATTGTTGAGTACCAAGGGCGAGATACTCGTTAAAATTATGTTATCATTATAGCCTCTAAAAATTGTAGAATAAAATCAATCGAAATTCTTACAAAAAATATCAAAATTGTTTAAAAAAAATTGTTAAATCAATTTATTCTAAAAATTCATCTACTACATTTGAAATATCATTTTGAAAATGTTTGTACTGATTGACATTAAGCATGGCTAAATTTGATTCTCTGACAGAATAGAATTGTATCGGTAAATCGAGAACGATATTTCAACATCTACTGAAGTCATTGGAGCATATTTCTATTCAATTTTCTGATTGACAGGTAATTGCTCAAAAAAGTTTTAAGTCGGGATATTTAGACAAAACTTTTTCAAGTTTTAATAACTTAAAGCCTTAGCTTTCCTTACCAGCTGACAAAATCTCTAATTGTTTTTGTACGTTTAATCCTTGTTTTTTCAAACACGTAATTTCTCTGTGCAACGTGACTATAAACAATTTGATGTCCGAAAAATGTGCCACATAATAAAATGCAGCTGTAAGCCAACTGATCAAATCGGGAGGCAACGGGAAATTGCACATTTCAGAAAATATTTGACGACATGAAAGTGATTTACAAAGCACCGATTTCATGCCAGCGATTAAATCAATCACCTCGTCGTTTTCGTGCTCGATTAATTAACAAACTCTATTCAGTCCACGTACCACACAATTTATATGTCCTAGGTTTGGAAATATTCCTTTTAGATTTCGCCCAGCTTTCAACATATACGAGGTCTGCTCAAAAAGAAACGCGAATTTTGAATTTTCGCGGGCTACGGATGTTCGATTTTCGATCTTTTTGTGGCGTTATGTTGGTACTCATGTCCCTCCCTTATGTTAACAATCTCGGCCATTTTGAATGTTCAGTCAGTTTTTGACAGCTATTGTGCGTGGACGTGTTTTAGCTTGTCTTCGATTTTTGTCTATCTCCTCAATCGTGTCGTAGTGTCGTGCTTTCATGGGCCTTTTCAGTTTCGGGAACAAGAAAAATTCACAGGGGGCCAGGTCTGCGACATTACAGTGTTGTTTTTGGCCAAAAATTCGCGCACAAGTAGTGATGTGTGAGCAGGGGCATTACCATGATGCAAAAGCCCATTTTTGTTCTTCGACAAATCCGGGCGTTTCTGGCGGATTGCTTCTCGCAAATTGCGCATTACTTGAAGATAATATTCCTTATTGACCGTTCTACCCCTGCGGCAAGAATTCATAATGCCCCTGCAATCAAAGAAAACTGTCAGCAAAACCTTCACATTCGAAAGAACTTGTCGTGTTTTTTTCGGTCTTGGCTCATGCGGCAGCTTCCATTGGGATGATTGAGCTTTGGTTTCTACGGCATAACCATAGACCCATGATTCGTCACCAGCTATGACTCTCTGCAGCAAATTTGGGTCGTCACGGACAGATTCCAACAGCTCCTGAGCAATGTTAATGCGATGCTGTTTTTGGTCGAAATTGAGTAATTTTGGTATGAATTTTGCGGCGACCCGCCTCATGCTCAAACTTTTAGTGATAATCGAATGACACGAGCCAATCGATATATTTAGGTCCTCAGCAACTTCTCTGACAGTGATTGGCCAATACTAGTTTCTTTACTTCATCAATGTTTTCGTCTTTTGTTGACGTGCTCGGGCGTTCGGAACGCTCTTCGTCGCTCACATCTTCTTGGCCCTCTGAAAACATTTTGTACCACCGATAAACGTTGCTTTTGTCCAAAGTAGCTTCGCCGTATGCAACAGTCAACATTAGGAATACTTCCGATGTAGTTTTTCACACAAAATTTGATACAAATTCTTTGATCCATTTTTCGGGATAGACAAAAATCGAAGACAGGCTAAAACACGTCCACGCACAATAGCTTTCAAAATGGCCGAGATTGTCAACTTAAGTGAGGGTCATGAATACCAACATAACGCCACAAAAAGATCGAAATTCGAACATCAGTAGCCCGCGAAAATTCAAATTTCGCGATACGTTTTGAACAGACCTCGTACCAATGCTCTAGCTAATTTCGTCGAATAAGTTTTATTTTTTTTTTCTTTTGTTTTACTGTACTTCTTATGTTGTTTTGAACTCAAATGTGATTGATACTGCGTTTTCAAATGGATTGCGTCCAACTTGATTTTGCATTACTTGCAAAATATACAAACTTTGTTCGATCGCGACTGCACTTACAGAGAATTACTCCCAATTAATTTTTGCGCATGCAACAAGATTTTCTTTTTCTTTTGGCATTTCTGTAAAACAATATCTACATTGTCAAAGGAGTACCGTTAGAAAAAGCATACATACATCAAACCATTGTTATTGGGCATATATGTGTTCGTCACTTTCGCTTCGCTACCTTTTGCCGTGCGAAGTACATACATACGTAATTTCTCGTGAAATTAAAGAGAAAATGAGAAAACGCACAATGGCTACTACAGTCAGTGAAGACCAATTTTAAAAAATCGAAAAATGTTGGATCTTCATCCAAAAGTTTTAAAAGGGACGAAAATTGTTGTTATTTGTAAGATTGGTAGAAAATTGTTAAAATTGTTGTTATAACAAATTTGACAATTTTTAGAGGCTCTAGTTATTATATAACATTTCTTCAACTTCCCAGTTTACCTCGTCTTTGTGAGCAAGTGGCAGTCTATACTCCTTTTGGTTTATTGGCGACTGATCTGCTCTAATTGGTATTTTATGTTCTACTTCCAGTGTATATGTTAGCTGGTCTGCTTCCTATAAAAATATGTCAAGGAATGACGGACATATGGCTTCTATTGATGCCTTCTCTTCTGAATTTACGCTTGGGTCTAACTTCAGTAACTCGAGTACACTTTCCATCCTTTTTCTTATATCTATCTGTTTAATCTGATTAACCGATCCATAATTCGGTTCATTAAAATTATCGTAACTAGTAAACTTAGGCCTAAAATCCCTATCTAGACGGTACTCTTCTTCTGATGCATTTGGTACGCAAGCTTACACCTTACCCTTGCCAACGTAAGTTACGGTTTCTCCCATATGTACACCCTCCGCTAACTGCTGCTTGTGCAAAACAGTCCTAATTTTAGTGTTTATATGTATAGTAACTACTCTTGTTGACCTTGCGTTTACTACCTCCATATTACTATTCTTAACTCTATTCACGGTTCCTTCCAGCCATGACTTCAATGGAAGAGTAAGGATCCAATTATTGCTCCTACCATAAAACGATAAGTGTTTCTCCAGCGCATCCAGTATGGTGCGGCCCTAAAGGTTATCGCGCCCATTTATCCCATCCGCCGAGATACCTTCCTTATCCAATTCTACTGCATGCATTCTAAAACTCATCCCCTGGAATTCACTCTGCCCTATTCTGAGTGACCCCAGTGCCCTGATGCAACCTCAAAACGGTCCGTTAAGCGTTCTTACATCCTTTGGAATTACCTGCAGTCCTCTCCGTAAAACACTAGATTTTACGAGGCTGGTGTGCGCCCCTGAGTTCACAAAAAGCACTAGCATCCCACTAGCTGCTTCCTTGCGGGGTATCTCGAAGAAGTCATGTTTCCAAAATAGACGCGTATCTACTTCCTAATTCTTCAAGTTTCTGCCTCCATGCACCGCAGTTATCCTTTACGATCCTGTACTCCCTAAAAATTATCAAGATTATCTTAACTCAAAACTCCCGTACCGCGTTCGCGGCGATTGGGCCTATACTTTCTAACCTTATTAAAACTTAACCTAAGTACTAGAATCATAGCAAATACCCAACCGCAATCAAACATTTTTTCCCGAAGGCT
Organism: Clusia tigrina; assembly: GCA_920105625.2. Lineage (NCBI taxonomy): Eukaryota > Metazoa > Arthropoda > Insecta > Diptera > Clusiidae > Clusia > Clusia tigrina. The sequence goes on from OV050030.1 coordinate 328,550,191, forward strand.
CTTGCTTGCCTTCCGTGGTACCAATATTATTGTTGAGTACCAAGGGCGAGATACTCGTTGAAATTATGTTATCATTATAGCCTCTAAAAATTGTAGAATAAAATCAATCGAAATTCTTACAAAAAATATCAAAATTGTTAAATCAATTGATTCTAAAAATTCATCTATTACATTTGAAATATCATTTTGAAAATTTTTGTACTGATTGACACTAAGCATGGCTAAATTTGATTCTCTGACAGAATAGAATTGTATCGGTAAATCGAGAACGATATTTCAACATCTACTGAAGTCATTGGAGCATATTTGTATTTAATTTTCTGATTTACAGGTAATTGCTCAAAAAAGTTTTAAGTCGGGATATTTAAACAAAACTTTTTCAAGATTTAAAATCTTAAATAAAGCCTTAGCTTTCCTTAGCAGCTGACAAAATCTCTAATTGTTGTTGTACGGTTAATCCTTGTTTTTTCAAGCACGTCATTGCTCAGTCAAAAATTCCTATTCCTATATAGTATACAAGGCTGAGTCCAAGTTCGTGTTTTCGGTGGTTTTTTCAATTTTAGAACTGCCCCTTAGCCCGACTGCAACGTGACTACAAACAATTTGATGTCCGAAAAATTTGCCACATAGTAAAATGCATCTGTAAGCCAGCTGATTACATCGGGAGGAAACGGGAAATTGCACATTTCAGAAAATATTTGATGACGTGAAAGTGATTTACAAAGCACCGATTTCATGCCAGCGATTAAATCAATCACCTCGCCGTTTTCGTGCTCGATTAATTAACAAACTCTATTCAGTCCACGTACCACACAATTTATATGTCCTAGGTTTGGAAATATTCCTTTTAGATATCGCCCAGCTTTCAACATATACCATGCTTGATCGGTTAACAAAAGGTATATCTGCACCATATAACGTCGTACAGGCTTTATGTATGCCTTGTTGCACAGTGGTGCTGTTATTTTCTTCCAAAAATATACTGTTAAGCAGCATTGGAGAGTTGTAGCATTTCCCATTTAATCTTCTGAACAAAGCTTTTAATGCAAATCGCTACAAGCATCTGTAGTTTCATCGAAAATTAAGAATATCGGATTATCGCCTGCGTTATCATTAATATTTTGCAAAGTATTTTCATAAATCAAATTAAAATTTTTGTAAAGTGTGTGTACAATGGGTAGAACTTCATTATACTGTAGTAAAAATAACCTTTTAATGTTGGGATGTCACTGTTTCCATAAATTAATGCCAGCTTCAATAAATGCTCTAGCTAATTTCGTCGAATAAGTTTTATTTTTTTTTCTTTTGTTTTACTGTACTTCTTATGTTGTTTTGAACTCAAATGTGATTGATACTGCGTTTTCAAATGGATTGCGTCCAACTTGATTTTGCATTACTTGCAAAATATACAAACTTTGTTCGATCGCGACTGCACTTACAGAGAATTACTCCCAATTAATTTTTGCGCATGCAACAAGATTTTCTTTTTCTTTTGGCATTTCTGTAAAACAATATCTACATTGTCAAAGGAGTACCGTTAGAAAAAGCATACATACATCAAACCATTGTTATTGGGCATATATGTGTTCGTCACTTTCGCTTCGCTACCTTTTGCCGTGCGAAGTACATACATACGTAATTTCTCGTAAAATTAAAGAGAAAATGAGAAAACGCACAATGGCTACTACAGTCAGTGAAGACCAATTTTAAAAAATCGAAAAATGTTGGATCTTCATCCAAAAGTTTTAAAAGGGACGAAAATTGTTGTTATTTGTAAGATTGGTAGAAAATTGTTAAAGTTGTTGTTATAACAAATTTGACAATTTTTAGAGGCTCTAGTTATTATATAACATTTCTTCAACTTCCCAGTTTACCTCGTCTTTGTGAGCAAGTGGCAGTCTATACTCCTTTTGGTTTATTGGCGACTGATCTGCTCTAATTGGTATTTCATGTTCTACTTCCAGTGTATATGTTAGCTGGTCTGCTTCCTATAAAAATATGTCAAGGAATGACGGACATATGGCTTCTATTGATGCCTTCTCTTCTGAATTTACGCTTGGGTCTAACTTCAGTAACTCGAGTACACTTTCCATCCTTTTTCTTATATCTATCTGTTTAATCTGATTAACCGATCCATAATTCGGTTCATTAAAATTATCGTAACTAGTAAACTTAGGCCTAAAATCCCTATCTAGACGGTACTCTTCTTCTGATGCATTTGGTACGCAAGCTTACACCTTACCCTTGCCAACGTAAGTTACGGTTTCTCCCATATGTACACCCTCCGCTAACTGCTGCTTGTGCAAAACAGTCCTAATTTTAGTGTTTATATGTATAGTCACTACTCTTGTTGACCTTGCGTTTACTACCTCCATATTACTATTCTTAACTCTATTCACGGTTCCTTCCAGCCATGACTTCAATGGAAGAGTAAGGATCCAATTATTGCTCCTACCATAAAACGATAAGTGTTTCTCCAGCGCATCCTGTATGGTGCGGCCCTAAAGGTTATCGCGCCCATTTATCCCATCCGCCGAGATACCTTCCTTATCCAATTCTACTGCATGCATTCTAAAACTCATCCCCTGGAATTCACTCTGCCCTATTCTGAGTGACCCCAGTGCCCTGATGCAACCTCAAAACGGTCCGTTAAGCGTTCTTACATCCTTTGGAATTACCTCCAGTCCTCTCCGTAAAACACTAGATTTTACGAGGCTGGTGTGCGCCCCTGAGTTCACAAAAAGCACTAGCATCCCACTAGCTGCTTCCTTGCGGGGTATCTCGAAGAAGTCATGTTTCCAAAATAGACGCGTATCTACTTCCTAATTCTTCAAGTTTCTGCCTCCATGCACCGCAGTTATCCTTTACGATCCTGTACTCCCTAAAAATTATCAAGATTATCTTAACTCAAAACTCCCGTACCGCGTTCGCGGCGATTGGGCCTATACTTTCTAACCTTATTAAAACTTAACCTAAGTACTAGAATCATAGCAAATACCCAACCGCAATCAAACATTTTTTCCCGAAGGCTCTTGCTTGCCTTCCGTGGTACCAATATTATTGTTGAGTACCAAGGGCGAGATACTCGTTGAAATTATGTTATCATTATAGCCTCTAAAAATTGTAGAATAAAATCAATCGAAATTCTTACAAAAAATATCAAAATTGTTAAATCAATTGATTCTAAAAATTCATCTATTACATTTGAAATATCATTTTGAAAATTTTTGTACTGATTGACACTAAGCATGGCTAAATTTGATTCTCTGACAGAATAGAATTATATCGGTAAATCGAGAACGATATTTCAACATCTACTGAAGTCATTGGAGCATATTTGTATTTAATTTTCTGATTTACAGGTAATTGCTCAAAAAAGTTTTAAGTCGGGATATTTAAACAAAACTTTTTCAAGATTTAAAATCTTAAATAAAGCCTTAGCTTTCCTTAGCAGCTGACAAAATCTCTAATTGTTGTTGTACGGTTAATCCTTGTTTTTTCAAGCACGTCATTGCTCAGTCAAAAATTCCTATTCCTATATAGTATACAAGGCTGAGTCCAAGTTCTTGTTTTCGGTGGTTTTTTCAATTTTAGAACTGCCCCTTAGCCCGACTGCAACGTGACTACAAACAATTTGATGTCCGAAAAATTTGCCACATAGTAAAATGCATCTGTAAGCCAGCTGATTACATCGGGAGGAAACGGGAAATTGCACATTTCAGAAAATATTTGATGACGTGAAAGTGATTTACAAAGCACCGATTTCATGCCAGCGATTAAATCAATCACCTCGCCGTTTTCGTGCTCGATTAATTAACAAACTCTATTCAGTCCACGTACCACACAATTTATATGTCCTAGGTTTGGAAATATTCCTTTTAGATATCGCCCAGCTTTCAACATATACCATGCTTGATCGGTTAACAAAAGGTATATCTGCACCATATAACGTCGTACAGGCTTTATGTATGCCTTGTTGCACAGTGGTGCTGTTATATTCTTCCAAAAATATACTGTTAAGCCGCATTGGAGAGTTGTAGCATTTCCCATTTAATCTTCTGAACAAAGCTTTTAATGCAAATCGCTACAAGCATCTGTAGTTTCATCGAAAATTAAGAATATCGGATTATCGCCTGCGTTATCATTAATATTTTGCAAAGTATTTTCATAAATCAAATTAAAATTTTTGTAAAGTGTGTGTACAATGGGTAGAACTTCATTATACTGTAGTAAAAATAACCTTTTAATGTTGGGATGTCACTGTTTCCATAAATTAATGCCAGCTTCAATAAATGCTCTAGCTAATTTCGTCGAATAAGTTTTATTTTTTTTTTCTTTTGTTTTACTGTACTTCTTATGTTGTTTTGAACTCAAATGTGATTGATACTGCGTTTTAAAATGGATTGCGTCCAACTTGATTTTGCATTACTTGCAAAATATACAAACTTTGTTCGATCGCGACTGCACTTACAGAGAATTACTCCCAATTAATTTTTGCGCATGCAACAAGATTTTCTTTTTCTTTTGGCATTTCTGTAAAACAATATCTACATTGTCAAAGGAGTACCGTTAGAAAAAGCATACATACATCAAACCATTGTTATTGGGCATATATGTGTTCGTCACTTTCGCTTCGCTACCTTTTGCCGTGCGAAGTACATACATACGTAATTTCTCGTAAAATTAAAGAGAAAATGAGAAAACGCACAATGGCTACTACAGTCAGTGAAGACCAATTTTAAAAAATCGAAAAATGTTGGATCTTCATCCAAAAGTTTTAAAAGGGACGAAAATTGTTGTTATTTGTAAGATTGGTAGAAAATTGTTAAAGTTGTTGTTATAACAAATTTGACAATTTTTAGAGGCTCTAGTTATTATATAACATTTCTTCAACTTCCCAGTTTACCTCGTCTTTGTGAGCAAGTGGCAGTCTATACTCCTTTTGGTTTATTGGCGACTGATCTGCTCTAATTGGTATTTCATGTTCTACTTCCAGTGTATATGTTAGCTGGTCTGCTTCCTATAAAAATATGTCAAGGAATGACGGACATATGGCTTCTATTGATGCCTTCTCTTCTGAATTTACGCTTGGGTCTAACTTCAGTAACTCGAGTACACTTTCCATCCTTTTTCTTATATCTATCTGTTTAATCTGATTAACCGATCCATAATTCGGTTCATTAAAATTATCGTAACTAGTAAACTTAGGCCTAAAATCCCTATCTAGACGGTACTCTTCTTCTGATGCATTTGGTACGCAAGCTTACACCTTACCCTTGCCAACGTAAGTTACGGTTTCTCCCATATGTACACCCTCCGCTAACTGCTGCTTGTGCAAAACAGTCCTAATTTTAGTGTTTATATGTATAGTCACTACTCTTGTTGACCTTGCGTTTACTACCTCCATATTACTATTCTTAACTCTATTCACGGTTCCTTCCAGCCATGACTTCAATGGAAGAGTAAGGATCCAATTATTGCTCCTACCATAAAACGATAAGTGTTTCTCCAGCGCATCCTGTATGGTGCGGCCCTAAAGGTTATCGCGCCCATTTATCCCATCCGCCGAGATACCTTCCTTATCCAATTCTACTGCATGCATTCTAAAACTCATCCCCTGGAATTCACTCTGCCCTATTCTGAGTGACCCCAGTGCCCTGATGCAACCTCAAAACGGTCCGTTAAGCGTTCTTACATCCTTTGGAATTACCTCCAGTCCTCTCCGTAAAACACTAGATTTTACGAGGCTGGTGTGCGCCCCTGAGTTCACAAAAAGCACTAGCATCCCACTAGCTGCTTCCTTGCGGGGTATCTCGAAGAAGTCATGTTTCCAAAATAGACGCGTATCTACTTCCTAATTCTTCAAGTTTCTGCCTCCATGCACCGCAGTTATCCTTTACGATCCTGTACTCCCTAAAAATTATCAAGATTATCTTAACTCAAAACTCCCGTACCGCGTTCGCGGCGATTGGGCCTATACTTTCTAACCTTATTAAAACTTAACCTAAGTACTAGAATCATAGCAAATACCCAACCGCAATCAAACATTTTTTCCCGAAGGCTCTTGCTTGCCTTCCGTGGTACCAATATTATTGTTGAGTACCAAGGGCGAGATACTCGTTGAAATTATGTTATCATTATAGCCTCTAAAAATTGTAGAATAAAATCAATCGAAATTCTTACAAAAAATATCAAAATTGTTAAATCAATTGATTCTAAAAATTCATCTATTACATTTGAAATATCATTTTGAAAATTTTTGTACTGATTGACACTAAGCATGGCTAAATTTAAATCTCTGACAGAATAGAATTGTATCGGTAAATCGAGAACGATATTTCAACATCTACTGAAGTCATTGGAGCATATTTGTATTTAATTTTCTGATTTACAGGTAATTGCTCAAAAAGTTTTAAGTCGGGATATTTAAACAAAACTTTTTCAAGATTTAAAATCTTAAATAAAGCCTTAGCTTTCCTTAGCAGCTGACAAAATCTCTAATTGTTGTTGTACGGTTAATCCTTGTTTTTTCAAGCACGTCATTGCTCAGTCAAAAATTCCTATTCCTATATAGTATACAAGGCTGAGTCCAAGTTCTTGTTTTCGGTGGTTTTTTCAATTTTAGAACTGCCCCTTAGCCCGACTGCAACGTGACTACAAACAATTTGATGTCCGAAAAATTTGCCACATAGTAAAATGCATCTGTAAGCCAGCTGATTACATCGGGAGGAAACGGGAAATTGCACATTTCAGAAAATATTTGATGACGTGAAAGTGATTTACAAAGCACCGATTTCATGCCAGCGATTAAATCAATCACCTCGCCGTTTTCGTGCTCGATTAATTAACAAACTCTATTCAGTCCACGTACCACACAATTTATATGTCCTAGGTTTGGAAATATTCCTTTTAGATATCGCCCAGCTTTCAACATATACCATGCTTGATCGGTTAACAAAAGGTATATCTGCACCATATAACGTCGTACAGGCTTTATGTATGCCTTGTTGCACAGTGTTGCTGTTATATTCTTCCAAAAATATACTGTTAAGCCGCATTGGAGAGTTGTAGCATTTCCCATTTAATCTTCTGAACAAAGCTTTTAATGCAAATCGCTACAAGCATCTGTAGTTTCATCGAAAATTAAGAATATCGGATTATCGCCTGCGTTATCATTAATATTTTGCAAAGTATTTTCATAAATCAAATTAAAATTTTTGTAAAGTGTGTGTACAATGGGTAGAACTTCATTATACTGTAGTAAAAATAACCTTTTAATGTTGGGATGTCACTGTTTCCATAAATTAATGCCAGCTTCAATAAATGCTCTAGCTAATTTCGTCGAATAAGTTTTATTTTTTTTTTCTTTTGTTTTACTGTACTTCTTATGTTGTTTTGAACTCAAATGTGATTGATACTGCGTTTTCAAATGGATTGCGTCCAACTTGATTTTGCATTACTTGCAAAATATACAAACTTTGTTCGATCGCGACTGCACTTACAGAGAATTACTCCCAATTAATTTTTGCGCATGCAACAAGATTTTCTTTTTCTTTTGGCATTTCTGTAAAACAATATCTACATTGTCAAAGGAGTACCGTTAGAAAAAGCATACATACATCAAACCATTGTTATTGGGCATATATGTGTTCGTCACTTTCGCTTCGCTACCTTTTGCCGTGCGAAGTACATACATACGTAATTTCTCGTGAAATTAAAGAGAAAATGAGAAAACGCACAATGGCTACTACAGTCAGTGAAGACCAATTTTAAAAAATCGAAAAATGTTGGATCTTCATCCAAAAGTTTTAAAAGGGACGAAAATTGTTGTTATTTGTAAGATTGGTAGAAAATTGTTAAAGTTGTTGTTATAACAAATTTGACAATTTTTAGAGGCTCTAGTTATTATATAACATTTCTTCAACTACCCAGTTTACCTCGTCTTTGTGAGCAAGTGGCAGTCTATACTCCTTTTGGTTTATTGGCGACTGATCTGCTCTAATTGGTATTTCATGTTCTACTTCCAGTGTATATGTTAGCTGGTCTGCTTCCTATAAAAATATGTCAAGGAATGACGGACATATGGCTTCTATTGATGCCTTCTCTTCTGAATTTACGCTTGGGTCTAACTTCAGTAACTCGAGTACACTTTCCATCCTTTTTCTTATATCTATCTGTTTAATCTGATTAACCGATCCATAATTCGGTTCATTAAAATTATCGTAACTAGTAAACTTAGGCCTAAAATCCCTATCTAGACGGTACTCTTCTTCTGATGCATTTGGTACGCAAGCTTACACCTTACCCTTGCCAACGTAAGTTACGGTTTCTCCCATATGTACACCCTCCGCTAACTGCTGCTTGTGCAAAACAGTCCTAATTTTAGTGTTTATATGTATAGTAACTACTCTTGTTGACCTTGCGTTTACTACCTCCATATTACTATTCTTAACTCTATTCACGGTTCCTTCCAGCCATGACTTCAATGGAAGAGTAAGGATCCAATTATTGCTCCTACCATAAAACGATAAGTGTTTCTCCAGCGCATCCAGTATGGTGCGGCCCTAAAGGTTATCGCGCCCATTTATCCCATCCGCCGAGATACCTTCCTTATCCAATTCTACTGCATGCATTCTAAAACTCATCCCCTGGAATTCACTCTGCCCTATTCTGAGTGACCCCAGTGCCCTGATGCAACCTCAAAACGGTCCGTTAAGCGTTCTTACATCCTTTGGAATTACCTCCAGTCCTCTCCGTAAAACACTAGATTTTACGAGGCTGGTGTGCGCCCCTGAGTTCACAAAAAGCACTAGCATCCCACTAGCTGCTTCCTTGCGGGGTATCTCGAAGAAGTCATGTTTCCAAAATAGACGCGTATCTACTTCCTAATTCTTCAAGTTTCTGCCTCCATGCACCGCAGTTATCCTTTACGATCCTGTACTCCCTAAAAATTATCAAGATTATCTTAACTCAAAACTCCCGTACCGCGTTCGCGGCGATTGGGCCTATACTTTCTAACCTTATTAAAACTTAACCTAAGTACTAGAATCATAGCAAATACCCAACCGCAATCAAACATTTTTTCCCGAAGGCTCTTGCTTGCCTTCCGTGGTACCAATATTATTGTTGAGTACCAAGGGCGAGATACTCGTTGAAATTATGTTATCATTATAGCCTCTAAAAATTGTAGAATAAAATCAATCGAAATTCTTACAAAAAATATCAAAATTGTTAAATCAATTGATTCTAAAAATTCATCTATTACATTTGAAATATCATTTTGAAAATTTTTGTACTGATTGACACTAAGCATGGCTAAATTTGATTCTCTGACAGAATAGAATTGTATCGGTAAATCGAGAACGATATTTCAACATCTACTGAAGTCATTGGAGCATATTTGTATTTAATTTTCTGATTTACAGGTAATTGCTCAAAAAGTTTTAAGTCGGGATATTTAAACAAAACTTTTTCAAGATTTAAAATCTTAAATAAAGCCTTAGCTTTCCTTAGCAGCTGACAAAATCTCTAATTGTTGTTGTACGGTTAATCCTTGTTTTTTCAAGCACGTCATTGCTCAGTCAAAAATTCCTATTCCTATATAGTATACAAGGCTGAGTCCAAGTTCTTGTTTTCGGTGGTTTTTTCAATTTTAGAACTGCCCCTTAGCCCGACTGCAACGTGACTACAAACAATTTGATGTCCGAAAAATTTGCCACATAGTAAAATGCATCTGTAAGCCAGCTGATTACATCGGGAGGAAACGGGAAATTGCACATTTCAGAAAATATTTGATGACGTGAAAGTGATTTACAAAGCACCGATTTCATGCCAGCGATTAAATCAATCACCTCGCCGTTTTCGTGCTCGATTAATTAACAAACTCTATTCAGTCCACGTACCACACAATTTATATGTCCTAGGTTTGGAAATATTCCTTTTAGATATCGCCCAGCTTTCAACATATACCATGCTTGATCGGTTAACAAAAGGTATATCTGCACCATATAACGTCGTACAGGCTTTATGTATGCCTTGTTGCACAGTGTTGCTGTTATATTCTTCCAAAAATATACTGTTAAGCCGCATTGGAGAGTTGTAGCATTTCCCATTTAATCTTCTGAACAAAGCTTTTAATGCAAATCGCTACAAGCATCTGTAGTTTCATCGAAAATTAAGAATATCGGATTATCGCCTGCGTTATCATTAATATTTTGCAAAGTATTTTCATAAATCAAATTAAAATTTTTGTAAAGTGTGTGTACAATGGGTAGAACTTCATTATACTGTAGTAAAAATAACCTTTTAATGTTGGGATGTCACTGTTTCCATAAATTAATGCCAGCTTCAATAAATGCTCTAGCTAATTTCGTCGAATAAGTTTTATTTTTTTTTTCTTTTGTTTTACTGTACTTCTTATGTTGTTTTGAACTCAAATGTGATTGATACTGCGTTTTCAAATGGATTGCGTCCAACTTGATTTTGCATTACTTGCAAAATATACAAACTTTGTTCGATCGCGACTGCACTTACAGAGAATTACTCCCAATTAATTTTTGCGCATGCAACAAGATTTTCTTTTTCTTTTGGCATTTCTGTAAAACAATATCTACATTGTCAAAGGAGTACCGTTAGAAAAAGCATACATACATCAAACCATTGTTATTGGGCATATATGTGTTCGTCACTTTCGCTTCGCTACCTTTTGCCGTGCGAAGTACATACATACGTAATTTCTCGTGAAATTAAAGAGAAAATGAGAAAACGCACAATGGCTACTACAGTCAGTGAAGACCAATTTTAAAAAATCGAAAAATGTTGGATCTTCATCCAAAAGTTTTAAAAGGGACGAAAATTGTTGTTATTTGTAAGATTGGTAGAAAATTGTTAAAGTTGTTGTTATAACAAATTTGACAATTTTTAGAGGCTCTAGTTATTATATAACATTTCTTCAACTTCCCAGTTTACCTCGTCTTTGTGAGCAAGTGGCAGTCTATACTCCTTTTGGTTTATTGGCGACTGATCTGCTCTAATTGGTATTTCATGTTCTACTTCCAGTGTATATGTTAGCTGGTCTGCTTCCTATAAAAATATGTCAAGGAATGACGGACATATGGTTTCTATTGATGCCTTCTCTTCTGAATTTACGCTTGGGTCTAACTTCAGTAACTCGAGTACACTTTCCATCCTTTTTCTTATATCTATCTGTTTAATCTGATTAACCGATCCATAATTCGGTTCATTAAAATTATCGTAACTAGTAAACTTAGGCCTAAAATCCCTATCTAGACGGTACTCTTCTTCTGATGCATTTGGTACGCAAGCTTACACCTTACCCTTGCCAACGTAAGTTACGGTTTCTCCCATATGTACACCCTCCGCTAACTGCTGCTTGTGCAAAACAGTCCTAATTTTAGTGTTTATATGTATAGTAACTACTCTTGTTGACCTTGCGTTTACTACCTCCATATTACTATTCTTAACTCTATTCACGGTTCCTTCCAGCCATGACTTCAATGGAAGAGTAAGGATCCAATTATTGCTCCTACCATAAAACGATAAGTGTTTCTCCAGCGCATCCAGTATGGTGCGGCCCTAAAGGTTATCGCGCCCATTTATCCCATCCGCCGAGATACCTTCCTTATCCAATTCTACTGCATGCATTCTAAAACTCATCCCCTGGAATTCACTCTGCCCTATTCTGAGTGACCCCAGTGCCCTGATGCAACCTCAAAACGGTCCGTTAAGCGTTCTTACATCCTTTGGAATTACCTCCAGTCCTCTCCGTAAAACACTAGATTTTACGAGGCTGGTGTGCGCCCCTGAGTTCACAAAAAGCACTAGCATCCCACTAGCTGCTTCCTTGCGGGGTATCTCGAAGAAGTCATGTTTCCAAAATAGACGCGTATCTACTTCCTAATTCTTCAAGTTTCTGCCTCCATGCACCGCAGTTATCCTTTACGATCCTGTACTCCCTAAAAATTATCAAGATTATCTTAACTCAAAACTCCCGTACCGCGTTCGCGGCGATTGGGCCTATACTTTCTAACCTTATTAAAACTTAACCTAAGTACTAGAATCATAGCAATTACCCAACCCAAAACGCAGTCAAACATTTTTTCCCGAAGGCTCTTGCTTGCCTTCCGTGGTACCAATATTATTGTTGAGTACCAAGGGCGAGATACTCGTTGAAATTATGTTATCATTATAGCCTCTAAAAATTGTAGAATAAAATCAATCGAAATTCTTACAAAAAATATCAAAATTGTTAAATCAATTGATTCTAAAAATTCATCTATTACATTTGAAATATCATTTTGAAAATTTTTGTACTGATTGACACTAAGCATGGCTAAATTTGATTCTCTGACAGAATAGAATTGTATCGGTAAATCGAGAACGATATTTCAACATCTACTGAAGTCATTGGAGCATATTTGTATTTAATTTTCTGATTTACAGGTAATTGCTCAAAAAAGTTTTAAGTCGGGATATTTAAACAAAACTTTTTCAAGATTTAAAATCTTAAATAAAGCCTTAGCTTTCCTTAGCAGCTGACAAAATCTCTAATTGTTGTTGTACGGTTAATCCTTGTTTTTTCAAGCACGTCATTGCTCAGTCAAAAATTCCTATTCCTATATAGTATACAAGGCTGAGTCCAAGTTCTTGTTTTCGGTGGTTTTTTCAATTTTAGAACTGCCCCTTAGCCCGACTGCAACGTGACTACAAACAATTTGATGTCCGAAAAATTTGCCACATAGTAAAATGCATCTGTAAGCCAGCTGATTACATCGGGAGGAAACGGGAAATTGCACATTTCAGAAAATATTTGATGACGTGAAAGTGATTTACAAAGCACCGATTTCATGCCAGCGATTAAATCAATCACCTCGCCGTTTTCGTGCTCGATTAATTAACAAACTCTATTCAGTCCACGTACCACACAATTTATATGTCCTAGGTTTGGAAATATTCCTTTTAGATATCGCCCAGCTTTCAACATATACCATGCTTGATCGGTTAACAAAAGGTATATCTGCACCATATAACGTCGTACAGGCTTTATGTATGCCTTGTTGCACAGTGGTGCTGTTATTTTCTTCCAAAAATATACTGTTAAGCAGCATTGGAGAGTTGTAGCATTTTCCATTTAATCTTCTGAACAAAGCTTTTAATGCAAATCGCTACAAGCATCTGTAGTTTCATCGAAAATTAAGAATATCGGATTATCGCCTGCGTTATCATTAATATTTTGCAAAGTATTTTCATAAATCAAATTAAAATTTTTGTAAAGTGTGTGTACAGTGGGTAGAACTTCATTATACTGTAGTAAAAATAACCTTTTAATGTTGGGATGTCACTGTTTCCATAAATTAATGCCAGCTTCAATAAATGCTCTAGCTAATTTCGTCGAATAAGTTTTATTTTTTTTTTCTTTTGTTTTACTGTACTTCTTATGTTGTTTTGAACTCAAATGTGATTGATACTGCGTTTTCAAATGGATTGCGTCCAACTTGATTTTGCATTACTTGCAAAATATACAAACTTTGTTCGATCGCGACTGCACTTACAGAGAATTACTCCCAATTAATTTTTGCGCATGCAACAAGATTTTCTTTTTCTTTTGGCATTTCTGTAAAACAATATCTACATTGTCAAAGGAGTACCGTTAGAAAAAGCATACATACATCAAACCATTGTTATTGGGCATATATGTGTTCGTCACTTTCGCTTCGCTACCTTTTGCCGTGCGAAGTACATACATACGTAATTTCTCGTGAAATTAAAGAGAAAATGAGAAAACGCACAATGGCTACTACAGTCAGTGAAGACCAATTTTAAAAAATCGAAAAATGTTGGATCTTCATCCAAAAGTTTTAAAAGGGACGAAAATTGTTGTTATTTGTAAGATTGGTAGAAAATTGTTAAAGTTGTTGTTATAACAAATTTGACAATTTTTAGAGGCTCTAGTTATTATATAACATTTCTTCAACTTCCCAGTTTACCTCGTCTTTGTGAGCAAGTGGCAGTCTATACTCCTTTTGGTTTATTGGCGACTGATCTGCTCTAATTGGTATTTCATGTTCTACTTCCAGTGTATATGTTAGCTGGTCTGCTTCCTATAAAAATATGTCAAGGAATGACGGACATATGGCTTCTATTGATGCCTTCTCTTCTGAATTTACGCTTGGGTCTAACTTCAGTAACTCGAGTACACTTTCCATCCTTTTTCTTATATCTATCTGTTTAATCTGATTAACCGATCCATAATTCGGTTCATTAAAATTATCGTAACTAGTAAACTTAGGCCTAAAATCCCTATCTAGACGGTACTCTTCTTCTGATGCATTTGGTACGCAAGCTTACACCTTACCCTTGCCAACGTAAGTTACGGTTTCTCCCATATGTACACCCTCCGCTAACTGCTGCTTGTGCAAAACAGTCCTAATTTTAGTGTTTATATGTATAGTAACTACTCTTGTTGACCTTGCGTTTACTACCTCCATATTACTATTCTTAACTCTATTCACGGTTCCTTCCAGCCATGACTTCAATGGAAGAGTAAGGATCCAATTATTGCTCCTACCATAAAACGATAAGTGTTTCTCCAGCGCATCCAGTATGGTGCGGCCCTAAAGGTTATCGCGCCCATTTATCCCATCCGCCGAGATACCTTCCTTATCCAATTCTACTGCATGCATTCTAAAACTCATCCCCTGGAATTCACTCTGCCCTATTCTGAGTGACCCCAGTGCCCTGATGCAACCTCAAAACGGTCCGTTAAGCGTTCTTACATCCTTTGGAATTACCTCCAGTCCTCTCCGTAAAACACTAGATTTTACGAGGCTGGTGTGCGCCCCTGAGTTCACAAAAAGCACTAGCATCCCACTAGCTGCTTCCTTGCGGGGTATCTCGAAGAAGTCATGTTTCCAAAATAGACGCGTATCTACTTCCTAATTCTTCAAGTTTCTGCCTCCATGCACCGCAGTTATCCTTTACGATCCTGTACTCCCTAAAAATTATCAAGATTATCTTAACTCAAAACTCCCGTACCGCGTTCGCGGCGATTGGGCCTATACTTTCTAACCTTATTAAAACTTAACCTAAGTACTAGAATCATAGCAAATACCCAACCGCAATCAAACATTTTTTCCCGAAGGCTCTTGCTTGCCTTCCGTGGTACCAATATTATTGTTGAGTACCAAGGGCGAGATACTCGTTGAAATTATGTTATCATTATAGCCTCTAAAAATTGTAGAATAAAATCAATCGAAATTCTTACAAAAAATATCAAAATTGTTAAATCAATTGATTCTAAAAATTCATCTATTACATTTGAAATATCATTTTGAAAATTTTTGTACTGATTGACACTAAGCATGGCTAAATTTGATTCTCTGACAGAATAGAATTGTATCGGTAAATCGAGAACGATATTTCAACATCTACTGAAGTCATTGGAGCATATTTGTATTTAATTTTCTGATTTACAGGTAATTGCTCAAAAAAGTTTTAAGTCGGGATATTTAAACAAAACTTTTTCAAGATTTAAAATCTTAAATAAAGCCTTAGCTTTCCTTAGCAGCTGACAAAATCTCTAATTGTTGTTGTACGGTTAATCCTTGTTTTTTCAAGCACGTCATTGCTCAGTCAAAAATTCCTATTCCTATATAGTATACAAGGCTGAGTCCAAGTTCTTGTTTTCGGTGGTTTTTTCAATTTTAGAACTGCCCCTTAGCCCGACTGCAACGTGACTACAAACAATTTGATGTCCGAAAAATTTGCCACATAGTAAAATGCATCTGTAAGCCAGCTGATTACATCGGGAGGAAACGGGAAATTGCACATTTCAGAAAATATTTGATGACGTGAAAGTGATTTACAAAGCACCGATTTCATGCCAGCGATTAAATCAATCACCTCGCCGTTTTCATGCTCGATTAATTAACAAACTCTATTCAGTCCACGTACCACACAATTTATATGTCCTAGGTTTGGAAATATTCCTTTTAGATATCGCCCAGCTTTCAACATATACCATGCTTGATCGGTTAACAAAAGGTATATCTGCACCATATAACGTCGTACAGGCTTTATGTATGCCTTGTTGCACAGTGGTGCTGTTATTTTCTTCCAAAAATATACTGTTAAGCAGCATTGGAGAGTTGTAGCATTTTCCATTTAATCTTCTGAACAAAGCTTTTAATGCAAATCGCTACAAGCATCTGTAGATTCATCGAAAATTAAGAATATCGGATTATCGCCTGCGTTATCATTAATATTTTGCAAAGTATTTTCATAAATCAAATTAAAATTTTTGTAAAGTGTGTGTACAGTGGGTAGAACTTCATTATACTGTAGTAAAAATAACCTTTTAATGTTGGGATGTCACTGTTTCCATAAATTAATGCCAGCTTCAATAAATGCTCTAGCTAATTTCGTCGAATAAGTTTTATTTTTTTTTTCTTTTGTTTTACTGTACTTCTTATGTTGTTTTGAACTCAAATGTGATTGATACTGCGTTTTCAAATGGATTGCGTCCAACTTGATTTTGCATTACTTGCAAAATATACAAACTTTGTTCGATCGCGACTGCACTTACAGAGAATTACTCCCAATTAATTTTTGCGCATGCAACAAGATTTTCTTTTTCTTTTGGCATTTCTGTAAAACAATATCTACATTGTCAAAGGAGTACCGTTAGAAAAAGCATACATACATCAAACCATTGTTATTGGGCATATATGTGTTCGTCACTTTCGCTTCGCTACCTTTTGCCGTGCGAAGTACATACATACGTAATTTCTCGTGAAATTAAAGAGAAAATGAGAAAACGCACAATGGCTACTACAGTCAGTGAAGACCAATTTTAAAAAATCGAAAAATGTTGGATCTTCATCCAAAAGTTTTAAAAGGGACGAAAATTGTTGTTATTTGTAAGATTGGTAGAAAATTGTTAAAGTTGTTGTTATAACAAATTTGACAATTTTTAGAGGCTCTAGTTATTATATAACATTTCTTCAACTTCCCAGTTTACCTCGTCTTTGTGAGCAAGTGGCAGTCTATACTCCTTTTGGTTTATTGGCGACTGATCTGCTCTAATTGGTATTTCATGTTCTACTTCCAGTGTATATGTTAGCTGGTCTGCTTCCTATAAAAATATGTCAAGGAATGACGGACATATGGCTTCTATTGATGCCTTCTCTTCTGAATTTACGCTTGGGTCTAACTTCAGTAACTCGAGTACACTTTCCATCCTTTTTCTTATATCTATCTGTTTAATCTGATTAACCGATCCATAATTCGGTTCATTAAAATTATCGTAACTAGTAAACTTAGGCCTAAAATCCCTATCTAGACGGTACTCTTCTTCTGATGCATTTGGTACGCAAGCTTACACCTTACCCTTGCCAACGTAAGTTACGGTTTCTCCCATATGTACACCCTCCGCTAACTGCTGCTTGTGCAAAACAGTCCTAATTTTAGTGTTTATATGTATAGTAACTACTCTTGTTGACCTTGCGTTTACTACCTCCATATTACTATTCTTAACTCTATTCACGGTTCCTTCCAGCCATGACTTCAATGGAAGAGTAAGGATCCAATTATTGCTCCTACCATAAAACGATAAGTGTTTCTCCAGCGCATCCAGTATGGTGCGGCCCTAAAGGTTATCGCGCCCATTTATCCCATCCGCCGAGATACCTTCCTTATCCAATTCTACTGCATGCATTCTAAAACTCATCCCCTGGAATTCACTCTGCCCTATTCTGAGTGACCCCAGTGCCCTGATGCAACCTCAAAACGGTCCGTTAAGCGTTCTTACATCCTTTGGAATTACCTCCAGTCCTCTCCGTAAAACACTAGATTTTACGAGGCTGGTGTGCGCCCCTGAGTTCACAAAAAGCACTAGCATCCCACTAGCTGCTTCCTTGCGGGGTATCTCGAAGAAGTCATGTTTCCAAAATAGACGCGTATCTACTTCCTAATTCTTCAAGTTTCTGCCTCCATGCACCGCAGTTATCCTTTACGATCCTGTACTCCCTAAAAATTATCAAGATTATCTTAACTCAAAACTCCCGTACCGCGTTCGCGGCGATTGGGCCTATACTTTCTAACCTTATTAAAACTTAACCTAAGTACTAGAATCATAGCAAATACCCAACCGCAATCAAACATTTTTTCCCGAAGGCTCTTGCTTGCCTTCCGTGGTACCAATATTATTGTTGAGTACCAAGGGCGAGATACTCGTTGAAATTATGTTATCATTATAGCCTCTAAAAATTGTAGAATAAAATCAATCGAAATTCTTACAAAAAATATCAAAATTGTTAAATCAATTGATTCTAAAAATTCATCTATTACATTTGAAATATCATTTTGAAAATTTTTGTACTGATTGACACTAAGCATGGCTAAATTTGATTCTCTGACAGAATAGAATTGTATCGGTAAATCGAGAACGATATTTCAACATCTACTGAAGTCATTGGAGCATATTTGTATTTAATTTTCTGATTTACAGGTAATTGCTCAAAAAAGTTTTAAGTCGGGATATTTAAACAAAACTTTTTCAAGATTTAAAATCTTAAATAAAGCCTTAGCTTTCCTTAGCAGCTGACAAAATCTCTAATTGTTGTTGTACGGTTAATCCTTGTTTTTTCAAGCACGTCATTGCTCAGTCAAAAATTCCTATTCCTATATAGTATACAAGGCTGAGTCCAAGTTCTTGTTTTCGGTGGTTTTTTCAATTTTAGAACTGCCCCTTAGCCCGACTGCAACGTGACTACAAACAATTTGATGTCCGAAAAATTTGCCACATAGTAAAATGCATCTGTAAGCCAGCTGATTACATCGGGAGGAAACGGGAAATTGCACATTTCAGAAAATATTTGATGACGTGAAAGTGATTTACAAAGCACCGATTTCATGCCAGCGATTAAATCAATCACCTCGCCGTTTTCGTGCTCGATTAATTAACAAACTCTATTCAGTCCACGTACCACACAATTTATATGTCCTAGGTTTGGAAATATTCCTTTTAGATATCGCCCAGCTTTCAACATATACCATGCTTGATCGGTTAACAAAAGGTATATCTGCACCATATAACGTCGTACAGGCTTTATGTATGCCTTGTTGCACAGTGGTGCTGTTATTTTCTTCCAAAAATATACTGTTAAGCAGCATTGGAGAGTTGTAGCATTTTCCATTTAATCTTCTGAACAAAGCTTTTAATGCAAATCGCTACAAGCATCTGTAGTTTCATCGAAAATTAAGAATATCGGATTATCGCCTGCGTTATCATTAATATTTTGCAAAGTATTTTCATAAATCAAATTAAAATTTTTGTAAAGTGTGTGTACAGTGGGTAGAACTTCATTATACTGTAGTAAAAATAACCTTTTAATGTTGGGATGTCACTGTTTCCATAAATTAATGCCAGCTTCAATAAATGCTCTAGCTAATTTCGTCGAATAAGTTTTATTTTTTTTTTCTTTTGTTTTACTGTACTTCTTATGTTGTTTTGAACTCAAATGTGATTGATACTGCGTTTTCAAATGGATTGCGTCCAACTTGATTTTGCATTACTTGCAAAATATACAAACTTTGTTCGATCGCGACTGCACTTACAGAGAATTACTCCCAATTAATTTTTGCGCATGCAACAAGATTTTCTTTTTCTTTTGGCATTTCTGTAAAACAATATCTACATTGTCAAAGGAGTACCGTTAGAAAAAGCATACATACATCAAACCATTGTTATTGGGCATATATGTGTTCGTCACTTTCGCTTCGCTACCTTTTGCCGTGCGAAGTACATACATACGTAATTTCTCGTGAAATTAAAGAGAAAATGAGAAAACGCACAATGGCTACTACAGTCAGTGAAGACCAATTTTAAAAAATCGAAAAATGTTGGATCTTCATCCAAAAGTTTTAAAAGGGACGAAAATTGTTGTTATTTGTAAGATTGGTAGAAAATTGTTAAAGTTGTTGTTATAACAAATTTGACAATTTTTAGAGGCTCTAGTTATTATATAACATTTCTTCAACTTCCCAGTTTACCTCGTCTTTGTGAGCAAGTGGCAGTCTATACTCCTTTTGGTTTATTGGCGACTGATCTGCTCTAATTGGTATTTCATGTTCTACTTCCAGTGTATATGTTAGCTGGTCTGCTTCCTATAAAAATATGTCAAGGAATGACGGACATATGGCTTCTATTGATGCCTTCTCTTCTGAATTTACGCTTGGGTCTAACTTCAGTAACTCGAGTACACTTTCCATCCTTTTTCTTATATCTATCTGTTTAATCTGATTAACCGATCCATAATTCGGTTCATTAAAATTATCGTAACTAGTAAACTTAGGCCTAAAATCCCTATCTAGACGGTACTCTTCTTCTGATGCATTTGGTACGCAAGCTTACACCTTACCCTTGCCAACGTAAGTTACGGTTTCTCCCATATGTACACCCTCCGCTAACTGCTGCTTGTGCAAAACAGTCCTAATTTTAGTGTTTATATGTATAGTAACTACTCTTGTTGACCTTGCGTTTACTACCTCCATATTACTATTCTTAACTCTATTCACGGTTCCTTCCAGCCATGACTTCAATGGAAGAGTAAGGATCCAATTATTGCTCCTACCATAAAACGATAAGTGTTTCTCCAGCGCATCCAGTATGGTGCGGCCCTAAAGGTTATCGCGCCCATTTATCCCATCCGCCGAGATACCTTCCTTATCCAATTCTACTGCATGCATTCTAAAACTCATCCCCTGGAATTCACTCTGCCCTATTCTGAGTGACCCCAGTGCCCTGATGCAACCTCAAAACGGTCCGTTAAGCGTTCTTACATCCTTTGGAATTACCTCCAGTCCTCTCCGTAAAACACTAGATTTTACGAGGCTGGTGTGCGCCCCTGAGTTCACAAAAAGCACTAGCATCCCACTAGCTGCTTCCTTGCGGGGTATCTCGAAGAAGTCATGTTTCCAAAATAGACGCGTATCTACTTCCTAATTCTTCAAGTTTCTGCCTCCATGCACCGCAGTTATCCTTTACGATCCTGTACTCCCTAAAAATTATCAAGATTATCTTAACTCAAAACTCCCGTACCGCGTTCGCGGCGATTGGGCCTATACTTTCTAACCTTATTAAAACTTAACCTAAGTACTAGAATCATAGCAAATACCCAACCGCAATCAAACATTTTTTCCCGAAGGCTCTTGCTTGCCTTCCGTGGTACCAATATTATTGTTGAGTACCAAGGGCGAGATACTCGTTGAAATTATGTTATCATTATAGCCTCTAAAAATTGTAGAATAAAATCAATCGAAATTCTTACAAAAAATATCAAAATTGTTAAATCAATTGATTCTAAAAATTCATCTATTACATTTGAAATATCATTTTGAAAATTTTTGTACTGATTGACACTAAGCATGGCTAAATTTGATTCTCTGACAGAATAGAATTGTATCGGTAAATCGAGAACGATATTTCAACATCTACTGAAGTCATTGGAGCATATTTGTATTTAATTTTCTGATTTACAGGTAATTGCTCAAAAAAGTTTTAAGTCGGGATATTTAAACAAAACTTTTTCAAGATTTAAAATCTTAAATAAAGCCTTAGCTTTCCTTAGCAGCTGACAAAATCTCTAATTGTTGTTGTACGGTTAATCCTTGTTTTTTCAAGCACGTCATTGCTCAGTCAAAAATTCCTATTCCTATATAGTATACAATGCTGAGTCCAAGTTCTTGTTTTCGGTGGTTTTTTCAATTTTAGAACTGCCCCTTAGCCCGACTGCAACGTGACTACAAACAATTTGATGTCCGAAAAATTTGCCACATAGTAAAATGCATCTGTAAGCCAGCTGATTACATCGGGAGGAAACGGGAAATTGCACATTTCAGAAAATATTTGATGACGTGAAAGTGATTTACAAAGCACCGATTTCATGCCAGCGATTAAATCAATCACCTCGCCGTTTTCGTGCTCGATTAATTAACAAACTCTATTCAGTCCACGTACCACACAATTTATATGTCCTAGGTTTGGAAATATTCCTTTTAGATATCGCCCAGCTTTCAACATATACCATGCTTGATCGGTTAACAAAAGGTATATCTGCACCATATAACGTCGTACAGGCTTTATGTATGCCTTGTTGCACAGTGGTGCTGTTATTTTCTTCCAAAAATATACTGTTAAGCAGCATTGGAGAGTTGTAGCATTTTCCATTTAATCTTCTGAACAAAGCTTTTAATGCAAATCGCTACAAGCATCTGTAGTTTCATCGAAAATTAAGAATATCGGATTATCGCCTGCGTTATCATTAATATTTTGCAAAGTATTTTCATAAATCAAATTAAAATTTTTGTAAAGTGTGTGTACAGTGGGTAGAACTTCATTATACTGTAGTAAAAATAACCTTTTAATGTTGGGATGTCACTGTTTCCATAAATTAATGCCAGCTTCAATAAATGCTCTAGCTAATTTCGTCGAATAAGTTTTATTTTTTTTTTCTTTTGTTTTACTGTACTTCTTATGTTGTTTTGAACTCAAATGTGATTGATACTGCGTTTTCAAATGGATTGCGTCCAACTTGATTTTGCATTACTTGCAAAATATACAAACTTTGTTCGATCGCGACTGCACTTACAGAGAATTACTCCCAATTAATTTTTGCGCATGCAACAAGATTTTCTTTTTCTTTTGGCATTTCTGTAAAACAATATCTACATTGTCAAAGGAGTACCGTTAGAAAAAGCATACATACATCAAACCATTGTTATTGGGCATATATGTGTTCGTCACTTTCGCTTCGCTACCTTTTGCCGTGCGAAGTACATACATACGTAATTTCTCGTGAAATTAAAGAGAAAATGAGAAAACGCACAATGGCTACTACAGTCAGTGAAGACCAATTTTAAAAAATCGAAAAATGTTGGATCTTCATCCAAAAGTTTTAAAAGGGACGAAAATTGTTGTTATTTGTAAGATTGGTAGAAAATTGTTAAAATTGTTGTTATAACAAATTTGACAATTTTTAGAGGCTCTAGTTATTATATAACATTTCTTCAACTTCCCAGTTTACCTCGTCTTTGTGAGCAAGTGGCAGTCTATACTCCTTTTGGTTTATTGGCGACTGATCTGCTCTAATTGGTATTTCATGTTCTACTTCCAGTGTATATGTTAGCTGGTCTGCTTCCTAGAAAAATATGTCAAGGAATGACGGACATATGGCTTCTATTGATGCCTTCTCTTCTGAATTTACGCTTGGGTCTAACTTCAGTAACTCGAGTACACTTTCCATCCTTTTTCTTATATATATCTGTTTAATCTGATTAACCGATCCATAATTCGGTTCATTAAAATTATCGTAACTAGTAAACTTAGGCCTAAAATCCCTATCTAGATGGTACTCTTCTTATGATGTATTTGGTACGCAAGCTTACACCTTACCCTTGCCAACGTAAGTTACGGTTTCTCCCATATGTACACCCTCCGCTAACTGCTGCTTGTGCAAAACAGTCCTAAGTTTAGTGTTTATATGTATAGTAACTACTCTTGTTGACCTTGGGTTTACTACCTCCGTACTACTATTTTTAACTCTATTCACGGTTCCTTCCAGCCATGACTTCAATGGAAGAGTAAGGATCCAATTATTGCTCCTACCATAAAACGATAAGTGTTTCTCCAGCGCATCCAGTATGGTGCGGCCCTAAAGGTTATCGCGCCCATTTATCCCATCCGCCGAGATACCTTCCTTATCCAATTCTACTGCATGCATTCTAAAACTCATCCCCTGGAATTTACTCTGCCGTATTCTGAGTGAGCCCAGTGCCCTGATGCAACCTCAAAACGGTCCGTTAAGCGTTCTTACATCCTTTGGAATTACCTCCAGTCCTTTCGGTAAAACACTAGATTTTACGAGGCTGGTGTGCGCCCCTGAGTTCACAAAAAGCACTAGCATCCCACTAGCTGCTTCCTTGCGGGGTATCTCGAAGAAGTCATGTTTCCAAAATAGACGCGTATCTACTTCCTAATTCTTCAAGTTTCTTTCGCCATGCACCGCAGTTATCCTTTACGATCCTATACTCCCTAAAAATTATCATGATTATCTTAACTCAAAACTCCCGTACCGCGTTCGCGGCGATTGGGCCTATACTTTCTAACCTTATTAAAACTTAACCTAAGTACTAGAATCATAGCAAATACCCAACCGCAATCAAACATTTTTTCCCGAAGGCTCTTGCTTGCCTTCCGTGGTACCAATATTATTGTTGAGTACCAAGGGCGAGATACTCGTTGAAATTATGTTATCATTATAGCCTCTAAAAATTGTAGAATAAAATCAATCGAAATTCTTACAAAAAATATCAAAATTGTTAAATCAATTGATTCTAAAAATTCATCTATTACATTTGAAATATCATTTTGAAAATTTTTGTACTGATTGACACTAAGCATGGCTAAATTTGATTCTCTGACAGAATAGAATTGTATCGGTAAATCGAGAACGATATTTCAACATCTACTGAAGTCATTGGAGCATATTTGTATTTAATTTTCTGATTTACAGGTAATTGCTCAAAAAAGTTTTAAGTCGGGATATTTAAACAAAACTTTTTCAAGATTTAAAATCTTAAATAAAGCCTTAGCTTTCCTTAGCAGCTGACAAAATCTCTAATTGTTGTTGTACGGTTAATCCTTGTTTTTTCAAGCACGTCATTGCTCAGTCAAAAATTCCTATTCCTATATAGTATACAAGGCTGAGTCCAAGTTCTTGTTTTCGGTGGTTTTTTCAATTTTAGAACTGCCCCTTAGCCCGACTGCAACGTGACTACAAACAATTTGATGTCCGAAAAATTTGCCACATAGTAAAATGCATCTGTAAGCCAGCTGATTACATCGGGAGGAAACGGGAAATTGCACATTTCAGAAAATATTTGATGACGTGAAAGTGATTTACAAAGCACCGATTTCATGCCAGCGATTAAATCAATCACCTCGCCGTTTTCGTGCTCGATTAATTAACAAACTCTATTCAGTCCACGTACCACACAATTTATATGTCCTAGGTTTGGAAATATTCCTTTTAGATATCGCCCAGCTTTCAACATATACCATGCTTGATCGGTTAACAAAAGGTATATCTGCACCATATAACGTCGTACAGGCTTTATGTATGCCTTGTTGCACAGTGGTGCTGTTATTTTCTTCCAAAAATATACTGTTAAGCAGCATTGGAGAGTTGTAGCATTTTCCATTTAATCTTCTGAACAAAGCTTTTAATGCAAATCGCTACAAGCATCTGTAGTTTCATCGAAAATTAAGAATATCGGATTATCGCCTGCGTTATCATTAATATTTTGCAAAGTATTTTCATAAATCAAATTAAAATTTTTGTAAAGTGTGTGTACAGTGGGTAGAACTTCATTATACTGTAGTAAAAATAACCTTTTAATGTTGGGATGTCACTGTTTCCATAAATTAATGCCAGCTTCAATAAATGCTCTAGCTAATTTCGTCGAATAAGTTTTATTTTTTTTTTCTTTTGTTTTACTGTACTTCTTATGTTGTTTTGAACTCAAATGTGATTGATACTGCGTTTTCAAATGGATTGCGTCCAACTTGATTTTGCATTACTTGCAAAATATACAAACTTTGTTCGATCGCGACTGCACTTACAGAGAATTACTCCCAATTAATTTTTGCGCATGCAACAAGATTTTCTTTTTCTTTTGGCATTTCTGTAAAACAATATCTACATTGTCAAAGGAGTACCGTTAGAAAAAGCATACATACATCAAACCATTGTTATTGGGCATATATGTGTTCGTCACTTTCGCTTCGCTACCTTTTGCCGTGCGAAGTACATACATACGTAATTTCTCGTGAAATTAAAGAGAAAATGAGAAAACGCACAATGGCTACTACAGTCAGTGAAGACCAATTTTAAAAAATCGAAAAATGTTGGATCTTCATCCAAAAGTTTTAAAAGGGACGAAAATTTTTGTTATTTGTAAGATTGGTAGAAAATTGTTAAAGTTGTTGTTATAACAAATTTGACAATTTTTAGAGGCTCTAGTTATTATATAACATTTCTTCAACTTCCCAGTTTACCTCGTCTTTGTGAGCAAGTGGCAGTCTATACTCCTTTTGGTTTATTGGCGACTGATCTGCTCTAATTGGTATTTCATGTTCTACTTCCAGTGTATATGTTAGCTGGTATGCTTCCTATAAAAATATGTCAAGGAATGACGGACATATGGCTTCTATTGATGCCTTCTCTTCTGAATTTACGCTTGGGTCTAACTTCAGTAACTCGAGTACACTTTCCATCCTTTTTCTTATATATATCTGTTTAATCTGATTAACCGATCCATAATTCGGTTCATTAAAATTATCGTAACTAGTAAACTTAGGCCTAAAATCCCTATCTAGATGGTACTCTTCTTATGATGTATTTGGTACGCAAGCTTACACCTTACCCTTGCCAACGTAAGTTACGGTTTCTCCCATATGTACACCCTCCGCTAACTGCTGCTTGTGCAAAACAGTCCTAAGTTTAGTGTTTATATGTATAGTAACTACTCTTGTTGACCTTGCGTTTACTACCTCCGTACTACTATTTTTAACTCTATTCACGGTTCCTTCCAGCCATGACTTCAATGGAAGAGTAAGGATCCAATTATTGCTCCTACCATAAAACGATAAGTGTTTCTCCAGCCCATCCAGTATGGTGCGGCCCTAAAGGTTATCGCGCCCATTTATCCCATCCGCCGAGACACCTCCCTTATCCAATTCTACTGCATGCATTATAAAACTCATCCCCTGGAATTTACTCTGCCCTATTCTGAGTGACCCCAGTGCCCTGATGCAACCTCAAAACGGTCCGTTAAGCGTTCTTACATCCTTTGGAATTACCTCCAGTCCTTTCCGTAAAACACTAGATTTTACGAGGCTGGTGTGCGCCCCTGAGTTCACAAAAAGCACTAGCATCCCACTAGCTGCTTCCTTGCGGGGTATCTCGAAGAAGTCATGTTTCCAAAATAGACGCGTATCTACTTCCTAATTCTTCAAGTTTCTTTCGCCATGCACCGCAGTTATCCTTTACGATCCTATACTCCCTAAAAATTATCATGATTATCTTAACTCAAAACTCCCGTACCGCGTTCGCGGCGATTGGGCCTATACTTTCTAACCTTATTAAAACTTAACCTAAGTACTAGAATCATAGCAAATACCCAACCGCAATCAAACATTTTTTCCCGAAGGCTCTTGCTTGCCTTCCGTGGTACCAATATTATTGTTGAGTACCAAGGGCGAGATACTCGTTGAAATTATGTTATCATTATAGCCTCTAAAAATTGTAGAATAAAATCAATCGAAATTCTTACAAAAAATATCAAAATTGTTAAATCAATTGATTCTAAAAATTCATCTATTACATTTGAAATATCATTTTGAAAATTTTTGTACTGATTGACACTAAGCATGGCTAAATTTGATTCTCTGACAGAATAGAATTGTATCGGTAAATCGAGAACGATATTTCAACATCTACTGAAGTCATTGGAGCATATTTGTATTTAATTTTCTGATTTACAGGTAATTGCTCAAAAAAGTTTTAAGTCGGGATATTTAAACAAAACTTTTTCAAGATTTAAAATCTTAAATAAAGCCTTAGCTTTCCTTAGCAGCTGACAAAATCTCTAATTGTTGTTGTACGGTTAATCCTTGTTTTTTCAAGCACGTCATTGCTCAGTCAAAAATTCCTATTCCTATATAGTATACAAGGCTGAGTCCAAGTTCTTGTTTTCGGTGGTTTTTTCAATTTTAGAACTGCCCCTTAGCCCGACTGCAACGTGACTACAAACAATTTGATGTCCGAAAAATTTGCCACATAGTAAAATGCATCTGTAAGCCAGCTGATTACATCGGGAGGAAACGGGAAATTGCACATTTCAGAAAATATTTGATGACGTGAAAGTGATTTACAAAGCACCGATTTCATGCCAGCGATTAAATCAATCACCTCGCCGTTTTCGTGCTCGATTAATTAACAAACTCTATTCAGTCCACGTACCACACAATTTATATGTCCTAGGTTTGGAAATATTCCTTTTAGATATCGCCCAGCTTTCAACATATACCATGCTTGATCGGTTAACAAAAGGTATATCTGCACCATATAACGTCGTACAGGCTTTATGTATGCCTTGTTGCACAGTGGTGCTGTTATTTTCTTCCAAAAATATACTGTTAAGCAGCATTGGAGAGTTGTAGCATTTTCCATTTAATCTTCTGAACAAAGCTTTTAATGCAAATCGCTACAAGCATCTGTAGTTTCATCGAAAATTAAGAATATCGGATTATCGCCTGCGTTATCATTAATATTTTGCAAAGTATTTTCATAAATCAAATTAAAATTTTTGTAAAGTGTGTGTACAGTGGGTAGAACTTCATTATACTGTAGTAAAAATAACCTTTTAATGTTGGGATGTCACTGTTTCCATAAATTAATGCCAGCTTCAATAAATGCTCTAGCTAATTTCGTCGAATAAGTTGTATTTTTTTTTCTTTTGTTTTACTGTACTTCTTATGTTGTTTTGAACTCAAATGTGATTGATACTGCGTTTTCAAATGGATTGCGTCCAACTTGATTTTGCATTACTTGCAAAATATACAAACTTTGTTCGATCGCGACTGCACTTACAGAGAATTACTCCCAATTAATTTTTGCGCATGCAACAAGATTTTCTTTTTCTTTTGGCATTTCTGTAAAACAATATCTACATTGTCAAAGGAGTACCGTTAGAAAAAGCATACATACATCAAACCATTGTTATTGGGCATATATGTGTTCGTCACTTTCGCTTCGCTGCCTTTTGCCGTGCGAAGTACATACATACGTAATTTCTCGTGAAATTAAAGAGAAAATGAGAAAACGCACAATGGCTACTACAGTCAGTGAAGACCAATTTTAAAAAATCGAAAAATGTTGGATCTTCATCCAAAAGTTTTAAAAGGGACGAAAATTGTTGTTATTTGTAAGATTGGTAGAAAATTGTTAAAGTTGTTGTTATAACAAATTTGACAATTTTTAGAGGCTCTAGTTATTATATAACATTTCTTCAACTTCCCAGTTTACCTCGTCTTTGTGAGCAAGTGGCAGTCTATACTCCTTTTGGTTTATTGGCGACTGATCTGCTCTAATTGGTATTTCATGTTCTACTTCCAGTGTATATGTTAGCTGGTCTGCTTCCTAGAAAAATATGTCAAGGAATGACGGACATATGGCTTCTATTGATGCCTTCTCTTCTGAATTTACGCTTGGGTCTAACTTCAGTAACTCGAGTACACTTTCCATCCTTTTTCTTATATCTATCTGTTTAATCTGATTAACCGATCCATAATTCGGTTCATTAAAATTATCGTAACTAGTAAACTTAGGCCTAAAATCCCTATCTAGACGGTACTCTTCTTCTGATGCATTTGGTACGCAAGCTTACACCTTACCCTTGCCAACGTAAGTTACGGTTTCTCCCATATGTACACCCTCCGCTAACTGCTGCTTGTGCAAAACAGTCCTAATTTTAGTGTTTATATGTATAGTAACTACTCTTGTTGACCTTGCGTTTACTACCTCCATATTACTATTCTTAACTCTATTCACGGTTCCTTCCAGCCATGACTTCAATGGAAGAGTAAGGATCCAATTATTGCTCCTACCATAAAACGATAAGTGTTTCTCCAGCGCATCCAGTATGGTGCGGCCCTAAAGGTTATCGCGCCCATTTATCCCATCCGCCGAGATACCTTCCTTATCCAATTCTACTGCATGCAATCTAAAACTCATCCCCTGGAATTCACTCTGCCCTATTCTGAGTGACCCCAGTGCCCTGATGCAACCTCAAAACGGTCCGTTAAGCGTTCTTACATCCTTTGGAATTACCTCCAGTCCTTTCCGTAAAACACTAGATTTTACGAGGCTGGTGTGCGCCCCTGAGTTCACAAAAAGCACTAGCATCCCACTAGCTGCTTCCTTGCGGGGTATCTCGAAGAAGTCATGTTTCCAAAATAGACGCGTATCTACTTCCTAATTCTTCAAGTTTCTTTCGCCATGCACCGCAGTTATCCTTTACGATCCTATACTCCCTAAAAATTATCATGATTATCTTAACTCAAAACTCCCGTACCGCGTTCGCGGCGATTGGGCCTATACTTTCTAACCTTATTAAAACTTAACCTAAGTACTAGAATCATAGCAAATACCCAACCGCAATCAAACATTTTTTCCCGAAGGCTCTTGCTTGCCTTCCGTGGTACCAATATTATTGTTGAGTACCAAGGGCGAGATACTCGTTTAAATTATGTTATCATTATAGCCTCTAAAAATTGTAGAATAAAATCAATCGAAATTCTTACAAAAAATATCAAAATTGTTAAATCAATTGATTCTAAAAATTCATCTATTACATTTGAAATATCATTTTGAAAATTTTTGTACTGATTGACATTAAGCATTGCTAAATTTGATTCTCTGACAGAATAGAATTGTATCGGTAAATCGAGAACGATATTTCAACATCTACTGAAGTCATTGGAGCATATTTGTATTTAATTTTCTGATTTACAGGTAATTGCTCAAAAAAGTTTTAAGTCGGGATATTTAAACAAAACTTTTTCAAGATTTAAAATCTTAAATAAAGCCTTAGCTTTCCTTAGCAGCTGACAAAATCTCTAATTGTTGTTGTACGGTTAATCCTTGTTTTTTCAAGCACGTCATTGCTCAGTCAAAAATTCCTATTCCTATATAGTATACAAGGCTGAGTCCAAGTTCTTGTTTTCGGTGGTTTTTTCAATTTTAGAACTGCCCCTTAGCCCGACTGCAACGTGACTATAAACAATTTGATGTCCGAAAAATTTGCCACATAGTAAAATGCATCTGTAAGCCAGCTGATTACATCGGGAGGAAACGGGAAATTGCACATTTCAGAAAATATTTGATGACGTGAAAGTGATTTACAAAGCACCGATTTCATGCCAGCGATTAAATCAATCACCTCGCCGTTTTCGTGCTCGATTAATTAACAAACTCTATTCAGTCCACGTACCACACAATTTATATGTCCTAGGTTTGGAAATATTCCTTTTAGATATCGCCCAGCTTTCAACATATACCATGCTTGATCGGTTAACAAAAGGTATATCTGCACCATATAACGTCGTACAGGCTTTATGTATGCCTTGTTGCACAGTGGTGCTGTTATTTTCTTCCAAAAATATACTGTTAAGCAGCATTGGAGAGTTGTAGCATTTTCCATTTAATCTTCTGAACAAAGCTTTTAATGCAAATCGCTACAAGCATCTGTAGTTTCATCGAAAATTAAGAATATCGGATTATCGCCTGCGTTATCATTAATATTTTGCAAAGTATTTTCATAAATCAAATTAAAATTTTTGTAAAGTGTGTGTACAGTGGGTAGAACTTCATTATACTGTAGTAAAAATAACCTTTTAATGTTGGGATGTCACTGTTTCCATAAATTAATGCCAGCTTCAATAAATGCTCTAGCTAATTTCGTCGAATAAGTTTTATTTTTTTTTTGTTTGTTTTACTGTACTTCTTATGTTGTTTTGAACTCAAATGTGATTGATACTGCGTTTTCAAATGGATTGCGTCCAACTTGATTTTGCATTACTTGCAAAATATACAAACTTTGTTCGATCGCGACTGCACTTACAGAGAATTACTCCCAATTAATTTTTGCGCATGCAACAAGATTTTCTTTTTCTTTTGGCATTTCTGTAAAACAATATCTACATTGTCAAAGGAGTACCGTTAGAAAAAGCATACATACATCAAACCATTGTTATTGGGCATATATGTGTTCGTCACTTTCGCTTCGCTGCCTTTTGCCGTGCGAAGTACATACATACGTAATTTCTCGTGAAATTAAAGAGAAAATGAGAAAACGCACAATGGCTACTACAGTCAGTGAAGACCAATTTTAAAAAATCGAAAAATGTTGGATCTTCATCCAAAAGTTTTAAAAGGGACGAAAATTGTTGTTATTTGTAAGATTGGTAGAAAATTGTTAAAGTTGTTGTTATAACAAATTTGACAATTTTTAGAGGCTCTAGTTATTATATAACATTTCTTCAACTTCCCAGTTTACCTCGTCTTTGTGAGCAAGTGGCAGTCTATACTCCTTTTGGTTTATTGGCGACTGATCTGCTCTAATTGGTATTTCATGTTCTACTTCCAGTGTATATGTTAGCTGGTCTGCTTCCTAGAAAAATATGTCAAGGAATGACGGACATATGGCTTCTATTGATGCCTTCTCTTCTGAATTTACGCTTGGGTCTAACTTCAGTAACTCGAGTACACTTTCCATCCTTTTTCTTATATCTATCTGTTTAATCTGATTAACCGATCCATAATTCGATTCATTAAAATTATCGTAACTAGTAAACTTAGGCCTAAAATCCCTATCTAGACGGTACTCTTCTTCTGATGCATTTGGTACGCAAGCTTACACCTTACCCTTGCCAACGTAAGTTACGGTTTCTCCCATATGTACACCCTCCGCTAACTGCTGCTTGTGCAAAACAGTCCTAATTTTAGTGTTTATATGTATAGTAACTACTCTTGTTGACCTTGCGTTTACTACCTCCATATTACTATTCTTAACTCTATTCACGGTTCCTTCCAGCCATGACTTCAATGGAAGAGTAAGGATCCAATTATTGCTCCTACCATAAAACGATAAGTGTTTCTCCAGCGCATCCAGTATGGTGCGGCCCTAAAGGTTATCGCGCCCATTTATCCCATCCGCCGAGATACCTTCCTTATCCAATTCTACTGCATGCATTATAAAACTCATCCCCTGGAATTTACTCTGCCCTATTCTGAGTGACCCCAGTGCCCTGATGCAACCTCAAAACGGTCCGTTAAGCGTTCTTACATCCTTTGGAATTACCTCCAGTCCTTTCCGTAAAACACTAGATTTTACGAGGCTGGTGTGCGCCCCTGAGTTCACAAAAAGCACTAGCATCCCACTAGCTGCTTCCTTGCGGGGTATCTCGAAGAAGTCATGTTTCCAAAATAGACGCGTATCTACTTCCTAATTCTTCAAGTTTCTTTCGCCATGCACCGCAGTTATCCTTTACGATCCTATACTCCCTAAAAATTATCATGATTATCTTAACTCAAAACTCCCGTACCGCGTTCGCGGCGATTGGGCCTATACTTTCTAACCTTATTAAAACTTAACCTAAGTACTAGAATCATAGCAAATACCCAACCGCAATCAAACATTTTTTCCCGAAGGCTCTTGCTTGCCTTCCGTGGTACCAATATTATTGTTGAGTACCAAGGGCGAGATACTCGTTTAAATTATGTTATCATTATAGCCTCTAAAAATTGTAGAATAAAATCAATCGAAATTCTTACAAAAAATATCAAAATTGTTAAATCAATTGATTCTAAAAATTCATCTATTACATTTGAAATATCATTTTGAAAATTTTTGTACTGATTGACATTAAGCATTGCTAAATTTGATTCTCTGACAGAATAGAATTGTATCGGTAAATCGAGAACGATATTTCAACATCTACTGAAGTCATTGGAGCATATTTGTATTTAATTTTCTGATTTACAGGTAATTGCTCAAAAAAGTTTTAAGTCGGGATATTTAAACAAAACTTTTTCAAGATTTAAAATCTTAAATAAAGCCTTAGCTTTCCTTAGCAGCTGACAAAATCTCTAATTGTTGTTGTACGGTTAATCCTTGTTTTTTCAAGCACGTCATTGCTCAGTCAAAAATTCCTATTCCTATATAGTATACAAGGCTGAGTCCAAGTTCTTGTTTTCGGTGGTTTTTTCAATTTTAGAACTGCCCCTTAGCCCGACTGCAACGTGACTATAAACAATTTGATGTCCGAAAAATTTGCCACATAGTAAAATGCATCTGTAAGCCAGCTGATTACATCGGGAGGAAACGGGAAATTGCACATTTCAGAAAATATTTGATGACGTGAAAGTGATTTACAAAGCACCGATTTCATGCCAGCGATTAAATCAATCACCTCGCCGTTTTCGTGCTCGATTAATTAACAAACTCTATTCAGTCCACGTACCACACAATTTATATGTCCTAGGTTTGGAAATATTCCTTTTAGATATCGCCCAGCTTTCAACATATACCATGCTTGATCGGTTAACAAAAGGTATATCTGCACCATATAACGTCGTACAGGCTTTATGTATGCCTTGTTGCACAATGGTGCTGTTATTTTCTTCCAAAAATATACTGTTAAGCAGCATTGGAGAGTTGTAGCATTTTCCATTTAATCTTCTGAACAAAGCTTTTAATGCAAATCGCTACAAGCATCTGTAGTTTCATCGAAAATTAAGAATATCGGATTATCGCCTGCGTTATCATTAATATTTTGCAAAGTATTTTCATAAATCAAATTAAAATTTTTGTAAAGTGTGTGTACAGTGGGTAGAACTTCATTATACTGTAGTAAAAATAACCTTTTAATGTTGGGATGTCACTGTTTCCATAAATTAATGCCAGCTTCAATAAATGCTCTAGCTAATTTCGTCGAATAAGTTTTATTTTTTTTTTGTTTGTTTTACTGTACTTCTTATGTTGTTTTGAACTCAAATGTGATTGATACTGCGTTTTCAAATGGATTGCGTCCAACTTGATTTTGCATTACTTGCAAAATATACAAACTTTGTTCGATCGCGACTGCACTTACAGAGAATTACTCCCAATTAATTTTTGCGCATGCAACAAGATTTTCTTTTTCTTTTGGCATTTCTGTAAAACAATATCTACATTGTCAAAGGAGTACCGTTAGAAAAAGCATACATACATCAAACCATTGTTATTGGGCATATATGTGTTCGTCACTTTCGCTTCGCTACCTTTTGCCGTGCGAAGTACATACATACGTAATTTCTCGTGAAATTAAAGAGAAAATGAGAAAACGCACAATGGCTACTACAGTCAGTGAAGACCAATTTTAAAAAATCGAAAAATGTTGGATCTTCATCCAAAAGTTTTAAAAGGGACGAAAATTGTTGTTATTTGTAAGATTGGTAGAAAATTGTTAAAGTTGTTGTTATAACAAATTTGACAATTTTTAGAGGCTCTAGTTATTATATAACATTTCTTCAACTTCCCAGTTTACCTCGTCTTTGTGAGCAAGTGGCAGTCTATACTCCTTTTGGTTTATTGGCGACTGATCTGCTCTAATTGGTATTTCATGTTCTACTTCCAGTGTATATGTTAGCTGGTCTGCTTCCTAGAAAAATATGTCAAGGAATGACGGACATATGGCTTCTATTGATGCCTTCTCTTCTGAATTTACGCTTGGGTCTAACTTCAGTAACTCGAGTACACTTTCCATCCTTTTTCTTATATCTATCTGTTTAATCTGATTAACCGATCCATAATTCGGTTCATTAAAATTATCGTAACTAGTAAACTTAGGCCTAAAATCCCTATCTAGACGGTACTCTTCTTCTGATGCATTTGGTACGCAAGCTTACACCTTACCCTTGCCAACGTAAGTTACGGTTTCTCCCATATGTACACCCTCCGCTAACTGCTGCTTGTGCAAAACAGTCCTAATTTTAGTGTTTATATGTATAGTAACTACTCTTGTTGACCTTGCGTTTACTACCTCCATATTACTATTCTTAACTCTATTCACGGTTCCTTCCAGCCATGACTTCAATGGAAGAGTAAGGATCCAATTATTGCTCCTACCATACAACGATAAGTGTTTCTCCAGCGCATCCAGTATGGTGCGGCCCTAAAGGTTATCGCGCCCATTTATCCCATCCGCCGAGATACCTTCCTTATCCAATTCTACTGCATGCATTCTAAAACTCATCCCCTGGAATTCACTCTGCCCTATTCTGAGTGACCCCAGTGCCCTGATGCAACCTCAAAACGGTCCGTTAAGCGTTCTTACATCCTTTGGAATTACCTCCAGTCCTCTCCGTAAAACACTAGATTTTACGAGGCTGGTGTGCGCCCCTGAGTTCACAAAAAGCACTAGCATCCCACTAGCTGCTTCCTTGCGGGGTATCTCGAAGAAGTCATGTTTCCAAAATAGACGCGTATCTACTTCCTAATTCTTCAAGTTTCTGCCTCCATGCACCGCAGTTATCCTTTACGATCCTGTACTCCCTAAAAATTATCAAGATTATCTTAACTCAAAACTCCCGTACCGCGTTCGCGGCGATTGGGCCTATACTTTCTAACCTTATTAAAAC
Organism: Clusia tigrina; assembly: GCA_920105625.2. NCBI lineage: Eukaryota > Metazoa > Arthropoda > Insecta > Diptera > Clusiidae > Clusia > Clusia tigrina. The sequence continues at coordinate 328,586,511 of OV050030.1, forward strand.
TTAACCTAAGTATTAGAATCATAGCAAATACCCAACCGCAATCAAACATTTTATCCCGAAGGCTCTTGCTTGCCTTCCGTGGTACCAATATTATTGTTGAGTACCAAGGGCGAGATACTCGTTGAAATTATGATATCATTATAGCCTCTAAAAATTGTAGAATAAAATCAATCGAAATTCTTACAAAAAATATCAAAATTGTTAAATCAATTGATTCTAAAAATTCATCTATTACATTTGAAATATCATTTTGAAAATTTTTGTACTGATTGACACTAAGCATGGCTAAATTTGATTCTCTGACAGAATAGAATTGTATCGGTAAATCGAGAACGATATTTCAACATCTACTGAAGTCATTGGAGCATATTTGTATTTAATTTTCTGATTTACAGGTAATTGCTCAAAAAAGTTTTAAGTCGGGATATTTAAACAAAACTTTTTCAAGATTTAAAATCTTAAATAAAGCCTTAGCTTTCCTTAGCAGCTGACAAAATCTCTAATTGTTGATGTACGGTTAATCCTTGTTTTTCAAGCACGTCATTGCTCAGTCAAAAATTCCTATTCCTATATAGTATACAAGGCTGAGTCCAAGTTCTTGTTTTCGGTGGTTTTTTCAATTTTAGAACTGCCCCTTAGCCCGACTGCAACGTGACTACAAACAATTTGATGTCCGAAAAATTTGCCACATAGCAAAATGCATCTCTAAGCCAGCTGATTACTTCGGGAGGAAACGGGAAATTGCACATTTCAGAAAATATTTGATGACGTGAAAGTGATTTACAAAGCACCGATTTCATGCCAGTGATTAAATCAATCACCTCGCCGTTTTCGTGCTCGATTAATTAACAAACTCTATTCAGTCCACGTACCACACAATTTATATGTCCTAGGTTTGGAAATATTCCTTTTAGATATCGCCCAGCTTTCAACATATACCATGCTTGATCGGTTAACAAAACGTATATCTGCACCATATAACGTCGTACAGGCTTTATGTATGCCTTGTTGGACAGTGGTGCTGTTATTTTCTTCCAAAAATATACTGTTAAGCAGCATTGGAGAGTTGTAGCATTTTCCATTTAATCTTCTGAACAAAGCTTTTAATGCAAATCGCTACAAGCATCTGTAGTTTCATCGAAAATTAAGAATATCGGATTATCGCCTGCGTAATCGTTAATATTTTGCAAAGTATTTTCATAAATCAAATTAAAATTTTTGTAAAGTATGTGTACAGTGGGTAGAACTTCATTATGTTGTGGTAAAAATAACCTTTTAATGTTGGGATGTCACTGTTTCCATAAATTAATGCCAGCTTCAATAAATGCTCTAGCTAATTTCGTCGAATAAGTTTTATTTTTTTTTTTTCTTTTGTTGTACTGTACTTCTGTTGTTTTGAACTCAAATGTGATTGATACTGCGTTTTCAAATGGATTGCGTCCAACTTGATTTTGCATTACTTGCAAAATATACAAACTTTGTTCGATCGCGACTGCACTTACAGAGAATTACTCCCAATTAATTTTTGCGCATGCAACAAGTTTTTCTTTTTCTTTTGGCATTTTTGTAAAACAATATCTACATTGTCAAAGGAGTACCGTTACAAAAAGCATACATACATCAAAGCATTGTTATTGGGCATATATGTGTTCGTCACTTTCGCTTCGCTACCTTTTGCCGTGCGAAGTACATACATACGTAATTTCTCGTGAAATTAGAGGGTAAAATGAGACAACGCACAATGGCTACTACAGTCAGTGAAGACCAATTTTAAAAAATCGAAAAAATGTTGGATCTTCATCCAAAAGTTTTAAAAGGGACGAAAATTGTTGTTATTTGTAAGATTGGTAGAAAATTGTTAAAGTTGTTGTTATAACAAATTTGACAATTTTTAGAGGCTCTAGTTATTATATAACATTTCTTCAACTTACCGGTTTACCTCGTCTTTGTGAGCAAGTGGCAGTCTATACTCCTTTTGGTTTATTGGCGACTGATCTGCTCTAATTGGTATTTCATGTTCTACTTCCAGTGTATATGTTAGCTGGTCTGCTTCCTATAAAAATATGTCAAGGAATGACGGACATATGGCTTCTATTGATGCCTTCTCTTCTGAATTTACGCTTGGGTCTAACTTCAGTAACTCGAGTACACTTTCCATCCTTTTTCTTATATCTATCTGTTTAATCTGATTAACCGATCCATAATTCGGTTCATTAAAATTAACGTAACTAGTAAACTTAGGCCTAAAATCCCTATCTAGACGGTACTCTTCTTCTGATGCATTTGGTACGCAAGCTTACACCTTACCCTTGCCAACGTAAGTTACGGTTTCTACCATATGTACACCCTCCGCTAACTGCTGCTTGTGCAAAACAGTCCTAATTTTAGTGTTTATATGTATAGTAACTACTCTTGTTGACCTTGCGTTTACTACCTCCATACTACTATTCTTAACTCTATTCACGGTTCCTTCCAGCCATGACTTCAATGGAAGAGTAAGGATCCAATTATTGCTCCTACCATAAAACGATAAGTGTTTCTCCAGCGCATCCAGTATCGTGCGGCCCTAAAGGTTATCGCGCCCATTTATCCCATCCGCCGAGATACCTTCCTTATCCAATTCTACTGCATGCATTCTAAAACTCATCCGCTGGAATTCACTCTGCCCTATTCTGAGTGACCCCAGTGCCCTGATGCAACCTCAAAACGGTCCGTTAAGCGTTCTTACATCCTTTGGAATTACCTCCAGTCCTTTCCGTAAAACACTAGATTTTACGAGGCTGGTGTGCGCCCCTGAGTTCACAAAAAGCACTAGCATCCCACTAGCTGCTTCCTTGCGGGGTATCTCGAAGAAGTCATGTTTCCAAAATAGACGCGTATCTACTTCCTAATTCTTCAAGTTTCTGCCTCCATGCACCGCAGTTATCCTTTACGATCCTGTACTCCCTAAAAATTATCAAGATTATCTTAACTCAAAACTCCCGTACCGCGTTCGCGGCGATTGGGCCTATACTTTCTAACCTTATTAAAACTTAACCTAAGTACTAGAATCATAGCAATTACCCAACCCAAAACGCAATCAAACATTTTTTCCCGAAGGCTCTTGCTTGCTTTCCGTGGTACCAATATTATTGTTGAGTACCAAGGGCGAGATACTCGTTTAAATTATGTTATCATTATAGCCTCTAAAAATTGTAGAATAAAATCAATCGAAATTCTTACAAAAAATATCAAAATTGTTAAATCAATTGATTCTAAAAATTCATCTATTACATTTGAAATATCATTTTGAAAATTTTTGTACTGATTGACATTAAGCATTGCTAAATTTGATTCTCTGACAGAATAGAATTGTATCGGTAAATCGAGAACGATATTTCAACATCTACTGAAGTCATTGGAGCATATTTGTATTTAATTTTCTGATTTACAGGTAATTGCTCAAAAAAGTTTTAAGTCGGGATATTTAAACAAAACTTTTTCAAGATTTAAAATCTTAAATAAAGCCTTAGCTTTCCTTAGCAGCTGACAAAATCTCTAATTGTTGTTGTACGGTTAATCCTTGTTTTTCAAGCACGTCATTGCTCAGTCAAAAATTCCTATTCCTATATAGTATACAAGGCTGAGTCCAAGTTCTTGTTTTCGGTGGTTTTTTCAATTTTAGAACTGCCCCTTAGCCCGACTGCAACGTGACTACAAACAATTTGATGTCCGAAAAATTTGCCACATAGCAAAATGCATCTGTAAGCCAGCTGATTACTTCGGGAGGAAACGGGAAATTGCACATTTCAGAAAATATTTGATGACGTGAAAGTGATTTACAAAGCACCGATTTCATGCCAGCGATTAAATCAATCACCTCGCCGTTTTCGTGCTCGATTAATTAACAAACTCTATTCAGTCCACGTACCACACAATTTATATGTCCTAGGTTTGGAAATATTCCTTTTAGATATCGCCCAGCTTTCAACATATACCATGCTTGATCGGTTAACAAAACGTATATCTGCACCATATAACGTCGTACAGGCTTTATGTATGCCTTGTTGCACAGTAGTGCTGTTATTTTCTTCCAAAAATATACTGTTAAGCAGCATTGGAGAGTTGTAGCATTTTCCATTTAATCTTCTGAACAAAGCTTTTAATGCAAATCGCTACAAGCATCTGTAGTTTCATCGAAAATTAAGAATATCGGATTATCGCCTGCGTAATCGTTAATATTTTGCAAAGTATTTTCATAAATCAAATTAAAATTTTTGTAAAGTATGTGTACAGTGGGTAGAACTTCATTATGTTGTGGTAAAAATAACCTTTTAATGTTGGGATGTCACTGTTTCCATAAATTAATGCCAGCTTCAATAAATGCTCTAGCTAATTTCGTTGAATAAGTTTTATTTTTTTTTTTCTTTTGTTGTACTGTACTTCTGTTGTTTTGAACTCAAATGTGATTGATACTGCGTTTTCAAATGGATTGCGTCCAACTTGATTTTGCATTACTTGCAAAATATACAAACTTTGTTCGATCACGACTGCACTTGCAGAGAATTACTCCCAATTAATTTTTGCGCATGCAAAAAGATTTTCTTTTTCTTTTGGCATTTTTGTAAAACAAAATCTACATTGTCAAAGGCGTACCGTTAGAAAAAGCATACATACATCAAACCATTGTTATTGGGCATATTACACACTTTCGCTTCGCTACCTTTTGCCGTGCGAAGTACATACATACGTAATTTCTCGTGAAATTAGAGAGAAAATGAGACAACGCACAATGGCTACTACAGTCAGTGAAGACCAATTTTAAAAAATCGAAAAAATGTTGGATCTTCATCCAAAAGTTTTAAAAGGGACGAAAATTGTTGTTATTTGTAAGATTGGTAGAAAATTGTTAAAGTTGTTGTTATAACAAATTTGACAATTTTTAGAGGCTCTAGTTATTATATAACATTTCTTCAACTTGCCGGTTTACCTCGTCTTTGTGAGCAAGTGGCAGTCTATACTCCTTTTGGTTTATTGGCGACTGATCTGCTCTTATTGGTATTTCATGTTCTACTTCCAGTGTATATGTTAGCTGGTCTGCTTCCTATAAAAATATGTCAAGGAATGACGGACATATGGCTTCTATTGATGCCTTCTCTTCTGAATTTACGCTTGGGTCTAACTTCAGTAACTCGAGTACACTTTCCATCCTTTTTCTTCTATCTGTTTAATCTGATTAACCGATCCATAATTCGGTTCATTAAAATTATCGTAACTAGTAAACTTAGGCCTAAAATCCCTATCTAGACGGTACTCTTCTTCTGATGTATTTGGTACGCAAGCTTACACCTTACCCTTGCCAACGTAAGTTACGGTTTCTCCCATATGTACACCCTCCGCTAACTGCTGCTTGTGCAAAACAGTCCTAAGTTTTGTGTTTATATGTATAGTAACTACTCTTGTTGACCTTGCGTTTACTACCTCCGTACTACTATTTTTAACTCTATTCACGGTTCCTTCCAGCCATGACTTCAATGGAAGAGTAAGGATCCAATTATTGCTCCTACCATAAAACGATAAGTGTTTCTCCAGCGCATCCAGTATGGTGCGGCCCTAAAGGTTATCGCGCCCATTTATCCCATCCGCCGAGATACCTTCCTTATCCAATTCTACTGCATGCATTATAAAACTCATCCCCTGGAATTTACTCTGCCCTATTCTGAGTGACCCCAGTGCCCTGATGCAACCTCAAAACGGTCCGTTAAGCGTTCTTACATCCTTTGGAATTACCTCCAGTCCTTTCCGTAAAACACTAGATTTTACGAGGCTGGTGTGCGCCCCTGAGTTCACAAAAAGCACTAGCATCCCACTAGCTGCTTCCTTGCGGGGTATCTCGAAGAAGTCATGTTTCCAAAATAGACGCGTATCTACTTCCTAATTCTTCAAGTTTCTTTCGCCATGCACCGCAGTTATCCTTTACGATCCTATACTCCCTAAAAATTATCATGATTATCTCAACTCAAAACTCCCGTACCGCGTTCGCGGCGATTGGGCCTATACTTTCTAACCTTATTAAAACTTAACCTAAGTACTAGAATCATAGCAATTTCCCAACCCAAAACGCAATCAAACATTTTTTCCCGAAGGCTCTTGCTTGCCTTCCGTGGTACCAATATTATTGTTGAGTACCAAGGGCGAGATACTCGTTGAAATTATGTTATCATTATAGCCTCTAAAAATTGTAGAATAAAATCAATCGAAATTCTTACAAAAAATATCAAAATTGTTAAATCAATTGATTCTAAAAATTCATCTATTACATTTGAAATATCATTTTGAAAATTTTTGTACTGATTGACACTAAGCATGGCTAAATTTGATTCTCTGACAGAATAGAATTGTATCGGTAAATCGAGAACGATATTTCAACATCTACTGAAGTCATTGGAGCATATTTGTATTTAATTTTCTGATTTACAGGTAATTGCTCAAAAAAGTTTTAAGTCGGGATATTTAAACAAAACTTTTTCAAGATTTAAAATCTTAAATAAAGCCTTAGCTTTCCTTAGCAGCTGACAAAATCTCTAATTGTTGTTGTACGGTTAATCCTTGTTTTTTCAAGCACGTCATTGCTCAGTCAAAAATTCCTATTCCTATATAGTATACAAGGCTGATTCCAAGTTCTTGTTTTCGGTGGTTTTTTCAATTTTAGAACTGCCCCTTAGCCCGACTGCAACGTGACTACAAACAATTTGATGTCCGAAAAATTTGCCACATAGCAAAATGCATCTGTAAGCCAGCTGATTACTTCGGGAGGAAACGGGAAATTGCACATTTCAGAAAATATTTGATGACGTGAAAGTGATTTACAAAGCACCGATTTCATGCCAGCGATTAAATCAATCACCTCGCCGTTTTCGTGCTCGATTAATTAACAAACTCTATTCAGTCCACGTACCACACAATTTATATGTCCTAGGTTTGGAAATATTCCTTTTAGATATCGCCCAGCTTTCAACATATACCATGCTTGATCGGTTAACAAAACGTATATCTGCACCATATAACGTCGTACAGGCTTTATGTATGCCTTGTTGCACAGTGGTGCTGTTATTTTCTTCCAAAAATATACTGTTAAGCAGCATTGGAGAGTTGTAGCATTTTCCATTTAATCTTCTGAACAAAGCTTTTAATGCAAATCGCTACAAGCATCTGTAGTTTCATCGAAAATTAAGAATATCGGATTATCGCCTGCGTAATCGTTAATATTTTGCAAAGTATTTTCATAAATCAAATTAAAATTTTTGTAAAGTATGTGTACAGTGGGTAGAACTTCATTATGTTGTGGTAAAAATAACCTTTTAATGTTGGGATGCCACTGTTTCCATAAATTAATGCCAGCTTCAATAAATGCTCTAGCTAATTTCGTCGAATAAGTTTTATTTATTTTTTTCTTTTGTTTTACTGTACTTTTTATGTTGTTTTGAACTCAAATGTGATTGATACTGCGTTTTCAAATGGATTGCGTCCAACTTGATTTTGCATTACTTGCAAAATATACAAACTTTGTTCGATCGCGACTGCACTTACAGAGAATTACTCCCAATTAATTTTTGCGCATGCAACAAGATTTTCTTTTTCTTTTGGCATTTCTGTAAAACAATATCTACATTGTCAAAGGAGTACCGTTAGAAAAAGCATACATACATCAAACCATTGTTATTGGGCATATATGTGTTCGTCACTTTCGCTTCGCTACCTTTTACCGTGCGAAGTACATACATACGTAATTTCTCGTGAAATTAAAGAGAAAATGAGACAACGCACAATGGCTACTACAGTCAGTGAAGACCAATTTTAAAAAATCGAAAAAATGTTGGATCTTCATCCAAAAGTTTTAAAAGGGACGAAAATTGTTGTTATTTGTAAGATTGGTAGAAAATTGTTAAAGTTGTTGTTATAACAAATTTGACAATTTTTAGAGGCTCTAGTTATTATATAACATTTCTTCAACTTCCCAGTTTACCTCGTCCTTGTGAGCAAGTGGCAGTCTATACTCCTTTTGGTTTATTGGCGACTGATCTGCTCTTATTGGTATTTCATGTTCTACTTCCAGTGTATATGTTAGCTGGTCTGCTTCCTATAAAAATATGTCAAGGAATGACGGACATATGGCTTCTATTGATGCCTTCTCTTCTGAATTTACGCTTGGGTCTAACTTCAGTAACTCGAGTACACTTTCCATCCTTTTTCTTATATCTATCTGTTTAATCTGATTAACCGATCCATAATTCGGTTCATTAAAATTATCGTAACTAGTAAACTTAGGCCTAAAATCCCTATCTAGACGGTACTCTTCTTCTGATGCATTTGGTACGCAAGCTTACACCTTACCCTTGCCAACGTAAGTTACGGTTTCTCCCATATGTACACCCTCCGCTAACTGCTGCTTGTGCAAAACAGTCCTAATTTTAGTGTTTATATGTATAGTAACTACTCTTGTTGACCTTGCGTTTACTACCTCCATATTACTATTCTTAACTCTATTCACGGTTCCTTCCAGCCATGACTTCAATGGAAGAGTAAGGATCCAATTATTGCTCCTACCATAAAACGATAAGTGTTTCTCCAGCGCATCCAGTATGGTGCGGCCCTAAAGGTTATCGCGCCCATTTATCCCATCCGCCGAGATACCTTCCTTATCCAATTCTACTGCATGCATTATAAAACTCATCCCCTGGAATTTACTCTGCCCTATTCTGAGTGACCCCAGTGCCCTGATGCAACCTCAAAACGGTCCGTTAAGCGTTCTTACATCCTTTGGAATTACCTCCAGTCCTTTCCGTAAAACACTAGATTTTACGAGGCTGGTGTGCGCCCCTGAGTTCACAAAAAGCACTAGCATCCCACTAGCTGCTTCCTTGCGGGGTATCTCGAAGAAGTCATGTTTCCAAAATAGACGCGTATCTACTTCCTAATTCTTCAAGTTTCTTTCGCCATGCACCGCAGTTATCCTTTACGATCCTATACTCCCTAAAAATTATCATGATTATCTTAACTCAAAACTCCCGTACCGCGTTCGCGGCGATTGGGCCTATACTTTCTAACCTTATTAAAACTTAACCTAAGTACTAGAATCATAGCAATTTCCCAACCCAAAACGCAATCAAACATTTTTTCCCGAAGGCTCTTGCTTGCCTTCCGTGGTACCAATATTACTGTTGAGTACCAAGGGCGAGATACTCGTTGAAATTATGTTATCATTATAGCCTCTAAAAATTGTAGAATAAAATCAATCGAAATTCTTACAAAAAATATCAAAATTGTTAAATCAATTGATTCTAAAAATTCATCTATTACATTTGAAATATCATTTTGAATATTTTTGGACTGATTGACATTAAGCATGGCTAAATTTGATTCTCTGACAGAATAGAATTGTATCGGTAAATCGAGAACTATATTTCAACATCTACTGAAGTCATTGGAACATATTTCTATTTAATTTTCTGATTTACAGGTAATTGCTCAAAAAAGTTTTAAGTCGGGATATTTAAACAAAACTTTTTCAAGATTTAAAATCTTAAATAAAGCCTTAGCTTTCCTTAGCAGCTGACAAAATCTCTAATTGTTGTTGTACGGTTAATCCTTGTTTTTTCAAGCACGTCATTGCTCAGTCAAAAATTCCTATTCCTATATAGTATACAAGGCTGAGTCCAAGTTCTTGTTTTCGGTGGTTTTTTCAATTTTAGAACTGCCCCTTAGCCCGACTGCAACGTGACTACAAACAATTTGATGTCCGAAAAATTTGCCACATAGCAAAATGCATCTGTAAGCCAGCTGATTACTTCGGGAGGAAACGGGAAATTGCACATTTCAGAAAATATTTGATGACGTGAAAGTGATTTACAAAGCACCGATTTCATGCCAGCGATTAAATCAATCACCTCGCCGTTTTCGTGCTCGATTAATTAACAAACTTTATTCAGTCCACGTACCACACAATTTATATGTCCTAGGTTTGGAAATATTCCTTTTAGATATCGCCCAGCTTTCAACATATACCATGCTTGATCGGTTAACAAAACGTATATCTGCACCATATAACGTCGTACAGGCTTTATGTATGCCTTGTTGCACAGTGGTGCTGTTATTTTCTTCCAAAAATATACTGTTAAGCAGCATTGGAGAGTTGTAGCATTTTCCATTTAATCTTCTGAACAAAGCTTTTAATGCAAATCGCTACAAGCATCTGTAGTTTCATCGAAAATTAAGAATATCGGATTATCGCCTGCGTAATCGTTAATATTTTGCAAAGTATTTTCATAAATCAAATTAAAATTTTTGTAAAGTATGTGTACAGTGGGTAGAACTTCATTATGTTGTGGTAAAAATAACCTTTTAATGTTGGGATGTCACTGTTTCCATAAATTAATGCCAGCTTCAATAAATGCTCTAGCTAATTTCGTCGAATAAGTTTTATTTTTTTTTTCTTTTGTTGTACTGTACTTCTGTTGTTTTGAACTCAAATGTGATTGATACTGCGTTTTCAAATGGATTGCGTCCAACTTGATTTTGCATTACTTGCAAAATATACAAACTTTGTTCGATCGCGACTGCACTTACAGAGAATTACTCCCAATTAATTTTTGCGCATGCAACAAGATTTTCTTTTTCTTTTGGCATTTTTGTAAAACAATATCTACATTGTCAAAGGAGTACCGTTAGAAAAAGCATAAATACATCAAACCATTGTTATTGGGCATATATGTGTTCGTCACTTTCGCTTCGCTACCTTTTGCCGTGCGAAGTACATACATACGTAATTTCTCGTGAAATTAGAGAGAAAATGAGACAACGCACAATGGCTACTACAGTCAGTGAAGACCAATTTTAAAAAATCGAAAAAATGTTGGATCTTCATCCAAAAGTTTTAAAAGGGACGAAAATTGTTGTTATTTGTAAGATTGGTAGAAAATTGTTAAAGTTGTTGTTATAACAAATTTGACAATTTTTAGAGGCTCTAGTTATTATATAACATTTCTTCAACTTCCCAGTTTACCTCGTCTTTGTGAGCAAGTGGCAGTCTATACTCCTTTTGGTTTATTGGCGACTGATCTGCTCTAATTGGTATTTCATGTTCTACTTCCAGTGTATATGTTAGCTGGTCTGCTTCCTAGAAAAATATGTCAAGGAATGACGGACATATGGCTTCTATTGATGCCTTCTCTTCTGAATTTACGCTTGGGTCTAACTTCAGTAACTCGAGTACACTTTCCATCCTTTTTCTTATATCTATCTGTTTAATCTGATTAACCGATCCATAATTCGGTTCATTAAAATTATCGTAACTAGTAAACTTAGGCCTAAAATCCCTATCTAGACGGTACTCTTCTTCTGATGCATTTGGTACGCAAGCTTACACCTTACCCTTGCCAACGTAAGTTACGGTTTCTCCCATATGTACACCCTCCGCTAACTGCTGCTTGTGCAAAACAGTCCTAATTTTAGTGTTTATATGTATAGTAACTACTCTTGTTGACCTTGCGTTTACTACCTCCATATTACTATTCTTAACTCTATTCACGGTTCCTTCCAGCCATGACTTCAATGGAAGAGTAAGGATCCAATTATTGCTCCTACCATACAACGATAAGTGTTTCTCCAGCGCATCCAGTATGGTGCGGCCCTAAAGGTTATCGCGCCCATTTATCCCATCCGCCGAGATACCTTCCTTATCCAATTCTACTGCATGCATTCTAAAACTCATCCCCTGGAATTCACTCTGCCCTATTCTGAGTGACCCCAGTGCCCTGATGCAACCTCAAAACGGTCCGTTAAGCGTTCTTACATCCTTTGGAATTACCTCCAGTCCTCTCCGTAAAACACTAGATTTTACGAGGCTGGTGTGCGCCCCTGAGTTCACAAAAAGCACTAGCATCCCACTAGCTGCTTCCTTGCGGGGTATCTCGAAGAAGTCATGTTTCCAAAATAGACGCGTATCTACTTCCTAATTCTTCAAGTTTCTGCCTCCATGCACCGCAGTTATCCTTTACGATCCTGTACTCCCTAAAAATTATCAAGATTATCTTAACTCAAAACTCCCGTACCGCGTTCGCGGCGATTGGGCCTATACTTTCTAACCTTATTAAAACTTAACCTAAGTATTAGAATCATAGCAAATACCCAACCGCAATCAAACATTTTATCCCGAAGGCTCTTGCTTGCCTTCCGTGGTACCAATATTATTGTTGAGTACCAAGGGCGAGATACTCGTTGAAATTATGATATCATTATAGCCTCTAAAAATTGTAGAATAAAATCAATCGAAATTCTTACAAAAAATATCAAAATTGTTAAATCAATTGATTCTAAAAATTCATCTATTACATTTGAAATATCATTTTGAAAATTTTTGTACTGATTGACACTAAGCATGGCTAAATTTGATTCTCTGACAGAATAGAATTGTATCGGTAAATCGAGAACGATATTTCAACATCTACTGAAGTCATTGGAGCATATTTGTATTTAATTTTCTGATTTACAGGTAATTGCTCAAAAAAGTTTTAAGTCGGGATATTTAAACAAAACTTTTTCAAGATTTAAAATCTTAAATAAAGCCTTAGCTTTCCTTAGCAGCTGACAAAATCTCTAATTGTTGATGTACGGTTAATCCTTGTTTTTCAAGCACGTCATTGCTCAGTCAAAAATTCCTATTCCTATATAGTATACAAGGCTGAGTCCAAGTTCTTGTTTTCGGTGGTTTTTTCAATTTTAGAACTGCCCCTTAGCCCGACTGCAACGTGACTACAAACAATTTGATGTCCGAAAAATTTGCCACATAGCAAAATGCATCTCTAAGCCAGCTGATTACTTCGGGAGGAAACGGGAAATTGCACATTTCAGAAAATATTTGATGACGTGAAAGTGATTTACAAAGCACCGATTTCATGCCAGTGATTAAATCAATCACCTCGCCGTTTTCGTGCTCGATTAATTAACAAACTCTATTCAGTCCACGTACCACACAATTTATATGTCCTAGGTTTGGAAATATTCCTTTTAGATATCGCCCAGCTTTCAACATATACCATGCTTGATCGGTTAACAAAACGTATATCTGCACCATATAACGTCGTACAGGCTTTATGTATGCCTTGTTGGACAGTGGTGCTGTTATTTTCTTCCAAAAATATACTGTTAAGCAGCATTGGAGAGTTGTAGCATTTTCCATTTAATCTTCTGAACAAAGCTTTTAATGCAAATCGCTACAAGCATCTGTAGTTTCATCGAAAATTAAGAATATCGGATTATCGCCTGCGTAATCGTTAATATTTTGCAAAGTATTTTCATAAATCAAATTAAAATTTTTGTAAAGTATGTGTACAGTGGGTAGAACTTCATTATGTTGTGGTAAAAATAACCTTTTAATGTTGGGATGTCACTGTTTCCATAAATTAATGCCAGCTTCAATAAATGCTCTAGCTAATTTCGTCGAATAAGTTTTATTTTTTTTTTTTCTTTTGTTGTACTGTACTTCTGTTGTTTTGAACTCAAATGTGATTGATACTGCGTTTTCAAATGGATTGCGTCCAACTTGATTTTGCATTACTTGCAAAATATACAAACTTTGTTCGATCGCGACTGCACTTACAGAGAATTACTCCCAATTAATTTTTGCGCATGCAACAAGTTTTTCTTTTTCTTTTGGCATTTTTGTAAAACAATATCTACATTGTCAAAGGAGTACCGTTACAAAAAGCATACATACATCAAAGCATTGTTATTGGGCATATATGTGTTCGTCACTTTCGCTTCGCTACCTTTTGCCGTGCGAAGTACATACATACGTAATTTCTCGTGAAATTAGAGGGTAAAATGAGACAACGCACAATGGCTACTACAGTCAGTGAAGACCAATTTTAAAAAATCGAAAAAATGTTGGATCTTCATCCAAAAGTTTTAAAAGGGACGAAAATTGTTGTTATTTGTAAGATTGGTAGAAAATTGTTAAAGTTGTTGTTATAACAAATTTGACAATTTTTAGAGGCTCTAGTTATTATATAACATTTCTTCAACTTACCGGTTTACCTCGTCTTTGTGAGCAAGTGGCAGTCTATACTCCTTTTGGTTTATTGGCGACTGATCTGCTCTAATTGGTATTTCATGTTCTACTTCCAGTGTATATGTTAGCTGGTCTGCTTCCTAGAAAAATATGTCAAGGAATGACGGACATATGGCTTCTATTGATGCCTTCTCTTCTGAATTTACGCTTGGGTCTAACTTCAGTAACTCGAGTACACTTTCCATCCTTTTTCTTATATCTATCTGTTTAATCTGATTAACCGATCCATAATTCGGTTCATTAAAATTAACGTAACTAGTAAACTTAGGCCTAAAATCCCTATCTAGACGGTACTCTTCTTCTGATGCATTTGGTACGCAAGCTTACACCTTACCCTTGCCAACGTAAGTTACGGTTTCTACCATATGTACACCCTCCGCTAACTGCTGCTTGTGCAAAACAGTCCTAATTTTAGTGTTTATATGTATAGTAACTACTCTTGTTGACCTTGCGTTTACTACCTCCATACTACTATTCTTAACTCTATTCACGGTTCCTTCCAGCCATGACTTCAATGGAAGAGTAAGGATCCAATTATTGCTCCTACCATAAAACGATAAGTGTTTCTCCAGCGCATCCAGTATCGTGCGGCCCTAAAGGTTATCGCGCCCATTTATCCCATCCGCCGAGATACCTTCCTTATCCAATTCTACTGCATGCATTCTAAAACTCATCCGCTGGAATTCACTCTGCCCTATTCTGAGTGACCCCAGTGCCCTGATGCAACCTCAAAACGGTCCGTTAAGCGTTCTTACATCCTTTGGAATTACCTCCAGTCCTTTCCGTAAAACACTAGATTTTACGAGGCTGGTGTGCGCCCCTGAGTTCACAAAAAGCACTAGCATCCCACTAGCTGCTTGCTTGCGGGGTATCTCGAAGAAGTCATGTTTCCAAAATAGACGCGTATCTACTTCCTAATTCTTCAAGTTTCTGCCTCCATGCACCGCAGTTATCCTTTACGATCCTGTACTCCCTAAAAATTATCAAGATTATCTTAACTCAAAACTCCCGTACCGCGTTCGCGGCGATTGGGCCTATACTTTCTAACCTTATTAAAACTTAACCTAAGTACTAGAATCATAGCAATTACCCAACCCAAAACGCAATCAAACATTTTTTCCCGAAGGCTCTTGCTTGCTTTCCGTGGTACCAATATTATTGTTGAGTACCAAGGGCGAGATACTCGTTTAAATTATGTTATCATTATAGCCTCTAAAAATTGTAGAATAAAATCAATCGAAATTCTTACAAAAAATATCAAAATTGTTAAATCAATTGATTCTAAAAATTCATCTATTACATTTGAAATATCATTTTGAAAATTTTTGTACTGATTGACATTAAGCATTGCTAAATTTGATTCTCTGACAGAATAGAATTGTATCGGTAAATCGAGAACGATATTTCAACATCTACTGAAGTCATTGGAGCATATTTGTATTTAATTTTCTGATTTACAGGTAATTGCTCAAAAAAGTTTTAAGTCGTGATATATAAACAAAACTTTTTCAAGATTTAAAATCTTAAATAAAGCCTTAGCTTTCCTTAGCAGCAGACAAAATCTCTAATTGTTGTTGTACGGTTAATCCTTGTTTTTCAAGCACGTCATTGCTCAGTCAAAAATTCCTATTCCTATATAGTATACAAGGCTGAGTCCAAGTTCTTGTTTTCGGTGGTTTTTTCAATTTTAGAACTGCCCCTTAGCCCGACTGCAACGTGACTACAAACAATTTGATGTCCGAAAAATTTGCCACATAGCAAAATGCATCTGTAAGCCAGCTGATTACTTCGGGAGGAAACGGGAAATTGCACATTTCAGAAAATATTTGATGACGTGAAAGTGATTTACAAAGCACCGATTTCATGCCAGCGATTAAATCAATCACCTCGCCGTTTTCGTGCTCGATTAATTAACAAACTCTATTCAGTCCACGTACCACACAATTTATATGTCCTAGGTTTGGAAATATTCCTTTTAGATATCGCCCAGCTTTCAACATATACCATGCTTGATCGGTTAACAAAACGTATATCTGCACCATATAACGTCGTACAGGCTTTATGTATGCCTTGTTGCACAGTAGTGCTGTTATTTTCTTCCAAAAATATACTGTTAAGCAGCATTGGAGAGTTGTAGCATTTTCCATTTAATCTTCTGAACAAAGCTTTTAATGCAAATCGCTACAAGCATCTGTAGTTTCATCGAAAATTAAGAATATCGGATTATCGCCTGCGTAATCGTTAATATTTTGCAAAGTATTTTCATAAATCAAATTAAAATTTTTGTAAAGTATGTGTACAGTGGGTAGAACTTCATTATGTTGTGGTAAAAATAACCTTTTAATGTTGGGATGTCACTGTTTCCATAAATTAATGCCAGCTTCAATAAATGCTCTAGCTAATTTCGTTGAATAAGTTTTATTTTTTTTTTTCTTTTGTTGTACTGTACTTCTGTTGTTTTGAACTCAAATGTGATTGATACTGCGTTTTCAAATGGATTGCGTCCAACTTGATTTTGCATTACTTGCAAAATATACAAACTTTGTTCGATCACGACTGCACTTGCAGAGAATTACTCCCAATTAATTTTTGCGCATGCAAAAAGATTTTCTTTTTCTTTTGGCATTTTTGTAAAACAATATCTACATTGTCAAAGGCGTACCGTTAGAAAAAGCATACATACATCAAACCATTGTTATTGGGCATATTACACACTTTCGCTTCGCTACCTTTTGCCGTGCGAAGTACATACATACGTAATTTCTCGTGAAATTAGAGAGAAAATGAGACAACGCACAATGGCTACTACAGTCAGTGAAGACCAATTTTAAAAAATCGAAAAAATGTTGGATCTTCATCCAAAAGTTTTAAAAGGGACGAAAATTGTTGTTATTTGTAAGATTGGTAGAAAATTGTTAAAGTTGTTGTTATAACAAATTTGACAATTTTTAGAGGCTCTAGTTATTATATAACATTTCTTCAACTTGCCGGTTTACCTCGTCTTTGTGAGCAAGTGGCAGTCTATACTCCTTTTGGTTTATTGGCGACTGATCTGCTCTTATTGGTATTTCATGTTCTACTTCCAGTGTATATGTTAGCTGGTCTGCTTCCTATAAAAATATGTCAAGGAATGACGGACATATGGCTTCTATTGATGCCTTCTCTTCTGAATTTACGCTTGGGTCTAACTTCAGTAACTCGAGTACACTTTCCATCCTTTTTCTTCTATCTGTTTAATCTGATTAACCGATCCATAATTCGGTTCATTAAAATTATCGTAACTAGTAAACTTAGGCCTAAAATCCCTATCTAGACGGTACTCTTCTTCTGATGTATTTGGTACGCAAGCTTACACCTTACCCTTGCCAACGTAAGTTACGGTTTCTCCCATATGTACACCCTCCGCTAACTGCTGCTTGTGCAAAACAGTCCTAAGTTTTGTGTTTATATGTATAGTAACTACTCTTGTTGACCTTGCGTTTACTACCTCCGTACTACTATTTTTAACTCTATTCACGGTTCCTTCCAGCCATGACTTCAATGGAAGAGTAAGGATCCAATTATTGCTCCTACCATAAAACGATAAGTGTTTATCCAGCGCATCCAGTATGGTGCGGCCCTAAAGGTTATCGCGCCCATTTATCCCATCCGCCGAGATACCTTCCTTATCAAATTCTACTGCATGCATTATAAAACTCATCCCCTGGAATTTACTCTGCCCTATTCTGAGTGACCCCAGTGCCCTGATGCAACCTCAAAACGGTCCGTTAAGCGTTCTTACATCCTTTGGAATTACCTCCAGTCCTTTCCGTAAAACACTAGATTTTACGAGGCTGGTGTGCGCCCCTGAGTTCACAAAAAGCACTAGCATCCCACTAGCTGCTTCCTTGCGGGGTATCTCGAAGAAGTCATGTTTCCAAAATAGACGCGTATCTACTTCCTAATTCTTCAAGTTTCTTTCGCCATGCACCGCAGTTATCCTTTACGATCCTATACTCCCTAAAAATTATCATGATTATCTCAACTCAAAACTCCCGTACCGCGTTCGCGGCGATTGGGCCTATACTTTCTAACCTTATTAAAACTTAACCTAAGTACTAGAATCATAGCAATTTCCCAACCCAAAACGCAATCAAACATTTTTTCCCGAAGGCTCTTGCTTGCCTTCCGTGGTACCAATATTATTGTTGAGTACCAAGGGCGAGATACTCGTTGAAATTATGTTATCATTATAGCCTCTAAAAATTGTAGAATAAAATCAATCGAAATTCTTACAAAAAATATCAAAATTGTTAAATCAATTGATTCTAAAAATTCATCTATTACATTTGAAATATCATTTTGAAAATTTTTGTACTGATTGACACTAAGCATGGCTAAATTTGATTCTCTGACAGAATAGAATTGTATCGGTAAATCGAGAACGATATTTCAACATCTACTGAAGTCATTGGAGCATATTTGTATTTAATTTTCTGATTTACAGGTAATTGCTCAAAAAAGTTTTAAGTCGGGATATTTAAACAAAACTTTTTCAAGATTTAAAATCTTAAATAAAGCCTTAGCTTTCCTTAGCAGCTGACAAAATCTCTAATTGTTGTTGTACGGTTAATCCTTGTTTTTTCAAGCACGTCATTGCTCAGTCAAAAATTCCTATTCCTATATAGTATACAAGGCTGATTCCAAGTTCTTGTTTTCGGTGGTTTTTTCAATTTTAGAACTGCCCCTTAGCCCGACTGCAACGTGACTACAAACAATTTGATGTCCGAAAAATTTGCCACATAGCAAAATGCATCTGTAAGCCAGCTGATTACTTCGGGAGGAAACGGGAAATTGCACATTTCAGAAAATATTTGATGACGTGAAAGTGATTTACAAAGCACCGATTTCATGCCAGCGATTAAATCAATTACCTCGCCGTTTTCGTGCTCGATTAATTAACAAACTCTATTCAGTCCACGTACCACACAATTTATATGTCCTAGGTTTGGAAATATTCCTTTTAGATATCGCCCAGCTTTCAACATATACCATGCTTGATCGGTTAACAAAACGTATATCTGCACCATATAACGTCGTACAGGCTTTATGTATGCCTTGTTGCACAGTGGTGCTGTTATTTTCTTCCAAAAATATACTGTTAAGCAGCATTGGAGAGTTGTAGCATTTTCCATTTAATCTTCTGAACAAAGCTTTTAATGCAAATCGCTACAAGCATCTGTAGTTTCATCGAAAATTAAGAATATCGGATTATCGCCTGCGTAATCGTTAATATTTTGCAAAGTATTTTCATAAATCAAATTAAAATTTTTGTAAAGTATGTGTACAGTGGGTAGAACTTCATTATGTTGTGGTAAAAATAACCTTTTAATGTTGGGATGCCACTGTTTCCATAAATTAATGCCAGCTTCAATAAATGCTCTAGCTAATTTCGTCGAATAAGTTTTATTTATTTTTTTCTTTTGTTTTACTGTACTTTTTATGTTGTTTTGAACTCAAATGTGATTGATACTGCGTTTTCAAATGGATTGCGTCCAACTTGATTTTGCATTACTTGCAAAATATACAAACTTTGTTCGATCGCGACTGCACTTACAGAGAATTACTCCCAATTAATTTTTGCGCATGCAACAAGATTTTCTTTTTCTTTTGGCATTTCTGTAAAACAATATCTACATTGTCAAAGGAGTACCGTTAGAAAAAGCATACATACATCAAACCATTGTTATTGGGCATATATGTGTTCGTCACTTTCGCTTCGCTACCTTTTGCCGTGCGAAGTACATACATACGTAATTTCTCGTGAAATTAAAGAGAAAATGAGACAACGCACAATGGCTACTACAGTCAGTGAAGACCAATTTTAAAAAATCGAAAAAATGTTGGATCTTCATCCAAAAGTTTTAAAAGGGACGAAAATTGTTGTTATTTGTAAGATTGGTAGAAAATTGTTAAAGTTGTTGTTATAACAAATTTGACAATTTTTAGAGGCTCTAGTTATTATATAACATTTCTTCAACTTCCCAGTTTACCTCGTCCTTGTGAGCAAGTGGCAGTCTATACTCCTTTTGGTTTATTGGCGACTGATCTGCTCTTATTGGTATTTCATGTTCTACTTCCAGTGTATATGTTAGCTGGTCTGCTTCCTATAAAAATATGTCAAGGAATGACGGACATATGGCTTCTATTGATGCCTTCTCTTCTGAATTTACGCTTGGGTCTAACTTCAGTAACTCGAGTACACTTTCCATCCTTTTTCTTATATCTATCTGTTTAATCTGATTAACCGATCCATAATTCGGTTCATTAAAATTATCGTAACTAGTAAACTTAGGCCTAAAATCCCTATCTAGACGGTACTCTTCTTCTGATGCATTTGGTACGCAAGCTTACACCTTACCCTTGCCAACGTAAGTTACGGTTTCTCCCATATGTACACCCTCCGCTAACTGCTGCTTGTGCAAAACAGTCCTAATTTTAGTGTTTATATGTATAGTAACTACTCTTGTTGACCTTGCGTTTACTACCTCCATATTACTATTCTTAACTCTATTCACGGTTCCTTCCAGCCATGACTTCAATGGAAGAGTAAGGATCCAATTATTGCTCCTACCATAAAACGATAAGTGTTTCTCCAGCGCATCCAGTATGGTGCGGCCCTAAAGGTTATCGCGCCCATTTATCCCATCCGCCGAGATACCTTCCTTATCCAATTCTACTGCATGCATTATAAAACTCATCCCCTGGAATTTACTCTGCCCTATTCTGAGTGACCCCAGTGCCCTGATGCAACCTCAAAACGGTCCGTTAAGCGTTCTTACATCCTTTGGAATTACCTCCAGTCCTTTCCGTAAAACACTAGATTTTACGAGGCTGGTGTGCGCCCCTGAGTTCACAAAAAGCACTAGCATCCCACTAGCTGCTTCCTTGCGGGGTATCTCGAAGAAGTCATGTTTCCAAAATAGACGCGTATCTACTTCCTAATTCTTCAAGTTTCTTTCGCCATGCACCGCAGTTATCCTTTACGATCCTATACTCCCTAAAAATTATCATGATTATCTTAACTCAAAACTCCCGTACCGCGTTCGCGGCGATTGGGCCTATACTTTCTAACCTTATTAAAACTTAACCTAAGTACTAGAATCATAGCAATTTCCCAACCCAAAACGCAATCAAACATTTTTTCCCGAAGGCTCTTGCTTGCCTTCCGTGGTACCAATATTACTGTTGAGTACCAAGGGCGAGATACTCGTTGAAATTATGTTATCATTATAGCCTCTAAAAATTGTAGAATAAAATCAATCGAAATTCTTACAAAAAATATCAAAATTGTTAAATCAATTGATTCTAAAAATTCATCTATTACATTTGAAATATCATTTTGAATATTTTTGGACTGATTGACATTAAGCATGGCTAAATTTGATTCTCTGACAGAATAGAATTGTATCGGTAAATCGAGAACTATATTTCAACATCTACTGAAGTCATTGGAACATATTTCTATTTAATTTTCTGATTTACAGGTAATTGCTCAAAAAAGTTTTAAGTCGGGATATTTAAACAAAACTTTTTCAAGATTTAAAATCTTAAATAAAGCCTTAGCTTTCCTTAGCAGCTGACAAAATCTCTAATTGTTGTTGTACGGTTAATCCTTGTTTTTTCAAGCACGTCATTGCTCAGTCAAAAATTCCTATTCCTATATAGTATACAAGGCTGAGTCCAAGTTCTTGTTTTCGGTGGTTTTTTCAATTTTAGAACTGCCCCTTAGCCCGACTGCAACGTGACTACAAACAATTTGATGTCCGAAAAATTTGCCACATAGCAAAATGCATCTGTAAGCCAGCTGATTACTTCGGGAGGAAACGGGAAATTGCACATTTCAGAAAATATTTGATGACGTGAAAGTGATGTACAAAGCATGATTTCATGCCAGCGATTAAATCAATCACCTCGCCGTTTTCGTGCTCGATTAATTAACAAACTTTATTCAGTCCACGTACCACACAATTTATATGTCCTAGGTTTGGAAATATTCCTTTTAGATATCGCCCAGCTTTCAACATATACCATGCTTGATCGGTTAACAAAACGTATATCTGCACCATATAACGTCGTACAGGCTTTATGTATGCCTTGTTGCACAGTGGTGCTGTTATTTTCTTCCAAAAATATACTGTTAAGCAGCATTGGAGAGTTGTAGCATTTTCCATTTAATCTTCTGAACAAAGCTTTTAATGCAAATCGCTACAAGCATCTGTAGTTTCATCGAAAATTAAGAATATCGGATTATCGCCTGCGTAATCGTTAATATTTTGCAAAGTATTTTCATAAATCAAATTAAAATTTTTGTAAAGTATGTGTACAGTGGGTAGAACTTCATTATGTTGTGGTAAAAATAACCTTTTAATGTTGGGATGTCACTGTTTCCATAAATTAATGCCAGCTTCAATAAATGCTCTAGCTAATTTCGTCGAATAAGTTTTATTTTTTTTTTCTTTTGTTGTACTGTACTTCTGTTGTTTTGAACTCAAATGTGATTGATACTGCGTTTTCAAATGGATTGCGTCCAACTTGATTTTGCATTACTTGCAAAATATACAAACTTTGTTCGATCGCGACTGCACTTACAGAGAATTACTCCCAATTAATTTTTGCGCATGCAACAAGATTTTCTTTTTCTTTTGGCATTTTTGTAAAACAATATCTACATTGTCAAAGGAGTACCGTTAGAAAAAGCATAAATACATCAAACCATTGTTATTGGGCATATATGTGTTCGTCACTTTCGCTTCGCTACCTTTTGCCGTGCGAAGTACATACATACGTAATTTCTCGTGAAATTAGAGAGAAAATGAGACAACGCACAATGGCTACTACAGTCAGTGAAGACCAATTTTAAAAAATCGAAAAAATGTTGGATCTTCATCCAAAAGTTTTAAAAGGGACGAAAATTGTTGTTATTTGTAAGATTGGTAGAAAATTGTTAAAGTTGTTGTTATAACAAATTTGACAATTTTTAGAGGCTTTAGTTATTATATAACATTTCTTCAACTTCCCAGTTTACCTCGTCCTTGTGAGCAAGTGGCAGTCTATACTCCTTTTGGTTTATTGGCGACTGATCTGCTCTTATTGGTATTTCATGTTCTACTTCCAGTGTATATGTTAGCTGGTCTGCTTCCTATAAAAATATGTCAAGGAATGACGGACATATGGCTTCTATTGATGCCTTCTCTTCTGAATTTACGCTTGGGTCTAACTTCAGTAACTCGAGTACACTTTCCATCCTTTTTCTTATATCTATCTGTTTAATCTGATTAACCGATCCATAATTCGGTTCATTAAAATTATCGTAACTAGTAAACTTAGGCCTAAAATCCCTATCTAGACGGTACTCTTCTTCTGATGTATTTGGTACGCAAGCTTACACCTTACCCTTGCCAACGTAAGTTACGGTTTCTCCCATATGTACACCCTCCGCTAACTGCTGCTTGTGCAAAACAGTCCTAAGTTTAGTGTTTATATGTATAGTAACTACTCTTGTTGACCTTGCGTTTACTACCTCCGTACTACTATTTTTAACTCTATTCACGGTTCCTTCCAGCCATGACTTCAATGGAAGAGTAAGGATCCAATTATTGCTCCTACCATAAAACGATAAGTGTTTCTCCAGCGCATCCAGTATGGTGCGGCCCTAAAGGTTATCGCGCCCATTTATCCCATCCGCCGAGATGCCTTCCTTATCCAATTCTACTGCATGCATTATAAAACTCATCCCCTGGAATTTACTCTGCCCTATTCTGAGTGACCCCAGTGCCCTGATGCAACCTCAAAACGGTCCGTTAAGCGTTCTTACATCCTTTGGAATTACCTCCAGTCCTTTCCGTAAAACACTAGATTTTACGAGGCTGGTGTGCGCCCCTGAGTTCACAAAAAGCACTAGCATCCCACTAGCTGCTTCCTTGCGGGGTATCTCGAAGAAGTCATGTTTCCAAAATAGACGCGTATCTACTTCCTAATTCTTCAAGTTTCTTTCGCCATGCACCGCAGTTATCCTTTACGATCCTATACTCCCTAAAAATTATCATGATTATCTTAACTCAAAACTCCCGTACCGCGTTCGCGGCGATTGGGCCTATACTTTCTAACCTTATTAAAACTTAACCTAAGTACTAGAATCATAGCAATTTCCCAACCCAAAACGCAATCAAACATTTTTTCCCGAAGGCTCTTGCTTGCCTTCCGTGGTACCAATATTATTGTTGAGTACCAAGGGCGAGATACTCGTTGAAATTATGTTATCATTATAGCCTCTAAAAATTGTAGAATAAAATCAATCGAAATTCTTACAAAAAATATCAAAATTGTTAAATCAATTGATTCTAAAAATTCATCTATTACATTTGAAATATCATTTTGAATATTTTTGGACTGATTGACATTAAGCATGGCTAAATTTGATTCTCTGACAGAATAGAATTGTATCGGTAAATCGAGAACTATATTTCAACATCTACTGAAGTCATTGGAACATATTTCTATTTAATTTTCTGATTTACAGGTAATTGCTCAAAAAAGTTTTAAGTCGGGATATTTAAACAAAACTTTTTCAAGATTTAAAATCTTAAATAAAGCCTTAGCTTTCCTTAGCAGCTGACAAAATCTCTAATTGTTGTTGTACGGTTAATCCTTGTTTTTTCAAGCACGTCATTGCTCAGTCAAAAATTCCTATTCCTATATAGTATACAAGGCTGAGTCCAAGTTCTTGTTTTCGGTGGTTTTTTCAATTTTAGAACTGCCCCTTAGCCCGACTGCAACGTGACTACAAACAATTTGATGTCCGAAAAATTTGCCACATAGCAAAATGCATCTGTAAGCCAGCTGATTACTTCGGGAGGAAACGGGAAATTGCACATTTCAGAAAATATTTGATGACGTGAAAGTGATTTACAAAGCACCGATTTCATGCCAGCGATTAAATCAATCACCTCGCCGTTTTCGTGCTCGATTAATTAACAAACTCTATTCAGTCCACGTACCACACAATTTATATGTCCTAGGTTTGGAAATATTCCTTTTAGATATCGCCCAGCTTTCAACATATACCATGCTTGATCGGTTAACAAAACGTATATCTGCACCATATAACGTCGTACAGGCTTTATGTATGCCTTGTTGCACAGTGGTGCTGTTATTTTCTTCCAAAAATATACTGTTAAGCAGCATTGGAGAGTTGTAGCATTTTCCATTTAATCTTATGAACAAAGCTTTTAATGCAAATCGCTACAAGCATCTGTAGTTTCATCGAAAATTAAGAATATCGGATTATCGCCTGCGTAATCGTTAATATTTTGCAAAGTATTTTCATAAATCAAATTAAAATTTTTGTAAAGTATGTGTACAGTGGGTAGAACTTCATTATGTTGTGGTAAAAATAACCTTTTAATGTTGGGATGTCACTGTTTCCATAAATTAATGCCAGCTTCAATAAATGCTCTAGCTAATTTCGTCGAATAAGTTTTATTTTTTTTCCTTTTGTTGTACTGTACTTCTGTTGTTTTGAACTCAAATGTGATTGATACTGCGTTTTCAAATGGATTGCGTCCAACTTGATTTTGCATTACTTGCAAAATATACAAACTTTGTTCGATCGCGACTGCACTTACAGAGAATTACTCCCAATTAATTTTTGCGCATGCAACAAGATTTTCTTTTTCTTTTGGCATTTCTGTAAAACAATATCTACATTGTCAAAGGAGTACCGTTAGAAAAAGCATACATACATCAAACCATTGTTATTGGGCATATATGTGTTCGTCACTTTCGCTTCGCTACCTTTTGCCGTGCGAAGTACATACATACGTAATTTCTCGTGAAATTAAAGAGAAAATGAGAAAACGCACAATGGCTACTACAGTCAGTGAAGACCAATTTTAAAAAATCGAAAAATGTTGGATCTTCATCCAAAAGTTTTAAAAGGGACGAAAATTGTTGTTATTTGTAAGATTGGTAGAAAATTGTTAAAGTTGTTGTTATAACAAATTTGACAATTTTTAGAGGCTCTAGTTATTATATAAGATTTCTTCAACTTCCCAGTTTACCTCGTCTTTGTGAGCAAGTGGCAGTCTATACTCCTTTTGGTTTATTGGCGACTGATCTGCTCTAATTGGTATTTCATGTTCTACTTCCAGTGTATATGTTAGCTGGTCTGCTTCCTATAAAAATATGTCAAGGAATGACGGACATATGGCTTCTATTGATGCCTTCTCTTCTGAATTTACGCTTGGGTCTAACTTCAGTAACTCGAGTACACTTTCCATCCTTTTTCTTATATCTATCTGTTTAATCTGATTAACCGATCCATAATTCGGTTCATTAAAATTATCGTAACTAGTAAACTTAGGCCTAAAATCCCTATCTAGACGGTACTCTTCTTCTGATGCATTTGGTACGCAAGCTTACACCTTACCCTTGCCAACGTAAGTTACGGTTTCTCCCATATGTACACCCTCCGCTAACTGCTGCTTGTGCAAAACAGTCCTAATTTTAGTGTTTATATGTATAGTAACTACTCTTGTTGACCTTGCGTTTACTACCTCCGTACTACTATTTTTAACTCTATTCACGGTTCCTTCCAGCCATGACTTCAATGGAAGAGTAAGGATCCAATTATTGCTCCTACCATAAAACGATAAGTGTTTATCCAGCGCATCCAGTATGGTGCGGCCCTAAAGGTTATCGCGCCCATTTATCCCATCCGCCGAGATACCTTCCTTATCCAATTCTACTGCATGCATTATAAAACTCATCCCCTGGAATTTACTCTGCCCTATTCTGAGTGACCCCAGTGCCCTGATGCAACCTCAAAACGGTCCGTTAAGCGTTCTTACATCCTTTGGAATTACCTCCAGTCCTTTCCGTAAAACACTAGATTTTACGAGGCTGGTGTGCGCCCCTGAGTTCACAAAAAGCACTAGCATCCCACTAGCTGCTTCCTTGCGGGGTATCTCGAAGAAGTCATGTTTCCAAAATAGACGCGTATCTACTTCCTAATTCTTCAAGTTTCTTTCGCCATGCACCGCAGTTATCCTTTACGATCCTATACTCCCTAAAAATTATCATGATTATCTTAACTCAAAACTCCCGTACCGCGTTCGCGGCGATTGGGCCTATACTTTCTAACCTTATTAAAACTTAACCTAAGTACTAGAATCATAGCAATTTCCCAACCCAAAACGCAATCAAACATTTTTTCCCGAAGGCTCTTGCTTGCCTTCCGTGGTACCAATATTATTGTTGAGTACCAAGGGCGAGATACTCGTTGAAATTATGTTATCATTATAGCCTCTAAAAATTGTAGAATAAAATCAATCGAAATTCTTACAAAAAATATCAAAATTGTTAAATCAATTGATTCTAAAAATTCATCTATTACATTTGAAATATCATTTTGAATATTTTTGGACTGATTGACATTAAGCATGGCTAAATTTGATTCTCTGACAGAATAGAATTGTATCGGTAAATCGAGAACTATATTTCAACATCTACTGAAGTCATTGGAACATATTTCTATTTAATTTTCTGATTTACAGGTAATTGCTCAAAAAAGTTTTAAGTCGGGATATTTAAACAAAACTTTTTCAAGATTTAAAATCTTAAATAAAGCCTTAGCTTTCCTTAGCAGCTGACAAAATCTCTAATTGTTGTTGTACGGTTAATCCTTGTTTTTTCAAGCACGTCATTGCTCAGTCAAAAATTCCTATTCCTATATAGTATACAAGGCTGAGTCCAAGTTCTTGTTTTCGGTGGTTTTTTCAATTTTAGAACTGCCCCTTAGCCCGACTGCAACGTGACTACAAACAATTTGATGTCCGAAAAATTTGCCACATAGCAAAATGCATCTGTAAGCCAGCTGATTACTTCGGGAGGAAACGGGAAATTGCACATTTCAGAAAATATTTGATGACGTGAAAGTGATTTACAAAGCACCGATTTCATGCCAGCGATTAAATCAATCACCTCGCCGTTTTCGTGCTCGATTAATTAACAAACTCTATTCAGTCCACGTACCACACAATTTATATGTCCTAGGTTTGGAAATATTCCTTTTAGATATCGCCCAGCTTTCAACATATACCATGCTTGATCGGTTAACAAAACGTATATCTGCACCATATAACGTCGTACAGGCTTTATGTATGCCTTGTTGCACAGTGGTGCTGTTATTTTCTTCCAAAAATATACTGTTAAGCAGCATTGGAGAGTTGTAGCATTTTCCATTTAATCTTCTGAACAAAGCTTTTAATGCAAATCGCTACAAGCATCTGTAGTTTCATCGAAAATTAAGAATATCGGATTATCGCCTGCGTAATCGTTAATATTTTGCAAAGTATTTTCATAAATCAAATTAAAATTTTTGTAAAGTATGTGTACAGTGGGTAGAACTTCATTATGTTGTGGTAAAAATAACCTTTTAATGTTGGGATGTCACTGTTTCCATAAATTAATGCCAGCTTCAATAAATGCTCTAGCTAATTTCGTCGAATAAGTTTTATTTTTTTTTTCTTTTGTTGTACTGTACTTCTGTTGTTTTGAACTCAAATGTGATTGATACTGCGTTTTCAAATGGATTGCGTCCAACTTGATTTTGCATTACTTGCAAAATATACAAACTTTGTTCGATCGCGACTGCACTTACAGAGAATTACTCCCAATTAATTTTTGCGCATGCAACAAGATTTTCTTTTTCTTTTGGCATTTTTGTAAAACAATATCTACATTGTCAAAGGAGTACCGTTAGAAAAAGCATAAATACATCAAACCATTGTTATTGGGCATATATGTGTTCGTCACTTTCGCTTCGCTACCTTTTGCCGTGCGAAGTACATACATACGTAATTTCTCGTGAAATTAGAGAGAAAATGAGACAACGCACAATGGCTACTACAGTCAGTGAAGACCAATTTTAAAAAATCGAAAAAATGTTGGATCTTCATCCAAAAGTTTTAAAAGGGACGAAAATTGTTGTTATTTGTAAGATTGGTAGAAAATTGTTAAAGTTGTTGTTATAACAAATTTGACAATTTTTAGAGGCTTTAGTTATTATATAACATTTCTTCAACTTCCCAGTTTACCTCGTCCTTGTGAGCAAGTGGCAGTCTATACTCCTTTTGGTTTATTGGCGACTGATCTGCTCTTATTGGTATTTCATGTTCTACTTCCAGTGTATATGTTAGCTGGTCTGCTTCCTATAAAAATATGTCAAGGAATGACGGACATATGGCTTCTATTGATGCCTTCTCTTCTGAATTTACGCTTGGGTCTAACTTCAGTAACTCGAGTACACTTTCCATCCTTTTTCTTATATCTATCTGTTTAATCTGATTAACCGATCCATAATTCGGTTCATTAAAATTATCGTAACTAGTAAACTTAGGCCTAAAATCCCTATCTAGACGGTACTCTTCTTCTGATGTATTTGGTACGCAAGCTTACACCTTACCCTTGCCAACGTAAGTTACGGTTTCTCCCATATGTACACCCTCCGCTAACTGCTGCTTGTGCAAAACAGTCCTAAGTTTAGTGTTTATATGTATAGTAACTACTCTTGTTGACCTTGCGTTTACTATCTCCGTACTACTATTTTTAACTCTATTCACGGTTCCTTCCAGCCATGACTTCAATGGAAGAGTAAGGATCCAATTATTGCTCCTACCATAAAACGATAAGTGTTTCTCCAGCGCATCCAGTATGGTGCGGCCCTAAAGGTTATCGCGCCCATTTATCCCATCCGCCGAGATGCCTTCCTTATCCAATTCTACTGCATGCATTATAAAACTCATCCCCTGGAATTTACTCTGCCCTATTCTGAGTGACCCCAGTGCCCTGATGCAACCTCAAAACGGTCCGTTAAGCGTTCTTACATCCTTTGGAATTACCTCCAGTCCTTTCCGTAAAACACTAGATTTTACGAGGCTGGTGTGCGCCCCTGAGTTCACAAAAAGCACTAGCATCCCACTAGCTGCTTCCTTGCGGGGTATCTCGAAGAAGTCATGTTTCCAAAATAGACGCGTATCTACTTCCTAATTCTTCAAGTTTCTTTCGCCATGCACCGCAGTTATCCTTTACGATCCTATACTCCCTAAAAATTATCATGATTATCTTAACTCAAAACTCCCGTACCGCGTTCGCGGCGATTGGGCCTATACTTTCTAACCTTATTAAAACTTAACCTAAGTACTAGAATCATAGCAATTTCCCAACCCAAAACGCAATCAAACATTTTTTCCCGAAGGCTCTTGCTTGCCTTCCGTGGTACCAATATTATTGTTGAGTACCAAGGGCGAGATACTCGTTGAAATTATGTTATCATTATAGCCTCTAAAAATTGTAGAATAAAATCAATCGAAATTCTTACAAAAAATATCAAAATTGTTAAATCAATTGATTCTAAAAATTCATCTATTACATTTGAAATATCATTTTGAATATTTTTGGACTGATTGACATTAAGCATGGCTAAATTTGATTCTCTGACAGAATAGAATTGTATCGGTAAATCGAGAACTATATTTCAACATCTACTGAAGTCATTGGAACATATTTCTATTTAATTTTCTGATTTACAGGTAATTGCTCAAAAAAGTTTTAAGTCGGGATATTTAAACAAAACTTTTTCAAGATTTAAAATCTTAAATAAAGCCTTAGCTTTCCTTAGCAGCTGACAAAATCTCTAATTGTTGTTGTACGGTTAATCCTTGTTTTTTCAAGCACGTCATTGCTCAGTCAAAAATTCCTATTCCTATATAGTATACAAGGCTGAGTCCAAGTTCTTGTTTTCGGTGGTTTTTTCAATTTTAGAACTGCCCCTTAGCCCGACTGCAACGTGACTACAAACAATTTGATGTCCGAAAAATTTGCCACATAGCAAAATGCATCTGTAAGCCAGCTGATTACTTCGGGAGGAAACGGGAAATTGCACATTTCAGAAAATATTTGATGACGTGAAAGTGATTTACAAAGCACCGATTTCATGCCAGCGATTAAATCAATCACCTCGCCGTTTTCGTGCTCGATTAATTAACAAACTTTATTCAGTCCACGTACCACACAATTTATATGTCCTAGGTTTGGAAATATTCCTTTTAGATATCGCCCAGCTTTCAACATATACCATGCTTGATCGGTTAACAAAACGTATATCTGCACCATATAACGTCGTACAGGCTTTATGTATGCCTTGTTGCACAGTGGTGCTGTTATTTTCTTCCAAAAATATACTGTTAAGCAGCATTGGAGAGTTGTAGCATTTTCCATTTAATCTTCTGAACAAAGCTTTTAATGCAAATCGCTACAAGCATCTGTAGTTTCATCGAAAATTAAGAATATCGGATTATCGCCTGCGTAATCGTTAATATTTTGCAAAGTATTTTCATAAATCAAATTAAAATTTTTGTAAAGTATGTGTACAGTGGGTAGAACTTCATTATGTTGTGGTAAAAATAACCTTTTAATGTTGGGATGTCACTGTTTCCATAAATTAATGCCAGCTTCAATAAATGCTCTAGCTAATTTCGTCGAATAAGTTTTATTTTTTTTTCTTTTGTTGTACTGTACTTCTGTTGTTTTGAACTCAAATGTGATTGATACTGCGTTTTCAAATGGATTGCGTCCAACTTGATTTTGCATTACTTGCAAAATATACAAACTTTGTTCGATCGCGACTGCACTTACAGAGAATTACTCCCAATTAATTTTTGCGCATGCAACAAGATTTTCTTTTTCTTTTGGCATTTCTGTAAAACAATATCTACATTGTCAAAGGAGTACCGTTAGAAAAAGCATACATACATCAAACCATTGTTATTGGGCATATATGTGTTCGTCACTTTCGCTTCGCTACCTTTTGCCGTGCGAAGTACATACATACGTAATTTCTCGTGAAATTAAAGAGAAAATGAGAAAACGCACAATGGCTACTACAGTCAGTGAAGACCAATTTTAAAAAATCGAAAAATGTTGGATCTTCATCCAAAAGTTTTAAAAGGGACGAAAATTGTTGTTATTTGTAAGATTGGTAGAAAATTGTTAAAGTTGTTGTTATAACAAATTTGACAATTTTTAGAGGCTCTAGTTATTATATAAGATTTCTTCAACTTCCCAGTTTACCTCGTCTTTGTGAGCAAGTGGCAGTCTATACTCCTTTTGGTTTATTGGCGACTGATCTGCTCTAATTGGTATTTCATGTTCTACTTCCAGTGTATATGTTAGCTGGTCTGCTTCCTATAAAAATATGTCAAGGAATGACGGACAT
Organism: Clusia tigrina; assembly: GCA_920105625.2. NCBI lineage: Eukaryota > Metazoa > Arthropoda > Insecta > Diptera > Clusiidae > Clusia > Clusia tigrina. The sequence continues at coordinate 328,618,934 of OV050030.1, forward strand.
ATGGCTTCTATTGATGCCTTCTCTTCTGAATTTACGCTTGGGTCTAACTTCAGTAACTCGAGTACACTTTCCATCCTTTTTCTTATATCTATCTGTTTAATCTGATTAACCGATCCATAATTCGGTTCATTAAAATTATCGTAACTAGTAAACTTAGGCCTAAAATCCCTATCTAGACGGTACTCTTCTTCTGATGCATTTGGTACGCAAGCTTACACCTTACCCTTGCCAACGTAAGTTACGGTTTCTCCCATATGTACACCCTCCGCTAACTGCTGCTTGTGCAAAACAGTCCTAATTTTAGTGTTTATATGTATAGTAACTACTCTTGTTGACCTTGCGTTTACTACCTCCGTACTACTATTTTTAACTCTATTCACGGTTCCTTCCAGCCATGACTTCAATGGAAGAGTAAGGATCCAATTATTGCTCCTACCATAAAACGATAAGTGTTTATCCAGCGCATCCAGTATGGTGCGGCCCTAAAGGTTATCGCGCCCATTTATCCCATCCGCCGAGATACCTTCCTTATCCAATTCTACTGCATGCATTATAAAACTCATCCCCTGGAATTTACTCTGCCCTATTCTGAGTGACCCCAGTGCCCTGATGCAACCTCAAAACGGTCCGTTAAGCGTTCTTACATCCTTTGGAATTACCTCCAGTCCTTTCCGTAAAACACTAGATTTTACGAGGCTGGTGTGCGCCCCTGAGTTCACAAAAAGCACTAGCATCCCACTAGCTGCTTCCTTGCGGGGTATCTCGAAGAAGTCATGTTTCCAAAATAGACGCGTATCTACTTCCTAATTCTTCAAGTTTCTTTCGCCATGCACCGCAGTTATCCTTTACGATCCTATACTCCCTAAAAATTATCATGATTATCTTAACTCAAAACTCCCGTACCGCGTTCGCGGCGATTGGGCCTATACTTTCTAACCTTATTAAAACTTAACCTAAGTACTAGAATCATAGCAATTTCCCAACCCAAAACGCAATCAAACATTTTTTCCCGAAGGCTCTTGCTTGCCTTCCGTGGTACCAATATTATTGTTGAGTACCAAGGGCGAGATACTCGTTGAAATTATGTTATCATTATAGCCTCTAAAAATTGTAGAATAAAATCAATCGAAATTCTTACAAAAAATATCAAAATTGTTAAATCAATTGATTCTAAAAATTCATCTATTACATTTGAAATATCATTTTGAATATTTTTGGACTGATTGACATTAAGCATGGCTAAATTTGATTCTCTGACAGAATAGAATTGTATCGGTAAATCGAGAACTATATTTCAACATCTACTGAAGTCATTGGAACATATTTCTATTTAATTTTCTGATTTACAGGTAATTGCTCAAAAAAGTTTTAAGTCGGGATATTTAAACAAAACTTTTTCAAGATTTAAAATCTTAAATAAAGCCTTAGCTTTCCTTAGCAGCTGACAAAATCTCTAATTGTTGTTGTACGGTTAATCCTTGTTTTTTCAAGCACGTCATTGCTCAGTCAAAAATTCCTATTCCTATATAGTATACAAGGCTGAGTCCAAGTTCTTGTTTTCGGTGGTTTTTTCAATTTTAGAACTGCCCCTTAGCCCGACTGCAACGTGACTACAAACAATTTGATGTCCGAAAAATTTGCCACATAGCAAAATGCATCTGTAAGCCAGCTGATTACTTCGGGAGGAAACGGGAAATTGCACATTTCAGAAAATATTTGATGACGTGAAAGTGATTTACAAAGCACCGATTTCATGCCAGCGATTAAATCAATCACCTCGCCGTTTTCGTGCTCGATTAATTAACAAACTCTATTCAGTCCACGTACCACACAATTTATATGTCCTAGGTTTGGAAATATTCCTTTTAGATATCGCCCAGCTTTCAACATATACCATGCTTGATCGGTTAACAAAACGTATATCTGCACCATATAACGTCGTACAGGCTTTATGTATGCCTTGTTGCACAGTGGTGCTGTTATTTTCTTCCAAAAATATACTGTTAAGCAGCATTGGAGAGTTGTAGCATTTTCCATTTAATCTTCTGAACAAAGCTTTTAATGCAAATCGCTACAAGCATCTGTAGTTTCATCGAAAATTAAGAATATCGGATTATCGCCTGCGTAATCGTTAATATTTTGCAAAGTATTTTCATAAATCAAATTAAAATTTTTGTAAAGTATGTGTACAGTGGGTAGAACTTCATTATGTTGTGGTAAAAATAACCTTTTAATGTTGGGATGTCACTGTTTCCATAAATTAATGCCAGCTTCAATAAATGCTCTAGCTAATTTCGTCGAATAAGTTTTATTTTTTTTTTCTTTTGTTGTACTGTACTTCTGTTGTTTTGAACTCAAATGTGATTGATACTGCGTTTTCAAATGGATTGCGTCCAACTTGATTTTGCATTACTTGCAAAATATACAAACTTTGTTCGATCGCGACTGCACTTACAGAGAATTACTCCCAATTAATTTTTGCGCATGCAACAAGATTTTCTTTTTCTTTTGGCATTTTTGTAAAACAATATCTACATTGTCAAAGGAGTACCGTTAGAAAAAGCATAAATACATCAAACCATTGTTATTGGGCATATATGTGTTCGTCACTTTCGCTTCGCTACCTTTTGCCGTGCGAAGTACATACATACGTAATTTCTCGTGAAATTAGAGAGAAAATGAGACAACGCACAATGGCTACTACAGTCAGTGAAGACCAATTTTAAAAAATCGAAAAAATGTTGGATCTTCATCCAAAAGTTTTAAAAGGGACGAAAATTGTTGTTATTTGTAAGATTGGTAGAAAATTGTTAAAGTTGTTGTTATAACAAATTTGACAATTTTTAGAGGCTCTAGTTATTATATAACATTTCTTCAACTTCCCAGTTTACCTCGTCCTTGTGAGCAAGTGGCAGTCTATACTCCTTTTGGTTTATTGGCGACTGATCTGCTCTTATTGGTATTTCATGTTCTACTTCCAGTGTATATGTTAGCTGGTCTGCTTCCTATAAAAATATGTCAAGGAATGGCGGACATATGGCTTCTATTGATGCCTTCTCTTCTGAATTTACGCTTGGGTCTAACTTCAGTAACTCGAGTACACTTTCCATCCTTTTTCTTATATCTATCTGTTTAATCTGATTAACCGATCCATAATTCGGTTCATTAAAATTATCGTAACTAGTAAACTTAGGCCTAAAATCCCTATCTAGACGGTACTCTTCTTCTGATGCATTTGGTACGCAAGCTTACACCTTACCTTGCCAACGTAAGTTACGGGTTCTCCCATATGTACACCCTCCGCTAACTGCTGCTTGTGCAAAACAGTCCTAATTTTAGTGTTTATATGTATAGTAACTACTCTTGTTGACCTTGCGTTTACTACCTCCATACTACTATTCTTAACTCTATTCACGGTTCCTTCCAGCCATGACTTCAATGGAAGAGTAAGGATCCAATTATTGCTCCTACCATAAAACGATAAGTGTTTATCCAGCGCATCCAGTATGGTGCGGCCCTAAAGGTTATCGCGCCCATTTATCCCATCCGCCGAGATACCTTCCTTATCCAATTCTACTGCATGCATTATAAAACTCATCCCCTGGAATTTACTCTGCCCTATTCTGAGTGACCCCAGTGCCCTGATGCAACCTCAAAACGGTCCGTTAAGCGTTCTTACATCCTTTGGAATTACCTCCAGTCCTTTCCGTAAAACACTAGATTTTACGAGGCTGGTGTGCGCCCCTGAGTTCACAAAAAGCACTAGCATCCCACTAGCTGCTTCCTTGCGGGGTATCTCGAAGAAGTCATGTTTCCAAAATAGACGCGTATCTACTTCCTAATTCTTCAAGTTTCTTTCTCCATGCACCGCAGTTATCCTTTACGATCCTATACTCCCTAAAAATTATCATGATTATCTTAACTCAAAACTCCCGTACCGCGTTCGCGGCGATTGGGCCTATACTTTCTAACCTTATTAAAACTTAACCTAAGTACTAGAATCATAGCAATTTCCCAACCCAAAACGCAATCAAACATTTTTTGCCGAAGGCTCTTGCTTGCCTTCCGTGGTACCAATATTATTGTTGAGTACCAAGGGCGAGATACTCGTTGAAATTATGTTATCATTATAGCCTCTAAAAATTGTAGAATAAAATCAATCGAAATTCTTACAAAAAATATCAAAATTGTTAAATCAATTGATTCTAAAAATTCATCTATTACATTTGAAATATCATTTTGAAAATTTTTGTACTGATTGACATTAAGCATGGCTAAATTTGATTCTCTGACAGAATAGAATTGTATCGGTAAATCGAGAACGATATTTCAACATCTACTGAAGTCATTGGAACATATTTGTATTTAATTTTCTGATTTACAGGTAATTGCTCAAAAAAGTTTTAAGTCGGGATATTTAAACAAAACTTTTTCAAGATTTAAAATCTTAAATAAAGCCTTAACTTTCCTTAGCAGCTGACAAAATCTCTAATTGTTGTTGTACGGTTAATCCTTGTTTTTCAAGCACGTCATTGCTCAGTCAAAAATTCCTATTCCTATATAGTATACAAGGCTGAGTCCAAGTTCTTGTTTTCGGTGGTTTTTTCAATTTTAGAACTGCCCCTTAGCCCGACTGCAACGTGACTACAAACAATTTGATGTCCGAAAAATTTGCCACATAGCAAAATGCATCTGTAAGCCAGCTGATTACTTCGGGAGGAAACGGGAAATTGCACATTTCAGAAAATATTTGATGACGTGAAAGTGATTTACAAAGCACCGATTTCATGCCAGCGATTAAATCAATCACCTCGCCGTTTTCGTGCTCGATTAATTAACAAACTCTATTCAGTCCACGTACCACACAATTTATATGTCCTAGGTTTGGAAATATTCCTTTTAGATATCGCCCAGCTTTCAACATATACCATGCTTGATCGGTTAACAAAACGTATATCTGCACCATATAACGTCGTACAGGCTTTATGTATGCCTTGTTGCACAGTGGTGCTGTTATTTTCTTCCAAAAATATACTGTTAAGCAGCATTGGAGAGTTGTAGCATTTTCCATTTAATCTTCTGAACAAAGCTTTTAATGCAAATCGCTACAAGCATCTGTAGTTTCATCGAAAATTAAGAATATCGGATTATCGCCTGCGTAATCGTTAATATTTTGCAAAGTATTTTCATAAATCAAATTAAAATTTTTGTAAAGTATGTGTACAGTGGGTAGAACTTCATTATGTTGTGGTAAAAATAACCTTTTAATGTTGGGATGTCACTGTTTCCATAAATTAATGCCAGCTTCAATAAATGCTCTAGCTAATTTCGTCGAATAAGTTTTATTTTTTTTTTCTTTTGTTGTACTGTACTTCTGTTGTTTTGAACTCAAATGTGATTGATACTGCGTTTTCAAATGGATTGCGTCCAACTTGATTTTGCATTACTTGCAAAATATACAAACTTTGTTCGATCGCGACTGCACTTACAGAGAATTACTCCCAATTAATTTTTGCGCATGCAACAAGATTTTCTTTTTCTTTTGGCATTTTTGTAAAACAATATCTACATTGTCAAAGGAGTACCGTTAGAAAAAGCATAAATACATCAAACCATTGTTATTGGGCATATATGTGTTCGTCACTTTCGCTTCGCTACCTTTTGCCGTGCGAAGTACATACATACGTAATTTCTCGTGAAATTAGAGAGAAAATGAGACAACGCACAATGGCTACTACAGTCAGTGAAGACCAATTTTAAAAAATCGAAAAAATGTTGGATCTTCATCCAAAAGTTTTAAAAGGGACGAAAATTGTTGTTATTTGTAAGATTGGTAGAAAATTGTTAAAGTTGTTGTTATAACAAATTTGACAATTTTTAGAGGCTCTAGTTATTATATAACATTTCTTCAACTTCCCAGTTTACCTCGTCCTTGTGAGCAAGTGGCAGTCTATACTCCTTTTGGTTTATTGGCGACTGATCTGCTCTTATTGGTATTTCATGTTCTACTTCCAGTGTATATGTTAGCTGGTCTGCTTCCTATAAAAATATGTCAAGGAATGACGGACATATGGCTTCTATTGATGCCTTCTCTTCTGAATTTACGCTTGGGTCTAACTTCAGTAACTCGAGTACACTTTCCATCCTTTTTCTTATATCTATCTGTTTAATCTGATTAACCGATCCATAATTCGGTTCATTAAAATTATCGTAACTAGTAAACTTAGGCCTAAAATCCCTATCTAGACGGTACGCTTCTTCTGATGCATTTGGTACGCAAGCTTACACCTTACCTTGCCAACGTAAGTTACGGGTTCTCCCATATGTACACCCTCCGCTAACTGCTGCTTGTGCAAAACAGTCCTAATTTTAGTGTTTATATGTATAGTAACTACTCTTGTTGACCTTGCGTTTACTACCTCCATACTACTATTCTTAACTCTATTCACGGTTCCTTCCAGCCATGACTTCAATGGAAGAGTAAGGATCCAATTATTGCTCCTACCATAAAACGATAAGTGTTTATCCAGCGCATCCAGTATGGTGCGGCCCTAAAGGTTATCGCGCCCATTTATCCCATCCGCCGAGATACCTTCCTTATCAAATTCTACTGCATGCATTATAAAACTCATCCCCTGGAATTTACTCTGCCCTATTCTGAGTGACCCCAGTGCCCTGATGCAACCTCAAAACGGTCCGTTAAGCGTTCTTACATCCTTTGGAATTACCTCCAGTCCTTTCCGTAAAACACTAGATTTTACGAGGCTGGTGTGCGCCCCTGAGTTCACAAAAAGCACTAGCATCCCACTAGCTGCTTCCTTGCGGGGTATCTCGAAGAAGTCATGTTTCCAAAATAGACGCGTATCTACTTCCTAATTCTTCAAGTTTCTTTCTCCATGCACCGCAGTTATCCTTTACGATCCTATACTCCCTAAAAATTATCATGATTATCTTAACTCAAAACTCCCGTACCGCGTTCGCGGCGATTGGGCCTATACTTTCTAACCTTATTAAAACTTAACCTAAGTACTAGAATCATAGCAATTTCCCAACCCAAAACGCAATCAAACATTTTTTCCCGAAGGCTCTTGCTTGCCTTCCGTGGTACCAATATTATTGTTGAGTACCAAGGGCGAGATACTCGTTTAAATTATGTTATCATTATAGCCTCTAAAAATTGTAGAATAAAATCAATCGAAATTCTTACAAAAAATATCAAAATTGTTAAATCAATTGATTCTAAAAATTCATCTATTACAATTGAAATATCATTTTGAAAATTTTTGTACTGATTGACATTAAGCATGGCTAAATTTGATTCTCTGACAGAATAGAATTGTATCGGTAAATCGAGAACGATATTTCAACATCTACTGAAGTCATTGGAACATATTTGTATTTAATTTTCTGATTTACAGGTAATTGCTCAAAAAAGTTTTAAGTCGGGATATTTAAACAAAACTTTTTCAAGATTTAAAATCTTAAATAAAGCCTTAACTTTCCTTAGCAGCTGACAAAATCTCTAATTGTTGTTGTACGGTTAATCCTTGTTTTTTCAAGCACGTCATTGCTCAGTCAAAAATTCCTATTCCTATATAGTATACAAGGCTGAGTCCAAGTTCTTGTTTTCGGTGGTTTTTTCAATTTTAGAACTGCCCCTTAGCCCGACTGCAACGTGACTACAAACAATTTGATGTCCGAAAAATTTGCCACATAGCAAAATGCATCTGTAAGCCAGCTGATTACTTCGGGAGGAAACGGGAAATTGCACATTTCAGAAAATATTTGATGACGTGAAAGTGATTTACAAAGCACCGATTTCATGCCAGCGATTAAATCAATCACCTCGCCGTTTTCGTGCTCGATTAATTAACAAACTCTATTCAGTCCACGTACCACACAATTTATATGTCCTCGGTTTGGAAATATTCCTTTTAGATATCGCCCAGCTTTCAACATATACCATGTTTGATCGGTTAACGAAAGGTATATCTGCACCATATAACGTCGTACAGGCTTTATGTATGCCTTGTTGCACAATGGTGCTGTTATTTTCTTCCAAAAATATACTGTTAAGCAGCATTGGAGAGTTGTAGCATTTTCCATTTAATCTTCTGAACAAAGCTTTTAATGCAAATCGCTACAAGCATCTGTAGTTTCATCGAAAATTAAGAATATCGGATTATCGCCTGCGTTATCATTAATATTTTGCAAAGTATTTTCATAAATCAAATTAAAATTTTTGTAAAGTGTGTGTACAGTGGGTAGAACTTCATTATGTTGTGGTAAAAATAACCTTTTAATGTTGGGATGTCACTGTTTCCATAAATTAATGCCAGCTTCAATAAATGCTCTAGCTAATTTCGTCGAATAAGTTTTATTTATTTTTTTCTTTTGTTTTACTGTACTTTTTATGTTGTTTTGAACTCAAATGTGATTGATACTGCGTTTTCAAATGGATTGCGTCCAACTTGATTTTGCATTACTTGCAAAATATACAAACTTTGTTCGATCGCGACTGCACTTACAGAGAATTACTCCCAATTAATTTTTGCGCATGCAACAAGATTTTCTTTTTCTTTTGGCATTTCTGTAAAACAATATCTACATTGTCAAAGGAGTACCGTTAGAAAAAGCATACATACATAAAAACCATTGTTATTGGGCATATATGTGTTCGTCACTTTCGCTTCGCTACCTTTTACCGTGCGAAGTACATACATACGTAATTTCTCGTGAAATTAGAGAGAAAATGAGACAACGCACAATGGCTACTACAGTCAGTGAAGACCAATTTTAAAAAACCGAAAAAATGTTCGATCTTCATCCAAAAGTTTTAAAAGGGACGAAAATTGTTGTTATTTGTAAGATTGGTAGAAAATTGTTAAAGTTGTTGTTATAACAAATTTGACAATTTTTAGAGGCTCTAGTTATTATATAACATTTCTTCAACTTCCCAGTTTACCTCGTCTTTGTGAGCAAGTGGCAGTCTATACTCCTTTTGGTTTATTGGCGACTGATCTGCTCTAATTGGTATTTCATGTTCTACTTCCAGTGTATATGTTAGCTGGTCTGCTTCCTATAAAAATATGTCAAGGAATGACGGACATATGGCTTCTATTGATGCCTTCTCTTCTGAATTTACGCTTGGGTCTAACTTCAGTAACTCGAGTACACTTTCCATCCTGTTTCTTATATCTATCTGTTTAATCTAATTAACCGATCCATAATTCGGTTCATTAAAATTATCGTAACTAGTAAACTTAGGCATAAAATCCCTATCTAGACGGTACTCTTCTTCTGATGCATTTGGTACGCAAGCTTACACCTTACCCTTGCCAACGTAAGTTACGGTTTCTACCATATGTACACCCTCCGCTAACTGCTGCTTGTGCAAAACAGTCCTAATTTTAGGGTTTATATGTATAGTAACTACTCTTGTTGACCTTGCGTTTACTACCTCCATACTACTATTCTTAACTCTATTCACGGTTCCTTCCAGCCATGACTTCAATGGAAGAGTAAGGATCCAATTATTGCTCCTACCATAAAACGATAAGTGTTTCTCCAGCGCATCCAGTATGGTGCGGCCCTAAAGGTTATCGCGCCCATTTATCCCATCCGCCGAGATACCTTCCTTATCCAATTCTACTGCATGCATTATAAAACTCATCCCCTGGAATTTACTCTGCCCTATTCTGAGTGACCCCAGTGCCCTGATGCAACCTCAAAACGGTCCGTTAAGCGTTCTTACATCCTTTGGAATTACCTCCAGTCCTTTCCGTAAAACACTAGATTTTACGAGGCTGGTGTGCGCCCCTGAGTTCACAAAAAGCACTAGCATCCCACTAGCTGCTTCCTTGCGGGGTATCTCGAAGAAGTCATGTTTCCAAAATAGACGCGTATCTACTTCCTAATTCTTCAAGTTTCTTTCTCCATGCACCGCAGTTATCCTTTACGATCCTATACTCCCTAAAAATTATCATGATTATCTTAACTCAAAACTCCCGTACCGCGTTCGCGGCGATTGGGCCTATACTTTCTAACCTTATTAAAACTTAACCTAAGTACTAGAATCATAGCAATTTCCCAACCCAAAACGCAATCAAACATTTTTTCCCGAAGGCTCTTGCTTGCCTTCCGTGGTACCAATATTATTGTTGAGTACCAAGGGCGAGATACTCGTTGAAATTATGTTATCATTATAGCCTCTAAAAATTGTAGAATAAAATCAATCGAAATTCTTACAAAAAATATCAAAATTGTTAAAAAAAATTTTAAATCAATTTATTCTAAAAATTCATCTACTACATTTTAAATAGTGTAGCAATTTATGTGTAGCAATATATGTAAATAACCTATTCCTTATAATAAGTAATGTACCAATATGTATATAATCATTTCTTATCATATATAATTCTTTAAGTTATTGTGAACTGATCATTGATATAAAATCTAGTACAAATTGGAACATTTCATGTTCGAAGATTTTAAAGAAAATGAACGGGAGCAGTTCGTGTTTGGCAGTCGTAGTTGAAAGACGAAAATAAGGAAAAAGTAAAGTAACAAACCAAGTCTTTTAATTTTGCTTGCTAAAAAATCAGAAGTGGTTAGCGCTGCGCTAAAACTAAAATTATTTTTTATTTAAAAAAAACTGAATATGAATGAAATCAGTACAGACGACTACACAATTCAACAATTGCCAGGGTGGTGTCAAAAACTGAAATTACCGTCGCACGGTACAAGAAGTGCACTGGTTGTACGCTTGAATACTGAAGATCCAGATTTAAGAGAAAATTGTCCAGTGATTGATGAAACTGTACTTGAAACGGGGGGCACAGTGTCGAGCAAGAAAAATGAAAAAACAATTATAGTGAAAAACAAACCAAAAGCACAGACAAATGATGGAACATATTTAATGAAAAACGAAGCAAAAGTAAAGACAAATGATGGAACAAATTTAGTGAAAAACAGAAATGCAAATATATTGGCAAATGACGGCGAACATTTAAACATAACGACAAAAGACAAGACAAACGTTGAAACCAAAGCAGCAACAAATGACGGCGAACATATAAACATCACGGCAAAAGACAAGCCAGGCGCAGAAACCAATACAGCAACAAACGAAGAGAATAATGAAAGCACAGACGAAGTTGACAACAAAAATTCAGAAGACGCTGAATTATTTGAAAGCATAGATCAAAGCGAACAAGAAAATACAAATGAACGTAACAATAGAGTTGTAAGTGAAAAAAGAGGAGAAGATGCAGAAATAAATTATAGACACAATAGGAGCGTACAAAAAGAAGCAAATCTATTGAAGAAGGAAATCGAGTTGCTACGTAGAGAAAAAGAAATAATCCTGAATGAGAATAAACTTATGATGGAGCATCCAATGCGTACGCAAGGTGATCTTTTCGATGAAAACAGGTTATCATTCGGCATTTGGAAAGAGTTCCTGCCGCACTATGAAGGTGGTGAAGGTTTTCAAGTGTGGATAACACAAATGAAGTGAATAAAATGAGTGACAATGAAGTTCGCGCGCTGTTAGTAAGTAAGTTGTGTGGAAGTGCACAAATGTGGTTGCAGTCAAAACCAAACTTTGTGACTGAAAGCGCAGACCAACTTTTGTCACAAATGGAGATGTTTTTTTTGGCAAAAATGAAACTAAACTAGCGTTACGGAAAAAATTGGAAGCCAGAAAATGGAAGTTTGGTGAGCCATTCGCCGACTACTTCACTGAAAAATGCATACTGGCAAGTAACATTTTAATCGACAAAGCAGAAATGGTCGACTATCTCATTGAAGAAATTCCCAATGAACAACTTCCCACTCAAGCAAAAATTCAACGTTTTCTGAACAAAGGCGACGTTTTACAGGCGTTTAACAAAGTTGAGCTAACAAGACAGAATGTAGTTGTTGCACCTATGTCAGAGGATTCAAAAACAAAATCAAGATGCTTCAATTGCAACTGCATAGGACATTATGCGGCTGAGTGCAAGAAGACAAAACGTGTTCCAGGTTCATGCTATGGTTGTGGTGCTATGGACCATTTTGTTTCGGAGTGCCCCCAAAACAAGAAGAAGGTTGCCAGTCAGCAGAATAATTATGTAAGGTCTTATATATTAGATAACACAAATATTGACTTGGTTGCAGAATGCCTCATAGACTCCGGAAGCCCTATAAGTTTTATTCAAAGGTCAATGGTGCCGAAAAATATTGAATTAAATGAAATATCTAAGAATATTGTTTATTTTGGGTTAAATAAAAGTGTACTAAAAACTTTTGCCTCAATTAAATGCATAATAAAAAAATATGTATAGATTTAATTGTGGTGGGTAACGTTGTCCTTGGGAGAGATTTTTTGGAAATTACTGGATCTAAAATACTAATTGGTAACGAAGCTAATTTTGAAGAAAATGTAAGCAACACTGAAGGCCAAAATATAAAAGAACAATATGATGAAGCAAATTTTAGAAATAGATGTTTTTGATGAAAATTAATGATGTGATAGCTTACAAAGACAAAATTTTATTTGACCAGATATTTAAAGAGTATTATGTAAAACCTTTACGATCAAATGAACCAAAGATAAAGAGCAAAATGGAGCTAGTTTTAGAAAATCCAAAGCCTTTTAATGGTCCGCTTCGAAGGTTATCATACTCTGAAAAATCAGAGTTGCAAAAAACGATAGATGAGTATTTAGAGAAAGGTTTTATAGAACCAAGTGAATCAGAATTTGTATCGGCGATTGTACTGGTAAGGAAAAAGATGGGGGAACTGAGAATGTGTGTGGACACTTAACAAAGTTACAGCAAAAGATAACTATCCAATTCCCTTAATAGATGACTTATTAGACAGGTTGGCGAATAGAAACTTTTTCACAAAATTAGGCTGGAATCCTTCCACATTTTTATGGATGAAGATTCGGGTAAGTATACTCGTACGTCTTTTATTACGCCATTAGGACAGTTTGAGTTTCTAAGAATGCCGTTTGGGCTAAGAAATGCGCCGTCTGTTTTCCAGAGATTTATTAACAAAATTTTTGCAGATATGATTAGGGAAGGAAAAGTCATTATATATTTGGATGATATCAAGATTACAACAAAGAATATGGAAGAACATTTTACAATACTAAGGGAAGTTTTTAAGAAATTAGTAGAAAACAATTCACAGTTAAGGATTGATAAGTGCGAGTTTTTAAGTACAAAGGTAAAGTATTTAGGATACACGATTTCTGGAAGTGGAATCAAGGCTGGTGAAAAAGGAATAGAGGCTATAAAAAATTTTCCAATCCCAGGAAAATTACCAGAGGTTCAAAGTTTCTTAGGATTATGTTCATATTTTAGACGTTTTATAAATGATTTTTCGATTTTATCAAAACCTTTACATGATTTAACAAAAAAGATACAAAATTTCAGTTTAACGTAGATGAATTTAATACGTTTGAATTATTGAAGCAAAAATTAGTAGAAGCACCAATTTTAGCACTCTATGACCCAACTGCTGAAACTGAGTTACATTGCGATGCCAGCTCAATAGGTTTTGGAACAATTCTGTTACAAAGAAAAGAAGATAATAAACTGCATCCAATTTCCTATTTTTCAAAAAAAAGCAACAGAGATTAAACCAAAATATCATAGTTATGAATTAGAAACGTTGGCTATATTTATTGCTCTGAAAAGGTTTAGAGTATACTTACAAGGCAAGAGATTCAAAACTATTAGTGACTGTAATTCGTTGACAATGAAGTTAAATAAAAAGGAATTAAATCCAAAGATCGACAGATGGGCCTTGGAACTTCAAAATTACGATTACATTTTAGAGCACCGCGAAGGAAAACTGATTGTGATTGATATAAAATCTAGTACAAATTGGATCATGTCATGTTCGAAGATTTTAAAGAAAACGAACGGGAGCAGTTCGTGTTTGGCAGTCGTAGTTTAAAGACGAAAATAAAGAAAAAAGTAAAGTAAAGCTTGCTAAAATATCATTTTGAAAATGTTTGTACTGATTGACATTAAGCATGGCTAAATTTGATTCTCTGACAATAGAATTGTATCGGTAAATCGAGAACGATATTTCAATATCTACTGAAATCATTGGAGCATATTTGTATTTAATTTTCTGATTGACAGGTAATTGCTCAAAAAAGTTTTAAGTCGGGATATTTAGACAAAACTTTTTCAAGTTTTAATAACTTAAAGCCTTAGCTTTCCTTACCAGCTGACAAAATATCTAATTGTTTTTGTACGGTTAATCCTTGTCTTTTCAAACACGTAATTGCTCAGTCAAAAATTCCTATTCCTATATAGTATACAAGGCTGAGTCCAAGTTCTTGTTTTCGGTGGTTTTTCAATTTTAGAACTGCCCCTGAGCCCGACTGCAACGTGTTTACCAACAATTTGATGTCCGTAAAATTTGCCACATAGTAAAATGCAGCTGTAAGCCAACTGATCACATCGGGAGGAAACGGGAACTTGCACATTTCAGAAAATATTTGACGACGTGAAAGTGATTTACAAAGCACCGATATCATGCCAGCGATTAAATCAATCACCTCGTCGTTTTCGTGCTCGATTAATTAAAAAACTCTATTCAGTCCACGTACCACACAATTTATATGTCCTAGGTATGGAAATATTCCTTTTAGATTTCGCCCAGCTTTCAACATATACCGGTTGATCGGTTAACAAAAGGTATATCTGCACCATATAACGTCGTACAGGCTTTATGTACTCCTTGTTGCACAGTGGTGCTGTTATTTTGTTCCAAAAATATACTGTTAAGCAGCATTGGAGAGTTGTAGCATTTTCAATTTAATCTTCCGGACAAAGCTTTTAATGCAAATCGCAACAAGCATCTGTAGTTTCATCGACAATTAAGAATATCGGATTATCGCCGGCGTAATCTTTAATATTTTGCAAAGTATTTTCATAAATCAAAGTAAAATTTTTGTAAAGTGTGTGTACAGTGAGTAGAACTTCATTATGTTGTGGTAAAAATAACCTTTTAATGTTGGGATGTCACAGTTTCCATAAATTAATGCCAGCTTCAATAAATGCTTTAGCTAATTTCGTCGAATAAGTTTTATTTTTTTTTCTTTTGTTTTAGTGTACTTCTTATGTTGTTTAGAACTCAAGTGTGATTGATACTGCGTTTTCAAGTGGATTGCGTCCAACTTGATTTTGCATTACTTGCAAAATATACAAACTTTGTTCGATCGCGACTGCACTTCACGAGATTTGCTCCCAATTAATTTTTGCGCATGCAACAAGATCTTCTTTTTCTTTTGGCATTTTTGTAAAACAATATCTACATTGTCAAAGGAGTACCGTTAGAAAAAGCATATATAAATCAAACCATTGTTGATGTGCATGATGTGTTCGTCACTTTCGCTTCGCTACATTTTGCCGTGCGAAGTACATACATACGTAATTTCTCGTGAAATTAAAGAGAAAATGAGACAACGCACAATGGCTACTACAGTCAGTGAAGACCAATTTTAAAAAATCGAAAAAATGTTGGATCTTCATCCAAAAGTTTTAAAAGGTTACGAAAATTGTTGTTATTTGTAAGATTGGTAGAAAATTGTTAAAATTGTTGTTATAAAAAATTGGACAATTTTTAGAGGCTCTAGTTATTATATAACATTTCTTCAACTTGCCAGTTTACCTCGTCTTTGTGAGCAAGTGGCAGTCTATACTCCTTTTGGTTTATTGGAGACTGATCTGCTCTAATTGGTATTTCATGTTCTACTTCCAGTGTATATGTTAGCTGGTCTGCTTCCAATAAAAATATGTCAAGGAATGACGGACATATGGCTTCTATTGATGCCTTCTCTTCTGAATTTACGCTTGGGTCTAACTTCAGTAACTCTAGTACGCTTTCCATCCTTTTTCTTATATCTGCTTGTTTAATCTGATTAACAGATCCATAATTCGGTTCCTTAAAATTATCGTAACTAGTAAACTTAGGCCTAAAATCCCTATCTAGATGGTACTCTTCTTCTGATGCATTTGGTACGCAAGCTTACACCTTACCCTTGCCAACGTAAGTTACGGTTTCTCCCATATTCCTACGCTAAAAAAATGTTTAAATCAATTTATTCTAAAAATTCATCTACTACATTTTAAATATTGTAGCAGTTTATGTGTAGCAATATATGTAAATAACCTATTCCTTATAATAAGTAATGTACCAATATGTATATAACCATTTCTTATCATATATAATTCTTTAAGTTATTGTGAACTGATCATTGATATAAAATCTAGTACAAATTGGAACATGTCATGTTCGAAGATTTTAAAGAAAATGAACGGGAGCAGTTCGTGTTTGGCAGTCGTAGTTGAAAGACGAAAATAAGGAAAAAGTAAAGTAACAAACCAAGTCTTTTAATTTTGCCAAAGCTTGCTAAACAATCAGAAGTGGGATAGCGCTGCGCTAAAACTAAAATTATTTTTTATTTCAAAAAAACTGAATATGAATGAAATCTGTACAGACGACTACACAATTCAACAATTGCCAGGGTGGTGTCAAAAACTGAAATTACCGTCGCACGGTACAAGAAGTGCACTGGTTGTACGCTTGAATACTGAAAATCCAGATTTAAGAGAAAATTTTCCAGTGATTGATGAAACTGTACTTGAAACGGGGGGCACAGTGTCGAGCAAGAAAAATGAAAAAATAATTAGAGTGAAAAACAAACCAAAAGCACAGACAAATGATGTAACATATTTAATGAAAAACGAAGCAAAAGTAAAGACAAATGATGGAACAAATTTAGTGAAAAACAGAAATGCAAATATATTGGCAAATGACGGCGAACATTTAAACATAACGACAAAAGACAAGACAAACGTTGAAACCAAAGCAGCAACAAATGACGGCGAACATATAAACATCACGGCAAAAGACAAGCCAAGCGCAGAAACCAATACAGCAACAAACGAAGAGAATAATGAAAGCACAGACGAAGTTGACAACAAAAATTCAGAAGACGCTGAATTATTTGAAAGCATAGATCAAAGCGAACAAGAAAATACAAATGAACGTAACAATAGAGTTGTAAGTGAAAAAAGAGGAGAAGATGCAGAAATAAATTATAGGCGCAATAGGAGCGTTCAAAAAGAAGCAGATCTATTGAAGAAGGAAATCGAGTTGCTACGTAGAGAAAAAGAAATAATCCTGAATGAGAATAAACTTATGATGGAGCATCCAATGCGTACACAGGGTGATCTTTTCGATGAAAACAGGTTTTCGTTCGGCATTTGGAAAGAGTTCCTGCCGCACTATGAAGGTGGTGAAGGTTTTCAAGTGTGGATTACACAAATGAGGTGAATAAAATGAGTGAAAATGAAGTTCGCGCGCTGTTAGTAAGTAAGTTGTGTGGAAGTGCACAAATGTGGTTGCAGTCAAAACCAAACTTTGTGACTGAAAGCGCAGACCAACTTTTGTCACAAATGGAGATGTTTTTTGGCAAAAATGAAACTAAACTAGCGCTACGGAAAAAATTGGAAGCCAGAAAATGGAAGTTTGGTGAGCCATTCGCCGACTACTTCACTGAAAAATGCATACTGGCAAGTAACATTTTAATAGACAAAGCAGAAATGGTCGACTATCTCATTGAAGGAATTCCCAATGAACAACTTCCCACTCAAGCAAAAATTCAACGTTTTCTGAACAAAGGCGACGTTTTACAGGCGTTTAACAAAGTTGAGCTAACAAGACAGAATGTAGTTCTTGCACCTATGTCAGAGGATTCAAAAACAAAATCAAGATGCTTCAATTGCAACTGCATAGGACATTATTCGGCTGAGTGCAAGAAGACAAAACGTGTTCCAGGTTCATGCTATGGTTGTGGTGCTATGGACCATTTTGTTTCGGAGTGCCCCCAAAACAAGAAGAAGGTTGCCAGTCAGCAGAATATTATGTAAGGTCTTATATATTAGATAACACAAATATTGACTTGGTTGCAGAATGCCTCATAGACTCCGGAAGCCCTATAAGTTTTATTCAAAGGTCAATGGTGCCGAAAAATATTGAATTAAATGAAATATCTAAGAATATTGTTTATTTTGAGTTAAATAAAAGTGTACTAAAAACTTTTGGCTCAATTAAATGCATAATAAAAAAATATGTATAGATTTAATTGTGGTGGGTAACGTTGTCCTTGGGAGAGATTTTTTGGAAATTACTGGATCTAAAATACTAATTGGTAACGAAGCTAATTTTGAAGAAAATGTAAGCAACACTGAAGGCCAAAATATAAAAGAACAATATGATGAAGCAAATTTTAGAAATAGATGTTTTTGATGAAAATTAATGATGTGATAGCTTACAAAGACAAAATTTTATTTGACCAGATATTTAAAGAGTATTATGTAAAACCTTTACGATCAAATGAACCAAAGATAAAGAGCAAAATGGAGCTAGTTTTAGAAAATCCAAAGCCTTTTAATGGTCCGCTTCGAAGGTTATCATACTCTGAAAAATCAGAGTTGCAAAAAACGATAGATGAGTATTTAGAGAAAGGTTTTATAGAACCAAGTGAATCAGAATTTGTATCGGCAATTGTACTGGTGAGGAAAAAGATGGGGGAACTGAGAATGTGTGTGGACCCTTAACAAAGTTACAGCAAAAGATAACTATCCAATTCCCTTAATAGATGACTTATTAGACAGGTTGGCGAATAGAAACTTTTTCACAAAATTAGACTGGAAAAATGAATTCTTCCACATTTTCATGGATGAAGATTCGGGTAAGTATACTCGTACGTCTTTTATTACGCCATTAGGACAGTTTGAGTTTCTAAGAATGCCGTTTGGGCTAAGAAATGCGCCGTCTGTTTTCCAGAGATTTATTAACAAAATTTTTGCAGATATGATTAGGGAAGGAAAAGTCATTATATATTTGGATGATATCAAGATTACAACAAAGAATATGGAAGAACATTTTACAATACTAAGGGAAGTTTTTAAGAAATTAGTAGAAAACAATTCACAGTTAAGGATTGATAAGTGCGAGTTTTTAAGTACAAAGGTAAAGTATTTAGGATACACGATTTCTGGAAGTGGAATCAAGGCTGATGAAAAAGGAATAGAGGCTATAAAAAATTTTCCAATCCCAGGAAAAAGTTTCTTAGGATTATGTTCATATTTTAGACGTTTTATAAAAGGTTTTTCGATTTTAGCAAATCCTTTACATGATTTAACAAAAAAGATACAAAATTTCAGTATAACGTAGATGAATTTAATACGTTTGAATTATTGAAGCAACAATTAGTAGAAGCACCAATTTTATCACTCTATGACCCAACTGCTGAAACTGAGTTACATTGCGATGCCAGCTCAATAGGTTTTGGAACAATTCTGTTACAAAGAAAAGAAGATAATAAACTGCATCCAATTTCCTATTTTTCAAAAAAAAAACAACAGAGACTGAACCAAAATATCATAGTTATGAATTAGAAACGTTGGCTATATTTATTGCTCTGAAAAGGTTTAGAGTATACTTACAAGGCAAGAGATTCAAAACTATTAGTGACTGTAATTCGTTGACAATGAAGTTAAATAAAAAGGAATTAAATCCAAAGATCGACAGATGGGCCTTGGAACTTCAAAATTACGATTACATTTTAGAGCACCGCGAAGGAAAACTGATTGTGATTGATATAAAATCTAGTACAAATTGGATCATGTCATGTTCGAAGATTTTAAAGAAAACGAACGGGAGCAGTTCGTGTTTGGCAGTCGTAGTTTAAAGACGAAAATAAAGAAAAAAGTAAAGTAAAGCTTGCTAAAATATCATTTTGAAAATGTTTGTACTGATTGACATTAAGCATGGCTAAATTTGATTCTCTGACAATAGAATTGTATCGGTAAATCGAGAACGATATTTCAATATCTACTGAAATCATTGGAGCATATTTGTATTTAATTTTCTGATTGACAGGTAATTGCTCAAAAAAGTTTTAAGTCGGGATATTTAGACAAAACTTTTTCAAGTTTTAATAACTTAAAGCCTTAGCTTTCCTTACCAGCTGACAAAATATCTAATTGTTTTTGTACGGTTAATCCTTGTCTTTTCAAACACGTAATTGCTCAGTCAAAAATTCCTATTCCTATATAGTATACAAGACTGAGTCCAAGTTCTTGTTTTCGGTGGTTTTTCAATTTTAGAACTGCCCCTGAGCCCGACTGCAACGTGTTTACCAACATTTGATGTCCGTAAAATTTGCCACATAGTAAAATGCAGCTGTAAGCCAACTGTTCACATCGGGAGGAAACGGGAACTTGCACATTTCAGAAAATATTTGACGACGTGAAAGTGATTTAAAAAGCACCGATTTCATGCCAGCGATTAAATCAATCACCTCGTCGTTTTCGTGCTCGATTAATTAAAAAACTCTATTCAGTCCACGTACCACACAATTTATATGTCCTAGGTTTGGAAATATTCCTTTTAGATTTCGCCCAGCTTTCAACATATACCGGTTGATCGGTTAACAAAAGGTATATCTGCACCATATAACGTCGTACAGGCTTTATGTACGCCTTGTTGCACAGTGGTGCTGTTATTTTGTTCCAAAAATATACTGTTAAGCAGCATTGGAGAGTTGTAGCAATTTCAATTTAATCTTCCGGACAAAGCTTTTAATGCAAATCGCTACAAGCATCTGTAGTTTCATCGACAATTAAGAATATCGGATATCGCCGGCGTAATCCTTAATATTTGGCAAAGTATTTTTATAAATCAAAGTAAAATTTTTGTAAAGTGTGTGTACAGTGGGTAGAACTTCATTATGTTGTGGTAAAAATAACCTTTTAATGTTGGGATGTCACAGTTTCCATAAATTAATGCCAGCTTCAATAAATGCTCTAGCTAATTTCGTCGAATAAGTTTTATTTTTTTTTCTTTTGTTTTAGTGTACTTCTTATGTTGTTTTGAACTCAAGTGTGATTGATACTGCGTTTTCAAGTGGATTGCGTCCAACTTGATTTTGCATTACTTGCAAAATATACAAACTTTGTTCGATCGCGACTGCACTTCACGAGAATTGCTCCCAATTAATTTTTGCGCATGCAACAAGATTTTCTTTTTCTTTTGGCATTTTTGTAAAACAATATTTACATTGTCAAAGGAGTACCGTTAGAAAAAGCATATATAAATCAAACCATTGTTGATGTGCATGATGTGTTCGTCACTTTCGCTTCGCTACATTTTGCCGTGCGAAGTACATACATACGTAATTTCTCGTGAAATTAAAGAGAAAATGAGACAACGCACAATGGCTACTACAGTCAGTGAAGACCAATTTTAAAAAATCGAAAAAATGTTGGATCTTCATCCAAAAGTTTTAAAAGGTTACGAAAATTGTTGTTATTTGTAAGATTGGTAGAAAATTGTTAAAATTGTTGTTATAAAAAATTGGACAATTTTTAGAGGCTCTAGTTATTATATAACATTTCTTCAACTTGCCAGTTTACCTCGTCTTTGTGAGCAAGTGGCAGTCTATACTCCTTTTGGTTTATTGGAGACTGATCTGCTCTAATTGGTATTTCATGTTCTACTTCCAGTGTATATGTTAGCTGGTCTGCTTCCAATAAAAATATGTCAAGGAATGACGGACATATGGCTTCTATTGATGCCTTCTCTTCTGAATTTACGCTTGGGTCTAACTTCAGTAACTCTAGTACGCTTTCCATCCTTTTTCTTATATCTGCTTGTTTAATCTGATTAACAGATCCATAATTCGGTTCCTTAAAATTATCGTAACTAGTAAACTTAGGCCTAAAATCCCTATCTAGATGGTACTCTTCTTCTGATGCATTTGGTACGCAAGCTTACACCTTACCCTTGCCAACGTAAGTTACGGTTTCTCCCATATTCCTACGCTAAAAAAATGTTTAAATCAATTTATTCTAAAAATTCATCTACTACATTTTAAATATTGTAGCAGTTTATGTGTAGCAATATATGTAAATAACCTATTCCTTATAATAAGTAATGTACCAATATGTATATAACCATTTCTTATCATATATAATTCTTTAAGTTATTGTGAACTGATCATTGATATAAAATCTAGTACAATTTGGAACATGTCATGTTCGAAGATTTTAAAGAAAATGAACGGGAGCAGTTCGTGTTTGGCAGTCGTAGTTGAAAGACGAAAATAAGGAAAAAGTAAAGTAACAAACCAAGTCTTTTAATTTTGCCAAAGCTTGCTAAAAAATCAGAAGTGGGATAGCGCTGCGCTAAAACTAAAATTATTTTTTATTTCAAAAAAACTGAATATGAATGAAATCTGTACAGACGACTACACAATTCAACAATTGCCAGGGTGGTGTCAAAAACTGAAATTACCGTCGCACGGTACAAGAAGTGCACTGGTTGTACGCTTGAATACTGAAAATCCAGATTTAAGAGAAAATTTTCCAGTGATTGATGAAACTGTACTTGAAACGGGGGGCACAGTGTCGAGCAAGAAAAATGAAAAAATAATTAGAGTGAAAAACAAACCAAAAGCACAGACAAATGATGTAACATATTTAATGAAAAACGAAGCAAAAGTAAAGACAAATGATGGAACAAATTTAGTGAAAAACAGAAATGCAAATATATTGGCAAATGACGGCGAACATTTAAACATAACGACAAAAGACAAGACAAACGTTGAAACCAAAGCAGCAACAAATGACGGCGAACATATAAACATCACGGCAAAAGACAAGCCAAGCGCAGAAACCAATACAGCAACAAACGAAGAGAATAATGAAAGCACAGACGAAGTTGACAACAAAAATTCAGAAGACGCTGAATTATTTGAAAGCATAGATCAAAGCGAACAAGAAAATACAAATGAACGTAACAATAGAGTTGTAAGTGAAAAAAGAGGAGAAGATGCAGAAATAAATTATAGGCGCAATAGGAGCGTTCAAAAAGAAGCAGATCTATTGAAGAAGGAAATCGAGTTGCTACGTAGAGAAAAAGAAATAATCCTGAATGAGAATAAACTTATGATGGAGCATCCAATGCGTACACAGGGTGATCTTTTCGATGAAAACAGGTTTTCGTTCGGCATTTGGAAAGAGTTCCTGCCGCACTATGAAGGTGGTGAAGGTTTTCAAGTGTGGATTACACAAATGAGGTGAATAAAATGAGTGAAAATGAAGTTCGCGCGCTGTTAGTAAGTAAGTTGTGTGGAAGTGCACAAATGTGGTTGCAGTCAAAACCAAACTTTGTGACTGAAAGCGCAGACCAACTTTTGTCACAAATGGAGATGTTTTTTGGCAAAAATGAAACTAAACTAGCGCTACGGAAAAAATTGGAAGCCAGAAAATGGAAGTTTGGTGAGCCATTCGCCGACTACTTCACTGAAAAATGCATACTGGCAAGTAACATTTTAATAGACAAAGCAGAAATGGTCGACTATCTCATTGAAGGAATTCCCAATGAACAACTTCCCACTCAAGCAAAAATTCAACGTTTTCTGAACAAAGGCGACGTTTTACAGGCGTTTAACAAAGTTGAGCTAACAAGACAGAATGTAGTTCTTGCACCTATGTCAGAGGATTCAAAAACAAAATCAAGATGCTTCAATTGCAACTGCATAGGACATTATTCGGCTGAGTGCAAGAAGACAAAACGTGTTCCAGGTTCATGCTATGGTTGTGGTGCTATGGACCATTTTGTTTCGGAGTGCCCCCAAAACAAGAAGAAGGTTGCCAGTCAGCAGAATATTATGTAAGGTCTTATATATTAGATAACACAAATATTGACTTGGTTGCAGAATGCCTCATAGACTCCGGAAGCCCTATAAGTTTTATTCAAAGGTCAATGGTGCCGAAAAATATTGAATTAAATGAAATATCTAAGAATATTGTTTATTTTGAGTTAAATAAAAGTGTACTAAAAACTTTTGGCTCAATTAAATGCATAATAAAAAAATATGTATAGATTTAATTGTGGTGGGTAACGTTGTCCTTGGGAGAGATTTTTTGGAAATTACTGGATCTAAAATACTAATTGGTAACGAAGCTAATTTTGAAGAAAATGTAAGCAACACTGAAGGCCAAAATATAAAAGAACAATATGATGAAGCAAATTTTAGAAATAGATGTTTTTGATGAAAATTAATGATGTGATAGCTTACAAAGACAAAATTTTATTTGACCAGATATTTAAAGAGTATTATGTAAAACCTTTACGATCAAATGAACCAAAGATAAAGAGCAAAATGGAGCTAGTTTTAGAAAATCCAAAGCCTTTTAATGGTCCGCTTCGAAGGTTATCATACTCTGAAAAATCAGAGTTGCAAAAAACGATAGATGAGTATTTAGAGAAAGGTTTTATAGAACCAAGTGAATCAGAATTTGTATCGGCAATTGTACTGGTGAGGAAAAAGATGGGGGAACTGAGAATGTGTGTGGACCCTTAACAAAGTTACAGCAAAAGATAACTATCCAATTCCCTTAATAGATGACTTATTAGACAGGTTGGCGAATAGAAACTTTTTCACAAAATTAGACTGGAAAAATGAATTCTTCCACATTTTCATGGATGAAGATTCGGGTAAGTATACTCGTACGTCTTTTATTACGCCATTAGGACAGTTTGAGTTTCTAAGAATGCCGTTTGGGCTAAGAAATGCGCCGTCTGTTTTCCAGAGATTTATTAACAAAATTTTTGCAGATATGATTAGGGAAGGAAAAGTCATTATATATTTGGATGATATCAAGATTACAACAAAGAATATGGAAGAACATTTTACAATACTAAGGGAAGTTTTTAAGAAATTAGTAGAAAACAATTCACAGTTAAGGATTGATAAGTGCGAGTTTTTAAGTACAAAGGTAAAGTATTTAGGATACACGATTTCTGGAAGTGGAATCAAGGCTGATGAAAAAGGAATAGAGGCTATAAAAAATTTTCCAATCCCAGGAAAAAGTTTCTTAGGATTATGTTCATATTTTAGACGTTTTATAAAAGGTTTTTCGATTTTAGCAAATCCTTTACATGATTTAACAAAAAAGATACAAAATTTCAGTATAACGTAGATGAATTTAATACGTTTGAATTATTGAAGCAACAATTAGTAGAAGCACCAATTTTATCACTCTATGACCCAACTGCTGAAACTGAGTTACATTGCGATGCCAGCTCAATAGGTTTTGGAACAATTCTGTTACAAAGAAAAGAAGATAATAAACTGCATCCAATTTCCTATTTTTCAAAAAAAAACAACAGAGACTGAACCAAAATATCATAGTTATGAATTAGAAACGTTGGCTATATTTATTGCTCTGAAAAGGTTTAGAGTATACTTACAAGGCAAGAGATTCAAAACTATTAGTGACTGTAATTCGTTGACAATGAAGTTAAATAAAAAGGAATTAAATCCAAAGATCGACAGATGGGCCTTGGAACTTCAAAATTACGATTACATTTTAGAGCACCGCGAAGGAAAACTGATTGTGATTGATATAAAATCTAGTACAAATTGGATCATGTCATGTTCGAAGATTTTAAAGAAAACGAACGGGAGCAGTTCGTGTTTGGCAGTCGTAGTTTAAAGACGAAAATAAAGAAAAAAGTAAAGTAAAGCTTGCTAAAATATCATTTTGAAAATGTTTGTACTGATTGACATTAAGCATGGCTAAATTTGATTCTCTGACAATAGAATTGTATCGGTAAATCGAGAACGATATTTCAATATCTACTGAAATCATTGGAGCATATTTGTATTTAATTTTCTGATTGACAGGTAATTGCTCAAAAAAGTTTTAAGTCGGGATATTTAGACAAAACTTTTTCAAGTTTTAATAACTTAAAGCCTTAGCTTTCCTTACCAGCTGACAAAATATCTAATTGTTTTTGTACGGTTAATCCTTGTCTTTTCAAACACGTAATTGCTCAGTCAAAAATTCCTATTCCTATATAGTATACAAGACTGAGTCCAAGTTCTTGTTTTCGGTGGTTTTTCAATTTTAGAACTGCCCCTGAGCCCGACTGCAACGTGTTTACCAACATTTGATGTCCGTAAAATTTGCCACATAGTAAAATGCAGCTGTAAGCCAACTGTTCACATCGGGAGGAAACGGGAACTTGCACATTTCAGAAAATATTTGACGACGTGAAAGTGATTTAAAAAGCACCGATTTCATGCCAGCGATTAAATCAATCACCTCGTCGTTTTCGTGCTCGATTAATTAAAAAACTCTATTCAGTCCACGTACCACACAATTTATATGTCCTAGGTTTGGAAATATTCCTTTTAGATTTCGCCCAGCTTTCAACATATACCGGTTGATCGGTTAACAAAAGGTATATCTGCACCATATAACGTCGTACAGGCTTTATGTACGCCTTGTTGCACAGTGGTGCTGTTATTTTGTTCCAAAAATATACTGTTAAGCAGCATTGGAGAGTTGTAGCAATTTCAATTTAATCTTCCGGACAAAGCTTTTAATGCAAATCGATACAAGCATCTGTAGTTTCATCGACAATTAAGAATATCGGATATCGCCGGCGTAATCCTTAATATTTGGCAAAGTATTTTTATAAATCAAAGTAAAATTTTTGTAAAGTGTGTGTACAGTGGGTAGAACTTCATTATGTTGTGGTAAAAATAACCTTTTAATGTTGGGATGTCACAGTTTCCATAAATTAATGCCAGCTTCAATAAATGCTCTAGCTAATTTCGTCGAATAAGTTTTATTTTTTTTTCTTTTGTTTTAGTGTACTTCTTATGTTGTTTTGAACTCAAGTGTGATTGATACTGCGTTTTCAAGTGGATTGCGTCCAACTTGATTTTGCATTACTTGCAAAATATACAAACTTTGTTCGATCGCGACTGCACTTCACGAGAATTGCTCCCAATTAATTTTTGCGCATGCAACAAGATTTTCTTTTTCTTTTAGCAGTTTTGTAAAACAATATTTACATTGTCAAAGGAGTACCGTTAGAAAAAGCATACATACATCAAACCATTGTTGATGTGCATGATGTGTTCGTCACTTTCGCTTCGCTACATTTTGCCGTGCGAAGTACATACATACGTAATTTCTCGTGAAATTAAAGAGAAAATGAGACAACGCACAATGGCTACTACAGTCAGTGAAGACCAATTTTAAAAAGTCGAAAAAATGTTGGATCTTCATCCAAAAGTTTTAAAAGGTTACGAAAATTGTTGTTATTTGTAAGATTGGTAGAAAATTGTTAAAATTGTTGTTATAAAAAATTGGACAATTTTTAGAGGCTCTAGTTATTATATAACATTTCTTCAACTTGCCAGTTTACCTCGGCTTTGTGAGCAAGTGGCAGTCTATACTCCTTTTGGTTTATTGGAGACTGATCTGCTCTAATTGGTATTTCATGTTCTACTTCCAGTGTATATGTTAGCTGGTCTGCTTCCAATAAAAATATGTCAAGGAATGACGGACATATGGCTTCTATTGATGCCTTCTCTTCTGAATTTACGCTTGGGTCTAACTTCAGTAACTCTAGTACGCTTTCCATCCTTTTTCTTATATCTGCTTGTTTAATCTGATTAACAGATCCATAATTCGGTTCCTTAAAATTATCGTAACTAGTAAACTTAGGCCTAAAATCCCTATCTAGATGGTACTCTTCTTCTGATGCATTTGGTACGCAAGCTTACACCTTACCCTTGCCAACGTAAATTACGGTTTCTCCCATATTCCTACGCTAAAAAAATGTTTAAATCAATTTATTCTAAAAATTCATCTACTACATTTTAAATATTGTAGCAGTTTATGTGTAGCAATATATGTAAATAACCTATTCCTTATAATAAGTAATGTACCAATATGTATATAACCATTTCTTATCATATATAATTCTTTAAGTTATTGTGAACTGATCATTGATATAAAATCTAGTACAAATTGGAACATTTCATGTTCGAAGATTTTAAAGAAAATGAACGGGAGCAGTTCGTGTTTGGCAGTCGTAGTTGAAAGACGAAAATAAGGAAAAAGTAAAGTAACAAACCAAGTCTTTTAATTTTGCTTGCTAAAAAATCAGAAGTGGGATAGCGCTGCGCTAAAACTAAAATTATTTTTTATTTCAAAAAAACTGAATATGAATGAAATCTGTACAGATGACTACACAATTCAACAATTGCCAGGGTGATGTCAAAAACTGAAATTACCGTCGCACGATACAAGAAGTGCACTGGTTGTACGCTTGAATACTGAAGATCCAGATTTAAGAGAAAATTTTCCAGTGATTGATGAAACTGTACTTGAAACGGGGGGCACAGTGTCGAGCAAGAAAAATGAAAAAACAATTATAGTGAAAAACAAACCAAAAGCACAGACAAATGATGGAACATATTTAATGAAAAACGAAGCAAAAGTAAAGACAAATGATGGAACAAATTTAGTGAAAAACTGAAATGCAAATATATTGGCAAATGACGGCGAACATTTAAACATAACGACAAAAGACAAGACAAACGTTGAAACCAAAGCAGCAACAAATGACGGCGAACATATAAACATCACGGCAAAAGACAAGCCAAGCGCAGAAACCAATACAGCAACAAACGAAGAGAATAATGAAAGCACAGACGAAGTTGACAACAAAAATTCAGAAGACGCTGAATTATTTGAAAGCATAGATCAAAGCGAACAAGAAAATACAAATGAACGTAACAATAGAGTTGTAAGTGAAAAAAGAGGAGAAGATGCAGAAATAAATTATAGACACAATAGGAGCGTACAAAAAGAAGCAAATCTATTGAAGAAGGAAATCGAGTTGCAATGTAGAGAAAAAGAAATAATCCTGAATGAGAATAAACTTATGATGGAGCATCCAATGCGTACACAGGGTGATCTTTTCGATGAAAACAGGTTATCGTTCGGCATTTGGAAAGAGTTCCTGCCGCACTATGAAGGTGGTGAAGGTTTTCAAGTGTGGATTACACAAATGAGGTGAATAAAATGAGTGAAAATGAAGTTCGCGCGCTGTTAGTAAGTAAGTTGTGTGGAAGTGCACAAATGTGGTTGCAGCCAAAACCAAACTTTGTGACTGAAAGCGCAGACCAACTTTTGTCACAAATGGAGATGTTTTTTTGGCAAAAATGAAACTAAACTAGCGTTACGGAAAAAATTGGAAGCCAGAAAATGGAAGTTTGGTGAGCCATTCGCCGACTACTTCACTGAAAAATGCATACTGGCAAGTAACATTTTAATAGACAAAGCAGAAATGGTCGACTATCTCATTGAAGGAATTCCCAATGAACAACTTCCCACTCAAGCAAAAATTCAACGTTTTCTGAACAAAGGCGACGTTTTACAGGCGTTTAACAAAGTTGAGCTAACAAGACAGAATGTAGTTGTTGCACCTATATCAGAGGATTCAAAAACAAAACCAAGATGCTTCAATTGCAACTGCATACGACATTATGCGGCTGAGTGCAAGAAGACAAAACGTGTTCCAGGTTCATGCTATGGTTGTGGTGCTATGGACCATTTTGTTTCGGAGTGCCCCCAAAACAAGAAGAAGGTTGCCAGTCAGCAGAATAATTATGTAAGGTCTTATATATTAGATAACACAAATATTGACTTGGTTGCAGAATGCCTCATAGACTCCGGAAGCCCTATAAGTTTTATTCAAAGGTCAATGGTGCCGAAAAATATTGAATTAAATGAAATATCTAAGAATATTGTTTATTTTGGGTTAAATAAAAGTGTACTAAAACCTTTTGCCTCAATTAAATGCTATTTGAATAATAAAAAAATATATATAGATTTAATTGTGGTGGGCAACGTTGTCCTTGGGAGAGATTTTTTGGAAATTACTGGATCTAAAATACTAATTGGTAACGAAGCTAATTTTGACGAAAATGTAAGCATCACTGAAGGCCAAAATATAAAAGAACAATATGATGAAGCAAATTTTAGAAATAGATGTTTTTGATGAAAATTAATGATGTGATAGCTTACAAAGACAAAATTTTATTTGACCAGATATTTAAAGAGTATTATGTAAAACCTTTACGATCAAATGAACCAAAGATAAAGAGCAAAATGGAGCTAGTTTTAGAAAATCCAAAGCCTTTTAATGGTCCGCTTCGAAGGTTATCATACTCTGAAAAATCAGAGTTGCAAAAAACGATAGATGAGTATTTAGAGAAAGGTTTTATAGAACCAAGTGAATCAGAATTTGTATCGGCAATTGTACTGGTGAGGAAAAAGATGGGGGAACTGAGAATGTGTGTGGACCCTTAACAAAGTTACAGCAAAAGATAACTATCCAATTCCCTTAATAGATGACTTATTAGACAGGTTGGCGAATAGAAACTTTTTCACAAAATTAGGCTGGAATCTCCTTCCACATTTTTATGGATGAAGATTCGGGTAAGTATACTCGTACGTCTTTTATTACGGCATTAGGACAGTTTGAGTTTCTAAGAATGCCGTTTGGGCTAAGAAATGCGCCGTCTGTTTTCCAGAGATTTATTAACAAAATTTTTGCAGATATGATTAGGGAAGGAAAAGTCATTATATATTTGGATGATATCAAGATTACAACAAAGAATATGGAAGAACATTTTACAATACTAAGGGAAGTTTTTAAGAAATTAGTAGAAAACAATTCACAGTTAAGGATTGATAAGTGCGAGTTTTTAAGTACAAAGGTAAAGTATTTAGGATACACGATTTCTGGAAGTGGAATCAAGGCTGATGAAAAAGGAATAGAGGCTATAAAAAATTTTCCAATCCCAGGAAAATTACTAGAGGTTCAAAGTTTCTTAGGATTATGTTCATATTTTAGACGTTTTAAAAAAGGTTTTTCGATTTTAGCAAATCCTTTACATGATTTAACAAAAACGATACAAAATTTCAGTTTAACGTAGATGAATTTAATACGTTTGAATTATTGAAGCAACAATTAGTAGGAGCACCAATTTTAGCACTCTATGACCCAACTGCTGAAACTGAGTTACATTGCGATGCCAGCTCAATAGGTTTTGGAGCAATTCTGTTACAAAGAAAAGAAGATAATAAACTGCATCCAATTTCCTATTTTTCAAAAAAAAGCAACAGAGACTGAACCAAAATATCATAGTTATGAATTAGAAACGTTGGCTATAATTATTGCTCTGAAAAGGTTTAGAGTATACTTACAAGGCAAGAGATTCAAAACTATTACTGACTGTAATTCGTTGACAATGAAGTTAAATAAAAAGGAATTATATCCAAAGATCGACAAATGGGCCTTGGAACTTCAAAATTACGATTACATTTTAGAGCACCGCGAAGGAAGGAGCACCGTGTTTGGCAGTCGTAGTTTAAAGACGAAAATAAAGAAAAAAGTAAAGTAAAGCTTGCTAAAATATCATTTTGAAAATGTTTGTACTGATTGACATTAAGCATGGCTAAATTTGATACTCTGACAGAATAGAATTGTATCGGTAAATCGAGAACGATATTTCAACATCTACTGAAGTCATTGGAACATATTTGTATTTAATTTTCTGATTTACAGGTAATTGCTCAAAAAAGTTTTAAGTCGGGATATTTAAACAAAACTTTTTCAAGATTTAAAATCTTAAATAAAGCCTTAGCTTTCCTTACCAGCTGACAAAATATCTAATTGTTTTTGAACGGTTAATCCTTGTATTTTCAAACACGTAATTGCTCAGTCAAAAATTCCTATTCCTATATAGTATACAAGACTGAGTCCAAGCTCTTGTTTTCGGTGGTTTTTCAATTTTAGAACTGCCCCTGAGCCCGACTGCAACGTGTTTACCAACAATTTGATGTCCGTAAAATTTGCCACATAGTAAAATGCAGCTGTAAGCCAACTGATCACATCGGGAGGAAACGGGAACTTGCACATTTCAGAAAATATTTGACGACGTGAAAGTGATTTACAAAGCACCGATTTCATGCCAGCGATTAAATCAATCACCTCGTCGTTTTCTTGCTCGATTAATTAAAAAACTCTATTCAGTCCACGTACCACACAATTTATATGTCCTAGGTTTGGAAATATTCCTTTTAGATTTCGCCCAGCTTTCAACATATACCGGTTGATCGGTTAACAAAAGGTATATCTGCACCATATAACGTCGTACAGGCTTTATGTACGCCTTGTTGCACAGTGGTGCTGTTATTTTGTTCCAAAAATATACTGTTAAGCAGCATTGGAGAGTTGTAGCAATTTCAATTTAATCTTCCGGACAAAGCTTTTAATGCAAATCGCTACAAGCATCTGTAGTTTCATCGACAATTAAGAATATCGGATATCGCCGGCGTAATCCTTAATATTTGGCAAAGTATTTTTATAAATCAAAGTAAAATTTTTGTAAAGTGTGTGTACAGTGGGTAGAACTTCATTATGTTGTGGTAAAAATAACCTTTTAATGTTGGGATGTCACAGTTTCCATAAATTAATGCCAGCTTCAATAAATGCTCTAGCTAATTTCGTCGAATAAGTTTTATTTTTTTTTCTTTTGTTTTAGTGTACTTCTTATGTTGTTTTGAACTCAAGTGTGATTGATACTGCGTTTTCAAGTGGATTGCGTCCAACTTGATTTTGCATTACTTGCAAAATATACAAACTTTGTTCGATCGCGACTGCACTTCACGAGAATTGCTCCCAATTAATTTTTGCGCATGCAACAAGATTTTCTTTTTCTTTTAGCAGTTTTGTAAAACAATATTTACATTGTCAAAGGAGTACCGTTAGAAAAAGCATACATACATCAAACCATTGTTGATGTGCATGATGTGTTCGTCACTTTCGCTTCGCTACATTTTGCCGTGCGAAGTACATACATACGTAATTTCTCGTGAAATTAAAGAGAAAATGAGACAACGCACAATGGCTACTACAGTCAGTGAAGACCAATTTTAAAAAGTCGAAAAAATGTTGGATCTTCATCCAAAAGTTTTAAAAGGTTACGAAAATTGTTGTTATTTGTAAGATTGGTAGAAAATTGTTAAAATTGTTGTTATAAAAAATTGGACAATTTTTAGAGGCTCTAGTTATTATATAACATTTCTTCAACTTGCCAGTTTACCTCGGCTTTGTGAGCAAGTGGCAGTCTATACTCCTTTTGGTTTATTGGAGACTGATCTGCTCTAATTGGTATTTCATGTTCTACTTCCAGTGTATATGTTAGCTGGTCTGCTTCCAATAAAAATATGTCAAGGAATGACGGACATATGGCTTCTATTGATGCCTTCTCTTCTGAATTTACGCTTGGGTCTAACTTCAGTAACTCTAGTACGCTTTCCATCCTTTTTCTTATATCTGCTTGTTTAATCTGATTAACAGATCCATAATTCGGTTCCTTAAAATTATCGTAACTAGTAAACTTAGGCCTAAAATCCCTATCTAGATGGTACTCTTCTTCTGATGCATTTGGTACGCAAGCTTACACCTTACCCTTGCCAACGTAAATTACGGTTTCTCCCATATTCCTACGCTAAAAAAATGTTTAAATCAATTTATTCTAAAAATTCATCTACTACATTTTAAATATTGTAGCAGTTTATGTGTAGCAATATATGTAAATAACCTATTCCTTATAATAAGTAATGTACCAATATGTATATAACCATTTCTTATCATATATAATTCTTTAAGTTATTGTGAACTGATCATTGATATAAAATCTAGTACAAATTGGAACATTTCATGTTCGAAGATTTTAAAGAAAATGAACGGGAGCAGTTCGTGTTTGGCAGTCGTAGTTGAAAGACGAAAATAAGGAAAAAGTAAAGTAACAAACCAAGTCTTTTAATTTTGCTTGCTAAAAAATCAGAAGTGGGATAGCGCTGCGCTAAAACTAAAATTATTTTTTATTTCAAAAAAACTGAATATGAATGAAATCTGTACAGACGACTACACAATTCAACAATTGCCAGGGTGATGTCAAAAACTGAAATTACCGTCGCACGATACAAGAAGTGCACTGGTTGTACGCTTGAATACTGAAGATCCAGATTTAAGAGAAAATTTTCCAGTGATTGATGAAACTGTACTTGAAACGGGGGGCACAGTGTCGAGCAAGAAAAATGAAAAAACAATTATAGTGAAAAACAAACCAAAAGCACAGACAAATGATGGAACATATTTAATGAAAAACGAAGCAAAAGTAAAGACAAATGATGGAACAAATTTAGTGAAAAACTGAAATGCAAATATATTGGCAAATGACGGCGAACATTTAAACATAACGACAAAAGACAAGACAAACGTTGAAACCAAAGCAGCAACAAATGACGGCGAACATATAAACATCACGGCAAAAGACAAGCCAAGCGCAGAAACCAATACAGCAACAAACGAAGAGAATAATGAAAGCACAGACGAAGTTGACAACAAAAATTCAGAAGACGCTGAATTATTTGAAAGCATAGATCAAAGCGAACAAGAAAATACAAATGAACGTAACAATAGAGTTGTAAGTGAAAAAAGAGGAGAAGATGCAGAAATAAATTATAGACACAATAGGAGCGTACAAAAAGAAGCAAATCTATTGAAGAAGGAAATCGAGTTGCAATGTAGAGAAAAAGAAATAATCCTGAATGAGAATAAACTTATGATGGAGCATCCAATGCGTACACAGGGTGATCTTTTCGATGAAAACAGGTTATCGTTCGGCATTTGGAAAGAGTTCCTGCCGCACTATGAAGGTGGTGAAGGTTTTCAAGTGTGGATTACACAAATGAGGTGAATAAAATGAGTGAAAATGAAGTTCGCGCGCTGTTAGTAAGTAAGTTGTGTGGAAGTGCACAAATGTGGTTGCAGCCAAAACCAAACTTTGTGACTGAAAGCGCAGACCAACTTTTGTCACAAATGGAGATGTTTTTTTGGCAAAAATGAAACTAAACTAGCGTTACGGAAAAAATTGGAAGCCAGAAAATGGAAGTTTGGTGAGCCATTCGCCGACTACTTCACTGAAAAATGCATACTGGCAAGTAACATTTTAATAGACAAAGCAGAAATGGTCGACTATCTCATTGAAGGAATTCCCAATGAACAACTTCCCACTCAAGCAAAAATTCAACGTTTTCTGAACAAAGGCGACGTTTTACAGGCGTTTAACAAAGTTGAGCTAACAAGACAGAATGTAGTTGTTGCACCTATATCAGAGGATTCAAAAACAAAACCAAGATGCTTCAATTGCAACTGCATACGACATTATGCGGCTGAGTGCAAGAAGACAAAACGTGTTCCAGGTTCATGCTATGGTTGTGGTGCTATGGACCATTTTGTTTCGGAGTGCCCCCAAAACAAGAAGAAGGTTGCCAGTCAGCAGAATAATTATGTAAGGTCTTATATATTAGATAACACAAATATTGACTTGGTTGCAGAATGCCTCATAGACTCCGGAAGCCCTATAAGTTTTATTCAAAGGTCAATGGTGCCGAAAAATATTGAATTAAATGAAATATCTAAGAATATTGTTTATTTTGGGTTAAATAAAAGTGTACTAAAACCTTTTGCCTCAATTAAATGCTATTTGAATAATAAAAAAATATATATAGATTTAATTGTGGTGGGCAACGTTGTCCTTGGGAGAGATTTTTTGGAAATTACTGGATCTAAAATACTAATTGGTAACGAAGCTAATTTTGACGAAAATGTAAGCATCACTGAAGGCCAAAATATAAAAGAACAATATGATGAAGCAAATTTTAGAAATAGATGTTTTTGATGAAAATTAATGATGTGATAGCTTACAAAGACAAAATTTTATTTGACCAGATATTTAAAGAGTATTATGTAAAACCTTTACGATCAAATGAACCAAAGATAAAGAGCAAAATGGAGCTAGTTTTAGAAAATCCAAAGCCTTTTAATGGTCCGCTTCGAAGGTTATCATACTCTGAAAAATCAGAGTTGCAAAAAACGATAGATGAGTATTTAGAGAAAGGTTTTATAGAACCAAGTGAATCAGAATTTGTATCGGCAATTGTACTGGTGAGGAAAAAGATGGGGGAACTGAGAATGTGTGTGGACCCTTAACAAAGTTACAGCAAAAGATAACTATCCAATTCCCTTAATAGATGACTTATTAGACAGGTTGGCGAATAGAAACTTTTTCACAAAATTAGGCTGGAATCTCCTTCCACATTTTTATGGATGAAGATTCGGGTAAGTATACTCGTACGTCTTTTATTACGGCATTAGGACAGTTTGAGTTTCTAAGAATGCCGTTTGGGCTAAGAAATGCGCCGTCTGTTTTCCAGAGATTTATTAACAAAATTTTTGCAGATATGATTAGGGAAGGAAAAGTCATTATATATTTGGATGATATCAAGATTACAACAAAGAATATGGAAGAACATTTTACAATACTAAGGGAAGTTTTTAAGAAATTAGTAGAAAACAATTCACAGTTAAGGATTGATAAGTGCGAGTTTTTAAGTACAAAGGTAAAGTATTTAGGATACACGATTTCTGGAAGTGGAATCAAGGCTGATGAAAAAGGAATAGAGGCTATAAAAAATTTTCCAATCCCAGGAAAATTACTAGAGGTTCAAAGTTTCTTAGGATTATGTTCATATTTTAGACGTTTTAAAAAAGGTTTTTCGATTTTAGCAAATCCTTTACATGATTTAACAAAAACGATACAAAATTTCAGTTTAACGTAGATGAATTTAATACGTTTGAATTATTGAAGCAACAATTAGTAGGAGCACCAATTTTAGCACTCTATGACCCAACTGCTGAAACTGAGTTACATTGCGATGCCAGCTCAATAGGTTTTGGAGCAATTCTGTTACAAAGAAAAGAAGATAATAAACTGCATCCAATTTCCTATTTTTCAAAAAAAAGCAACAGAGACTGAACCAAAATATCATAGTTATGAATTAGAAACGTTGGCTATAATTATTGCTCTGAAAAGGTTTAGAGTATACTTACAAGGCAAGAGATTCAAAACTATTACTGACTGTAATTCGTTGACAATGAAGTTAAATAAAAAGGAATTATATCCAAAGATCGACAAATGGGCCTTGGAACTTCAAAATTACGATTACATTTTAGAGCACCGCGAAGGAAGGAGCACCGTGTTTGGCAGTCGTAGTTTAAAGACGAAAATAAAGAAAAAAGTAAAGTAAAGCTTGCTAAAATATCATTTTGAAAATGTTTGTACTGATTGACATTAAGCATGGCTAAATTTGATACTCTGACAGAATAGAATTGTATCGGTAAATCGAGAACGATATTTCAACATCTACTGAAGTCATTGGAACATATTTGTATTTAATTTTCTGATTTACAGGTAATTGCTCAAAAAAGTTTTAAGTCGGGATATTTAAACAAAACTTTTTCAAGATTTAAAATCTTAAATAAAGCCTTAGCTTTCCTTACCAGCTGACAAAATATCTAATTGTTTTTGAACGGTTAATCCTTGTATTTTCAAACACGTAATTGCTCAGTCAAAAATTCCTATTCCTATATAGTATACAAGACTGAGTCCAAGCTCTTGTTTTCGGTGGTTTTTCAATTTTAGAACTGCCCCTGAGCCCGACTGCAACGTGTTTACCAACAATTTGATGTCCGTAAAATTTGCCACATAGTAAAATGCAGCTGTAAGCCAACTGATCACATCGGGAGGAAACGGGAACTTGCACATTTCAGAAAATATTTGACGACGTGAAAGTGATTTACAAAGCACCGATTTCATGCCAGCGATTAAATCAATCACCTCGTCGTTTTCTTGCTCGATTAATTAAAAAACTCTATTCAGTCCACGTACCACACAATTTATATGTCCTAGGTTTGGAAATATTCCTTTTAGATTTCGCCCAGCTTTCAACATATACCGGTTGATCGGTTAACAAAAGGTATATCTGCACCATATAACGTCGTACAGGCTTTATGTACGCCTTGTTGCACAGTGGTGCTGTTATTTTGTTCCAAAAATATACTGTTAAGCAGCATTGGAGAGTTGTAGCAATTTCAATTTAATCTTCCGGACAAAGCTTTTAATGCAAATCGCTACAAGCATCTGTAGTTTCATCGACAATTAAGAATATCGGATATCGCCGGCGTAATCCTTAATATTTGGCAAAGTATTTTTATAAATCAAAGTAAAATTTTTGTAAAGTGTGTGTACAGTGGGTAGAACTTCATTATGTTGTGGTAAAAATAACCTTTTAATGTTGGGATGTCACAGTTTCCATAAATTAATGCCAGCTTCAATAAATGCTCTAGCTAATTTCGTCGAATAAGTTTTATTTTTTTTTCTTTTGTTTTAGTGTACTTCTTATGTTGTTTTGAACTCAAGTGTGATTGATACTGCGTTTTCAAGTGGATTGCGTCCAACTTG
This sequence comes from Clusia tigrina, assembly GCA_920105625.2. Classification (NCBI taxonomy): domain Eukaryota; kingdom Metazoa; phylum Arthropoda; class Insecta; order Diptera; family Clusiidae; genus Clusia; species Clusia tigrina. The sequence continues at coordinate 328,657,269 of OV050030.1, forward strand.
ATTTTGCATTACTTGCAAAATATACAAACTTTGTTCGATCGCGACTGCACTTCACGAGAATTGCTCCCAATTAATTTTTGCGCATGCAACAAGATTTTCTTTTTCTTTTAGCAGTTTTGTAAAACAATATTTACATTGTCAAAGGAGTACCGTTAGAAAAAGCATACATACATCAAACCATTGTTGATGTGCATGATGTGTTCGTCACTTTCGCTTCGCTACATTTTGCCGTGCGAAGTACATACATACGTAATTTCTCGTGAAATTAAAGAGAAAATGAGACAACGCACAATGGCTACTACAGTCAGTGAAGACCAATTTTAAAAAGTCGAAAAAATGTTGGATCTTCATCCAAAAGTTTTAAAAGGTTACGAAAATTGTTGTTATTTGTAAGATTGGTAGAAAATTGTTAAAATTGTTGTTATAAAAAATTGGACAATTTTTAGAGGCTCTAGTTATTATATAACATTTCTTCAACTTGCCAGTTTACCTCGGCTTTGTGAGCAAGTGGCAGTCTATACTCCTTTTGGTTTATTGGAGACTGATCTGCTCTAATTGGTATTTCATGTTCTACTTCCAGTGGATATGTTAGCTGGTCTGCTTCCAATAAAAATATGTCAAGGAATGACGGACATATGGCTTCTATTGATGCCTTCTCTTCTGAATTTACGCTTGGGTCTAACTTCAGTAACTCTAGTACGCTTTCCATCCTTTTTCTTATATCTGCTTGTTTAATCTGATTAACAGATCCATAATTCGGTTCCTTAAAATTATCGTAACTAGTAAACTTAGGCCTAAAATCCCTATCTAGATGGTACTCTTCTTCTGATGCATTTGGTACGCAAGCTTACACCTTACCCTTGCCAACGTAAATTACGGTTTCTCCCATATTCCTACGCTAAAAAAATGTTTAAATCAATTTATTCTAAAAATTCATCTACTACATTTTAAATATTGTAGCAGTTTATGTGTAGCAATATATGTAAATAACCTATTCCTTATAATAAGTAATGTACCAATATGTATATAACCATTTCTTATCATATATAATTCTTTAAGTTATTGTGAACTGATCATTGATATAAAATCTAGTACAAATTGGAACATTTCATGTTCGAAGATTTTAAAGAAAATGAACGGGAGCAGTTCGTGTTTGGCAGTCGTAGTTGAAAGACGAAAATAAGGAAAAAGTAAAGTAACAAACCAAGTCTTTTAATTTTGCCAATGCTTGCTAAAAAATCAGAAGTGGGATAGCGCTGCGCTAAAACTAAAATTATTTTTTATTTCAAAAAAACTGAATATGAATGAAATCTGTACAGACGACTACACAATTCAACAATTGCCAGGGTGATGTCAAAAACTGAAATTACCGTCGCACGATACAAGAAGTGCACTGGTTGTACGCTTGAATACTGAAGATCCAGATTTAAGAGAAAATTTTCCAGTGATTGATGAAACTGTACTTGAAACGGGGGGCACAGTGTCGAGCAAGAAAAATGAAAAAACAATTATAGTGAAAAACAAACCAAAAGCACAGACAAATGATGGAACATATTTAATGAAAAACGAAGCAAAATTAAAGACAAATGATGGAACAAATTTAGTGAAAAACTGAAATGCAAATATATTGGCAAATGACGGCGAACATTTAAACATAACGACAAAAGACAAGACAAACGTTGAAACCAAAGCAGAAACAAATGACGGCGAACATATAAACATCACGGCAAAAGACAAGCCAAGCGCAGAAACCAATACAGCAACAACCGAAGAGAATAATGAAAGCACAGACGAAGTTGACAACGAAAATTCAGAAGACGCTGAATTATTTGAAAGCATAGATCAAAGCGAACAAGAAAATACAAATGAACGTAACAATAGAGTTGTAAGTGAAAAAAGAGGAGAAGATGCAGAAATAAATTATAGACACAATAGGAGCGTACAAAAAGAAGCAAATCTATTGAAGAAGGAAATCGAGTTGCAATGTAGAGAAAAAGAAATAATCCTGAATGAGAATAAACTTATGATGGAGCATCCAATGCGTACACAGGGTGATCTTTTCGATGAAAACAGGTTATCGTTCGGCATTTGGAAAGAGTTCCTGCCGCACTATGAAGGTGGTGAAGGTTTTCAAGTGTGGATTACACAAATGAGGTGAATAAAATGAGTGAAAATGAAGTTCGCGCGCTGTTAGTAAGTAAGTTGTGTGGAAGTGCACAAATGTGGTTGCAGCCAAAACCAAACTTTGTGACTGAAAGCGCAGACCAACTTTTGTCACAAATGGAGATGTTTTTTTGGCAAAAATGAAACTAAACTAGCGTTACGGAAAAAATTGGAAGCCAGAAAATGGAAGTTTGGTGAGCCATTCGCCGACTACTTCACTGAAAAATGCATACTGGCAAGTAACATTTTAATAGACAAAGCAGAAATGGTCGACTATCTCATTGAAGGAATTCCCAATGAACAACTTCCCACTCAAGCAAAAATTCAACGTTTTCTGAACAAAGGCGACGTTTTACAGGCGTTTAACAAAGTTGAGCTAACAAGACAGAATGTAGTTGTTGCACCTATATCAGAGGATTCAAAAACAAAACCAAGATGCTTCAATTGCAACTGCATACGACATTATGCGGCTGAGTGCAAGAAGACAAAACGTGTTCCAGGTTCATGCTATGGTTGTGGTGCTATGGACCATTTTGTTTCGGAGTGCCCCCAAAACAAGAAGAAGGTTGCCAGTCAGCAGAATAATTATGTAAGGTCTTATATATTAGATAACACAAATATTGACTTGGTTGCAGAATGCCTCATAGACTCCGGAAGCCCTATAAGTTTTATTCAAAGGTCAATGGTGCCGAAAAATATTGAATTAAATGAAATATCTAAGAATATTGTTTATTTTGGGTTAAATAAAAGTGTACTAAAAACTTTTGCCTCAATTAAATGCTATTTGAATAATAAAAAAATATATATAGATTTAATTGTGGTGGGCAACGTTGTCCTTGGGAGAGATTTTTTGGAAATTACTGGATCTAAAATACTAATTGGTAACGAAGCTAATTTTGACGAAAATGTAAGCATCACTGAAGGCCAAAATATAAAAGAACAATATGATGAAGCAAATTTTAGAAATAGATGTTTTTGATGAAAATTAATGATGTGATAGCTTACAAAGACAAAATTTTATTTGACCAGATATTTAAAGAGTATTATGTAAAACCTTTACGATCAAATGAACCAAAGATAAAGAGCAAAATGGAGCCAGTTTTAGAAAATCCAAAGCCTTTTAATGGTCCGCTTCGAAGGTTATCATACTCTGAAAAATCAGAGTTGCAAAAAACGATAGATGAGTATTTAGAGAAAGGTTTTATAGAACCAAGTGAATCAGAATTTGTATCGGCAATTGTACTGGTAAGGAAAAAGATGGGGGAACTGAGAATGTGTGTGGACACTTAACAAAGTTACAGCAAAAGATAACTATCCAATTCCCTTAATAGATGACTTATTAGACAGGTTGGCGAATAGAAACTTTTTCACAAAATTAGACTGGAATCCTTCCACATTTTTATGGATGAAGATTCGGGTAAGTATACTCGTACGTCTTTTATTACGCCAATAGGACAGTTTGAGTTTCTAAGAATGCCGTTTGGGCTAAGAAATGCGCCGTCTGTTTTCCAGAGATTTATTAACAAAATTTTTGCAGATATGATTAGGGAAGGAAAAGTCATTATATATTTGGATGATATCAAGATTACAACAAAGAATATGGAAGAACATTTTACAATACTAAGGGAAGTTTTTAAGAAATTAGTAGAAAACAATTCACAGTTAAGGATTGATAAGTGCGAGTTTTTAAGTACAAAGGTAAAGTATTTAGGATACACGATTTCTGGAAGTGGAATCAAGGCTGATGAAAAAGGAATAGAGGCTATAAAAAATTTTCCAATCCCAGGAAAATTACTAGAGGTTCAAAGTTTCTTAGGATTATGTTCATATTTTAGACGTTTTAAAAAAGGTTTTTCGATTTTAGCAAATCCTTTACATGATTTAACAAAAACGATACAAAATTTCAGTTTAACGTAGATGAATTTAATACGTTTGAATTATTGAAGCAACAATTAGTAGAAGCACCAATTTTAGCACTCTATGACCCAACTGCTGAAACTGAGTTACATTGCGATGCCAGCTCAATAGGTTTTGGAGCAATTCTGTTACAAAGAAAAGAAGATAATAAACTGCATCCAATTTCCTATTTTTCAAAAAAAAGCAACAGAGACTGAACCAAAATATCATAGTTATGAATTAGAAACGTTGGCTATAATTATTGCTCTGAAAAGGTTTAGAGTATACTTACAAGGCAAGAGATTCAAAACTATTACTGACTGTAATTCGTTGACAATGAAGTTAAATAAAAAGGAATTATATCCAAAGATCGACAAATGGGCCTTGGAACTTCAAAATTACGATTACATTTTAGAGCACCGCGAAGGAAGGAGCACCGTGTTTGGCAGTCGTAGTTTAAAGACGAAAATAAAGAAAAAAGTAAAGTAAAGCTTGCTAAAATATCATTTTGAAAATGTTTGTACTGATTGACATTAAGCATGGCTAAATTTGATACTCTGACAGAATAGAATTGTATCGGTAAATCGAGAACGATATTTCAACATCTACTGAAGTCATTGGAACATATTTGTATTAAATTTTCTGATTTACAGGTAATTGCTCAAAAAAGTTTTAAGTCGGGATATTTAAACAAAACTTTTTCAAGATTTAAAATCTTAAATAAAGCCTTAGCTTTCCTTACCAGCTGACAAAATATCTAATTGTTTTTGAACGGTTAATCCTTGTATTTTCAAACACGTAATTGCTCAGTCAAAAATTCCTATTCCTATATAGTATACAAGACTGAGTCCAAGTTCTTGTTTTCGGTGGTTTTTCAATTTTAGAACTGCCCCTGAGCCCGACTGCAACGTGTTTACCAACAATTTGATGTCCGTAAAATTTGCCACATAGTAAAATGCAGCTGTAAGCCAACTGATCACATCGGGAGGAAACGGGAACTTGCACATTTCAGAAAATATTTGACGACGTGAAAGTGATTTACAAAGCACCGATTTCATGCCAGCGATTAAATCAATCACCTCGTCGTTTTCTTGCTCGATTAATTAAAAAACTCTATTCAGTCCACGTACCACACAATTTATATGTCCTAGGTTTGGAAATATTCCTTTTAGATTTCGCCCAGCTTTCAACATATACCGGTTGATCGGTTAACAAAACGTATATCTGCACCATATAACGTCGTACAGGCTTTATGTACGCCTTGTTGCACAGTGGTGCTGTTATTTTGTTCCAAAAATATACTGTTAAGCAGCATTGGAGAGTTGTAGCATTTTCAATTTAATCTTCCGGACAAAGCTTTTAATGCAAATCGCAACAAGCATCTGTAGTTTCATCGACAATTAAGAATATCGGATTATCGCCGGCGTAATCTTTAATATTTTGCAAAGTATTTTCATAAATCAAAGTAAAATTTTTGTAAAGTGTGTGTACAGTGGGTAGAACTTCATTATGTTGTGGTAAAAATAACCTTTTAATGTTGGGATGTCACAGTTTCCATAAATTAATGCCAGCTTCAATAAATGCTCTAGCTAATTTCGTCGAATAAGTTTTATTTTTTTTTCTTTTGTTTTAGTGTACTTCTTATGTTGTTTTGAACTCAAGTGTGATTGATACTGCGTTTTCAAGTGGATTGCGTCCAACTTGATTTTGCATTACTTGGAAAATATACAAACTTTGTTCGATCGCGACTGCACTTCACGAGAATTGCTCCCAATTAATTTTTGCGCATGCAACAAGATTTTCTTTTTCTTTTGGCATTTTTGTAAAACAATATCTATATTGTCAAAGGAGTACCGTTAGAAAAAGCATATATAAATCAAACCATTGTTGATGTGCATGATGTGTTCGTCACTTTCGCTTCGCTACATTTTGCCGTGCGAAGTACATACATACGTAATTTCTCGTGAAATTAAAGAGAAAATGAGACAACGCACAATGGCTACTACAGTCAGTGAAGACCAATTTTAAAAAATCGGAAAAATGTTGGATCTTCATCCAAAAGTTTTAAAAGGTTACGAAAATTGTTGTTATTTGTAAGATTGGTAGAAAATTGTTAAAATTGCTGTTATAAAAAATTGGACAATTTTTAGAGGCTCTAGTTATTATATAACATTTCTTCAACTTGCCAGTTTACCTCGTCTTTGTGAGCAAGTGGCAGTCTATACTCCTTTTGGTTTATTGGAGACTGATCTGCTCTAATTGGTATTTCATGTTCTACTTCCAGTGTATATGTTAGCTGGTCTGCTTCCAATAAAAATATGTCAAGGAATGACGGACATATGGCTTCTATTGATGCCTTCTCTTCTGAATTTACGCTTGGGTCTAACTTCAGTAACTCTAGTACGCTTTCCATCCTTTTTCTTATATCTGCTTGTTTAATCTGATTAACAGATCCATAATTCGATTCCTTAAAATTATCGTAACTAGTAAACTTAGGCCTAAAATCCCTATCTAGATGGTACTCTTCTTCCGATGCATTTGGTACGCAAGCTTACACCTTACCCTTGCCAACGTAAGTTACGGTTTCTCCCATATTCCTACGCTAAAAAAATGTTTAAATCAATTTATTCTAAAAATTCATCTACTACATTTTAAATATTGTAGCAGTTTATGTGTAGCAATATATGTAAATAACCTATTCCTTATAATAAGTAATGTACCAATATGTATATAACCATTTCTTATCATATATAATTCTTTAAGTTATTGTGAACTGATCATTGATATAAAATCTAGTACAAATTGGAACATGTCATGTTCGAAGATTTTAAAGAAAATGAACGAGAGCAGTTCGTGTTTGGCAGTCGTAGTTGAAAGACGAAAATAAGGAAAAAGTAAAGTAACAAACCAAGTCTTTTAATTTTGCCAAAGCTTGCTAAAAAATCAGAAGTGGGATAGCGCTGCGCTAAAACTAAAATTATTTTTTATTTCAAAAAAACTGAATATGAATGAAATCTGTACAGACGACTACACAATTCAACAATTGCCAGGGTGGTGTCAAAAACTGAAATTACCGTCGCACGGTACAAGAAGTGCACTGGTTGTACGCTTGAATACTGAAGATCCAGATTTAAGAGAAAATTTTCCAGTGATTGATGAAACTGTACTTGAAACGGGGGGCACAGTGTCGAGCAAGAAAAATGAAAAAACAATTATAGTGAAAAACAAACCAAAAGCACAGACAAATGATGGAACATATTTAATGAAAAACGAAGCAAAAGTAAAGACAAATGATGGAACAAATTTAGTGAAAAACAGAAATGCAAATATATTGGCAAATGACGGCGAACATTTAAACATAACGACAAAAGACAAGACAAACGTTGAAACCAAAGCAGCAACAAATGACGGCGAACATATAAACATCACGGCAAAAGACAAGCCAAGCGCAGAAACCAATACAGCAACAAACGAAGAGAATAATGAAAGCTCAGACGAAGTTGACAACGAAAATTCAGAAGACGCTGAATTATTTGAAAGCATAGATCAAAGCGAACAAGAAAATACAAATGAACGTAACAATAGAGTTGTAAGTGAAAAAAGAGGAGAAGATGCAGAAATAAATTATAGACACAATAGGAGCGTACAAAAAGAAGCAAATCTATTGAAGAAGGAAATCGAGTTGCAATGTAGAGAAAAAGAAATAATCCTGAATGAGAATAAACTTATGATGGAGCATCCAATGCGTACACAAGGTGATATTTTCGATGAAAACAGGTTATCATTCGGCATTTGGAAAGAGTTCCTGCCGCACTATGAAGGTGGTGAAGGTTTTCAAGTGTGGATAACACAAATGAAGTGAATGAAATGAGTGACAATGAAGTTCGCGCGCTGTTAGTAAGTAAGTTGCGTGGAAGTGTACAAATGTGGTTGCAGTCAAAACCAAACTTTGTGACTGAAAGCGCAGACCAACTTTTGTCACAAATGGAGATGTTTTTTTGGCAAAAATGAAACTAAACTAGCGTTACGGAAAAAATTGGAAGCCAGAAAATGGAAGTTTGGTGAGCCATTCGCCGACTACTTCACTGAAAAATGCATACTGGCAAGTAACATTTTAATCGACAAAGCAGAAATGGTCGACTATCTCATTGAAGGAATTCCCAATGAACAACTTCCCACTCAAGCAAAAATTCAACGTTTTCTGAACAAAGGCGACGTTTTACAGGCGTTTAACAAAGTTGAGCTAACAAGACAGAATGTAGTTCTTGCACCTATGTCAGAGGATTCAAAAACAAAATCAAGATGCTTCAATTGCAACTGCATAGGACATTATGCGGTTGAGTGCAAGAAGACAAAACGTATTCCAGGTTCATGCTATGGTTGTGGTGCTATGGACCATTTTGTTTCCGAGTGCCCCCAAAACAAGAAGAAGGTTGCCAGTCAGCAGAATAATTATGTAAGGTCTTATATATTAGATAACACAAATATTGACTTGGTTTGCAGAATGCCTCATAGACTCCGGAAGCCCTATAAGTTTTATTCAAAGGTCAATGGGCCGAAAAATATTGAATTAAATGAAATATCTAAGAATATTGTTTATTTTGGGTTAAATAAAAGTGTACTAAAAACTTTTGCCTCAATTAAATGCTATTTGAATAATAAAAAAATATATATAGATTTAATTGTGGTGGGCAACGTTGTCCTTGGGAGAGATTTTTTGGAAATTACTGGATCTAAAATACTAATTGGTAACGAAGCTAATTTTGACGAAAATGTAAGCATCACTGAAGGCCAAAATATAAAAGAACAATATGATGAAGCAAATTTTAGAAATAGATGTTTTTGATGAAGATTAATGATGTGATAGCTTACAAAGACAAAATTTTATTTGACCAGATATTTAAAGAGTATTATGTAAAACCTTTACGATCAAATGAACCAAAGATAAAGAGCAAAATGGAGCTAGTTTTAGAAAATCCAAAGCCTTTTAATGGTCCGCTTCGAAAGTTATCATACTCTGAAAAATCAGAGTTGCAAAAAATGATAGATGAGTATTTAGAGAAAGGTTTTATAGAACCAAGTGAATCAGAATTTGTATCGGCGATTGTACTGGTAAGGAAAAAGATGGGGGAACTGAGAATGTGTGTGGACACTTAACAAAGTTACAGCAAAAGATAACTATCCAATTCCCTTAATAGATGACTTATTAGACAGGTTGGCGAATAGAAACTTTTTCACAAAATTAGGCTGGAATCTCCTTCCACATTTTTATGGATGAAGATTCGGGTAAGTATACTCGTACGTCTTTTATTACGGCATTAGGACAGTTTGAGTTTCTAAGAATGCCGTTTGGGCTAAGAAATGCGCCGTCTGTTTTCCAGAGATTTATTAACAAAATTTTTGCAGATATGATTAGGGAAGGAAAAGTCATTATATATTTGGATGATATCAAGATTACAACAAAGAATATGGAAGAACATTTTACAATACTAAGGGAAGTTTTTAAGAAATTAGTAGAAAACAATTCACAGTTAAGGATTGATAAGTGCGAGTTTTTAAGTACAAAGGTAAAGTATTTAGGATACACGATTTCTGGAAGTGGAATCAAGGCTGATGAAAAAGGAATAGAGGCTATAAAAAATTTTCCAATCCCAGGAAAATTACTAGAGGTTCAAAGTTTCTTAGGATTATGTTCATATTTAAGACGTTTTAAAAAAGGTTTTTCGATTTTAGCAAATCCTTTACATGATTTAACAAAAACGATACAAAATTTCAGTTTAACGTAGATGAATTTAATACGTTTGAATTATTGAAGCAAAAATTAGTAGAAGCACCAATTTTAGCACTCTATGACCCAACTGCTGAAACTGAGTTACATTGCGATGCCAGCTCAATAGGTTTTGGAACAATTCTGTTACAAAGAAAAGAAGATAATAAACTGCATCCAATTTCCTATTTTTCAAAAAAAAAGCAACAGAGACTGAACCAAAATATCATAGTTAGAAACGTTGGCTATAATTATTGCTCTGAAAAGGTTTAGAGTATACTTACAAGGCAAGAGATTCAAAACTATTACTGACTGTAATTCGTTGACAATGAAGTTAAATAAAAAGGAATTAAATCCAAAGATCGACAGATGGGCCTTGGAACTTCAAAATTACGATTACATTTTAGAGCACCGCGAAGGAAAACTGATTGTGATTGATATAAAATCTAGTACAAATTGGATCATGTCATGTTCGAAGATTTTAAAGAAAACGAACGGGAGCAGTTCGTGTTTGGCAGTCGTAGTTTAAAGACGAAAATAAAGAAAAAAGTAAAGTAAAGCTTGCTAAAATATCATTTTGAAAATGTTTGTACTGATTGACATTAAGCATGGCTAAATTTGATTCTCTGACAGAATAGAATTGTATCGGTAAATCGAGAACGATATTTCAATATCTACTGAAGTCATTGGAGCATATTTGTATTTAATTTTCTGATTTACAGGTAATTGCTCAAAAAAGTTTTAAGTCGGGATATTTAGACAAAACTTTTTCAAGTTTTAATAACTTAAAGCCTTAGCTTTCCTTACCAGCTGACAAAATATCTAATTGTTTTTGAACGGTTAATCCTTGTCTTTTCAAACACGTAATTGCTCAGTCAAAAATTCCTATTCCTATATAGTATACAAGGCTATCCAAGTTCTTGTTTTCGGTGGTTTTTCAATTTTAGAACTGCCCCTGAGCCCGACTGCAACGTGTTTACCAACAATTTGATGTCCGTAAAATTTTCCACATGGTAAAATGCAGCTGTAAGCCAACTGATCGCATCGGGAGGAAACGGGAACTTGCACATTTCAGAAAATATTTGACGACGTGAAAGTGATTTACAAAGCACCGATTTCATGCCAGCGATTAAATCAATCACCTCGTCGTTTTCGTGCTCGATTAATTAAAAAACTCTATTCAGTCCACGTACCACACAATTTATATGTCCTAGGTTTGGGAATATTCCTTTTAGATTTCGCCCAGCTTTCAACATATACCGGTTGATCGGTTAACAAAAGGTATATCTGCACCATATAACGTCGTACAGGCTTTATGTACGCCTTATGCACAGTGGTGCTGTTATTTTGTTCCAAAAATATACTGTTAAGCAGCATTGGAGAGTTGTAGCATTTTCAATTTAATCTTCCGGACAAAGCTTTTAATGCAAATCGCTACAAGCATCTGTAGTTTCATCGACAATTAAGAATATCGGATATCGCCGGCGTAATCCTTAATATTTGCCAAAGTATTTTCATAAATCAAAGTAAAATTTTTGTAAAGTGTGTGTACAGTGGGTAGAACTTCATAATGTTGTGGTAAAAATAACCTTTTAATGTTGGGATGTCACAGTTTCCATAAATTAATGCCAGCTTCAATAAATGCTCTAGCTAATTTCGTCGAATAAGTTTTATTTTTTTTTCTTTTGTTTTACTGTACTTCTTATGTTGTTTTGAACTCAAGTGTGATTGATACTGCGTTTTCAAGTGGATTGCGTCCAACTTGATTTTGCATTACTTGGAAAATATACAAACTTTGTTCGATCGCGACTGCACTTCACGAGAATTGCTCCCAATTAATTTTTGCGCATGCAACAAGATTTTCTTTTTCTTTTGGCATTTTTGTAAAACAATATCTACATTGTCAAAGGAGTACCGTTAGAAAAAGCATATATAAATCAAACCATTGTTGATGTGCATATATGTGTTCGTCACTTTCGCTTCGCTACATTTTGCCGTGCGAAGTACATACATACGTAATTTCTCGTGAAGTTAAAGAGAAAATGAGACAACGCACAATGGCTACTACAGTCAGTGAAGACCAATTTTAAAAAATCGAAAAAATGTTGGATCTTCATCCAAAAGTTTTAAAAGGTTACGAAAATTGTTGTTATTTGTAAGATTAGTAGAAAATTGTTTAAATTGTTGTTATAAAAAATTGGACAATTTTTAGAGGCTCTAGTTATTATTTAACATTTCTTCAACTTGCCAGTTTACCTCGTCTTTGTGAGGTAGTGGCAGTCTATACTGCTTTTGGTTTATTGGCGACTGATCTGCTCTAATTGGTATTTCATGTTCTACTTCCAGTGTATATGTTAACTTGTCTGCTTCCTGTAAAAATATGTCAAGGAATGACGGACGTATGGCTTCTATTGATGCCTTCTCTTCTGAATTTACGCTTGGGTCTAACTTCAGTAACTGGAGTATACTTTCCATCCTTTTTCTTATATCTACCTGTTTAATTTGATTAACCGATCCATATTTCGGTTCCTTAAAATTATCGCAACTAGTAAACTTAGGCCTAAAATCCCTATCTAGACGGTAGTCTTCTTCTGATGCATTTGGTACGCAAGCTTACACCTTACCCTTGCCAACGTAAGTTACGGTTTCTCCCATATGTACACCCTCCGCTAACTGCTACTTGTGCATACCAACAGTCCTAAGTTTAGTGTTTATATGTATAGTAACTACTCTTGTTGACCTTGCGTTTCCTACCTCCTTACTACTATTCTTAACTCTATTCACGGTTCCTTCCAGCCATGACTTCAATGGAAGAGTAAGAATCCTATTATTGCTCCTATCATAAAACGATAACTGTGTCTCCAGCGCATCCAGTATGGTGCGGCCCTAAAGGTTATCGCGCACATTTATCCCATCCGCCGGGATACCTTCCTTATTCAATTCCACTGCATGCATTCTAAAACTCATCCCCTGGAATTCACTGTGCCCTATTCTGAGTGACCCTAGTGCCCTGATGCAACCTCCAAAAGGTCCGTTATGCGTTCTTACATCCTTTGGATTTACCTCCAGTCCTTTCCGTAAAACACTAGATTTTACGAGGCTGGTGTGCGCCCCTGAGTTCACAAAAAGCACTAGCTTCCCACTAGCTGATTTCTTGCGGGATATCTCGAAGAAGTCATGTTTCCAAAATAGACGCGTATCTACTTCCTAATTCTTCAAGTTTGTTCCTCCATGCACCGCAGTTATCCTTTACGATCCTATACTCCCTAAAAATTATCATGATTATCTTAACTAAAAACTCCCGTACCGCGTTCGCGGCGATTGGGCCTATACTTTCTAACCTTATTAAAACTTAACCTAAGTACTAGAATCATAGCAATTACCCAACCCAAAACGCAATCAAACATTTTTTCCCGAAGGCTCTTGCTTGCCTTCCGTGGTACCAATATTATTGTTGAGTACCAAGGGCGAGATACTCGTTGAAATTATGGTATCATTATAGCCTCTAAAAATTGTAGAATAAAATCAATCGAAATTGTTACAAAAAATATCAAAATTGTTAAAAAAATTTTTAAATCAATTTATTCTAAAAATTCATCTACTACATTTTAAATATTGTAGCAATTTATGTGTAGCAATATATGTAAATAACCTATTCCTTATAATAAGTAATGTACCAATATGTATATAACCATTTCTTATCATATATAATTCTTTAAGTTATTGTGAACTGATCATTGATATAAAATCTAGTACAAATTGGAACATGTCATGTTCGAAGAGTTTAAAGAAAATGAACGGGAGCAGTTCGTGTTTGGCAGCCGTAGTTGAAAGACGAAAATAAGGAAAAAGTAAAGTAACAAACCAAGTCTTTTAATTTTGCCAAAGCTTGCTAAAAAATCAGAAGTGGGATAGCGCTGCGCTAAAACTAAAATTATTTTTTATTTCAAAAAAACTGAATATGAATGAAATCTGTACAGATGACTACACAATTCAACAATTGCCAGGGTGGTGTCAAAAACTGAAATTACCGTCGCACGGTACAAGAAGTGCACTGGTTGTACGCTTGAATACTGAAGATCCAGATTTAAGAGAAAATTTTCCAGTGATTGATGAAACTGTACTTGAAACGGGGGGCACAGTGTCGAGCAAGAAAAATGAAAAAACAATTATAGTGAAAAACAAACCAAAAGCACAGACAAATGATGGAACATATTTAATGAAAAACGAAGCAAAAGTAAAGACAAATGATGGAACAAATTGAGTGAAAAACAGAAATGCAAATATATTGGCAAATGACGGCGAACATTTAAACATAACGACAAAAGACAAGACAAACGTTGAAACCAAAGCAGCAACAAATGACGGCGAACATATAAACATCACGGCAAAAGACAAGCCAAGCGCAGAAACCAATACAGCAACAAACGAAGAGAATAATGAAAGCACAGACGAAGTTGACAACGAAAATTCAGAAGACGCTGAATTATTTGAAAGCATAGATCAAAGCGAACAAGAAAATACAAATGAACGTAACAATAGAGTTGTAAGTGAAAAAAGAGGAGAAGATGCAGAAATAAATTATAGACACAATAGGAGCGTACAAAAAGAAGCAAATCTATTGAAGAAGGAAATCGAGTTGCAATGTAGAGAAAAAGAAATAATCCTGAATGAGAATAAACTTATGATGGAGCATCCAATGCGTACACAAGGTGATCTTTTCGATGAAAACAGGTTATCATTCGGCATTTGGAAAGAGTTCCTGCCGCACTATGAAGGTGGTGAAGGTTTTCAAGTGTGGATAACACAAATGAAGTGAATGAAATGAGTGACAATGAAGTTCGCGCGCTGTTAGTAAGTAAGTTGCGTGGAAGTGTACAAATGTGGTTGCAGTCAAAACCAAACTTTGTGACTGAAAGCGCAGACCAACTTTTGTCACAAATGGAGATGTTTTTTTGGCAAAAATGAAACTAAACTAGCGTTACAGAAAAAATTGGAAGCCAGAAAATGGAAGTTTGGTGAGCCATTCGCCGACTACTTCACTGAAAAATGCATACTGGCAAGTAACATTTTAATCGACAAAGCAGAAATGGTCGACTATCTCATTGAAGGAATTCCCAATGAACAACTTCCCACTCAAGCAAAAATTCAACGTTTTCTGAACAAAGGCGACGTTTTACAGGCGTTTAACAAAGTTGAGCTAACAAGACAGAATGTAGTTCTTGCACCTATGTCAGAGGATTCAAAAACAAAATCAAGATGCTTCAATTGCAACTGCATAGGACATTATGCGGTTGAGTGCAAGAAGACAAAACGTATTCCAGGTTCATGCTATGGTTGTGGTGCTATGGACCATTTTGTTTCCGAGTGCCCCCAAAACAAGAAGAAGGTTGCCAGTCAGCAGAATAATTATGTAAGGTCTTATATATTAGATAACACAAATATTGACTTGGTTTGCAGAATGCCTCATAGACTCCGGAAGCCCTATAAGTTTTATTCAAAGGTCAATGGGCCGAAAAATATTGAATTAAATGAAATATCTAAGAATATTGTTTATTTTGGGTTAAATAAAAGTGTACTAAAAGCTTTTGCCTCAATTAAATGCTATTTGAATAATAAAAAAATATATATAGATTTAATTGTGGTGGGCAACGTTGTCCTTGGGAGAGATTTTTTGGAAATTACTGGATCTAAAATACTAATTGGTAACGAAGCTAATTTTGACGAAAATGTAAGCATCACTGAAGGCCAAAATATAAAAGAACAATATGATGAAGCAAATTTTAGAAATAGATGTTTTTGATGAAGATTAATGATGTGATAGCTTACAAAGACAAAATTTTATTTGACCAGATATTTAAAGAGTATTATGTAAAACCTTTACGATCAAATGAACCAAAGATAAAGAGCAAAATGGAGCTAGTTTTAGAAAATCCAAAGCCTTTTAATGGTCCGCTTCGAAGGTTATCATACTCTGAAAAATCAGAGTTGCAAAAAACGATAGATGAGTATTTAGAGAAAGGTTTTATAGAACCAAGTGAATCAGAATTTGTATCGGCGATTGTACTGGTAAGGAAAAAGATGGGGGAACTGAGAATGTGTGTGGACACTTAACAAAGTTACAGCAAAAGATAACTATCCAATTCCCTTAATAGATGACTTATTAGACAGGTTGGCGAATAGAAACTTTTTCACAAAATTAGGCTGGAATCCTTCCACATTTTTATGGATGAAGATTCGGGTAAGTATACTCGTACGTCTTTTATTACGCCATTAGGACAGTTTGAGTTTCTAAGAATGCCGTTTGGGCTAAGAAATGCGCCGTCTGTTTTCCAGAGATTTATTAACAAAATTTTTGCAGATATGATTAGGGAAGGAAAAGTCATTATATATTTGGATGATATCAAGATTACAACAAAGAATATGGAAGAGCATTTTACAATACTAAGGGAAGTTTTTAAGAAATTAGTAGAAAACAATTCACAGTTAAGGATTGATAAGTGCGAGTTTTTAAGTACAAAGGTAAAGTATTTAGGATACACGATTTCTGGAAGTGGAATCAAGGCTGATGAAAAAGGAATAGAGGCTATAAAAAATTTTCCAATCCCAGGAAAATTACTAGAGGTTCAAAGTTTCTTAGGATTATGTTCATATTTAAGACGTTTTAAAAAAGGTTTTTCGATTTTAGCAAATCCTTTACATGATTTAACAAAAACGATACAAAATTTCAGTTTAACGTAGATGAATTTAATACGTTTGAATTATTGAAGCAAAAATTAGTAGAAGCACCAATTTTAGCACTCTATGACCCAACTGCTGAAACTGAGTTACATTGCGATGCCAGCTCAATAGGTTTTGGAACAATTCTGTTACAAAGAAAAGAAGATAATAAACTGCATCCAATTTCCTATTTTTCAAAAAAAAAGCAACAGAGACTGAACCAAAATATCATAGTTATGAATTAGAAACGTTGGCTATAATTATTGCTCTGAAAAGGTTTAGAGTATACTTACAAGGCAAGAGATTCAAAACTATTACTGACTGTAATTCGTTGACAATGAAGTTAAATAAAAAGGAATTAAATCCAAAGATCGACAGATGGGCCTTGGAACTTCAAAATTACGATTACATTTTAGAGCACCGCGAAGGAAAACTGATTGTGATTGATATAAAATCTAGTACAAATTGGATCATGTCATGTTCGAAGATTTTAAAGAAAACGAACGGGAGCAGTTCGTGTTTGGCAGTCGTAGTTTAAAGACGAAAATAAAGAAAAAAGTAAAGTAAAGCTTGCTAAAATATCATTTTGAAAATGTTTGTACTGATTGACATTAAGCATGGCTAAATTTGATTCTCTGACAGAATAGAATTGTATCGGTAAATCGAGAACGATATTTCAATATCTACTGAAGTGATTGGAGCATATTTGTATTTAATTTTCTGATTGACAGGTAATTGCTCAAAAAAGTTTTAAGTCGGGATATTTAGACAAAACTTTTTCAAGTTTTAATAACTTAAAGCCTTAGCTTTCCTTACCAGCTGACAAAATATCTAATTGTTTTTGAACGGTTAATCCTTGTCTTTTCAAACACGTAATTGCTCAGTCAAAAATTCCTATTCCTATATAGTATACAAGGCTATCCAAGTTCTTGTTTTCGGTGGTTTTTCAATTTTAGAACTGCCCCTGAGCCCGACTGCAACGTGTTTACCAACAATTTGATGTCCGTAAAATTTGCCACATGGTAAAATGCAGCTGTAAGCCAACTGATCACATCGGGAGGAAACGGGAACTTGCACATTTCAGAAAATATTTGACGACGTGAAAGTGATTTACAAAGCACCGATTTCATGCCAGCGATTAAATCAATCACCTCGTCGTTTTCGTGCTCGATTAATTAAAAAACTCTATTCAGTCCACGTACCACACAATTTATATGTCCTAGGTTTGGAAATATTCCTTTTAGATTTCGCCCAGCTTTCAACATATACCGGTTGATCGGTTAACAAAAGGTATATCTGCACCATATAACGTCGTACAGGCTTTATGTACGCCTTATGCACAGTGGTGCTGTTATTTTGTTCCAAAAATATACTGTTAAGCAGCATTGGAGAGTTGTAGCATTTTCAATTTAATCTTCCGGACAAAGCTTTTAATGCAAATCGCTACAAGCATCTGTAGTTTCATCGACAATTAAGAATATCGGATATCGCCGGCGTAATCCTTAATATTTGCCAAAGTATTTTCATAAATCAAAGTAAAATTTTTGTAAAGTGTGTGTACAGTGGGTAGAACTTCATAATGTTGTGGTAAAAATAACCTTTTAATGTTGGGATGTCACAGTTTCCATAAATTAATGCCAGCTTCAATAAATGCTCTAGCTAATTTCGTCGAATAAGTTTTAATTTTTTTTCTTTTGTTTTACTGTACTTCTTATGTTGTTTTGAACTCAAGTGTGATTGATACTGCGTTTTGAAGTGGATTGCGTCCAACTTGATTTTGCATTACTTGCAAAATATACAAACTTTGTTCGATCGCGACTGCACTTCACGAGAATTGCTCCCAATTAATTTTTGCGCATGCAACAAGATTTTCTTTTTCTTTTGGCATTTTTGTAAAACAATATCTACATTGTCAAAGGAGTACCGTTAGAAAAAGCATATATAAATCAAACCATTGTTGATGTGCATATATGTGTTCGTCACTTTCGCTTCGCTACATTTTGCCGTGCGAAGGACATACATACGTAATTTCTCGTGAAGTTAAAGAGAAAATGAGACAACGCACAATGGCTACTACAGTCAGTGAAGACCAATTTTAAAAAATCGAAAAAATGTTGGATCTTCATCCAAAAGTTTTAAAAGGTTACGAAAATTGTTGTTATTTGTAAGATTAGTAGAAAATTGTTTAAATTGTTGTTATAAAAAATTGGACAATTTTTAGAGGCTCTAGTTATTATTTAACATTTCTTCAACTTGCCAGTTTACCTCGTCTTTGTGAGCAAGTGGCAGTCTATACTGCTTTTGGTTTATTGGCGACTGATCTGCTCTAATTGGTATTTCATGTTCTACTTCCAGTGTATATGTTAACTTGTCTGCTTCCTGTAAAAATATGTCAAGGAATGACGGACGTATGGCTTCTATTGATGCCTTCTCTTCTGAATTTACGCTTGGGTCTAACTTCAGTAACTGGAGTATACTTTCCATCCTTTTTCTTATATCTACCTGTTTAATTTGATTAACCGATCCATATTTCGGTTCCTTAAAATTATCGCAACTAGTAAACTTAGGCCTAAAATCCCTATCTAGACGGTAGTCTTCTTCTGATGCATTTGGTACGCAAGCTTACACCTTACCCTTGCCAACGTAAGTTACGGTTTCTCCCATATGTACACCCTCCGCTAACTGCTACTTGTGCATACCAACAGTCCTAAGTTTAGTGTTTATATGTATAGTAACTACTCTTGTTGACCTTGCGTTTCCTACCTCCTTACTACTATTCTTAACTCTATTCACGGTTCCTTCCAGCCATGACTTCAATGGAAGAGTAAGAATCCTATTATTGCTCCTATCATAAAACGATAACTGTTTCTCCAGCGCATCCAGTATGGTGCGGCCCTAAAGGTTATCGCGCACATTTATCCCATCCGCCGAGATACCTTCCTTATTCAATTCCACTGCATGCATTCTAAAACTCATCCTCTGGAATTCACTGTGCCCTATTCTGAGTGACCCTAGTGCCCTGATGCAACCTCCAAAAGGTCCGTTATGCGTTCTTACATCCTTTGGATTTACCTCCAGTCCTTTCCGTAAAACACTAGATTTTACGAGGCTGGTGTGCGCCCCTGAGTTCACAAAAAGCACTAGCTTCCCACTAGCTGATTTCTTGCGGGATATCTCGAAGAAGTCATGTTTCCAAAATAGACGCGTATCTACTTCCTAATTCTTCAAGTTTGTTCCTCCATGCACCGCAGTTATCCTTTACGATCCTATACTCCCTAAAAATTATCATGATTATCTTAACTAAAAACTCCCGTACCGCGTTCGCGGCGATTGGGCCTATACTTTCTAACCTTATTAAAACTTAACCTAAGTACTAGAATCATAGCAATTACCCAACCCAAAACGCAATCAAACATTTTTTCCCGAAGGCTCTTGCTTGCCTTCCGTGGTACCAATATTATTGTTGAGTACCAAGGGCGAGATACTCGTTGAAATTATGGTATCATTATAGCCTCTAAAAATTGTAGAATAAAATCAATCGAAATTGTTACAAAAAATATCAAAATTGTTAAAAAAATTTTTAAATCAATTTATTCTAAAAATTCATCTACTACATTTTAAATATTGTAGCAATTTATGTGTAGCAATATATGTAAATAACCTATTCCTTATAATAAGTAATGTACCAATATGTATATAACCATTTCTTATCATATATAATTCTTTAAGTTATTGTGAACTGATCATTGATATAAAATCTAGTACAAATTGGAACATGTCATGTTCGAAGATTTTAAAGAAAATGAACGGTAGCAGTTCGTGTTTGGCAGTCGTAGTTGAAAGACGAAAATAAGGAAAAAGTAAAGTAACAAACCAAGTCTTTTAATTTTGCCAAAGCTTGCTAAAAAATCAGAAGTGGGATAGCGCTGCGCTAAAACTAAAATTATTTTTTATTTCAAAAAAACTGAATATGAATGAAATCTGTACAGACGACTACACAATTCAACAATTGCCAGGGTGGTGTCAAAAACTGAAATTACCGTCGCACGGTACAAGAAGTGCACTGGTTGTACGCTTGAATACTGAAGATCCAGATTTAAGAGAAAATTTTCCAGTGATTGATGAAACTGTACTTGAAACGGGGGGCACAGTGTCGAGCAAGAAAAATGAAAAAACAATTATAGTGAAAAACAAACCAAAAGCACAGACAAATGATGGAACATATTTAATGAAAAACGAAGCAAAAGTAAAGACAAATGATGGAACAAATTTAGTGAAAAACAGAAATGCAAATATATTGGCAAATGACGGCGAACATTTAAACATAACGACAAAAGACAAGACAAACGTTGAAACCAAAGCAGAAACAAATGACGGCGAACATATAAACATCACGGCAAAAGACAAGCCAAGCGCAGAAACCAATACAGCAACAACCGAAGAGAATAATGAAAGCACAGACGAAGTTGACAACGAAAATTCAGAAGACGCTGAATTATTTGAAAGCATAGATCAAAGCGAACAAGAAAATACAAATGAACGTAACAATAGAGTTGTAAGTGAAAAAAGAGGAGAAGATGCAGAAATAAATTATAGACACAATAGGAGCGTACAAAAAGAAGCAAATCTATTGAAGAAGGAAATCGAGTTGCAATGTAGAGAAAAAGAAATAATCCTGAATGAGAATAAACTTATGATGGAGCATCCAATGCGTACACAGGGTGATCTTTTCGATGAAAACAGGTTATCGTTCGGCATTTGGAAAGAGTTCCTGCCGCACTATGAAGGTGGTGAAGGTTTTCAAGTGTGGATTACACAAATGAGGTGAATAAAATGAGTGAAAATGAAGTTCGCGCGCTGTTAGTAAGTAAGTTGTGTGGAAGTGCACAAATGTGGTTGCAGCCAAAACCAAACTTTGTGACTGAAAGCGCAGACCAACTTTTGTCACAAATGGAGATGTTTTTTTGGCAAAAATGAAACTAAACTAGCGTTACGGAAAAAATTGGAAGCCAGAAAATGGAAGTTTGGTGAGCCATTCGCCGACTACTTCACTGAAAAATGCATACTGGCAAGTAACATTTTAATCGACAAAGCAGAAATGGTCGACTATCTCATTGAAGGAATTCCCAATGAACAACTTCCCACTCAAGCAAAAATTCAACGTTTTCTGAACAAAGGCGACGTTTTACAGGCGTTTAACAAAGTTGAGCTAACAAGACAGAATGTAGTTCTTGCACCTATGTCAGAGGATTCAAAAACAAAATCAAGATGCTTCAATTGCAACTGCATAGGACATTATGCGGTTGAGTGCAAGAAGACAAAACGTATTCCAGGTTCATGCTATGGTTGTGGTGCTATGGACCATTTTGTTTCCGAGTGCCCCCAAAACAAGAAGAAGGTTGCCAGTCAGCAGAATAATTATGTAAGGTCTTATATATTAGATAACACAAATATTGACTTGGTTGCAGAATGCCTCATAGACTCCGGAAGCCCTATAAGTTTTATTCAAAGGTCAATGGGCCGAAAAAATATTGAATTAAATGAAATATCTAAGAATATTGTTTATTTTGGGTTAAATAAAAGTGTACTAAAACCTTTTGCCTCAATTAAATGCTATTTGAATAATAAAAAAATATATATAGATTTAATTGTGGTGGGCAACGTTGTCCTTGGGAGAGATTTTTTGGAAATTACTGGATCTAAAATACTAATTGGTAACGAAGCTAATTTTGACGAAAATGTAAGCATCACTGAAGGCCAAAATATAAAAGAACAATATGATGAAGCAAATTTTAGAAATAGATGTTTTTGATGAAGATTAATGATGTGATAGCTTACAAAGACAAAATTTTATTTGACCAGATATTTAAAGAGTATTATGTAAAACCTTTACGATCAAATGAACCAAAGATAAAGAGCAAAATGGAGCTAGTTTTAGAAAATCCAAAGCCTTTTAATGGTCCGCTTCGAAGGTTATCATACTCTGAAAAATCAGAGTTGCAAAAAACGATAGATGAGTATTTAGAGAAAGGTTTTATAGAACCAAGTGAATCAGAATTTGTATCGGCGATTGTACTGGTAAGGAAAAAGATGGGGGAACTGAGAATGTGTGTGGACACTTAACAAAGTTACAGCAAAAGATAACTATCCAATTCCCTTAATAGATGACTTATTAGACAGGTTGGCGAATAGAAACTTTTTCACAAAATTAGGCTGGAATCCTTCCACATTTTTATGGATGAAGATTCGGGTAAGTATACTCGTACGTCTTTTATTACGCCATTAGGACAGTTTGAGTTTCTAAGAATGCCGTTTGGGCTAAGAAATGCGCCGTCTGTTTTCCAGAGATTTATTAACAAAATTTTTGCAGATATGATTAGGGAAGGAAAAGTCATTATATATTTGGATGATATCAAGATTACAACAAAGAATATGGAAGAACATTTTACAATACTAAGGGAAGTTTTTAAGAAATTAGTAGAAAACAATTCACAGTTAAGGATTGATAAGTGCGAGTTTTTAAGTACAAAGGTAAAGTATTTAGGATACACGATTTCTGGAAGTGGAATCAAGGCTGATGAAAAAGGAATAGAGGCTATAAAAAATTTTCCAATCCCAGGAAAATTACTAGAGGTTCAAAGTTTCTTAGGATTATGTTCATATTTAAGACGTTTTAAAAAAGGTTTTTCGATTTTAGCAAATCCTTTACATGATTTAACAAAAACGATACAAAATTTCAGTTTAACGTAGATGAATTTAATACGTTTGAATTATTGAAGCAACAATTAGTAGGAGCACCAATTTTAGCACTCTATGACCCAACTGCTGAAACTGAGTTACATTGCGATGCCAGCTCAATAGGTTTTGGAGCAATTCTGTTACAAAGAAAAGAAGATAATAAACTGCATCCAATTTCCTATTTTTCAAAAAAAAGCAACAGAGACTGAACCAAAATATCATAGTTATGAATTAGAAACGTTGGCTATAATTATTGCTCTGAAAAGGTTTAGAGTATACTTACAAGGCAAGAGATTCAAAACTATTACTGACTGTAATTCGTTGACAATGAAGTTAAATAAAAAGGAATTATATCCAAAGATCGACAAATGGGCCTTGGAACTTCAAAATTACGATTACATTTTAGAGCACCGCGAAGGAAGGAGCACCGTGTTTGGCAGTCGTAGTTTAAAGACGAAAATAAAGAAAAAAGTAAAGTAAAGCTTGCTAAAATATCATTTTGAAAATGTTTGTACTGATTGACATTAAGCATGGCTAAATTTGATACTCTGACAGAATAGAATTGTATCGGTAAATCGAGAACGATATTTCAACATCTACTGAAGTCATTGGAACATATTTGTATTTAATTTTCTGATTTACAGGTAATTGCTCAAAAAAGTTTTAAGTCGGGATATTTAAACAAAACTTTTTCAAGATTTAAAATCTTAAATAAAGCCTTAGCTTTCCTTACCAGCTGACAAAATATCTAATTGTTTTTGAACGGTTAATCCTTGTATTTTCAAACACGTAATTGCTCAGTCAAAAATTCCTATTCCTATATAGTATACAAGGCTGAGTCCAAGTTCTTGTTTTCGGTGGTTTTTTCAATTTTAGAACTGCCCCTTAGCCCGACTGCAACGTGACTACAAACAATTTGATGTCCGAAAAATTTGCCACATAGCAAAATGCATCTGTAAGCCAGCTGATTACTTCGGGAGGAAACGGGAAATTGCACATTTCAGAAAATATTTGATGACGTGAAAGTGATTTACAAAGCACCGATTTCATGCCAGCGATTAAATCAATCACCTCGCCGTTTTCGTGCTCGATTAATTAACAAACTCTATTCAGTCCACGTACCACACAATTTATATGTCCTAGGTTTGGAAATATTCCTTTTAGATATCGCCCAGCTTTCAACATATACCATGCTTGATCGGTTAACAAAACGTATATCTGCACCATATAACGTCGTACAGGCTTTATGTATGCCTTGTTGCACAGTAGTGCTGTTATTTTCTTCCAAAAATATACTGTTAAGCAGCATTGGAGAGTTGTAGCATTTTCCATTTAATCTTCTGAACAAAGCTTTTAATGCAAATCGCTACAAGCATCTGTAGTTTCATCGAAAATTAAGAATATCGGATTATCGCCTGCGTAATCGTTAATATTTTGCAAAGTATTTTCATAAATCAAATTAAAATTTTTGTAAAGTGTGTGTACAGTGGGTAGAACTTCATAATGTTGTGGTAAAAATAACCTTTTAATGTTGGGATGTCACAGTTTCCATAAATTAATGCCAGCTTCAATAAATGCTCTAGCTAATTTCGTCGAATAAGTTTTATTTTTTTTTCTTTTGTTTTACTGTACTTCTTATGTTGTTTTGAACTCAAGTGTGATTGATACTGCGTTTTCAAGTGGATTGCGTCCAACTTGATTTTGCATTACTTGCAAAATATACAAACTTTGTTCGATCGCGACTGCACTTCACGAGAATTGCTCCCAATTAATTTTTGCGCATGCAACAAGATTTTCTTTTTCTTTTGGCATTTTTGTAAAACAATATCTACATTGTCAAAGGAGTACCGTTAGAAAAAGCATATATAAATCAAACCATTGTTGATGTGCATATATGTGTTCGTCACTTTCGCTTCGCTACATTTTGCCGTGCGAAGTACATACATACGTAATTTCTCGTGAAGTTAAAGAGAAAATGAGACAACGCACAATGGCTACTACAGTCAGTGAAGACCAATTTTAAAAAATCGAAAAAATGTTGGATCTTCATCCAAAAGTTTTAAAAGGTTACGAAAATTGTTGTTATTTGTAAGATTAGTAGAAAATTGTTAAAATTGTTGTTATAAAAAATTGGACAATTTTTAGAGGCTCTAGTTATTATTTAACATTTCTTCAACTTGCCAGTTTACCTCGTCTTTGTGAGCTAGTGGCAGTCTATACTGCTTTTGGTTTATTGGCGACTGATCTGCTCTAATTGGTATTTCATGTTCTACTTCCAGTGTATATGTTAACTTGTCTGCTTCCTGTAAAAATATGTCAAGGAATGACGGACGTATGGCTTCTATTGATGCCTTCTCTTCTGAATTTACGCTTGGGTCTAACTTCAGTAACTGGAGTATACTTTCCATCCTTTTTCTTATATCTACCTGTTTAATTTGATTAACCGATCCATAATTCGGTTCCTTAAAATTATCGCAACTAGTAAACTTAGGCCTAAAATCCCTATCTAGACGGTAGTCTTCTTCTGATGCATTTGGTACGCAAGCTTACACCTTACCCTTGCCAACGTAAGTTACGGTTTCTCCCATATGTACACCCTCCGCTAACTGCTACTTGTGCATACCAACAGTCCTAAGTTTAGTGTTTATATGTATAGTAACTACTCTTGTTGACCTTGCGTTTCCTACCTCCTTACTACTATTCTTAACTCTATTCACGGTTCCTTCCAGCCATGACTTCAATGGAAGAGTAAGGATCCTATTATTGCTCCTATCATAAAACGATAACTGTTTCTCCAGCGCATCCAGTATGGTGCGGCCCTAAAGGTTATCGCGCACATTTATCCCATCCGCCGGGATACCTTCCTTATTCAATTCCACTGCATGCATTCTAAAACTCATCCCCTGGAATTCACTGTGCCCTATTCTGAGTGACCATAGTGCCCTGATGCAACCTTCAAAAGGTCCGTTATGCATTCTTACATCCTTTGGATTTACCTCCAGTCCTTTCCGTAAAACACTAGATTTTACGAGGCTGGTGTGCGCCCCTGAGTTCACAAAAAGCACTAGCTTCCCACTAGCTGATTTCTTGCGGGATATCTCGAAGAAGTCATGTTTCCAAAATAGACGCGTATCTACTTCCTAATTCTTCAAGTTTCTTCCTCCATGCACCGCAGTTATACTTTACGATCCTATACTCCCTAAAAATTATCATGATTATCTTAACTCAAAACTCCCGTACCGCGTTCGCGGCGATTGGGCCTATACTTTCTAACCTTATTAAAACTTAACCTAAGTACTAGAATCATAGCAATTACCCAACCCAAAACGCAATCAAACATTTTTTCCCGAAGGTTCTTGCTTGCCTTCCGTGGTACCAATATTATTGTTGAGTACCAAGGGCGAGATACTCGTTGAAATTATGGTGTCATTATAGCCTCTAAAAATTGTAGAATAAAATCAATCGAAATTGTTACAAAAAATATCAAAATTGTTAAAAAAATTTTTAAATCAATTTATTCTAAAAATTTATCTACTACATTTTAAATATTGTAGCAATTTATGTGTAGCAATATATGTAAATAACCTATTCCTTATAATAAGTAATGTACCAATATGTATATAACCATTTCTTATCATATATAATTCTTTAAGTTATTGTGAACTGATCATTGATATAAAATCTAGTACAAATTGGAACATGTCATGTTCGAAGATTTTAAAGAAAATGAACGGTAGCAGTTCGTGTTTGGCAGTCGTAGTTGAAAGACGAAAATAAGGAAAAAGTAAAGTAACAAACCAAGTCTTTTAATTCTGCCAAAGCTTGCTAAAAAATCAGAAGTGGGATAGCGCTGCGCTAAAACTAAAATTATTTTTTATTTCAAAAAAACTGAATATGAATGAAATCTGTACAGACGACTACACAATTCAACAATTGCCAGGGTGGTGTCAAAAACTGAAATTACCGTCGCACGGTACAAGAAGTGCACTGGTTGTACGCTTGAATATTGAAGATCCAAGATGGAACATATTTAATGAAAAACGAAGCAAAAGTAAAGACAAATGATGGAACAAATTTAGTGAAAAACAGAAATGCAAATATATTGGCAAATGACGGCGAACATTTAAACATAACGACAAAAGACAAGACAAACGTTGAAACCAAAGCAGCAACAAATGACGGCGAACATATAAACATCACGGCAAAAGACAAGCCAAGCGCAGAAACCAATACAGCAACAAACGAAGAGAATAATGAAAGCACAGACGAAGTTGACAACGAAAATTCAGAAGACGCTGAATTATTTGAAAGCATAGATCAAAGCGAACAAGAAAATACAAATGAACGTAACAATAGAGTTGTAAGTGAAAAAAGAGGAGAAGATGCAGAAATAAATTATAGACGCAATAGGAGCGTTCAAAAAGAAGCAGATCTATTGAAGAAGGAAATCGAGTTGCTACGTAGAGAAACAGAAATAATCCTGAATGAGAATAAACTTATGATGGAGCATCCAATGCGTACACAGGGTGATCTTTTCGATGAAAACAGGTTATCGTTCGGCATTTGGAAAGAGTTCCTGCCGCACTATGAAGGTGGTGAAGGTTTTCAAGTGTGGATTACACAAATGAGGTGAATGAAATGAGTGAAAATGAAGTTCGCGCGCTGTTAGTAAGTAAGTTGTGTGGAAGTGCACAAATGTGGTTGCAATCAAAACCAAACTTTGTGACTGAAAGCGCAGACCAACTTTTGTCACAAATGGAGATGTTTTTTGGCAAAAATGAAACTAAACTAGCGCTACGGAAAAAATTGGAAGCCAGAAAATGGAAGTTTGGTGAGCCATTCGCCGACTACTTCACTGAAAAATGCATACTGGCAAGTAACATTTTAATAGACAAAGCAGAAATGGTCGACTATCTCATTGAAGGAATTCCCAATGAACAACTTCCCACTCAAGCAAAAATTCAACGTTTTCTGAACAAAGGCGACGTTTTACAGGCGTTTAACAAAGTTGAGCTAACAAGACAGAATGTAGTTCTTGCACCTATGTCAGAGGATTCAAAAACAAAATCAAGATGCTTCAATTGCAACTGCATAGGACATTATGCGGCTGAGTGCAAGAAGACAAAACGTGTTCCAGGTTCATGCTATGGTTGTGGTGCTATGGACCATTTTGTTTCGGAGTGCCCCCAAAACAAGAAGAAGGTTGCCAGTCAGCAGAATAATTATGTAAGGTCTTATATATTAGATAACACAAATATTGACTTGGTTGCAGAATGCCTCATAGAATCCGGAAGCCTTATAAGTTTTATTCAAAGGTCAATGGTGCCGAAAAATATTTAATTAAATGAAATATCTAAGAATATTGTTTATTTTGAGTTAAATAAAAGTGTACTAAAAACTTTTGGCTCAATTAAATGCATATTAAAAAAATATGTATAGATTTAATTGTGGTGGGTAACGTTGTCCTTGGGAGAGATTTTTTGGAAATTACTGGATCTAAAATACTAATTGGTAACGAAGCTAATTTTGAAGAAAATGTAAGCAACACTGAAGGCCAAAATATAAAAGAACAATATGATGAAGCAAATTTTAGAAATAGATGTTTTTGATGAAAATTAATGATGTGATAGCTTACAAAGACAAAATTTTATTTGACCAGATATTTAAAGAGTATTATGTTAAACCTTTACGATCAAATGAACCAAAGATAAAGAGCAAAATGGAGCTAGTTTTAGAAAATCCAAAGCCTTTTAATGGTCCGCTTCGAAGGTTATCATACTCTGAAAAATCAGAGTTGCAAAAAACGATAGATGAGTATTTAGAGAAAGGTTTTATAGAACCAAGTGAATCAGAATTTGTATCGGCGATTGTACTGGTAAGGAAAAAGATGGGGGAACTGAGAATGTGTGTGGACACTTAACAAAGTTACAGCAAAAGATAACTATCCAATTCCCTTAATAGATGACTTATTAGACAGGTTGGCGAATAGAAACTTTTTCACAAAATTAGGCTGGAATCCTTCCACATTTTTATGGATGAAGATTCGGGTAAGTATACTCGTACGTCTTTTATTACGCCATTAGGACAGTTTGAGTTTCTAAGAATGCCGTTTGGGCTAAGAAATGCGCCGTCTGTTTTCCAGAGATTTATTAACAAAATTTTTGCAGATATGATTAGGGAAGGAAAAGTCATTATATATTTGGATGATATCAAGATTACAACAAAGAATATGGAAGAACATTTTACAATACTAAGGGAAGTTTTTAAGAAATTAGTAGAAAACAATTCACAGTTAAGGATTGATAAGTGCGAGTTTTTAAGTACAAAGGTAAAGTATTTAGGATACACGATTTCTGGAAGTGGAATCAAGGCTGATGAAAAAGGAATAGAGGCTATAAAAAATTTTCCAATCCCAGGAAAATTACTAGAGGTTCAAAGTTTCTTAGGATTATGTTCATATTTTAGACGTTTTAAAAAAGGTTTTTCGATTTTAGCAAATCCTTTACATGATTTAACAAAAACGATACAAAATTTCAGTTTAACGTAGATGAATTTAATACGTTTGAATTATTGAAGCAAAAATTAGTAGAAGCACCAATTTTAGCACTCTATGACCCAACTGCTGAAACTGAGTTACATTGCGATGCCAGCTCAATAGGTTTTGGAGCAATTCTGTTACAAAGAAAAGAAGATAATAAACTGCATCCAATTTCCTATTTTTCAAAAAAAAGCAACAGAGACTGAACCAAAATATCATAGTTATGAATTAGAAACGTTGGCTATAATTATTGCTCTGAAAAGGTTTAGAGTATACTTACAAGGCAAGAGATTCAAAACTATTACTGACTGTAATTCGTTGACAATGAAGTTAAATAAAAAGGAATTATATCCAAAGATCGACAAATGGGCCTTGGAACTTCAAAATTACGATTACATTTTAGAGCACCGCGAAGGAAGGAGCACCGTGTTTGGCAGTCGTAGTTTAAAGACGAAAATAAAGAAAAAAGTAAAGTAAAGCTTGCTAAAATATCATTTTGAAAATGTTTGTACTGATTGACATTAAGCATGGCTAAATTTGATACTCTGACAGAATAGAATTGTATCGGTAAATCGAGAACGATATTTCAACATCTACTGAAGTCATTGGAACATATTTGTATTTAATTTTCTGATTTACAGGTAATTGCTCAAAAAAGTTTTAAGTCGGGATATTTAAACAAAACTTTTTCAAGTTTTAATAACTTAAAGCCTTAGCTTTCCTTAGCAGCTGACAAAATCTCTAATTGTTGTTGTACGGTTAATCCTTGTTTTTCAAGCACGTCATTGCTCAGTCAAAAATTCCTATTCCTATATAGTATACAAGGCTGAGTCCAAGTTCTTGTTTTCGGTGGTTTTTTCAATTTTAGAACTGCCCCTTAGCCCGACTGCAACGTGACTACAAACAATTTGATGTCCGAAAAATTTGCCACATAGCAAAATGCATCTGTAAGCCAGCTGATTACTTCGGGAGGAAACGGGAAATTGCACATTTCAGAAAATATTTGATGACGTGAAAGTGATTTACAAAGCACCGATTTCATGCCAGCGATTAAATCAATCACCTCGCCGTTTTCGTGCTCGATTAATTAACAAACTCTATTCAGTCCACGTACCACACAATTTATATGTCCTAGGTTTGGAAATATTCCTTTTAGATATCGCCCAGCTTTCAACATATACCATGCTTGATCGGTTAACAAAACGTATATCTGCACCATATAACGTCGTACAGGCTTTATGTATGCCTTGTTGCACAGTAGTGCTGTTATTTTCTTCCAAAAATATACTGTTAAGCAGCATTGGAGAGTTGTAGCATTTTCCATTTAATCTTCTGAACAAAGCTTTTAATGCAAATCGCTACAAGCATCTGTAGTTTCATCGAAAATTAAGAATATCGGATTATCGCCTGCGTAATCGTTAATATTTTGCAAAGTATTTTCATAAATCAAATTAAAATTTTTGTAAAGTATGTGTACAGTGGGTAGAACTTCATTATGTTGTGGTAAAAATAACCTTTTAATGTTGGGATGTCACTGTTTCCATAAATTAATGCCAGCTTCAATAAATGCTCTAGCTAATTTCGTTGAATAAGTTTTATTTTTTTTTTTCTTTTGTTGTACTGTACTTCTGTTGTTTTGAACTCAAATGTGATTGATACTGCGTTTTCAAATGGATTGCGTCCAACTTGATTTTGCATTACTTGCAAAATATACAAACTTTGTTCGATCACGACTGCACTTGCAGAGAATTGCTCCCAATTAATTTTTGCGCATGCAACAAGATTTTCTTTTTCTTTTGGCATTTTTGTAAAACAATATCTACATTGTCAAAGGAGTACCGTTAGAAAAAGCATATATAAATCAAACCATTGTTGATGTGCATGATGTGTTCGTCACTTTCGCTTCGCTACATTTTGCCGTGCGAAGTACATACATACGTAATTTCTCGTGAAATTAAAGAGAAAATGAGACAACGCACAATGGCTACTACAGTCAGTGAAGACCAATTTTAAAAAATCGAAAAAATGTTGGATCTTCATCCAAAAGTTTTAAAAGGTTACGAAAATTGTTGTTATTTGTAAGATTGGTAGAAAATTGTTAAAATTGTTGTTATAAAAAATTGGACAATTTTTAGAGGCTCTAGTTATTATATAACATTTCTTCAACTTGCCAGTTTACCTCGTCTTTGTGAGCAAGTGGCAGTCTATACTCCTTTTGGTTTATTGGAGACTGATCTGCTCTAATTGGTATTTCATGTTCTACTTCCAGTGTATATGTTAGCTGGTCTGCTTCCAATAAAAATATGTCAAGGAATGACGGACATATGGCTTCTATTGATGCCTTCTCTTCTGAATTTACGCTTGGGTCTAACTTCAGTAACTCTAGTACGCTTTCCATCCTTTTTCTTATATCTGCTTGTTTAATCTGATTAACAGATCCATAATTCGGTTCCTTAAAATTATCGTAACTAGTAAACTTAGGCCTAAAATCCCTATCTAGATGGTACTCTTCTTCTGATGCATTTGGTACGCAAGCTTACACCTTACCCTTGCCAACGTAAGTTACGGTTTCTCCCATATTCCTACGCTAACTGCTGCTTGTGCAAAACAGTCCTAAGTTTAGTGTTTATATGTAACTACTCTTGTTGACCTTGCGTTTACTACCTCCGTACTGCTATTCTTAACTCTATTCACGGTTCCTTCCAGCCATGACTTGAATGGAAGAGTAAGGATCCAATTATTGCTCCTACCATAAAACGATAACTGTTTCTCCAGCGCATCCAGTATGGTGCGGCCCTAAAGGTTATCGCGCCCATTTATCCCACCCGCCGAGATACCTTCCTTATCCAATTCTACTGCATGCATTCTAAAACTCATCCCCTGGAATTCACTCTGCCCTATTCTGAGTGACCCCAGTGCCCTGATCCAACCTCAAAACGGTCCGTTAAGCGTTCTTACATCCTTTGGAATTACCTCCAGTCCTTTCCGTAAAACACTAGATTTTACGAGGCTGGTGTGCGCCCCTGAGTTCACAAAAAGCACTAGCATCCCACTAGCTGCTTCCTTGCGGGGTATCTCGAAGAAGTCATGTTTCCAAAATAGACGCGTATCTACTTCCTAATTCTTCAAGTTTCTTTCTCCATGCACCGCAGTTATCCTTTACGATCCTATACTCCCTAAAAATTATCATGATTATCTTAACTCAAAACTCCCGTACCGCGTTCGCGGCGATTGGGCCTATACTTTCTAACCTTATTAAAACTTAACCTAAGTACTAAAATCATAGCAATTACCCAACCCAAAACGCAATCAAGCATTTTGTCCCGAAGGCTCTTGCTTGCCTTCCGTGGTACCAATATTATTGTTGAGTACCAAGGGCGAGATACTCGTTAAAATTATGCTATCATTATAGCCTCTAAAAATTGTAGAATAAAATCAATCGAAATTCTTACAAAAAATATCAAAATTGTTTAAAAAAAATTGTTAAATCAATTTATTCTAAAAATTCATCTACTACATTTGAAATATCATTTTGAAAATGTTTGTACTGATTGACATTAAGCATGGCTAAATTTGATTCTCTGACAGAATAGAATTGTATCGGTAAATCGAGAACGATATTTCAACATCTACTGAAGTCATTGGAGCATATTTGTATTCAATTTTCTGATTGACAGGTAATTGCTCAAAAAAGTTTTAAGTCGGGATATTTAGACAAAACTTTTTCAAGTTTTAATAACTTAAAGCCTTAGCTTTCCTTACCAGCTGACAAAATATCTAATTGTTTTTGTACGGTTAATCCTTGTCTTTTCAAACACGTAATTGCTCAGTCAAAAATTCCTATTCCTATATAGTATACAAGGCTGAGTCCAAGTTCTTGTTTTCGGTGGTTTTTTCAATTTTAGAACTGCGCCTGAGCCCGACTGCAACGTGACTATAAACAATTTGATGTCCGAAAAATGTGCCACATAGTAAAATGCATCTGTAAGCCAACTGATCACATCGGGAGGAAACGGGAAATTGCACATTTCAGAAAATATTTGACGACTTGAAAGTGATTTACAAAGCACCGATTTCATGCCAGCGATTAAATTAATCACCTCGTCGCTTTCGTGCTCGATTAATTAACAAACTATTCAGTCCACGTACCACACAATTTATATGTCCTAGGTTTGGAAATATTCCTTTTAGATTTCGCCCAGCTTTCAACATATACGAGGTCTGCTCAAAAAGAAACGCGAATTTTGAATTTTCGCGGGCTACGGATGTTCGATTTTCGATCTTTTTGTGGCGTTATGTTGGTACTTATGTCCCTCCCTTATGTTGACAATCTCGGCTGTTCAGCAATCTTCTGAATGTTCAGTCAGTTATTGACAGCTATTGTGCGTGGACGTGTTTTAGCTTGTCTTCGATTTTTGTCTATCTCCTCAATCGTGTCGTAGTGTCGTGCTTTAATGGGCCTTTTCAGTTTCGGGAACAAGAAAAATTCACAGGGGGCCAGGTCTGCGGCATTACAGTGTTGGTTTTGCCCAAAAATTCGCGCACAAGTAGTGATGTGTGAGCAGGGGCATTACCATGATGCAAAAGCCAATTTTCGTTCTTCGACAAATCCGGGCGTTTCTGGCGGATTGCTTCTCGCAAATTGCGCATTACTTGAAGATAATATTCCTTATTGACCGTTGTACCCTTGCGGCAAGATTTCATAATGCACCACGCCCCTGCAATCAAAGAAAACTGTCAGCAAAACCTTCACATTCGACCGAACTTGGCGTGTTTTTTTCGGTCTTGGCTCATGCGGCAGCTTCCATTGGGATGATTGAGCTTTGGTTTCTACGTCATAACCATAGACCCATGATTCGTCACCAGCTAAAAATTGTAAAATTAGTGAATTATACTAATTATTTAAAAAGAAAATTACGTTCTACGTAAAAACAGTGAAAAATTAAGGAAAACCAATTGTGGAAAAAACGGAGTTAAAGATTAAAAGTAGCATACTTAAAACTTTGTGAAATTTGCGAAATTACGTCCTCTAATCAGGTCAATGAATATTAACAAAATTATCATTAATATATCATTAGTAAAAATTTGAAGATGACCTCTACTAATAACAACAACAAATTAGTGAATTAAGATGACCTCTACTACTAACAACAACATATTCCTGAGTGCAAAAACAATTTAGATCTCTAAGAAGGACAACGAATTAAGCATCAGCGATTCCAACACTGATGTATCTTAGTCCTCTCGGGAGAGAAACTAAATATATAAACAAATTGAAGTCAGCAATTGGAGTAACAAAAGAAAAATGTGAAACAAGAACTGTAATAGAATAACAACAATAGTAATTACACTAGTAACAACTAAACTAACGAGAGCGATAAGAGGTATTACAGCAACAACCACATTACAACATAGCAACATAGAAATATCGAAAAACACATAATAACGACAAAACAAACAACAATTCGAGCAATAATCAAATAATAACGAGAGCAGCAGCAAAAATTTTAGCAATAACAGCACAGCAACTAAGAGGAACGTACGTAGGTGATAGTACCTTCATTTCGTATAATTTACCATATACCAATGGATACATTTGAACGCTTTGTGCTAGCTTACTACGTATATATATAATCACTGTTATATTATCTGATTAACTATTTATCAATTTATTTCTTGTGTATTCTTACATAAACTCTTAATATTAGTACATAATCCTTCTTTTCACATATTACTCTTACTACGTAACCTTTTCCTTATGTACCTATTTTAATACAATTAAATATTTTATAATGGACGCCTTAGAAGTGAGAAAATTTAACGTTATTTTAAGTTGTATTAAAAACATTGAAATAGTGATCAAAATCAACTGCCAGATTTTATAAATCAAGTTGAAAAGATTATTTCGTCTATTTCAGAATTTGATAACACTAACCGAAGCATAATTTTTGGTTATATTAAAAACAAATGTGTTAGCAACACATTAATTAACAACATGGGAAATTTTTAAAGATATACTAACAAAGAACTTTGGTGAAAAATGTAGGAGTAATGATTTAATGGACATCCTAAGAACATGTAGCTTACAAGAAAACTATTATTGTCAAATGAACAAGCTTACATATAGAATCCATAACATAAATTTAAACCATGGTGATAACACTTCCACAACAAATGAATTAAACAGAATTTCACTTAAAACTTTTAGGGATCATTTACCAAAACCAACTCGCACGATGATATTTGCTTGTCAAATAATATTAAATGCCAGACACCAAAATTACACACAATTTGGACCAGCAAAACAAAACTATTTGAGAACAAATACAAGAACTAACTTTAGTAATAACTATAGAAATCCTAATGCATCTTTTAAAAAGTTAGAACTTAGCAATAATGGACAAATCGATTCTAAATATGATGAAATCATAATTCAGGTAATGATTTCGTCAATTGCAATAACCACAACTTTGGAAACAAATACAGTTCCCCAGGCTAAATACAACAAATTTCCACTAC
This sequence comes from Clusia tigrina, assembly GCA_920105625.2. Classification (NCBI taxonomy): domain Eukaryota; kingdom Metazoa; phylum Arthropoda; class Insecta; order Diptera; family Clusiidae; genus Clusia; species Clusia tigrina. Next base: position 328,693,610 of record OV050030.1, read on the forward strand.
AAAAATAATTATTCTAATAATAACCCAAGTAGTTCAAGATTCATAAGTCAAACAAGACTATGGAATTACTCGCAAGCAACGAGTAGAAATATGCCATAATTTAACCACGGTACTAATCCTTATCAAATTAAAAAGCCGATTTTAAGAAATCCAAATAATAATTCTAGTAATGCTAATCAACAAGTGGAACCAATGGAAATTGAAAGTGCAATGTAAATTTTCGTATCGCTGACGAGGAAACCTTCCTTACATATTAATTAATAATCCTATAAAAAAAATGTTTAGCCACCCTCTGTGGTCTAGTGGTAAGCATGCTAGACTCACACCCTGAGGGTCGCAGGTCCAAATCCTGCCACGGGCTTGGTTTCCAAAATGCTTCTTTCTATAAAATGTTTTTCTCTTCGAGTCGAAAGCCCCTGTAGCTAGTACTCATTTCCCAACACCTTGCACTCATAATTAGTTATGGTGTAAGGTATAATCATAATAATAATAATATAAAAAATTTTATATTTATAATCGATACTAGAGCGGAGTTTAGTATTAATATTTGTCACCCAAGATAGAAGCGAAATATAAATGTATTGGCAAAAGCTTTACGCACAAAAATATTGATAACGAAACTTGTTCATTTCCGATACTTAACGAATTCAATTTAAAAAATTATTCCTGTGAGTTTTTAGAATATGGTTTTAACAAAAATTTTGATGGACTTATAGGAAATAATATTTTGAAAGACTTAAACTGCGTCATCGATTTGTCTAACAGACAAATAAAAAAAGAAAAGTTCAATATGCTGTTATAACTTTATTTTAAAGAAGAAGAAATTGCTTCGAAGTTTTTAATTTCGAAATCGAAAATTATTATTACAAAATTTATTAGAATAAATCACATGGAAAAAAAGCAAAATTAATGAAAATAAGAAAATATAAACATGCATTTTATGACAAAAATGATAACTTAACATTCAGTAATGAAATAAAGCATAAAATAATAACAAAACATAATATGCCAATATACACGAAATTGTATAGATACCCTGAGATACATAGAGAAGAGGTAAATAATCAAAGCTTCAAATGATATATTATATGAAAATAGCTAACAAAATTTTATAATGACGTGTAATAGGAAAATTATACATAAGTTTATAACTAAAAAGACGACAACTTTATAATATAACTCCTCTTTAATCGGATGTAGCCTATATTTTGGAATAGATTTATCGGTAAGGGGATGCCCGTTCTAGTTTAGAAATATATCTTTTAGCGCAATTTCAGATTTATTGGGATGCCGTTGGAATATTTAAGTCCATACGGATATTCGCATTTTTAGTGTACTAAGAGTTCTGAGTAATTGTACGCAAAACTTTTGTTTACACTTTACTTTCAAGATTGGACGGACATGCTTTATCTCAGAGCTGGATACTACACTTCCATATAGGCCTTATAATGGCTTTATAGAGCCAAACCTTGTAATCCATTAGGAGTTTGGACAGACTATTTAAAAGCGAGATGAGAATTCATTCGTTTTGAATTTAGTCTGGATTATTTTAGCGCTAATATTAGATGTTGTAGCACTCAGAGATAAACTGTGAGTATATTTCTACATTATATTGTCCACATTATATGCTCACATTTACTTTCATTCACAAATTGATCGACACAATACATCCAGTTCTGGAACTTTTCAGGTGGTCATAGATCCGAAAGAGAACGTAACCTACCTGTGTCGTCTCCAAAATTCGATTTGATGGTGATGTCAATGGTTGGCTTATCAACTGCGTATAGAAATGGTTGCAGTGATCTATTTATTCTATATTTATTGCCGAATTTACTTCACGAGAGGTAACTTTATAGATTCATAGAAATAATCCAAGGCGATATCGTTCTTAGTTTAAAAAATAGTCCTCCATACCAAACTTTTGCAGATGCTTGTGTGATATTGAAGAACACAGCAGAGCAGTGTTACTTTCGATCAAATATTTTGAATACTGCTTGCAATTTGTTCAATGTGCAATGTTTTTCCGGCAAAAACTAGAATAACATTTTTGTTCTCTTTATATTAAAATGTTCGAAGAGTTTTTAATTAATCGTTCCCTACAGTTTAACTTCCCGTTAGCTTTTTTGATTACAATGCTTGGCGTATTTGGGATATCACAGGCGGAAGGCAACTGAAGGTAAAAATATCCTGGTTTGGAGTTAAAAGTTGCATGAAATGATTGACATCTGGGGTTGCGATTGACTTATAGTGTCTGCATTGGAAATAGTGAGGTTGAGTGGTTTTTAATTATTTCGATGTGGTAATTGTTTTGTTCTCATACACTTGCCCTGTATATTTGCGGTTCGAAAACTATGTTCATTTTAAACTTGAACTTTATTTTCGTGTATCTTTTGCCACATGGGCAATGATTTGATTTGAACTATATTCCGTAAGAAAAAATTTTTTGTGGTTTTAAGGTCTTTTTAATAGTGGGATATTGTTGTTGCAAGGATGGCAAATCTTTCAGCAACTTTGCTTCTATTAGATAAATTTAATTATCTGCATGCCGTGAGCTGCGGTGCATTTTATCTGCATATAGCATTATATTCCAGTGGATACTTTAGCTCTTACACTTTTTAAATACGCTAAGTTTTCAATTAAGAGCGAGATGGTTAAGGTCAATTGTTTTTGGCGAGATCATATGTCACGCGGGTGTGACATAGGTGATGAGCACAGACCGCAAGTAAGCCCTTTGATGCTCTTTTTCACCACCATCGGAATTTTGAATTATTACTAATTATGGTTTTTGATTTAATAACTAAGATAAACAAAGATACATTAAAATCAATGAGTTTTGTTATTTTATATTTTATATACGAAAAAGTTTATTATTATATAAAGTTATCCTGCGGAACACCACTTAGAATAATAAATAACTTTAAAGTTCAATTAAATAATTTTTCGAAGTGATTTCAGGTACCATTCCTGAAGGATTTTCAATCAGTTCTAATGTATCATTTTGTGGCGAAACTATGGTAAAAGACAGAACAATTGGTACTCCGCGAAAATAATATAATTCTTTATAATTGAATTTTTAAGTGGAAAAGTGATCGGAATTCATGATCAACTATTGCATTCAATAATAAAAAGATATATCGACGACATTAAGATATAGGTTTTTCGGAACCATGTATATAATTCTCATACCAAACACAGAAAAAGAATTAGCTAAATATAACATCCTTATTGTAATACAGTAAAGTATAAAAAAGAGGCGAATAGGGTGCACTTGAGCAGTACTTAATTGAATTTGGAAATGTCACTTTGAATACCTCCACATAGCATGATTTTGTTGTCTTTTTTTTACAAGAATTTTTTATCTATTGAATCTGCTTAAATTAAGCCTAACAATAAGTACATCTTACATCAAATCTTAAAACTGGTAACTAAAAAATAATTTTAACCCAAATTGAATTTGGCTATCAAAATTTCGGCCTTCAAAAGGCCGGAAAGTGTCTTCTCTGCAGGCGGGATCGGCTTATCGGTTTTGTGAGGGATTTAGCTAATGAATTCGGGTGATTTTCCAGTTTTGCTATGTAATTCTGCTTTCTTGAATTAATTTCTGTGATAATTGTTGGTATTTTCAGGTCTTTCTGAATATTATCGTTACCCATGTACCATGGAGCACCTGTTATTAATCTAAGTATCTTTGACGGAAACCTTTGAATTATGGCAATGTTAGAAGCGGATGCATTACCCCACAGTTGAATCCCGTACAACCATATCGGCTTAATAACTGCATTGTATAGGAGGATTTTGTATTCTAGACTAAAGGTAGATTTGTGGTTAATTAGCCAATGCAGCTTGGCAACCTTCAACTTCATATGTAAAATTTTAGCTGAAATGTGCGTACGCCTGTCTAAATGAATCACGAGATAAGTGACTTCATAAGCTTGTGGAATCTCGATATTATTGAGCCGAATAGCTGGACACGTGCCAGGCTTCAAAGAGAATGTTACGTGCTTGCTTTTTTGTTCATTGACCTTTATACGCCACATACCTAGCCATTCTTCTACCCTAAATAAGTGCTCTTGTAGTGCCCTCGAACATTTATTGCAACTAAATATGGTATCATCCGCAAATTTTGAAATTAGCGTGCTTTCACTTATAGGTGTATCAGATGTGAATATTGCATATAATGTAGGGCCTAGAGTAGGGCACACCGGCTGATATTGCAAAATCTTCGGAAATAAATTCTTTTACTTTTACCCTGAAACGTGTATTGGATAAGTAAGACTCAAGAATTTATGATAGCTTTTTGGAAGAAACTTTTTGATTTTGAACAGCAGTCCTTGATGCCATACCTTATCAAATGCTTGAGCCACGTCAAGAAATATTGCAGAGCAAAGTTCCACAAGTTCAAAAGCTTTTCTTATTTCATTTGTAATTCGATTCACTTGCTCAATAGTGCTGTGCTTTTCGCGAAAGCCGAATTGGTGTTGCGGTATTACGCTTTGTTCATGAAGAAAAGCAGATAGTTTATTTAGTAGTAGTTTCTCAAACAATTTGGAAAGGCAAGGCAACTGGCTGATAGGTCTATATGATGACGGCAGCGTTGCGTCTTTTCCAAGTTTAGCTATCATACATATCTGAGACTTCTTCCATGCATTCGGATAGTAACCGATGCCGATGAAAGGAGTTTCTAGCCATATTCGGCTAGAACACGTTGCTTAGATGTCGTGGAAAGCAGACTGCTTTTTCTTTATCGCTTTGAGCCCACGCGCCGTACTGGTTTCTTAGATGTTTTACACCTTCCATTGCACCTTAAACTTTTTCGATGCCTTCCAAAGGGAATACCTTTCGGTAGAATTTGGGGTTACCTCCTTCTTTGTAAGATCATATTTAAGAGCCCTTTCGGGTGCTTTAAGATAGTACTTCGAGATGGGTGAGCGATGGGTCTGCCATTCTCGGCGCAGCTGTCATTTCTGTGCTACAATTTTTTCAATTTGGCTCTTTGTATAGGCATACCTGCACATTCTAGAAGTATTTTTTTTGCGTTGCCTCTATGGCTGCAGTCACTAGAATGGAGTTGAAAATATCAATATTATTATCTAGATCATCTGCATGTTTTACCTCAACTCTTGTAGAGATATGACTACTAAAAGCTTTTTGTATTTTAACCAATTGGTGTGGTTGGTCCCTACGCGAAACAGTGGACTTGTATATTCTTGCTGTTCATAAAGGTTGATTATTACAGGCGAGTGATCAGAGGACAGATCGACACAGGTTTCCGCTGATACTAAGACCAATCTATATTTTTAGAATAAGCAAAATCAATAAGATCAGGAATTTTCTTTGGGTCTGTTGGCCAATATGTGGGCTATCCTGGTGCATCAAAATCGTATTTACTATGTCTGTTAGTTATTGCGCTGTACGGTTGTCGGCCTTTTGGATTAATTAGGTGAGAGCCCCCGACAGCTAGAAATCTATCACCAAGGGAATCAAAGAGTTCTTTAAATTGAGTTTATGTTTCAGTAAAGCGGGGTGGGCACTATAGAGCTAAAATCGTCAAGTCTTTGTCACGATTTATACACGATGATAGCTTGTATCCATTGAATCGAATGCTATTGCATAAGATGATGCTTAAGCTGATTTCTGATTAGTATAGCCGTACCGCCATGTGCCTTACCATCAGGATGATTTGTGTTATACAATTTGAAGCCTGGGAGATGAAAGTTGTATTTGTTTGTGAGATGTGTTTCAGACAAAAGCATAACATCAATTTCGTGGTCATGTAGAAACTTATTAAGGGCTAGTTTATGCTGGTTAACACCGTTTGTGTTCCATAAACATATTTTTAACAAACTCATTTTTTATTTACAAGAGTTTGACTCGATCATCTGATTTTGAGCTTTAATCAAATCTTGTAGCATATTTTGCCCTCTAGACATGAATTGAGTCATACACTGAGTAGGATTTAGAAACATGGCTTCTACTCCATGGTGGCAGGCTGGATATAAATAGGAATTTGGGATAAGTTACGTTTTAATTGTATACCCTGCGACATTTTTGATTTTAAATCTTAATATGCAGGGCAACCTCTGTAGTTAGCCGTGTGGCTACCACCGCAGTTACTACATTTCTTTGCGGATTTGTCAGCTTTAGCTAAGGTGAAAATACGTATAAGGTGGAGATCACCGCAAACTACACAAACACTGTGCAGAGTGCAGTACGATTTAGAGTGGCCGAATTCTTGACAATTCATACATTGTATTGGGCCGTTACGTTTGTGCGGTTCTTCACCCGTAATTCTGCGGTGTAAAAGATATCTTAGGTTATATATTGGGTTCGTCTCGTTCTTTTTAAGCTGGGTTGAGTTGGGTAGCAGTTCAACTTTAAATATAGGTTGTGGTACCCTATTTCTATTCACAATATCTATCACAACCTTTACTGAGTACCCTTGCTCTTCAAGAGCCTCTTTTTTATCGCCAGAATCTACAGTGGCTTCGATTCCCTTTAAAAGAATAACAAGGCCTTTTGAGCTCTTTAGCTGATAGGAATAATAATTTTTGTTGTTCCCCGTTAAAAAATTTACAATATCACGATAGTGTTTTTCACTATATGCCTGGATCTTTGTCTCCTCAATACTACATTTTCTAAGAGGCACAATGTGAAAATTATTTGTGCCTATAATATTTGCGATGTTCAATACTAATTGATTGGAATTACGCTCGCGCAGGTAAATTGGTGGCGGTCTGGCGTTACTGACTACAGGTTCACCTTTCGATGTATTAGTAGAATTCTCTAATTTAAGAAGTACAAATCTATTATTCTCCAGAGAAGCAACTGACTTTGTTGTGTTTGCCCTTTTGGCGACGCCCATGACCTTTTGTGGACTTATCTTTCTTTTAATATTAATGTTAATGTAGCGGTCAATACCAGTCTGCACGACCGCCACTTTTTTTATTTTCTTTACCTCACTGTTTATTACCCGCCTGCAGAGACATTGTTGCTGGACTCCTTACTGCTGCTTGGTTGGGTGACGGTGCTATGCTGGGCTGCCTTGCCTTCGCTGTTGTTTCAAAGAAAGCCATCACGCTCTTTCCTGTAGCGACAGTTACTGAAATCGACTTTTCTGTTGAGGTCGCTGCTGTTGCCGACGCTGCTACTGACGCAGATGATGACTCTGCTAGTGGCATTGTTGTTGCCGATAATATGCCGTATTGTATTGTTGTAGTGTTGTTGTTTGGTGCAACGGGTATATGCAATGAGTGCCGACGCTCTCTATGAGGAAAGTGCGCGACACTCATAGCTTTGTGTATATGTTTATGTTTATATTTTTAGTGTTTACTTTTTTGAATTATATTAATTGATAATATTAACATTACAAAATAATATTTGAGAAATATGTAAATCCAATCAAACACGGAGCGTACAAAAAACATTTCCGAACTGTATAGACTTCGTAATTGTAGACTTCGTTACTTCATGACACTTAGGAACAATTATAGGTCGCCTTGTCTTTACTGGGGTACATAATGCGTTATCGATGTGTCCACCTTGTCGAATTATGAAATCGTCGTCCAAAATCGGTGTTAATTTGTTTAAGGACGTAGTTTTTGATATTTTCATACCGTTTCTGAGTTGTTCTATTTCATGGCTATATGCCTGGCACTGTAATTATTTGCTGTTTGGCGAGGTATGACTTAAATATAAGTCGACTCGTTGTATCCAAACTGTTACTTTCAAAAGGTTATAATAGTTAAAAAAGTTTTCAATTGCATTTATGTCGGCATTAGAGCATCATCAGCTCTCTTAAGATTACCAGAAACCCAATTCTACTGAACGCTTTCTTATGAGTATAATATTTCCAATACTGTTGGCCACAAACTGTTTGAAATAATTCTATCGGCGCTAATCCAGTGGAGGACTGTTTTGAATCAGACCAAAATATGACTCGGCTTGGACTACATGATGGTTTGCTCAAATTGCATCTTTTAATCGTACTCTCAGTTTGGTGGCTTGTAGCTGCAACCTATGTATTGAAAGTGTTTCTGAGGGGAGCATTTCGACTTACCAAAAATCTATGACACTTCAATGCCTTTCATATATTCGATACGTCAATATCCAACGGCGGCATAGGCAGATTCGCTGGAATCAAGAATTAAGAAAATTCAAGTTATACATCTAGGTACCCTGAAATTTTTGGCTTCGTCAAGTTGCTTGTTCTATTGATCTGTCATATATTTCCTTTGGAATTGGTACATTCCAACCAATACCATATTTCCACAACTCCTGTAAAATTAATTTCGAAATTATGAATATGTTAGATAGGTATCCAAATGGATCGAAAATGGACATTGTTAAGCTAAGCACTTCGCGTTTCGTAGGTCGTCTACTTCCATTTAATACTGACGTTGGTATTTTTGAAAATTTAAATTTGAAACAAAATTTATCTGCGTTCCAAAACATTTCAAGTATATTTTCTGTTGATAAATTCGTTTGACCTACATCTTTCAAGATCGAAGGCGCTGGAGAATCACAAAGAGCTTGTAACATACTGGGCTGAACATAGTGAACGAACTGACCCAAAAGTCATTGCCTTCACCATATATGTCTCTGGAAGGTTTGAAGAATCTCCATCTCTCCATAAGAACCTTTGAGCGTTCCAATTAGCTGGGCGCACACTAACACGGTGGAGCATCTCTCGTATATCGGCTAGCACACCTATTACACCCTGTCGAAATTTAAACAACATTGAAATCAAACACTTTTGTTGGTATTTATCAGGTCCCTTCATCAGCATGGTATTTAAAGACATGCCTTTGGCTGTAGCTGCGACGTCAAAGACCAAGCGACATTTGTTGTCTTTCTTTGCATTGCACACAGCAAAATGTGGTAAATACCATGTGCTTTCATCGGTTCGGGCGGCTTCAATTGGAGTTAATTTCTTGGCATGCGACATGTTGACAGTTGAGCAACTCTTTTATCGGTTTGTGACTTAGTAATTTGTGGAGTTTTTATTCCATAAATTTCTATGGAAAATATTCTGCTACTTTCGGACGTTTGTCCGCTTCTTCGTTTGATTCGATATAACAAACTAATCCTTCTGAATTAAATTCTGGATTCGAACAAATAAAGGTCCTCCCTAATTTTGGTTACGGGGAGAATATTTCTCATCAAAATTGATAATTCTGTTTGGGCGTATGAGATTAATATGAGGCATGCCAAGAGTTGCAGTACGGCATTCCAATAATTTTGATTGGCAAGTCTTTTAAGGTCAACTTCTCAACAACAACTAACGTTCGCGGTAGCAGGAATAATTTTTAATGGTACGCACATTCTTCATTTGGTAGTACGAATTGCTATCTGAATCAGTTATTTCCACAATGATTCGTTTGGATATCCCAGTAGTTGTTTTATTACCTATCCATTTAAGTGACAATAATTCTGAAGTGTCTTTCAGATCAATTGAATCAATGACGTTTTCTTCAATTAAAGAAACCTTGGAACCTTCATCGATTAAGGTGATCACATCACGGGTGTCCTTGAACCACTTATAGTAACAGGCAAATATTTTAATAAGTTTATTTCGTTACCTTCTTTTAAAATTGTTCCAATCTGTAGTTGATCTTGGCTTGGTGCGCTTATTTCGGTTGTATTCCATCGGCGACTTGGGGAGCTTGTCAGAATTCATGTATAAGAGGGTCATGTAGTTTACAGCATGATGCTATTCTATACTGTATTTTACAGTTACATGATGCAAAGTGGGGGATGGCAGGAAAAGCACAGTTTCCAATTTCTCGGATATTGCTAGTTTTTGGAATTTAAGTTATTAGTTCACTGGATGATAGGATTGCATTTTAGTTTTGTCTTCTTCTCTGCAACGGCATACCCTGGTTTGTAGATTTGTTTCTTTCGTCGGTGGATGGCATATCCATGGCTGATGGCTTGGAGATTGATATTTCCGTTGCCATCGAGACGTATAAGGCGATTTTTTGCAACCACATCTCAAAGTCGCGGACTGTTGGATATCGTGGCGCTATGGAAAATGTATGACGTACCTATTCCTCACTCTTTGGCAGAGGCAGTTTAGTCACTATCTCGGCTATGAGAGTAGGATTATTAAAGATGCGACTGTGCACTAACATTTTCTAGAAATGGAGTTAAATTAGATGCCATCGTACTACAATTGACAATTTCATTCGGATTCAGAATATTGATTGCGAGAAATGCACGAACTTTACTTATCTGACAATTTATTAAGATTTCTAGGAGGCCATAGCGAATCTCCAGTGTACTCGTATTCATTAGGCCGTCTATAATATTTGGGTGTATGAGCAGACCCTCTACCAATGCTCTAGTTTCACCTTTCAATGCTTTTTGTAAGCGAGTCAAATTTTCCAAACGCGACTGTTGTTTCTTTGTATGATACAGAGAACATTTGCAATTTTTCTGGTGACTTATACACAGGATACCGTGAGTGTGCTGTTATATTGGCGGCATTTTGATATTGTGGCTGTATGCTAAACGTAGGGTAGGTAAACAGTCGGTCTGAAGCAGCTGAACTATTAATGCAGGTAGCTGGAATTGTAGTGGTGTAAAGGTGGTAGGCGTGGGGTTGGTAATAACAGCAGCATTAGAAGCTGAAAATATATTTGTGGCGACGGTGGTGTGAAGTGGCTGCGGCAGCTGAATTCTCATTGGCGGCATATTGGTTGGAGGTATGCATATTAGCGGCATACATGTTGGCATTATTGGCATCATGAACATTGACTGCATGTCCATCGGCGGCATTTACAATTGTATTTTTGACAGTGGTACTCGGCTTACTTATATTGGTGTCATCCTTGCTCTCACTATCTTTATTGACGACTATCTGTATTTGTGGAATCAAAGTCGGCAATTTCGCTACTTTTTGTTTCAACATTTGTTGCTTCTTCAGTGCCATCATCTATGTTGATGTCAGGAGTAGATGAATGTGACATTATTCCGTTTTCTCCTCTTGTTAACAACATTAATTCACACACGAGTTTTCACAAATTGTAAATTGTTATTTTAATAAAATGTTGCGAAAGAAATGAAGAAAGGTGTTTTTTTAGTTTCATTAACAATGACTTTTATTAACGGCGCATGTGTGTGCGGGCGCGTTATTAAAAAAATTGTTAATGCTCCCGGCTGGCTATGTTCGGAGCTGTGATGTCTTTCACAATCTGCCCTCTTTCAGAATGCCTCGTTCCAATATATACATTTTGCTACTCATAGCAAAAAACAAAAACCGCTATTCGGGAGCAAGCACAATTTCTAAATTCCTGGAATCAAATTCACCAGCCGGGATCATAAATGCTTCATGCCAGTGCAGCATATACGCATATGCTCGCAATAAATTGAAAACTAGCTGACCCCGCAGGGAAAAAGAAAAGAAAGTTGAATTTATATTGTGTTGAAAATAATTTATTTGCGATTTTTCTACATTTTTTTCAATGTGACGTAGCTTGATAAACAACATTTTTTGTTTTCTGTTCCGGTGCGTAAATGTACAGAGAAGATGGTTTGCCAACTCGTGAACACGCCACGTATAGCTGGCCGTGTGGAAAACATGGCATTTCCAGATTTATGCCACACACTTCCAGCGACTGTCGTTGTGACCTGTTGATTGTCATCGCAAATGCAAGTTTCACTGGATACTGAATACGTTTGAACTGAAATGGCAAATCGTTGGAACTCAAAGGAATTCGTGGAATCAAGCATTCTGCCCCCTTGTAAGTCCCTTTCAAAATTCTTGCAACTATCACATTATTCGATAGCTGCGTCACAATAAGTCGGGTTCCATTACACAGTTTCGGCGCATGAAGATTGCGAAGCATAATAATAACAGATCCAACTTTGAGACGCAAATGATGCGGCGGCATGCCAGGCAAATCCAAAGAATTTAGAAATTCCACTGGATAATTCACGGCTTCGTCTTCATTTTCAACACGATCGATCGATTTGTATGAGCGCAAATCTCCCGGAATTTGACTTTGAATCGTCCAGTTTAAGTCACTAACATCGGTATTTTTGGCAGCTAAAATTGCGCGTGCACTCAACCAATCGTAGTTACGATAATTTTGGCCAATGTTCGGATAAACATTCGTGATGAGTTCAGCTTTCGTTGAAGTGAATTGACAAATGGCAGGTGGAATTGATATCAAACCACTGGAAGTATCAACCGGAATTTGCCCATTTCCAATTCTTAGCAGTTCTTTAGAGAAAACTTCTGCGGTGCTATCCTGTTGCAGGAACACTCGCATATTCATAGTCAATCGTATGGTTTCCACGTACCGCCACAAATACGATGACTTAAGACATGCGTTCAATTCATCCGCCGCTGTTGATTTCGGAATAACAGGAAGTGTTTGTCGAAAATCGCCTGCTAACAGTATCATTCCGCCACTAAAGCGACGATTATTATTCCACAGATCTTTCTTTGTTCTGTCAAGTACTTCTAGAGACCGTTTGTGAGCCATTGTGCACTCATCCCATACTATCAGTTTACAATTCTTCAACACTTTTGCCATAGCTGATTGCATTGAAATGTTGCAAACAGGTGTTTCATTGATTTGCAAGTTTAACGGAAGCTTCAGTGCCGAATGTGCGGTTCTTCCACCTTCTAGTAGAGTTGCAGCAATCCCAGTAGATGCGAGAGCCAACGCAATGCCATTTTGAGATCGTATTCTTGCCAAAATCAATGATATCAGGAACGTTTTCCCAGATCCGCCGGGCGCATCAAGAAAAAATAGTCCACCGTTTCCATCATTAACAGCCTTCATCAATTCATCATACGCACTCTTTTGCTGCTCATTCAATAATAGAACATTTATTTGTACTTGTTGTTCCAAAGTTATTCTGTCGTATGCACGCTCACGTTCCAATTCACGATTCAGTACATCTCTGATTTAACGATTTGGCGCTTGCATATGAATTTCAGTCAATAGTTTGCCACTCATAAGCAAACACAAATCTTCAATCAACACCAATGCTTCATTGTATATGTCATCGTTCATTTGCAATTCTGAATTCCATGTTGCCACTCGAATACGATGTAAAATGTCTTCGGCAATGTAATTTTTGTACGTATCCCATAATTGACGCGGAGTTGAAGGCTGACATGTCGAAATGATCATCGCGAAAAGTGTGCGAACTTCAATGGCATGCGAAGTAGCTATCGCATCGTCCATCGTTTGATTCCAGTGATTATCATGTTCCAGCAATTGTAATTGCTGGCATGCTTCTCAAAAAGTTGCCCACACTGTACCATTCACAGTACGCAATGACTCAAATGAAGTTGAACCGCGTACATTAATCAATAGCAACCGAAGGTAGAAGCAATCGTCGTTTTTCGGGTAGATTGTGAAAATTCGTCCTAATGCATTAGATGAGAACACACCTGGATGTCCATCTACTGGTTGGCCTTGCTTTCTGCGTAACCATTTCTTCGACGATGCATTCCATGTATAATATCGAGGCATTTCCGAAGAAAGCAATGTTCTCGCAAACGGATCACTGGCGTAAGTTGAGAAAAAAATCGTCAATATTGTTGCTGGTGGTGTTTCCGCTTGCTGTACTGCATTCTCTGGGTTGAAATACACTCTTTGGCCATTCTTCACATGAACTGCGAGATGCACAACAGTCGGAATACGCTCATGAATTACAAAAGAAAATATTCTCCAAAGCGATTCATTGCAGTTCACATATTGACCCATTTGATACTTGCTGATCTCATCTCGTTCAAGGCCAATAACCGCCATGTCGCTTCCTTTGGTGACGTACTTGCAAACGTATTTGATCGATTTCGCAGAACTGCAATACTCAACATTGATATGAGTTTTGAATGTCTTAGACAATATTGGCGAATATGGTACGATCCATGTGTTGTCAACTTCGATATTCACTCCTCTAAATTGAATCCTGAATGTTCTGCAATTGTTGTCTGTTGAGCGACGCCGATAGAGTGGATATCCATCATTTCCAGTTTGCGTTTCCGAAAGAAAAGCACGTGGATAGTGTTTCGTGCATTTAATGTCAGACATACAATCCGAAGTGGGATTGTAGTGTCCGCAAGGTCCATGAACCATATTGGTTTTCACCACTTCGTATAATTCTGGATCTATCTCTGGATCAGGAATTTACGCAGAAATGATGTCATCAATTTGATCTGGTGTAATCTTGTCCACCATCCAAAGAAGAATGTGTGCGTGCGCAAACCTCTTTTTTGCCACCCAACAGAGTACATCCAGCATCTAACAGCACCATATATACGTTGCTTCACGAAAAAAGTCCATCAAATATCGTAGCTGTTGTTTGAAAACTCGTGCTGTGACATCGTGACGATCGGTTGCTGATTGACCGCGATTCAATAATTCCGTTATCTGTGGGCATTTTGGATTGCAAGTGAATGTAACAAACAAATCCGGCCGTCCATAATTCCGCACGTATGTCATCGCATCCTGCGAGTACTCGTGCATGTGCCTTGGGCTGCCAATGTATGTTGATGGCAAAATCGTGAGTCTGCCAAGGTTTGTCACCTCTTCATCGCTATTGACCGAATCTCGCAAGTGAATATACTCTTCAGATCGAAGCTTGGTCTGATTGAAGCGAATAAAATTGAGTCGTTCTGTCTCCATCGTCGATATCACAAGCGGCGATATCTCAAGAGATGGTTGTCAATTCCTTCGCGAATCATCAATCGATACGTGTAAAAGTTCATTGCACTGACCTTCTTATTTGTATCGACACCTAAAAGTTAACAAAAAATGAAGTTACAATCAAGAGTGTTTGTTTTTCTTTTACTAACGATTGGCAGTATTGATCATGTTGTATCTCAAGTGATATCCATCTTCACCACGGCAGAACATAAGCGGATATTGTAGTGAGTCATACGATCGATGAGTTTCACTGATTCGCTCTAATGCATCTCCAGCTCGACGTTTAATAACAATATCACGGGATTCTAAATTATCGCCAACAGCAACAATTGATATTTCATCGGCCCTCGGGGCATTATATTGCCGTTCATGAGTGCCTGCTGGTCGTTTGTCCGCTTTTATGACGATTCTGTGATCATCCGATGGCATCCTTTCTAACGAAGTTTTGAATAATCGAATTAGTTCGTCGTGTTCATGCAACATTTCTTGCAATTGCTACACAATTTCTATTTCGTCGCATTGAACAAATTTCAATTTGTAATTGATCACTTTGTATGAAACACACATAAACTTTTCACGGATTAATTTTCAATAATTTACCTTTTGAATAGCCGAAATACAGAAAGCAAATGACCGAAATTGAACGATTCAAATAATTTACAAATCAGCTGAAGAAATAACACAAATAAATTCCAATGGAAATGAATTCCAAACGAAAATAATGAACTCACTTTTTTTGTTTGAAATGTCAATAATTTCACTCAAAAACTGATGATCCACAGATTTAAAATCAAATATTTCGTGAATGTAAACAATTTAAGAATTTAATATAATGAATTTAACTCGAGAAATCAATTAAAATTTGGAAAAAAGTCAGAAAGTCAATTGACCGTGTCCGCACTGTTCGAATAAACAAATCAGAAAGAACAAACAATATACGCAGCTGTCGAAATAAATAAGCGTCTACAGCTCTATCTGTTGAGTTATTGGAGTATCAGTCAGTGCTTACAACACCAATATGAGACTAAATGTGCGCGTGCAACACCACGCACATACAAAAAAAATGAGAACAAAAAGTGAGATTAAGTATTTCTAGTTTTCGAATTTTCCGACTTTTCCGAATGTTTTGAGATCGATAGATTTGCAAGAAACAATTGGAAAAAAAAATTTGAAAGAAAAAAATTTTTGTATGGAAAAAAGTCCTTTTTGGAATTTTTAAATTTTCCGACTTTTCTTCAGGAAAAGTATTAGGTTTTTTTATTTCTAAACCTTCCCAGATCCACAACGAATAACCTCTGAAAATACCATCAAGATTGGTCCAGCCGTTCTCGAGCCTTAGCGTCACTAACAAACAAACATTGATTTTTATATATATAGATAATTCTTTAGAAAAAGCTTGGTAAACAATTACAAAAGAAAACATTTTTGAAATCAACAGAAAAAACTTTAAAGGACGATATTAACAATATTATACATATATACATATGTATATTTTATACTTAATTTCTTTCAAATGTTATATTTATTTATTTTTTTATTTTTTTGTCACTAGTGGCAAACATGTGACTGTAGATTTTATTCAGTGGCTTTTATTCAATACATATGAAAAGAGCTTTCTTAAACTTTGAAATCATTCCGGTGCTGCCCGAATACCAATTACTGGTAACAATTAACCCGATAACGCTATTTGGGCTTGGGCTTCTTTTCAGTAACAGTCAGAATAGGAATATTATTGACTGCTTTGCCAAGTTTTCATATGTGGTGATATGAGAGAGAGAACTGCAAATTAATACAAGTAAGTAAAACCTGCGTACAGGCACAGGCGTCTTTACTTTGGGAAGGGAGGGAAATATGATTAAACCAGTTACATGTGTTATCTCAGGACGCTGCTCAGATAGCGTCTCAGATAATTTCGACGGCCGTGGCTATAGTTTGGCTACACTTTAAGAGCGCATGCCATGCCCTATGTTGGAGGGCACAACGACTGAGTGGGAGATCTATGAGACCGCTGCTATCACCAATTTCAAATTTAAATTTAAACCTATAGATTTTACATATGTTTTTTTTACACTTATTTTTTCAAATTTAAATTATTTATTCTGTTGCAAATTTTGCTCATTTGTGTCCAGAATTAATCATTCTTAATCATGCCTGTAATGCATATCAAACAAAGCAACAATTTATTGTGTTCACGTTTGGAATAGGTTTGAAAATTAAAGATTCAGTCATTGTGGAAATTACCAAATTTTCTAGTGAGTAAAAGGAACCATCTAGCTGTCTATACTTTTATATCTGTGTCCGTAGGACACAACACGTTTTAAAAGTCCAGAGCAAAGTTGTGATGAGCTGTGGAAGTGGAATATGTAGATGAGGTGGAGTAGTTTCTAGATTTAAGCAAATTTTGAGAAGCAAAAACATCGAAAAATTGAATAAGGCCATAAACATACTTCTTTTCTTGTACATTTTTGAGCCCCCAAAATACCTGAAACTATGCTAAACTTGTTATGTAATTGCATTTGAGTACCCGCAAGAATTGTTTACAACCAGATGGAAATGCTCCTATCTCCATTTCCATGTAGAAAACATAGTTTATAGCAATGAGGTTATATATTGTAAATTCGCATACAGTTTTATATCTAATATAATTTATTTTTTTGTATAAGTTGCCAATGTGTATATTTACTAAAGTTTTCCTTTTGATAGGATCATTAATAACATCATGCATTCAAGACTATGCCAAATTGGAATAACTACTTTGAGTGCCTGTGTAGGTTCTGTTCTTGCAGCATGGACATTGGATCGCTGGAGTTCACAATATATTGTAGATATTTTTTTAAATAATTCATTCCTAAAATGTTTGATAATTATTAAATAATTAAGGTTAACAATGCCATTCTTCGACCTCCGAGAAGAAAACGAACTCTACCACTACGTTCAGAACAAATTAAAGCCCTTCAAAGTGGCGAAGAATATGATATTCTTATAATCGGAGGTGGTGCAACAGGTGCAGGTTGTGCACTGGATGCTGTTACGAGAGGACTTAAAACAGCTCTAGTAGAGTCAGATGATTTCGCTAGTGGGACGTCTTCCAGATCTACAAAGCTCATACATGGAGGAGTGCGCTATTTGCAGAAGGCCATACTCGGGGTGAGTTTTATTATGATTTATTATGACGACGTATTAAAAATATGATCGCTAAGATCTTAGTAGTTAATTGTACAATTTTATATTGAAAATCACGACAGTTCTTAATTCGCCATACAGAAATGTATTCACTTCAATTCAAGTTTTGTTTGTAAATATAGAATTGTTCCAGATTGGAAAAGTTTTGTAAGTCGATATTTAGAATGTTTTAAAAAAGTAATTTAATATAACAGATTTTGGACGACTAATCTAATAAATACAATGAATCCAATCTTTCGTAAATATAGTAATTATTCGAATTGACTTGCAAATCAATTCCGCAATACGGTACGTGACCTGACTAGTGTCAGGTAAAATATAGTCGAATGTGTGATCAGTAGATAATTTTATTCGACGTATTAAATTTGATAAATAACAACCATGAAGAACAGAAAATTAGACGAGTGTGTAAACATATGTTTAAGGCGCAGTGTATGATGTAGAGTCCATAGATTACCAATACATACGGAGCTTTCCGAATCCAACAACAAAATCAATGCAAAATGGATTGCAATAGTATGCAAGAATCTCATTTTTCAACGAGTTCTGTTAGCACAAATGGCCTCGGTGAATAAACTACTTATACACCATTTTTACTCCTATTACAAAAGAGTGTTACCAAAGTACATAATTTTGTAGTAGGTTGTAAATTCATATTACTATCAATATACTGAAATATTAATGGAAAAATATAACATTAAATGAACTCAGTACTACAATTCAGCTTATTATTTGTCTTTTCTAATCAATTAAAACTACTTTATGGTTGCGAAAGAACTACCATGTATAGAAACAAAATTTCAAGAACCTTTTTTGTTATTGTTAATTTATAACTGTGTTGAAGGTGTTCGTTTATATTGCGAAATATTAAATAAATGTTGCAGTTACACTTTTATATCTAATTTAAATTAATTGTAAGAGAAGGATATTTGATTTTATCTCAAATTGACTTTACGTAGGCAAAATGTGTCTTGAGGCAGATACAGTTTTCAATTTTATTATTGTTTTTTTTCTACTTCAGACAATAAATAGGAAGTGTTAAGGACGAGTGATGAAGAAACATGTTTTAAAATAAAAAAATGCTTCTTTTGTAAATCTTTTTCTCTTTGAGTCGAAGGCCTTAGTTGCGTCTTCTTTTTGTTTCATCTATTGCAATATTATCTGAATCACTTTTGAATTCTCGTAAATATATATACAAAACATTCCACAATATTTCACTAATAATTTTCACTTTAGTTGTATTTTATTTAATTCGAAATATATATACGCTAATAAAGTTTATTTAAGAAATAAATTTTATTTATTACACACAAGTTCATAGTTATCAAGTTTTCCAACGTTGATTAATTGTACGTATTCACCACTAACATTGATTGGTTATAAATTGCCGAATTTTAAAAAACAAACGGGAATTGCCATATAAACAGCCAAAGCCAAGATACACTAAGAGGGTAATAGCTTTATGATGTATTTATTTAAATATATGGCACTAATGGCAAAAACCAAGATTGAATAAAAGAGCTACATTATTTTTCCCTTAAAATCGAATCTTTTTACATTTTATTAATTAGCCTGCCACTAACAAAAGCAATGTACTATGACACCACTGAAATGTAATAAAAAACAGAGAGGGAGAGACCTAACGGAACAATAATGAGACAGAGTTGATTAGAGTGTGGTGGAAGGAGACAGTACATGGACAGAATTTGATCAGTCAGTTCACCACCTGCAGTTAGCCTAGTTGTCTGGATGGACAGATTACAACAACTGTAGGCCCAGGTTCGATTCCTGGGAGGGTTCATAATTGGTGTGCTGTTGATTTCTGAGACATAATAAAAAATGCTTGGGGAAAAATTGCCTTTCATTGAAAGATCTCTGATGAGGACAAGTGGCGTGTCCGAAATAGCTATAAGATCTGCCAAAAAATGTTTCAATAATTTTTCTTCTTCTTCTGAAAAATTATTACGGTGGCATAACCACACATACGCAATTCCAACTACTGTTGTAACTTGTCTTGTCAATAAATTCGCCACAAAAATAATCTTCATATTAACTTTAATAGTTTCAAACAATGTTAATTTTATTTTTCTATTTTCCGTTGCTTCTGCTAATGTTGTTCTTATTGTTTCCTATGAAATTTTCCGTTGCTTCAGCTAATGTTGATATTGTTTTTTTCACTGTAATTTTCCGTTGCTTCTGTTAATGCTATTGTTGCTGCATACTTGCATTTTATTTGCATTTACATATGTTATTCAGCTCTACTTAGTTTACTTAACTCCTCCGCGGTTAAATTCAAACTTCCTCGTTTGATGTAAGTTTTTGTTGAAAATTTTATTTAGATCTTGTGGACTCTTTACTGTAGCAATGGCAGTGGCGTGTGAATGTTTCGTCAGATTTTTGTTAGATTAGGTATGAGGTATTACTTATATTTACAATATTGTCATAAAGGCAAATTGATAACTTATTATATGTTTTACAATAATTTTTTTTTATATTTTATGAACTTTTTTACCATTATTACAATTCCAAAAATATTTTTCAAATTTGATTTTATTATTGCTAATTGATATTTATTATTAGCCGAAATGTAGGATAGGAAGGGTTATAAGTTATGATTTTTTTATGTTATTTCTTCTTTTACGACATCCTTTTTAAATGTTTTACTAAGTTTAGTTCCTAATCTTTTGTTCTCTCTAGGATAAATAATTTCTCCTGGGAAATATTGTTTTAATTCATGCTTGTCTTGGTTATGATACTGTAAGTCCTTTTGTTGTTTCTGGACAAGTCTTTCGAAATTACTAAGTCTCGTTTTTTCATAATCTTCAAGTGTAAATTTCACTGTTCGTCCAAAAAAGAGGTCAATCGGTTTTTTTCTTGTCACTGAATCTATTCTTCGAAACTTCTCTATCTTCTGTCTTCTTTACGACAACGCATTATTTCAACAAGAGTTGAGTGGAAGTTTTCCACTTGTCCGTTAGCTTGGCTTCGATATGGAGATGTCGTATAAACGTCAATTCTTAATTCATCCTTCATCATAAATTTCATTGAATTTGATTTGACTTTACCACGCCAAAAAAAAAATATTAAGTCTCTTGAGGTCGTCGTACATCTTCTCTTCTTGCTCTACTCTTCAAAATTTTAGTCTGGGCATATTTTGTTAATTTATCAGTTGCTGTCATTATAATTTTTCCTTCTGTTAAAAATATGTCAATATGTACGGTTTGTCCTGGGATAGTAGGTAGTTGAGTTTAATTTATCTTTGGTTGATTAGGATGCCTATCGTATTTGTTCTCTTTACATGTCGTACAAGTTAAAGTCACACTTTTGATCTTAGTTGTCATTGCTGGGAAATAGTAATTCTCAAGAATTTGTATTTTATTTTCTGTCATGTTTCTATGTGCGCGGTTATGTTCTACTAAAATTGTCCTGTTCTTGCTCAGTAATGAAGTCCTCTACAAACTTTTGAGTGTATCTGATTTTATAATTATTAAAATGAAGTGGTTCGAAATTTTGTATAATGCCCATAATTCGTTCTTCTGTATAAATACCGTTTATAACGCAAGGATTGAGGTATTTTTTAAGGTGAGATATAAGTTTTTCTCTATCATCTGCGGTTCCGTAATTATATGTCTATGGATGGTTGAAAATATGATTTTAAATTGATAGGTTGAAGTTTTTCCGTGTTTAAAAAAAATTTGGTTCCTAAAGATGTTGATTGGTGCTTCTACACTTGGTATTAAATTTTGGTTACAACATTCATCGCTGTGGACAGTAGGCGTGAGTGTATTGGTTTCAATAGGTATTCTTGACAATTCATCTGCAACAGTTCATAGTTATATTCCTCTAATATGGCCTTCCACCTTTTCATTTTACTATTTGTATTTTTTGTACTTAAGGCGTATGTTAGTGATTGATGGTCCGTGAATATTTTTACCTTTCTCGAGCCGTATAAATAGTTTCTTAATGAATTTAATAACCAAATGTTGGCGAGCATTTCTGTATCATTTTATTTATTTATTTTTATTTAAGTTACTTCAGCGTTGAAGAATTATTTGGCCAAACTTGAACAGTTATAACGCCACCACCGTAAAATTTGAAACTTAAGTTTTATATGTAGATATCAATATGCTTTGAAAAGTCGGTGATTATTTTGAAGGCGTAGTCTTCTTTAGCCTGGATTAGGGTTCTTAGAGAGTTGAATTGTATAAGTGCTGGGAAAGAATTTGTTGACAAATTGTGTTTAGTACAATGAAAGATGATGTGTTCTGGGTCTTCAGGGCATTGGCAAACTTCACAGTTTCCGTCTTCAATTAGTCTTGTTTCTTCTGCGTCTTATTACTGAAAGCGTGTCCTGATAGGATACGGTTAATTTGCTTGACTTCTTTAGGATTCAAGTTCTTATTTTTTTAAACCAAGGATTTTTTAAAATATCTGGAAACAATTCTCCATATTTCGTGCCTTTTTCAGAAATTAGATTGACATATTCCCTTCTCCATTGTTGTTGGATTTTATGCTGTATCTTGTTTATTGCATCTTGGAGTGGCCATGAGAAGTCAACTTCCTCACCTTCATGACCTGCATTTTTGGCTTCTTTATCGACTCGTTGGTTTAGATTTATTCTACTGTGGCCTGGGATATAGTGAATATCTTATGACTCCATAGTGCTATTTTTAATTTTTGATATTAGTTGAGATGCAATGAAAATATTGGAATTGTGGTTTAGGAGATTTAGTGCTCCACTTTTGCTATCTGTAAGTATGGTGATTTTTGTATGGTTATTTTCAATTACAAAGTCTACGGCTTTGTCAATGGGCAAGAGTTCCGCTGACATTGATGATAGTTTCTTTTTTATGTATAAACTTTTGGTTGAGTTGGAGTTTACATGTAGAAAAGCAGCCCCTCAGAGATCATCTTTGAAGAAGCCATCAGTAAAAAATATTTCAATATATGACGGTGTCGTTCCCTTCATTTTTGTTTTTTTGACTGTTTTTGAATAAGGAAGTAAATGCTGGATGATACAAATGTCTGTGAAATTTGTTTTAAATTCTTTGTATATGCTGGATTTCAAGCGGTCATTGAGAAATAAAATATTAGTGATTGGAAGATTTAGTTTAGCATGACGAAAAGCTCTCTAAGGATATAAGGCTTTAGTTGGTTGGATGCGAAATTTACAACCACTGAGCATGTTAAGGAAGCTGTATTTTTCATTTGTGGCTGAAATTATTTGATTTTCCTGTTTCGTTGCTGCATTCGATGTAATGTATCTTCCTAAGTATTTGAATTTTCTGTACTTGTTTGATGGTAATATTATTTAATTGAATGGTTATGTTTTTACTCCTATTGTTGAAGTGGATGATGTTGGATTTTTGAAAGTTGAAAGAAAGGTCAAGATTTTTACATAGTTGGATTATCCAGATTTTTGTGATGTACAGTGAAGAAGAAATCATCTGCAAATTGGAATATATTGCAGTAGACACCAGTGATTTAATGGAGAGAGGCTGCATGAAGGTTGAAGAGAATGGGACTGAGCCCACTGCCTTGACCCTTGACACCTTGATTTGTGTTTAACCCATTATCGGCCACTGTTCGCACATGCGAACAGTAAATTTACTTGTTTTAAGCACCAAATTACAAAGCCTTATGCTTTTATATATTAAAATTTAATGACACAATTATGTAATATATGGTCTAAATTTAACTAAACCATGAAAAAAATTAAATAACATATCTTGTAGTTTAACATAGACAGGTGTTTAAAGGGACGTATTTATACAGGATTTTTCAATTGTTGCACATAAATAGTAATTGTTCAAAAATTTTAAATTTAAGTATACGGTATTTTTGCCAACCATTCAAATTATCAATACTAATAAGAAAAAGAAAATAAATCAAAACATTGTTTGCCTTTTATATCAATAAATGTTACTGTTCGCAAGCGCGAACATTGGCTGCTATTTAGCGAATATGCCTCTTTGGTACTGTTTTGTTGTTTTCTGCTTTTTTTGTGCGATTTTAGTTGATACACACCAAAAACATTGAAGACACATAACGGTAAATACATAACGGTAAAAACATTAGGATGGCCCGAAAATCCGCTTTGTTCAACTTTACTACAAAATACAAAAAATTTTATTCAATATGCAAAGAAAAATTATGTAAAAGTAAAATATTTTAGGTCGATGTCCAAGGCTCGCCAAATTTCGTTAGTTCAAAGTGTCGAAAAATAACTTAATTTCGTACTTAGTTTTATCGGAAGTACGAAAAAACTTTTCTAACTTTTGGAATTCTAATGAAATTTGGCGAGCCTAAGATATCGACCTTGACTTGTTTCCTTTCGCATATTTTTTTTTATACATGAATAATATTTATAGTTTTTATAATAAAAAGGCAAAAAAGCGGACATTGGTCCACCCTAGTGCACATGCATCATTTCTATTGATTTGAGATTTTTTTGCTATTGTTTGTTGCATACTTTGTCTTATAGGCTTCTTCAAGCAGTTGTGTTATATATGCTGTGGTGTAAATATATCTTTTATTTAAATATTACAAGTGAAGTGAAATTAATTAAAAAATGGCTTGTCGACGTGTGTTGACTATGAAGGAAATAGAAAACATGTTAGAAAGTGATGAAGAGCTTGAAAATCCAATCGAGTCTATAGTTGTGTTACCTCCAGATACTGTCGGTGATGTCACAGATGAAGAAATGATTGATGAAGACCTAATTCCCATCAATGACATGGTAACTTGCTAAATACTTCTATTTCGTAATATCATCTAAATGCTACAATTTTCAGGAGCCTGCTACGTGCGAACTTGCAGGGACATTTGAAGTAATGAACGCAAATGATGAAGAATTAGAAGAGTTGGAATTAGAAATGCCGTCATCAGCATCATTCGGAACACCACCAGCAAAACGAATAAGACCAAATACAAATCGTTAGACGCTTTTGGCAAGCCAAAATGGACAAAAAAACGCCAACAATCAGTTCGACTTTGAACTTAAACCTAATGCAGAACCATTGAAAATCATACAGAAAAACCTTCGTGATAAAATCAGTGGTCTCTCACCAGTTCAATTGTTTGAAAAATTTTTTGATAAGGAAATGTTTGATTTTATTGTCACACAATCGAACATTTATGCTCAACAAAAATCATCAAATATTGTTGTAAATGAGGTGGCATTGAGACATTTCTTTGGGATATTGATCTTGTCAGGATTCAATACATTACCATCTATTGATGACTATTGGTCAAAAGATCCTTGCCTTGGAAATCAAATTGACAAGCAAACTATGTCAAGAAACAAATTTAAAGATTTAAAACGCTTCCTTCATTTTAATAACAATGACAATCTGGATCAGAATGATAAGCTGTCAAAGGTAAACAATATTATATTACTTTTTATTTGAATTTTAAAACAGATGGTTTTTCCCAGGTCCGTCCTTTGTTTGATCTTGCCAACAAAAAGTTTATGCAATTTGGTTTATGGAGTGAACTACTTTCGATCGATGAACAAATGGTCCCATACTTTGGTCGACAGTCATGTAAAATGTATATCCGAAACAAACCTATTCGGTTTGGATATAAAATTTGGTGATTGTGTTCCTCTGGGGGATATTTATTTAATTATATACCATATTCTGGTTCGAGTGACATCTATAATCGTCAAATTGGTTTGTGTGCCGACGTGGTTTTGAGACTGTTGGAATGTGTAGAAGATCCTATTCTTTATCAAATATATTTCGATAACTTCTTTACATCATACTATTTGATGTGCCTTTTAAGTGAAAAAAGATTTTGCGCTACAGGAACTGTTCGTCCTAATCGCATTGCCAAAGCCCCGTTACTAACTGGAAAGCAGCTGAAGCGAGGTGAAAGTGACTATCAATTTGATAGAACCAATTCGGTATTGGTTTGTCGATGGGCAGACAACAAAGAGGTGACGGCTCTCACCAACTTTGAACAAGTTGAACCGATGCGCAGTGTAAAGCGGTGGAAAAAAGATATAAAGAAATATGAGAATGTGCCGCAACCATTGCTTCTGAGCTCATACAATAATGGTATGGGGGGAGTAGACCTTCACGATAATGCCGTTTCAAATTAAAGGATAAATATAAGATCAAAAAAGCGGTATTGGCTTTATTTATCTCTGTTCTTAGTTCATCAGTGACTAACGCGTGGAAATTGCATTGCTTCTTGGAAAAAGGGCAAAAAAAAAACTCATGTCGCAAAAAGATTTCAGAGTAAGCGTAAGCAAATCTTTGCTATTGACTTCAAGATTAGAAAACTCCGACAGAACCGTTGCCTTTCAACTGCCGCGTATTATAGGAGAACATATTCCAATAGTTCAGCCAAAAGAAAAACCAAGAAGGTGTCAACTTAAAGGTTGTGGTAAACCAATAAAGTGGATGTGCCAAAAATGCAATGTACATTTGCATCCACAATGCTTTGAAAAATTTCATTCAAAATAAAATGAATTAATATAATATGCAAATAAATACGTTTTTTAAAAGTTTCTTTCTACTTACTTATGTATGAATATAGATTTTTTTCATAGAGTGGATTTATGCCAAATAGCGGCTAGTGTTCGCACTTGCGAACACCGTTTTCCACAACTCACAGGCAAGATAGCGACAAACTGACAATGGATTTGGGTTCAAAAGACCCAAATTACTTTAGAAATATCAGAATTTTTGAAAAAGTTCGCATTTGAATTTTCTTGGCTGAAAATGGGTTAATGCGGCAGTTCCCAGGGTTAGCGTTCTATTTAAAAGAAAATCGCAGATCCAGTTGATTATTTTGTTATCAAAGCTCATATTATTGAGGATGTTACGAAGTTTGTAAATATTAACACAATCGAAAGCTTTGCTAATATCTAAGCATATACCCAGCACTTGCATTTTTCGAGATTTTAAATGCATTAGATTGTTTATGAGATCATTATTACACATATAAGTAGAGTGAGATGCGTAAGATCTTGCTGAGAGTGGGTTATTTTCATCAAGATGACTGTCAATTTTAAGTTTCATTAGCCCTTCGGTAATTTTTAGAAAAGTTGATAGGAGACTTATTGGTCTATAATTTTTATTATCTGCAGGGTTCGAGTTCTTCTTGAGTGTAGGGATGATTTTAATTATTCTCCATTCTTCTGGTATGTCGCCTTTTTCCCATATTTTTCGAATTACATTGAAGATATTAAGCTTTTGATCCATTGTTAGATGCTGAAGGATGTTGTAGGAGATTCCGTCCCATCCAGGGGCTGAATGTGGATTTCTTAAATTTAAAAATTTTTCGAACTTTTGGAATGTAGCTAGCGGAATTGTTGAAGGAATGTTCAAGGTTGAAAGCTGGTTTGTTAGGGATGTGGTGCTTGGTGATTGGATAGAGATTTGCTGGAGGAATTCATACTTCTGTTCCTTTGTGAAGGAATTGCCAACTTTCTTCTCCTGTTCATACTTTTTCACTCTGTTGATCATACCCCACCAATCCTGTATTGAAGGAGGGTTGGACAGGTCTTCTATTAACGTTTGGAAATTTGTTCTTTTAATGTTCACTAAATGTCTGGTGAGAGCTTCCTGTGCATCATTAAGTTGGATGCAGCCTTCGAATTGTTTGGTTGTATAATAATTAAGTCCGGTAGCATTGCGAATCCTGATAAGTCTTTCTGTTTCGGAATTCCACCACCTTTTTGGTATATATTTGTTATCTTTTAGTTTTATAGTGTTTTTCTTAATTGTGTTTCTAATTAAATTTGAAATATCAGAAATATTATCTGAAAATTCAATGTTGGGTAAATCCTGTAGAAGTTTAGAAAAAATTAGTTTTGAGTGATGTGGTGCATCCTTTTGGACTTTTTTAATACTTATAATTATCGGAAGATGATTGCTTTAGTGATGCTACTTTTTTGGCAAGCCCATTTGAAGTTAGTTGGTTGCTTGTTAACAAATGTAAGATCAAGCACTGAGCTAATATCCCGAGTTTTATATGTTGGAGAACCGTCGTTAATGCCGAAAAAGTCGTTATTGATAGCAGTATTTTCAACAGCAAGACCTTTCGCATCTCCAGATGGGCATCCCCAAGTTGTCGATTTAGCGTTGTAGTTTTGTTTAAAGAGTGCAAATTCAAAAAAATATTCTCTGTTTCTATTTTGAAAAATTCTGAGGATTTGTTTGTGGGAAATAAGAGCTGACAATGTTGAAAATTTGTTTTAAGTTCAGTGTAGCTACGCCGATGCTTTCTGCTTCTGTTGGGATTTGTAAGATTGAAAATTTAATGTTTCTGTTGATGTAGATGCCGACGCCTCCGTAGCCATCATCTCGGGCTTTATGCAAGAAGTTGTACTTGGCCAGACTGGCACTTGCATTATTTTTAAGCCATGTTTCACTTATGATTGCGATGTCTATTTTATTCTTTTGTAAAAAAATTTCAAGTTTTTCTTTATTTCCAGGTATCTTGATACTTTGAATATTAAGCTGATAGATTTTAAACTCCATATTTCATCTGTATCTTATTTAAATATTGATCCTTACTATTAATGTTTAAGAGTTCCTTATAAGAATGAAGCAATTTATTACAACTGTGGGAAGATTGTATTGATTAATTGATTTATTAAATATACGTGAGGTTTCCGTCAAAGTTTCTTCGTTGTATGGGGTACTGCTTTCATTGGCCACGGCATACGCTTTGGTTCTAGCTGGGCAATTCACGTTTGTTGATTCGTGAGGTTCATTGCAATTGCTGCAGTTTAATGGCATGCATTCCTCTCTCGCATTATGTACATTGAAACATTTATTACACTTGCTCATGCTTGCCTTGCAATGTTGACTATATGTATAAACGTATGAACGAAATGTATAAAGTGACTTACTGCAACTTTAGTGTAAGCAAAATTAATGAATTCGGGAATTTCGTTACCCTTGAAAATAATTTTGACACGTTTGGTTGGAATTCTGGCGGAAAACTCTTCCACATTGCGCCCTTCAACACGAATTATTTTTAATTTCTATGAGGTGGATTCTTCCAACTCTTCAATATCGGTTGGAATATCGAAAATGATGCCCATTTTGCCAATAAAATGAGGCAGAATTTTAAGAATATATCCTTTTTCCGATAGACGGGAGTCTTTACAAAGGGAGTTAGCTGCTTCCGCGGAATTTAATACAATTTTACAGCGTCCATAGCCAATTTTCAGCACTCTAATTACTCCTTTTATCTTTGCGTTTACAAGTTTTTTTGTCAATGCTATTGGGTTGATTGTTTTGCGGTTTTCCTCATTATTGCTGATTGTGACTGCATAGACCGTGAAGGGCCACTTATGATTGTTGTCGTATAGGCATTCTTCTTTTGACTTTTCCATTTTCGTTTGATCTTTTGACTCTAAAGATTCCTTATTTAATGACTTATCTTCTTGAATCAGCCTGGCCTGGCGCCGTCGCCCTCCATTGTTTTCCTTTTATAGACTTTTATTTTTAGCTGAAATTATATTATCTTACCGTAATACTAATAGAATGTAGCAGTGGTGATCTGCAACAGTTAGAATACATTCAAATTGGAAAATTTTCTGAATTCCTTTTCAATATATTAAATTTTTTTTTTTTCGACAGGAGCTTTTAAAAATACGTCTGACTTCGAGATCGCCTGCTTGGAATGTTCAATTGTTTTTCTTCTTTATCATTTGTCGCGTAATTTTCTTCCATTCCAGAGAGCGTTCTTGAAGTGAATGCGATTGGTCTTGAGACAGAACAGAACCGATTACGTAATCAGATGCGTCTGTGGTTAACTCAAAGTCTTTTTCAAAATTTGGATGGGACAGAATGACATCCTTGGATGTAAATGAACTTTTAATTGCATTAAAAGAGTCAATGACCGCATTGTCGAAACCAACCGGTTTATTCTTAGAAGCATATTTTGTAACATGTCACGCTTCGCCACGTAGCAGGATTGTCAATGGTTCGGCTTATTTGGCATAATCCCTTATAAATCTGCGGCGATAACCTGACATACCAAGAAATGAGCGAAGTTATTTCAGAGTTTTTGGTACTGGCATTTTAACTATTGCATCTACCTTTTTTCTGTTTGTTTTTATTCCGTCTATTCCTACTACATATGCCAGAAATTCGACTGCCTTTTGTAACACTCACCCTTATCTAACTGTATTCTCATATTTGCAGACTCCAGTGTTCTAAATATCCTTTCTAAATTTTTAAAATGCTCCTCTTCAGTTTTCCCGAATATAATAATATCGTCTATGTAGACGTAGTACCTTTTTCCAATGTGTTGTCTTAAGCATTTGTTGGAAGCATTTTTTAGACCAAATGGCAGACGGACGAACTCATTCAATTTTCCATTATTTATGGAAAATTCAGTCTTCTCGATATCGGATTCCTTTAGAGGTATCTGATGGAAGCCACTTTTAAGTTCAATTACCGTGAAATATTGATTTTTGCGGAGGTTAGAAAGGACTTCATTTATTGCTGGGATTGGATATCTATCTGCGATGGTAACAGTGTTAAGCTTACTGTAATCAATTACCATAAGAAACTTATTGTCACCAGATGCTTCCAATTTTTTTTTGAACAATCCAAACAGGTGATTTATACGGTGATTTGGATGGTCTTATGATGTCATCTGCGAGGAGTTCTTCGACTTGTTTTTCAACTTATTCTTTTAACGCCATGGGGTACAGATGTGATTTCGAATAGATTGGAGTCTCATTTGTAGTTCGTATTTCGCCTTTAATCGTGGTGGTGTATATTAATTTTTTGTAAGAGTCAGTAAATAATTGAGGGCATCTTTGTATTATATTTGTTGGTTTTGTTTTGTGTTCAAGTAGGTCCTGTGTACTATTATTTAAGAGGTATTTTTAGATTTGGAAAAATTGTCATATAGCTTTTGTCTGTGTGAATTGTTGCTTTTAGTTGTCTCAGCGTACCATTACCTATGATACCATAAAAAGTTTTTAGGGCGGGTAAAATGAAGATTATAGTCTTTCTGTTTCCGCTCCGAAGATGTTTACAAACGTATGGTGAGTTATTTGAATGTTTCCAACAACTGAACGTACGAAAAAATTTCGAATTTTTCGTTTGCGATAGGATTTCTGATTCGCGTCGATTGAATATAGTTTTTATTCGAACCTGTGTCTATTAGTATTTTGAGAATATCTCCATCCCTGAATTTAAATTCAAAATATGGGAGTTTAGATTTCCCTAATCTAAAATATAGAAATTATCAATTTCCTCCGCTTCGAATATTTCATTCTCATCATAATGTTCTTGGTAGTTTCCGGGAAATTCATTAAAATTTTGATTGGAGTCCGAGGTGACGTATTGTACATTTTCCTCAGTTTCTTCAGGAAGACTTTCATTAATGTGGAAATTTCTTTGCATTTTATTTGGACTGTAGACTGGCTGTGAAGCAGGGCGTTTTTTGGAGAATTGGCTGGGCTGTTGACAAGGTCTGTTTTGATAATTGACCTAACGCGTCTGAAGAGAGGAGTCAACCTTCATAGGTACTGGAGGTTTAGGTGGAATATATGGTCTATTGTATGCTGGCTGGTTGTTACGCTGATATTCTGGCTGGTTATTGAATTGGAGTTGGTTACAAAATCTCGATTGATTGTTTAATCTTGGTCGGAATGAGTTAGAAAAATTTGTATGATTAGGAGGCTGAAATTGCATAGAATGTTGAGGTCTGGAAAGATCGTGATTATTTCGAAATGGTTGAAGAAAATGTGCTAACTCTGGATAAAATCTGCTGTCCGGTGTTTGCAAAGAAGAATAATTTTGTCTCGGTGGTGTTGTATTATGAGCCTTCTTAAAACTGTTGTGACGGTTCATTCCAAACGTCATATTGTCTAATTTTTGGCACAAATGTAGGGCTTGGTGCAAAGTTGAAGGTTCCCTAATGCTAAGTAGTTGCGATAGGTCACCGTTTAATTCCCGAATAAATGCGTCTAGTGCTTTATCTCTATATAAATTGGCCATTGCTCGAATTGCATCTTCGAAATATACAAGCATTCAACCTTGTCTAGAATTAGTGATAAATGGTGATGAACTTTTTGGTAAAAATTGGAAATAATATCGTTATATTGCATCAACATAGACATTTGGTACTCTAGAGTACCAATGTCCCTTTTATCACAATAATGCATCATTAGACATTTTTTTATTTTTTTCCAATCGTGGGGAGTCCTGTATGACTCAAGTGCCATATCTGCTTCGCCCACAATTTTGGGACGAATCGGATGAAGAATGGCGTAATATTTTGATGTACCCTTCATATGATCATACATCGTGAAAATACGGTCAACTGTCTTTCGCTAAGAATTAAACTCTTATACTTTCCCTGAGAAGTCTCGTAAGCACTTTACGATGTATGGTACTCTGTCTATTTCATTTACATTTGCATTATTAAAATGTATAGGAATGTAACTGTCATCATTTTTTGTTAAAGGATTATTTAAATTTTGTATCGTAGCTATAACCAGATCGCTTATCTGATTAGCTAAATTTGGATGGTTGGTTTAGGCAACCTGGAGGATGTGCTGGGAGTGGGATCGGTTAAATTTAAATTTTGTAAGTTTTCTTGACAACGCTTTAGTATGTCATCCGGCATTATATTTGTTTCAGTTTCTTAAAATCTAGTAACTCTACAATTTACTTAAATTAATTTTTATAGAATTTTTAACACAATAAAATGTAGTAATGCAATTTTTCTAAAATGTGTAATATTTTTTCTTTGTTTGACTTACGGAAAGTAGAGAAATATTCTATTGTTGTTTTTAGTTGGCTGCTTTTCCGCTGATCCATTACTGCTTTGCTACAGGTGCTGCCACTCTACTTGGCGAGTTTTCACTTTTGGAGTTATTTCGTTCGACATTTTGTTCCATTTTATTTTTTCAGCACGCAAATGAAGTAAATTTTATTTTGTTTTTTCTCTTAAAATTATCACGCCCGCGGTAATTGTCTAGATTTGATGAATAATTCGGCTGCTGGTCCTTTTCCAACGACGTCGTCGTCTACTGAGGGTCCTCTTTATCACGTGTTTTCTGGGAACACCAATTATCGTTCGTTTAATGTGTTTTGGTTTTCAAACTTCTCGAGCTTTACTTTTTCCGCTTATTAGACCGTACGAAACCCCTGCCCCTACTCGAGCGCCAGTTAAAATATTTTAAATTTCAAAAAATATATGATTTTTTATTTTGTGCTAAGCACTTGGTTACAATTTAATAACTAACATTAATAGTTTCCAACAATGTTATTTTTATTTCTCTATTTTCCGTTGCTTCTCCTAATGTTGTCCTTGTTGGTTTCGCTGTAATTTTCCGGTGCTTCTGCTAATGTTGTTCTTGTTTTTTTCGTTGTAATTTTCCGTTGCTTCTGTTAATGCTATTGTTGCTGCACACTTGCATTTACATATGTAATTCAGCTCTACTTAGTTTACTTAAATTATATAATTCAACCTATTATATTTGAAAATTCCTTATATTAAACGACATTAAAAAAGTAAGTCCACTCTTAAAATAGAACCTATTCTTTATATCCTGTCAAATTCAGAAAAGCAATTCGAATTTTTGTCATGAGAAAAAAGAGACAAGAACATTGCACAGGCTACTGTTAGTTGAACGCAATAAATTGAAAGGGAATATGGTTGATTAGCGGGGAAACAGTTTAATCGGAATGGAGACGTATTGCTACGGAAAATATTAACTTAACGTAATAATATGAAAAGTAACGCGTTCGGAAAGTAGTGCTACGTCAAAAGCAAGAACGGAAAAATGTATAGGGAATGCGTGAAAATGGAAAACACACTAACGAAAGAAGGTTAAAAAGATTTTATATATTGAAAACTATGGGGGACAAACCTAAAAATTCAGTAGCTACATTATTGAAGCGAAAGTAAAATGCTTCAGAAACTTTTGTAAAAAGATAGAACACAGCAAGGATGTGTGTAGACTCCACAAAACCTTAGATAAAAATACTAGCTCAACCTTAAAAAGTTGTCGGCAGCTTCATAGAAGGTGATGATAAGAGAGTTAGATTACCTTCTAATATTTTCCAGGGTCTTCTATAATAGTAGAGAGAGGGATAGAATATACTGCAACCGTGGGTAGAGTAAACTGAAATGAACGTAATGTGTACGATGCCGAGGATAAGTTAGACGGTTAGCACCTTTGAAGTTCTGAAATCACAGGATGTTGACAGCATATTTCTGGCTCTACTCCAGAAAGCTCACTAGCTAAGATGGCTAGTATTAGTATTCCATTTGGTTACCACCTGGTGCCGGACAATAATCAGCAAGAACAATAAAAGAACAATTAAAACAACAACAATTACAACACCAACAACTACATCTTCACATGCAACACCTACAATACCAATACCAACAATAACAAGTTCCTCTCCTACAATTGCAAATGTTGCAACTATTGCGTAGAAAACAAAAATTCAATTCGAGAGGGTAAGATCAAATTCATTAAGTGAATATTCACAAACACAAATATCCCACAAACATCCTCAAAAACATGATTCAAAAATAAACAGAAAGCTCACTAGCTAAGATGGCTAGTATTAGTATTCCATTTGGTTACCACCTGGTGCCGGACAATAATCAGCAAGAACAATAAAAGAACAATTAAAACAACAACAATTACAACACCAACAACTACATCTTCACATGCAACACCTACAATACCAATACCAAGTTCCTCTCCTACAATTGCAAATGTTGCAACTATTGCGTAGAAAACAAAAATTCAATTCGAGAGGGTAAGATCAAATTCATTAAGTGAATATTCACAAACACAAATATCCCACAAACATCCTCAAAAACATGATTCAAAAATAAACAGCAAATATGCTTTAGCAAAGAAAACATTGTTAATGAACTCTGAACTAACCACAGGGAAAGTAAACCAAAATCGTACTACAACAAGTCCGGATCTCTTAGCCACGGTCCCAAAGAGGCTAAAACAAGCTACGTTATATCACTACTGGCTTGGCCCGTCCTTATTGAATATAAACAGATACGCAATTCTCTCTAAAGGGGATGATATGCAGATAACCAGTTAGTGAGGTCAAAATACCGAAACCTCTTTTCATAGTAGCATCCAACCACTCCTCGAACTAATAAGCAGTATAGCAAACAACGAATATGAAATGAAAATTCTAAAGGGACATGAAGAAAATTTTCAGCTGAATAATGAGGATAAGTCCTCTACCGTTACTAAAGCCTTATCTGAAAGAAACAGGGAGTTTCATACTTATATAAAAACAAGGCAAAAGTGTCAATGCATGAATCACATTACCTCAGTTGAAGATATTCGACAAGAACTAGAAATAGTCGTTCATAGCATTATTAATATATCTAATATAAAGCAAAGAGCAACAAAGAATCTCTTACCATTATTCTGGGTCAATTTAAAACAAAACAGCAACAATAAACATATTTACAATAAAAGCTCTATTCTACACATAAAAGAAATTGTCGAACCTCTAAAAAAGGAAGATTTTCTCAATGCATGAACTGCCAAAGATACGGACACACAAGAAAGTATTTCAACCACAATCCGGGCATCGTGGAATGTGTAATGAGTCACCTTACGTCTCAAAACTAAATAAAATGCCCCGGAAAGCTAAATAAACTGATGTTCGATGTGTTTTGTGTGCAGAAAACCACCAACTATAAAGGGTGTGACGTTTGCAAAGAACAACAGCAAAAAGTCTGTCCTTTAATCAGAAAGGCACGCAACTTTGCTACAAATTAGAAAAATATTGCATTTATAGCCAAAATACTGCCTGTAATAACATCCGCACAAGCCTCCCAAAATGCAAAACACCATGCATCAAACACCAACCAACAAGAATCAGTACCGGCCCACCAGCGATCTAAGGACATGACAGAACTGAAAGGTATGCTCAAGACCATGAAGGAACAGATAGGAACCATGCTACACTAGTCAGCAAAATGACTTAATGTTGAACACACTAGTTTTCGAATCTGGAATGCCAATGGCCTGTCACAGGCATGAGATGCAGATCGTTCTAGCACATCAAAATGTCAATGTGATGCTAATATCAGAAATATGCTTCCACAAAAAATCGACCTTAAGATACCTAACGATAGTATATACACCACCAACCACGCATCCGATTTCGCACGTGCAGGAACTGACATACTAGTTAAAAACTCTATACGCCATCATGTGGCAAGTACATATAAAAGTATGCACATACAAGCAAGCCCCATCACAATTGATGAGCAAAAGGGTCGCTAACTGTCCACCGAGACATAAAATTAAAAAAAAACCCAATCGATGACTTTTTCAAAGCGTTAGGTTCGAGATTTATAGCTGGGGAGGACTATAACCCCAAACACAAGCAATGGGGTTCATGGTTAACTAATCGAAAGGGCCGCGAACTTTTAAGAATACTGTAGGCAAATAAAATTAGCCATATTTCAACAGGTGAACCAACATATTGGCCAACGGATGTTAACAAAATATCTCACGTCATATATTTTTTTGCGGTAAAATGCTTCCTGCCACTAATGTAGGAGCATTCTCCTGCCTAGACTTGTCTTCAGATCATACGCCAGTCTTAATCAACATTCACTCAACAGCAAACTTTTGCTAAGAAGATTAAAACCAATAATAGACAAAAATCGTCTCTAAAACATCAATTTGGTTTCCGCAAAAGACATGGGACAACGGAGCAAATTCATCGTGTCTACAACACGATAAGAGCTGCTCTAGAGAAAAAACAATACTGCCTTGCAGCATCTCAACATTTCTCATGCTTTCGACAAGGTCTGGTATCCAAGACTCAAGGAACATTATATTTACCGAAGACCTACCACTGTCAATACAAACCTTAATACCTACATTTGCAGACGATACAGTGCTGATGACGGCCAAAAGCAACCCAACCACAGCGTCAAAATAACGACAAGATGATTTGCTTGCAAATGAAAAGTGACTTAAAAATGGAGATTCAAAGCAAATACCACAAAATCCGTGCCAGTCACCTATACTTTTAGGAAGAACAGCTGTCCACCAGTAATCTTTTTTGATAAACTATTACGTCAAGCTGAATATGCCAAATGTCTTGGTTTACATATCGACAGTAGATTAACTGGCAGAAACACATCTGGACCAAAAGGAAGAAATTTGTCATAAAGATTACCTCACTACTCTGGCTTATTGGTCGCAACACGAATTTAACAGTGGACTGCAAATTACTTATTTACAAGTTAATTCTCAAATCTATCTGGACATATGGAATCGAATTGTCGGGCTCTGTGGCTTAGAAAAATATAGACGTACTGTAAAGGTTTCTATCCAAGGTACTGCGCTGAATTCTAAACTCTGCATTGTATGTGAGTTATGACATAATTCACCACAACCTATAAATTCCAACAGTTTACAACGCTATAAGAAGCTACAAAATCTGATACTTAAACCGCATTGAAATGCACTCAAACAGCTTGGCGCCAGATTTATTTAAACCAATTGTGACAACTCGTATGCTTAAAAGTTCTAACAGAACGCATATTAGCCTTTTAAAGTCTGCAAAATGTATATCTCCGATGAACTTGGTTGTATAATTTTATGTTTAAGATTAAATGGTGCAAGAACTTCAACAATGGTTACAGTTCTACGTGTTAAAATTTATTTTATCATAAGATAAACTAAAAATATCACTTATAGGCACCTTTAACCTACATAAATCG
Source organism: Clusia tigrina (assembly GCA_920105625.2). Lineage (NCBI taxonomy): Eukaryota > Metazoa > Arthropoda > Insecta > Diptera > Clusiidae > Clusia > Clusia tigrina. Next base: position 328,731,187 of record OV050030.1, read on the forward strand.
TTTCAAAAATTGGAATTAAATAAGAATAATCTGAGAATCATTACAGGAATTCTTACATGGTACTGTAGGTTGAATTATCTCCTAGCAAAACTGGGAATTTACTCTTAACGGAGATTGCAATGTTTTGCAAGAGAAAAGACACATGCTGGGATCAGGCCCATCACTAATGCACAAACGAAAGAAGTATTTGGGTAATCATCTAATACCAGATGAAGAAATAAAACTCACCAAAATGGGCTTAATACTAAAATTTATCGATGAAACTGGAGTCAGAGAAATAGGCCGACTTCCTAAACGTAGGTTGCAAAGCATAATTCCGAACTGATGCACAAACAAGGCAAAGCATTTTTTAACGACAACCTTGCTTTGGATTTGAAAGACGTTTAGCAACACCCCTGTACAAATCAAATCATTTACATATTTTTTTGAATCAGCGTAAGCAACAAAAATAAGCATTGGAAATAACTGAAGTCATTTGTTTTTATTAATGGCAAATGCTGAATAATTAGTACAAGCGAATTCCTCAAGCAATATCACAATAATAAAACAAATTATTAAGAAAAAGAAAAATGTAAGGAGCCTTCTACTAACTTCAACACATGTTAGAAGAAAAGTGGTACAAACAAAAATTTTTGCGAATCGGTTGAATTAATGGATGACGATATTTTTGATTCCCATTTTCGTATGCAAAGAAATACCTTCAAGGTAAATACATATCCTATATATATACTCGTATATATTAAATGCAATTTAAAACAGCTTCCTTATAAATCTTCGAAGCTGATTGCCATGTTAAAACCTTTTTGGAAGGACTTGTCAACTGGCCGTAAAGGGGTTTCACTTAAAGCGTTATATCTAACAATTTGGAAGCTTGCAAATAATAATTCATTTCGCCAAATTAGTGACAGATTTGATGTAGGGATGGGCGCCACATATAGAGCATTTGTAAAAACGATCAAACTCATATGTCATTTAAAATCGACAGTAATAAAATTTCCAACAACTAATGAAGCTCAACAAAAGATCGGTGATGATTTCTTGCGACACCGTATACACTCATTTCCTTTTGTGCTTGGCTATATAGATGGAACTCACATTCCTATATCACAGCTTAAAAAATATGGAGTCAGTTTCTATAACCGCAAAGGGACATTTTGCTATCATTGCACAAATAATTCATTTCATGACTTATTATTTCTGTACTACTTCATTAACAATCTATTTAACTAATTTATTTCTATAGGCCATTGTAGACAGCGAAATGAAGTTCATTGACGTCTTTATAGGTTGTCCCAGACGATACCATGACGCATCATTATGGCAAATGAGCCCATTTCGCAAAGCTATAGTTAGCGGTGAATTAAAGATACTATCAAATTACCATTCCTGAGGCGACGCAGCCTATCCACTGGAAAAATTCCTTATGGTTCCGTATTGAGATAATGGGTTTTTAAAGGCTCAACAAAGCAAATTTAACACTATTTTGAGCTCCAATAGGGTTTTTGTTGAACAAGCATTTGGAATCCTGAAACAGAAATTCAGAATTCCTAAATTTATTGGTGTCCAGCTCGCAAAAAACATTAACCATTCTTTTGTAGAAGCCGCAGACGAATCTCAACGCTCAGAAGACAACATTCCATCGTTGCAAAGAAATGAAGCTAAGCTCAAACGGGATGCTCTTGCAGCATTGTTTTCATACTGAAATTTTGTAAAAAAAAAACCCAATTTTTAAAGAAACAACATTTCATGAATTAAAATAAAGCCGACTTCATGTCTTTCGTAGCTTGCTTATAGATTAAGTATATAAAAAGTAGGTATATAAAAAGTAAGTATGTAAAAAAAGGCATACATTTCGCTACTTATTTAATGGTTGCTCAGCAATTCGATTAAATAAGACACGTAGTTGCTTCAATTCAGAGACTTTTTCTTTTTCGATTTCAAGTTTTTCATTTTCAATTTTTAAAATTTTCTTCATAATTTCTTCGTCTTTTTCAAATTCTTTTTCCAAAAAATCGAGAACTTAATTTTTCCTCCTTTTTAGTAACGTTACAGGCGTTACAGTTTCTTCCACCTCATCTGTCTCTGTAGTCGCAGAGCTATCTAGTAAGGCACTAGGGAGCACTCCAACATTTCTTCCGGAACTTGTATGCAACTGCGGCTCCCAAACACTTCATCAATTTGATCGAAAAATTCCCAACTTGTTGCAGCTTCGCCTCTTTTTATTCGCTTATATGTTCCCATTATGTTCAAAAAGCATCTAGCGATTTCGTCTCGCGAAAATGGGAAGGTGTTCTCAATGAAATGAAAGAAATTGAAAAAGAATTTGAAAAAGACGAAGAAATTATGTAGAAAATTTTAAAAATTGAAAATGAAAAACTTGAAATCGAAAAAGTCTCTGATTGCTGTCTTTGAATTGAAGTTCATGGTAAGTCCACTGCAATTCCGTTTTCTGCATATGTTTTTTGAAAAGATATTGCAGCGCCTGACGAAAGAGACCATTCTGTTATTTATTTTATAATGTTTTCGAAGAGGTCAGCGACAATTGAAAGATTTGTCTTTTTTGTATAGAATAAAACGTCGTCTGCTTAGAGCTGACATTCAATGCCATGGTGATTAGAAATGATCTTCGCAATTTCGTCGAACGCAATAGTAAAAAGAATTGCAGAAAGGGGCGATCCTTGTGGAGTGCCATTAGGTAGAGGTTTGTTGGATGATAGGAAGCCATTAATTCTTACTCTACACATTCTGCTACTAAGATAGTTTTTTATGAACTTAATTATTTTAGGGCCGACTTTCCATTTAGTCAACTGTCTTAAGATTATGTGTATGCCGATCCGATCGAACGCTTTTTGAAAGTCGATTGAATGTAATGAGACGTGATTTTTGGACGACAGTGCATTTGATACAAAATAATCCAGGTGTAAAAGCGCATCGATGGTTCCCATACCTTTTTTGTATGCAACGTGGTGTGGGCTTAACGTCTTTTCTTTTTCGGCATACCACATGAGCCGATTTACAATTATTTGTTCCATTAATTTGCCTAAGCAAGACAGGAGGGAGATAGGCCTGTAATTGTTTATATCTGAGGCAGGTTTGTTGGGTTTAAGAATCGGCACAATGCAGGAGGTTTTCCAGGCTTGTGGATAGTGACCACTGATGAAAATGTAGTTGTATAGTTCGATCACCCTGTAATTAAGATTTTGAATATTCGGATATGAGATTCTGTCTAGGCCGGGGGTTTTGCCTTTTACGGATGAGAGGGCGAACTCAAATTCTGCTTATAGGATTTTCGAATCATTATATTTGGCCGCATTTGATAGTGGGTATAGAGCGTTTGGCTGTTCTCTAAGGTAGGTTATTTTGTTGCATCTGAACTCGCTTGAGAAGTTTGAATCTGATGAGGCAGTAGACATGAATGTGGCAAAATGATTCGCAATGTCAAGTGGTGCAAACGTGGTTTCATTCGAGAAGTTTATGTGGGTAAACACAGTTTGCTTTGGAGCATTTTGATATTACTCCATATCGATAGAATTTTGGTTGCCGGATTCATGCCCGCTGTTAGTTCTTCAAACGCATTATTTTTATTGGTTTTTGCGGAGCGTTTGAATAAGGCGTTTGCTTTTTTGTACCTAATGAGGTTAATTATATTGCGAGAGTGTTTGTACCGATACCATATAGTTTGTTTCTCTGCGCGTAGTTTGGATAATTCTTTATTCAACCAGGGTATTTTCTTATTAAAAGATCTTGGTGACGTTTGTGGTATGGTATAGTGAGCTGCTGTGCGAATAATTTTGGAAATGTTTGCTGCTTCATGGTCTAGTATTTTTGCTATTGCTTTTTTGTGTATTGAATTTTGCCGAAAAGGTAGGCATAATATTCGAATTATTAAGAGTGGAAGTGTTCTTAAGGGTTTTGTTGTTTTGTGTGATAAAGATTGTTGATGATGATGGCTTACTGTATACCGCTTTAAATTTATTATTGACGTTATTGTTGTTTTGCGTATTGCAGTCTTCTGTAGATGTGGGCTTCATGCTAGAAGCATTCGAAGCGGAGAAATTGCTTATAGTTGTGGTTTTGTTTACGGAATCGACGCTGTTGTTTTTTGGAGTTTGAAGGAAGCTGTAACTGACTTGACGTTTGAAGTGCTGGAGGTGATGTTATTGGTTGTTGTTGTGCTTGTGGTATTTTATTCAGTGGTTTTGCTATTGTTACTGCTGGGTAACTGAGCGTTAACAATATGAGATAATTTTTTTTTTTTTATTTCCCTTTATTTCATACATCTACTACCATTATATTGACACCTAGTACATGATTTGACAATTTGTTTGGAAATTAATATTAAAAACACATTTTGGCCAGTGCCAAGAAGTGATACAACAAAAATTATTTACATTAATTATAATAGTTCACTATAATTATATTATAACAATTTATGATCAAAATTATGTTTATGATAATTATTTACATTTACATTTATAATACTATTACTAATATGTGTAGTCTGGATTTCCTAATTCAGTAGGTCGTTTGGTCGAGTTCTCTTTAAACGGCACATGGTGGTTTCTTCTAGATGTAGCAACTCGTTTATTTCTTCGTTATTATGCCCATGCAGTGTGTCGTAGTGTTTTGTGGATATCTTTTTTATTTCTTCGTCAATTCTTGTCATATTTAGTTTGCGGTATATATCTTCATTTGTTGTGTACCAATCAGACTTTATGAAAACTCTTAATATTCTAGATTGCAGTCTTTGAATTGTTTGTATGTGTGACCGCTTTGCCGTTCTCCATACTTGGAGTCCGTACGTCCAAATTGGCTTTATAGTACACTTGTATAGCAGCAACTTGTTGTTAATTGTGAGTTTAGATTGCTTACCCATTAACCAATATAGTTGCCTAAATTTTTCTTTTATTTGTTTCGTTTTTTGTTTGATGAGGTAGTGCCATTTTAGCTTTGAGCTAGCGTGTATAATAAGGTATTTAGTAATAGACCCTATTTTTATATCTTTATTGCTTATTTTAATAGGTATTGGGTTAAGTTTTGTTTTAGTTGTAAAAATTATTTGTACAATCTTATCTTTATTAATTTTCAAGCACCATTTATCAAACCATTCCTTAACATTCTCTGTGTATATCTGCAGATTTGCAGTCACAGTATTTAGATTTTTGTCAGATGCTAAGAGGATTGTGTCGTCAGCAAAGGTAGCAATTGTGGTATTCAGTTCTTTTGGAAGTGGTATATCTGAGGTAAATATGACATATAGCAGTGGTCCTACAACACTCCCTTGAGGAACTTCAGCTGTTGTAAGATGAATAGACGAACACTCTTCATTATATTTGACGTAAAAGTAACGATTACTAAGATTACTTTCAACAATCAAATAGTAGTCAAGTGGCAGCATCGTCTTCAGTTTATGCAGCAGTCCTTTATGCCATACTTTGTCAAATGCTTTTGCAACGTCTAAGAATACAGCAACGCAGTACCGCTTATATTCTATGTCTGTTTCAATTTTGTTTGATATACGGTGTATCTGTTGAATTGTTGAATGTCGTTTTCTGAAGCCGAATTGATAATTTGGTATAATGTTTTTATTGTCAAGGATCTAGATAAGTCTATCATGTAATAGTTTTTCAGCAACTTTAGAGATTATGGAAAGTAGGCTAATTGGTCTATACGACGAAGCAGTTGTAGCATCTTTTCCCTGCTTCGGTAGTGCAATAATTTCAGTAACTTTCCATACTTTGGGAAAAAATTGTAGTCGCAACATTGAGTTGATAATATTCCTTAAGTAGTTATAACCTATAGTAGGTAGCTCAGCGAGAGCTTTTCCTGTCAACATATCGTATCCTGGTGCTTTTTTGTGGTTTATTCGTTTTTTAATGCAATTAATTATTTCTGTTGTGTTTGTTAATGTCTATATTTAAGTCATTTCGTGTTTCAATATATTTATCTTCGTCATTTGATAGGACTTTTTCAAAGTATTTAGCCAATGCAGTTGCTTTTTCTTCATTGGTAGTAGCCCATGAGTTGTCATCTTTCCGTAGTGGTGGCTGATACCTTATCTGAGTTTTTAATTTCTTTGTGCATTTCCATAATGAGTAGTTAGTATCCTGGGTAGGCGTCAAGTTTTTTAGGTAATTTTCAACTTCTATATTTTGTCTTTCAGTTAATATATTCTTGAGTTTTTTGCAGGCTATATTTAAATTGTGTTTATCCTCAGGCGATCTAGTTAGCTGCCACCTCTTTCTCAGCTTTCTCTTCTCAATAATTTGCTTTCTTATGAAAATATCCGTTGTAGGTTTATTTCTTCTACATTTATGCTGTTGGCTTGATTTGATTCCTGCGTCTAGGACCACATCGTTCAATTTCTAATTGTGTTTTCAGTGTGATAGACATATTCAGTTGATTTTCAATATGATGTCTATACTCATTCCAGTTTGTTTTGTGGTTAAAAATCTTAGATATTGGTTCTATGGGTTTGATGTCAGTTGTGTAGTCAAGTATTATCGGAGAGTGGACTGAAGAAAGTTCAAAACAAGCTTTAATTTTTAATTGTTTACACTTTATATTTTTTGTTATGCAGAAGTCGATTAGATCTGGTATCTTTTTCCTATCTGTTGGCCAGTATGTGGGTTCACCTGAGCTTAAAAATCTGCAGTTATTTTTGTTTATAGCATTAATCAGATTTCGTCCTTTTTTATTGGTTAGCCTAGATCCCCAGTCAGTGTGTTTTGCATTCAGATCTCCAACTGCAATGAATCTTACGCCAAGCGTCTTTATGTAGTCATCATATTGATCCGTCGTTATTAGGTGTCTGGGGGGACAGTAAACTGAGGAAATGAGTATTGTCCCACTTGTATCCTCAATTTGCACAGTAGTGGATTGAATATGAGGTATTGCATATGGTTGCCATTCATTATGTTTTAATACTGAATTTATTATGATAGCTATCCCACCACGAGCTTTACCATCAGGATGATCTGTCACATAAATTTTATATCCAGGAAATACTGAATAGCTTTTGTTCGTAAAATGTAAAACTAGTGCTATATCAATTCTTGTCAGACAAAAATTGCTTTAACTCAAGATAATGTTTTGTTAGGCCATTTGCATTCCAAGCTACAATTTTTAACCTATTACTTTCGTCCATTTAAGCTTGTTAGTAACATTGTAATGATATTCATCATATTAGTCATTTGAGTGATTAGGGATTTCACAATATCTTTAAGTTCATTAATATCATTATCGTTTGAATTTTTTGTATTTTGTTCAGTTTTATTTGGATTTGACGACCCTGCAATTTCGGCATAGCTTAACTACTGATCCATCCATATATTTGGTCTGTAGTAATAATGGATCCTTTCTACGTAAAGATGGAAACCTTTGAATTTTTATGGCTTTGTATATTTCATAGCCTTTGTAGTTTGCAGTATGATTTGCGCCACATAGGGCACATTTAATTTGAGCTGCGTTGGTTATTTTTTTTTTGCATGCACTTGTTAGATGCTTTCCAGCGCATTTCACACATACTGGATCCCTTGTACAGTAGTTTTTTGTATGTCCGTATTTTTGGCATTTAGTGCATTGCGCGACTTCTGTTTTATGATGAGGTGCCTCAAAAACTACTATGCTATGCATTAATTTCTGAATGCTATAAATATCTTTATTGTTAGTATTTGTTTCTAATTCTATGCTAAACAGTGGTAGCGGTTTTTTTGTTGTCCGTTGAAATATGTTAGTTATGTTTAAAACTTTGTGACCGTTTTCGCCAAGCACATTTTTTATTTCTTCTTGGTCTGCGGAGGGGTGCATATTGTGAAGAATGACTTTGAAACCCCTTTCATTTTTGGGTTTAAATGTGTATAGCTTTGTTCCTTTTTGCTTTAGCATTTGGAATATTTTTGTGTGTGTTTCCGAGTCATTCGATTGAACTCATACTTCATTGTTTGTTAATATTTTAAATACAAAGTTATTGTCTGCAACAGCGGTTAGCGCATTTTTAACGTCTTTATGCATTCTACGCCTTGTACGTATATAGTTGGTGGTTTGCTTAAACTTTTTTTCGGACTAGTTGTTTTTTCTTTTTCGGACTCATTTTGATCAACTTGTCCACTGTGCGAGGGTTCAGCAAGTTCGTCATCATCAACGGTCAAAGCAGCAAATCTGTTTTTTCTTTCTGAAGTAGTATCGCTCAACCAGTAGTTTGATAACTTACTTTGGCTTGGGTTTTTGCTATTTTTTGCTTTTTGTTAGTGTTGGGCGTTCTTTTCGCTTTATCTGTCGTGGGTGAGGTTCGTGCTCTCTTTGGTAGCGATTGCAGTTGACTTACCTGCACGCCTTTTGGTGGAATTTGCACACAGGCAGAAGAACATGTTGATGTCGCAGTTGTAGTCGAGAATGTAGTTGTTGTACCGTACGTAGAGAAGGCAGATGTTGTTGTTGCTGACGAATTTGTTGTAGTTGTCGCACAATCCACTGCTATACTGGAGCAGGACATTATTGGAGGTTTGCCATGTGCACTCCACGAAGAGTCGAGTGACTCGCTCATAGATCTCGTTCTCTCCCACGGGGGAAAGCGCTGCATAGTCATGGCGATTTCCAACTATACTTTGTTTATTAGTTTTTTAAAAATTTTATTTATTATTATTTTTGCTATATTTTAATCTTATTTATGTACTCGTATGTATGTAAAATATCACGAAAAACTAAATTTTTTAGTGTAGTAACTCTAATCACTTATTATGGCCAGAGTCCACTGTGGCAACACCACACACAACCGGGATTATTTTATTTGTTGTCTCTTTCAACTTTTAACTCATATATGTATATAACTGTTCCTTTGTTTGTTTGATTGTTTATTTAACACTTTTAATAAATTTCAAATTATTTATTATAAGTATTTAGATTATCTAAACAGAACTAGACACTTTCTTGAAAATTGCACTTTCGTTTAGCGTCTCTTTCGCGGGTTTTGTAAAATTTGGTTTTAAACAACGATAAATGTCACAAGGGCGGAGCTCGTGTGATTACACGAGCGTTTAGTTACACGACCCTTTTAACTTTTTCTTCAAAAATATATGACGTGCGATTTTTTGTTAACATCCGTTGTCCAATATGTTGGTTCACCTGTTGAAATAGGGCTAATTTTATTTGCCTACAGTATTCTTAAAAGTTCGCGCCCCTTTGGATTAGTTAACCATGAACCCCATTGCTTGTGTTTGGGGTTATAGTCCTCCCCAGCTATAAATCTCGAACCTAACGCTTTGAAAAAGTCATCGATTGGGTTTTTTTTTAATTTTATGTCTCGGTGGACAATTAGCGACCCTTTTGCTCATCAATTGTGATGGGGCTTGCTTGTATGTGCATACTTTTATATGTACTTGCCACATGATGGCGTATAGAGTTTTTAACTAGTATGTCAGTTCCTGCACGTGCGAAATCGGATGCGTGGTTGGTGGTGTATATACTATCGTTAGGTATCTTAAGGTCGATTTTTTGTGGAAGCATATTTCTGATATTAGCATCACATTGACATTTTGATGTGCTAGAACGATCTGCATCTCATGCCTGTGACAGGCCATTGGCATTCCAGATTCGAAAACTAGTGTGTTCAACATTAAGTCATTTTGCTGACTAGTGTAGCATGGTTCCTATCTGTTCCTTCATGGTCTTGAGCATACCTTTCAGTTCTGTCATGTCCTTAGATCGCTGGTGGGCCGGTACTGATTCTTGTTGGTTGGTGTTTGATGCATGGTGTTTTGCATTTTGGGAGGCTTGTGCGGATGTTATTACAGGCAGTATTTTGGCTATAAATGCAATATTTTTCTAATTTGTAGCAAAGTTGCGTGCCTTTCTGATTAAAGGACAGACTTTTTGCTGTTGTTCTTTGCAAACGTCACACCCTTTATAGTTGGTGGTTTTCTGCACACAAAACACATCGAACATCATTTTATTTAGCTTTCCGGGGCATTTTATTTAGTTTTGAGACGTAAGGTGACTCATTACACATTCCACGATGCCCGGATTGTGGTTGAAATACTTTCTTGTGTGTCCGTATCTTTGGCAGTTCATGCATTGAGAAAATCTTCCTTTTTTAGAGGTTCGACAATTTCTTTTATGTGTAGAATAGAGCTTTTATTGTAAATATGTTTATTGTTGCTGTTTTGTTTTAAATTGACCCAGAATAATGGTAAGAGATTCTTTGTTGCTCTTTGCTTTATATTAGATATATTAATAATGCTATGAACGACTATTTCTAGTTCTTGTCGAATATCTTCAACTGAGGTAATGTGATTCATGCATTGACACTTTTGCCTTGTTTTTATATAAGTATGAAACTCACTGTTTCTTTCAGATAAGGCTTTAGTAACGGTAGAGGACTTATCCTCATTATTCAGCTGAAAATTTTCTTCATGTCCCTTTAGAATTTTCATTTCATATTCGTTGTTTGCTATACTGCTTATTAGTTCGAGGAGTGGTTGGATGCTACTATGAAAAGAGGTTTCGGTATTTTGACCTCACTAACTGGTTATCTGCATATCATCCCCTTTAGAGAGAATTGCGTATCTGTTTATATTCAATAAGGACGGGCCAAGCCAGTAGTGATATAACGTAGCTTGTTTTAGCCTCTTTGGGACCGTGGCTAAGAGATCCGGACTTGTTGTAGTACGATTTTGGTTTACTTTCCCTGTGGTTAGTTCAGAGTTCATTAACAATGTTTTCTTTGCTAAAGCATATTTGCTGTTTATTTTTGAATCATGTTTTTGAGGATGTTTGTGGGATATTTGTGTTTGTGAATATTCACTTAATGAATTTGATCTTACCCTCTCGAATTGAATTTTTGTTTTCTGCGCAATAGTTGCAACATTTGCAATTGTAGGAGAGGAACTTGTTATTGTTGGTATTGGTATTGTAGGTGTTGCATGTGAAGATGTAGTTGTTGGTGTTGTAATTGTTCTTGTTTTAATTATTGTTCTTGCTGATTATTGTCCGGCACCAGGTGGTAACCAAATGGAATACTAATATTAGCCATCTTAGCTAGTGAGCTTTCTGGAGTGAGCTTTCTGGAGTAGAGCCAGAAATATGCTGTCAACATCCTGTGATTTCAGAAGTTCAAAGGTGCTAACCGTCCAACTTATCCTCGGCATCGTACATATTTCGTTCATTTCAGTTTACTCTACCCACGGTTGCAGTATATTCTACCCCTCTCTCTACTATTATAGAAGACCCTGGAAAATATTAGAAGGTAATCTAGGTAATAGAGCTGAATTACATATGTAAATGCAAGTATGCAGCAACAATAGCATTAACAGAAGCAACGGAAATTAGAGCGAAAAAAACAAGAACAACATTAGCAGAAGCAATGGAAAATTACAGCGAAAACAACAAGAACAACATAACAGAAGCAACACGCTTGTTTTGGTATGACCTTTAAAGCATTCAATATCAAAAAGTGCATCGTATGTGCCAAAGGTAAGCATACAAGAGCGGCGTTTGAGGAGCGAGGAATACGAGCTGAAAATATGCTGGACCTTATTCATACTGATTTTATGGGTCCATTACAAGTTAAATCAATCCCAGGTGCAACGTATTTATTAATTTTTGTGGATCTCTATTCCCGAAAAACATTTGCAATTCCTATTAAGCAAAAAAAAAATTAAAATCTGGAGGTGGGACAATGGGACTAAATACGTGAATAGCAACTTCGATAAATTCCTCAACCAATTCGGCATTGTACATCAAACGACGTGCCCTTATACTCCAGAACAGAATGGCGTAGCAGAGCGTATGAACTTATAGATTATTGAAAGAGTTCGTTGCATGTGAATTGACTCCGGGCTGAAGGAGCAGTATTGGGGAGAAGCCGCTGCGACAGCCAATTACTTGATTAACAGGATAGCAACGAAGAATAGTGAGCAGAGTCCTGAAGAGAGTAGTGTAAAACTAAATCATAAACATTTGCGAGTTTTTGGTTCGAGAGCATTGGTGCATGTACCAGGTGGGAAGCGGCTGAAATTGAATATTAAATCTATTGAATGCATATTCTTAGGGTACTGTACTTGAATCCTTTGACGAAGAAAATTATTAAAAGCCGAAATGTAATATTTTTCAAAACTACAGGATAGATGGCGTCCCTGCCGTCAAATTCTCTTGAAATTATTATAGACTTAAATGACGATATTGAGGAAGAAACATCCGAATTGCCAATGGTATATGCGGAGCTAGACGTTGACGCTGAATCAGAAGCTTCATTGCCGAATATTACAGCAAGTGACATCAACGATGTGACATATATACCTGATAGGGATAAAACAATTACTGAACACAATATCCTTCGTCGGTCGGAGCGTTTGAACAATATGCTTCCATTGATTTACAATTTCAAAGCTTTGGCGTCTCCCTTAGCAGATTCATGGAAGGATGCGATGCAAGATGAATACAAATCGCTGTTGGAAAACAATACTTGGTCTTTGACGCAGTTGCCCTCTGGGGAAAAACCTATCAATACCAAGTGGGTCTTCACAACGAAAGTGAATGTTGATGGCGTACTGATTCGTAGAAAAGCACGACTGGTTGTTCAAGAGTTCAATCAAAGAAAAGGAATTGACTACGAGGAAACATTTGCTCCAGTAACCAGATATACTTCAATTCGCTTTCTATTGGCGGTTACAGCAAGGTATGGCCTATTTATCCATCAAATTGATGCATTGACTGCGTTTCTAAACGCGAAATTAGATGAAGAGATTTATGTTACTCAACCAAAGGGTTTTGAAGATGGTTCTGACATGGTATGTAGACTCAAAAAATCTCTTTATGGTTTAAAGCAGTCAAGTAGGATATGGAATACTGAAATAAACAAAACACTGTTGAGTTTTGGCCTTGTACGTAGTGATGTTGACCAATGTATTTATCATTTTAGAGATGGAGGACAAATTTTATTTATCGCAATTTATACGACTTACTAATCATCTCCAACCAATTGAGTCTTATAGATAATATCAAATCCAAGCTTTCTTAAAGGTTCAATATGAAGGATTTGAGCGAAGCCTCCACAATTTTGGGTATAAAAATTACGCGCGACACAGAATAAAACTACGTATCGGAAGTTATTAATCGGTTTGATATGCAGGATTGCAATCCAATTGCAACGCCCATGGACATGAATCAAACTGACCTCTGCAAGGTGTCCTACCGATGAAGAGGAAAGGCATCAAATGAAGAAGATTCCATATCTGCAGGCTATCGGGTGCCTTTTGTTTGCTGCACAAATCACTAGGGCAGACAAACTTAGCAGGTTTCCATCAAATCCTGGAAAGGCACACTGGTCGGCCGTTAAGCGGATCATAAGGTACCTAAAGGGTACGATTGAAAAAGGTCTCGTCTACAGTTCAAATGTAGATGAAATCACTGGGTTCTGTGACACTGATTGGGCTGGTGACCTGGACAGTCGACGGTCGACTACAAGCTACGTGTTTATGTTTCAAGGTGCTGCAGTTTCATGGGATGTACGGCGACAACAAACCATCGCATTGTCCTCAACTGAGGCTGAAATTATGTCAGTTGTTGCTGCAATCCAAGAAGCTACGTGGTTGAAACGCTTAGAGAAAGAACTTATGATCAATGGTGCTGACACTGTGATTATACATGCGATAACAAAAGCGCAATACATGTTATCGCTAATATCTCATATTCACTCAGGACGAAACATATAGATATAAAGTCAAAATTTATTAATGAATCTTTACGATCCTCCAAAATCAAATTTTTGTATTTAGATACTAAAAGAATGTTAGCTGATATTCTAACAAAGCCTGGTTCAGCCGAAAGACAAACAATTTGGTTTGTTCTAAATTCACATCAATATTTGATTTCTAGATATTGTATATTATATTTATTGGTATAGAAAACATGACATTTTACAAACGCTATTCATTTATATTGCAATTAATTAAAATTAAGCTGTTGGATTTATAAATTGAATATAAAATGAAATGTAAAATATTGTATAAGTTATATATTCATAATTTAATGCTTGTACATGTGGACATGCTTGAATTATATTCCCTAATAATTGTTCAGTGAAGGTGTTAAAAAGGAACAATTATTAGGATACAACACTGATTATAAGTAATATGTCAACTGTATAAAAGACACCTCAACTTTAAGTGTCAAATAATTCTTCTCTCTTCTTCTAATAATTCCGTTGTAATAAGACGTGTTTTATTTGCCTGCGCTTTGCATAATTTTAACACCCTGACCTGTTCCGACATGTCGTCCGCTATCTCAAAAGAGGTGTCGATGTCGGATCCGCAATAGGAGTTATGCCAGAGCTATCGTAATCCCAAGAAAATTAACTGGGGGTCGTTTCGCTTTCAAATAAATGATAATGTGAATTGCTAGCTGAACCTACAAAAAAAAAAGAAAAAAAAATTGCACACGATCTTGAGGTTGAAAGAGGAAATATTCTGAATAACCTTAAAAATGCATTCGAAAAGAGCTTCCCGGAAAGACTTAACAAGTCTCAAAAGGGACGTTCCCGGGTGAGAAACAAACTAAGTAAACAAAGCAAATAGGAGAGGTGACTGGGACTCTTATTATTATTATTATTATTATTATTATTATTATTATTATTATTATTATTATTATTATTATTATCTTACACCCTAATAAATTATGGGTGCTACCATGTCCTGTGGGTTCAACCGAGTCAGACGGAAAGTCGGGGAGTACAAACTAAGAAGATAAAAAGACCCTTACTAAGTACAATCGAGAGCTTAGAAATTCGAATCGAACTGAATAAAGGTAACCACAGAGTTGAAATCTTGACGTTGAGGTAGTATTGATCCATCTTGGAATTTGATGCACGTTGAATGCACCATAACCTTCTCGAACTGGAAGGTAGCGGCTGATATTTGATTATGATAGTTCATCATCCCAATGAAAGTGTTGTAGCTACAATTGTTGGAACATAATTTTTATGCCTATGTTACACGGTAACATACTCGCTGCCTACACGTATAAGTTCTGTTGGTGAACTCGAGGAGGCGGTGTATCGACTAAACGATATAATAATCTGAGCATATCATGAAAGTACTGTGGTCAAAACTCACAATGTGACTCGCAAGGTCCCATGGTGGAATGACAAGCTTGCAGATATGCGTAAAAAGATAAGAAAACTGTTCAATCGTTGTAAACGCACGAAGAACTAAGAAGATCCAAGCGTGAGTCTTGGAGGAAATTTTGCGAAAGCATAGTCGAAACGCCAGAGAGCGCTAGACTCCATAAAGCTTTACGCAAAGAACACTTGAACGGTGTTGCAACTTTAAGAAGACCAGATGGGTCTTATACAATGAACAGGAGGGACACTTTAGAATACCTGCTTCAAGTGCACTTCCCGGGTCAACTAGAGTGTCAATGACACTGGATCAGCCGTCATGCGACCAATGGGCCGTATTAGACAAAAGATCCTGGAGTTTGTCTGGAGTAATATTTACCCCAGACAAGGTTAAATGGACTGTTGGGTCCTTTAAACCATTCAAGACAACAGGTGAGGATAACATTTTTCCAGCCCTCTTGATAAGAGGACTGGATATAATGCTTGAAGCACTTGTTGATATTTTTAGGAACAGTTTCAACAGGGAGTACATACCATCCATATGGCGTAAAGTCAATGTGGTATTTATTCCAAAATTGGGCAAGAGGTCGAGCGAACTGCCTAAATCTCACAGACCTATCAGTCTCACGTCGTTTCTTCTAAAAACTATGGAAAGATTGGTGAATTTACATATTAGAGAAACGCTAGACAGAACAACACCCCTGCACCAATCTCAGTTTGCATATAATAGGGGAAAATCCACGGAGGGAGCGCTTCTTACCTTGTAACAAAGATAGAGAAAGCTCAATATTCCAAGGAAATTGCTTTATGTGCATTCTTAGATGTCGAGGGCGCCTTTGATAATACCGGTTACGGCTATGCTCTGCAAAAATAAACCTACTGTTGGGTGGGTTAAAACGATGTTAAAAAGCAGACAAATTAGCTCATCTCTGGGAGACGAGGCCGTATCGGTCAAGGCAATGAAAGGCTGTCCCCAAGGCAGTGTGTTGTCACCCCTTCTATGGTATTTAGTTATTGAAGATCTCTTAGTCAAACTACAAGGGTTAGGCTCTGAGGCAATGGGATATGTTGACGATCTGGCTGTCATTATTAGTGGCAAATTTGAAAGAACAGTATCCGACATTATGAATCAGGCTCTAGCCTCTCAGAATGGTGTCGCGCAGAGGGGTTATGCATGAATCCTAGCAAAACCATTCTCGTTCCTTTTACAAACAGATTAAAATTGAACCTTGGTACAATAGCTGTTGAGGGAATCAATATAGAATATTCCGATGAGTTCAAATATCTAGGTGTAGTTCTGGATAAGCGACTGAATTGGGACTCTCACCTACACTCGGGGATAAACAAAGCCACAAGAGCAATGTGGGCATGTCGAAGTCTCTTTGGTAGAACATGGGGTCTTGACTCAAAAATGATACACTGGATGTATGTAATGATGGTTAGACCAATCATTACCTATGCATCCCTTGTGTGGTGTCCCAAGACTACAAAATAATCTGGTAAGAAAATACTTACAGGATTTCAAAGGCAGGCTTGCGTGGCAATCACCGGTGCCATGCGAAACTGCCCAACCGCTGCTATTGAGGCCATAATAGGACTATCCCCACTTCACGCATTCGTGAAAAAATGTGCTGCTAGAAGCGCATTAAAGATGAAGATCTTGTCTAGACAAGAACCTCATGACTATGGTCATTTCAATATTTTAAATAACATAACAGATCAAAACATAATATGCTCAATAACGGACTATATGACTCCAAAACGACAGTTTGATCGAAATTTTGAGATTATTATCTCAGACCGTGATGAATGGGACATAGGAGGACCTTGGGTTGACCCTAGAAGTCTAGAATGGTTTACAGACGAATGGTTCAAAAACAAACACCGGAGTCGGTGCAGGGGTCTATGGACCAAATACCAAAATCTCAGAACCAATGGGCAGGTGGCCTAGCGTCTTCCAGGCTGAAATTCAAGCAATCTCAATCTGTGCGAGGACAAATCTGAAAACGGGTATCAATGGCGCACACATAGCTATCTATTCAGATAGTCAAGCTGCATTACAGGCATTAGCTTCATATTCTTTAGAATCGAAACTAGTGGAAGAATGCTTCAACAACCTACAATCTCTAGGGGCAACAAATAAGGTTGCAATTTGCTGGGTCCCGGGTCACTCGGGGATGGAAAGCAACGAAATTGCTGACGAGCTGGCTAGGGCCGGTTCCGCAGCAAGCCTCATAGGTCCGGAGCCATACTGTGGTATCAACTGGGCGGAGGCTAAATCCAGGGTAGATAACTGGGAACATGGTCTCAGAATGTCACACTGGGAAGGGATAGAGGGGCTTCGCCAAGCCAAAAGACTGGTAAGGCCATTCACCTACAATAAAGAATTGCGCAATATGTGCAAAGCAGACATAGGAAAAATAGTAGGTTTTCTATCAGGTCATTATTACCTGATATATCACCTGACTAGAATCCACATTCTTGATGATACGGAGTGCCGGATGATACGGAGTGCCGGTCCTGTCTAGAAGAAGATGAAACCACGGAACACATACTGTGCGACTGCATTGCGTTGGCAAGAACCAGAATGAATATATTCCACCGCGACCAGTTGGCTCTGGAGGGATTAAGAATGCTCCGGTTATGGCCATTCTCAAATTCATCCATAAAGCGGAAAAGATAATGAAAGAACATGACTTTCAGCTACTTCCTTCCTCTAGAGAAGGAACATCTAGGTAGAAAAGAACCTGATAAATTATTGTGACGACCAAACGGACGAAATGCTATGGCATTACGGAAGAAACGCCGGTAATAAACCTATAGGGCATAGTAGATCGGACAATTGTGATCACATGGATCATTGATGACAAATGTAGTATGACACAAAAGATCTTTTAGGTCGCAGTGTCGGCCATTGGGCAAACTACTAAAGCTAAATTATTATTATTATTACACGGTAACAGAAATGCTAGTAGGTCGTAAATCTTTGACGATTCCAAAAAAATCGGTCTTTTAGTGCATGGTGCTTGTATTGACTATGTTAAATTTAAAAAGTTAGCGGATGGGCTCCAAGAAAATCGGAGAATTTTAAAGCTTTCTTGTTCTGCTCATTGTACCAATATCCACTACAGAATATTTTTTCGTACAACTACGGAAGTGTGTGATTTCAACATCATTACAAACCCATTTGGTGGAGAGCCTCTTTGCACCAATGTTGCAGCAAATTTGGATTTAATAGCGCTCGCTCTTGCGACCGTGTTGACAGACATCTTGTGGCAAAAAAGGAGCTCATGTACCGTAAGTTACTGTACGACCTTTCTCCTCACTTAGTCGATATGCTGCATATTTTCAATATGGAATGATGAAGACAATAAAAGCAGTAATTTGAGCCTGCATTTATCTCAGCTGGTGGAACCTTTTCCATATGACGCAAGTCGATATCCTCCGTGATATTGGCAGCATTATACATTGTCACCCGCTAAGCGCCTTTCTAGACTAAAACTCTAATTGGGCTGATTTGAAGTAATCACCCAATTCACTGAAGATTTCACGAACCGGAAGACGCACCCCACATGTATGCCGGTGCCATCACATCAGTTATGTTGTTGAAAGTTTTGCTTACATAACTGTTCCTCAGGAGTTAACCATGATGGTAAAAATAGAGACTCTTGTGTTGATTCCCAAAATTGTCGAAGAGTTGCTTTTATTTTCACATCTGAATCCACCTAATATCAAGTTGTTGTACAACTATTTCAGATACAAATGTACCCATTTGTGCAAATAAATAATGAGTTCAATTATTATTATTATTATTTAATGAAGATTATTTTTGTAACGAATTTATTGACAAGACAAGTTACAACAGTAGTTGCAATTGCGTATGTGGTTATGCCACCGTAATAATTTTTCAGAAGAATAAGAAGAATTATTGAAACATTTTTTGGCAGATCTTATAGCTATTTCGGACACGCCACTTGTCCTCATCAGATATCTTTCAATGAAAGGCAATTTTTCCCCAAGCATTTTTTATTATGTCTCAGAAATCAACAGCACACCAATTATGAACCCTCCCAGGAATCGAACCTGGGTCTACAGCTATTGTAATCTGTCCATCCAGACAACTAGGCTAACTGCATGTGGTGAACTAACTGATCAAATTCTGTTCATGTACTGTCTCATTCCACCACACACTCTAATCAACTCTGCCTCATTATTACCCCTCTTTTGTTCCGTTAGGTCTCTCTCTCTGTTTTTTTATTACATTTCAGTGGTGTCATAGTTCATTGCTTTTTGTTAGTGGCAGGCTAATTAAGCCTGATCACACTAACCTTCTAAGGATCCATTCTATAACGTTTACAATTTCTTGTGAAGACACCTTTTTACCGTATTCATTCTGTAAATGTGAGTAAGTCGATAGTCGTCAATTCTGTGTATATGAAGATTATTTTTGTAACGAATTTATTGACAAGACAAGTTACAACAGTAGTTCATATACACAGAATTGACGACTATCGACTTACTCACATTATTATTTAATTGTTAGAGTGTTAATTGCGTGTTAAATATCGAACACGCGAATTAAATTAAATTAAAATTAAAAAGAAATCAACTTACATTATAAATTCAAAAATCCAAGCGTTTGGAAAAGTGATATAAAGAAACGGTTGCAACGGTCAACGGATAAGCGTGCTGCGCTCTCCTACTCAGCCCACAAGCGCTCTCTCCCAGCGCATGCGCTCTCCTAGTGCCGTCTCAGCCTGACTTTTCGCTACCTTTGCCCGAAGCTCTAGAGAAGTGCTCCGAAAACATGCACTCGAGCGCTTCAAGCTTGCTCCACTCGTTACCTAAAGTTAAGTCGTGCAGCGACAGCAAACTATTGAACATCCTAGATCTACTCGATGTTTCGCTGGTACCTTCATCTGGGCCCCCTCACGTGGTCGGCTCCGCTGGAGTGCACAATGCCGTAAACTTATATTACATCAAGACTTATATTAAACATAAGCACAAGTAACAACGATAAGCGCTCTCTCAGAGTAAGTACAAGCAAAAAACTTCTTACCCAAAACTTAACACACACAGATGAAACTGCAGTAAAAACATTATCGTCGGCAATGCAATCATGCAATCAAAGAGAAAACTAAGTCCCCAAAATAAAAATCTGAGCTAATCCGCAAAAATTATTAAAACACAAGAAGAAAATCCTCTGGGTTAAAATAGATTTGTCTTTTTGCGACAAATAGCGGTTCTGACACCATCACAGCCAAGCCATCTAAACCACCACTTATATATTTGGGAAAACTATACACAAACAAGATCGTCGCTGAATTAGCGCGTCTAGTAGGTAGCGATTTCTACATTGTCTCAATAATTAAAGGCGCCATAAAATACACGAAGATCGAAGCAGCCACTGAAAACAGTTTCCTCAAAATTATTGCTCAATTTTTTTGCAAAGACCAGAACGACGTGTAGAAGAAAACCCTGTTCAACGCGCTACAGCTAATATCGTTCCAAACAGCACATTGACTGGGAAACTATCATATTCCGAAATTGCTAAAGGTATGCCAAACGAACAAGACATCTTTCTCTCCGTCATTAGAAGGTCTCATTACCAATTTAACGTGCAGCATGACTCAATTCATGAACACCATGCAACATATGTTTCAAGAATTTGTCAAATCGCAAAATCAGTTGATGCAATTACTTTTATCCAAAAAATGGAGTTTTTAAAAATTAGTCATTGGAATTCTAAATTTCCTGCAAACAAATGAAATTGACATACTACTGCTATCTGAAACCCATTTAACCTCAAACAACTATTTTAAACCATCAGGCTGTAAATTTTACAATACAAATTGACTAGACGGTAAAGCACGTGGAACAGGAATTCTAGTGGAACAGGAATTCTAGTTAAAAATCATATTAAACACCATGCAATAGAATAATACTCAAAAGAGTACATACAAGGAACATCGCTCTCGCTGCAGTGCTGGGGTGATTTTCCTAGAAAGCCCAAACAGGAGAGTTGCAAATTTCCTTCTGACATTACGGAGGAAAGATCTTCGATCATTGGTTGGGGTAATCACAGGGCATACTCATCATATGGCGACCATAGGCATTATCGAGAATCCGAACTGCATCTCCTGCCTGGAGGAAGAACAAGACGGCACAGAGCATTTTCTCTGCGGTTGTCCTGCCTTTGCCAGAATGAGGAGGCGCATATTAGAGACAGATGTTTTGGAAATGGATAATGTACATTCCTTATCTCTGGACAGACTTCTGAGATCCATAAAAGAGTCAAAGAAGTTTGAGAAGGTGTAACTTCCTTTCCAAAATTCTCTATATAAACCCCAACAAATGCATGCTGTCACAGCATTCTTGAAGGTAGGTGCAAAGTCTGCAAACGTCAAAAATCACTCTACGTTTAAAACATGCGAGTGGCTAAATACTGTGCTAGTTAGTTATGGACTACATCGCAGTGATGCGGACCAGTGCATATACTTTACAACTGCTCCCGAAATATGATAATAACCAAATCAAGCTTAAAAATGTTTGTACCGATCAGATGTTGGCAGATATATTCACTTAAGTGTTACCTGCCCCAAATCTTAAAAATGTAATGAATGATCTGGGATTAATGTAAACGCAATTTTGGATTTTATGAATAATGAAATGAATTTAATCTTGAATATAATTCATATTTGAAATTTTAAAGTTCTTCTTTTTGTGTTAAGCGAATGGTGTATGTCGGAAGTGGTTCCTGATGTTTTCTTGGAAATACATCGTGTTGCCTTTACAAAATGAAATTTGTAAAACTTTTTACATTTTGTCCAGCCAGCCAAGGGAAGACGAATTAGAACACTGAACTTTGATGGTGCCGTTTTCTATTTGCACTAACGCAAATTTCGAAACTCCAAACATGATTTTCTGCAAAATCGATATCGTTTTTAAATATTAGGCATTACTCTCTTGCAGCTACCGGTTACCTCGCCCAAACTTCGCCACTCGAGCGTAACGGTTATTCTCTAACTAGTATTCACAACACAATGCTCGTCAGTTATCATATCCTCAGCAGTTGCTTCTAACATTTCGGAAGTGTTCATCATTAGGCACTTGAGTCTTAGGAATTAGCATTTCATATTTTTATTATCCACTTCTTTCTACACACCCTTCTGATTCCTCATCAATCCTCTTCCAATTTCGATTTAGCTACGGCGTTTTAGGTTATGTAGGAGTAGCAGCTTAGTTCACCAAGAGCACACTTAAGAGCACATAATGGCTCGTTGTGATACCACGACATGGCGCTGTTCAAGTACCGACTAAAACTCTCTTACTTAAAGATGGTGATAGTCATCACAAGGACAGCGCCAAGAAAGGTACTGTTTTGACAGCCTTGACTGTAGAGATGTATTCTTTATTGACGTCTCATACAGATACTTGAACCAATATGAGACTAGGAATGATAAGTTGATTGTTGGAACACTTGAACGTGATAAATCCGTCGCTGAAATAACTCAGTTTTCTTGTTAATAAAGAATGAAAGAGTGATTGGTTTATTAGAATTCATCGTCTTAAATAATAACTTATTGCTAACATCCTTAATAATTAATTAATGAGTACTAAAGATAAATAGCAGAATATAACAGCAGAGTATAGCAGTAAGTGCAAGTTCAATGAGACATACGTTTCAATGCCACCCAAATGCTTATGTTGCATTTTTGGGAATGCACCTAATGCTTGTGCAGTTGTCATTTGAGTCTCAATACTACTGCACGCGCAGACTGTATATTCCTTGTTGTTGTTGTGAGTACAAACGAACGGATGCATACAAATATACTTTGCATATTAAACATTATGTTACAGTTGAAGGTTGTGCGATTGATATTTATATGAATTCGTACATTCTCCCGCACGTTGACTGCGGTCAACAACCTTAAAAAGTTGTATCAAATTTTGTTTCGTCGTCTGGTTCTTGCATCCTATTCTGCGGTAATGGCTGCGGTAGAGTGACATCACATTTATGTGTTTTTGATTGGATCTTCCAGATTGAATACATAATTACAAACACTGATACGGTAAGAGCTAAATACCCGACTGCAGAAAGGTGAATGCCCATTGTTTCGACTTTGGACGGTAACTCCCAAACTCTTTCTGATGATTTACCTTGAATGGTGGTGAGATTGTTGTATGTTTCAATATTATCAGTGTACTGTGATCGGTGCTGGCCTTGATCCATTTTGAAAATGTCAATAGCATTGGCCAAGCTGACATATAAGGTTTGTACTGAGCTTGAGACAGTTTATAGCCGTGAATTGTGATAAAACTGTGTTTCAGAACACAATATTGTTGTAGCTTCAGCATTCCCGATCCTTCTAATGTTAATTGCAGGGTTTCACCATCAAATACTGCACTCAAGCTAGTGGCAAATTTCAAGGCGTAGATCCACTCGTTCTTATGATCCATTTTGAATCCAGGTTGAATTGTCTTGAACTTCATGGTGGATGCAATCCCGTTGAGTATCGTTGGCAAACAGTCTAACTTCACATGAACATATTTCAGACCCTCTGTTGTGCATCAGTTGGGTGTTGGCGCATAAGTATGTATATGGCTTCATCACTGTACAAGCCTCCAAATCAGCTAGACTCATGACAATGTATTGATCTCTGTGCGCGTTTATGGCTAGAAATCTGTTACAAGATTCTATTGTAGTCATTGTACCATTTATTATGTTAGGAATTGGTACCATCCGATACAGTTCGAATCTTTCCTCTGCAATTAATGGCAATGAGATTCCAAAAATGGCATGTCTGTTTGTTAAACCACTTTCTAATTAGTTTGTTCTCTTGATTCACTGGTATTTGGAGGGATGTCGGAAAATGAGTTTTTATCTTGAGAAATTCTTCTTGTAGTTGAGTGCGGGGCAATAATGGGCTGATTTTGTTATGGTGTGTATCTGTTATAACATTCAGTATTGATGATTGGATTCTTTGCAAGTGAGTAGGATCAGTGATGAAGTACTGAGTCAGCTTGGCTTGAAACTTTTCTCCTTCAATGTGAATTAAGATTTTCATTATGTCATTGATCAGATTGTCAAGGCTATCGAATTTTCGTTTGACTTCTATTTGATCTTGTTTGATCGCGTTGATAGTAGAATCAATAACTGATGTTTGGTTTCTGAGCAGCACTAATAGATGGCCTTCATTTTCTTTCACTTGCTGAATAGTTTTTGACATTGATTCTGCATATTCTGAGTCCAAAACGCCAAACAATGAGTTTGCAATATTTCCCACTATATCCACAGCACCGCCCTTAGATCGATGGGAAGAATATCTTGTTATCCATTTGTAATTCAGCTTCAACATGCTCGAAGTTCACAAGAGTATCATGACAAGTAAATGGTGGCAGTTTTTGACATATTTGTCGTAAATTGCTGATGCCCTTTGATAAAGTCATAAGTTCTGCCCAGTATGACTCTAGTTCGTAGTACACTACAAGAACCTATTCCTTCGAAGTAAATATCCAATCCCGTGTTGAGTTTGGTGTTATCAATCTGGAAAAACTGATCGGACCTCCCATGACAATCACAGCCGTAATGTTGTGAGTCCCGTGTGTCCCGTTTTTATTCTTTTTGTTGGTATTTCTGCTTCTTCGTCTGGACCCTCCTGACTTATTGGTTGTTCATGGATCCTATTATCATTTATGGGTGGCAGAGGTAGTTTATGAATTGCACTTTTCCAAGTTCCAGTAGCTGTTCTAACATCAGCTACTCGTACTGCTCTATCGTCACTTTTATAGGCCCTTGTTATCCTTCCTAGTGACCATTGAAGGACTGGAACATTGTCTTCCTTGATTGATGTTATTGTGTTGATGTGTCCACTTGGTTTTAGATTGAAGCTCGCATAAATATTTGCGCGACCACCGTTTCCAAAACTCATTTTTGATGAGGGATACGATTTTCCACCTGGTCAGTAAATATTAAGTTGACGGGATGCTATTTACATCGACTTGCAGGTTGAGCGGTTCTCAGTTCCGTAAGCTTGTTTCTGGAGCCAATGAAATTTGTTGCGTTGTCACAATATAAGTTTTGACAATTTCCACGTTGGCCTATAAAACGTTTCAGAGCGCCAATGAATGCTTCTGTCGTAAGATCGCTTACAAGGTCTAAATGGGCAGCTTTAGTAGCAAAACACTAGAATACGGATATGTAAGTCTTATGGGGCCTTTTCTCTGTAATTTTGTAATGCACCCAGAATGGTCCGCAGTAGCCTACTCCAGAGTTAATGAATGGGCATGCTGGTGTAACTCGTGTCGCTGGCAGGTTTTCCATTAATTGGTTCAGCAACTGAGGCCTTGCCCTAGTACATCGTATGCATTGCTGTACTGTTGGTCTGGCCGATGATTTGCGTTTTATGGGCCAGTACCTTTGCCTTATAATGGCCAGCAAGGCTTGAGGTCCACAGTGTTTATTCTCGATGTGAGACATCTCAAATAGTAATTTTGCTAAGGGATCATTATACGGAATGAGCATTTGATGTTTTGCTTCGGAAGGTACTAGTGATGCTCCCAATTGTCCTCCAACTCGTAGAATGTTTGTGTCGTCTAAAAATGGTGATAGCCTCTTCAGTGTACTCGCCCCCTTGAGTTCCTTGTACTTTATGAGGTACGTGATGTCTTCATTAAAATCGGATCTTTGCATAGCTTGAACAATGATTCTTAATGCTTGATCTAATTCGATGGGAGTTAGCGCTATATCAGTTTTCGTGCTTACTTGCTACATCTAGTGTTGTTTATGAATCGACAAATGTATCCTATGATGCGTTGAAGAGTCTTGAAAGAGTTTCGGTGGTAGATTGTATATACCAGTTCTTCAAATTCAACTGCTACCAAGGATGATGGATTCGTTCATTTTCTCTCGATGTTATTGGGAATGGCTAGCTGTGGAGCAAACTTGGGAGGCCCATGTTCCCATGTTCCCATGCAGAAAATAGCACGTAAAGCCACAGGTCACACCTTGCAAATTCTCTTGGTGATCTCGTGAAACAACGTCAGCCGGGTTATCCTTGGACCCAACATGACGCCACTGTTCTGCTAATGTCAAACCTTGAATAGTAGCTACCCTGTTGGCTACAAATGTTTGAAATGATGAGGAGGCTGAATTGATCCAAGACAGAACTATTTGTGAGTCTGTCCACAAGAAGGTACGACAATCCTTTAACCGCAAATCATTTTTTACCCTAGTTGCCAACTATGAGCCTAGTACTGTTGCGCATAGTTCCAAGCGAGGCAATGTTTCAGCTTAAGTGGAGCTACGCGAGTTACGATAAATCAAAACAAGTTTAAATGTTTCTAAATCAAGGTTTATTTTATTACTGAACTTGCTCACGAAATATTTATCTTAAGTCTAACATAATAACCATATAATGTGTGTATCAGAAACATTTTCCATAAATGCCATAAAACTTTATAGTGTAAGTTGTTGACATTAGAGACGATTGCAGCTGCAAGCAAAAATGCAGTGTTTGCTTATTTATATTTTGTTTCTATTGCTTTTAGCTCTATATCATTTGTTATATCGCTACGTTGGCTATTTGGAGGAATGTCTGGTTTTGACAAAACTCG
Organism: Clusia tigrina; assembly: GCA_920105625.2. Classification (NCBI taxonomy): domain Eukaryota; kingdom Metazoa; phylum Arthropoda; class Insecta; order Diptera; family Clusiidae; genus Clusia; species Clusia tigrina. The sequence goes on from OV050030.1 coordinate 328,757,915, forward strand.
CGTGATTTGGCACATGACAACCTCACTACTACTCTTCCGTCTTTGAAGATAGATCTGTTATAAATTGCTGCTCCGAAGGCCTTTTCTGATGCATCGGAGAAGACGTGCAGTGGAATTGATGTTGGGATCACACTTCTATGAATGTGTCGTGACAATTTAAAGTTGTCCAATTCTTGCAATGTGCTGCGAAAACGCTCCCATCTTGTATATAATTCTGCTGGTAGAACTTCATCCCAACTAATTTTTAATTGCCATAATGCTTGTATAAAGATTTTTGCTGTAATTACAACTGGACCTAGAATGCCAAGAGGATCAAATAATCTTGCTACCTACGTCTGAGGTGACTGACCGCTTGGTAATTCTTTTAACGGGGTTGAGATTCACCTTTACACAGAATTGGTCAGTCTTTGGCAGCCATGTCAGGCTCAGGGTTTTTATTGAATCATTCTTGCCGTTAGTAAAATCCAAATTAACTTCCTGGTGACCTTGTGGAATGTTCTGCAGGAGTTTAGGGTGATTTGCACACCATTTGCGTAGATTGAATCCATACTCATTCAACATAGTGTGATGAGTTGCCGTTGAGTTTCCATGGCGGTAATCAAGCTGTCTGATCCACCAAGCCCATCGTCAACATAAAAGTTATCCTGAAGCATCTGAGCACCTAATGGATATCTGATGGAGCTTTGTGATGACATTTGTATAACACATCTTGTGGCGAAGTATGGTGCCGATCTTATCCCATATGTGACAGTGTTAAGTTCATAACACTTCAGTGGTTTCTTAGGGTCGCTCCTCCATATGATCAATTGGTAATGACGATCTAGTTGTGGCTATTACCGTTGTCAATGGTTTTGCCGTATGCTCTTTTTGGCCGATTGTCTCGAGAGACTGGAATCTCGTTTCAATAAACTTTAAGATTTGGCTTAGGGTGGGTAATTCCTTTGGCTTCTCCAATGACTGCTCATATGAAATCCGCGTACCTTTGTCTAAGTTCTTCACTATGAGGTGGAGAATAATTGGATCCCAAGAATTCGTGTCTAAACCAAAGTTTCTTAATACCAATAAGGTCTCCTGGGTAGTATCTTTTAGTATTGTCGCTGACGGGTAGTCTGTTGAGTGTTTGCTTTGCCCCAATAGTTTCTCCAACAGAGCTGAAGTAAGCAATCGCACATTGCTGTATCATTCCTGGAGCGATTCCCACACAGTTTGCTAGTTATTATCAGTTACAAGTGAGGTGTCTAATTAATCGTTCTGCTTCTCCGATCAAATTTGTTTTAAGATACCACATCTTCTGTATCATTGGAAGTGGCCTTTTGTGGATCATTTCATTGAATAGATCATAAAATTGTTGTCCCTTCAGGTAGTCTCCATCGAATTTTGGCAGTATAACGTTTGGAAAATGTTCGGCGGGTGACGCTTGGTTCGGAATTGCACGAACGGTCCACTCCCTTATCTTGAAGCATGAGAATTATGTTATTGACATGCATCTCTATGCTCAAAATTTTAATCGTCAGAATTAATGTCATCTCTAGAATTCACTATAACATCATTGAACGAGTAGGGCCACTAACTCCTTGTGGTTGAGTTATGCCCTTCTCTGCAGGTTCCGTTGAGCAACTTGGGACACTAACTACTTGTGGTTTATTTATGCCCTTTGCTGTGTGTATCAGTTTGCTCCCCTTGATGTCTGCAAGGAAGTCTTGGTACCGGTTACCCATCGATGCGTATAGATCCTTCACAAAGTATGGATGGTCATTAGCTGCTTTTGGATCCCTTCTAATTTGGTTGTCGATACGTTGGAAAGTTAACCATGACTCCTGAATTTCTCTGGATTTCCTTTCAAGATGGTCGAGTGTCTCCGATCTTTCGGCCTCTTTCGGCCTCTTGGAGACAAATCGATGGCCTTTTGGAGACAAATTGTATTGTCGTCCTGCTGACGGACGAGATCGTCGATGGTCGTTACCAAGGTTTATGTGTCTGTTGTCACCCATTTTATCAACTCTGTACAAGAACCGCTGTTGAAATTAGCCGCCAAAAGCAACGCAGGTTTATGTACCGCGGTTGCAGCTGTCTACGTATCATAGAATTAAATAGCAGGAGCGGTGTACGTGACTTCGTTCCTCACTACACAAATTTTAAGGATAGTGTCAGTTCAAGCACACAGGGTGCTACAGGGAAGGGGTAGAGCACATCAGTGTGAACCCTCAATGAAAAGCTAGCCAGCGTTGTTCAGTTCTGGCAAACAAGGTGCCACAGGACACGTCAGCAGTAAGAGGCAAGAGCAATCCAGTATGAGCCTAATCATCAGTAGCCAATAGTCACAGCATTATTAACGAGTTGTACCAGTCTTCTATCACTCAATCAAATTCTACAATTCAAGACATCAGTGAATCATCATGGCCAGTTTAGAAGAGCTCAACAGCCAACAAGAAGACAATGTAGAAAAATTCATTACCAATTATTTGAAGACTCGAAAAGAAAGGAAGACACAGGACTATCTTCCAAAGAAAATAAAATAAATGGAAGACCTGTGGTTGATTTTTAAAAAAATCGACAATGTAATACGAAATCTTCCAACTATACCCGAAAACTATTCATATTTTAAAGAGGATCTCTACACAAAGGTGGGAGAAAAATATAATAAAACTGGAGGAAATTCATTTTTGCATCATGGCAAGTAAAGTGAAGCGTCACTAAGGTCTAACTACAACAACGCAGACCAGCAGGGAAGCGTGGAATCATACCAGACCACATCCATGACGAATGCAGTTGCGGCATTCATGCGTAAGCAGCAAGCAATAATGACATCACTCAAACGGTTCTTATCAGGAATTGACATAGACAAGATCCAGGGACATCATTATTATTAAGGAAATAATGCTCCCCTCCAACGACTATGGAGTGAAATGGAGAGCATAAACTATAAAATATGGGAGGAATCTTCAGTCCCGCTAGAGGAAGGTTACGACTTCGATACATACCTTGAGATTGAAGAGCAGGTACATTCAATGGTGATGGAATTGACAATAATGTCACAAAAAGTCCACGAAAAACAAAACAAAGAAGCTTAGGAGAGGCGGAACGAAATGAGGCAGTCAGCGCTAACAAAGGATTATTATGAAACTATTTGGAAGCTGCTGCAAGATCGATACGACAACAAGAGGTTGTTAGCATCCACTGTAATTTAACGTTTAGCAGGACATCCAAGCCTCCCATTCGATTCAACATCTTCAGCAAATACCAGAGCCAAAAGGGCTATCACGATGTTATACGTGAAAGCCCTTTTGGCTCTGGACAACCTCGGAATATCGTCTACAATTTGGGACCCATTACTGTTGCATCTTATTTTATTTATTTATTTATTATTAATTTACGTTCATCTTGGGACATTAAGGCAAAACCTTGTAAGATTGTCCCAATAACATGAAATGATACATTTAGTACAATAATCCGGACATAATTTAAACTTATACTATAAAATACAATAGCTCACAGAGTACAAAAACAGAACATTACAATATGAATTTCAACAATTCATCTTTCAATACAAAACAGCTTTGAATCAATAAAAATGTACAGCTTTAAATTTGTTATTAGTCACAAAAGGATGCATACATATAAACAGTGTACGCGGTCACACACAATCCATAGCACAACCCAATTCAGCTCATAAATTCATTGCCCCTGGAAGTGTTTATTAAGCTCAATTTTGAATAGATTAGCATTGCCAATACCTTGAATCCGTACAGGCAGTGAATTCCAAAGTCTCACAGCATTAACGAAAAATTGACGATCAGACATAAGTGAGGAATGTCTTAACGGGACAAGCCGATTAGAACGGCCAGAGCGAGTAAATTTAAGGCGCCTAAACAAATATGGAGGCTCCCGAGTGCAAATAATCTTATGCAACAATAGAATACTTCGAGTGTCAAGAAGTTGATCGAATGTGATGTGAAAAAGTTCTATTGCGCGCCTAGACACATGATCTCTTCGACTTAAACCATAAATGTACCTCGTTATAGTGTTATATAACACATTGAGTTTTCGTTTACTTACTGCATCACAATTCCCAAATATTTCACAACCATATAACATAGTTGGGAGAAGGTAGGACTTGGCTAGTATCATTATAATCCTGAAAGGAGTAAAATATTGCGTAGCCCATAGTGATCGTAGCATACCATAGACTATACCAACCGTTACTGCAATATGATTATTCCACGATAGAGCACCATCAAATGACCCCCAAATTTTTAATCACATTTACATAATTAATTGCCGATGAATGCATAAATATCCCAGGGAGGCCCGCGGTTACGATGTGTTTCTTGTAGATCACTAAACACTTAGATTTAGCCGGATTAAGACACAAACCATTCCTTCCTGTCCATACATACATTTTATTCAGGTCTTTATTAATTTTGGTGACACAATCGGCAACTTCGTTCGGTGTACAACTGATGTAAATCTGAACATCATCAGCATACATTTGAATATTACAATATTGTAAGACAGTCGGCAGGTCATTTATGTATATGCAAAAGAGAAGTGGACCCAAAATGGAGCCCTGTGGCACACCTCGAGCCACAGAAAGAAAATTAGATGCCACAACAGTACTGCTACACGGTTGGTAAACCGCCTGTGTTCTATCTGTGAGGTACGATTTTAATAACTTTACCGCAGTAGGTGAGAAGTTATACATTTTCGATAGTTTTGTACATAAAATATCATGGTCAACACAGTCAAACGCTTTAGAATGGTCCAACAGTGTCAAAAAACACATCCTATCAGAGTCAAGTGTCACCCGAATATCTTCCACTACATCAATTAGGGCCGTTATGCAGCTCCGCCTTGGTGTAAAACCAGATTGTCTTTCAGTGATAATCCTCTGATTCAGCTCGTTAAGATCAGAATCAATATTTGGAAGTGCACCGCTCTTCCCCAAGCCAATGCCCCGAATATGTCTCCACGTCTGATTGCTACTTACAGCATTAGAGAATTTACCCTCATAATATTTACATTTAGCAATCCTAACCTCCTTTATGACCTGACTTCTAAAGTTTCTATATGTTTCGTGAAAAAGAGGTATCTTGTAACGTTTCCATCGTTTATATGCTGCGTCACGTAAGTCTATTAATGTCTTTATTTTATTGTTAAACCAAGGCCGCACTCCATGGCGTAAAGAGAGCACTTTTTCCGGAACAAATTCATCGAAAAGTTGCTTAATGTTAGAATGCAGGTACTCCACTTTGTCATTTATTGAGGTCATCAGCAGGATTGAATCCCAATCGACACTGTCGAGCTTAGTACATAAATGTTGGTAGTCAATATTATTGAAGTCACGATAACTTATAATATTTGGCGTAATTTTAAGTTTAAAATCAATTGTCAGAAAAATTAAGTCATGTTTAGAGAAACAAGTGGCTGAGAGCTGTTCATACAGTTTAACCTTCCCTCTATCGTCAACAAAATATAAATCCAACAGTGAACTGTTAGTTTTTGTCAAATGAGTCGGTGACAATAAATTTACCGAGACCAAACCCAATGCAGACATTTCAGATATCAATCCATTCTCAATCAAGAGATTGCTGTTGAAGTCCCCTGAAACCACAATACTTTGAAAATTCAACGAAATCCCCCGAAGATGGTCTAGAAACAATTGCATATGAATTCTACAATTTGGTCTATAAACACAACCAACAAGTAGACTCTCAACACCATTGCAAACACTTAAGAATACATATTCAATTTCACTATCAATACCCGATTTACTGTGGATGTGGCAAGCAATGTCATCCCGCACAAAAATAGCTAGCCCCACAGCATGGCTCACTCTATCAGATCGAAACAGCCTGTAACCATTAACTCGGAACAAGTTGTTCTGCATTGATGGCACAAACCAAGTTTCCGAGACACAAATCAGATCTACCTCTGACCCCTCAAACAAGTATCTAAATTCATCAATTTTGCCAACCAAGCTCTGTGCATTAATATGACATATCTGTGTTCCCATTTCAATTCGGCTAAGAATACGAATCATATCAAAGTTAGTTTCATTGGAATTCACTGAAGACTTAATTAAAGCATTCATATTTGTAGCAAGCAAGTAAAGGCATGGCAATACCGGCACTATTGTTAATCTCTATGCCCAAGAGTAGCTTCCAAAAGAATTTGAAGTAGCGCAACGAACTGTGGATAACCGTGCAAACTAGTGACTGACTTAAAACTATATATATATGAATTTTACATCAAAACGCTCAAAATAGTACAAATTAAAGAGTAAATAAACAATACAGCAATTTAAACTTACATCTACAAAAATTTGTTGAGAGAAATCAATTATGCAGCAGTAAAAATTGTGAGAGCTATTGATCCTCTCCACGAAAAAAACTGCTCATCTGCTGAATTGAGTCTATGTGCTTTGCCCCTTCACTCTCTGTGCTCTTTACATAAACCAAGCCCCTCAAAGTAAAAACCGCGAACAGTTGTTTTTGCTTTTTCAAGCGGACTGCCGCACGCATTATATCATAATTTACCTTTGTGAGACATTCGTTCATATAAATTGGGACAGTGGAGTCGAATCCAGCATGCTGTAATTGTAAGGTACCATGTGTCTCACGTTTAAAGTTCGCAATAGACTTTAATACGAAGTTCTTGTCGTAGGGTGTTGCCAGTTTTACCATTATAACACGATCACCGGTAGAGTTTTTGTTGTCAACGCGTGTCACTCTATAAGCCGCCCTCACTACAGGCGGCGTGATACCAACTGATGTACATATGGTATCAAATATTCCAGGTAGATCCTCCTGTGGACTGCATGGGATACCGCATAACCGTAAGTTACAGGCAATAGCGGCATTGTCCTGTTTTGCCACCTGAGATTTTAAGGCCTGAACTTCGGCCCTAAGACCTGGAATAATGCTAGAGTGAGTTTTTGTCTCACACTGCTTCACTCGCTGACACACTGCATCCAGCTCCCCTCTCAATGTCGTGACCTCCAGGCAAACTGTCTCAACAGCAGCAATTCTTTTTTCAAATTGCAGAAGCGAAGCTTTGATGTTCGAGATCACCGCGGCTGTTTCACTAATTTTTTGCATTACTCGTTCTTCTGACATCGTCAATGCAGAACGTAGCTCAGCAACGATGCTCTCCTTCTGCTTATCCATTCCGCATTGTAATTGCTGCATAGCAGCACCTATCGACAGGTTCTCTTTACCAGGCACAGTTTGCGGAGTAGCCGGAGACGAAGCGACTTTACATGTGGTTTTTGTTCTTGTATTCATGGTACGGACTTCCTTCTGCTTCTTGAAATGTTTCAGAGTGTAATGTTTATATTTGTGATCACGGATTTCAGTGTATATCCACTTGCTCTATCTGAGTGTATCTTGTTTAATTTTATTTGGCTAGTTTATTTAGCTATTGTCTGTATCTGCTCATAAAAAAACTGGATCGTCAAAGCCACATACTCTATGAACAGCCACTGAAGAATCCCAAAAAGCTCCAAGCAATAAAAGGTTTTTTGGCCTTCCCTGAAAGTGGTTTTCAATCATTGGAGGCCCTCGGTGGTAAAGAAAGAACAAACACTCTAAAGGTGACATCGTCGGTCGCAGCGGCTGCCACATACAGCTATTGTTCGGGAAAGGATCACCCCATATATTTTTGCAAGGAGTTTTTGAAGTTGTCTGCAGTAGATCGATTAAACTAGTCTAAAGTGGAAAGGATCTGCTTCAATTGTCTCAGATGTAACCACACTGCAAGGGAGTGTACTTCTCGAGGCTGCACCAAATGCAATAAAAAATACAACATATTGTTGCATCGCGAAGCACGGGAGCAGACCACAAAAGGAAGGCGATCAACACCACCCAATGCAAAGGTAACTACCTCCATAGCAGCAGCAACATTAACTACAACTGTTTCCAATACTGCAGTGACATCAGCAGCCACCGACATCATGCCTACACATTGAAGTTATGTCTTGTTGCGAACAGCTAAAATAAGAATAACAGCTTCGAATGGAAGATCGCGTAAATTTAGAGGCATACTCGACTCAGCTCACAAAAATCTGGAATCTCGTACAAGCAACTTTGCAGCAGACCTCGAGGCATTTGTGCTGCCAAGTTGTTCCGCATCAACTAGCTCAGCAGCTAAACCTTACAAAATGACCAATTCCTAAGGTGTACAACTGGCTTATCCGGAATTTCGTCAACCAGGAAAAGTCGATATTCTCCTGGGTTCAGAGTTATACCACGACTTAATAGATATGCAGAACGGCAAAAGGAGGTCGGCGAAGAAATCACAAGGATAATTCGAAACTTCAACAAGGATGCCTCCAAGCAGCAAATTGAAAATACACCAACATTAGCTCGTCATGTAGCGCAAAGGACATCGTTCATGAGGGAACCTTGTAGAACCTCTTTCCATGACTGCTCGCATGGCCACTTTGAGGGGAGCACTCGAAAATCTGGAAGCAGTCCAAGAAAACCAGCCATTGCAATTTTATAAACTATAAATAATCAGCATCAGTCATCTTTGGACCAAAATAGAATTGATGTACGACGAGCTTTGGGAAAAGTTGGAACATCCGGCAGCAGAAGGCTCTGACCAAGTTGAGTACGATCAATTAGACGAAATGGTACAACAGCAGTTAGTTAATCTCGCTATAAGAGCAGATCAATGCCAAGGTAATAAAGTTGGTGTTTTATCCGCGAGAGAAGAGCAAACAATGCGAAGTTGAGTTTACCTCCGAAAGGGAACCATTCCACAGTTCAACGGCGATTACATAAAATGGCACCAATTCTTCGATATGTTTTCCCAAATGATCGACAAGCACCCATTACCAGCGGTGGAAACAATGTGGTACCGAGAGGCTAAGGTTACAGGAGAAGCTGCAAAATTAATCAACCACTTCTCCCTGACGGAAGACAACTATGTTGCCGCTTGGACGTTATTGCAAGAGTGGTACAACAACAGAAGTGTAATTGTAGCTACGCTAATCGAATAATTACTAAATCAGCCATCAGGGACATCAACTGCCTCGACAACTAAGAATTTGCACGACACAACACGTGAATGCAACTTGGATTTGGACAATTTAGGGATTGATACGGGAACATGAAATCCGATTCTTCTTCAACTGCTAATAAACAAACTAGATCGATCCACACACAACAAAATCCTTAACAAATCCAAAGGAATTACAAGGGGTCGATAACTTCCTGCTGTTCTTGGAAGGACAATTCCATTCAATGGAAGACATCGGCAATAGCTGCAAATTATGTGACAATGGTAGTCATCCATTGTATTACTGCAAGAAATTTCTACAGTTGTCAAATAAAGAACGCCAGTTGTTGGTAAAAAAGCAACAATTGCGTTTCATTTGTTTTAAGAACGATTCTAATTCAAACAATTGCAAATCGAGATGTTGCAGCAAATGTGATAAAAAACACAATACATTGTTACATTTTGGAAATGAAAAACAACTAGTTCCAAAAATGCCTTAATCAGAAGCAAGGCAATCTGCCAATGAAGCAATAAATACCATTCCAAATGCAACAGTTTCATCAGCAGCAGCAAGCAACGTGTCAACTCAAGAATACGTACTGCTGGCCAACAACAGCAAGGATAAGAATTACTGCAGCCAATGGCAACTCAGGGGAATTTAGAGCAATTTTGGATTCCGGGTCTCAAATTAACATCGTCTCAGAACGTCTCATGAAGAGATTATCCATATCTCCAACCAAAGCTTCCTTGTGCATTGAGGGAATTGGCGATGCGCAATAGACGGTCACTCGCACAGGATTAATGTCAACATGCAGTTCACTAGTGGCAGTTTCACAACAAATTTGGAAGCATTTGTACTTCAAAACATTATATCCGCTCAACCAAGTAATCAATTTGATACTTTAAATTGGAAAATTCCGGCCAACATACAGTTCGCAGATCCGAAATTTTGCAAACAAGGCAAAATTGACGTCTTGCTGGGTGCCAAATTTTACCTGAGTCTCCTTGGCACCTGGTCATATAAAGATGATGGACAATGGCCCGATTCTCCCGACCACCTCACTTTGTTGGATTGTGAGCGGAAAATCAAGTTGGCAACTCTGTTCTAACCTAAGAAGTTGAAAATTTTGTGCGGTCCGCGAAACTTATCTTAATTTGCGGATTATAATAGTTATTTAATTCACTTAAAAGCCTCGCGTACGTGAAACTGTCGTCCTGGCTGTTCTTGTTTCAGGAGGAATCGAGTACACCTGTCTTTTCCAATTTGTTTTAAGTTCCTGGTTGGTTTCTGATTGTACCGAGGCAGACTTGGCGGAAGGCGGAACAGTGAACTTTGCGTGCATACTTGTTGAGAGTGCTAATTGACCTGCTCTAATTGCGATCAAGTGAAATAATTGGCCATTCGTTACATATGTGGATTCCTATGGAGCAGATCTGATGGAAGCCGAGTTGTGAGTTCAGAACAAAAAATTGAGACTTCAAGAAATCAGCTGTCTAATTGCTAGCTTGCCTGTTGTGCTTGGTGCTGCTTCTTTGTCATCTAAGACAAGAACCAGGATTACATTAGGGTACACTCTGAAGCAAAAGTAATTTTTTTTTTTTTAGTACGGAGTCTAAAAGTATACAAGATAAAATCGATAAACAAGTATATACAAGAAGGGAAACGAAAGCTGTGTAATGCCGAACAAACGATACCCGTCTAGGTTACCTAACAATAAAAAATTATGTGGCAAATGCAATACAGAGGTTATGGAAAGTGATGAATCTATCCAGTGCGATAAGTGTGGTAAGACTCTTCATGCACTGTGTACCAGTCTGGATAAAACTCAATATGACAAATTGTTAACTGATGATACTCTCGAATACATATGTCTGCTATGTACACCGAATAAAAATGCGTCTTCTGCTTCGAGTGATTTAGCTGAAATAAATTGCAAATTAAACCAATTGAATAAAATCAACGAGTCGATTCAGTTCATGTCATCCCAATACGATGAAATTCTAAAAGGTGTTAAAATGAATACGCAAAAAGTTGCAAAATTGGAAAAAGATAATCTCACCCTACGAGATGAAATAAAACAATTAAAATCCACTGTTAAGTTGTTAAACGATGTTAGAGTGCAAAACGACTGTATCATTAACAATGTTTACATCAGCAATGAAATGAAAGCTATGGATGTAGTGTTGGATGTTGCTAAGAAAACGGAAGCGAATATAAGTGAAGTCGACATAGAGGATGTTTACGTCCTTAGACAGAATGACAGATCAGCAAATAGATCAATAGTTGTTAAATTCAACAGTAAGAAGTCAAAGAAAGCATTTATGAATGGAAAATCTAAACTAAAAACGATCAGTGAGCTTCAGAATGTTTATGTAAATGACTATTTGTGCAAAGAATCACTTGAGATCCTTAATTATGCAAAGTCGTTGAAAGCTGTGGGGTTCCAGTTTGTGTACGCTAGAGGTGGAAACGTAATTGCTAAACGAGATGCTAATTTCAGGCACATCATTTTAAAAACAATGGATGACGTGGATAATTTACTCAATAAATACGCTGGTGGCTCTTCAAGAAGAAGCATAATTCATATAGCTGACGTTGAAGATGATGTTGGTAATGGAGAACACCAGTAATTTAACTTTCTATTTGTTTTTTTTTTATATATTTTCCATTTTGATTTTTAATTTTGTTACTCTTATTCTGCATTTCAATGAACTCTTATTTTTCAAGTCTCGATTCATATAATCTTAACATAAATGAACATAATTCGAAACTTTTTAAATTCCTGTCAATAAACGTAAGAAGTATTTCCTCACTTAACAAGTTTAACATATTTAAAAATGAATTATGCAAAATTTCAAAACTGCCAACTGTTATTGCAGTACAAGAAACTTGGTTTGATGCACATTGTACGGATTTATATTTCTTACCTGGTTTTAACTCGGTTCATTGCTGTAGGGATGATGGGTTTGGAGGGACTTCTATATACATAAACAATGAAGTAAAGCACAGGGTATTATTGAATCAGAGTAGAAACTTTTTGGATTTGATAATGATATCACTTCCAAACATAATAATTGATAATAAACCCCTTGTCATAACGTCGTTGTACAGATCTCAGAAGTGTCCCGTGCAAAATTTTTATATAAACCTTGAATCTATATTACCATTAGCTCACAATTCTCCTTGTATAATTGCTGGAGATTTTAATGTTGATATACTTTGTACTAATAACTTGAGTAAACAACTTTTAGATACTTTTTCTGAGTTTAATTTTGGATCCTGTCATAATCTTATAACCAGACCGTTGAGTATGTCTTGTATAGATTGTGTTTTTAGTAATTTGTCATGTAGTATGTCAATAAATTCTATTGAATCGAATTTGACAGATCACAACTTTATAATGTGTGAGCTTGACTTAACAGTCAACCTCAAAGAAACAGTCTCGGAGAAGAAAATATGTTTTGATTATGACAAATTTGCAAATATTTTAGAACAGAACTCTTATGTATGCAACATTTCAAATAGCTCGTCAGCTAAATGTGAGAACCTCATTAACATGCTTTCATCAGCAGCTGAACAGTGTACAACCATAAATACAAAAGATGTGAATATCAAACATAAAATCAACCCTTGGATGACTAATTCCTTATTAGGTCTTATTAATTATAAAACAAAATTATTGAAAGCAAGAAGGAAAGATAGAAATAATGAAACTATTTCTAAACGGCTTAAAAGAATTAGTAAAATTATAAATACATGTAGTAAACAGTTAAGGAACGACTACTATTCACATAACTTAAGGCTATGTAATGGTGATGTGAGAAAAACTTGGGATTTTCTCAATAAACAACTGGGTAAAAAAAATACTGGTTTTATAGACTTTGTAGATGAAAGTGATGTTCTTTTATCTACAGATAATGATAAGGCTGAAAAGCTTAACAACTACTTCTATAATGTAGTTCAGAATACGAAAATGAACATAGCTCAAGAAATAGATGACGACTACAATTTTTTTCGTACTTTAGTACCTACGAACGATAATTTTAGACTGACTGCAGTTGATAGGGCTAAAATTGAAAATATTTTGGATAACCTAAAAACTAACAAGAGTCCTGGATTTGATAAAATTACACCAAAGATGGTGCTCTCAAAGAAAGCTCTTCTCTGCAATATTGTTGCAAATATTTTCAATCGCATGATCGAAGAGTCAACATATCCTGACGTTCTGAAGATTCACAAAGTGACTCCTATTCCTAAGGGTGTTCAGTCCAATCTCATACAAAACTTTCGCCCGATTTCAATTCTTTCTATCATTGATAAAATTTTTGAAAAGATTATGTATGAGCAGCTAGCAGCTTATCTGGAACGGAATAATGTTTTGTTTGATCGGCAATATGGTTTTAGGAGGGGTACTGGTACTGGAGAGGCAGTGGTAAATGTCGTGGATTACATTTGCTGTGGCCTTGATGAAGGCTACAAAGGCGTTGCGGGTGTTTTTTACGACTTCTCGAAGGCGTTTGATTTAGTTGATCATGAAATACTGATTTCTAAATTGAATATTCTTTGGTTTACCTCTTCAACCCTAAATCTTTTTAAGGATTATTTAAGGAATAGAAAGCAAATTGTACAAATCGGTGTGGCTAAAAGCAGTATGTTGTCTGTGACATGTGGTGTCCCACAAGGTAGTGTCCTTGGACCATTACTTTTCAAAATTTACATTAATGACTTAAAAAACATAAATTTCAATGGTAAGCTGTTCATGTTTGCTGATGACGTATGTCTTTTTTGCAAATACAAACATCTAGAGGTTCTAGGAACACAGATTGAGTATGATTCTGCAATTCTTTCTGAATTTGCAAGAATTAACTTATTGGCTTTAAACAAAGAGAAAACGAATTTGGTTAGATTTAAACCATCAAATTACAGAAATGATGATATATTTACTGTACAAATTGACCGAAATATAATACAAGAGTCGGAAAGTGGAAAATACTTAGGAATGACTTTCACTCAAAATATGATGTGGGATTGTCACATCAAGAGATTGAAGAGTAGGATATCATCAGGAATTGGTATCTTGTACAAATTTAAGAATAAGCTAAATATAGAAACAAAAATGATGCTTTATCAGTCTCTGGTTCACTCTCATTTATCTTACCTACCTATAGTGTATGGTAGTAAAACTAATTGTTATTTGAAATCCTTGCAAATAGCACAGAACAAAGCCCTCAAAATTGTTTTTGATCTTCCATTGAGACATAGCACGACGAGTTTATATAAAGATTTTGCTAAAAATGTACTCCCAGTGAAAGGTCAGGACAAGATACAACTATTGGTACAGGTTTTTAAAACCTTACGTGGTATAGGAACCCATACCCTACATTTTCAGCAAAACATGGTGCACACAAATCGAGTTACTAGGTAAGCGCGGCATCTACAGGTAGTCAGATGTCGGTTAGAATTAACAAAGCAACGTATCTGTTTTGCTGGACCAAACGAGTTTAACAAGCTACCTAACACCTTGAAGAGCCTTGAATCTCTGTCTGCTTTCAAATTAAATTTAAAAAAGTATTTATTGCAAAACACCGATTTACTTCTTGCGTTTTGGGACATCCAACAAGCATTAATTAGCAATATGCATAAATATACATCCAATGAATTTATTAATTTATTTTTATTTTTTATTATTATTAGTTTCTTAATTATTATAACTTAATTAAAATTGTATAAATTGAGTGAATTATCTAAAAGTTTAAAATTAAATGAATTAACTAAAATTTAAATTCTTGTTAGTCAATAGGTTGCCTTCTAGCCTCTATCAAGCTTTTTAGCGCTGAGGCATAAGTAGAAAAATTGTAATACATATAAATTTATATTGAAATTAATAAAAAAAAAAAAAAAAAAAAAAAAAAAAAAAAATTGGAGCGTCTGAATCATCGGCGGAATCGTTGACATGTGCAGTGTTCGGGATGAACAGACAACGGTAGCAGGGATGGTGCACTAGTCCAGGCAATTGAAAAATTATGGAAAATGGATGAAGTCGAAACAATTGGAAAGAGCATGTCACCAGCAGAATAACATATCGAAACACACTTTGCCCAAAATATCCGTACAAATAATCTTGGACGCTTCATCGTAAAATTGCCATTTCTCGAAAATCCAGCAGCTTCGGGATAATCAAAAATAATGGCTCGTAATCGATTCCTTGGTCTCGACCAGCGACTTCAGAGAAACGTGGAACTATGGAAACAATATGTGGAGTTCATGAGAGAATATGAAAGATTGGGACACATTAAGAAGGTGAACCTTGACTGAATGCTGTCTCCTCACTACTTCCTTCCTCATCATTGTGTTCTCAAACACAATAGCACAACAACCAAATTGCGAATGGTGTTCGACGCATCCGCCAAAACTACGACAGGATATTCATTGAATGATTTAATTTATACCGGCCCACAGTTCAAAATATGTATCGGCAGATCATAGAAGATCGACGCTATCAAGTCATCATATGGAGATAGGATCCAACAGCAAACTTTGGGTACTATCCACTAAACACCGTTACATATGGAACACGGGCAGCACCGTACCTAGCAACCAAAAGTCAGCTACAAATCGCAAACGACAACATGATAAGTCATCCCTTGGGAGCAAAAATGTTACATGATAACCGTGAATTCCCAGTTCAAGTACTGGAAATTCAAAACAAAAATTCAAAAAAAAATTCAAGAAAAACAACGCTTTCAGCCTTTGCAGGTATTTCCCGTATTTTTTATCCCCTTGACTTCGCCGCGCCAGTCACAACCATAGCACAAATATTTCTTCAACAACTATGGAAGCTTTAAATAGACTAGGATACAGAACTTACACCACTTCACAATACATGGCTAACCTTCCGAAAGGACTTGCAGCAGTTAGAAACCATCAGCGTGCCACACCACGTCTTTGGTCGCACAGTACCCAACGACTCTCAAGTGCACATTTTCGCTGGCGCATCAGAGCGTGCCTACGGAGCGGTACACGCGAAGACAAGATTCGCACAATCGTTCGGTTCCTATTAATCACTAGTAGCTCCAACAAAACAGATAAGATTACCAAGACTGGAATTGTGCGCTGCTATGGTCGCCGAGGAATTGATGCAGAAGCTCCAAGAAAGCTGATTCTTCAAAGGCTTCACAACGCATTTTTGGTCTGATGCCGCAGTGATTCTGGGATGTACTCGTATTAGTGCATAATGTGCACACTACCACACATTCGTGGCCAACCTAATCTCGGCTATTCACCAAGCAACTAATCCACAACAATGGCGTCACGTGCGGTCCCATGACAATCCCACGGACCTGGTATCAAGAGGCGTGACACCAGGTAAATTGGTAGACAACCTGTTTTGAATATATGGACCTAGATTAGATTAGATTTATATAAGGGTGTAATACACTGCGAACTGAAAGATATATTGTGATGCCCCTATTTATTTGAAAGATGAGGATAGTCTCTTCTGTCAGGTTAATTTCCGACAGGAATTCATATATATTGGAGGAATCAAGATGAGGGATCTTGCTCATATCTAAGATATATTCTCCAAAATACCTGTGTCTTTTGTGTGCCAATGGTCCGCAGTCTGTGATCAGGTACTGTGAGGTTTCGTCACTTTCACCACAGAATCGCCAGATGGCATCTGAAGATATACCCAACTTGTTCAAATGGTAGTTGAGTCTACAATATCCGCTTAAAATGCCTGTGATGATTCTTAATTTACTCCTTGGCATATTTATCCTTAGCTCTTTTAGTATTAAAATTTCCCAGAAGAGCTTTGGACTGTCTTAATCCCGGAAGAGTTTTCCAGGTTTGACTTCGTTTTGCATCTGTACACTTCTTCAGCAGACCTCCAATGGTATTGGATGATAGTCCCCAGAAGGGTTCAGGGCCGTTGATGTGAGAGGCCGCAGCCTTCCTAGCTAAGCTATCAGCCTTCTAATTTCCCTCTACTCCTATGTGGCCTGGTACCCACATTAGAGTGTGAGGACCAAAATTTACAAACATAAATTGTGCCTCACAACAAAACCAACGAGCGCAGTTTAGGAACCTATATACACACACTCGCCATGAGTAACAAACCCAAGTATGGCATTTAAGAAAATAGCAAAAGTCTACTGAACTAATGCAACGCAACATTGAATTAATACATATTGATTATTACAACAAATACACGCAAAGCCAAGAAGTTTAGTACCCAGTAGGAACCGAGCTTGCCGAATACGTTCGTTCGCTAAAGAATATATCAACGACATGTAGAAACGAATACAAAACACAAAAGTAGCACGAAAGAACGATCGCTACGCATGCCACCAGTACGCACAAAACGGAAGAAAATTATACATAAAATAATTGAGTGATGGAAAAAATCGACAAAGCTGCAAAGGTGAACGAAGGGCAAATCTCAACAATAACAAAACACTATTGAAGGTTGCCAAAGGACAAATGGTCAGGACAACAACAAACAGAAGAACAAATACAAAGCGATGAAGGTGATCAAAGGACAAATACTCAGGACAGCAACAAACAGTAAAACAACAGCAAAGCGGCGAAGCTGATCAAAGGACAAACCACTACAACAACAACGAGCATGGCTTAGCAACAAGCGACGCCGACAAACGGGTGTGGAACTTCGAACAACGGCCCGCCAACAACAGTATACACTGGCAGTGGTGCTCGTTTAAGACTATATAAGCCGTGTCGTTCGAGGAGTAGGTCTCTTTTGCTGCATACCGCCGACGAGACCTCTCGTGTACTCCAAACCGCCGAATAGATCAGAGCTTCTTTTGCTACATACCGCCGACTGGACAAGACCTATTCTACTAGACACATACGCTGAGAACATCTGGTTTTCAATCGTTTTCTCACTGAGACACAAACGATACAGAGACTTAGAGACTTAGTGAGAACATCTGGTTTTCAATCGTTTTCTCACTAAGTAACATACACTACGAGAACTTGAGGACTTAGTGAGAACATCTGGTTTTCAATCGTTTTCTCGCTAAGACCCATACGCTACCAGAACTTAGAGCCTCGGTGAGAACATCTGGTTTTCAATCGTTTTCTCACTGAGACACATAGATCTGCAACGTGCCAGTTCGCCTATAGGGACAAGGACAACAGACACATACATCTGCAACGTGACAGTTTGCCTATAGGGACAAGGACAACAAAATAAAGCATTAGCTAGACACGCGAAGAGTAGTACCCCAAGTGATAGACCTAAGATCAATTCAATAGTATTGTAAGAACTAACTAAGTCCATTGTAATAAACTTTATTATTATATTTTAAATAAATAAAGAAATTTTAACTATAATAACCCTGGTGGAATTCAATCTTTAAATTTTCTGTACACAACCCCTGGAAGCCGCTGAGTCTACCCTACCTATAGAAAAGGAGTCGTTACAAGAGATAACTTGTTCATACTGCCTAGGGAGTTTAGCTTCCCAATACAGTCCCACACAAGTTTAGACCTCACTAAGGGTGAGCTCATACTCTTGAGTGCTGCTTGACTATCAGATAGTATCACGATGTTTTTCCCCCGATACTTCCTGTCAATGTTGATCTGGGCACAATAGCGTGAATTTCCGCTTGAAAAATGTTTGGAAAGGAACCCAGTAGTTGGTTCTAGGCCCAAATACTCCTGCCCCAGTTCCGTCTATTGTCTTAGAACCATCAGTTTTCCATAAGAGGGAATTTTCTGTAATTTTATACGTCTCAGTTAGACCTTTCCATTCTTTTTTGCAACTCATCATTGTATAGTATTTGTGTGCAAAATTGAATTTTCTTGGCATAAAATCCTTGTGAGATTTTAGTATACCGTATTCTTGAGTAGAATTTTTACCCCATATATTTTGGGTGTAATTGGATTCTCTCGAAATAATTCTTGTATTCTTGTAAGAGATTTCCTAGCAGAGTCTTGAATTACTAGATGTAAGGGTGTTAGATCTAGTATAACTTCCATTGCTGCCCATTGTTGGACAGGTGCGCATAGCTCCAGTGATAACAAGGCAGGCAAGGCGTTGTACTTTACTTAATGCAGATTTCGCTGTCTTAAGTCTGATTCTATTTGACCAGGCTACAGAACCATAGCTGATGATTGGTCTCACCCTCATGGTATACTCATGGTATACACATATTTGTGAGTTTTACCAGAAGATCATCAACTACTATGGTTTACAAAATGGGTGATAATACCCCACCTTGCGGACATCCTTTATTTAGTTTTGTCACCTGCTTCAGCTTCAGTCAGTCTACTGTTGAGTAAAACTCGTATCCAATTGGAAGTGGTATTATCTATTCCTCTATTGTTAAGAGCCCTAATCATATATTCATGAGGAGTGTTGGCAAAAGCCCCCTCAATATCGAGAAAGACACAAAGTGCTATTTCTTTTTTATCCAGTTCTGCCTGAATAAAATCAGTCAGATGGTATAGTGCGGTTTCAGTCGATTTTCCCGCAATATATGCAAACTGGCAAGGATGTAAAGGCTCCCTTTTCAATATGGTCTCAAGGAGATGTATATTAACTATTTTTTCCATTGCTTTAAGTACAAGGGATGTCAAACTGATAGGCCTGAAGGATTTGGGATGAGCCATATCCTTCTTGCCTACCTTGGGGATAAATACCACTTTAGCTGTGCGCCATGCTTCCGGTATGTACCCAAAAGCAAGACTTTCACTAGTGATATTTACCAGGCGCGGAATCACTGCCTCATCACCACTCATTTGGAGAAGGATCGGGAAAGTACCATCCGCACCCGGCGATTTATATAGCTGAAAAGGGCTGATTGTCCATCTAAACCTCCCAGTAGTTATAGTTTCTTTGGCCACCTCCCAGCCAATCTTGTTTGTTCTTCTAGGAAGAGCATCCATCTGCAAAGATGGCGGTAACTGGATCGAGCTCCCAGGGAAGTGCACACGCAGCAAAAGTAGAGTGCGATCCTCTTCATTTGCCGTGAATGTCCCATCCTCAGATTTCAATGCCAGCTTTAAAGCGACTTTGTTTTTCGCAAGAGCCCTATGGAGTCGTGCTACTTTAGGAGTCGATTCTACACTTTCACAAAAGGATCTACAGCTAGTCGTTTTGGCTTGTCTGATCTTTTTGTTATAGATCGTCAACTCTTTTTTATATTCTTCCCAGTCCCACGTACGCTTAGCTAAATTGAATAGCCTACGCACCTTAGTACGTCTAGTAGACAGACTAGAGTTCCACCAAGGAACATTCCTGCTGTTTTTCTTTGTTCTTAGAGGACAAGATAAAACATAGGATTCGGAAATGATTTCATTCAGCTCATTGACACCCTCCTCTAGCTCCGCCGGATTTTTATATATTCCTTGGATGTTTGAGGATGAGAGTAGTCAATGCACTGAACTATCGAAGAATTCCCAGTTAGTATACCTAGGATTTCTAAAAACAACCGTTTTTGTGACGATACCTCCTATATTGAACTCAATTATGCTGTGGTCCGACAGAGAGGGTTCGGCCGAAGCTTTCCAATTGTTAACAATATCAGTTAGTTCTGGACTACAGAAAGTCAGATCAAGAACTTCCTCCCTAATTACATTTCTAAAAGTGGGTGTGTTCCCTTTATTCAATATATATAAATACAGTGATAATAAAAATTCTAGAACTGACTCACCCCGTTTATTGGTGTCACTGCTATATAGTGGAATCCTTTTGGATAGACAATACCTCGCCAGCTTATAGACTTCTTCCGGGATGTCATTCATATCTCCCGGAAAGTAGGCCGATGCAACGACTATATCGCGAGAGACCCCATCATCTATGTACTTTACCATGATGGGTGTGAGATCTCGCGACATGAATTCTGAAAGACAAAAGTAGTTAGTATCATTTCTAATCAGGATACAGGTGCGGGGAATGTCAGCATTGGCATCCCATATTACCTTTTTAAACTTACTAGAAAGGCCCCTAATTTGACCTTTGTAACACCATGGCTCTTGAATGAGGGCCAGCCCCATGTTGTTCTTGGCAAACACCCTCCCAATGACAGCCGAGGCTCCTCTGGCATGATGGATGTTTGCTTGAGCCACTTTCAGTCTCGTCATCTTATGGAACAGGTTGTGACGTGATGGTGTTATTCCCATCTTCGTCGATAGAGACATCCTCCAGACTGTGTACCAGAGAAGGACAGTATGCGGCCTCAGCCACTATCTCAACACTGGGGGCCCTGGAAAAGATTTCCGGAGCCACAGTCTTCGGTTCAGCCTCACCTGGGCGAAGCCTACTACTCGTAGTTACCTCTGACAGAGGTGGGATGTTTGTCTCCTTTACTTCCTCTGCCTTGGGCTTTTCCTGAGTACGTTTGGAACAACCGACTTTGATTTTGCTAAATTGGTAGTTCAACGCATATCCCGAGCTCTTTATAAGTTGCATGGACCCATCATCTATTTCCACGGACAACAACTGTCCGTTGCCCTCGTCTTTGACACTCCATATTCTCCAGAAATTGGTGTTGAGCTCAATATTTTGGCTGGAGAGAAACTTTAGTGACACAGCTACCTCTTGTCCACTACTACGAGGGAGGAAGAGGAAGGCTGTAAGTGATTGTGGGATGTTGTCTCCCACTCTGGCGACCAAACTGACGCCCTATCTCACTGAAAGCTGCGTCACGACCCCTTTCAGCCATTCCACCGAGTCCGTCGAACAGCAGTCGATGCTCAGGAAGCCAGGCTTGAAGTGGATACCATCGAAGGAGAAGTCTTTGGTCCACTCTTCAACCAGCCTCTCAAGCAAACATCTGCTCAACACTTGTCAGCTCTTCGCTAGTCAGGATGGTGTTCGGATAGTCGGCAGCAACAACAGCCACCTTAGTGACGTAGCTACCTGCTGCCTTGGACCCTCCACGACTAGGTGGGCCTGGCGGTGTTGCCGTCTTTCTCTTTTTGGCTGGGTCAAGATTAGGAGAAAAGGTGCTTCGTACCCTTTTCTTCAGGTTCTTGTTTACATTCGGTTGTGATATTGTGCCAGCCGAATTCCTTACAACCCTGTGCTCCTTTGCCTTGGCAAGATCATAATCTCGTTGCAAACCCTGAGACAGGTAGGTGAGTTACCATCTGACTCCAGCTCCACTTAGCTCCTTTCTTCTCGGGCCTTCCAAACCCCCAGGTTGACCGCGATCAGGAAGAGGGATTCCTCTCTTGGCCATCCTGGAGGTTTTCTCCGAGGTGGTAGGTGGGGATGGATTACTCCCTTTGTCCCCCAGTTTTACTCCCAGTGCCATCAATCTCTCCTTAGTGGAGATGGGTGTTTGTTGAGTTGGTCCCATTTTGCCCTGGCAGCAGCAGAAGTGGATGGCACATCATCGGAAGAAAGTTTCCGAGTTCCCGCACCACCCATCCCGTCTAATCTCGTTGGGGGTCCCATAGGTCCAACCACTGTTTTGATCACGGTTGAAGGTCTCCATTCATTGACCGCAGCAGCATTTGATTTGGGCTTAGCGGGTGATTTTACCCCACTAAGCATTGGCTCATCAAGGATTCTTTGCTCCATCTGATTTGCCAATTGAATTGCGGTGATGTCCCGCGGAATTTTTTGTTTGGTTTTTTGCTTCTTCATGAAGATTCTTTTTGCGGAGAATATAGAGACCACTCGGACAGAGATCCGCAATATCCGAGCTAGGCTATTACCACCGAAGGGCGCCTTTTATTCGGGGGCTCCGTTTACGACTAGACTATTTAACAGAGCCTCTAGCCTGGCAGATCATCAGCACGGGTCGCGTGACACCTTGATCCAGCCCTTACCTTCGAACCATAGTCAAGGTGCATTTCTCAATGCTGTACTATTAAGGAGTATCAAACACTGAGCGCTACATCCTGACGTTAGCTAGATCCTGCACCATCAACAATTGATGCCATTGTAGACCTCTTACCAGCCGGTACCCTCAAGAGGGTTCAGTCGAAGGATTTTCTACCGGCCAGCAAAGGCCTTACTTTTGTAATAAAAGGAATAGAACCAGAAGTCGAACCAGATGAAATAATGTTAAAATACCGTAAATCGAAAACTGCGATTGTAAATTTTATAACATAATTCCATTACCTATAATTCGCACAAAACAAATAATAACCAAACCATATGTAACGTATAATGAAAAGAAAATTCAGTTCTTCGACGAAGCATGCAAATCAATAGAAAATACATAGGTCATTGTAAAAACCCAAACAACGAAATCACGACAGAAGACTCAACCTGCATTGGCGCAGTAATCAACAATAAAACACTTAGCTGTTACTTAGACGAAATAGAAATGGCAACAACAATCTATCAACCTAGAGAAAATCTCATATTATTATTTAAGATACCTCAAACATTAATCAAGTATAATTGCAGTAACCGAAGTAACATATTAGTAGAAGGCACCATAATGATTACATACAACTATTGCACAGTGGACATAAATGGCATCACCTACACATAAACTCCCAAAATATTCTGGGATGAAGTCCAGCTAATACTTCTACCAAAACTAAATTTATTAATCTCATAATCATTAAGCCTACGCAAACTACAATAATTAAACTTTAAACACATTACATCCATAGCAATACTGCAAAGACGAAAGAAACATTAGATCCACCTTCACCACCACTGCTGTAGCTGTTTTGGGAATCATATCACTAATCGGTCTCATTCTAGGAATATAGAAAACGACCACAATCAAGTATCTACCGCAACCAATACCTACAATCGCTCCAGCCATCGAGTACTGACTCTGGCCTTCGCTCTACTCTAAGGGGGGAGGAGTTACGTTCCCACATACGGTCTCAACAATCCCTACACCTTCACCACCACCACCTAAACCACCTAGAATCCAGCCACAGTGCACCCACCAGCAAGTTCAACAACTCCAAAATCGCAGTAACAGCATAAATATCCAAGCAACTAACCACTTTTTAATATAGAAATCCACCAGCAAGTTCAACAACTCCAAAATCGCAGCAACAGCATAAATATCCAACCACTCAATATACAACTCCAACTGCAAGTTCAACAACTCCAAGATCGCAACGACAGCATAAATGCACGAGTAATCCAATTACTCAACCTAAGTGCATACGACAATAACCACATCAAAACAACTGGCGGAGCAGCAAGCAGCAACGATATCAACGAACACATCGAACAACACACACACATAATATATTTAGTATATATTTCTTTGTTATATAGATGTAAGGTAAACAAGCTTGCAAACACACACACCCACTATATACTTATATTATATATTTCTCTGTTATATAGCCCTGTAAGCCCTGTAACATATGCAAATGTAATAAATTTAGAGTATATAAGCAATTGATCCTCAAATAAACTCACTTGGCATACTGCACCGAAACCAAACAGTCTTTCTTTTATCAAGGAACAGATCGGCATCCTTTGGAACAGATTCTAGCATCAGATAGGTTATTAATTTATTCAGCTTGAATAAATTAATAACCTACTTGATCGGAATAATTCGTCATCCTTTGGACGGCCGAATCATCTTGAGTTGGGAAATTAATATTATTTTTTGTGTAGCACCAAGGCAAAAACGTAACTCGAGCGTTGTCCCAGAAAACTTACTTCCGGAATGATTTCTGATAAAAACCTTCATATATGATCGGCAGCCGAATAAGAAGGTTCTCGGAGCTCGAGTTATAAAGAATTATTATTTGCCATCTGGTAATTGGTTTGGAGCTAATTTAAGTTAGCAATATATTGTTTATATCACATCATATCTTGCTTCCTAATAAAAACGGACACGCTTTCCAATAAAACAATTTTTGTTGTTGTTATGTTTATGTATATGTATACGAGTATGTCAACAAATAATTTCTACCATCACAGAATAACACTAGAACTTAAAACACCCGTATATATAATGAACTATAGCACCCCCAAGACCACCGTGATGAAATCAACCAACAGGTTAAAACCTGATGAAAGGTGACGTAATCGAACACTCCATTAGCCCATACAACTCACCATTACTCAAAATACCAAAAAGGATGCCAACTGCAATAACAAATGGCGACTAGTTGTAGATTAACGTAAACAACAAGTTCCCACTCAAGCGAATTGATGACGTCTTAGATAGATTTCGCAGAGCAAAATATTTTACAACACTCTACATGACAAGCTCTTTCGAACTCGATAAAACATAGCGTCCTTTAACGTCATTCTCAGCTTGAAGTGGAAATTGTCTATTTAAACGCATACCGTTTGTACTAAACATTTCTACAAACACCAGCAGCTAACCATCGCACTAACAGGGTTAGATACAAATGCATTTTTGTATGTAGACGACATTCGGATGTTCTCTTCAACACCACAATATGAAATAAATTAGCATTTGAGCTCAATAAAAATACTAATTTACTACAAACAAGCCCACGACCCGCTTGAAGAGAGCAGACTTATCACCATTGTAAACTAGTATTTAATAAGCCATCATTACTAATTTCTATAATTACTTTTATTTTTATTGTTTGTCTAAAATAATAAGTGTTCACTAATATCTTCTCCATACAGTGGTAAGGAGCAGTGATATATTGTTGTCTAGTTTTAAGATATATTTACTTTCTGTTAGTCCATATGAGTTGTTACAATAAATATGAATTGCTTAAAAAAAATAATAAATAAAAAATTAAATTACAAGACGAGCGGCAGAAGTATTCCAGATATACAAATAAATGAAACAGGGGTAAAACAAAAGAAGTGATAATCTATACCAGAACTTAGGATCGGTTGTGGATAAACTTTCACATAAACCAGTAACTTCAGACTTCTAGTCGGGTTAGACCGACTTCAAAATACCCTTTACCTATCCTTGTGCGTGCGAGTTAAACAATGAAGATGTTTTCTTCATAAATCATCATTATGAGAATATCTACGGTAATTTTCTGTAGGGTACCTTGAATTGATTATATTAGTAGGAGGTGTGGCATTTAGCTGACCCCATTTCTTATATATCTCTTTGTAGAATCAATAAACTAGTATAAAATATCATCCAAAAATATTGTATTGGTCGTAAGTTATAATAATATGTTAATATTGGGCGTGGCTGTAAATATAACACGCCATTTTTTGTGTGGTATTTAATGTTAGTACCAGCAACTTTCCTGTGAAATTTCGTTCATAACTCTTTAATAGGAACCTAGTAATGGTTTTTGGATAATTGTGGGCGTGGTAGTAGTAATAATCTCCCTATATTTGGAATGCATACATGTATCAATTTGTATTCATATATCATCACTAGAAGCATAGATAGGGTAATGGTGTTAAAGTAGGGTCTCCAAAGTTCATTATATGGGAGGGAGCCGTATCCTTCATCTGATCGTGTATGTGGCATTTTAGGGCCCATATACGTACTAATATAAAATTACCGTCCAAAACTATTTTCTAGGGCGTAAGTTATAATAATATGTCAGTAGTGCGCGTGGCTGTAAACTAACACGCCCATTTAAAGTGTTGCGTTCAATGTTAGTACTCGAAACTTTCCTGTGAAATATCGTTGATAAATCTTCATAAGGAACCTAGTAATGTTTTTAGTCAATTGTGGGCGTGGCAATAGAATTATGATCTCCGCACACACACTATTATGGAACCCATGTATATTTCTATCAAGTTTTACTCCGATGACATCAATACTACAATAGGTAGGCTAATTTTTATTTTTACACCCGAAAGTTTTTTATATCAAAAGTGGGTATGTATTTTCCCTGGTCAACCCTATTGGCTGCAGAGAGCCTTATAATGCCCATATGTTGCTTCCCATAAAATTTTGTCCATAAATCTCTACCAGATCTTAAGTTATGGACATTTGTTAATAGTGGCCGTGGCAGTTAATATATACCGCACAAGTTTTGCAAAGTGTTTACCCATATCTCTAGAACTGCTAATTTACGTCACGATTCCATCAATTGGACCGAAGTTATAGTAATTTTAAGAAAAGTGAGAAAAGATGCTTATATGGGAGGTATGCGTGGTCTTTGTCCGAATCGGCTTATATAGCAATCTGGTTTTGTATCTTTGTCCAGACTATGCTTTTGCAAAATTTCATTAAGATAGCTCTAACGGTGTAGAAGAAAGTGCCCACAGACGGACGGACAGAGAGACGGACAGACGGACGGACAAAATAAAAATTGCTTAGAAAGTGATTCGGATCATATCTGTATACATATGTCCATATGTCCATACCTACCACGCCTCCTTCTTGAAATTGCAACCCCTCTCAAAAGCACAAAATTAGTATACCCTATTTACATTTTTTAAAGGTAAATGGTGACGTCATATTTAAACAAATAATTGAAGAATTGATTTCAACGTATAATGCAATACAGCGTAAAATATAAAAAGAAGGAAGGTAAATTACAACTAAAATAATTTTAGACACACGTCCTATGCAAATAATAAACAAGCAGCAGCATTATAATTTGATGAAGGAATATAGAGAACTATAACGAGAATGTTAATTACATTAACATTTGATGTGCGAACCCCATTGGGAGGTTATTGAACTTTCAAACTTTTAATGGATAACATCTCCTATTGCATATAATTAGGCTTGTGTTAAGCAAACTTTGCCAGCTTGAAACTTGACATTGTTGACAAAATCTCCAATAATTTACTATAGCAGCGAAGGCATTCCACTGGATGAAATATGATATCAAGAGCAATGCTCTAAAGAACTCAAATCAAGGCCAGCTTGCAAATTTGTCAATAATGGTTATTTCATGGTTATTCTTTAAATTCAATAATATCGAAATATTTGTATAGACAAATTATATGTAATGTACGTATAAAAAAAATTAATAAAATCCACGATTGGCACAGCCAAAAGTCAGTCAATCAGTAAGAGTTAACTGGGAGTGTTTTCATTTTAACTGATCTGATTACGGGCCAAATTATAAAAGAGCTCCCAGCAATAGCCACAATGCATCTCTTGCATATATTAAATGCTATAATACGCACTGGTTTCTTTCCTTACTCATGGAAAATTTCTCAAATTATCATGATTCCCAAAGCTGGAAAGGACCCAACAAGCGTCCCTTCCTACAGACCAATTAGTCTGCTATCAATTTTTTCAAAACTCTTTGAAATTTTGATAATAAAGCGTATTAAAGACCAGTTTGGGTTTAGAGAAAAACACAGTACTATCGAACAAGTTCATCGCATTGTAAACACTATACAAGAAACGTTCGAAAAGAAGCAATACTGTTCCGCAGTTTTTCTCGACATCACTCAGGCATTTGATAAGGTCTGGCACGAAGGAATCTTGCACAAACTGAAATGTATGTTACCTCTTAACATCTACACATTGCTCGAAAGCTATCTCTCAGGTAGACGCTTTGTGGTGAAACAAAAAAGCTTCATCTCACATGAATAATCTATACAAGTTGGAGTAAGGCAAGGCAGCATATACGTTGTTCACTGCAGATATGCCAACAAACGGCAAGACTATCACCTATACTTTTGCCGATGACACAGCCATATTGTGTACTCACACAAATCCGAAAGAGGCGTCAAAACTTCTCCAAGTACACGTCAACATGCTTCAGGAATGGCTTGACCACTGGAGAATCAAAGTCAATGAGTCGAAATGCGTTCATGTCACATTCACTCTATGCAGGAGTACTTGCCCCCCTGTGCAAATTAACACCAAGCCGATCCCTCAGGCGACAGAAACTAAATATCTAGGAATGCATTTAGATCGTAGACTGACTTGGGCAAAGCATATAAGTGCAAAAATTACTCAGATTAAACTCAAAATAAATGAGCTAAACTGGCTTTTGAACAGGCAGTCCAAGCTCAAACTGGACTTTAAAGTTCTACTCTATAAAGTAATTATCAAGCCCATATGGACCTACGGTATCCAACTCTGGGGTACTGCTTCACCCTCAAATGTCGAAAAGCTGCAAAAAGCCCAATCGAAAATTCTTCGAATGATTACCAATGCTCCTTGGTACATCAAAAACGTTAACATCCACAGAGATTTACATATCCCGTATGTAACTAAAGAAGTTTCCCGACTTGCTGAATCTTACTTAGCAAAGCTAGACAAGCATCCCAATGCATTAGCGAGGCGCCTACTACAGCATCAAGGACACACCCGCCTGAAAAGGATGGACGTGCTGCGCTTAGCAAAAAACTAGATTTTAAGCTTATTCATTACGCTATTATTTAAGTATTGCGCTCCTTTTCATATACCATAACTCCTCAAAGCACTGGCACTGGGAGGTTGGTAATGATTGATATGAATTTAAAAGTGAAATGTTAAATATACTATGAAGATTTATTGTTAGTTCTAAGATATTTTTTAGAAGATTCAATAAAATATATATATAATAAAAAAATAAAAAAAATTTTAACTAAGCATTGATTGATTCTCCGGTACCAAGGTTTATGTACCTGTTGTCAACTTTATCATCAACTCGGCACAAGAACCGTTGTTGAATTTAGTTTAAAGATTTTGGTGACCCCAAAAAAGTTCACAGCCGCCAGAAGCCGGTTTTTGTACCGCGGTTGCAGCTGTATACGTATCAAAGAACAAATAGCAGGAACGGTGTACGTGACTTTGTTGCTCACTACACCAATTTTAAGGAGAGTTCCAGTTCAAGCACACAGGGTGCTACAGGGAATATCTGCAGCCAGGGGTAAGAGCACATCAGTTTAAACCCTCACAGCAAAGCTAGCCAGCGTCAGTTCCAGACAAACAAGGTGCCATAGGCCACGTCAGCCGCAAGAGGCAAGAGCAATCCAGTGTGAGCATAATCATCAGCAGCTAATAGTCACAGGAGCTGTGAAGACATCAGTGAATCATCATGGTCAGTTTGGAAGAGCTCATCAGCCAACAAGACGACAATGTCGAAAAAATGTAAATTTCATAACCAATTACAAGACACCAAAACAAAGGAAGACACAGCAATATCTTAAAAAGAAAATAAAAAAATTAAAGGCCTGTGTTTGAATTTTCAAAAAAACGATAATGTAGGCTCTGGAGGCAATTCATTCTTGCATCAAGGCAAGTAAAGTAAAGCTTATGCGTTAGTAAGGTCTAACTACGACTACACAGACCAGCAGGGAAGCGTGGAATCATTCCACACCGTATCCATGACGAATGCAGTGGCAGGATTAATGCGTAAGCAACAAGCATTAATGGCGTCACTCAAGCGTTTGTTATAGACGAGAACCTGGGACATCATTATTATTAAGGAAATAATTCTCGCTTTCAGTGACATGGAATTAAATCGAGAGCATCAACTATAAAATCTGGGAGGATTCTTCAGTCCCGCTAGAGGAAGGTTACGACTTCGACACATACCTTGAGATTGAAGAGCAGGTACATTCAAGAGTGATAGAATTGACAACAATGTCACAAAGAGCCCACGGAAATCAAGAAAAAGAAGCTGCAGCATCATCTGAACCACAACTATTCCGATTACCACAAATATCAATTCCCACATTTAACGGTGATTACCTAAAATGGAGCCAATTTTATGACATATTCACCGAAATGATACATAAGTCAACAGTATCATCAATACAAAAGATGTGGTATTTGAAGGCCAACTTGACAGGAAAAGCAGAACGAATAATAAGGCATCTAGCGTTAACAAAGAATAATTATGAAACAGCTTGGAAGCTGCTGCAAGATCAATACCACAACAAGATGTTGTTATTATCCACTGTAATTCAACGTTTAACAGGAAATCCAAGCCTTCCATTCGGTACAACATGTTCCTATATATACGGACTACAAGAGGAAGGCTATCAACACCAACCAATTCAGAGGCAAATACCTCCAAAGCAGCAGACACATTAACTACAACTATTTCCAATACTGCAGTGGCATCAGCAGTCAGCGACATCGTGATACATATCGAAGTTATGTCATGCTGGGAACAGCTAAAATCAGAATAACAGCTGTGAATGGAAGATTGGGTGAATTTAGAGCCCTCCTTGACTCAGGATCATAGATCAACATTGTTGCGCGAACACGCGATGCTTGATCATATGGAAGAGATTGACATAACTAGTATCAAGCGCCCAATTTACGGAAATGGTGCGCGAATCACCCAAGGTTGCCAGAAGAAATTCCAGTCACGGACTGAGAAGTAAATATGGAATTCGATGACGCACTGGACGACAACATTAAAACAATTGGATTCACCTGGAGCCCTTCTAATGATGAGTTTAATGTCAAGGTAATTGAAGTAGAATCCGGTAGGACAACAAAGCTTTCAGCCCTATTTTCCGTATTTTTGATCCCCTGTGCTTCGTCGCGCCAGTCACGACCACAGCAAAAATATTTCTTCAACAACTTTGGAAACTTAAAATACACTGGGATACAGAACTTCTAGCACCACTTCACGAAACATGGCTAACCTTAAAAAAAAACTTTCAGCAGTTAGAAACCATCAGCGTGCCAATAACGGAGCGGTATCATACATGCGAACACAAGATTGCCAGAACCAGATAATCGTTCGCATCCTATGTGCGAAATCACGATTAGCTCGAACAAAGCAGGTAACATTACCAAGACTGGAATTGTGCGCTGCTAATGTCGCCGTGGAATTGATGCGGGCCGTCCCAGGACAATCCCCCAGACCTGGTATCAGGAGGCATGACACCAGCTAAATTGGTAGAAAACCTGTTTTGGCTGCACTGGTCTATGACAATTTGACCACTTCAACCTCCGCGAGAACAATGCGCTTTTGAGCTCAGCCGGCAGACGATTGCAGCTCTCAGTTCTAAAGAGTCCGTAGCAACCTTCTGGAAAGAAATCAATCACAATAACTCAATTCGACGCTTGCAAAGAATTGTAGCGTATGTCATTCGTTATGTGAAACAATTAAGAAGCAAGGGGTCCCACCCAACAATCTCACCACAGCCGAAGAAATGAAGGAGTCATTGACATTGATTGTCAAGGGTATCCAAAGAAGAGCCTTTTACGATGACATTAAGAGCTTAGAGCGTCATTCAACCATCAATAACACTAGTGATATCATCAATTTGTCACCGTTTATGGATGACCAAGACTTCCTAAGGGTTGAGGACGTCTAGAAGCATCTAACTTGAGCTATACGCAAAACATCCCATGTTGCTACCATACAACGACCTTATTTCCAAAATAATTCTCGTCATGATGCATGAGAATAATTTGCAATATGGTCCGCAAGGTAATAAGAGAAAAAATAATGGCACGAAACGTTTTGCAAAAATGCGTGCACTGCACCAAAACCAAGCCTAAGTTATTCAATCATGTGATGGGAAATTTGCCAGCAACCAGAGTCACTCCAGCTCGACCGTTTGTCCATAGTGGAGTGGATTATTGTGAACCATTTTGGGTGCACTATAAAATTCGTGGCAAGACGCCACAAAAACTTCATGTCTCGCCTCGGACGGTGTGACACTATATATTGCTAATTTCGTCGGCGCAAAGAACAATCTGAAGGAGCTAAATGATGTAATTTTCTCAAATACCTCACGAGAAAATATCACAAGATCATACAGCGACCGTGGAATAAACTTCAAATTGGTGACACACAAATAGAAGTTCTGGAAACCTCGGTCACACGAATACCTTCACCATCTTCAGCAGCGACACAAATAGAAGGGTGCAACCAGCACTATAGAACCAAATACTATGGTAATCGTCAAAGAAGATAATTTACTAGCGCTCCAATGGCTTCTAGGGCGAATTGTTAAGGTATACAAGGGTAACGATGGCTTAGTAAGTGTGCGACGTCAAAACAGAAACGTGATGACGACATTGAAGTAGATCTAGAACAGCAACCAGTGCCAAAAAGGAGAAGGATACCAGCGATAGATACAGAGTATTCCAAAAAGATGTCAAGGACGATAGTAAATGTCGAAGAAAACGTGTCCAATCTGTTGGATCTACTAAAGAATCAAACAACTATCATTGATTTCACCGTCAACATCATAAAACAGGATCAGATAGCGGTTAAGACAAAATTTGATGAATTTGACAAACAAGTAAACCAAATTCGGAATCGATTGCAGAAATAAGACGAAGAGCTGCAACAATCGTAATTGTTGGAACTATGCAACGCTCTGTCAATTCAACTAATGCTAATCGCAATCAAGTTACAACTGACATAGTAGTTACACTGGATGTTCTCACAGACACTCACCATGGTAAATTCAATCTGCTATTGTTAAGTCCCGTGCAACTGCATACCGAAGTTTACAAAATTAAACTCCACTGCCATCATCATTAGAACTACCTGCAAATCAAGAGGAATTATTACAACTATATAGGATAATACAAGTAAAGGGATGACTCACTCAGGGCCATGTTGTTTTTAGGATTAGATTCGCTCTGGTGGAACATGCTGATCTCGGTGGCGTTGATGTACTCATCACGTC
Source organism: Clusia tigrina (assembly GCA_920105625.2). Classification (NCBI taxonomy): domain Eukaryota; kingdom Metazoa; phylum Arthropoda; class Insecta; order Diptera; family Clusiidae; genus Clusia; species Clusia tigrina. Next base: position 328,791,349 of record OV050030.1, read on the forward strand.
AGGTTTACCAAAGTGTTGAAACTAATTTCAACAACGGTTCTTGTACCGAGTTGATAAAATGGCTGACACAGGCACATAAACCTTGATGTCGGAGAGGCTCAAGTGAGTGAGCAGCTCCTATTGATGTTGTTAGGAAGCCGAATGGAAAACTGCGAATATGCGCTGATGAAGTAACAGTTAATTCCCAAATTGAAGTTGAGAGATATCGAATCCCGCGGATAGAAACACTCTTTCACACATTACAAGGTGGTGAATATGAATATTTTACCAAAATGGATTTGAGCGAGGCCTTGCAACTCGAGCTGACAGCAGAGTCGAAAGTATTTATGGTAATCAACACGCCCTTTGGTCTATTCAGATACCCTTTTGCCTTTTGGAATTGCAAGCGCTCCAGGGCTATTTCAATGTTATATAAGGGCGTTATCTCGGGCATTCAGCACGCAACAGTTTACTTGGACGATATCATCGTTTCAGGTCGGAATGATGAAGAACACTTGCGCAACGCGGACGAAATTTTTAAGCGACTTGAACATCATGGGATACGGTGTAAGTTCAAAAAGTGTAGTTTTGCCCAGGAAGAAATTGAATACGACATGTGATAAATTCAAAAGGTATCATGCCTTCAGAGAGGCGCATCGAAGCGATCAAACTTATGCCCCGACCAAAAAATGTTCAAGAAATAGAATCTTTTATTGGCAAATTAAACTTATAACAGATTCATAGATAATTTTTCATCACAGGTAGCACCTCTTAATAAGCTCATGAGAAACAACGTAGAGTTCCGGTGGATCCAAGAAGAAGAAAGCTCATTCCAAATGTTAAAAAGTGCGATAATTCGAGTAATTCAACTGGTCCACTATGAGATTGTATATTTGTAGTCGTTATGGAGGAATGTGTTCCCTATATTGAATATCGCCAGGAACGATGCCATCCGGCTCGGGGGATTTGTATGGCTTGAAGGTGTAGATACACCACTTTAGCTGCCTTTTAGTCACTTGGAATGTAAGAAGGCTTGGAATTTCCGACTTCCACCACGGAGGTTTAGGTTTGCCCCGTGATTAAGGAGTGATGCAAGGCATACTAGTGGTTTTTTCCAAACCTGTGGTCGACTGTTCGACGGCACGACCGATGTTGAGACGGTTGTAGATAGTGGGGTGTACTATTGCAGTGGTCGCAGCAATTACTGCGTTTTTAAATGTTTACCTCCCCCGCTTTAATTACCTCTTCCAGAACTCTAATATCTACTCATCACCAGTTCGTTATCAGGCTAACCGACAATTTCCATTTTTGCACCAATATTAACCGCGATGGTAGAAGGCTCTAAATTTAAAAAAAGTTCTAGCTAAGACCATAGATGTCATAGCTGTAAGTCTTATTGTATTAAAATTTTAATTTTAACACAATATGAATAAATAAATAAATAAAAAAAAAGTTAAAGCAATGCAATCCAGGTTGTAGTAGGTTGTAGTTTTATGATGCACTCTCTGTGTGTCTGTTAAGATAAAATAATTGTTAGGAATGTTAAAGGATATATTGCAGTTTTTGCCTGCATGGCAACAAAGGCGATTCACTTGAAAGCGATCAATTGGAAACTTTATTGGCAGCATTACAAAGTTTTTCGGAGCAAAGGGAAGTGTGCAAATATATATTCCGATAATGGAACAAATTTTTCTGGGCCAAATAGGAAATTGGTTCTGGAATTCTTGGAAGCAATAAAAAAACTATTCAAATGTAGCTTCAGTAATTGCTTCTCAGAAAATTCAGTGGCATTTTAATCCCAAGGAGCACCCTCACTACGGACTGATTTGGGAGCCTGGGTTTAAATCAATAAAGCACCATCTCAAACGTGTAATGGGAGATTCGAAATTAGCATATGAGAAAATATACACTGCTAGCCCAAATCTAAGCAGTAAGACCCCTCCGAGACTTGAACATCAACAGGAACCACGGGATTGGTACATTAACAGCTTGACATTTTTTGATGGAACTACCACTGCTGAAATCTGTAATGGGGCAAGAAAAATGGAAGCAGTTTAAAAAAATAAAAAGATCTATCGGAAAGAAGGAGGAATATATACAAATTCTTCACTCTCGAAGAAAATGGAAGTATCCAGAAAAGAATTTGGAACAAATAGTGTGTGTTAAAAATGAAACTACTGCTACTTTAAAATTGCCATGGACAGAAATAATGAATATGCATGGATGGAAAAGTTACGGCTATTTATTATAACTTGAGCACTTTCTAGAAGAGATAAGAATGATTGAGATACCTACTGAAAATCTACAGAAGCAGTGCCATAATTACTACATTTCAGAAAGGCTTGCGAATGGAAGAATTAATCAAAATTGCTAAAATTTATAATATTCTCAAGTAGAATAATAAATTACTGTTGAACACTGGAAGAAAGCACAGAGAACCTTTTGAACTTGTTTGTTCAGTTACCATAATCGGTTCGGCACCCGACGATATAAACCATTTGCTGCAGAATCAATAAGATTTGATACAAGGGAAAAAGTAGGAGATTCAATAATAGGTTCAAAGAACACATCTACAGATGTGAACAGTCATTTTCAGAACATAAACTAGCAATTGAATAACTTCTATTCAGAAACAATAATAAGTCAAAATTTAGTAAGGCCGATGATGTTGTTTTATTTTATGATAACATAACTCATATGATAACCGATGAATGTGATGTAATGCAGTTATCGATATATATTATTTTTCATATTATTATTTGTTTTATCACAGGGTTCCATTTTATTAAATAAATGCAACTCTTGGAAAGCGTTGTATGATTTTAAAAAAAACGTCTAGTTCTTCTTTAACGTGTCAATGACTAGATCGCGATGAATATTCACATTTCTCACGTCCAACGGTACGTTCACAATGATTCTTAGTATTCTAGACTGAGCTGGTTGACTTTTCTCTATATTAGAAGAACTAGCAGTTGATCATAACTGAGCGCCGTATAATCAAATCGGTTTGATTGCGACTTTGTACAGAAGAACTTTGTGTTCTATCAGAAGGCGAGAATTTTTGTGTAGTAAAAAATTAAATTTTAGGGCTGCTATCTTTATCTGCTTTTGCTTGGCTTGCATATGTTTGCGCCAAGTCAGCCTTCTGTCGAGATGTATTCCAATATAGGTAGCTTCACTGGATACAGGAATGGTGACGTTGTTGAATTTCAGGGCCGCGGGGCTACCTTGACGTAGTGTAAACGTGACATGTTTGCTTTTCGTTTCGTTTACTCTTATGCGCCAGTTACAGAGCCAAGTTTCAATATTTCGCAAATGTCGATTTAGGGTAGCTGATGTAGCGTCTGCGACTGAGTGAGAGCATAGTATTGCCGTGTCGTGATCTGTCGGTATATCAGCCGTATAAAAAATATACAGGACAGGCCCGAAAATACTATCTTGTGGTACAACAGATTCGATGCTGTAGATCTGGATTCGTTGCACTTCACTAAAAATTTTCTTGCTCTAACGATTCAAGGGTAGTGTGAAATTCCGCAGGAAGCATTTGTTTCAACTTGTACAAAAGTACGTCGTGCCAAACCTTATCGAATGCCTGAGCTACGTCTAGGAATATGGCAGAACAGAACTGCTTAGACTTAACGGCATTGCATATTTCTTTGGTGATTCGGTGTACTTGCTCAATTGTGCCGTGTTTTCTCCGAAAGTCAAATTGGTGACTTGGGATGAAGTTGCTAACATACGGCTGCATCTTCTTGAAAAAAATTCTTTCAAATAGCTTGGCAAGTATATACAATAGGCAGATAGGTCTGTATGAAGACGAATAGGTGGGTGTTTTACCCAGCATGCAGATCATTTTTATTACTGACAATTTCCAAATATTTGGGAAGTATCCTACTCGAAGAACTGCATTGAACAAATTTAGAAATAACCTAATTGCGCATTTTCGTAATTGAGCTATCATCTCTGACGTCTTGCTAGCTTTACAGTTCGTTTTTATAGAAAGAGTCAATTCTATAAAACTGAATTTTACCTGATGGTGAGTTTTAGGAACTTCAATATTTGAAATTGCCTAGTTACTTGAAGGTGGTTTTGGCTTAAACACACCTTTGAGGTGGTGTGCAAATATATTCGCTTTTTCAGCAACACTTTTAGCCCATTTCCCATTATTTCAATTCTAAGCGGTGGATTGTGTTCTTGCGGACTTTTGACGAATTTACATATTTTTCACAAAGAGTAGTTTGGGTCCTTGCCTGGAGGAAGTTTTGGCGTGAACTTTCTTAAACTTATATCCCTATGATTTCTTAGTTTTTACAAAGGAACAAAAACAACTATGATTATTTTTGATTTTAGTTTTCATATCAGATATTTTTAAAATTTGGTTATAAAATGCCGAATCACAAAATTATAAAAGTTGAAAGTGGTCAAAGTGCACTACAGCCAATGTTGATAATTATTTATGTTCACTTCACTGACATGCTTTTGCTATTTTTACGTCACTATAGCCCCGTATACAATAACGCGAGAGCCCGAAACGAGAGCTAGACCCAGTCCTTGTACCAAAGGATGGTATGTGGCAATATACAATAATGCGTGATGCGATTCTGCGAAACGAGGCATTTCTAAAAAATTGGAAATTCCTCGTACTTGCTCGAGACAATTTGTCAAGTAATCACTGTTTTGTAATACGCATTTGTTTATTTGTTTTGCTGTTTGTGTCTCCGCGTTTATTTTATTTAATAAAAAATTTCAAAACATTTATTTTTTAATAGTTTTTAGCACTTTTGCTTTTGTGTAAATATGGCTCGCGCTTTGTTTATTGTATATTATAAATCGAGACATTGCAAACCGAGATGTTGTCCGAGACTCGGTCCCGCTCTCGTCTCGGGCTCTCGCGTTATTGTAAACGGGCCTTATCGTCTTTTTGACTGGAAGAGTATATATTCTCTACGTATATTTTCCACGTACTGAAAGCTTGAGTTTAGAGGTTTCAACGATGCGCACAATGGAGACATATATAGCTTGTATCAATTAATAATATTTAGAGATCAAATTAAAAGCATAACACTGATCACACCATATTCTCTACAACAAATTAAATGGTTTTATGGAACGCCATGAGTTCTAACTTCAAAAGGTACTACCAGGCGGGTCATGCCTGACATATTTTCAGCTTTGGCAAAGTTAGAAATGATGTCTATACCATTTGTGTACACGAGGAATTGTGAGAAAACAAAGGGAAAGAGAAGAGATCGTCGTGTATTTTCCGAAAAACTGATTTGGCATATTTTTATATCATTATAATTCTTAATTGAAGAAAGAATAACGGGGGACTTGGCAGCAAGTTTTGCAGCTTAATCGGCAAATTCGTGTCCAGTGATTTCGACATGACCAGTGATCCAGATAAGTTTTAGGAAAAATGTCTGTTAGTGCATCTCTTATAATTTTTGGATAATAAGAGTTATCAAGGTTGGAAATAGAATCTATTGCGGATAGTGAATCCGAACAAATAGCATATTTACCAGATTTATTTTTTAGGTAATTGATGGCGTCATAGATTGCAATTATTTCGGCGGTAAAAACTGTAGAAAAGAAGTGACATTTTTATGATTGAATGTGATGTTATGCTAAAACTGGTTGTATTATGGTCTTTTGATCCATCGGTATAGATAATGGTATAGTTTTGAAGTTGGTTTTGAAATTCAAGGAATTTTTGTTGATATACTAATGAAGGGGTTGAAGCTCTATTATATTTGCGGATGAAAGTGTGTGTGGAATACTTCGCAATTGGTGGAATTGAGAAGCCATGGTGGTTTTTTAGACGGAGTAGTTTTTATCGGTTGAAATGGTAAGTTGCAATTCTTGCATAGGATAATGGTTCTATGTATTACTGAGAATATTTTCGGTTCTTTTTTTGATTTAATTATAAGCCGCATCAGTGGAGTGCCTAAACTTGAAAGATATGATTTGCAAAGCTTAGTGGTAATGAAGTCTCTTCTGTTTTCAAAAGTTTTTGTGTTTGATTAAAAAAGGTGGTTATTTATTGGGGTCGTTCTGTAAGCACCGAATGCTTTTCACAATGCTGAGGTCAACATTGTTTTTATTTTATTTGTAACTAATTTAGGAGAGAAGCCGTACATAAAAATTTAACTAGTGCTAGATTTGTTTAAGGGTAATTTCAAATATATGGTATAATACAGATCAGATCATCTATCCACTTTATCAAGGCAAGTTTTTGGGATCACATTTGATCAACTCTTGGAGTATAAGACTATCATCTTTCTTCACAAGATTATTTACACCCGGGTACCACCTTATTTGTTTAGATGTCTCAGGTTCACAGGTTCCTGTCGGTGTAATCAATTTGTTCCGTGCAAACAGTCGTCTCTTATGTCTGATCGTCAGTTTTTCGTGTATGCAGTAAGACTCTCGAACTCACTTCCTGTACGGCTGCATTATTGGCAACACTGTACAGTTCAGGAATGAACTTGGGTGCTACTTTCGGGCGCAGTGAATTTCTGGACAATCTGTATTGATTTGTTCATAAATTGTGATCTGTATTTACCTTATTGTTCATTGTTTTGTTGCATATTTTAATTTTAATTTTAATTGTATAAATCATCCACTTCCATCATTTTATAATTTTATAACTTTATAATTTTATTTGTATAATCAATTTATTTTATAATTTGTATTTCTCTTTACTTTGGAATGAACTGTTCCAGTTAAGTTAATTATTGAAAATATATATATATATATATATATATATATATATATATATATATATATATATATATATATATATATATATATATATATATATATATATATATATATTTATATATATATATATATATATATATATATATATATATATATATATATATATATAGGCCTTATAATGGCTTTATAGAGCCAAACCTTGTAATCCATTAGGAGTTTGGACAGACTATTTAAAAGCGAGATGAGAATTCATTCGTTTTGAATTTAATCTGGATTATTTTAGCGCTAATATTATATGTTGTAGCACTCAGAGATAAACTGTGAGTGTATTTCTACATTATATTGTCCACATTATATGCTCACATTTACTTTCATTCACAAATTGATTGACACAATACATCCAGTTCTGGAACCTTTCAGGTGGTCATAGATCCGAAAGAGAACGTAACCTACCTGTGTCGTCTCCAAAATTCGATTTGATGGTGATGTCAATGGTTGGCTTATCAACTGCGTATAGAAATGGTTGCAGTGATCTATTTATTCTATATTTATTGCCGAATTTACTTCACGAGAGGTAACTTTATAGATTCATAGAAATAATCCAAGGCGATATCGTTCTTAGTTTAAAAAATAGTCCTCCATACCAAACTTTTGCAGATGCTTGTGTGATATTGAAGAACACAGCAGAGCAGTGTTACTTTCGATCAAATATTTTGAATACTGCTTGCAATTTGTTCAATGTGCAATGTTTTTCCGGCAAAAACTAGAATAACATTTTTGTTCTCTTTATATTAAAATGTTCGAAGAGTTTTTAATTAATCGTTCCCTACAGTTTAACTTCCCGTTAGCTTTTTTGATTACAATGCTTGGCGTATTTGGGATATCATAGGCGGAAGGCAACTGAAGGTAAAAATATCCTGGTTTGGAGTTAAAAGTTGCATGAAATGATTGACATCTGGGGTTGCGATTGACTTATAGTGTCTCCATTGGAAATAGTGAGGTTGAGTGGTTTTTAATTATTTCGATGTGGTAATTGTTTTGTTCTCATACACTTGCCCTGTATATTTGCGGTTCGAAAACTATGTTCATTTTAAACTTGAACTTTATTTTCGTGTATCTTTTGCCACATGGGCAATGATTTGATTTGAACTATATTCCGTAAGAAAAAATTTTTTGTGGTTTTAAGGTCTTTTTAATAGTGGGATATTGTTGTTGCAAGGATGGCAAATCTTTCAGCAACTTTGCTTCTATTAGATAAATTTAATTATCTGCATGCCGTGAGCTGCGGTGCATTTTATCTGCATATAGCATTATATTCCAGTGGATACTTTAGCTCTTACACTTTTTAAATACGCTAAGTTTTCAATTAAGAGCGAGATGGTTAAGGTCAATTGTTTTTGGCGAGATCATATGTCACGCGGGTGTGACATAGGTGATGAGCACAGACCGCAAGTAAGCCCTTTGATGCTCTTTTTCACCACCATCGGAATTTTGAATTATTACTAATTATGGTTTTTGATTTAATAACTAAGATAAACAAAGATACATTAAAATCAATGAGTTTTGTTATTTTATATTTTATATACGAAAAAGTTTATTATTATATAAAGTTATCCTGCGGAACACCACTTAGAATAATAAATAACTTTAAAGTTCAATTAAATAATTTTTCGAAGTGATTTCAGGTACCATTCCTGAAGGATTTTCAATCAGTTCTAATGTATCATTTTGTGGCGAAACTATGGTAAAAGACAGAACAATTGGTACTCCGCGAAAATAATATAATTCTTTATAATTGAATTTTTAAGTGGAAAAGTGATCGGAATTCATGATCAACTATTGCATTCAATAATAAAAAGATATATCGACGACATTAAGATATAGGTTTTTCGGAACCATGTATATAATTCTCATACCAAACACAGAAAAAGAATTAGCTAAATATAACATCCTTATTGTAATACAGTAAAGTATAAAAAAGAGGCGAATAGGGTGCACTTGAGCAGTACTTAATTGAATTTGGAAATGTCACTTTGAATACCTCCACATAGCATGATTTTGTTGTCTTTTTTTTACAAGAATTTTTTATCTATTGAATCTGCTTAAATTAAGCCTAACAATAAGTACATCTTACATCAAATCTTAAAACTGGTAACTAAAAAATAATTTTAACCCAAATTGAATTTGGCTATCAAAATTTCGGCCTTCAAAAGGCCGGAAAGTGTCTTCTCTGCAGGCGGGATCGGCTTATCGGTTTTGTGAGGGATTTAGCTAATGAATTCGGGTGATTTTCCAGTTTTGCTATGTAATTCTGCTTTCTTGAATTAATTTCTGTGATAATTGTTGGTATTTTCAGGTCTTTCTGAATATTATCGTTACCCATGTACCATGGAGCACCTGTTATTAATCTAAGTATCTTTGACGGAAACCTTTGAATTATGGCAATGTTAGAAGCGGATGCATTACCCCACAGTTGAATCCCGTACAACCATATCGGCTTAATAACTGCATTGTATAGGAGGATTTTGTATTCTAGACTAAAGGTAGATTTGTGGTTAATTAGCCAATGCAGCTTGGCAACCTTCAACTTCATATGTAAAATTTTAGCTGAAATGTGCGTACGCCTGTCTAAATGAATCACGAGATAAGTGACTTCATAAGCTTGTGGAATCTCGATATTATTGAGCCGAATAGCTGGACACGTGCCAGGCTTCAAAGAGAATGTTACGTGCTTGCTTTTTTGTTCATTGACCTTTATACGCCACATACCTAGCCATTCTTCTACCCTAAATAAGTGCTCTTGTAGTGCCCTCGAACATTTATTGCAACTAAATATGGTATCATCCGCAAATTTTGAAATTAGCGTGCTTTCACTTATAGGTGTATCAGATGTGAATATTGCATATAATGTAGGGCCTAGAGTAGGGCACACCGGCTGATATTGCAAAATCTTCGGAAATAAATTCTTTTACTTTTACCCTGAAACGTGTATTGGATAAGTAAGACTCAAGAATTTATGATAGCTTTTTGGAAGAAACTTTTTGATTTTGAACAGCAGTCCTTGATGCCATACCTTATCAAATGCTTGAGCCACGTCAAGAAATATTGCAGAGCAAAGTTCCACAAGTTCAAAAGCTTTTCTTATTTCATTTGTAATTCGATTCACTTGCTCAATAGTGCTGTGCTTTTCGCGAAAGCCGAATTGGTGTTGCGGTATTACGCTTTGTTCATGAAGAAAAGCAGATAGTTTATTTAGTAGTAGTTTCTCAAACAATTTGGAAAGGCAAGGCAACTGGCTGATAGGTCTATATGATGACGGCAGCGTTGCGTCTTTTCCAAGTTTAGCTATCATACATATCTGAGACTTCTTCCATGCATTCGGATAGTAACCGATGCCGATGAAAGGAGTTTCTAGCCATATTCGGCTAGAACACGTTGCTTAGATGTCGTGGAAAGCAGACTGCTTTTTCTTTATCGCTTTGAGCCCACGCGCCGTACTGGTTTCTTAGATGTTTTACACCTTCCATTGCACCTTAAACTTTTTCGATGCCTTCCAAAGGGAATACCTTTCGGTAGAATTTGGGGTTACCTCCTTCTTTGTAAGATCATATTTAAGAGCCCTTTCGGGTGCTTTAAGATAGTACTTCGAGATGGGTGAGCGATGGGTCTGCCATTCTCGGCGCAGCTGTCATTTCTGTGCTACAATTTTTTCAATTTGGCTCTTTGTATAGGCATACCTGCACATTCTAGAAGTATTTTTTTTGCGTTGCCTCTATGGCTGCAGTCACTAGAATGGAGTTGAAAATATCAATATTATTATCTAGATCATCTGCATGTTTTACCTCAACTCTTGTAGAGATATGACTACTAAAAGCTTTTTGTATTTTAACCAATTGGTGTGGTTGGTCCCTACGCGAAACAGTGGACTTGTATATTCTTGCTGTTCATAAAGGTTGATTATTACAGGCGAGTGATCAGAGGACAGATCGACACAGGTTTCCGCTGATACTAAGACCAATCTATATTTTTAGAATAAGCAAAATCAATAAGATCAGGAATTTTCTTTGGGTCTGTTGGCCAATATGTGGGCTATCCTGGTGCATCAAAATCGTATTTACTATGTCTGTTAGTTATTGCGCTGTACGGTTGTCGGCCTTTTGGATTAATTAGGTGAGAGCCCCCGACAGCTAGAAATCTATCACCAAGGGAATCAAAGAGTTCTTTAAATTGAGTTTATGTTTCAGTAAAGCGGGGTGGGCACTATAGAGCTAAAATCGTCAAGTCTTTGTCACGATTTATACACGATGATAGCTTGTATCCATTGAATCGAATGCTATTGCATAAGATGATGCTTAAGCTGATTTCTGATTAGTATAGCCGTACCGCCATGTGCCTTACCATCAGGATGATTTGTGTTATACAATTTGAAGCCTGGGAGATGAAAGTTGTATTTGTTTGTGAGATGTGTTTCAGACAAAAGCATAACATCAATTTCGTGGTCATGTAGAAACTTATTAAGGGCTAGTTTATGCTGGTTAACACCGTTTGTGTTCCATAAACATATTTTTAACAAACTCATTTTTTATTTACAAGAGTTTGACTCGATCATCTGATTTTGAGCTTTAATCAAATCTTGTAGCATATTTTGCCCTCTAGACATGAATTGAGTCATACACTGAGTAGGATTTAGAAACATGGCTTCTACTCCATGGTGGCAGGCTGGATATAAATAGGATTTTGGGATAAGTTACGTTTTAATTGTATACCCTGCGACAGTTTTGATTTTAAATCTTAATATACAGGGCAACCTCTGTAGTTAGCCGTGTGGCTACCACCACAGTTACTACATTTCTTTGCGGATTTGTCACCTTTAGCTAGGTTGAAAATACGTATAGGGTGGAGATCACCGCAAACTACACAAACACTGTGCAGAGTGCAGTACGATTTAGAGTGGCCGAATTCTTGGCAATTCATACATTGTATTGGGCCGTTACGTTTGTGCGGTTCTTCAACCGTAATTCTGCGGTGTAAAAGATATCTTAGGTTATATATTGGGTGCGTCTCGTTCTTTTTAAGCTGGGTTGAGTTGGGGAGCAGTTCAACTTTAAATATAGGTTGTGGTACCCTATTTCTATTCACAATATCTATCACAACCTTTACTGAGTACCCTTGCTCTTCAAGAGCCTCTTTTTTATCGCCAGAATCTACTGTGGCTTCAATTCCCTTTAAAAGAATAACAAGGCCTTTTGAGCTCTTTAGCTGATAGGAATAATAATTTTTGTTGTTCCCCGTTAAAAAATTTACAATATCACGATAGTGTTTTTCACTATATGCCTGGATCTTTGTCCCCTCAATACTACATTTTCTAAGAGGCACAATGTGAAAATTATTTGTACCTATAATATTTGCGATGTTCAATACTAATTGATTGGAATTACGCTCGCGCAGGTAAATTGGTGGCGGTCTGGCGTTACTGACTACAGGTTCACCTTTCGATGTATTAGTAGAATTCTCTAATCTAAGAAGTACAAATCTATTATTCTCCAGAGAAGCAACTGACTTTGTTGTGTTTGCCCTTTTGGCGACGCCCATGACCTTTTGTGGACTTATCTTTCTTTTAATATTAATGTTAATGTAGCGGTCAATACCAGTCTGCACGACCGCCACTTTTTTTATTTTCTTTACCTCACTGTTTATTACCCGCCTGCAGAGACATTGTTGCTGGACTCCTTACTGCTGCTTGGTTGGGTGACGGTGCTTTGCTGGGCTGCCTTGCCTTCGCTGTTGTTTCAAAGAAAGCCATCACGCTCTTTCCTGTAGCGACAGTTACTGAAATCGACTTTTCTGTTGAGGTCGCTGCTGTTGCCGACGCTGCTACTGACGCAGATGATGACTCTGCTAGTGGCATTGTTGTTGCCGATAATATGCCGTATTGTATTGTTGTAGTGTTGTTGTTTGGTGCAACGGGTATATGCAATGAGTGCCGACGCTCTCTATGAGGAAAGTGCGCGACACTCATAGCTTTGTGTATATGTTTATGTTTATATTTTTAGTGTTTACTTTTTTGAATTATATTAATTGATAATATTAACATTACAAAATAATATTTGAGAAATATGTAAATCCAATCAAACACGGAGCGTACAAAAACACTTCCGAACTGTATAGACTTCGTAATTGTAGACTTCGTTACTTCATGACACTTCGGAACAATTATAGGTCGCCTTGTCTTTACTGGGGTACATAAAGCGTTATCGATGTGTCCACCTTGTCGAATTATGCAATCGTCGTCCAAAATCGGTGTTAATTTGTTTAAGGACGTAGTTTTTGATATTTTCATACCGTTTCTGAGTTGTTCTATTTCATGGCTATATGCCTGGCACTGTAATTATTTGCTGTTTGGCGAGGTATGACTTAAATATAAGTCGACTCGTTGTATCCAAACTGTTACTTTCAAAAGGTTATAATAGTTAAAAAAGTTTTCAATTGCATTTATGTCGGCATTAGAGCATCATCAGCTCTCTTAAGATTACCAGAAACCCAATTCTACTGAACGCTTTCTTATGAGTATAATATTTCCAATACTGTTGGCCACAAACTGTTTGAAATAATTCTATCGGCGCTAATCCAGTGGAGGACTGTTTTGAATCAGACCAAAATATGACTCGGCTTGGACTACATGATGGTTTGCTCAAATTGCATCTTTTAATCGTACTCTCAGTTTGGTGGCTTGTAGCTGCAACCTATGTATTGAAAGTGTTTCTGAGGGGAGCATTTCGACTTACCAAAAATCTATGACACTTCAATGCCTTTCATATATTCGATACGTCAATATCCAACGGCGGCATAGGCAGATTCGCTGGAATCAAGAATTAAGAAAATTCAAGTTAGACATCTAGGTACCCTGAAATTTTTGGCTTCGTCAAGTTGCTTGTTCTATTGATCTGTCATATATTTCCTTTGGAATTGGTACATTCCAACCAATACCATATTTCCACAACTCCTGTAAAATTAATTTCGAAATTATGAATATGTTAGATAGGTATCCAAATGGATCGAAAATGGACATTGTTAAGCTAAGCACTTCGCGTTTCGTAGGTCGTCTACTTCCATTTAATACTGACGTTGGTATTTTTGAAAATTTAAATTTGAAACAAAATTTATCTGCGTTCCAAAACATTTCAAGTATCTTTTCTGTTGATAAATTCGTTTGACCTACATCTTTCAAGATCGAAGGCGCTGGAGAATCACAAAGAGCTTGTAACATACTGGGCTGAACATAGTGAACGAACTGACCCAAAAGTCATTGCCTTCACCATATATGTCTCTGGAAGGTTTGAAGAATCTCCATCTCTCCATAAGAACCTTTGAGCGTTCCAATTAGCTGGGCGCACACTAACACGGTGGAGCATCTCTCGTATATCGGCTAGCACACCTATTACACCCTGTCGAAATTTAAACAACATTGAAATCAAACACTTTTGTTGGTATTTATCAGGTCCCTTCATCAGCATGGTATTTAAAGACATGCCTTTGGCTGTAGCTGCGACGTCAAAGACCAAGCGACATTTGTTGTCTTTCTTTGCATTGCACACAGCAAAATGTGGTAAATACCATGTGCTTTCATCGGTTCGGGCGGCTTCAATTGGAGTTAATTTCTTGGCATGCGACATGTTGACAGTTGAGCAACTCTTTTATCGGTTTGTGACTTAGTAATTTGTGGAGTTTTTATTCCATAAATTTCTATGGAAAATATTCTGCTACTTTCGGACGTTTGTCCGCTTCTTCGTTTGATTCGATATAACAAACTAATCCTTCTGAATTAAATTCTGGATTCGAACAAATAAAGGTCCTCCCTAATTTTGGTTACGGGGAGAATATTTCTCATCAAAATTGATAATTCTGTTTGGGCGTATGAGATTAATATGAGGCATGCCAAGAGTTGCAGTACGGCATTCCAATAATTTTGATTGGCAAGTCTTTTAAGGTCAACTTCTCAACAACAACTAACGTTCGCGGTAGCAGGAATAATTTTTAATGGTACGCACATTCTTCATTTGGTAGTACGAATTGCTATCTGAATCAGTTATTTCCACAATGATTCGTTTGGATATCCCAGTAGTTGTTTTATTACCTATCCATTTAAGTGACAATAATTCTGAAGTGTCTTTCAGATCAATTGAATCAATGACGTTTTCTTCAATTAAAGAAACCTTGGAACCTTCATCGATTAAGGTGATCACATCACGGGTGTCCTTGAACCACTTATAGTAACAGGCAAATATTTTAATAAGTTTATTTCGTTACCTTCTTTTAAAATTGTTCCAATCTGTAGTTGATCTTGGCTTGGTGCGCTTATTTCGGTTGTATTCCATCGGCGACTTGGGGAGCTTGTCAGAATTCATGTATAAGAGGGTCATGTAGTTTACAGCATGATGCTATTCTATACTGTATTTTACAGTTACATGATGCAAAGTGGGGGATGGCAGGAAAAGCACAGTTTCCAATTTCTCGGATATTGCTAGTTTTTGGAATTTAAGTTATTAGTTCACTGGATGATAGGATTGCATTTTAGTTTTGTCTTCTTCTCTGCAACGGCATATCCTGGTTTGTAGATTTGTTTCTTTCGTCGGTGGATGGCATATCCATGGCTGATGGCTTGGAGATTGACATTTCCGTTGCCATCGAGACGTATAAGGCGATTTTTTGCAACCACATCTCAAAGTCGCGGACTGTTGGATATCGTGGCGCTATGGAAAATGTATGACGTACCTATTCCTCACTCTTTGGCAGAGGCAGTTTAGTCACTATCTCGGCTATGAGAGTAGGATTATTAAAGATGCGACTGTGCACTAACATTTTCTAGAAATGGAGTTAAATTAGATGCCATCGTACTACAATTGACAATTTCATTCGGATTCAGAATATTGATTGCGAGAAATGCACGAACTTTACTTATCTGACAATTTATTAAGATTTCTAGGAGGCCATAGCAAATCTCCAGTGTACTCATATTCATTAGGCCGTCTATAATATTTGGGTGTATGAGCAGACCCTCTACCAATGCTCTAGTTTCACCTTTCAATGCTTTTTGTAAGCGAGTCAAATTTTCCAAACGCGACTGTTGTTTCTTTGTATGATACAGAGAACATTTGCAATTTTTCTGGTGACTTATACACAGGATACCGTGAGTGTGCTGTTATATTGGCGGCATTTTGATATTGTGGCTGTATGCTAAACGTAGGGTAGGTAAACAGTCGGTCTGAAGCAGCTGAACTATTAATGCAGGTAGCTGGAATTGTAGTGGTGTAAAGGTGGTAGGCGTGGGGTTGGTAATAACAGCAGCATTAGAAGCTGAAAATATATTTGTGGCGACGGTGGTGTGAAGTGGCTGCGGCAGCTGAATTCTCATTGGCGGCATATTGGTTGGAGGTATGCATATTAGCGGCATACATGTTGGCATTATTGGCATCATGAACATTGACTGCATGTCCATCGGCGGCATTTACAATTGTATTTTTGACAGTGGTACTCGGCTTACTTATATTGGTGTCATCCTTGCTCTCACTATCTTTATTGACGACTATCTGTATTTGTGGAATCAAAGTCGGCAATTTCGCTACTTTTTGTTTCAACATTTGTTGCTTCTTCAGTGCCATCATCTATGTTGATGTCAGGAGTAGATGAATGTGACATTATTCCGTTTTCTCCTCTTGTTAACAACATTAATTCACACACGAGTTTTCACAAATTGTAAATTGTTATTTTAATAAAATGTTGCGAAAGAAATGAAGAAAGGTGTTTTTTTAGTTTCATTAACAATGACTTTTATTAACAGCGCATGTGTGTGCGGGCGCGTTATTAAAAAAATTGTTATTGCTCCCGGCTGGCGATGTTCGGAGCTGTGATGTCTTTCACAATCTGCCCTCTTTCAGAATGCCTCGTTCCAATATATACATTTTGCTACTCATATCAAAAAACAAAAACCGCTATTCGGGAACAAGCACAATTTCTAAATTCCTGGAATCAAATTCACCAGCCGGGATCATAAATGCTTCATGCCAGTGCAGCATATATGCATATGCTCGCAATAAATTGCAAAATTATGGAAAACTAGCTGACCCCGCAGGCACAAAGAAAAGAAAGTTGAATTTATATTGTGTTGAAAATAATTTATTTGCGATTTTTCTACATTTTTTTCAATGTAACGTAGCTTGATAAACAACATTTTTTGTTTTCTGTTCCGGTGCGTAAATGTACAGAGAAGATGGTTTTCCAACTCGTGAACACGCCACGTATAGCTGGCCGTGTGGAAAACATGGCATTTCCAGATTTATACCACACACTTCCAGCGACTGTCGTTGTGACCTGTTGATTGTCAACGCAAATGCAAGTTTCACTGGAAACTGAATACGTTTGAACTGAAACGGCAAATCGTTGGAACTCAAAGGAATTCGTGGAATCAAGCATACTGCCCCCTTGTAAGTCCCTTTCAAAATTCTTGCAACTATCACATTATTCGATAGCTGCGTCACAATCAGTCGGGTTCCATTACACAGTTTCGGCGCATGAAGATTGCGAAGCATAATAATGACAGATCCAACTTTGAGACGCAAATGATGCGGCGGCATGCCAGACAAATCTAAAGAATTTAGAAATTCCACTGGATATTTCACGGTTTCGTCTTCATTTTCAACACGATCGATCGATTTATATGAGCGCAAATCTCCCGGAATTTGACTTTGAATCGTCCAGTTTAAGTCATTAACATCGGTATTTTTGGCAGCTAAAATTGCGCGTGCACTCAACCAATCGTAGTTACGATAATTTTGGCCAATGTTCGGATAAACATTCGTGATGAGTTCAGCTTTCGTTGAAGTGAATTGACAAATGGCAGGTGGAATTGATATCAAACCACTGGAAGTATCAACCGGAATTTGCCCATTTCCAATTCTTAGCAGTTCTTTAGAGAAAACTTCTGCGGTGCTATCCTGTTGCAGGAACACTCGCATATTCATAGTCAATCGTATGGTTTCCACGTACCGCCACAAATACGATGACTTAAGACATGCGTTCAATTCATCCGCCGCTGTTGATTTCGGAATAACAGGAAGTGTTTGTCGAAAATCGCCTGCTAACAGTATCATTCCGCCACTAAAGCGACGATTATTATTCCGCAGATCTTTCTTTGTTCTGTCAAGTACTTCTAGAGACCGTTTGTGAGCCATTGTGCACTCATCCCATACTATCAGTTTACAATTCTTCAACACTTTTGCCATAGCTGATTGCTTTGAAATGTTGCAAACAGGTGTTTCATTGATTTGCAAGCTTAACGGAAGCTTCAGTGCCGAATGTGCGGTTCTTCCACCTTCTAGTAGAGTTGCAGCAATCCCAGTAGATGCGAGAGCCAACGCAATGCCATTTTGAGATCGTATTCTTGCCAAAATCAATGATATCAGGAACGTTTTCCCAGTTCCGCCGGGCGCATCAAGAAAAAATAGTCCACCGTTTCCATCATTAACAGCCTTCATCAATTCATCATACCCACTCTTTTGCTGCTCATTCAATAATAGAACATTTCTTTGTACTTGTTGTTCCAAAGTTATTCTGTCGTATGCACGCTCACGTTCCAATTCACGATTCAGTACATCTTTGATTTAACGATTTGGCGCTTGCATATGAATTTCAGTCAATAGTTTGCCACTCATAAGCAAACACAAATCTTCAATCAACACCAATGCTTCATTGTATATGTCATCGTTCATTTGCAATTCTGAATTCCATGTTGCCACTCGAATACGATATAAAATTTCTTCGGCAATGTAATTTTTGTACGTATCCCATAATTGACGCGGATTTGAAGGCTGACATGTCGAAATGATCTTCGCGAAAAGTGTGCGAACTTCAATGGCATGCGAAGTAGCTATCGCATCGTCCATCGTTTGATTCCAGTGATTATCATGTTCCAGCAATTGCTGGCATGCTTCTCAAAAAGTTGCCCACACTGTACCATTCACAGTACGCAATGACTCAAATGAAGTTGAACCGCGTACATTAATCAATAGCAACCGAAGGTAGAAGCAATCGTCGTTTTTCGGGTAGATTGTGTAAATTCGTCCTAATGAATTAGTTGAGAACACACCTGGATGTCCATCTACTGGTTGGCCTTGCTTTCTGCGTAACCATTTCTTCGACGATGCATTCCATGTATAATATCGAGGCATTTCCGAAGAAAGCAATGTTCTCGCAAACGGATCACTGGCGCAAAGTTGAGAAAAAACTCGTCAATATTGTTGCTGGTGGTGTTTCCGCTTGCTGTACTGCATTCTCTGGGTTGAAATACACTCTTTGGGCATTCTCCACATGAACTGCGAGATGCACAACAGTCGGAATACGCTCATGAATTACAAAAGAAAATATTCTCCAAAGCGCTTCATCGCAGTTCACATATTGACCCATTTGATACTTGCTGATCTCATCTCGTTTAAGGCCAATAACCGCCATGTCGCTTCCTTTGGTGACGTACTTGCAAACGTATTTGATCGATTTCGCAGAACTGCAATACTCAACATTGATATGAGTTTTGAATGTCTTAGACAATATTGGCGAATATGGTACGATCCATGTGTTGTCAACTTCGATATTCACTCCTCTAAATTGAATCCTGAATGTTATGCAATTGTTGTCTGTTGAGCGACGCCGATAGAGTGGATATCCATCATTTCCAGTTTGCGTTTCCGAAAGAAAAGCACGTGGATAGTGTTTCGTGCATTTAATGTCAGACATACAATCCGAAGTGGGATTGTAGTGTCCGCAAGGTCCATGAACCATATTGGTTTTCACCACTTCGTATAATTCTGGATCTATCTCTGGATCAGGAATTTACGCAGAAATGATGTCATCAATTTGATCTGGTGTAATCTTGTCCACCATCCAAAGAAGAATGTGTGCGTGCGCAAACCTCTTTTTTGCCACCCAACAGAGTACATCCAGCATCTAACAGCACCATATATACGTTGCTTCACGAAAAAAGTCCATCAAATATCGTAGCTGTTGTTTGAAAACTCGTGCTGTGACATCGTGACGATCGGTTGCTGATTGACCGCGATTCAATAATTCCGTTATCTGTGGGCATTTTGGATTGCAAGTGAATGTAACAAACAAATCCGGCCGTCCATAATTCCGCACGTATGTCATCGCATCCTGCGAGTACTCGTGCATGTGCCTTGGGCTGCCAATGTATGTTGATGGCAAAATCGTGAGTCGGCCAAGGTTTGTCACCTCTTCATCGCTATTGACCGAATCTCGCAAGTGAATATACTCTTCAGATCGAAGCTTGGTCTGATTGAAGCGAATAAAATTGAGTCGTTCTGTCTCCATCGTCGATATCTCAAGCGGCGATATCTCAAGAGATGGTTGTCAATTCCTTCGCGAATCATCAATCGATACGTGTAAAAGTTCATTGCACTGACCTTCTTATTTGTATCGACACCTAAAAGTTAACAAAAAATGAAGTTACAATCAAGAGTGTTTGTTTTTCTTTTACTAACGATTGGCAGTATTGATCATGTTGTATCTCAAGTGATATCCATCTTCACCACGGCAGAACATAAGCGGATATTGTAGTGAGTCATACGATCGATGAGTTTCACTGATTCGCTCTAATGCATCTCCAGCTCGACGTTTAATAACAATATCACGGGATTCTAAATTATCGCCAACAGCATCGGCCGTCGTGGCATTATATTGCCGTTCATGAGTGCCTGCTGGTCGTTTGTCCGCTTTTATGACGATTCTGTGATCATCAGATGGCATCCTTTCTAACGAAGTTTTGAATAATCGAATTAGTTCGTTCTGTTCATGCAACCTTTTTTGCAATTGCTGCACAATTTCTGTTTTCGTCGCATTGAAAATTGCACAACGTCGATTCACTTCTTCATTTGAATCTCCAAGGAAATATATTTGGAGATATTTGTGATCTTGATCAGGATGCAGCAACAGCGATCCAGCAAGATGCTAAATTTGCCCGTGAATCTGTATAGTTGCAGACAAATATGTTAATTTCTGTATTTTATTGGCGAGATAATAAGTGTTAGATTGTTGGTGAACTAACCTTGAATGTGGGATTGTAATTATGTTCATTCACAATTTCCCCACCAAACGACGTCATTTGAAAACAATCGTTACACATCTTGGAATTTTGTAAAAAATGATTCGAATTTGGTGATTCACCGTAAAGCAACGACCGCAAGAGGCTCACGAAGCTTACAATGAGCAACAACGATTGAGAAGAAGACAAGTTCGTGCTCAGGAAATTCATGAAGCAAGAGAACAACGTTTGGCTGCTCACCGACTGCTGGCGTTGTCGGTGAGCAGCCAAACGTTGTTCTCTTGCTTCATGAATTTCCTGAGCACGAACTTGTCTTCTTTTCAATCGTTGTTGCTCATTGTAAGCTTCGTGAGCCTCTTGTGATTGTCGCGCACGATGTTCAATCATTCCGATTCGAGCAGATTTCCTTGCAGTAGCATTTTCCTCTTCCGTACGACGTGCTGTATAACTACGTTGGTCCGTTGTACGTCGGGAACGCCGACCGATATTAGCGCGACCTCTTTGTGGCATCGTAACAAATTTCAATCTGTAATTGATCACTTTGTATGAAACACACATAAACTTTTCACGGAATAATTTTCAATAATTTACCTTTTGAATAGCCGAAATAAAGAAAGCGAATGACCGAAATTGAACGATTCAAATAATTTACAAATCAGCTGAAGAAATAACACAAATAAATTCCAATGGAAATGAGGTTAGGTATTCACCAACAAACGAAAATAATGAACTCACTTTTTTTGTTTGAAATGTCAATAATTTAACTCAAAAACTGATGATCCACAGTTTTAAAATCAAATATTTCGTGAATGTAAACAATTTAACAATTTAATGTAATGAATTTAACTCGAGAAATCAATTAAAATTTGGAAAAATGTCAGAAAGTCAATTGACCGTGTCCGCACTGTTCGAATAAACAAATCAGAAAGAACAAACAATATACGCAGCTGTCGAAATAAATAAGCGTCTACAGCTCTATCTGTTGAGTTATTGGAGTATCAGTCAGTGCTTACAACACCAATATGAAACTAAATGTGCGCGTGCAACACCACGCACATACAAAAAAAATGAGAACAAAAAGTGAGATTAAGTATTTCTAGTTTTCGAATTTTCCGACTTTTCCGAATGTTTTGAGATCGATAGATTTGCAAAAAACAATTGGAAAAAAAAAATTTGAAAGAAAAAGATTTTTGTATGGAAAAAAGTCCTTTTTGGAATTTTTAAATTTTCCGACTTTTCTTCAGGAAAAGTATTAGGTTTTTTTATTTCTAAACCTTCCCAGATCTACAACGAATAACCTCTGAAAATACCATCAAGATTGGTCCAGCCGTTCTCGACCCTTAGCGTCACTAACAAACAAACATTCATTTTTATATATATAGATTATATATATAGATGTATTGATATTACTTCCTTTTGTATATATTCCAATAAATTCAAATAAATTTATTATTTATTTTTATTTATTAGCTAGATTTTGAGCAGTATCGGATGGTAAAGGAAGCCTTGCAGGAACGCGCATCAATGCTTGAGTCTGCTCCACATTTAGCACATCCGTTACCTATAATGCTACCCGTATATCAGTAAAAATTATTATTCTTGGATTGTATATTAAGATTACATAATAAATATTATTTCAGATGGTGGCAGGTACCGTACTATTGGGTTGGTATAAAGTGTTACGATCTTGTGGCTGGAGACAGGAATGTTAAGAGCTCATATTATCTTTCGAAGAATGAGGCATTGGAGCTGTTCCCTATGCTTAAAAAGGATAAATTGTGTGGCGCCATTGTTTATTATGATGGTAATTTTTATGAACAATTTAAAAATACGTATATAAAGTGAACAGTTAATATTTAAGTGAAGATGAATCTAAAAATAGTCAATAATCATAATTCACATTGCGTGGGGCAATGGCCGTAAAACTTTATACTTGCATAGAAACTAAAGAGGTGGAACTTACGTAGATCAAACTGATGTTTTGCATAAATAAAGTATAAAATAAGAGTGCATACTAATTATAATAATATTATACGGTTATACAATAGTAATCAAACAAACCTTGACGTAAAAGCAGGGAAAGCTACGCTATCGGAGTAATTCCTAGTAGATCTAATTATAAATTATGCTCTTTGGTGGACGAATTGATATGAAAGCAAAGATCGAGAGAAATATAATATAGCTATATTCATAAGTAGGGGGTACCACCGGCTTCTTTATTACGATTTATACTTGTATGATATTTGCTTGGTAACTGGTTTAAAAAGCCTCATAGCGATGTTTTATTAGAGTCATTATGTGCTCAGTGTACAGTAAATCGTTTGTCAATGTGGTTCATTAATCTCCTGGCACTTTGACCATTAGATGATTTTTATAGTTTTAGGATCATGCATTTTAACCACTAAAGAATAGAAGAATATTATATAAGTGGGGTAGGCTGGAGAACCGCCAAAGAAGGAGGCTTCCAAGCACTCAGGCATCTATGCCCATTGTACCATAAGCTTTGAAATATTTGGGGGAAGGGGGAGATGGAAGATTTTGGAAAGGAAATTACACCTTTTCAAACTTCTTTATACTCTTTTATGAATCTTAGATATCTGTACAGATATAAAGAATGTACTTTGTCCATTCCCAAAGCAACTGACCCTAATATGCGCCTCCTCTTTCTGGCAAAGGCAGGACACGCGAAGATGAAATGCTCTGTACCGTCTTGTTCTTCCTCCAGACAGGAGACGCAGTTCGGACTCACGATGATCCCTATGAGGGTGATATGATGGTGTTGCATCGTAGGTTTTAATGTTAATCGTTATATCTAAGTTTCATTAGACAGTATAAAATAATATAAGTATTTTATTTAAGGGAATACACGCGGAACTTCACCAGCGCCAAGCTTTCATAGTCAAAGTTTGCAGGGTGCATTTCGATATAGCATTTCCTCCCCTCTTATGAGAAAGGCGGGGTTATTCTTCTAGCGGAAGTGACTGGAACACCGGGGAGGTGGAATGTCTGGTGCCGGCTTTGTATGAGCTGAAGTCGGTGTCGGTATTGCCCAGGCCAGCTTTCATATGCGTGGGCTGGTGGTTTTGTACTCTGCTGCTTTTTTTTAACAACTCAAACTTTTCAGTGCCAATCCATGACAAAAAATGCCCTCTTCTGTTCGACGTGACTATATACTGCAAAATGCTGCCCTATATGCGCAATGCAAGTATCGAAATTCTGTTTGTTTACTGCTGGTTTGTTTGTTGCTGGTTTACTTCACATTTCCTCAATATGCGAATCCATGGACGGCCACCAACAGTATCGACGAACAATTTGTTTCGTACGCGCCATACCCCAGTATCTTTCATGAAGCAGTTGCGTATAGTCACTTTGAAGTACTACGACTCCCATTCCAAAACTCAAGGCATATTTTATGAACAAAGTATGACTGCAAATCTTTATCTACACCCAGTAGCTTTTCAGGCCAGCCGACCTCAATGACAGTGCGTACGCATTTGAGTCTGACATCTTTCAAAGTTAGGCCTTTAAGCTGCTTTACATTTAATGGTGATTCAGTATTTGTTGATGTACTTGAATACGCAAATGATCGTTTAGGTTGCTATGCTGATCATTCGGCCGTTACTTGATTGTATAAGGATATGCCATAAACATAAGTGCCCATCTTTGTAGTCGTAGAATAGTTAATACCGGAAGCTGCCTATCCGAGCTGAATACACTGCCCGACACATGTTAGAACACATGAGCAAGACCTATAAACTCCAAAAGTAGGGCTAAAAAAAAGATACCCGTGTCTGGCCGTTTTTTTAGATCAATTGTTTTTAATTTAATATATATTTTTCAAAAAAAAAAAACTGTTTTGAGGCAAAAATGTATATATTACAATGTAAAATTGCCTTCTGAATCCAAATATGATAAAATAAAATTAGTATAAATGTTGTTAATCGATTCTCGACCTCCGGTTGAAATTTCATTCATTGAATTGTCTTCATCGTATTAATTGTTGTTATATTTGCGGTTTATTGGCGCATGCAAATTATTTGTGATATGGCGTTTGTTTCAAGCTTATGGTACGTTCCAGATGTGGTTTGTGAGTATTGCTACCGTAGCTTAATGGGATGGAACAATTATTCGATTCGGCATCATATTAAGTATGTCCAACCGACTATTTGACCCCAACGAATTGAACATTCTCCAGAAGCTTGCTATTTTTGTTTATCGCATTCGAAAACTACTGAATTATGCTACAATACACGAGAAATAATGAATTCGCTTTCGTGGAATCCGTAATTAAGGCAAAGATGCGTTCTGAACATATCTAACAGCTCCTTCAGAAGACTTGCAAATTTATGATCAAGTAATCATAGAACCTATAACATCAAGAGAATTATCGCCGTCCGAACTTTTCTCGTCATTCCACATTTTGTGACGCAAGCAGATTTCAACGACTTGGTATTTTTAACAAAATAAAAGAGTTGTTATAAAACATTTCTACTAATTTTGTTTTATCATATTTAGATTCAGAGTTCCCACATTTTTTACATAATATTTACACTTTTAATTAAAAATAAATTTTTTTTTTGAATCTATCATAATTAAAAACAAATTTAGCTTCTGAAAATTGTAAACGAATTGATCTAGAAAAACAGCCAGACAAGGGTATCTTTTTTTAAGCCCTACTTTCAGAATATGTAGGTCTTGTTCTTGTGTGCACTCAACAGTTGAATTTTGTCGGACGGTTGCGACCAAATACGAATTGATGAAATCTCTTCACCCCGAAGATAATAGAGAAAGCTTCTTTCTCCTTTGGGCTATATCGTCGTTGATGTTCGTCGAGTATTTTCGAAGTGAAAGCAATGGGCTTTTCACATCTATCAGGCATGCTGTGCTATGTCATGGCTCCAATGCCATGATCGGAAAATTATCGTCGAAGTGAACGATTGTGTTAGACAATTGCAGCTTATGTGCGGGACTGGGTGCAGCTCAAATTCAATTGCTTCCAGATTCCACAATCTATAATTCTGGTTATGTTTCATCTTTGAAGAGAAAAATTCGTACCCTGATGCCAGTGTTGTGTGTTGGTAACTTCGTAACTAGATCATCAAAACTCTGCTTTTGGATATTATCGCTTCCATATAATTTTGTTAACAACTCAAACTTGTCAGTGCCAATCCATAACGAAAAATGCCCTCTTCTGTTCGACGTGACTATATACTGCAAAATGCTGCCCTATATGCGCAATGTAAGTATCGAAATTCTGTTTGTGTGGACAAACCGCAAATATAACAGCACAGTCCCATGAAATATGCCCCATGATAACCTTAACCAATGATCGAAGATCTTCCCTTCGTAATATTAGAAGGAAATCTGCAACTTTCTTGTTTGAGCTCTTAAGGAAGCACTTGGTTGTTTTGCAGGCAAATGAATTGCACTATCGGTTCTTTTGAATATTATTCACATGACTCTTGATCCAATCAATAGCCCCTACTAAAGTTATACCGACAAATGGCTCTGCTTTCATTGGAGTACCCGCAAGATCTACAGTTTGCCAATCCATCAGGTACTTTGTTCCCCCGTACACCACAGTGTCTCAGAATCCAAATAGGTTTAAGAAAATTCCAACTTACGATGGAGTTAAGTGTTGACTTAGTTTTATGGACAATTTTTGAAGTGGTTAATGGGTTTTCTAGGGCCTTCAGTGCAGCCTGACTGTCACTACAAACTTTAATCTGTTTACCGCACCATTTCTTCTGAATTACTCCTACCGCTGCCTTCAGTATCGCAAACTCTTCCGATTGAAATACCGTTGCCATATTTCCAAAAGGAGAAGGCTCTGACATATTCATTCAGATGCCAGCCAACCCCAGTTCCGTTTAGATCATATTTCGTATTTAGTGTTACATCAATCACTTATTGCCTTCTGGGCTTCACAAAAGTCGGTTTGTTACCTACATTGTGTATTATCACCAAATGTGAACACAGAAAAAAAATCAAAATCTTGTTACCCCGAAAGTTGCACTTCGGGCTACACTATAATGTGTTCTGTGAATTTGCGTCACAGCCCACAATCTGGTGGTCCAACCCATTGGATTTTGCTTACTGAACGACCTCTGTCACTTGCCTTGATAGTGGGGAAAGTATAGAATCGTAGGGTAGGTAGGCCGAAACGATTGCTGCCGCGACCTTCCTCCCTACCCTTGCGTACTTAAATTTTGCTGCAACGACATCTTGAGAACACATTGTCTAAGCTTCGCGCATTCAATAAACCGTGGCATGATAACACATGTACAGTAAAGTGGTAGACGATTTGCTATGCTGCAAGTTTATTTCCATGAATATAATTTCAGTCATAAAATGGTTCTTTTAGGACCGACATTAATTTTTCGCTTTATCCCCTTCCTCATTCTGAACGCGGAAAATTATGCCTACAAGATGCAGATGGGGACGGTATCCGTATCTGGAGCTTAGGACGTTCAGCAAACCTAAATCGATACCTACCATCAGGTGAGAACTTGCTCCCTCTTTGGAAGCAGATTCCCCCCTGATATACGAGTATATCTCCCAGAGGAGGAGGATACGTGCGAGTATTTCGATGGGTTCACTGGAAGGACCCGGTATCCAAGCACCTGCTCTTACCTGCCTGCTACTGTGATCGTACGTGAGGACGAATTTATAGTTCTCGCAAGCTGGTATTTCAGCCATAGCTTTGGTTAGCTATTCTCAGGAAGACTTAGAAGAGAATTGCACGTTTCTAGCGCCGTTCTCCACACGCATCATCTCGAAGATAGGTTTTTCCTTCGACTCACCGATGGCCTTCCAAACGTAGTTGTGGACATAGTCTAGCTGCCCTTTTAACAGCAGACCATTCTATTTGTATATCTACCTACATAGCTTTAGCTGCCACTCTTGGTAATGAATCACCAGAGGTAGACGAAGGACGACTTCTTTAAGGGTCCTTCCACCTTCTCCTCAGAAGGAGGGGAACATGCAGGCATCTAGGTCGAGCAAACAGGGAGATCCGGTTCCGGTATTGCGACCTTCCTTCTTTTGTCAAAGAAGCCCGGGGTAGCAGTTTTCTGTAGGAGCTAGGGAACCCCTCTAGCATCTTCACAGCTTCAGAATTTGTTGGTACTGTCTGGTACGATCGCCCCCCTCTTCCTCCAGATGTAGGCTTTTCAACGACATAGTCAATGAGCCGCTAATTACACTCAATAATTTGCTTCCTTCGAGACCCTGCTAGGTCTGTACATCTAATTCCCAACGCGCCGACGCGTCTACGGGTGGATTACCAGTTAGCAGGATACGCTGTGCAGATGTACCTGGAGTATCTGTCACCTCGATGATTTGCTTGTTATACTTATCTGCCAAGTGTAAATAACAGGCGCCCCACTGGGGTCAGATGCAGAAGAGGGGCCCACACTATGGAATAAGCGCACCGTGGATTTGAGGATATGAGATTAGAGACCGCCCACTGTAGAACAGACGCCCCAGAGCTAGATCGAATTAGATGTGACTAAAAAGGGAAATTTAGGATGGGGTGAGGGTAGGGAAGTAGTCCTTAGTTAGGGAGGTAGTTCGTAGTAACCCCCGACTGCCCGTCTGACACAGTTGAATCCACTTGGTTAGAATGTGTTTGCCCATGTTCGTCAGAATGGCCAAGTCAGAACCATCCATAGCCGTGGCAGGTAGGTAGTAGTGCGGGATTTTGGGTCAGTACTTTTTAACTATACTGACATCAATTTCTCCTCTTCCAAAGGCCACTTTTTTGAGAATGAGCCATCAGAATTTTTCGCAACTTCACTGAACGAGCGGAATCTTAGTTTTGAGACCATGGAGGTTTTCAATTCTTGGACGGCTTGGCCATAGTCTGACACTATTCTTGCGATCGCTGACGTTTGGTGAGCAGATTCCTGGACCTTTCATAAATAGCGATAAGTTTTCTTGCAAATTCTCGAGACGCATTCCTTATCTGTAAAGTATTCCTCTTCCTCAAAAGGCTTGTATGCAGCCTGCCTCTGGTGATATGCCCGTGTGGAGGCACTGACAGATCGCACCTGAACCCGTCGGCAGAGGCATTTTATTACGGTTAAACCCAGGATCTATATCCACCAGCTTATACGAAAGATGCCCATCAATGCCTGTAGGCATTTTGCCTTTGGCAAGATTGCAGTAAATATTAGGTTCTGGTTTAACCACGGACTTCCATTCGAAAGAAGATATTTCTCACCAACAGTGGGACAGCAGCGCCCACTAAGGAGGTGGCAAGTGCTCAGCCTGGACTGAATCAATGGTTTAGCCGCGGGGATACTACGACGTCTTTTGGATGACCAAGTTTGGAGTCTAACCTTAATATCAATGCTGCTCAAGATGACTGGAGCTGTATCGTTAGGCACAGTGCATTTCTCGAAGGGAAAATGGAGTCAGGATTGGGCCCAGTAGCTGAGAATACCAGTTTGAGCTCGGCTAATGTTTGCTGTTCTCTAAAGTAGGCCGAGTCTTTATACCTGGCTCGCCTTCTCTGAAGACCCGGGAAATGACAGAGCAGATGTTTCACCGATTATTCTTCCTCCTCATCTCTACAACCATGAGTGTCAGACTCAGCCAATGCCATTGATTCCATAAATTGTTCTAAAGATGAGTTGTTAGATTTTACACAGTTGTTGCTTGAATTTGGTTGTCCTTTAACTACGTCACCTTAGTTTTGATTGGCGTGTTTTGTACTGTTACCTGTTGCTTTGCTCTGAGATGTGGATATTTTTCACTTTGTAGTGGTCTGCAAACAGAGTATCCTTTTTAGTTAGAGGGATGATTCCCTTGACATAAAGTACATTTGAAATCGTTAAGTTTACCTTTGCGTTCACAATCGACTGAAGCTTGATCTCCAGGACACTTGCTTCATTAAGGCTTTCTGCGGCAGTAAGCTTTTGTGTGATCATATTGTTGAATATTTAAGGACTATGCTATTTCACGCTTGGGCGGGGAGGTTCAAAGGTTATGTGAGAGTGTAGTAGAGAAAGTCTTAACGTGATAAATTTTTTTATTGTTTGACCTGAGTTCAACTACTACTACAAATATCGGTAAGAGTTTTCTGGTCTGGCTCTGCTTAGTGTTCCATACATTTGTAACTCTGTGTGCCAACTCCTTTCGAAGCCTTTAGGTCGATTGTGTCTACCGATGTATGCATATTTTGCAGCTACAATTTAAAATTTCTTTCCTCTTTACACTTGTACGTATAAAATTCCGTATTTTTTATTCTAACGCTTTTACAACGTTTTATAGGATTCAGAAGTTTGTGACTGTATTTTTGTTTTATCTGGACTATTGACTTGATTTCAAACTCACAATTAGCTGTTTCATTTAGCAAAGTGATTAATGGCATATTATAGGTGACTCGGTCAACAAAAATTGGTGGCTTCTCTGTAAACCAGGGTTCGGTTTTATTATCATCAAGAAGCTCGAGTTACGTTTATTTGTCGTTATACATATAAAATAAAATACATTACAAATATAACTTTTGAAACTGATTAATAATCTTAATTGAATATTATTTATATCTTAAGCTTTTACCACTTTTTTCTTATTTACTTTTGTGCTGCTTTCTTCGCTTGCCTTTAGCTTTGAAGTTCTATGTAAAGAAATGGTGAAACCACCTGAATTGTGTGAACTGAATTGAAGTTACATTATTAGGAAATTCGGACTGACAAACTGGGTTAGTGAACTGTCAATGGATATTGCAATGGAAGGTTTCATTAGCCGTGTTTGGTGAAACACAATTTGAAAATTGCATTGTTAGGGATGAAAGAACCTCATGTAGTAATTACATGGAATTCATATTTTGTATTGGTAATATACTGGTAATTGCGGAAGTGCAAGTTGGGTATTTTGTGGTGATTGATATGGTACAACTTGTGTAACTTCCCCCACCTTAGATCGAAGACTGCCGAATCGTATGATTAGTAATCTTTATTTTGCAATTTTTATGGCTGAAGATAAGCGTTTCAAATTGATATTATAATTCCTACTCTTATTATTGAAAGAATGATTATGAAAACATTTTGTTGCTTTTTCTTGTATAGAAATTCTTTAACAGAGTATATATTTTCACTTTGTTCTAATATTACTTCATCAAACAGTAGTTTTTTGTTTGTAATTTTCATACTTTCTATGTAATTTGGAATAATATTAGTTTAGAAACTTTCTGCTTGTTGCCAAATATTTTATTTCCAAATTGTTAAAACTTAATACATCATTCTAAAATTTTGTTTGCTGCAATTATGACTAAAATTAACATTGTGTTGATTTTTCGCTAACCGGTACTTATTTCTATTATTTCAGAAGCATTGTTCAATATTTTTAAACAATTTTTCTTTATTACGCAACTATTGTAAAGTTTCAGAGTCTTTAGATTTCTGTCTGTAGTATCACAATGATTTTTGTGACTTTTATTATAAATACCATGTTTTCATTATAGCTAATTAATATTTTGTAATGTGAGGATGTCTATATCCTAGTCAATGATTACGTCGTTGGTGAGTTGTTGTGTAAAATGTCTAGTCTTGCTGGCGCTATATTGTCTTGTATATGTTCTACGTTGTCTTTTATTATTTTTATTTGCAGTGTATAATATTTGTTTATCCACGAATATAATTAATTTTCTCTATTAAAATATATTTCTAAATTACATCTTTTAATTTTACTTGCTTATTTAAATTGTTAGAGAGCTATGATTTTTAATTTCTATTACCTTTAAGTGCTCTGTAATTTCTATCGTCTATCGTCATCGTCCATGGTTCCGTAGAACTATTTTTTTGTATTGTACCTATAACATTATTTAATCCCCTTCTTTGTCTATGAAGAATTAGTGTATGGACTTTATTTCTGATCGTATTTAATTGAATTTCCAGAATTGAATATTTTGCTAGCAAGTCATATTTCTTTATATTTACTTCCAAATTGTGTAATATGGTAGATATTTCAGTTGAGTTTACTATGTGTATTATGATGTCAAAATTGTCCTTGTAGTCTATATCTTATAATTCAATCTCTGTGTATCCGAAACTAGTGTCGAATTCGTCTACCGTTAAGTGCGATACAGATTATCGAACATGGTTGACAGTTTTGCTGAAATTACGCTTGCTTCTGTGATGGATATTTTGTGTCAGTCAACAGTCAACCACCAAAAATGTTATGATTGAGTGACAGTATTGTTTTTTGACTGCTCGTGCGTACTGAAAAGCTTCATACAATCGAAATATTTGCAGAGTGAAAATGGATGCGGGCAACGAATTTTTAAAAGAATGTATGTTGTTATGAAATGCAACGCTGTCTCTGGAATTGAGTATATGCTGTGTGACAAAACTACAATATCGTATGAAGAATTATTAAATATAAGGAAATATATAAAAAGTAATAGGATGATAAAAAAATAAACACAACTTGCTCATCCTAAATAAGAGAATTAAGATAGGAAGATACAAATATTCAGGGAGCGCGATAATTTATAATGCGCATCCAATTTCCTTACTCTCCATGTTTACTTGTGAAATTTCACAACTTGACTGACGGTTTGAACTTCAAGCATGAATGATGCTTCGGCCGCTACGATCTCTCATTCAAAACTTACTGATTTTTGACTGTCAAGCATGTTTCATAATGTGTATCGCACTTTAGATGTGCTCTGACCTTCTTTAGCGTTAGTAGAGTTATTAATATGTTGTGTATCCCGTTCACCTGTAAACTTATATTTTCTTTTAATATGCGAAGTGTGAATATTATTTAAATTGCTTTGAACAAATTTTTAATGTCCTTTCTGCCTTACACTTTTGTAGTTTTTATATATCCTTTTTTCTATCTTCTATTTCCTCTTTGTTCGTTTCTTCTATTATTCTTGTTTTTTCTTTACATAAATTTGTATATTAGTCTTTTGCCCTTTGGAATTTGTATTGTTGTATTTTTTGTATTATGGTTGGATTATTGCTATCTTCGAGATAAAAAGCCGTTGCAAATTTAGAAAATCTATCGATAAACGTTTAAAGATTCGCTTTCAAGTTTGTACAGATGTCCATATGTACATTTGTTTTATGTCCGTTAGTGTTTCTGTCGTTT
This sequence comes from Clusia tigrina, assembly GCA_920105625.2. Lineage (NCBI taxonomy): Eukaryota > Metazoa > Arthropoda > Insecta > Diptera > Clusiidae > Clusia > Clusia tigrina. The sequence continues at coordinate 328,824,260 of OV050030.1, forward strand.
CAAATTGATGCTTAATAGGTCCACGGTCGAGAATAATTAAATACAAATATTGCGCCGCTAGAGAGCCAACAAATGTTCCTTCTGCGCATCTACGTCACAGTATCAAACGTGTATTGGAGATTTGCCAGAATCGCATACGATTTGTAAACAAAAGTGTAAACAGTGCATACATTTCAATTTGTAGAATTGAAAAGAAAGAAATAATGTAGTGAAAATACCCAATGGATGAGTCATACTTGTATAAAGCCATTGCCACTTGAATTTGAATTATGAAATGATATGTCTTCATTCGAACAATGAACGACACAATTTAAGTGCAACGACTTTGGTATTTCAAATTACATACAAGTAATTGAGTACAATAGAAGTAATTGAGTATACCTTCATATTCGCTTAGTATTAAGATTTATTGCTGTAAGAAATAACTATAAATAGTAATTTTAAATTAATAAAGACAATGTTAATCAAGCAATGAACGGGAGTAGTTTTGTTTTATTATTCGCTGCCAAACTTAACATGGCGACCGTGGCAGGACCAAGAGCATTTGAATAGGGTCCAAATAAAAATAGAAAGTGAAAAGTGTAAAAAAAAGTGACAAAGACAATTTTTCAAAAAAGTAAAAGGATAATACAAACATTAATAAAATGGGGTTGTGGAAAAGAATTTTTGCGTCAATTCCCATATTAATTGCCGGTTATGAAGTTGGTAAAATTAACGAAGGAAGTGATACAAAAGAAGTGGAGAAATGCTACGCTACAATGTACAAGTGATTAACGATCAAAGTTCAAAACAAGACAATAAAATGAGTTATATAGAAATCGTTTCAATAATAGCAGCAGTTTTAATAGCCTTTATTTACATAATAAAGTTAATATGCAAAACTCTTAAACGAGGTAGCCACACAACTCAGCGACAACAAATTAAAAAAAAAAAAAAAACTTTAACATGGTATAAATAAATAAACTTCAGCATAATTGAATAAACCGCAACATACATAACTGAACCACAACAACACAAATAGTAACATGAAAGAAGCAACATACAACATAGCCAGATGTGGGATCAACGTGAAGGCAGCAGCATACAACAAACCCAGAGATGAAAAATAATCTCTTGCGAACTAGTGGCTGGACAATGGATGAAATATAAACAAGTATATATATAGATGTAAGATTAGACCGTAAATTTATTGTGTTTATTTTTTTTTAAATTATGCAATAGGAAACAATAATATCTAGTTTGGAAACATTTAAAACCCAATTTAATCAATCCTATAAATGTGTAACTCAAAATAGATCAATAAAACCCGAAACATTAGATAAACATATTAAAATTTTAATAGAAGACTTTAATGCTATTAGGGCAACACTACACGGACAATATGACAGGCATTCTAAACCTCACAGAGAAGAAGCAAACGAAATATTCCATACATTAAGGGATAGATTACTTAAAGTTTTTCATAGACATAATATTAAAATTAAAGTACCACTAACTTTAGCTTGTGAGGTAGATGAGAAATTCTTCAGTCTTCTATTTTAAGCGGCGTGGCTCGGCTAACCAGAACTATAGGACTCGCGGATTTAACAACAATCGCGGACGCGGCCAAACCTGGCGTCGAAATGATAATCCTAGAAATTATAACAGTAATGGCTATAACAATCGACGACGCGGAGGCCAAGGTAACAACTATCGAGGTCAATCCAACCACCAACAAGGAAGCGTAAGATTGGCGCAGGATGTCTCGGAAAACGAGACGTTGCTCCCAAATACGGGGGGTCATCACCGAAATTAGATAGGCACGATAGGGATATTAAATCAATATTTCACTTAAATCTTAGTTTAAGTAGTTTTATTGAAATCCAAATATCGGGCCATGATAATTTCGGTACATTGCTGGTGGATACCGGAGCGGATGTCTCGCTTATTAAAATTGGTGCACTAAAGATTATCCAAATATCACACAAAAGATTATCCAAATATCTGCAATCGGACAAGGAATGATTAAGTCTTTAGGGGCAATTGAAATTGAATCAAAAGTGAAAAACTTGCTTATTCCTCACAGATTTCATGTGATATCAGATACGTTTCCAATACCCTTCCAAGGTATATTGGGCATAGACTTTTTAAAAACATATAATGTTACTATTCAATATGGATAGTTGGCTTTATACAAGTATGACTCATCCATTGGGTATTTTCACTACAATAATGAAACTAATTTGGTTAAGTTAATATTTTTGTGTGCATTTTCAATAATTTCCTTGTTTAATATTGTGATTTTTGTAAATATTCTTGCTCTGAAAAATAATTTCTTAATTTTTACATTACAACCAATATCTGGAAGCCACAGATGTTTATGTTTACCTGAGTATAGTAAGTTTGTGCGGTTCAAAGGACTTTCAACTAAAAGAAGGAGGCGTCTTAAGAATGGACTTATATATAAAGATATAATCAGAATCATTTTCTGAACAGTTTTGATTTTGTCGTTCCATCTGTGGTCACTTTTTTCTACATCTTTTGAGCTATCTTAATGAAACTTCGCAAAAGTATACTCTGGACTAAGATTCGGAACTAGATTGCTATATAAGCCGATTTGGACAAAGACCACGCCTACCTCCCATATGTGCAACTATTTTCACCTTTATTACAATCACTATATTTTCAGTCCAATTGAATAGTATTGGAATAGTGTCGGAAGTTGGTAACTATGTAGATGTGGGTCCTAAAAACTATGCAAAATGTGGGCGGTATATATAAACTGCCACGCTCACTATTAACAAATATTCATAACTTAAGATCTATTACAGATTTGTGGACGAAATTTTACGAGAAGCAACATGAGGGCATTTATATATGTAGCTATTATGTATGTATTCAGAAATAAAAAAGTACTATATGTTGTATGGTCTGTACTAGACTGATTTTATTCATATACTTATCGTTAACCTTAAACAATAAGGTACTTGAAGCTAGCTTTTATTTTGAACCATCTAACAAATACAAATTCAAATTCCAATTCTCTTGCTTAATTCTATATTAATTACTTAATTAATTTAAATTAAATCGTTGTCGTTCGTCTGTTTCGAGCGATGTAATTATATTTATTTTATTTATTTTCTGAGTGGGAGTTATATTCTGTTCTACCATTATTAGCTACAGCAGATTCTGATACACCAATATTTTCAATAGTTGAAAGTTCTCTTGACTTAAAAATATCGGTATCTAAATTTATTTTTGAATCAATAGCATATGTTTGAACTTCAGGGTTAAACTTTACAGTTTTTCGCTTATATTTCTTCATTTGATCTCTAGATACTCCATTTATATTTATGACATATCTAACATTACTTAATTTTGTAACTATTTTAGCATTAATATATTTAACATAATTCTCTACAACATTTTTGTATAGTATTATTTCCTGACTGTTGTATTTTGGAATATTTAATAAATCGGATTTCCTATATGTATAATATTGATATTTTGATATTTGTTATAATTTTTTAAATTTTCAACTTCCTCCATATTCATACAATTTCCGACGTTTTCCTCTTGTTTTTTAAACAATTCGTTTATTTTTGGATTAATATCATCTAACAATGTTTTTGGTTCAAACCTTAAAATCATTTCTGCTGGCGTCTTCATTGTTGTAGTTGTTGGAGTAGTTCGGTAATTCAAAAGAAAATTTTTTATTTTAAAATCCCATGATTTTGTTCTAGGCGGAGAGTTCTAGGAGAGATACTTTTTTAATGCGGATTTAACAATTTGGGCACCTCTCTCTGTACTCCCGTTTGATTGCGGATGGTACGGCGGCGGTTTTAGACATTCAATATTATTATTTTTACAAAAGTCTTTGAACGCGGTTCACCCAAAAGGTGGGCCTTCACTATTCTCTTAGAAAGTCCGGGAATTGAGAATAACAAATTTGTATACTTTGCTTAACCTTTTATCTTTAGACATTTCACTTTAAATGTCTTCAATTTTCATGATCATTTATCAAATTAAGAATTCTAAAACGTTTCTGTATATGGCATAAGATTCGTTAATAAAAAAAATTTAAATAAAAAAATCAAGAATATTAATACTGTCGTCATCTTCCTGAGTCTCTTCTTCCAATGGCAATCGGGATAATGCGACGGCGTGGCCCATTTGCGATCCTTTTTTATATTTAATGGAATAATCATACATCGATAAAAATACTGCCCATCGTTGCAATCGTTTCGCCGCTATTGATGGCAGGTCTTTTTTCGTTTAAAAAATTTCTCTTGACGGTTGATGGTCACTTTCAATGACGACCGGTAGTCCGTACATGTAACTGTGAAACTTTTTCACCGCAAATACTACCGCCAGAGCCTCTCAATGAAGTTGTGAATAATTATTTTCAGTCGGCGATAAAGTACTCAACACAAATTGAACAGGACGTTATTTACCATTAATGATGTGTGATAGTACACCCCCAAGATGGACTTGCGTCGCATAAAATAACAATTGGCTTTTGTGGATCATAATGCGTCATAATAATGCCTATATTCGCAACAAATAGCTTTGATTTTTCACATTCTTCCTGATGTCGTTCAGAGGAAATCCACGTGACATTGTTTTTCATCTGCTAATTAACGAATTGATCTAGAAAAACAGCCAGACAAGGGTATCTTTTTTTTAGCCCTACTTTCAGAATATGTAGGTCTTGTTCTTGTGTGCACTCAAAAGTTGAATTTTGTCGGACGGTTGCGACCAAATAGGAATTGATGAAATTTCTTCACCCCGAAGATAATAGAGAAAGCTTCTTTCTCCTTTTGGCTATATCGTCGTTGATGTTCGTCGAGTGTTTTCGAAGTGAAAGCAATGGGCTTTTCACATCTATCGGACATGCTGTGCTATATCATGGCTCCAATGCCATGATCGGAAAATTATCGTCGAAGTGAACGATTGTGTTAGACAATTGCAGTTTAAGTGCGGGACTGGGTGCAGCCCAAATTCACTTGCTTCCAGATTCCACAATCTATAATTCTGGTTATGTTTCATCTTTGAAGAGAAAAATTCGTACCCTGATGCCAGTACATGTGTGTTTGCCTTAAAATGTGTTGGTAACTTCGTAACTAGATCATCAAAACTCTGCTTTTGGATATTATCGCTTCCATATAATTTTGTTAACAACTCAAACTTGTCAGTGCCAATCCATGACGAAAAATGCCCTCTTCTGTTCGACGTGACTATATACTGCAAAATGCTGCCCTATATGCGCAATGTAAGTATCGAAATTCTGTTTGTGTGGACAAACCGCAAATATAACAGCACAGTCCCATGAAATATGCCCCATGATAACCTTAACCAATGATCGAAGATCTTCCCTTCGTAATATTAGAAGGAAATCTGCAACTTTCTTGTTTGAGCTCTTAAGGAAGCACTTGGTTGTTTTGCAGGCAAATGAATTGCACTATCGGTTCTTTTGAATATTATTCACATGACTCTTGATCCAATCAATAGCCCCTACTAAAGTTATACCGACAAATGGCTCTGCTTTCATTGGAGTACCCGCAAGATCTACAGTTTGCCAATCCATCAGGTACTTTGTTCCCCCGTACACCACAGTGTCTAGAATCCAAATAGGTTTAAGAAAATTCCAACTTACGATGGAGTTAAGTGTTGACTTAGTTTTATGGACAATTTTTGAAGTGGTTAATGGGTTTTCTAGGGCCTTCAGTGCAGCCTGACTGTCACTACAAACTTTAATCTGTTTACCGCACCATTTCTTCTGAATTACTCCTACCGCTGCCTTCAGTATCGCAAACTCTTCCGATTGAAATACCGTTGCCATATTTCCAAAAGGAGAAGGCTCTGACATATTCATTCAGATGCCAGCCAACCCCAGTTCCGTTTAGATCATATTTCGTATTTAGTGTTACATCAATCACTTATTGCCTTCTGGGCTTCACAAAAGTCGGTTTGTTACCTACATTGTGTATTATCACCAAATGTGAACACAGAAAAAATATCAAAATCTTGTTACCCCGAAAGTTGCACTTCGTGCTACACTATAATGTGTTCTGTGAATTTGCGTCACAGCCCACAATCTGGTGGTCCAAGCCATTGGATTTTGCTTACTGAACGACCTCTGTCACTTGCCTTGATAGTGGGGAAATTATAGAATCGTAGGGTAGGTAGGCCGAAACGATTACTGCCGCGACCCTGCTCCCTCCCCTTGTGTACTTAAATTTTGCTGCAACGACATCTTGAGAACACATTCTCTAAGCTTCGCGCATTCAATAAACCGTGGCATGATAACACATGTACAGTAAAGTGGTACACGATTTGCTATGCTGCAAGTTTATTTCCATGAATATTGTAATTTTAATTTAAATCAGTTTGGTCCTTTCTTTATTATGTGGCTCTGTGGCTCTTTTCTGTTCACAATTTTCTTCTGTCTATTATAAACAATTCTAAACTTATGGCTCTTTTAACAATCACTTCTTTTTCTGTGATATGTTTCTCAACTCAATAACAACTGAACTGAAACTGTAAGTCGTCGGACCACTAAACATTCGACAAAAATCAGACAGTTATTCTAAGCAGCGAAAGCAAAGGGAATAACAATAACAATGCAGCGGCTGAATAGAACATTGGAAGTAAATAACTTCAAATCGCGCTGTTGTTGTTATTCTTCTTTGCATCGAAGATGTAAACATCTAACGACAATGACTACATAATGGTCAAACGGAACCATATTATGTATGTATGTATGTTGGTGCTGCTGTGACAATTATAGAAAAACAGTATTAGGGTGGCCCGGAATACAAGTTTACAAATAATTAATATTATATAAAATAAAAATTTATAAAATAAATGATGGAGGGCGATCTTATCCGACATTCTCCCCCCGTTGAAAGGCCTCCTTTTCAAACATCATCTGGAGAAGGTAAGGGAGCCACCTTGTGTATGGGACGACGAAACACACCACTTTTTGTTTTCAACTCGACTACTCGGACTCGTCCATCAGGGCCGGATATAGGTTTCAGTACTCGAGCCAATAGCCATTGTTGTGGTGGGGTGTTGTCCTCATGGATAATGACTAGTTGGCCTTCTTTAATGTTTGGCTGTGCGTTTAGCCACTTTGTGCGTTGCTGAAGCGACAATAGATAATCTCGGGACCACAATTCCCAAAACTGTTGCTTTAAAAACGCAATACGCTGCCAACGGGTGAGCGACGATTGTTTCGTGACATCAAAGATTTCGTCTGGAATTGCGATTAACGAAGAACCAATAAGCAAATGACCTGGAGTAAGCGCCTCGCCGTCATTTGGGTCGTCTGACATCGGTGCGATAGGGCGAGAATTTAAAATTGATTCTACCTCTGTTACGAGGGTCTGCAACTCTTCGAACGTCAGACATGTTTGGCCGATGTTTTGCAGGAGCAACGTTTTGGTAGATTTAACTGCTGCCTCCCACAGTCCACCAAAGTGGGGGGCACGAGGGGGTATAAAACAAAATTCAAAACCGTTTTGGCTGGAGAACGTTTTCATTTCGTGGACAACTTCATCGCGAAAAAGTGTGGCTTTGAGCTCTGCCAATTTATTGTGAGCCCCAACAAAATTCGTAGCATTGTCGCAATATAACTTTTGGGGTATGCCACGTCGTGCCACGAAACGCTTGAGACATAAAATAAAGTTGTTTGTTGACAAGTCGGAAACGAGCTCCAAGTGTGTTGCTTTTGAGCTAAAGCAAACAAACACAGCGATGTAAGTCTTGTATGGCACTTTACCCCGAATACGATACGATGTTGAAAATGGTCCACAAAAATCGACACCAGTTATTAAAAATGGGCGTTCAGCTCGAAGACGATCAGCTGGCAAATTTCCCATAATTTGCTCCATCAATTTGGGCCTGTAGCGGAAACAGTGTACGCATTGTCGGACCACATTCCGAACCACGTCTCTAGCGTTGACTATCCATATCTTTTGCCTCACGATGCCCAGTAAAACCTTCGGACCTGCGTGCAAATGTTTGCGATGCAAATGTTCAATGTACAACTTGACAAACCGATGGTTTTTGGGCAACAAAGCAGGAAAACGAGCGTCGTATGGTATAGGTGCGTTGGAGAGTCGACCACCAACTCTTATTAAAATTACAAAGCCATAGCCGACTTCAGTTTTATGCAAGAATGGCGTTAATTTTTGCAGCGATGGGTGAACTAATTTCCCCTTCTCAAGTACGGTGATGTCATCTTTAAAAGTGGCTTGTTGTATATGGGCCACAATTCGCCAAAATATTTGATCCATTTCACAGGGGCTAATATGGACTAGGTCCTTGAGCTTCAACGAACGGGGCATTTACTGGGCATCTATTAAATAAACGAAAGATATAAGCAATTATTCGAACAATTTTAAAATATGATGAATGCTTATCAATTATTTCCTCTGTGACGTGAGAACACTTGAAGGCTGCAGACTTTCTACACTCGATTGGATCCACGGATGTTGCTTCTTCCATTTTAGGCCATTTAGAGGGATTCTCTTGCAGAAAAGCTGGACCACTGAACCATATCGTATTGGGCAACTCTTCAGCGCTATAACCACGAGAGACGATATCAGCCGGGTTACTTTTTGAAGGAACGTGTCTCCAAACGACATCTCTTGTTTGTTCTTGCAGCTCTGAGACACGATTGGCGACGAAACATTGTAGTGTTGACGAATGCAATTTTAGCCATTGCAGAACTATTTTGGAGTCAGTCCAAAAATAGGTCGATGATACAAATTTTTCAATTTTAGGTTTAATTTTGTGCCACGTTTTGCTTAATAAGACGGCAGCACATAATTCAAGACGAGGCAACGACTGGGCTTTTATTGGAGCGACCTTTGACTTGGCGATTAGCAAAGTTGTTTTGTACGTACCTTGGTCGCTAACTCGATAATAAAGACAACAACCATATGCCCGTTGAGAGGCGTCAGCGAATCCATGGATTTCTCCTTGCACGTCGAGGAATGTCCATACATATCGAGGCACTTGAATATGTTTATCCAATTTTAGGTCTTTTTGTATGTGCAACCAAAGATTTTTAAGCTGACCAGTTATAACATCATCCCAGGCCAAATTCTGGACCCATGTTTCCTGCAGTAGAATTTTGCAGCGAATTACCACAGGACTTAAAATTCCGAGCAAATCGTAGATTTTGGAAACAACGGATAACATGGACCTCTTTGTAGGAACAGAGACTTCGGGCAACTCGAATCTGAAGCAAAACATATCAACCTTAGGCTTCCAAGACATACCTAAGGCTTTGGTGACGTCATCTTCAGCTATATTAATGATGATGTCATCGTCGTGAGCCTTCGAAATTGCGCTGCAGTTACTATTCCATTTAGCTAGCTCGAGCCCATGCAAACGCAGAATGTGGACTAATTCAGCTCTTTTAGTGAGTAGGGTGTCGACATCGTTCGCGCCAGTGAGTACGTCGTCTACGTAGAGGTCTTCGCGAAGAACCTTTGAGCCAATAGGGAAGGAGCCACCATATTTTTCTGCAATGACAAACAAACTTCGAATTGCTAAAAATGGGGCAGACGACAAAACATATGTGACAGTGTTGAGTTGAAACACTTTTATTTCTTCCTCCTTGCGGCTTCTCCATAATATGAGTTGGTACCTTCGATCTCTTTCGTCGATACCAAACTGGCGATACATTTTCGAAATATCAGCGGTGAGAGCGTATTTATTTAATCGAAACGAAAAAAGTGTGGTGATAAGCTCCTGCTGTATTGTAGGGCCGACCATAAGTATATCATTCAACGAATGATTCGACGAAGTTTGAGCCGACGCATCAAAGACCACTCGTATTTTTGTTGTGGTGCTTTGTGGCCTGAGAACACAATGGTGAGGTATGACGTAATTCGGACTGCGTAGCGAGCTGTGATAAGGCGACATGTGTCCCAATGACAAGTATTCCTCCATGAACTCCACATACATAGATTTTAAGACCGAATCACGTTCTAAGCGTCTTTCGAGCGATAAAAAACGCTTTCGAGCTATTTCGAATGAGTCTCCTAATATATTAGGCGATTTGTTAAACGGTAGACGTAGTTGAATTCTATTGGCCTGATCGATGCAAACGTTTTCTACAAAGTGCCGTTCACACGATTCTTCTTCAAGTGAATATTTTGATGGGGAAGTTATATATTCCTCCACTTCCCAGAATTTATTTAACATTGACTCAAGGTTGCAAGTTGAAGTGCTTGTTGCGAGATTACAGGTGGGCAACGACGATTTCAAAGTTGAAGCAAAAGTGCCACCGACAACCCAACCAAACTCTGTATTGGTGAGACAAGGCATATTACTCCCCAGCGAAATACGACCATCGAGCAACAAGTCAAAAAATATTTCGGTGCTAATAAGCAGATCTACATGCTGCGGCTTATAGAACACAGGGTCTGCATGTTCTGCGGAACTGGGTATCTGCCAATGTGACGTCTGAATGTACTCACCAGGTTGTCGAGCAGCTATAGACTTCGTAACAGCAAAACTTGAGGACCACTGGAACGAGGTTACACGGGATTACCTTATCTTGGTTCGAACTTCACCAATTCCGGATACTTCTTGGTTGTATGGCTTTAACTTCAGCTGGAGTCTTTTAGCCGTTTCTTCTGCAATGAAATTTATCTCGGAACACGAATCAAGAAGAGCTCTTACCGGCTGAAATGTGCCACAGCTGTCCAATATAAGCACTACTGCGGTTGGGATGATCGCTCGCTTAAATGATCGTACTACCAACGATACTGGGTTATGGTTGGTTGAGGTAAGTTGAGTCGGAGCCTGTTGAGACGTTGATGGGCCAGCTTGTTCAGGACCACTAAATTTATGTAATAACGTATGATGCGATGACTGACAAATTCTACAACGAGATTTGGATGAGCACTTCGATACTAAATGCCCCTTGCGAAGACAGTTTATGCAATGTCCGCTACGCTTTACAAAGCTAAAGCGTTCTAAAACAACGAGAGACGAAAACGATGAACAAGTTGATATATTGTGCTCGGATGAGTTACAATAACCACAATTCGAATTTGAATTCACAAATGTATGGGAGGGCCGACTAGAACCTGATTTTGGTTTCGCAATCTTCTGGTTTTCAATTCCATTTATCTTTCTTCCATGGCTCTCAAGAAATTGACATCGATGGCTTAAAGTGTCGTAACAGGTGTCCCAAGATGGCAGCATTTTAAAATCCTGCTTCTCATCATAATTTTCCTTCGTATCAGCGTCCACTTTAGATAACACCATGTGAACCAAAATGGCGTTCATGATGTCCATTTCTGAGCCGAGCGACAACAACGAGCCACGAATAGCAGCTACAGTGTCAATAATATTCCTTAACGAACCACTATCACCTTTGGGCATCGAAGTAATATTGAAAAGAGCGTTGATGTGTTCCAAGAAAATCAGCACCTTATTGTTGTACCTCTCTTCTAACCGCGTTAGCGCCTTCGGATAATTTTCTTCCGTTACGGTGTACGGCTCCACCACTGCTAACGCTGGACCCGAGAGACAACTCAGCAAATAGTTAAATTTATCAACAGCAGTAATTGATAAATTCTCATGGACCATGTTGTTGAAAGTTGAGATAAACCTTGTATAATCCGCGTACTTTCCATCAAATCGAGGCAACTTTAACGAGGGTAGACGATTGGGATTTGAGCCGCCAGCTATTGAAGCGTTGAAAAAACTGTGGTCCATCGATGTAGAGCCACGATTTTTATTCAGCAAAATCATTATTTTAGCTTTAGCTGCAATAAAAATGTCCTCCAACTCACTTCTCGAATTATCGGTGGAACTATGTTTTTCAATCTGTCCTTGGATGAAACAAAGTTGCTTAAAATATGACTCCAATATCTGCAAACGGCAATCCAAAATGGTGGGGTCAACTTTATCGCCATCTTTTTCAACCTTCTTATGAAGGTTAGTTATATTCCGCTTCATGTGGCTGCGTTGCAATTTGAGCGACGCCAATTCTGAGCCACTCGCAGGTACATCTTCAGCTAATGCTTCAACTTTGTCGGTAGACATTTTGTTTTTCAAGTCAAGTACTTAAAACACGAACCAATAATATAGAGCCGAAAAATTAAAGCGCGAAACACTTATTGCGACGCCTCAAATCGAGTATATATTTCCCGTTAGGATACTGCCGAAAATATGTACGGGGGCGTCTATGGTAACAAAACCGTATTTGAACCACTTTAAAGAGCGAGCTAACGAACCACTATTGCCAAATTCGAAAGGAAAGGTTCCCGCTATAGAAATCACCGAAGTAAAATTTCTTCCACAAAAAAAATATACACGGCCGTAATAAAATTGTGTCTCAAAATTTCGCAGTGGCAGCAGCAGCAAATTCCTTAACTGAAGCGACGTAATTCCAACGATGAGTTAACTCCAACGACGAAATGATGAAAATAATTACGTCTCTCCCATGAAGGCACGAAATAATTTTGTGCTCCCCGACACAATTCGAAACACTTTATTTTGTTTTTTAAAATAAGCTAATTTTATTACGAACCGTCCTGCCACGGTCGCCAAAATGTTGCACAGAAACACTTTTCTATTGTTATTTAAAATTAAACACACTTTATTTAATTTTAATTTAACTCAGTTTGGTCCTTTCTTTATTATGTGGCTCTGTGGCTCTTTTCTGTTCACAATTTTCTTTTGTCTATTATAAACAATTCTAAACTTATGGCTCTTTAAACAATCACTTCTTTTTCTGTGATATGTTTCTCAACTTAATAACAACTGAACTGAAACTGTAAGTCGTCGGACCACTAAACATTCGACAAAAATCAGACAGTTATTCTAAGCAGCGAAAGCAAAGGGAATAACAATAACAATGCAGCGGCTGAATAGAACATTGGAAGTAAATAACTTCAAATCGCGCTGTTGTTGTTATTCTTCTTTGCATCGAAGATGTAAACATCTAACGACAATGACTACATAATGGTCAAACGGAACCATATTATGTATGTATGTATGTTGGTGCTGCTGTGACAATTATAGAAAAACAGTATTAGGGTGGCCCGGAATACAAGTTTACAAATAATTAATATTATATAAAATAAAAATTTATAAAATAAATGATGGAGGGCGATCTTATCCGACAAATATAATTTCAGTCATAAAATGGTTCTTTTAGGACCGACATTAATTTTTCGCTTTATCCCCTTCCTCATTCTGAACGCGGAAAATTATGCCTACAAGATGCAGATGGGGACGGTATCCGTATCTGGAGCTTAGGGCGTTCAGCAAACCTAAATCGATACCTACCATCAGGTGAGAACTTGCTCCCTCTTTGGAAGCAGATATATGAGTATATCTCCCAGAGGAGGAGGATACGTGCGAGTATTTCGATGGGTTCACTGGAAGGACCCGGTATCCAAGCACCTGCTCTTACCTGCCTGCTACTGTGATCGTACGTGAGGACGAATTTATAGTTCTCGCAAGCTGGTATTTCAGCCATAGCTTTGGTTAGCTATTCTCAGGAAGACTTAGAAGAGAATTGCACGTTTCTAGTGCCGTTCTCCACACGCATCATCTCGAAGATAGGTTTTTCCTTCGACTCACCGATGGCCTTCCAAACGTAGTTGTGGACATAGTCTAGCTGCCCTTTTAACAGCAGACCATTCCATTTGTATATCTACCTACATAGCTTTAGCGGCCACTCTTGGTAATGAATCACCATAGGTAGACGAAGGAGTATCATACGACTTCTTTAAGGGCCCTTCCACCTTCTCCTCAGAAGGAGGGTGACATGCAGGCATCTGGGTCGAGCAAACAGGCAGATCCGATTCCGGTATTGCGACCTTCCTCCTTTTGTCAAAGAAGCCCGGGGTAGCAGTTTTCTGTAGAAGCTAGGGAAACCCTCTAGCATCTTCACAGCTTCAGAATTTGTTGGTACTGTTTGGTACGATCGCCCCCTCTTCCTCCAGATGTAGGCTTTCCAACGACATACTCAATGAGCCGCTAATTATACTCAATAATTTGCTTCCTTCGAGGCCCTGAGTGTTAGTCCCGACCATTAGGGTTGGTGAGCTGGGTGTGTACATCTAATTCCCAACCCGCCGACGCGTCTACGGGTGGATTACCAGTTAGCAGGATACGCTGTGCAGATGTACCTGGAGTATCTGTAACCTCGATTATTTGCTTCTTATACTTATCTGCCAAGTGTAAATAACAGGCGCCCCACTGGGGTCAGATGCAGAAGAGGGGCCCACACTATGGAATAAGCGCACCGTGGATTTGAGGATATGAGATTAGAGACCGCCCACTGTAGAACAGACGCCCCAGAGCTAGATCGAATTAGATGTGACTAAAAAGGGAAATTTAGGATGGTGAAGGGGGAGAGGATGGGGTGAGGGTAGGGAAGTAGTCCTTAGTTAGGGAGGTAGTTCGTAGTACCCCCCGACTGCCCGTCTGACACGGTTGAATCCACTTGGTTAGAATATGTTTGCCCATGTTCGTCAGAATGGCCAAGTCAGAACCATCCATAGCCGTGGCAGGTAGGTAGTAGTGCGGGATTTTGGGTCAGTACTTTTTAACTATACTGACATCAATTTCTCCTCTTCCAAAGGCCACTTTTTTGAGAATGAGCCGTCAGAATTTTTCGCAACAAAACTGAACGAGCGGAATCTTAGTTTTGAGACCATGGATGTTTTCAATTCTTGGACGGCTTGGCCATAGTCTGACACTATTCTTGCGATCGCTGACGTTTGGTGAGCAGATTCCTGCACCTTTCATGAATAGCGATAAGATTTCTTGCAAATTCTCGAGACGCATCCCATATCTGTAAGGTATTCCTCTTCCTCAAAAGGCTTGTATGCAGCCTGCCTCTGGTGATATGCCCGTGTGGAGGCACTGACAGATCGCACCTGAACCCGTCGGCAGAGGCATTTTATTACGGTTAAACCCAGGATCTATATCCACCAGCTTATACGAAAGATGCCCATCAATGCCTGTAGGCATTTTGCCTTTGGCAAGATTGCAGTAAATATTAGGTTCTGGTTTAACCACGGACTTCCATTCGAAAGAAGATATTTCTCACCAACAGTGGGACAGCAGCGCCCACTAAGGAGGTGGCAAGTGCTCAGCCTGGACTGAATCAATGGTTTAGCCGCGGGGATACTACGACGTCTTTTGGATGACCAAGTTTGGAGTCTAACCTTAATATCAATGCTGCTCAAGATGACTGGAGCTGTATCGTTAGGCACAGTGCATTTCTCGAAGGGAAAATGGAGTCAGGATTGGGCCCAGTAGCTGAGAATACCAGTTTGAGCTCGGCTAATGTTTGCTGTTCTCTAAAGTAGGCCGAGTCTTTATACCTGGCTCGCCTTCTCTGAAGACCCGGGAAATGACAGAGCAGATGTTTCACCGATTATTCTTCCTCCTCATCTCTACAACCATGAGTGTCAGACTCAGCCAATGCCATTGATTCCATAAATTGTTCTAAAGATGAGTTGTTAGATTTTACACAGTTGTTGCTTGAATTTGGTTGTCCTTTAACTACGTCACCTTAGTTTTGATTGGCGTGTTTTGTACTGTTACCTGTTGCTTTGCTCTGAGATGTGGATATTTTTCACTTTGTAGTGGTCTGCAAACAGAGTATCCTTTTTAGTTAGAGGGATGATTCCCTTGACATAAAGTACATTTGAAATCGTTAAGTTTACCTTTGCGTTCACAATCGACTGAAGCTTGATCTCCAGGACACTTGCTTCATTAAGGCTTTCTGCGGCAGTAAGCTTTTGTGTGATCATATTGTTGAATATTTAAGGACTATGCTATTTCACGCTTGGGCGGGGAGGTTCAAAGGTTATGTGAGAGTGTAGTAGAGAAAGTCTTAACGTGATAAATTTTTTTATTGTTTGACCTGAGTTCAACTACTACTACAAATATCGGTAAGAGTTTTCTGGTCTGGCTCTGCTTCGTGTTCCATACATTTGTAACTCTGTGTGCCAACTCCTTTCGAAGCCTTTAGGTCGATTGTGTCTACCGATGTATGCATATTTTGCAGCTACAATTTAAAATTTCTTTCCTCTTTACACTTGTACGTATAAAATTCCGTATTTTTTATTCTAACGCTTTTACAACGTTTTATAGGATTCAGAAGTTTGTGACTGTATTTTTGTTTTATCTGGACTATTGACTTGATTTCAAACTCACAATTAGCTGTTTCATTTAGCAAAGTGATTAATGGCATATTATAGGTGACTCGGTCAACAAAAATTGGTGGCTTCTCTGTAAACCAGGGTTCGGTTTTATTATCATCAAGAAGCTCGAGTTACGTTTATTTGTCGTTATACATATAAAATAAAATACATTACAAATATAACTTTTGAAACTGATTAATAATCTTAATTGAATATTATTTATATCTTAAGCTTTTACCACTTTTTTCTTATTTACTTTTGTGCTGCTTTCTTCGCTTGCCTTTAGCTTTGAAGTTCTATGTAAAGAAATGGTGAAACCACCTGAATTGTGTGAACTGAATTGAAGTTACATTATTAGGAAATTCGGACTGACAAACTGGGTTAGTGAACTGTCAATGGATATTGCAATGGAAGGTTTCATTAGCCGTGTTTGGTGAAACACAATTTGAAAATTGCATTGTTAGGGATGAAAGAACCTCATGTAGTAATTACATGGAATTCATATTTTGTATTGGTAATATACTGGTAATTGCGGAAGTGCAAGTTGGGTATTTTGTGGTGATTGATATGGTACAACTTGTGTAACTTCCCCCACCTTAGATCGAAGACTGCCGAATCGTATGATTAGTAATCTTTATTTTGCAATTTTTATGGCTGAAGATAAGCGTTTCAAATTGATATTATAACTCCTACTCTTATTATTGAAAGAATGATTATGAAAACATTTTGTTGCTTTTTCTTGTATAGAAATTCTTTAACAGAGTATATATTTTCACTTTGTTCTAATATTACTTCATCAAACAGTAGTTTTTTGTTTGTAATTTTCATACTTTCTATGTAATTTGGAATAATATTAGTTTAGAAACTTTCTGCTTGTTGCCAAATATTTTATTTCCAAATTGTTAAAACTTAATACATCATTCTAAAATTTTGTTTGCTGCAATTATGACTAAAATTAACATTGTGTTGATTTTTCGCTAACCGGTACTTATTTCTATTATTTCAGAAGCATTGTTCAATATTTTTAAACAATTTTTCTTTATTACGCAACTATTGTAAAGTTTCAGAGTCTTTAGATTTCTGTCTGTAGTATCACAATGATTTTTGTGACTTTTATTATAAATACCATGTTTTCATTATAGCTAACTAATATTTTGTAATGTGAGGATGTCTATATCCTAGTCAATGATTACGTCGTTGGTGAGTTGTTGTGTAAAATGTCTAGTCTTGCTGGCGCTATATTGTATTGTATATGTTCTACGTTGTCTTTTATTATTTTTATTTGCAGTGTATAATATTTGTTTATCCACGAATATCATCAATTTTCTCTATTAAAACATATTTCTAAATTACATCTTTTAATTTTACTTGCTTATTTAAATTGTTATAGAGCTATGATTTTTAATTTCTATTTCATTTAAGTGTTCTGTAATTTCTATCGTCTATCGTCATCGTCCATGGTTCCGTAGAACTATTTTTTTGTATTGTACCTATAACATTATTTAATCCCCTTCTTTGTCTATGAAGAATGAGTGTATGGACTTTATTTCTGATTGTATTTAATTGAAGTTCCAGAATTGAATATTTTGCTAGCAAGTCATATTTCTTTATATTTACTTCCAAATTGTGTAATATGGTAGATATTTCAGTTGAGTTTACTATGTGTATTATGATGTCAAAATTGTCCTTGTAGTCTATATCTTATAACTGAATCTCTGTGTATCCGAAATTAGTGTCGAATTCGTCTACCGTTAAGTGCGATACAGATTATCGAACATGGTTGACAGTTTTGCTGAAATTACGCTTGCTTCTGTGATCGATATTTTGTGTCAGTAAACAGTCAACCACCAAAAATGTTATGATTGTTGAGTGACAGTATTGTTTTTTGACTGCTCGTGCGTACTGAAAAGCGTCATACAATCGAAATATTTGCAGAGTGAAGATGGATGCGGACAACGAATTTTTAAAAGAATGTATGTTGTTATGAAAAGCTGGAATTGAGTATATGATGTGTGACAAAACTACAATATCGTATGAAGAATTATTAAATATAAGGAAAATATATAAAAAGTAATAGGATGATTAAAAAAATAAACACAACTTGCTCATCCTAAATAAGAGAATTAAGATAGGAAGATACAAATATTCAGGGAGCGCGATAATTTATAATGCGCATCCAATTTCCTTACTCTCCATGTTTGCTTGTGAAATTTCACAACTTGACTGACGGTTTGAACTTCAAGCATGAATGATGCTTCGGCCGCTACGAGCTCTCATTCAAAACTTACTGATTTTTTACTGTCAAGCATGTTTGATAATGTGTATCGCACTTTAGATGTGCTCTGACCTTCTTTAGCGTTAGTAGAGTTATTAATATGTTGTGTATCCCGTTCACCTGTAAACTTATATTTTCTTTTAATATGCGAAGTGTGAATATTATTTAAATTGCTTTGAACAAATTTTTAATGTCCTTTCTGCCTTACACTTTTGTAGTTTTTATATATCCTTTTTTCTATCTTCTATTTAATTTCCTCTTAGTTCGTTTCTTCTATTATTCTTGTTTTTTCTTCACATAAATTTGTATATTAGTCTTTTGCCCTTTGGAATTTGTATTGTTGTATTTTTTGTATTATGGTTGGATTATTGCTATCTTCGAGATAAAAAGCCGTTGCAAATTTAGAAAATCTATCGATAAACGTTAAAAGGTTCGCTTTCAAGTTTGTACAGATGTCCATATGTACATTTGTTTTATGTCCGTTAGTGTTTCTGTCATTTCAAATTGATGCTTAATAGGTCCACGGTCGAGAATAATTAAATACAAATGTTGCGCCGCTAGAGAGCCAACAAATGTTCCTTCTGCGCATCTACGTCACAGTATCAAACGTGTATTGGAGATTTGCCAGAATCGCATACGATTTGTAAACAAAAGTGTAAACAGTGCATACATTTCAATTTGTAGAATTGAAAAGAAAGAAATAATGAAACTAATTTAGTTAAGTTAATATTTTTGTGTTAAGTTAACGTATTCTGTGCATTTTCAATAATTTCCTTGTTTAATATTGTGATTTTTGTAAATATTCTTGCTCTGAAAAATAATTTCTTAATTTTTACATTACAACCAATATCTGGAAGCCACAGATGTTTATGTTTACCTGAGTATAGTAAGTTTGTGCGGTTCAAAGGAGTTTCAACTAAAAGAAGGAGGCATCTTAGGAATGGACTTATATATGAAGATATAATCAGAATCACTTTATGAACAGTTTTGATTTTGTCTTTCCATCTGTGGTCACTTTATTCTACATCTTTTGAGCTATCTTAATGAAACTTCGCAAAAGTATAGTCTGGACTAAGATTCGGAACTAGATTGCTATATAAGCCGATTTGGACAAAGACCACGCCTACCTCCCATATATGCAACTATTATCACCTTTTTTACAATCACTATATTTTCAGTCCAATTGAATAGTATTGGAATAGTGTCGGAAGTTGGTAACTATGTAGATGTGGGTCCTAAAAACTACGAAAAATGTGGGCGGTATATATAAACTGCCACGCCCATTATTAACAAATATTCATAACTTAAGATCTATTACAGATTTGTGGACGAAATTTTACGAGAAGCAACATGTGGGCATTTATATATGTAGCTATTATGTATGTATTCAGAAATAAAACAGTACTGTATGTTGTATGGTCTGTACTCGACTGATTTTATTCATATACTTATCGTTAACAGTTAACCTTAAACAATAAGGTACTTGAAGCTAGCTTTTATTTTGAACCATCTAACAAATTCAAATTCCAATTCTCTTGCTTAATTCTATATATATTAATTAATTAATTTAAATTAAATCGTTGTCGTTCGTCCGTTTCGAGCGACGGAATTATATTTATTTTATTTATTATTTTCTGATACACCAATATTTTCAATAGTTGAAAGTTCTCTTGACTTAAAAATTCGGTATCTAAATTTATTTTTGAATCAATAGCATATGTTTGAACTTCACGATTAAACTTTACAGTTTTTCGCTTATATTTCTTCATTTGATTTATATATACATCTCTAGATACTCCATTTATATTTATGACATATCTAACATTACTTAATTTTGTAACTATTTTAGCATTAATATATTTAACATAATTCTCTACAACATTTTTGTATAGTATTATTTTCTGACTGTTGTATTTTGGAATATTTAATAAATCGGATTTCCTATAATAATAATATTGATATTTTGATATTTGTTATAATTTTTAAAATTTTCAACTTCCTCCATATTCATACAATTTCCGACGTTTTCCTCTTGTTTTTTAAACAATTCGTTTATTTTTGGATTAATATCATCTAACAATGTTTTTGGTTCAAACTTTAAAATCATTTCTGCTGGGGTCTTCATTGTTGTAGTTGTTGGAGTAGTTCGGTAATTCAAAAGAAAATTTTTTATTTTAAAATCCCATGATTTTGTTCTAGGCTTCGGATCAGAGAGATACTTTTTTAATGCGAATTTAACAATTTGGGCACCTCTCTCTGTACTCCCGTTTGATTGCGGATGGTACGGCGGCGGTTTTAGACATTCAATATTATTATTTTTACAAAAGGCTTTGAACGCGGTTCACCCAGAAGGTGTGCCTTTACTATTTTCTTAGGAAGTCCGGAAATTGAGAATAACAAATTTGTATACTTTGCTTAACCTTTTATCTTTAGACATTTCACTTTGAATGTCTTCAATTTTCATTATCATTTATCAAATTAAGAATTCTAAAACGTTTCTGTATATGGTATAAGATTCGTTAATAAAAAAAATTTTAATAAAAAAATCAGAAAATATTAATACTGTCGTCATCTTCCTGAGTCTCTTCTTCCAATAGCAATCGGGATAATGCGACGGCGTGGCCCATTTGCGATCCTTTTTTATATTTAATGGAATAATCATACATCGATAAAAATACTGCCCATCGTTGCAATCGTTTCGCCGCTATTGATGGCAGGTCTTTTTTCGTTGAAAAAATTTCTCTTGACGGTTGATGGTCACTTTCAATGACGACCGGTAGTCCGTACATGTAACTGTGAAACTTTTTCACCGCAAATACTACCGCCAGAGCCTCTCAATGAAGTTGTGAATAATTATTTTCAGTCGGCGATAAAGTACTCAACACAAATTGAACAGGACGTTATTTACCATTAATGATGTGTGATAGTACACCCCCAAGATGGACTTGCGTCGCATAAAATAACAATTGGCTTTACTGGATCATAATGCGTCATAATAATGCCTATATTCACAACAAATAGCTTTGATTTTTCACATACTTCCTGATATCGTTCAGAGCAAATCCACGTGACATTGTTTTTCATCAGCTAATTTTGAGAAGACAGCTCTGCGGACAAATTAAGAGCCGTATGGTTATAATAAATCACCATTCCTAAATATGATTTTAATTCTGACTTATTTCTGGGATTTGGCACTTCTACTATCGCCTTGACTTTTTCCTTGGACGGCGTTACTCCGTCTTCATTAATCACATAGCCTAAATAATTGCTTTCTTAAAAAATTTACTTTTTCGTATAATTTGCCTTTACGTTCGATTCTAAAAGTCTATCTAAAATTGATTACAGGTTCCATTCACATTCTCCTATGGTAACTCCCCCCACAATAATATCGTCAAAATACGATGCCACTTTGTCTAAGTCCAGAAAATATCACTTATGAAAAAAATTTCTATTTTACAAAAATATTTCCAGCCAACTAAATTGGCTAAAATATCCTCAATACGCGATATTACATGATGTTCCATTTCAACAAACCGATTTATTGTTGTTCTCCCATTTAAGCATAGTCTTAATAGTCATTAGTAGGACTGGCCCACTTACTTCTACTGACAGGTATTAGAACTCCTTCTGCTCATAACTTTTTAATTTCGTGTTTCATATTTTGATGTAACCCAAAAGGCACTGTATGCGCTTTGGTAAAAATCGGATAAGCATCTCATTATTGTTGAAATATTCTCTTTGCTGAATAACTTTTCATACTTTGTAAAATCAAATTTTCAATTTTCTTGGATTGCATGATATTCACACCTATAAAACAATTACGCCACGAAGGCACCAAACTGCCAAGTCAATTTCTTCCCAACAGCATTTTAAACACGTATCGACAATGATTAATGATTCACAACCTTTTTGCAGAAATTGAACGCTTACTTTAATTTGTCCAATTACAACAATGTTTTCATCAGTTAGCAAGCCAATTTCTTCCCAACAGCACTTTAAGCAGATCTAGACAATGATTAACCTTAATTCACAACATTTTTGCTGAAATTGAATGCTCACTTTAATTTTTCCATTTACAACAATGTTTTCACCAGTTAGCACTTTTAATATTTTTCACAATAGGCTCCATATTACTATGCGTAAACCATTTTCTATAGTCAGTAACATACAGAAGCACAATTCAATAAATTTCAACCCAAAGCCTTTCACCTTCAATTTATATTGCACATAAAGTTTCCTAATTTTCGCTTTTCAAATTATGTAAGCAATTTAAAGTAATGTCTTTTGTTCATTTATTTACTCTGCACTTGTGTTTCTGATCAATTACTATAGTTTTATATAATTTTTCATTCCTACTATTTGTATTACCATTTTTCTTATACCAACAGTATTTTTGCATGTGCCCTGGCTTATTATAATGACATAACATAACATACATACTTCCCTTTATCGACACTTTTGTACCTCTGCCTGCGTTTGCCTTTATCTGTCTGTCCTTTGAAATTTCCTCTACCTCGCTGAACGTAGCTGATCTGCTGTGTGTCTCATTTGCTCCACGTTGCTCTGTGTCATTTCCATCGACAACGCTAACTCCCCAGCCTTCTCAAAGCTTTTTAGATCTTTCTTATTTAAAAGATTTCTCATTTAAAAGTGTATATGAATGTTCCTGTTGCTTAGTCCACATACGAATTTAATGAGCAAAGCTTTATCAAGAAATCCTATAAAATCGCACTCACGCGCCAACTGCTTCAACTCCACAATGTACTCGAATAAGCTTTCTACACTCTCTGGTCTCTCTTGAAAAATTGATAGCACTCGAAGATTATGCTCTTTGTTGGTGCCAAATGAATTTTTAATTTCGATACAATTTCTTCATATTCGTAATCTTTTTCCGTTTTTGGCGCTAAAACATTTGCCAAGGTCTTATAGAGGTCAACTCTTCCCAAACTCACTAGGAAAGATGTTTTATATTCGTCTTTATTTTGTTTGAGACGTAACAGATGACTTATTCGGTTGATATACAGCCAAAAATCTTCGCCCGTCACATAATTCTCGACACCAATTAATGCCACACTAGACGCTGCAATTGTATGATTTTCTGATGTTCCTGTTACAGCACCTTTATTCGAGTCTAGTTCACTTCTTATGTTATCTACCATCAATTGTCATTTATTTTGTTCGCCTTTCAACTTTTCTTTCACGTTTGTCTCGCCGCTACCCCACAACGTGTGTCTCGCGTTTGCGTCGCAGCCTACCAGAACAGCTTCCTTTCTTATGGTTGTTGATGCAATGAGCCGCTGCACCTCCTCAGGCCTGGCGATAATGGGCCATATATGGCGAGGCGACCAGAAGACATTGGCCACCCAACGGTCCCACATTGACCACTATGACATCTAACGAGCTGTAATTTGGTAAGAGGGAAAAATTTAGCGTATTTTTAGCTAAAGTAGATGCCCTCTACTACAATAGAGTTATTCATATTTTGTGTATCCCGTTCACCTGTAAACTTATATTTTCTTTTAATATGCGAAGTGTGAATATTATTTAAATTGCTTTGAACAAATTTTTAATGTCCTTCCTGCCTTACACTTTTGTAGTTTTTATATATCCTTTTTTCTATCTTCTATTTAATTTCCTCTTAGTTCGTTTCTTCTATTATTCTTGTTTTTTCTTCACATAAATTTGTATATTAGTCTTTTGCCCTTTGGAATTTGTATTGTTGTATTTTTTGTATTATGGTTGGATTATTGCTCTCTTCGAGATAAAAAGCCGTTGCAAATTTAGAAAATCTATCGATAAACGTTAAAAGGTTCGCTTTCAAGTTTGTACAGATGTCCATATGTACATTTGTTTTATGTCCGTTAGTGTTTCTGTCATTTCAAATTGATGCTTAATAGGTCCACGGTCGAGAATAATTAAATACAAATATTGCGCCGCTAGAGAGCCAACAAATGTTCCTTCTGCGGATCTACGTCACAGTATCAAACGTGTATTGGAGATTTGCCAGAATCGCATACGATTTGTAAACAAAAGTGTAAACAGTGCATACATTTCAGTTTGTAGAATTGAAAAGAAAGAAATAATGAAACTAAATTAGTTAAGTTAATATTTTTGTGTTAAGTTAACGTATTCTGTGCATTTTCAATAATTTCCTTGTTTAATATTGTGATTTTTGTAAATATTCTTGCTCTGAAAAATAATTTCTTAATTTTTACATTACAACCAATATCTGGAAGCCACAGATGTTTATGTTTACCTGAGTATAGTAAGTTTGTGCGGTTCAAAGGAGTTTCAACTAAAAGAAGGAGGCGTCTTAGGAATGGACTTATATATAAAGATATAATCAGAATCATTTTCTGAACAGTTTTGATTTTGTCGTTCCATCTGTGGTCACTTTTTTCTACATCTTTTGAGCTATCTTAATGAAACTTCGCAAAAGTATAGTCTGGACTAAGATTCGGAACTAGATTGCTATATAAGCCGATTTGGACAAAGACCACGCCTACCTCCCATATATGCAACTATTATCACCTTTTTTACAATCACTATATTTTCAGTCCAATTGAATAGTATTGGAATAGTGTCGGAAGTTGGTAACTATGTAGATGTGGGTCCTAAAAACTACGAAAAATGTGGGCGGTATATATAAACTGCCACGCCCATTATTAACAAATATTCATAACTTAAGATCTATTACAGATTTGTGGACGAAATTTTACGAGAAGCAACATGTGGGCATTTATATATGTAGCTATTATGTATGTATTCAGAAATAAAACAGTACTGTATGTTGTATGGTCTGTACTCGACTGATTTTATTCATATACTTATCGTTAACAGTTAACCTTAAACAATAAGGTACTTGAAGCTAGCTTTTATTTTGAACCATCTAACAAATTCAAATTCCAATTCTCTTGCTTAATTCTATATATATTAATTAATTAATTTAAATTAAATCGTTGTAGTTCGTCCGTTTCGAGCGACGGAATTATATTTATTTTATTTATTATTTTCTGATACACCAATATTTTCAATAGTTGAAAGTTCTCTTGATCAATAGCATATGTTTGAACTTCACGATTAAACTTTACAGTTTTTCGCTTATATTTCTTCATTTGATTTATATATACATCTCTAGATACTCCATTTATATTTATGACATATCTAACATTACTTAATTTTGTAACTATTTTAGCATTAATATATTTAACATAATTCTCTACAACATTTTTGTATAGTATTATTTTCTGACTGTTGTATTTTGGAATATTTAATAAATCGGATTTCCTATAATAATAATATTGATATTTTGATATTTGTTATAATTTTTAAAATTTTCAACTTCCTCCATATTCATACAATTTCCGACGTTTTCCTCTTGTTTTTTAAACAATTCGTTTATTTTTGGATTAATATCATCTAACAATGTTTTTGGTTCAAACCTTAAAATCATTTCTGCTGGGGTCTTCATTGTTGTAGTTGTTGGAGTAGTTCGGTAATTCAAAAGAAAATTTTTTATTTTAAAATCCCATGATTTTGTTCTAGGCTTCGGATCAGAGAGATACTTTTTTAATGCGAATTTAACAATTTGGGCACCTCTCTCTGTACTCCCGTTTGATTGCGGATGGTACGGCGGCGGTTTTAGACATTCAATATTATTATTTTTACAAAAGGCTTTGAACGCGGTTCACCCAGAAGGTGTGCCTTTACTATTTTCTTAGGAAGTCCGGAAATTGAGAATAACAAATTTGTATACTTTGCTTAACCTTTTATCTTTAGACATTTCACTTTGAATGTCTTCAATTTTCATTATCATTTATCAAATTAAGAATTCTAAAACGTTTCTGTATATGGTATAAGATTCGTTAATAAAAGAAATTTTAATAAAAAAATCAGAAAATATTAATACTGTCGTCATCTTCCTGAGTCTCTTCTTCCAATAGCAATCGGGATAATGCGACGGCGTGGCCCATTTGCGATCCTTTTTTATATTTAATGGAATAATCATACATCGATAAAAATACTGCCCATCGTTGCAATCGTTTCGCCGCTATTGATGGCAGGTCTTTTTTCGTTGAAAAAATTTCTCTTGACGGTTGATGGTCACTTTCAATGACGACCGGTAGTCCGTACATGTAACTGTGAAACTTTTTCACCGCAAATACTACCGCCAGAGCCTCTCAATGAAGTTGTGAATAATTATTTTCAGTCGGCGATAAAGTACTCAACACAAATTGAACAGGACGTTATTTACCATCAATGATGTGTGATAGTACACCCCCAAGATGGACTTGCGTCGCATAAAATAACAATTGGCTTTACTGGATCATAATGCGTCATAATAATGCCTATATTCACAACAAATAGCTTTGATTTTTCACATACTTCCTGATATCGTTCAGAGCAAATCCACGTGACATTGTTTTTCATCAGCTAATTTTGAGAAGACAGCTCTGCGGACAAATTAAGAGCCGTATGGTTATAATAAATCACCATTCCTAAATATGATTTTAATTCTGACTTATTTCTGGGATTTGGCACTTCTACTATCGCCTTGACTTTTTCCTTGGACGGCGTTACTCCGTCTTCATTAATCACATAGCCTAAATAATTGCTTTCTTAAAAAATTTACTTTTTCGTATAATTTGCCTTTACGTTCGATTCTAAAAGTCTATCTAAAATTGATTACAGGTTCCATTCACATTCTCCTATGGTAACTCCCCCCACAATAATATCGTCAAAATACGATGCCACTTTGTCTAAGTCCAGAAAATATCACTTATGAAAAAAATTTCTATTTTACAAAAATATTTCCAGCCAACTAAATTGGCTAAAATATCCTCAATACGCGATATTACATGATGTTCCATTTCAACAAACCGATTTATTGTTGTTCTCCCATTTAAGCATAGTCTTAATAGTCATTAGTAGGACTGGCCCACTTACTTCTACTGACAGGTATTAGAACTCCTTCTGCTCATAACTTTTTAATTTCGTGTTTCATATTTTGATGTAACCCAAAAGGCACTGTATGCGCTTTGGTAAAAATCGGATAAGCATCTCATTATTGTTGAAATATTCTCTTTGCTGAATAACTTTTCATACTTTGTAAAATCAAATTTTCAATTTTCTTGGATTGCATGATATTCACACCTATAAAACAATTACGCCACGAAGGCACCAAACTGCCAAGTCAATTTCTTCCCAACAGCATTTTAAACACGTATCGACAATGATTAATGATTCACAACCTTTTTGCAGAAATTGAACGCTTACTTTAATTTGTCCAATTACAACAATGTTTTCATCAGTTAGCAAGCCAATTTCTTCCCAACAGCACTTTAAGCAGATCTAGACAATGATTAACCTTAATTCACAACATTTTTGCTGAAATTGAATGCTCACTTTAATTTTTCCATTTACAACAATGTTTTCACCAGTTAGCACTTTTAATATTTTTCACAATAGGCTCCATATTACTATGCTTAAACCATTTTCTATAGTCAGTAACATACAGAAGCACAATTCAATAAATTTCAACCCAAAGCCTTTCACCTTCAATTTATATTGCACATAAAGTTTCCTAATTTTCGCTTTTCAAATTATGTAAGCAATTTAAAGTAATGTCTTTTGTTCATTTATTTACTCTGCACTTGTGTTTCTGATCAATTACTATAGTTTTATATAATTTTTCATTCCTACTATTTGTATTACCATTTTTCTTATACCAACAGTATTTTTGCATGTGCCCTGGCTTATTATAATGACATAACATAACATACATACTTCCCTTTATCGACACTTTTGTACCTCTGCCTGCGTTTGCCTTTATCTGTCTGTCCTTTGAAATTTCCTCTACCTCGCTGAACGTAGCTGATCTGCTGTGTGTCTCATTTGCTCCACGTTGCTCTGTGTCATTTCCATCGACAACGCTAACTCCCCAGCCTTCTCAAAGCTTTTTAGATCTTTCTTATTTAAAAGATTTCTCATTTAAAAGTGTATATGAATGTTCCTGTTGCTTAGTCCACATACGAATTTAATGAGCAAAGCTTTATCAAGAAATCCTATAAAATCGCACTCACGCGCCAACTGCTTCAACTCCACAATGTACTCGAATAAGCTTTCTACACTCTCTGGTCTCTCTTGAAAAATTGATAGCACTCGAAGATTATGCTCTTTGTTGGTGCCAAATGAATTTTTAATTTCGATACAATTTCTTCATATTCGTAATCTTTTTCCGTTTTTGGCGCTAAAACATTTGCCAAGGTCTTATAGAGGTCAACTCTTCCCAAACTCACTAGGAAAGATGTTTTATATTCGTCTTTATTTTGTTTGAGACGTAACAGATGACTTATTCGGTTGATATACAGCCAAAAATCTTCGCCCGTCACATAATTCTCGACACCAATTAATGCCACACTAGACGCTGCAATTGTATGATTTTCTGATGTTCCTGTTACAGCACCTTTATTCGAGTCTAGTTCACTTCTTATGTTATCTACCATCAATTGTCATTTATTTTGTTCGCCTTTCAACTTTTCTTTCACGTTTGTCTCGCCGCTACCCCACAACGTGTGTCTCGCGTTTGCGTCGCAGCCTACCAGAACAGCTTCCTTTCTTATGGTTGTTGATGCAATGAGCCGCTGCACCTCCTCAGGCCTGGCGATAATGGGCCATATATGGCGAGGCGACCAGAAGACATTGGCCACCCAACGGTCTCACATTGACCACTATGACATCTAACGAGCTGTAATTTGGTAAGACACCGACAACGATTTAATTTAAATTAAATCGTTGTCGTTCGTCCGTTTCGAGCGACGGAATTATATTTATTTTATTTATTATTTTCTGATACACCAATATTTTCAATAGTTGAAAGTTCTCTTGACTTAAAAATTCGGTATCTAAATTTATTTTTGAATCAATAGCATATGTTTGAACTTCACGATTAAACTTTACAGTTTTTCGCTTATATTTCTTCATTTGATTTATATATACATCTCTAGATACTCCATTTATATTTATGACATATCTAACATTACTTAATTTTGTAACTATTTTAGCATTAATATATTTAACATAATTCTCTACAACATTTTTGTATAGTATTATTTTCTGACTGTTGTATTTTGGAATATTTAATAAATCGGATTTCCTATAATAATAATATTGATATTTTGATATTTGTTATAATTTTTAAAATTTTCAACTTCCTCCATATTCATACAATTTCCGACGTTTTCCTCTTGTTTTTTAAACAATTCGTTTATTTTTGGATTAATATCATCTAACAATGTTTTTGGTTCAAACTTTAAAATCATTTCTGCTGGGGTCTTCATTGTTGTAGTTGTTGGAGTAGTTCGGTAATTCAAAAGAAAATTTTTTATTTTAAAATCCCATGATTTTGTTCTAGGCTTCGGATCAGAGAGATACTTTTTTAATGCGAATTTAACAATTTGGGCACCTCTCTCTGTACTCCCGTTTGATTGCGGATGGTACGGCGGCGGTTTTAGACATTCAATATTATTATTTTTACAAAAGGCTTTGAACGCGGTTCACCCAGAAGGTGTGCCTTTACTATTTTCTTAGGAAGTCCGGAAATTGAGAATAACAAATTTGTATACTTTGCTTAACCTTTTATCTTTAGACATTTCACTTTGAATGTCTTCAATTTTCATTATCATTTATCAAATTAAGAATTCTAAAACGTTTCTGTATATGGTATAAGATTCGTTAATAAAAAAAATTTTAATAAAAAAATCAGAAAATATTAATACTGTCGTCATCTTCCTGAGTCTCTTCTTCCAATAGCAATCGGGATAATGCGACGGCGTGGCCCATTTGCGATCCTTTTTTATATTTAATGGAATAATCATACATCGATAAAAATACTGCCCATCGTTGCAATCGTTTCGCCGCTATTGATGGCAGGTCTTTTTTCGTTGAAAAAATTTCTCTTGACGGTTGATGGTCACTTTCAATGACGACCGGTAGTCCGTACATGTAACTGTGAAACTTTTTCACCGCAAATACTACCGCCAGAGCCTCTCAATGAAGTTGTGAATAATTATTTTCAGTCGGCGATAAAGTACTCAACACAAATTGAACAGGACGTTATTTACCATTAATGATGTGTGATAGTACACCCCCAAGATGGACTTGCGTCGCATAAAATAACAATTGGCTTTACTGGATCATAATGCGTCATAATAATGCCTATATTCACAACAAATAGCTTTGATTTTTCACATACTTCCTGATATCGTTCAGAGCAAATCCACGTGACATTGTTTTTCATCAGCTAATTTTGAGAAGACAGCTCTGCGGACAAATTAAGAGCCGTATGGTTATAATAAATCACCATTCCTAAATATGATTTTAATTCTGACTTATTTCTGGGATTTGGCACTTCTACTATCGCCTTGACTTTTTCCTTGGACGGCGTTACTCCGTCTTCATTAATCACATAGCCTAAATAATTGCTTTCTTAAAAAATTTACTTTTTCGTATAATTTGCCTTTACGTTCGATTCTAAAAGTCTATCTAAAATTGATTACAGGTTCCATTCACATTCTCCTATGGTAACTCCCCCCACAATAATATCGTCAAAATACGATGCCACTTTGTCTAAGTCCAGAAAATATCACTTATGAAAAAAATTTCTATTTTACAAAAATATTTCCAGCCAACTAAATTGGCTAAAATATCCTCAATACGCGATATTACATGATGTTCCATTTCAACAAACCGATTTATTGTTGTTCTCCCATTTAAGCATAGTCTTAATAGTCATTAGTAGGACTGGCCCACTTACTTCTACTGACAGGTATTAGAACTCCTTCTGCTCATAACTTTTTAATTTCGTGTTTCATATTTTGATGTAACCCAAAAGGCACTGTATGCGCTTTGGTAAAAATCGGATAAGCATCTCATTATTGTTGAAATATTCTCTTTGCTGAATAACTTTTCATACTTTGTAAAATCAAATTTTCAATTTTCTTGGATTGCATGATATTCACACCTATAAAACAATTACGCCACGAAGGCACCAAACTGCCAAGTCAATTTCTTCCCAACAGCATTTTAAACACGTATCGACAATGATTAATGATTCACAACCTTTTTGCAGAAATTGAACGCTTACTTTAATTTGTCCAATTACAACAATGTTTTCATCAGTTAGCAAGCCAATTTCTTCCCAACAGCACTTTAAGCAGATCTAGACAATGATTAACCTTAATTCACAACATTTTTGCTGAAATTGAATGCTCACTTTAATTTTTCCATTTACAACAATGTTTTCACCAGTTAGCACTTTTAATATTTTTCACAATAGGCTCCATATTACTATGCGTAAACCATTTTCTATAGTCAGTAACATACAGAAGCACAATTCAATAAATTTCAACCCAAAGCCTTTCACCTTCAATTTATATTGCACATAAAGTTTCCTAATTTTCGCTTTTCAAATTATGTAAGCAATTTAAAGTAATGTCTTTTGTTCATTTATTTACTCTGCACTTGTGTTTCTGATCAATTACTATAGTTTTATATAATTTTTCATTCCTACTATTTGTATTACCATTTTTCTTATACCAACAGTATTTTTGCATGTGCCCTGGCTTATTATAATGACATAACATAACATACATACTTCCCTTTATCGACACTTTTGTACCTCTGCCTGCGTTTGCCTTTATCTGTCTGTCCTTTGAAATTTCCTCTACCTCGCTGAACGTAGCTGATCTGCTGTGTGTCTCATTTGCTCCACGTTGCTCTGTGTCATTTCCATCGACAACGCTAACTCCCCAGCCTTCTCAAAGCTTTTTAGATCTTTCTTATTTAAAAGATTTCTCATTTAAAAGTGTATATGAATGTTCCTGTTGCTTAGTCCACATACGAATTTAATGAGCAAAGCTTTATCAAGAAATCCTATAAAATCGCACTCACGCGCCAACTGCTTCAACTCCACAATGTACTCGAATAAGCTTTCTACACTCTCTGGTCTCTCTTGAAAAATTGATAGCACTCGAAGATTATGCTCTTTGTTGGTGCCAAATGAATTTTTAATTTCGATACAATTTCTTCATATTCGTAATCTTTTTCCGTTTTTGGCGCTAAAACATTTGCCAAGGTCTTATAGAGGTCAACTCTTCCCAAACTCACTAGGAAAGATGTTTTATATTCGTCTTTATTTTGTTTGAGACGTAACAGATGACTTATTCGGTTGATATACAGCCAAAAATCTTCGCCCGTCACATAATTCTCGACACCAATTAATGCCACACTAGACGCTGCAATTGTATGATTTTCTGATGTTCCTGTTACAGCACCTTTATTCGAGTCTAGTTCACTTCTTATGTTATCTACCATCAATTGTCATTTATTTTGTTCGCCTTTCAACTTTTCTTTCACGTTTGTCTCGCCGCTACCCCACAACGTGTGTCTCGCGTTTGCGTCGCAGCCTACCAGAACAGCTTCCTTTCTTATGGTTGTTGATGCAATGAGCCGCTGCACCTCCTCAGGCCTGGCGATAATGGGCCATATATGGCGAGGCGACCAGAAGACATTGGCCACCCAACGGTCCCACATTGACCACTATGACATCTAACGAGCTGTAATTTGGTAAGAGGGAAAAATTTAGCGTATTTTTAGCTAAAGTAGATGCCCTCTACTACAATAGAGTTATTCATATTTTGTGTATCCCGTTCACCTGTAAACTTATATTTTCTTTTAATATGCGAAGTGTGAATATTATTTAAATTGCTTTGAACAAATTTTTAATGTCCTTCCTGCCTTACACTTTTGTAGTTTTTATATATCCTTTTTTCTATCTTCTATTTAATTTCCTCTTAGTTCGTTTCTTCTATTATTCTTGTTTTTTCTTCACATAAATTTGTATATTAGTCTTTTGCCCTTTGGAATTTGTATTGTTGTATTTTTTGTATTATGGTTGGATTATTGCTCTCTTCGAGATAAAAAGCCGTTGCAAATTTAGAAAATCTATCGATAAACGTTAAAAGGTTCGCTTTCAAGTTTGTACAGATGTCCATATGTACATTTGTTTTATGTCCGTTAGTGTTTCTGTCATTTCAAATTGATGCTTAATAGGTCCACGGTCGAGAATAATTAAATACAAATATTGCGCCGCTAGAGAGCCAACAAATGTTCCTTCTGCGGATCTACGTCACAGTATCAAACGTGTATTGGAGATTTGCCAGAATCGCATACGATTTGTAAACAAAAGTGTAAACAGTGCATACATTTCAGTTTGTAGAATTGAAAAGAAAGAAATAATGAAACTAAATTAGTTAAGTTAATATTTTTGTGTTAAGTTAACGTATTCTGTGCATTTTCAATAATTTCCTTGTTTAATATTGTGATTTTTGTAAATATTCTTGCTCTGAAAAATAATTTCTTAATTTTTACATTACAACCAATATCTGGAAGCCACAGATGTTTATGTTTACCTGAGTATAGTAAGTTTGTGCGGTTCAAAGGAGTTTCAACTAAAAGAAGGAGGCGTCTTAGGAATGGACTTATATATAAAGATATAATCAGAATCATTTTCTGAACAGTTTTGATTTTGTCGTTCCATCTGTGGTCACTTTTTTCTACATCTTTTGAGCTATCTTAATGAAACTTCGCAAAAGTATAGTCTGGACTAAGATTCGGAACTAGATTGCTATATAAGCCGATTTGGACAAAGACCACGCCTACCTCCCATATATGCAACTATTATCACCTTTTTTACAATCACTATATTTTCAGTCCAATTGAATAGTATTGGAATAGTGTCGGAAGTTGGTAACTATGTAGATGTGGGTCCTAAAAACTACGAAAAATGTGGGCGGTATATATAAACTGCCACGCCCATTATTAACAAATATTCATAACTTAAGATCTATTACAGATTTGTGGACGAAATTTTACGAGAAGCAACATGTGGGCATTTATATATGTAGCTATTATGTATGTATTCAGAAATAAAACAGTACTGTATGTTGTATGGTCTGTACTCGACTGATTTTATTCATATACTTATCGTTAACAGTTAACCTTAAACAATAAGGTACTTGAAGCTAGCTTTTATTTTGAACCATCTAACAAATTCAAATTCCAATTCTCTTGCTTAATTCTATATATATTAATTAATTAATTTAAATTAAATCGTTGTAGTTCGTCCGTTTCGAGCGACGGAATTATATTTATTTTATTTATTATTTTCTGATACACCAATATTTTCAATAGTTGAAAGTTCTCTTGATCAATAGCATATGTTTGAACTTCACGATTAAACTTTACAGTTTTTCGCTTATATTTCTTCATTTGATTTATATATACATCTCTAGATACTCCATTTATATTTATGACATATCTAACATTACTTAATTTTGTAACTATTTTAGCATTAATATATTTAACATAATTCTCTACAACATTTTTGTATAGTATTATTTTCTGACTGTTGTATTTTGGAATATTTAATAAATCGGATTTCCTATAATAATAATATTGATATTTTGATATTTGTTATAATTTTTAAAATTTTCAACTTCCTCCATATTCATACAATTTCCGACGTTTTCCTCTTGTTTTTTAAACAATTCGTTTATTTTTGGATTAATATCATCTAACAATGTTTTTGGTTCAAACCTTAAAATCATTTCTGCTGGGGTCTTCATTGTTGTAGTTGTTGGAGTAGTTCGGTAATTCAAAAGAAAATTTTTTATTTTAAAATCCCATGATTTTGTTCTAGGCTTCGGATCAGAGAGATACTTTTTTAATGCGAATTTAACAATTTGGGCACCTCTCTCTGTACTCCCGTTTGATTGCGGATGGTACGGCGGCGGTTTTAGACATTCAATATTATTATTTTTACAAAAGGCTTTGAACGCGGTTCACCCAGAAGGTGTGCCTTTACTATTTTCTTAGGAAGTCCGGAAATTGAGAATAACAAATTTGTATACTTTGCTTAACCTTTTATCTTTAGACATTTCACTTTGAATGTCTTCAATTTTCATTATCATTTATCAAATTAAGAATTCTAAAACGTTTCTGTATATGGTATAAGATTCGTTAATAAAAGAAATTTTAATAAAAAAATCAGAAAATATTAATACTGTCGTCATCTTCCTGAGTCTCTTCTTCCAATAGCAATCGGGATAATGCGACGGCGTGGCCCATTTGCGATCCTTTTTTATATTTAATGGAATAATCATACATCGATAAAAATACTGCCCATCGTTGCAATCGTTTCGCCGCTATTGATGGCAGGTCTTTTTTCGTTGAAAAAATTTCTCTTGACGGTTGATGGTCACTTTCAATGACGACCGGTAGTCCGTACATGTAACTGTGAAACTTTTTCACCGCAAATACTACCGCCAGAGCCTCTCAATGAAGTTGTGAATAATTATTTTCAGTCGGCGATAAAGTACTCAACACAAATTGAACAGGACGTTATTTACCATCAATGATGTGTGATAGTACACCCCCAAGATGGACTTGCGTCGCATAAAATAACAATTGGCTTTACTGGATCATAATGCGTCATAATAATGCCTATATTCACAACAAATAGCTTTGATTTTTCACATACTTCCTGATATCGTTCAGAGCAAATCCACGTGACATTGTTTTTCATCAGCTAATTTTGAGAAGACAGCTCTGCGGACAAATTAAGAGCCGTATGGTTATAATAAATCACCATTCCTAAATATGATTTTAATTCTGACTTATTTCTGGGATTTGGCACTTCTACTATCGCCTTGACTTTTTCCTTGGACGGCGTTACTCCGTCTTCATTAATCACATAGCCTAAATAATTGCTTTCTTAAAAAATTTACTTTTTCGTATAATTTGCCTTTACGTTCGATTCTAAAAGTCTATCTAAAATTGATTACAGGTTCCATTCACATTCTCCTATGGTAACTCCCCCCACAATAATATCGTCAAAATACGATGCCACTTTGTCTAAGTCCAGAAAATATCACTTATGAAAAAAATTTCTATTTTACAAAAATATTTCCAGCCAACTAAATTGGCTAAAATATCCTCAATACGCGATATTACATGATGTTCCATTTCAACAAACCGATTTATTGTTGTTCTCCCATTTAAGCATAGTCTTAATAGTCATTAGTAGGACTGGCCCACTTACTTCTACTGACAGGTATTAGAACTCCTTCTGCTCATAACTTTTTAATTTCGTGTTTCATATTTTGATGTAACCCAAAAGGCACTGTATGCGCTTTGGTAAAAATCGGATAAGCATCTCATTATTGTTGAAATATTCTCTTTGCTGAATAACTTTTCATACTTTGTAAAATCAAATTTTCAATTTTCTTGGATTGCATGATATTCACACCTATAAAACAATTACGCCACGAAGGCACCAAACTGCCAAGTCAATTTCTTCCCAACAGCATTTTAAACACGTATCGACAATGATTAATGATTCACAACCTTTTTGCAGAAATTGAACGCTTACTTTAATTTGTCCAATTACAACAATGTTTTCATCAGTTAGCAAGCCAATTTCTTCCCAACAGCACTTTAAGCAGATCTAGACAATGATTAACCTTAATTCACAACATTTTTGCTGAAATTGAATGCTCACTTTAATTTTTCCATTTACAACAATGTTTTCACCAGTTAGCACTTTTAATATTTTTCACAATAGGCTCCATATTACTATGCTTAAACCATTTTCTATAGTCAGTAACATACAGAAGCACAATTCAATAAATTTCAACCCAAAGCCTTTCACCTTCAATTTATATTGCACATAAAGTTTCCTAATTTTCGCTTTTCAAATTATGTAAGCAATTTAAAGTAATGTCTTTTGTTCATTTATTTACTCTGCACTTGTGTTTCTGATCAATTACTATAGTTTTATATAATTTTTCATTCCTACTATTTGTATTACCATTTTTCTTATACCAACAGTATTTTTGCATGTGCCCTGGCTTATTATAATGACATAACATAACATACATACTTCCCTTTATCGACACTTTTGTACCTCTGCCTGCGTTTGCCTTTATCTGTCTGTCCTTTGAAATTTCCTCTACCTCGCTGAACGTAGCTGATCTGCTGTGTGTCTCATTTGCTCCACGTTGCTCTGTGTCATTTCCATCGACAACGCTAACTCCCCAGCCTTCTCAAAGCTTTTTAGATCTTTCTTATTTAAAAGATTTCTCATTTAAAAGTGTATATGAATGTTCCTGTTGCTTAGTCCACATACGAATTTAATGAGCAAAGCTTTATCAAGAAATCCTATAAAATCGCACTCACGCGCCAACTGCTTCAACTCCACAATGTACTCGAATAAGCTTTCTACACTCTCTGGTCTCTCTTGAAAAATTGATAGCACTCGAAGATTATGCTCTTTGTTGGTGCCAAATGAATTTTTAATTTCGATACAATTTCTTCATATTCGTAATCTTTTTCCGTTTTTGGCGCTAAAACATTTGCCAAGGTCTTATAGAGGTCAACTCTTCCCAAACTCACTAGGAAAGATGTTTTATATTCGTCTTTATTTTGTTTGAGACGTAACAGATGACTTATTCGGTTGATATACAGCCAAAAATCTTCGCCCGTCACATAATTCTCGACACCAATTAATGCCACACTAGACGCTGCAATTGTATGATTTTCTGATGTTCCTGTTACAGCACCTTTATTCGAGTCTAGTTCACTTCTTATGTTATCTACCATCAATTGTCATTTATTTTGTTCGCCTTTCAACTTTTCTTTCACGTTTGTCTCGCCGCTACCCCACAACGTGTGTCTCGCGTTTGCGTCGCAGCCTACCAGAACAGCTTCCTTTCTTATGGTTGTTGATGCAATGAGCCGCTGCACCTCCTCAGGCCTGGCGATAATGGGCCATATATGGCGAGGCGACCAGAAGACATTGGCCACCCAACGGTCTCACATTGACCACTATGACATCTAACGAGCTGTAATTTGGTAAGAGGGAAAAATTTAGCGTATTTTTAGCTAAAGTAGATGCCCTCTACTACAATAGAGTTATTCATATTTTGTGTATCCCGTTCACCTGTAAACTTATATTTTCTTTTAATATGCGAAGTGTGAATATTATTTAAATTGCTTTGAACAAATTTTTAATGTCCTTTCTGCCTTACACTTTTGTAGTTTTTATATATCCTTTTTTCTATCTTCTATTTAATTTCCTCTTAGTTCGTTTCTTCTATTATTCTTGTTTTTTCTTCACATAAATTTGTATATTAGTCTTTTGCCCTTTGGAATTTGTATTGTTGTATTTTTTGTATTATGGTTGGATTATTGCTATCTTCGAGATAAAAAGCCGTTGCAAATTTAGAAAATCTATCGATAAACGTTAAAAGGTTCGCTTTCAAGTTTGTACAGATGTCCATATGTACATTTGTTTTATGTCCGTTAGTGTTTTTGTCATTTCAAATTGATGCTTAATAGGTCCACGGTCGAGAATAATTAAATACAAATATTGCGCCGCTAGAGAGCCAACAAATGTTCCTTCTGCGCATCTACGTCACAGTATCAAACGTGTATTGGAGATTTGCCAGAATCGCATACGATTTGTAAACAAAAGTGTAAACAGTGCATACATTTCAATTTGTAGAATTGAAAAGAAAGAAATAATGAAACTATTTTAGTTAAGTTAATATTTTTGTGTATTTTCGTTAACGTATTGTGTGCATTTTCAATAATTTCCTTGTTTAATATTGTGATTTTTGTAAATATTCTTGCTCTGAAAAATAATTTCTTAATTTTTACATTACAACCAATATCTGGAAGCCACAGATGTTTATGTTTACCTGAGTATAGTAAGTTTGTGCGGTTCAAAGGAGTTTCAACTAAAAGAAGGAGGCGTCTTAGGAATGGACTTATATATAAAGATATAATCAGAATCATTTTCTGAACAGTTTTGATTTTGTCGTTCCATCTGTGGTCACTTTTTTCTACATTGATGTAGACATAGATGTGGGCCCTAAAAACTATGCAAAATGTGGGCGGTATATATAAACTGCCACGCCCACTATTAACAAATATTCATAACTTAAGATCTATTACAGATTTGTGGACGAAATTTTACGAGAAGCAACAAGTGGTCAGAAATAAAACAGTACTGTATGTTGTATGGTCTGTACTAGACTGATTTTATTCATATACTTATTGTTAACAGTTAACCTTAAACAATAAGGTACTTGAAGCTAGCTTTTATTTTGAACCATCTAACAAATACAAATTCAAATTCCAATTCTCTTGCTTAATTCTATATTAAATAATTAATTAATTTAAATTAAATCGTTGTCGTTCGTCCGTTTCGAGCGACGTAATTATATTTATTTTATTTATTATTTTCTGAGTGGGAGTTATATTCTGTTCTACCATTATTAGCTACAGCAGATTCTGATATACCAATATTTTCAATAGTTGAAAGTTCTCTTGACTTAAAAATATCGGTATCTAAATTTATTTTTGAAGCAATAGCATATGTTTGAACTTCAGGGTTAAACTTTACAGTTTTTCGCTTATATTTCTTCATTTGATTTATATATACATCTCTAGATACTCCATTTATATTTATGACATATCTAACATTACTTAATTTTGTAACTATTTTAGCATTAATATTGTTCGAAACACTATTTATTAGTCACACTTATTATATCTTTGAATGTACTTTATTTGCAACTATGCAACTTGACGAATTCTATTACTTGAATTGTAAGCGTTCTACGCCCAACTTAACTTTTTTCCTTTTTAGAACGAAAGTATAATTAAAACGAGTAAGGTTAATAGGTGCAAGACAAGAACGTGTAAATTCCATTGTTCAACCGAATAAGCCCAATTAAAATAAATATTCAACAACATTAATTATAAAAAACGAATTTAAAATCCTTTTTCAAATTTATTCATGGTCCTGCGAGCCGGATGAACGTGGAAGATACAAGTTCTTGTGTTCGTACATAACCATAAAAACCGCGTGCAACTGGCGTACAAGTTGCATCAGAGGAAATTCTTAAATGTTCCTGCATCCATCGATTGGCGTTCACAAATTACGCTTCATATCGAAGTTCATCATTCCTACATCATCTACACGGCGTGCATGAGCTGCATTCGCACCCAGTAGGTCGGACTACGGAGGTCACAGGCGCCACAAGTCGCGCACATAGAAACTGAGGCAACATTCGCAACAGCGCGAGTCTACAACAACGTCATCGGCACGCACGTGGGTGTGTCGCATCAGTCCTGGCAACATTCACAAGCGTGTGAGCCAGTGGGATAGTTTCACAACGAAACACCAGTTGGAGCGCCCTGCGGAGCGCCAGTGCAATAAGAAACAAAAGGAATTTTTCAATCTACGCCACCTACCGGCGAAAGCAGATTAGCAAACAATTATCAATAAACTTGAAGCAAGTTGTAAGTGCACGAGCAGATCAATCAACAAAAGGTGACAAGAACTGTCAAAAAATTTATAAACAAACCGCAGCAACAAAATGGATAAACTAAAATTGCAACGACAAACTATTAAAAGTGGTTTAACACGTATTTATAAGGCTTGCACAGCGGAGCAAAATACGTCACACGAGATTAGAGTGCGGCTAGAACGAGCAGAGGATTTATTTAGAAGTTTCGAGACAATTCAGCAAGAAATTGATTACTTGGTGACTACAGAAGAACAGCAAACACAGGAGGAGACATACCGCGCAGAGATAGAGGAGAAGTATTTTTCCATAAAAGCACTGTGTGCACACATTTTAGAAATTTCAGAGAGCAATCATACCGTTATAGGTAATCAGCAGGCAGACAGTGATATTTCAGCAGCCATGCAAACGCTTAAACAACACCAAGGCGCAATGGGTGAGCTAATTGAGCGCATGGCCCGTAACTCATCGACGGCAAGTACTGAGACTACGCATCAACCGCAAGTTCAACATGAACTACGATTGCCACAAATCCAGATTCCAGAGTTTGATGGCAAATGCACTGAGTGGATAAGATTTCGTGACTTGTTCGAAACTTTAGTGCACAACAGAGCAAATATTTCCGACATAGAAAAGTTTGAGTATTTGCAAGCAAAAATGAAAGGTGAAGCACCATCACTAATTAAGCATCTAAAACCCACCAATGCCAACTACAGTATTGCCTGGGAGCTATTAAAAAAAAGTTCGACAAGTCTGACAAGGTGAAAAAAGCGTACATGGAACTTTTGTTCAACCAACCCGGAATGAAATCTGCAATCAGCTGTTGAAGTAAAACGCATCTACAATGCTACAAATGAGAGTGTTAATGCATTGAAGGTACTCGACGAGCCTGTACAGCACTGGGACTCAATCTTAGTGTTTCATTTGGAGAAAAAACTCGACGCCGATACACTGGTACTCTGGTACAGAGAGAAGAAAGCAGAAGAAGCTACAACATTCCAGCAATTTCTGGAGTTCTTAGAGAGAAGAGTGTTTGAATTGGAAAACACGCAACGGAGTTCGAGCTACAACGCCAGCCAGGGAAGCAACAATTTCAAGCGAAACCAAGCTCGCGCATATACAGCAACTGTTCAATCATGTCCTGCCTGCTCAAGCGAACATTTTTTGTACAATTGCAACAAATTTAAGGAAATGGATGTTGCAGAACGTCGTAAGCTCGTAAAACGCAGTAATGCCTGCTTTAACTGTTTGCAGCCAAATCATCGGGCATCAGCCTGCAAGAGGACATCGTGCAGAAAATGCAATGCTTCACATTTCAACGCCAACAAATACCCAAAACACCCAGAGAGAAATGTCATCAGTTCCGCCTAAGGAAGCTGCTGGCATCAGTGTAAATACTACACAACAACTTTCACGACCTTTTACTTTATTGCCTACTGCAATAGTGATGGTTTATGATGCATGTAATAATTTACAACCGTGCCGCGCCTTGTTGGATTCTGGATCACAAGGTACGCTGATTTCTGAAGCATGTGCACAGCGACTGCGCTTGAAGCGCAAATATGATAAGACAATAATGTATGGAGTTGGCTCTGCTAATGGTAGTAGCACCAGAGGCAAAGTCAACATACGTATCAATGCAACGCAAGAAAACAACAATATCAACATCGACGCGTTTTGCCTTGCGCAGTTAACGCAACATTTACCCGCATATGAAGTAACTCATCAGAACTTGGAATTCTTCAAAGAAATGGAGTTTGCAGATCCATGTCACTACAAGCCTGGTAAAATTGACATTATACTAGGCGCCGATGTATTCGCAGAGTGCGTGCTATCAGAAAAATTGACGCATCCTTCAGGGTCACCAACTGCTCTCAAAACGATCTTCGGCTGGGTGCTACTCGGCAAAATATCAACCGACACTGAGCAGCACATGTTGACAGCGCATACATGCTTTGATCTCACCAAGCAGCTTCAACGCTTTTGGGAAGTGGAACATCTCCCAGGCCCAGAGCAACATTTAACACAAGATGAAAAGAGAGCTGAAGAAATTTACAAAAAAAACGGTACATCTTGATGAAAGCGGACGCTATATTGTTCGGCTTCCGTTAAAGACAGACAACATATCCTTCGGCGATTCTCGCACTGCCGCGATAAAAAGGCTATTTGCCATGGAGCGCCGCTTCAGCAATGATTCAAAGCTACACGAAGAGTATACCAAATTCATGGATGAGTATCGTCAATTGGGACACATGGAGGCGTCTGTAAACACCGACCCCAATATAACGTACTTCCTCCCGCATCACGCAGTACTGAAACCGAGCAGCAGTACAACTAAACTGCGTGTGGTGTTTGATGCGTCGTGTAAGACGACAAACGGTCTCTCATTTAACGACAACCTGCTGGTCGCACCGACCATACAAAAGGATTTGTTTGAAATCATATTAAAATTCCGAAAGTACGCGATTGGATTCTCTGGCGATATAGAGAAGATGTACCGGCAGGTACTTGTACATCCTGAAGACCGTCCATTACAACGAATTTTGTGGAGGGATTCTATGGACGAGCAGCCAAGGGAATACGACCTTAAAACCGTAACGTATGGGACTTCAGCTACACCATTTTTAGCAATCAGGACATTGCATCAAGTCGCACATGACAACCACGAAAAATTTCCTGAAGCTGCAGCGGTCATCACACAAAACTTTTACGTCGATGATCTAATGACATGTTCAGCTGACGGGCGCTCAGCAATAGCGCTCAAGGATGAACTCT
The DNA here is from genome assembly GCA_920105625.2 of Clusia tigrina. Lineage (NCBI taxonomy): Eukaryota > Metazoa > Arthropoda > Insecta > Diptera > Clusiidae > Clusia > Clusia tigrina. The sequence continues at coordinate 328,867,921 of OV050030.1, forward strand.
GCGGAATATTATTCAAGGCGGGATTTCATCTACGGAAATGGTCTTCAAACTCAGCAAGATTTTTAGAAAGTATTGACGCACAAGACCGCGAGGTAACGGCAGACACTATCATAGACTCATCGCAAACAGTGAAGACTCTCGGACTGCGGTGGGACACATCGAAAGACAATTTTAAATACAGCGTTAATCTTCCTGAAATGACACAGACTGCCACAAAGCGTGCAGTTTTATCGGATATCGCAAAAATATTCGATCCCATAGGTTGGCTCTCTCCCGTTGTGGTTGCAATGAAAATATTCATGCAGAAGCTCTGGGTGAAAGGCCTGGATTGGGATGAGAAGTTGCCAACCGACCTCTATAATCAGTGGATGGAATATCGTCAAAATCTCAACACCATCGTACAGCTTCGTATTCCAAGGTGGTTGGAGTACTCGAATGAGAAGAATGTCGAACTCCATGGCTTTGCAGATTCATCCGAATTGGCGTATTCAGCCGCATTTATCTACGTGTTCAACGCAAGGATGGTGAAATCCTGGCAAACCTAGTTACAGCTAAAACCAAGGTGGCACCGGTCAAGCAGATCACGCTACCAAGACTTGAGCTGTGTGCAGCATTGCTCATGACCAAAGTGATGACCAAGGTTCGCAAGGCTTTGAGCTTGCCTCAGGCGCCTATATATGGATGGACCGATTCTTCAATTGTACTGGCTTGGTTATCAGATCATCCACGTCGATGGAAAACATTTATTGCAAATAGGACAGCGCAAATAATCGATATCATTCCTGCTGAACAGTGGCGTCACATACCATCGCAGCAGAATCCTGCAGACCTCGCTACCAGAGGCATATGGCCTGCAGACCTTCTCAACAACCAACTATGGTGGAATGGGCCAAATATTTTGAAGCAAACAATCTCGTGCGACCGCACACCACCACCGCCTGATGATATCGACTTAGAAGAACGGAAGGAAATAATTTCACACATCGTTATTTTGTCTGAAATTGATTTCATTGATCGGTATTCGAATTACACGCAACTAATACGAATAACTGCGCTTTTACTCCGACTTGTGGCAAATTGCAAAGCCAAAAGGACTAAACTCGGCGCATCAACAGGGTTTCTAACAACGCACGAGCTACATCACGCACACAATGTCTTGGTGAAGAAAGCACAGACGGCATCAGACGCGTCCGAGCCTCGAAGTCTTACCCAAGGTATTCAATTACCAGCATCAAGCAAATTGTCGCCTCTTTCGCCATTCATTGATGACAATGGCTTGCTGAGAGTTGGTGGCAGAATTGTGAATGCAAATGTCAGCTACGACCAGAAGCATCCCCTAATTCTAAAAAGGGATCATCAACTGACGAAGCTCATCGTAAGGGAGTATCACGTCCGGTATTTGCACGCTGGAAACCGGCAGCTCCATTACCTATTGGGACTCCGCTACTGGATACCAAACGCTACATACGTTATAAAGCAGTGTGTCTTCAAGTGCACATCTTGCATGCGACAACGTGGCATACCGCATCAACAACAGATGGGAAATATTCCATCGCATCGCCTGGATCCTGGCTGTGCATTTTTAAATACCGGAGTTGACTTCGCAGGTCCCATCCAGGTACCACGACGCGGCTCTCGACTTTACAAAAGCTGGATCGCACTATTCGTGTGTCTTGTCACGAAAGCTGTTCACATCGAACTGGTCACCGAATTATCCAGTGCGGCATTCATTGCATCTCTGCGCCGATTCATCGCAAGGCGTGGTAAACCTTTGCACATGTACTCCGACAATGGTACCAATTTCGTAGGGGCCAACCAGCAACTACGAGACCTCTATCAGTTGTTGAACACAACTACAGCACAAGATGACATCACCAGGAAGTTATCGGAACAGCAGATTCAATGGCACTTTTCTCCACCCTCCGGACCACACTTTGGCGGAATTTGGGAAGCCGGGGTGAAGTCAGTAAAATATCACCTAAAACGCACGCTAGCTGACGCATCCGTTACTTACGAAGAGCTGCACACTGTGCTCTGTCAGATTGAATGCTGTCTGAGCTCGCGCCCACTGTGCGCCAAATTTGAAGGCGATACTGACCCTCTTACTCCTGCGCATTTCTTGATTTTGCGATCGCCTGCTAGTATACCAGACGAAAACCTGCTGCACTTGAAGGAAAGTGCCCTCAACCGATGGCAATATCTGCAAGGCCTTGTCCAGCAGTTCTGGAAGAAATGGTCGACAGAATTTATTACGCAACTGCAGCAACGACCAAAGTGGACAACAAAGTTGAAAAATTTGCAAGTCGACGATGTCGTCATCATAAAAGACGATAACCTACCTTCATCGCAATGGTCAATTGGAAGAATCACGCAGCTGCACCCAGGATCTGATGGACTTGTTCGAGTGGTCTCTGTGAGTACAGCTAAGGGATCGTACAAACGACCTGTTGTCAAACTGTGCCCCCTGTTTTTAGACGTTTGAAAGTGAGGCTTTCAAGAGGGGCCGGAATGTTCGAAACACTATTTATTAGTAACACTTATTATATCTTTTAATGTACTTTATTTGCAACTATGCAACTTGACGAATTCTATTACTTGAATTGTAAGCGTTCTATGCCCAACTTAACTTTTTTCCTTTTTAGAACGAAAGTATAATTAAAACGAGTAAGGTTAATAGGTGCAAGACAAGAACGTGTAAATTCCATTGCTCAACCGAATAAGCACAATTAAAATAAATATTCAACAACATTAATTATAAAAAACGAATTTAAAATCCTTTTTCAAATTTATTCAAATATATTTAACATAATTCTCTACAACATTTTTGTATAGTATTATTTCCTGACTGTTGTATTTTGGAATATTTAATAAATCGGATTTCCTATATGTATAATATTGATATTTTAATATTTGTTATAATTTTTTAAATTTGCAACTTCCTCCATATTCTTACAATTTCCGACGTTTTCCTCTTGTTTTTTAAACAATTCGTTTATTTTTGGATTAATATCATCTAACAATGTTTTTGGTTCAAACCTTAAAATCATTTCTGCTGGCGTCTTCATTGTTGTAGTTGTTGGAGTAGTTCGGTAATTCAAAAGAAAATTTTTAATTTTAAAATCCCATGATTTTGTTCTAGGCGGAGAGTTCTAGGAGAGATACTTTTTTAATGCGGATTTAACTATTTGGGCACCTCTCTCTGTACTCCCGTTTGATTGCGGATGGTACGGCGGCGGTTTTAGACATTCAGTATTATTATTTTTACAAAAGTCTTTGAACGCGGTTCACCCAAAAGGTGGGCCTTTACTATCCTCTTAGGAAGTCCGGGAATTGAGAATAACAAATTTGTATACTTTGCTTAACCTTTTATCTTTAGACATTTCACTTTAAATGTCTTCAATTTTCATTATCATTTATCAAATTAAGAATTCTAAAACGTTTCTGTATATGGTATAAGATTCTTTAATAAAAAAAATAAAAATAAAAAAATCAAGAATATTAATACTGTCGTCATCTTCCTGAGTCTCTTCTTCCAATGGCAATCGGGATAATGCGACGGCGTGGCCCATTTGCGATCCTTTTTTATATTTAATGGAATAATCATATATCGATAAAAATACTGCCCATCGTTGCAATCGTTTCGCCGCTATTGATGGCAGGTCTTTTTTCGTTGAAAAAATTTCTCTTGACGGTTGATGGTCACTTTCAATGACGACCGGTAGTCCGTACATGTAACTGTGAAACTTTTTCACCGCAAATACTACCGCCAGAGCCTCTCAATGAAGTTGTGAATAATTATTTTCAGTCGGCGATAAAGTACTCAACACAAATTGAACAGGACGTTATTTACCATCAATGATGTGTGATAGTACACCCCCAAGATGGCCTTGCGTCGCATAAAATAACAATTGGCTTTTGTGGATCATAATGCGTCATAATAATGCCTATATTCGCAACAAATACCTTTGATTTTTCACATACTTCCTGATGTCGTTCAGAGCAAATCCACGTGACATTGTTTTTCATCAGCTATTGAACGAATTGATCTAGAAAAACAGCCAGACAAGGGTATCTTTTTTTAAGCCCTACTTTCAGAATATGTAGGTCTTGTTCTTGTGTGCACTCAACAGTTGAATTTTGTCGGACGGTTGCGACCAAATACGAATTGATGAAATCTCTTCACCCCGAAGATAATAGAGAAAGCTTCTTTCTCCTTTGGGCTATATCGTCGTTGATGTTCGTCGAGTATTTTCGAAGTGAAAGCAATGGGCTTTTCACATCTATCAGGCATGCTGTGCTATGTCATGGCTCCAATGCCATGATCGGAAAATTATCGTCGAAGTGAACGATTGTGTTAGACAATTGCAGCTTATGTGCGGGACTGGGTGCAGCCCAAATTCACTTGCTTCCAGATTCCACAATCTATAATTCTGGTTATGTTTCATCTTTGAAGAGAAAAATTCGTACCCTGATGCCAGTGTTGTGTGTTGGTAACTTCGTAACTAGATCATCAAAACTCTGCTTTTGGATATTATCGCTTCCGTATAATTTTGTTAACAACTCAAACTTGTCAGTGCCAATCCATGACGAAAAATGCCCTCTTCTGTTCGACGTGACTATATACTGCAAAATGCTGCCCTATATGCGCAATGTAAGTATCGAAATTCTGTTTGTGTGGACAAACCGCAAATATAACAGCACAGTCTCATGAAATATGACCAATGATCGAAGATCTTCCCTTCGTAATATTAGAAGGAAATCTGCAACTTTCTTGTTTGAGCTCTTAAGGAAGCACTTGGTTGTTTTGCAGGCAAATGAATTGCACTATCGGTTCTTTTGAATATTATTCACATGACTCTTGATCCAATCAATAGCCCCTACTAAAGTTATACCGACAAATGGCTCTGCTTTCATTGGAGTACCCGCAAGATCTACAGTTTGCCAATCCATCAGGTACTTTGTTCCCCCGTACACCACAGTGTCTAGAATCCAAATAGGTTTAAGAAAATTCCAACTTACGATGGAGTTAAGTGTTGACTTAGTTTTATGGACAATTTTTGAAGTGGTTAATGGGTTTTCTAGGGCCTTCAGTGCAGCCTGACTGTCACTACAAACTTTAATCTGTTTACCGCACCATTTCTTCTGAATTACTCCTACCGCTGCCTTCAGTATCGCAAACTCTTCCGATTGAAATACCGTTGCCATATTTCCAAAAGGAGAAGGCTCTGACATATTCATTCAGATGCCAGCCAACCCCAGTTCCGTTTAGATCATATTTCGTATTTAGTGTTACATCAATCACTTATTGCCTTCTGGGCTTCACAAAAGTCGGTTTGTTACCTACATTGTGTATTATCACCAAATGTGAACACAGAAAAAATATCAAAATCTTGTTACCCCGAAAGTTGCACTTCGTGCTACACTATAATGTGTTCTGTGAATTTGCGTCACAGCCCACAATCTGGTGGTCCAAGCCATTGGATTTTGCTTACTGAACGACCTCTGTCACTTGCCTTGATAGTGGGGAAATTATAGAATCGTAGGGTAGGTAGGCCGAAACGATTACTGCCGCGACCCTGCTCCCTTCCCTTGTGTACTTAAATTTTGCTGCAACGACATCTTGAGAACACATTCTCTAAGCTTCGCGCATTCAATAAACCGTGGCATGATAACACATGTACAGTAAAGTGGTACACGATTTGCTATGCTGCAAGTTTATTTCCATGAATATAATTTCAGTCATAAAATGGTTCTTTTAGGACCGACATTAATTTTTCGCTTTATCCCCTTCCTCATTCTGAACGCGGAAAATTATGCCTACAAGATGCAGATGGGGACCGTATCCGTATCTGGAGCTTAGGACGTTCAGCAAACCTAAATCGATACCTACCATCAGGTGAGAACTTGCTCCCTCTTTGGAAGCAGATTCCCCCCTGATATACGAGTATATCTCCCAGAGGAGGAGGATACGTGCGAGTATTTCGATGGGTGCACTGGAAGGACCCGGTATCCAAGCACCTGCTCTTACCTGCCTGCTACTGTGATCGTACGTGAGGACGAATTTATAGTTGTCGCAAGCTGGTATTTCAGCCATAGCTTTGGTTAGCTATTCTCAGGAAGACTTAAAAAAGAATTGCACGTTTATAGTGCCGTTCTCTACGCGCATCATCTCGAAGATAGGTTTTTCCTTCGACTCACCGATGGCCTTCCAAACGTAGTTGTGGACATAGTCTAGCTGTCCTTTTAACAGCAGACCATTCCATTTGTATATCTACCTACATAGCTTTAGCGGCCACTCTTGGTAATGAATCACCAGAGGTAGACGAAGGAGTATCATACGACTTCTTTAAGGGCCCTTCCACCTTCTCCTCAGAAGGAGGGTGACATGCAGGCATCTGGGTCGAGCAAACAGGCAGATCCGATTCCGGTATTGCGACCTTCCTCCTTTTGTCAAAGAAGCCCGGGGTAGCAGTTTTCTGTAGAAGCTAGGGAAACCCTCTAGCATCTTCACAGCTTCAGAATTTGTTGGTACTGTTTGGTACGATCGTCCCCTCTTCCTCCAGATGTAGGCTTTCCAACGACATACTCAATGAGCCGCTAATTATACTCAATAATTTGCTTCCTTCGAGGCCCTGAGTGTTAGTCCCGATCATTAGGGTTGGTGAGCTGGGTGTGTACATCTAATTCCCAACCCGCCGACGCGTCTACGGGTGGATTACCAGTTAGCAGGATACGCTGTGCAGATGTACCTGGAGTATCTGTAACCTCGATTATTTGCTTCTTATACTTATCTGCCAAGTGTAAATAACAGGCGCCCCACTGGGGTCAGATGCAGAAGAGGGGCCCACACTATGGAATAAGCGCACCGTGGATTTGAGGATATGAGATTAGAGACCGCCCACTGTAGAACAGACGCCCCAGAGCTAGATCGAATTAGATGTGACTAAAAAGGGAAATTTAGGATGGTGGAGGGGGAGAGGATGGGGTGAGGGTAGGGAAGTAGTCCTTAGTTAGGGAGGTAGTTCGTAGTACCCCCCGACTGCCCGTCTGACACGGTTGAATCCACTTGGTTAGAATGTGTTTGCCCATGTTCGTCAGAATGGCCAAGTCAGAACCATCCATAGCCGTGGCAGGTAGGTAGTAGTGCGGAATTTTGGGTCAGTACTTTTTAAGTATACTGACATCAATTTCTCCTCTTGCAAAGGCCACTTTTTTGAGAATGAGCCGTCAGAATTTTTAGCAACTTCACTGAACGAGCGGAATCTTAGTTTTGAGACCATGGAGGTTTTCAATTCTTGGACGGCTTGGCCATAGTCAGACACTATTCTTGCGATCGCTGACGTTTGGTGAGCAGATTCCTGGACCTTTCATGAATAGCGATAAGATTTCTTGCAAATTCTCGAGACACATCCCATATCTGTAAAGTATTCCTCTTCCTCAAAAGGCTTGTATGCAACCTGCCTCTGGCAATATGCCCGTGTGGAGGCACTGACAGATCGCACCTGAACCCGTCGGCAGAGGCATTTTATTACGGTTAAACCCAGGATCTATATCCACCAGCTTATACGAAAGATGCCCATCAATGCCTGTAGGCGTTTTGCCTTTAGCAAGATTGCAGTAAACATTCGGTTCTGGTTTAACCACGGACTTCCATTCGAAAGAAGATATTTCACACCAACAGTGGGACAGCAGCGCCCACTAAGGAGGTGGCAAGTGCTCAGCCTGGACTGAATCAATCGTTTAGCCTCGGGGATACTGCGACGTCTTTTGGATGACCAAGTTTGGAGTCTAACCTTAATATCAATGCTGCTCAAGATGACTGGAGCTGTATCGTTAGGCACAGTGCATTTCTCGAAGGGAAAATGGAGTCAGGATTGGGCCCAGTAGCTGAGAATATCAGTTTGAGCTCGGCTAATTTTTGCTGTTCTCTAAAGTAGGCCGAGCCTTTCTACCTGGCTCGCCTTCTCTGAAGACCCGGGAAATGACAGAGCAGATTTTTCACCGATTATTCTTCCTCCTCATCTCTACAACCATGAGTGTCAGACTCAGCCAATTCCATTGATTCCATAAATTGTTCTAAAGATGAGTTGTTAGATTTTACACAGTTGTTGCTTGAATTTGGTTGTCCTTTAACTACGTCACCTTAGTTTTGATTGGCGTGTTTTGTACTGTTACCTGTTGCTTTGCTCTGAGATGTGGTCTGCGAACAGAGTATCCTTTTTAGTTAGAGGGATGATTCCCTTGACATAACGTACATTTAAAATCGTTAAGTTTACCTTTGCGTTCACAATCGACTGAAGCTTGATCTCCAGGACACTTGCTGAATTAGGGCCTTCTGCGGCAGTAAGCTTTTGTGTGATCATATTGTTGAATATTTAAGGACTATGCCATTTCACGCTTGGGCGGGGAGGTTCAAATGTTATGTGAGAGTGTAATAGAGAAAGTCTTAACGTGATAAATTTTTTTATTGTTTGACCTGAGTTCAACTACTACTACAAATATCGGTAAGAGTTTTCTGGTCTGGCTCTGCTTAGTGTTCCATACATTTGTAACTCTGTGTGCCAACTCTTTTCGAAGCCTTTAGGTCGATTGTGTCTACCGAAGTATGCATATTTTGCAGCTAAAATTTAAAATTTCTTTCCTCTTTACACTTCTACGTATAAAATTCCGTATTTTTTATTCTAACGCTTTTACAACGTTTTATAGGATTCAGAAGTTTGTGACTGTATTTTTGTTTTATCTGGACTATTGACTTGATTTCAAACTCACAATTAACTGTTTCATTTAGCAAAGTGATTAATGGCTTATTATAGGTGACTCGGTCAACAAAAATTGGTGGCTTCTCTGTAAACCAGGGTTCGGTTTTATTATCATCAAGAAGCTCGAGCTTTGTCTATGAAGAATTAATGTATGGACTTTATTTCTGATCGTATTTAATTGAAGTTCCAGAATTGAATATTTTGCTAGCAAGTCATATTTCTTTATATTTACTTCCAAATTGTCTAATATGGTAAATATTTCAGTTGAGTTTACTATGTGTATTATGATGTCAAAATTGTCGTTGTAGTCTATCTATATATATAAAACAGCATGTGTGTATGTATGTAACGTATGGACTCCAAAACGGCTGGGGCGATTTTGATGAAATTTTCAGGGAATCTTCAGAATATTCAGGCGGGTGACTCTGTGAAGTCTGATTTTTGATTTTCGGTCTGTGGGCGGAGGGGCGTGGCAAAATCCAATTTTCATATTGTACCACCAATGACATATATATATATATATTTATTTTACACTTCCTTCAAAACATCCGAAAGTACATCATTGTTCCTTTTGCACGATTACAGTTTACTAAAATGCCACCAAAAAAAAAAAACAGCCATTGCTAAAAAAAACCACCGCAACACGGAAGCAGAGGGAATGAAGAGCCGTTGAATCAGCTGAGGAACGCGAATCACGTCTTCAGGAAAATCGCGAAAGGGCATCTATGTCTAGAGGCGCAGAAACGGAAAGAGAACGCGAATCACGGCTTCAGCAAATGCGTGACAGTGCATCTTCATCTAGAGCTGCTGAGACACCCCAACAGCATGTCGAAAAACTTGCTGCCAATCGCTCCCGAATGGCTCGATCAAGAGAAAGAATCGATTTAAAGTTGGCGGCATTTCACTACAATAGGGACGATGACTACCGCAATTACAAGAACGTAGTGATTGGCGCAATGGACAAAGTTTGCTTACATTGTCGTGCTCTGAAGTTCACTAAGGAATCCCCGGGAATGTGTTGTTCGAACGGTAAAGTTGTTTTGCCACCAATGATTGAGCCGCCTGAACCCCTACAAAGTTACATTTCTAGAGCGAATCCGATTTCCGAGCACTTCCTTCAAAACATCCGAAAGTATAACTCATGCTTTCAAATGACGTCCTTCGGAGCAACTAATATCATCACCAACGCCGGTTACATGCCCACCTTCAAAGTGCAAGGCCAAATCTACCACAGAATTGGATCGTTGTGCCCACTTCCCAATGATGATGCCAAGTTCCTCCAAATTTATTTCACTGGCAATGAAGCTACAGAAGTTGAACAGCGTTGCGCAATCAGTACTGAAGTCAGACGGGAAATCGTTTCGAGTCTTCAAGCTATGTTACACGAACACAACAGCCTCATCCGTCTATTCAAAACAGCCCTAGACCAGATGCAGGCAGATGATTATACGGTTGTGATAAGAGCTGACAAGACACCGGCTGGTGAGCATGAGCGGCGCTTCAATGCACTGGTGATAGGTGACGTCGCAGTTGTTATGGTCGGCACAGACTTCGAGCGACGCGATATCATCATCCATCGCCGGAATGCAAGTGTTCAACGCATTGCGGAAACTCATCGTATGATGCACTACAATATCCAGTGCTTTTACCACGGGGTGAGGATGGGTATCATTTCAACGTAATGCAGATGAACCCCAACTCAAATGGAGAGTCGACAAAAAAGTTTCCTTTATGGACTTTTATGCCTATCGCCTTATGATCAGGCCAAATGAATGTAATTATTTGTTGAAATGTCGTGAAGTCTTCTATCAATTCATTGTCGACATGTATGCGAAAATTGAAAGTGAACGTCTGCTCTTCATTCGGTTGAAGCAGCAAAAGCTACGCGTCGAAGAATATGTCCACTTGCTTGATGCGATCGCCAATGATGGAAACGCTGCGAATATCGGCCAAATGGTGATCTTGCCAGCGACATACACAGGCAGTCCGCGACACATGCATCAGTACGCTCAAGATGATATGGCATACGTGCGCAAAAGTCTGGCTAAAACAAAAAATCATGCCAACACAAATTGATGACGTGATTTCCGCAGAACTCCCGAATCCCACAGCAGATCCGGTTCTAAGACTTTAATATATCCTGAAATTCCCAAATATTACACTTGGAACACGTCGTCGAAGAAGTTCATGAGAAGAAAGCATGGTGCGATTGTCGCAGAATATACTGGTGTGCATTCTTCTCATGCTTTGGGACGTGTCTACACCGTTCATCCGAATAATGCTGAATGCTATTATTTGCGATTGTTATTGCATACGATCAAAGGTCCAACATCATTCGCCGCCTTGAAAACCATCCATGGAAATGAATGTCAGACTTATAGAGAAGCGTGTTTCCGATTGGGCCTGCTTGAAAGCGATCAGCATTCGAACACAACGCTAACAGAGGCGTCACTCACGTGTCACCCAAAACAAATACGCACTTTGTTTGCGATAATTTTTTACAACATGTTCACCATCTAATCCACGAGAAAGCTTAGGTGAAGACATTCTCAGGCAATCACGCGCAACTTATCCTAGCCAGGAGTATTCGGACGAGATTTTCAACCAAACTCTACTACTGATTGAGGACATGTGCATATCCATCAACAACAAAGTCCTTATTCAACTTGGAATGCCGGCTCCGATACGGGACATAAACAGTGTTCAAGACAGAGACCTGGTGCGAGAACAGCACTTCGATGTCAACCAGCAACAACAATATGTGGAAACTCAAACAAGACGGTTGGTTGAAGATCAAAAAACTGCTTACGCAAAAATCATGCTACGGGTAACAAACGGAAATGGCGGACTTTTTTTTCTCGATGCACCAGGAGGAACAGGCAAAGCATTCCTCATCAATTTAATATTGGCGTCGGTTCGAATGCAGAATTGGATTGCACTCGCAGCGGCATCATCGGGAATTGCATCAACGCTATTGGACGGCGGACGCACGCACACTCAGCACTGAAACTTCCATTGAATTTGAACCAGGCAGAAACACCAACTTGCAGCATCAGCAAAAACTCCGGCATGGCCACAATCCTTAAAACGTGCAAAATTATCATTTGGGACGAATGCACAATGGCCCATAAGAAATTGCTCGAAGCGCTTGACCGGACTCTACGTGATTTTCGAGGAAACAACCAACCGATGGGAGGCGCTCTTATTTTCGCCAAACTTTGCCCGTTATTCCAAGATCAATGCCCGCAGATGAGCTGAACGCATGCTTGAAAGCTTCATATCTTTGGAACCGAGTCGAGAAAATCACGCTATCGACGAACATGCGTGTGCATTTGTTTCAAGACCCGTCTGCCCAAACATTCTCAAAACAACTTTTGGACATCGGAAATGGAAAAATTCCAATTGATCGCGCCACGAACGAGATTTCGTTCCCGCCTAACTTCTGTCAAATGCAAATGAATAATAACCTCCTACAAAAATCCGGATTGGCTGTGCGAACGTGCAATTTTGGCACCAAAAAATGATGATGTCAACAATCTCAATGAGCAACTTCAATTGAAACTGCCCGGCAAAATAATCAAATACAAATCGATCGACACAGTAATGGATGAAGAACAAGCCGTCAATTATCCCACTGAATTTTTGAATTCATTAGAACCACCCGGAATGCCACCGCATGTACTAACATTAAAGGTTGGATCACCGGTAATTCTTATTCGCAACTTAAACGCACCAAAGTTATGCAACGGAACCAGATTGACCATCAAAAACTGTTCACCAAATTTAATCGAGGCAACAATCATCGGTGGCAAATTCAAAGGCGAAGACGTACTTATTCCACGAATTCCGATGATTTCCAACGATTTACCATTCCAATTCAAGCGGCTCCAATTCCCTTTGCGTCTTGCCTTTGCTATTACCATAAACAAAGCACAAGGCCAATCATTGACTATTGCTGGCTTAATTTTGGGAAATTCATGTTTTTCACACGGCCAGTTGTATGTGGCTTGCTCCCGAGTTGGCACGCCAAAAGATTTATACGTGTTTACACCAAATAAAAAAACAAAAAACATTGTTTATCCGCTGGCCTTAAGATGAAGTAATAAATAAATATAATTTCCAATTTGTCTTAAAAACATGTGTTTCTTTTTTGATTGAGCCCATATATACACCATATGTAAGTTATACTGTGAAAAAACTTTATGATAGGTATTCCATGGATTTTTATTTAAAGGACGTAAATTTCGTTAAAAGCTCAATTAAAAGCGGGTGGTAATACAACACTAATGTTTGCTTAGGGCCAGCAACGCGGACCGGGTCAGCTAGTATATATATATATGAATATACGAATATATGAATATACTCGTATATGTAAATATATTGTGTGAATTGAATTATTTTATTATTGAAATATTTTTATGTGATAAGAGTTGAGGCTTACCGTCTGTATGATCGTACGCAAATTTTTGATGGTTGATAAGAATGTGGATATGTTATTGAAAATATATAGTGCTAAAAATTAAATAAAGACTTTTTTCACAGCATCATGCAATTCAGAAATCAAATATATAAAAGGTATTATGCATGGATACGGTTATTTGAATAATAACAACAGCAATAACAATAACATTACATTTCTAGAGCCAATCCGATTTCCGAGCACTTCCTTCAAAACATCCGAAAGTATAACTCATGCTTTCAAATGACGTCCTTCGGAGCAACTAATATCATCAACAACGCCGGTTACATGCCCACCTTCAAAGTGCAAGGCCAAATCTACCACAGAATTGGATCGTTGTTCCCACTTTCCAATGATGATGCCAAGTTCCTCCAAATTTATTTCACTGGCAATGAAGCTACAGAAGTTGAACAGCGTTGCGCAATCAGTACTGAAGTCAGACGGGAAATCGTTTCGAGTCTTCAAGCTATGTTACACGAACACAACAGCCTCATCCGTCTATTCAAAACAGCCCTAGACCAGATGCCGGCAGATGATTATACGGTTGTGATAAGAGCTGACAAGACACCGGCTGGTGAGCATGAGCGGCGCTTCAATGCACCGGTGATAGGTGACGTCGCAGTTGTTATGGTCGGCACAGACTTCGAGCGACGCGATATCATCATCCATCGCCGGAATGCAAGTGTTCAACGCATTGCGGAAACTCATCGTATGATGCACTACAATATCCAGTGCTTTTACCACGGGGTGAGGTATCATTTCAACCTAATGCAGATGAACCCCAACTCAAATGGAGAGTCGACAAAAAAGTTTCCTGTATGGACTTTTATGCCTATCGCCTTATGATCAGGCCAAATGAATGTAATTATTTGTTGAAATGTCGTGAAGTCTTCTATCAATTCATTGTCGACATGTATGCGAAAATTGAAAGTGAACTGCTCTTCATTCGGTTGAATCGTTGAATCGAATGGAAACGCTGCGAATATCGGCCAAATGGTGATCTTGCCAGCGACATACACAGGCAGTCCGCGACACATGCATCAGTACGCTCAAGATGCTATGACATACGTGCGCAAAAGTCTGGCTAAAACAAAAAATCATGCCAACACAAATTGATGACGTGATTTCCGCAGAACTCCCGAATCCCACAGCAGATCCGGTTCTAAGACTTTAATATATCCTGAAATTCCCAAATATTACACTTGGAACACGTCGTCGAAGAAGTTCATGAGAAGAAAGCATGGTGCGATTGTCGCAGAATATACTGGTGTGCATTCTTCTCATGCTTTGGGACGTGTCTACACCGTTCATCCGAATAATGCTGAATGCTATTATTTGCGATTGTTATTGCATACGATCAAAGGTCCAACATCATTCGCCGCCTTGAAAACCATCCATGGAAATGAATGTCAGACTTATAGAGAAGCGTGTTTCCGATTGGGCCTGCTTGAAAGTGATCAGCATTGGAACACAACGCTAACAGAGGCGTCACTCACGTGTCACCCAAAACAAATACGCACTTTGTTTGCGATAATTTTAACAACATGTTCACCATCTAATACACGAGAACTGTGGGAAACGCATCGCGAAAGCTTAGGTGAAGACATTCTCAGGCAATCACGCGCAACTTATCCTAACCAGGAGTATTCGGACGAGATTTTCAACCAAACTCTACTGCTGATTGAGGACATGTGCATATCCATCAACAACAAAGTCCTTATTCAACTTGGAATGCCGGCTCCGATACGGGACATAAACAGTGTTCAAGACAGAGACCTGGTGCGAGAACAGCACTTCGATGTCAACCAGCAACAATAATATGTGGAAACTCAAACAAGAAGGTTGGTTGATGATCAAAAAACTGCTTACGCAAAAATCATGCTACGGGTAACAAACGGAAATGGTGGACTTTTTTTCCTCGATGCACCAGGAGGAACAGGCAAAACATTCCTCATCAATTTAATATTGGCGTCGGTTCGAATGCAGAATTGGATTGCACTCGCAGCGACATCATCGGGAATTGCATCAACGCTATTGGACGGCGGACGCACTGTACACTCAGCACTGAAACTTCCATTGAATTTGAACCAGGCAGAAACACCAACTTGCAACATCAGCAAAAACTCCGGCATGGCCACAATCCTTAAAACGTGCAAAATTATCATTTGGGACGAATGCACAATGGCCCATAAGAAATTGCTCGAAGCGCTTGACCGGACTCTACGTGATTTTCGAGGAAACAACCAACCGATGGGAGGCGCTCTTATTCTTCTTGCTGGAGATTTCCGCCAAACTTTGCCCGTTATTCCAAGATCAATGCCCGCAGATGAGCTGACCGCATGCTTGAAAGCTTCTTATCTTTGGAACCGAGTCGAGAAAATCACGCTATCGACGAACATGCGTGTGCATTTGTTGCAAGACCCGTCTGCCCAAACATTCTCAAAACAACTTTTGGACATCGGAAATGGAAAAATTCCAATTGATCGCGCCACGAACGAGATTTCGTTCCCGCCTAACTTCTGTCAAATGCAAATGAATAATAACCTCCTACAAAAATCCGGATTGGCTGTGCGAACGTGCAATTTTGGCACCAAAAAATGATGATGTCAACAATCTCAATGAGCAACTTCAATTGAAACTGCCCGGCAAAATAATCAAATACAAATCGATCGACACAGTAATGGATGAAGAACAAGCCGTCAATTATCCCACTGAATTTTTGAATTCATTAGAACCACCCGGAATGCCACCGCATGTACTAACATTAAAGGTTGGATCACCGGTAATTCTTATTCGCAACTTAAACGCACCAAAGTTATGCAACGGAACCAGATTGACCATCAAAAACTGTTCACCAAATTTAATCGAGGCAACAATCATCGGTGGCAAATTCAAAGGCGAAGACGTACTTATTCCACGAATTCCGATGATTTCCAACGATTTACCATTCCAATTCAAGCGGCTCCAATTCCCTTTGCGTCTTGCCTTTGCTATTACCATAAACAAAGCACAAGGCCAATCATTGACTATTGCTGGCTTAATTTTGGGAAATTCATGTTTTTCACACGGCCAGTTGTATGTGGCTTGCTCCCGAGTTGGCACGCCAAAAGATTTATACGTGTTTACACCAAATAAAAAAACAAAAAACATTGTTTATCCGCTGGCCTTAAGATGAAGTAATAAATAAATATAATTTCCAATTTGTCTTAAAAACATGTGTTTCTTTTTTGATTGAGCCCATATATACACCATATGTAAGTTATTCTGTGAAAAAACTTTATGATAGGTATTCCATGGATTTTTATTTAAAGGACGTAAATTTCGTTAAAAGCTCAATTTAAAGCGGGTGGTAATACAACACTAATGTTTGCTTAGGGCCAGCAACGCGGACCGGGTCAGCTAGTATATTATAACTGAATCTCTGTGTATTCGAAATTAGTGTCGAATTCGTCTACCGTTAAGTGCGATACAGATTATCGAACATGGTTGACAGTTTTGCTGAAATTACGCTTGCTTCTGTGATCGATATTTTGTGTCAGTAAACAGTCAACCACCAAAAATGTTATGATTGTTGAGTGACAGTATTGTTTTTTGACTGCTCGTGCATACTGAAAAGCGTCATACAATCGAAATATTTGCAGAGTGAAGATGGATGCGGACAACGAATTTTTAAAAGAATGTATGTTGTTATGAAATGCAACGCTGTCTCTGGAATTGAGTATATGCTGTGTGACAAAACTACAATATCGTATGAAGAATTATTAAATATAAGGAAAATATATAAAAAGTAATAGGATGATAAAAAAAATAAACACAACTTGCTTAATTTATAATGCGCATCCAATTTCCTTACTCTCCATGTTTACTTGTGAAATTTCACAACTTGACTGACGGTTTGAACTTCAAGCATGAATGATGCTTCGGCCGCTACGAGCTCACATTCAAAGCTTACTTATTTTTGACTGTCAAGCATGTTTGATAATGTGTACCGCACTTTAGATGTGCTCTGACCTTCTTCAGTGTCAGTAGAGTTATTCATATTTTGTGTATCCCGTTCACCTGTAAACTTATATTTTCTTTTAATATGCGAAGTGTGAATATTATTTAAATTGCTTTGAACAAATTTTGAATGTCCTTTCTGGCTTACACTTTTGTAGTTTTTATATATCCTTTTTTCTATCTTCTATTTAATTTCCTCTTTGTTCGTTTCTTCTATTATTCTTGTTTTTTCTTCACATAAATTTGTATATTAGTCTTTTGCCCTTTGGGATTTGTATTGTTGTATTTTTTTGTATTATGGTTGGATTATTGCTATCTTCGAGATAAAAAGCCGTTGCAAATTTAGAAAATCTATCGATAAACGTTAAAAGGTGCGCTTTCAAGTTTGTACAGATGTCCATATGTAGATTTGTTTTATGTCCGTTAGTGTTTCTGTCGTTTCAAATTGATGCTTAATAGGTCCACGGTCGAGAATAATTAAATACAAATATTGCGCCGCTAGAGAGCCAACAAATGTTCCTTCTGCGCATCTACGTCACAGTATCAAACGTGTATTGGAGATTTGCCAGAATCGCATACGATTTGTAAACAAAAGTGTAAACAGTGCATACATTTCAGTTTGTAGAATTGAAAAGAAAGAAATAATGAAACTAAATTAGTTAAGTTAATATTTTTGTGTTAAGTTAACGTATTCTGTGCATTTTCAATAATTTCCTTTTTTAATATTGTGATTTTTGTAAATATTCTTGCTCTGAAAAATAATTTCTTAATTTTTACATTACAACCAATATCTGGAAGCCACAGATGTTTATGTTTACCTGAGTATAGTAAGTTTGTGCGGTGCAAAGGAGTTTCAACTAAAAGAAGGAGGCGTCTTAGGAATGGACTTATATATGAAGATATAATCAGAATCACTTTATGAACAGTTTTGATTTTGTCTTTCCATCTGTGGTCACTTTATTCTACATCTTTTGAGCTATCTTAATGAAACTTCGCAAAAGTATAGTCTGGACTAAGATTCGGAACTAGATTGCTATATAAGCCGATTTGGACAAAGACCACGCCTACCTCCCATATATGCAACTATTATCACCTTTTTTACAATCACTATATTTTCAGTCCAATTGAATAGTATTGGAATAGTGTCGGAAGTTGGTAACTATGTAGATGTGGGACCTAAAAACTACGAAAAATGTGGGCGGTATAAATAAACTGCCACGCCCACTATTAACAAATATTCATAACTTAAGATCTATTACAGATTTGTGGACGAAATTTCACGAGAAGCAACATGTGGGCATTTATATATGTAGCTATTATGTATGTATTCAGAAATAAAACAGTACTGTATGTTGTATGGTCTGTACTCGACTGATTTTATTCATATACTTATCGTTAACAGTTAACCTTAAACAATAAGGTACTTGAAGCTAGCTTTTATTTTGAACCATCTAACAAATTCAAATTCCAATTCTCTTGCTTAATTCTATATTAATTAATTAATTAATTTAAATTAAATCGTTGTCGTTCGTCCGTTTCGAGCGACGGAATTATATTTATTTTATTTATTATTTTCTGATACACCAATATTTTCAATAGTTGAAAGTTCTCTTGACTTAAAAATTCGGTATCTAAATTTATTTTTGAATCAATAGCATATGTTTGAACTTCACGATTAAACTTTACAGTTTTTCGCTTATATTTCTTCATTTGATTTATATATACATCTCTAGATACTCCATTTATATTTATGACATATCTAACATTACTTAATTTTCTAACTATTTTAGCATTAATATATTTAACATAATTCTCTACAACATTTTTGTATAGTATTATTTTCTGACTGTTGTATTTTGGAATATTTAATAAATCGGATTTCCTATATGTATAATATTGATATTTTGATATTTGTTATAATTTTTAAAATTTTCAACTTCCTCCATATTCATACAATTTCCGACGTTTTCCTCTTGTTTTTTAAACAATTCGTTTATTTTTGGATTAATATCATCTAACAATGTTTTTGGTTCAAACCTTAAAATCATTTCTGCTGGGGTCTTCATTGTTGTAGTTGTTGGAGTAGTTCGGTAATTCAAAAGAAAATTTTTTATTTTAAAATCCCATGATTTTGTTCTAGGCTTCGGATCAGAGAGATACTTTTTTAATGCGAATTTAACAATTTGGGCACCTCTCTCTGTACTCCCGTTTGATTGCGGATGGTACGGCGGCGGTTTTAGACATTCAATATTATTATTTTTACAAAAGGCTTTGAACGCGGTTCACCCAGAAGGTGTGCCTTTACTATTTTCTTAGGAAGTCCGGAAATTGAGAATAACAAATTTGTATACTTTGCTTAACCTTTTATCTTTAGACATTTCACTTTGAATGTCTTCAATTTTAATTATCATTTATCAAATTAAGAATTCTAAAACGTTTCTGTATATGGTATAAGATTCGTTAATAAAAAAATTTTAATAAAAAAATCAGAAAATATTAATACTGTCGTCATCTTCCTGAGTCTCTTCTTCCAATAGCAATCGGGATAATGCGACGGCGTGGCCCATTTGCGATCCTTTTTTATATTTAATTGAATAATCATACATCGATAAAAATACTGCCCATCGTTGCAATCGTTTCGCCGCTATTGATGGCAGGTCTTTTTTCGTTGAAAAAATTTCTCTTGACAGTTGATGGTCACTTTCAATGACGACCGGTAGTCCGTACATGTAACTGTGAAACTTTTTCACCGCAAATACTACCGCCAGAGCCTCTCAATGAAGTTGTGAATAATTATTTTCAGTCGGCGATAAAGTACTCAACACAAATTGAACAGGACGTTATTTACCATCAATGATGTGTGATAGTACACCCCCAAGATGGACTTGCGTCGCATAAAATAACAATTGGCTTTACTGGATCATAATGCGTCATAATAATGCCTATATTCACAACAAATAGCTTTGATTTTTCACATACTTCCTGATATCGTTCAGAGCAAATCCACGTGACATTGTTTTTCATCAGCTAATTTTGAGAAGACAGCTCTGCGGACAAATTAAGAGCCGTATGGTTATAATAAATCACCATTCCTAAATATGATTTTAATTCTGACTTATTTCTGGGATTTGGCACTTCTACTATCGCCTTGACTTTTTCCTTGGACGGCGTTACTCCGTCTTCATTAATCACATAGCCTAAATAATTGCTTTCTTAAAAAATTTACTTTTTCGTATAATTTGCCTTTACGTTCGATTCTAAAAGTCTATCTAAAATTGATTACAGGTTCCATTCACATTCTCCTATGGTAACTCCCCCCACAATAATATCGTCAAAATACGATGCCACTTTGTCTAAGTCCAGAAAATATCACTTATGAAAAAAATTTCTATTTTACAAAAATATTTCCAGCCAACTAAATTGGTTAAAATATCCTCAATACGCGATATTACATGATGTTCCATTTCAACAAACCGATTTATTGTTGTTCTCCCATTTAAGCATAGTCTTAATAGTCATTAGTAGGACTGGCCCACTTACTTCTACTGACAGGTATTAGAACTCCTTCTGCTCATAACTTTTTAATTTCGTGTTTCATATTTTGATGTAACCCAAAAGGCACTGTATGCGCTTTGGTAAAAATCGGATAAGCATCTCATTATTGTTGAAATATTCTCTTTGCTGAATAACTTTTCATACTTTGTAAAATCAAATTTTCAATTTTCTTGGATTGCATGATATTCACACCTATAAAACAATTACGCCACGAAGGCACCAAACTGCCAAGTCAATTTCTTCCCAACAGCATTTTAAACACGTATCGACAATGATTAATGATTCACAACCTTTTTGCAGAAATTGAACGCTTACTTTAATTTGTCCAATTACAACAATGTTTTCATCAGTTAGCAAGCCAATTTCTTCCCAACAGCACTTTAAGCAGATCTAGACAATGATTAACCTTAATTCACAACATTTTTGCTGAAATTGAATGCTCACTTTAATTTTTCCATTTACAACAATGTTTTCACCAGTTAGCACTTTTAATATTTTTCACAATAGGCTCCATATTACTATGCTTAAACCATTTTCTATAGTCAGTAACATACAGAAGCACAATTCAATAAATTTCAACCCAAAGCCTTTCACCTTCAATTTATATTACACATAAAGTTTCCTAATTTTCGCTTTTCAAATTATGTAAGCAATTTAAAGTAATGTCTTTTGTTCATTTATTTACTCTGCACTTGTGTTTCTGATCATTTACTATAGTTTTATATAATTTTTCATTCCTACTATTTGTATTACCATTTTTCTTATACCAACAGTATTTTTGCATGTGCCCTGGCTTATTATAATGACATAACATAACATACATACTTCCCTTTATCGACACTTTTGTACCTCTGCCTGCGTTTGCCTTTATCTGTCTGTCCTTTGAAATTTCCTCTACCTCGCTGAACGTAGCTGATCTGCTGTGTGTCTCATTTGCTCCACGTTGCTCTGTGTCATTTCCATCGACAACGCTAACTCCCCAGCCTTCTCAAAGCTTTTTAGATCTTTCTTATTTAAAAGATTTCTCATTTAAAAGTGTATATGAATGTTCCTGTTGCTTAGTCCACATACGAATTTAATGAGCAAAGCTTTATCAAGAAATCCTATAAAATCGCACTCACGCGCCAACTGCTTCAACTCCACAATGTACTCGAATAAGCTTTCTACACTCTCTGGTCTCTCTTGAAAAATTGATAGCACTCGAAGATTATGCTCTTTGTTGGTACCAAATGAATTTTTAATTTCGATACAATTTCTTCATATTCGTAATCTTTTTCCGTTTTTGGCGCTAAAACATTTGCCAAGGTCTTATAGAGGTCAACTCTTCCCAAACTCACTAGGAAATATGTTTTATATTCGTCTTTATTTTGTTTGAGACGTAACAGATGACTTATTCGGTTGATATACAGCCAAAAATCTTCGCCCGTCACATAATTCTCGACACCAATTAATGCCACACTAGACGCTGCCATTGTATGATTTTCTGATGTTCCTGTTACAGCACCTTTATTCGAGTCTAGTTCACTTCTTATGTTATCTACCATCAATTGTCATTTATTTTGTTCGCCTTTCAACTTTTCTTTCACGTTTGTCTCGCCGCTACCCCATAACGTGTGTCTCGCGTTTGCGTCGCAGCCTACCAGAACAGCTTCCTTTCTTATGGTTGTTGATGCAATGAGCCGCTGCACCTCCTCAGGCCTGGCGATAATGGGCCATATATGGCGAGGCGACCAGAAGACATTGGCCACCCAACGGTCCCACATTGACCACTATGACATCTAACGAGCTGTAATTTGGTAAGAGGGAAAAATTTAGCGTATTTTTAGCTAAAGTAGATGCCCTCTACTACAATAGAGTTTTTCATATTTTGTGTATCCCGTTCACCTGTAAACTTATATTTTCTTTTAATATGCGAAGTGTGAATATTATTTAAATTGCTTTGAACAAATTTTGAATGTCCTTTCTGGGTTACACTTTTGTAGTTTTTATATATCCTTTTTTCTATCTTCTATTTAATTTCCTCTTTGTTCGTTTCTTCTATTATTCTTGTTTTTTCTTCACATAAATTTGTATATTAGTCTTTTGCCCTTTGGGATTTGTATTGTTGTATTTTTTTGTATTATGGTTGGATTATTGCTATCTTCGAGATAAAAAGCCGTTGCAAATTTAGAAAATCTATCGATAAACGTTAAAAGGTGCGCTTTCAAGTTTGTACAGATGTCCATATGTACATTTGTTTTATGTCCGTTAGTGTTTCTGTCGTTTCAAATTGATGCTTAATAGGTCCACGGTCGAGAATAATTAAATACAAATATTGCGCCGCTAGAGAGCCAACAAATGTTCCTTCTGCGCATCTACGTCACAGTATCAAACGTGTATTGGAGATTTGCCAGAATCGCATACGATTTGTAAACAAAAGTGTAAACAGTGCATACATTTCAGTTTGTAGAATTGAAAAGAAAGAAATAATGAAACTAAATTAGTTAAGTTAATATTTTTGTGTTAAGTTAACGTATTCTGTGCATTTTCAATAATTTCCTTGTTTAATATTGTGATTTTTGTAAATATTCTTGCTCTGAAAAATAATTTCTTAATTTTTACATTACAACCAATATCTGGAAGCCACAGATGTTTATGTTTACCTGAGTATAGTAAGTTTGTGCGGTTCAAAGGAGTTTCAACTAAAAGAAGGAGGCGTCTTAGGAATGGACTTATATATAAAGATATAATCAGAATCACTTTATGAACAGTTTTGATTTTGTCTTTCCATCTGTGGTCACTTTATTCTACATCTTTTGAGCTATCTTAATGAAACTTCGCAAAAGTATAGTCTGGACTAAGATTCGGAACTAGATTGCTATATAAGCCGATTTGGACAAAGACCACGCCTACCTCCCATATATGCAACTATTATCACCTTTTTTACAATCACTATATTTTCAGTCCAATTGAATAGTATTGGAATAGTGTCGGAAGTTGGTAACTATGTAGATGTGGGACCTAAAAACTACGAAAAATGTGGGCGGTATAAATAAACTGCCACGCCCACTATTAACAAATATTCATAACTTAAGATCTATTACAGATTTGTGGACGAAATTTCACGAGAAGCAACATGTGGGCATTTATATATGTAGCTATTATGTATGTATTCAGAAATAAAACAGTACTGTATGTTGTATGGTCTGTACTCGACTGATTTTATTCATATACTTATCGTTAACCTTAAACAATAAGGTACTTGAAGCTAGCTTTTATTTTGAACCATCTAACAAATTCAAATTCCAATTCTCTTGCTTAATTCTATATTAATTAATTAATTAATTTAAATTAAATCGTTGTCGTTCGTCCGTTTCGAGCGACGGAATTATATTTATTTTATTTATTATTTTCTGATACACCAATATTTTCAATAGTTGAAAGTTCTCTTGACTTAAAAATTCGGTATCTAAATTTATTTTTGAATCAATAGCATATGTTTGAACTTCACGATTAAACTTTACAGTTTTTCGCTTATATTTCTTCATTTGATTTATATATACATCTCTAGATACTCCATTTATATTTATGACATATCTAACATTACTTAATTTTGTAACTATTTTAGCATTAATATATTTAACATAATTCTCTACAACATTTTTGTATAGTATTATTTTCTGACTGTTGTATTTTGGAATATTTAATAAATCGGATTTCCTATATGTATAATATTGATATTTTGATATTTGTTATAATTTTTAAAATGTTCAACTTCCTCCATATTCATACAATTTCCGACGTTTTCCTCTTGTTTTTTAAACAATTCGTTTATTTTTGGATTAATATCATCTAACAATGTTTTTGGTTCAAACCTTAAAATCATTTCTGCTGGGGTCTTCATTGTTGTAGTTGTTGGAGTAGTTCGGTAATTCAAAAGACAATTTTTTATTTTAAAATCCCATGATTTTGTTCTAGGCTTCGGATCAGAGAGATACTTTTTTAATGCGAATTTAACAATTTGGGCACCTCTCTCTGTACTCCCGTTTGATTGCGGATGGTACGGCGGCGGTTTTAGACATTCAATATTATTATTTTTACAAAAGGCTTTGAACGCGGTTCACCCAGAAGGTGTGCCTTTACTATATTCTTAGGAAGTCCGGAAATTGAGAATAACAAATTTGTATACTTTGCTTAACCTTTTATCTTTAAACATTTCACTTTGAATGTCTTCAATTTTCATTATCATTTATCAAATTAAGAATTCTAAAACGTTTCTGTATATGGTATAAGATTCGTTAATAAAAAAAATTTTAATAAAAAAATCAGAAAATATTAATACTGTCGTCATCTTCCTGAGTCTCTTCTTCCAATAGCAATCGGGATAATGCGACGGCGTGGCCCATTTGCGATCCTTTTTTATATTTAATGGAATAATCATACATCGATAAAAATACTGCCCATCGTTGCAATCGTTTCGCCGCTATTGATGGCAGGTCTTTTTTCGTTGAAAAAATTTCTCTTGACGGTTGATGGTCACTTTCAATGACGACCGGTAGTCCGTACATGTAACTGTGAAACTTTTTCACCGCAAATACTACCGCCAGAGCCTCTCAATGAAGTTGTGAATAATTATTTTCAGTCGGCGATAAAGTACTCAACACAAATTGAACAGGACGTTATTTACCATCAATGATGTGTGATAGTACACCCCCAAGATGGACTTGCGTCGCATAAAATAACAATTGGCTTTACTGGATCATAATGCGTCATAATAATGCCTATATTCACAACAAATAGCTTTGATTTTTCACATACTTCCTGATATCGTTCAGAGCAAATCCACGTGACATTGTTTTTCATCAGCTAATTTTGAGAAGACAGCTCTGCGGACAAATTAAGAGCCGTATGGTTATAATAAATCACCATTCCTAAATATGATTTTAATTCTGACTTATTTCTGGGATTTGGCACTTCTACTATCGCCTTGACTTTTTCCTTGGACGGCGTTACTCCGTCTTCATTAATCACATAGCCTAAATAATTGCTTTCTTAAAAAATTTACTTTTTCGTATAATTTGCCTTTACGTTCGATTCTAAAAGTCTATCTAAAATTGATTACAGGTTCCATTCACATTCTCCTATGGTAACTCCCCCCACAATAATATCGTCAAAATACGATGCCACTTTGTCTAAGTCCAGAAAATATCACTTATGAAAAAAATTTCTATTTTACAAAAATATTTCCAGCCAACTAAATTGGCTAAAATATCCTCAATACGCGATATTACATGATGTTCCATTTCAACAAACCGATTTATTGTTGTTCTCCCATTTAAGCATAGTCTTAATAGTCATTAGTAGGACTGGCCCACTTACTTCTACTGACAGGTATTATAACTCCTTCTGCTCATAACTTTTTAATTTCGTGTTTCATATTTTGATGTAACCCAAAAGGCACTGTATGCGCTTTGGTAAAAATCGGATAAGCATCTCATTATTGTTGAAATATTCTCTTTGCTGAATAACTTTTCATACTTTGTAAAATTAAATTTTCAATTTTCTTGGATTGCATGATATTCACACCTATAAAACAATTACGCCACGAAGGCACCAAACTGCCAAGTCAATTTCTTCCCAACAGCATTTTAAACACGTATCGACAATGATTAATGATTCACAACCTTTTTGCAGAAATTGAACGCTTACTTTAATTTGTCCAATTACAACAATGTTTTCATCAGTTAGCAAGCCAATTTCTTCCCAACAGCACTTTAAGCAGATCTAGACAATGATTAACCTTAATTCACAACATTTTTGCTGAAATTGAATGCTCACTTTAATTTTTCCATTTACAACAATGTTTTCACCAGTTAGCACTTTTAATATTTTTCACAATAGGCTCCATATTACTATGCTTAAACCATTTTCTATAGTCAGTAACATACAGAAGCACAATTCAATAAATTTCAACCCAAAGCCTTTCACCTTCAATTTATATTGCACATAAAGTTTCCTAATTTTCGCTTTTCAAATTATGTAAGCAATTTAAAGTAATGTCTTTTGTTCATTTATTTACTCTGCACTTGTGTTTCTGATCATTTACTATAGTTTTATATAATTTTTCATTCCTACTATTTGTATTACCATTTTTCTTATACCAACAGTATTTTTGCATGTGCCCTGGCTTATTATAATGACATAACATAACATACATACTTCCCTTTATCGACACTTTTGTACCTCTGCCTGCGTTTGCCTTTATCTGTCTGTCCTTTGAAATTTCCTCTACCTCGCTGAACGTAGCTGATCTGCTGTGTGTCTCATTTGCTCCACGTTGCTCTGTGTCATTTCCATCGACAACGCTAACTCCCCAGCCTTCTCAAAGCTTTTTAGATCTTTCTTATTTAAAAGATTTCTCATTTAAAAGTGTATATGAATGTTCCTGTTGCTTAGTCCACATACGAATTTAATGAGCAAAGCTTTATCAAGAAATCCTATAAAATCGCACTCACGCGCCAACTGCTTCAACTCCACAATGTACTCGAATAAGCTTTCTACACTCTCTGGTCTCTCTTGAAAAATTGATAGCACTCGAAGATTATGCTCTTTGTTGGTGCCAAATGAATTTTTAATTTCGATACAATTTCTTCATATTCGTAATCTTTTTCCGTTTTTGGCGCTAAAACATTTGCCAAGGTCTTATAGAGGTCAACTCTTCCCAAACTCACTAGGAAAGATGTTTTATATTCGTCTTTATTTTGTTTGAGACGTAACAGATGACTTATTCGGTTGATATACAGCCAAAAATCTTCGCCCGTCACATAATTCTCGACACCAATTAATGCCACACTAGACGCTGCAATTGTATGATTTTCTGATGTTCCTGTTACAGCACCTTTATTCGAGTCTAGTTCACTTCTTATGTTATCTACCATCAATTGTCATTTATTTTGTTCGCCTTTCAACTTTTCTTTCACGTTTGTCTCGCCGCTACCCCACAACGTGTGTCTCGCGTTTGCGTCGCAGCCTACCAGAACAGCTTCCTTTCTTATGGTTGTTGATGCAATGAGCCGCTGCACCTCCTCAGGCCTGGCGATAATGGGCCATATATGGCGAGGCGACCAGAAGACATTGACCACCCAACGGTCCCACATTGACCACTATGACATCTAACGAGCTGTAATTTGGTAAGAGGGAAAAATTTAGCGTATTTTTAGCTAAAGTAGATGCCCTCGGCTTACCTTATCCATGAGGATAGAACAAGTTAAAGAGTCCATCTCTCAGACCAATAACTTGAGACTTCCTGATCCATGGTTTTTGAATCAGGCAGATGTCGATGTCCTTTCTGAGAAGGACAAGAAGGTTGTAATTGGCTAATTTGGAGTGCTGGAGGTTAGTCTAACGTACCCTCAGCATCCTTCTTACCGCCAGGGGTAGCTTACCTACAGTAAGCTCCGTTTTGGGTGCTGATCCGCCTACTACAGCCATCTCAGAAAGCTTGAGGCGTCCCAGCAGCTTGTTTGCCTCCGCTAGCTCCTCCAGGTTGTCTCCCGGAGCATCAGAGGTGGGAAAGATCTTTAGTTGGGCCTTGAAGGAGAGTAGAAAATTTATAGATTCGGAAAATATTCCCGCTCCCACCCCAGATTGCATCTTGGAACCATCGGTGAAAATTGGCGTAGCCCCTTTCACAATCACTTTTCTCTTTTTCCAGTCATTCCTACTTCGTAGAACTCGTAGAACTGTGTTTCCACAGCTCGCACAATCCAGTTTGCGAACGAAGAAGTCGGTTCTCGAGGTTACTATATCTGGTGGCAGCTGTTTGAAAATGCTACTGTAACAATACAGGGTATCCTTCCAGATACCGGATTCCCTGAGTCTTAGTGCACTTTGTGGAGAAATAGAATAAGTATGACGAAGAAAGGGACAAGCGCAGCAAGCTCCTGTAATGCTAAACATTGACTTACATAATAATTGAGTAGATGAGTTTGACTGTTGTGTACTATTTTCTTTGTACTATATTTTTCACTATATTTTTTTTTATAATCTTTACTTTTTCAAAATGTGTAAAATGAAATAATTCACTGGGAGCACTGGCAATTTCATAAATTTTATATCTTTTACACTATTTTTAAACTTTGTTGGGTTTATTTTCGCGTAGATATGAGGTGAAATCAGATGACGACGCTCAGCGTTACATAAATGAATTTGATTGCTTGAAAATTAGGTTACTGAATTATACTTATACCACAAGAATTTTAAAAATGAATTTTTTAGGTCACTTGAACCAGAAAAAAGAAAACAATATCTTATTCAATTTAATGACTGTGAAAAAGAAAATTTATTGTGTCTAATCAATTGAATTTATTATGCCTGCAATTATATTCTCAGGAACAGAATATATTTTGGAAACTACCTAAATAAAAGATCAACAATTCAATTGGTTTCTTGATACCATTTAGTATGTAATTTTACAAATACATTACATGTATTGTAATTTTTACAATACAATCTGGAGTCAGTATGCAACACAATATATTAATTTTTACTTACATACATAATAATATATATTTATATGTGGGAATATATATGGTTAGTGTGAATATAATTTGTTATATTATGGTATGATTGAATGCATGCATTTTAGTTCTCATATTATGTATTATTTGATTTGTAGAATTCATAAGAATAAGTTTGTTGACATGAAAATTCAAAAGTAAAAAAAGTAAAATTTTGCAATACTCTGACGAACTCACCATATCATGAGTAAGCATGAAAAAGTTCCTTCAATTAATATAAACCATATAGATTTATATAATACAAGTAAAACTGTACTCTTGCGGGTTGTAATATTACGACCCACAAAAATCTCATTTTTACACTCTCGCTAATGAAGGCTCTCGTCGCTACGGTCGTGAATATCATTATTCCCTATACGAGCTAGCGAAACTTCACTTGCGTGGGCAGTAATGCGGGCTGTTATATTATGTTATGTTATAGCGTTTTCTTTTCTACATACAAATGTTACCATGCGAAAGGGTAACATTTTCAATGTCACACTCAACACTGTCAGAGGAAAACATTTTTATATTCCAAGGTATTTTGCGCAAGGTTGAATTTTAATTATTTCGTATTTAATTGTTAGTGGATGTTTCTCGGATTTTCTTTTGGTGGCATCTTTTCCTGGCTTGCTGATGGCTGTTATTTGTGCAACTTTCCATAAGCGTGAGAAGTACTTAGTTTCAAACGTGCAGTTAAATGTATTTTGGATATATGTTAAAGCTATCTCATCTTCTTATCTATAGGCATTTCCTTGAGCATTTTCCCGCTTATCAGATCATATCCTGGCGTCTTTTTGTCTTTTAATTTTTTAATTTTATTTTTGATTTCTTCCACTGTCGTCTTTTTTGTTTTGTATTGCGGTATATTTATTACATTGTCAAGATGAGTGTTTTGATTGTCCATTTCGCTTGTGAATATTTCAAGGAAATGCTTGGCCAGTGTATTGGCTTTGTCTTTACTTGTTTTCGCCCATGTACCGGCATGTTTTTGATAGGAGGTTTGTGTATTATTGCACCAGTGAGCTGTTACGTAGCCTTCCAAAGAGAGTAATTTGTTGATGTGTTCGTTCCCAAGTTCAACATGTGTTTTTCTAGTTTGTTTTCTCTGTTTTTCTCAAGTAATATTTTCAATTAAAATGTTGCCTTGTTTAGTTTGGATTTATCTTCTGGATTCCTAATTATTTGCCATGTTTTTCGGAGCTTCCTTTTCCATTTAATTTTTTCCTTAATGAATGCTGGTGTAGTGCCCGTATTTGCTAGCGTTAGCTTTGGTATTGAAGCTGTGATTGCTTCGATGACACTATTGTTGAAGTATGCGATTGTGGAATCGACTTCATTTTTTATTTTTAATCGTATTTCTATTTTTATTTTTTTTTCCAGTGTTAGATCAAAATTATTCCAGTCAGTTCTGTTGTTATAAAGGCCTAAGAAAAGTCTTGTCTCTATTGGTCCTAGTACTGTCATTAGGATTGGGGAGTGGTCTGAATATAATTAGACATGATTTATTAGTCAGCTGTTTATGATGAATATTTTTTGTGATGCTGAAGTCTATTAAATCGGGTTGTTTTTTAGTATCTGTTGGCCAGTATGTTGATTTGCCTGTGCTAATGAATCGATATATCGTATGGTTTTAAGTAACTCGCGTTTGTCATTCTTGACCCCCATAAAACATTTTTAACGTTATAGTCGCCTCCGGCTAAAAAGCGATTCCCCAGTTTTTCTTAAATAGTCTAGATATTGTTCTTTTGTGTTGTTATGTTTTGGTGGACAATAAACAGCAGATATTACTATTTGTCCTTTGGAATCTTTTAGTGTTATTGTGGTTGCTTGAAGGTTTTCTTTTTTATATGCGTCAGGTTCAATGTATTTCATATTTTTTTTTTATAACAATCGCCGTTCTTCCGTGAGCTTTGTTGGCAGGATGATTTGTGTAATGGACATCAAAGTTAGGAAAATTAACATAAGTTTTGTCGGTAGCATTTGTTTCTGTGATTAACATCACATTATTGAGTTATTTATTAGGAAAATCTTTAGTTCTAGTTCATGGCGCGACAGTCCATTTGCATTCCATATTGCGAAATTTATTTTATTTACTGCGTTCATTATTTTGCATACAAGCATACTTACTATATATACTGGTCATTTGATTTATTAGTTGTTTCATCATTGTTTTTATTATTATTATTATTATTATTATTATTATTATATCTTACACAATAATTAATTATGAGTGCAAGGTGTTGGGGGGAATGAGTACAAGCTACAGAGGCCTTCGACTCCAAGATAAAAGGATTTTTTAGAAAGAAACATTTTGGAGACCAAGCCCGTGGCAGGATTTGAACCAGCGAACCTCGGGGTGTGAGACTAGTATGCTTATTCGGCTAGATCGCCATTTTTTGATATTATTTCAGAAGTGCTGTTGCTTTTTATTTGATTTGGCTCCTGTGATATTGTTACCAGAAATGATTTTCCAGCCCTTTATTTTTGTATTGTGATTGTTTTGGTTTGTTTCAATACTGATTTGTTCATTTGTTTCTTTCTTGCGAAGTGTAGGCTATCTCTGGATTTCTAAAGCTTTATATATCGCACATCCTTTGTAGTTTGCCGTGAGATTTTCACTGCAATGTAAGCATTTAATTTTTAGTCTATATATACATACGAGGTGTGATAAAAAAAAACCAGTATTTTCATCTTTTCGTGAGTTACGTATGTTTGATGTTCGCATTTTTTTTCTGTTATGTTGGTACACATGTCTGTTATATATGTTGGCAATACCAACCATTTTGGATTGTCAGTTTGTTTTTGACAGATAAAAAGGTTAGTCGTGTTTTGGTGTGCCCGATTTTGTACTATTCGAAAAAATGGATCAAAGAAACTGTATTCAGTTTTGTGTAAAAAATGAAATAAAATGCGCAAGGACATTTGAAATGTTGACTGTGGCCTTTGGCGAGTCTACTATGAGCAGAACACAAGTTCAATTGTGGTATAACCGGTTTAAGGAAGGCCGAGAAGATGTCAATGACGATGCTCGTCCTGGTCGCCCGAGCACGTCAACAACCGATGAAAACATTGACGCAGTGAAGAAAATGAGTTTGGATAAGCGTCGAATCACTATCAGAGAGGTTGCTGATGATTTTGGCATATCGTTCGGCTCATGCCAAGCAATTTTTACGGATGTTTTAGGCATGAAACGTGCGGCAGCGAAGATTGTTCCAAAATTGCTAAATTTTGAGCAAATACAACGTCGCATGGACATCGCTCAGGAGCTGTTTTTGGCCAAAAACAAAACCGTTATCATGCCTCAACCACCGTATTCACCGGACTTGGCCCCCGCTGACTTTTTCCTCTTTCCAAAACTGAAGACACCGATGAAAGGAAAGCGTTTTGCTATGATTGAGGAGATAAAAGAAAAATCGAAACAGGAGCTGTTGGCGATACCAAAAAAAGCGTTTCAGAAGTGTTTCGAGGATTGGAAAAAACGCTGGCATAAGTGTATTATATCTGAGGGGAATTACTTTGAAGGGGACAAGATAGTTGTTGATGAATAAATAAATACTTTATTTTTTGATCACACAATAACGGTTATTTTTATATCACACCTCGTATATATATATATATATATATATATTCCTATTAGTCCATTAAGGGCAAAGAGCCGTTACCAGATTATTCCAATCTACTCTATCATTCGCACGTCTTTTAATTTCATTCCAATTTAGCTGGGAGTTTCAATCTGTCTTCTCCAGGTGTGTGCAGGGCGGCCTCTGTGTCTGCTGCCCTGAGGATTCCACATTATGGCTCGTCTGGCAATGTCGTCAGGTGGTTTTACGTAACGTATGTCCAATCCAGCTCCATTTACGTTTCAGGATTTCATTTTTAATGGGAAGCTGTTCTGACAAAGACCATAGCCGGGCGTTGGTGACCGTGTTTGGCCAAAATATTTTAGGAATTTGGCGGATGGATTTGTTAATGAAGACCTGCACTGCTTGTATATCTTTTGTGACCGCATTCCAGGTCTCGCAACCGTATAGCAAGGCTGATTTAACGTTCGAGTTGAAAATTTTTAATTTGGTGCGGTGGGAAATGATACTCGATCTCCACACCGGGAATAAAGCACCAAATGCTTGTTTACCCTTGTCTAATCGGTTAGTGACGTCAGCATTTGAGCCGCCACTTTTGTCAAGCATGCAGCCCAAATAGCAGAAACGGTCCACGTTCTCCAGTTGTTTATTGTAGATGGAGAAATCCTGGTTGTACTCGGTATTAATACGAAGGACTTTGGTTTTACCAACGTTTATTCTTAGACCTGCTTTGGTTGCATTTTCAACAACTAGTTCGATCTTCTTCTTCATGTCTGAATGGGTGTTGCTTAAAAGACAAATGTCATCAGCATAGTCTAAGTCTTCGAGTCTCTCCGCTAAACCCCATGGAATGCCTCGTTTATCTTTCGTGGCTTTCGTGAGTACAACGTCCAGAACGGTGTTAAAAATTAATGGAGATAGGATGCAGCCTTACCTCACCCCGGATTTTACCATTATCTTGTCGCCAAGCTGCTTCTCATGGATAATGCGACACGTTGCTTGGCATAAAGCGCTTTAACAAGGTTAATCAGTTTTTTTGGTATACCGTTGCATTCTAGCGCCTTCCAGATGGTATCATGTACTAAAGTGTCGAAAGCTCTTTCGAAGTCTACAAACACCATGTAGAGGGGAGATCTCCACTCGATAGATTGTTCCACGATTATACGTAAGCTGTTAACATGGTCTACACATGATTTATGAGGGCGAAACCCAGCTTCTTCTTTCCTCATGTTGGGCAGAATTGCCTTTGCTAATCGCTTGTTTATAATATGCGCTATGATTTTGTTAACCATGCTAATCAATGTAATCCCACGCCAATTCTTCCGCTCAGACAAGTCGCCCTTCTTGGGAATCTTAGCACCTATGCCCTCTGCTAATTCATCAGGCAACAGTTCTGTTTCCCTGAAGTTTGAGACGGTAGGTTGAAGAAGCTCTTTATGGCGCACATCCAAGAGGGAGCCGCGCCATTTCTTGTTTATGGTTATGTTGTCAATTTGATTTTCTGTTTTGCGGTCTGGGGACATCCATGTGTCCTTATGGGGAAATAACGATCCACCTATAAGTAAGCTGTTCGTCATACACATTTCTACGAAAAGATTACCGTTTTCCGTAAGTCTACCAGTGCCATGCTTACCCATTACTGCTTCCGCGTACGTGTTGTCACTTCCAGTTTGCGCGTTGAAGTCGCCCATTGTGACAATAATGTTCCCCTTATGAGCAGAGGATATAACTTTGTTAAGAAGGCCATAAAAGGCTTCCTTGGTCGTGATGTCAGACGCCTCAGTTGAGGCGCAACATTGGATAAACGCTAGGTTTGTATCTCTTCCTCGTAATCTAGCTGTTATTATTCTGTCGGATACCGGTTCCCAGTTAATAAGCGCTTTCCGTGCCGCCTTAGCCAATAGAAAGCCAACGCCGCTGGATTTCGGTTGGCCTGTTGGTTTCCCTGAGTGTAAAAATGTAAAGCCTTCGGAGGTTGTGGTTTCACCTAAGTCGCATAAGCGAGTTTCGCACAGACCCAGCAGGAGATGATTGTTGGCAGAAAATTCTTTACATAATTGACGAATGCGAGATGGTTCCGTAAGCGTTCTAACATTCCATGTTCCAGTTCTATTCCTTGTTTTCATGCCAAAGGTCGTCATCGGTTGAGTTAGAGTATTATTATTTTTATTTATTCTTCTTCGGTTTCAGTAGTCGTAGTGATTTAGAATGAGTGGCTGATTAGGCCACTGCATCTGATCCTGGTACTGGGGCTGCCAGTGCACCTCCAGGCAGGAAGGTTGCGACAGAATTTCCTCTGCGCAGATGGTAAGGTTATACCGCTTTTTCTCGGACGCCAGAGCCTCGTTAGCGAAAGTAGGGGGTACCACGGACAGGAGAGGTTGACAATTGGGACCGTCTAAGACCTAGACATCACCCCCTTACACCTCATACCCATGTACATCATATTCAAGTTCAATTTCTTGAAAGTTTTGTGGTAATATAATTTTCGTTTGAAAATATTTCACATCTATAGTTGCCTTTTCTTATTCACAATCACTGTTTTCACCAATATTTCTATGTTTGAACCTTATATATTCACAAAACACTTCAAAATTATATTTATATGACCGATGTTTTTCTAGTTGTTTATTTAATAATATCTCTTACATTTTTAAAAAAAGTATTTGGTATGATAATATTTTCATGTCGGTTTTTAAATACATAGCGTTCAATGCGGTTATTATACAGTCCTTTCACTAAATACAAATCATCTTTTAATTAAGAACAACTGTTTTTTATGTTGGTTGATTCTCAAGTGATGATAGCATGATTTCATTGATATCTTAAGCTTGCATGTTTCACAATATTTATAACTGCAAGTTGGTTCTTTCTCATTAATATCATTATCTATAGATTAATTGAAATTTAAAGATAGTTGACTGATCGCAACTTCTATAGAATTATTATTTTCATTCTTACTATGCATATTCTCACATTTATGTTGTTGCTGTTTGTTTATATGCAGCTTTTTATCTTGTGCTTCAATTAATTTTTGTTCTTGTTGCTTTATTAATGCTTTCTGTTGTTTAATTATTTTATAGCCACCCTCTGTGGTCTAGTGGTAAGCATGCTAGACTCACACCCCGAGGGTCGCAGGTTCAAATCCTACCACGGGCTTGGTCTCCAAAATGCTTTTTTCTATAAAATCTTTTTCTCTTCGAGTCGAAAGCCTCTGAGCTAGTACTCACTCCCCCAACACCTTGCACTCATAATTAATTATGGTGTAAGATATAAATAAATAATTATTATTATTTCATATAATTGTTGATTTTTATGTTCTTTTCCTATATGACTTTTGGTTTGTTAGAATGATTGTTAGAATGATTGGTTTGGTTTGTTAGAATGATTGTGGTTATGTTTACGTAGAATATGTTTCTTCAAATTCCATTTTAAATGGAAATCACATCAATAAAATTCACACAAAAATTTCTTTCTACTCTCACAGACACTTATTTTTTATATTCAAAGTTTATTACACCTGGAGACAATAAAGGCACTAAATAATAGTTTTTAAAGTACAGCGGAGCAAAATCGTAATTTTAAATCACTAATTGAAATAGATTAATTAATTAAAATTACATAGTGAAATAGAATTGTTTATTATCCTTCAAATTTAAATTAAGATTAAAACCATCTATTGATTAGCTCAGATGGAAGAATATGCTGAAGTCTCTTCTGTGTTGACAATTCAACTGCTGGCAAAACTTGCGTAAGATGAGTGTGTTTGTAACCGGTCGGTGTGGTTGATACTTCTTTTTTTAATTAGGTCATTTACGGTGTCGACTTTCAGATACCGATGTATGTCTTCATTAGTAACATACCATTCACCGTTAATGATAGTACGAAGGATTTTTGATTGTAGACGTTGTATTACCTTAATGTTTGATTTACTTGCTGTACCCCATATATCGATTCCATAACTCTAAATGGGAATGATTATTGCTATGTAAATTAAGAGCTTTGTAATAGAGTGAGACGAGTTTTTGGCAAGTATCCAAAAGAGTTGGGGAAAATCTGAAGTTCGCTGCATTACATTTATGAATTATATGTGCTTTCTAGGTTAACATTAACATTCCAAGATATTTTGCTTTGTTATCGATTTTAACAGGGTTATTGTTAATAGTTTAGTGTTCTTCTTGGTATTTTCTGTTTGTATATATGACCTGTACCGAACAATCCATCTTCTGTAGGGGGAGGTGGTATGTCAGCTGTGTAAAGGAGATATAGATTGGGGTCTGCCTTGGGGTACGCCTGCTCCTTTCGCATCATGTTAGAAATATTATCTCTGTATATGACATAGAAATGGCTGTCATTTAAGTAGCTCTTTAACAGCAAAAAATAGTCTTTAGGAAACATTTCTTGAAGCTTATGGGTGAGACCAATATGCCAAACGCTGTCAAATGCCTTGGCGACATCAAGATATATGCTTACACAATATTTTTTTATTGTCTTTGACCATCAGTATTCTATTCACTACACGGTGAATTTGTTGTATTGTAGAGTGCTTGCGCCGAAAACCAAACTGATGTGCAGGGATTAGTTTTTTGTCCTCAATTAAAAGGTCTCGACGGTTAAATATTAGTTTTTCAAACAACTTTGAAAGTACTGACAGTAAGCTAATTAGTCTATTCGAATTTGGCAGGGTTAGATCTTTGTCAGGTTTCGGTATGGTAGTTATTCCGGCTACTTTCCATTCAATTTCAAAATATTTAATTGCTATGAACGAGTTGAATAGGTTTCTCATATATATAATTGCTTTATTTGGTAGCCCTTTTAATAATTTTCCCGTTATGCCGTGGTATCCAGGTGACTTTTTTTTGGTGTTAATTTGGGTTTGGATAAAGTTTCGTATTTGTCTGAGAGTTACTTTGCTGATGGTAACGTTGTTTTGCCGATGATTTTTAAATAGAGCATGATTGGTGGTTGTTTGGGTTTGTGAAAGTTGTTGCAAAATGCTGAGCCAGTACATTTCTTGCCCATTTATTACTCGGGGCTTTTATGGCAGGTTGATGCAAACTCGGATGATTGGCTTCTTTTGTGGCTTTCCAAAGGTTATTGTTGGTAGCTTTGCGGTGATTCAAATTTAATAGGTACTGTTTGTTCTTTGTCTGCTCTTAGAAGTTCTTTAAATTAGCTCGTTGCTCTATTGAGTTTTGCTTTTAATTGAGGACATCTATTTGCTTGCAAACTAGTTCTGAGCTGCCTCTTTTCTTTTATCTCTTTTTTATATGAGCTGCTATCGGGTAATCGTTAGAGTTTGTTTTTTATTACTGGAGATGCATCTACCTCTGCTTGAAGTATTGTGTCACTGAAAAAGGCTGTCAATTTTACTATGAGCTATGGCGTCGTTAATTTTACTATGAGTTTTCACAGAAATTTGGATGTTCAAATTTGTATCCACCAGCTCGCGATAAAAGCCCCAGCAGGTTTTGTCGTTAAATATATAATTTTTCGATGGAGTAAGAACGAGCGTTTTGTTGTAGTATAACATCACAGGTGAATGGTCTTTTTTTTCTTTTTTTTTTTTTGATTGGTTCGGAGGTGGAAATCTGCAAACAGACACTGGGCGCTCTCGCACCAGTAGTGTGGGGCTCTTACCCACTAAAACCACCTCCTCAGACGCCTCCCAGACGGTACATAGCCGTTAAGCAATACTTCGTCTGGGAGTGGGTTGGTCAACGGACCCCTCCTATTGATTCCCTGGACGTCGCCGCCACCCCAAGTGGCGGAGGTCTCGCATAATTGCGGCCGAGGTGTCAGACACCACGTCCCATTTCTCCGGGCACTCGAGCATATAGTGCACGAGGTTGTCCGGTGTCACAGGTTCTCCGCAGACTCTTTGCAGTACCGCTCTGGCACCGCTGTATCGTGGACATGAAAAATGGACATGTTCCACGTCGTCGGGCTCCGTGCCTCCACAATTATCGCAGCAGGGGGATTCCTCCAGCCGGAATCTGTGAGTAGGTACGCCCGGAAACCTCCGTGCCCAGTCAGCAGCTGTGTGACATGATAGTTCACCTCGCCATGCGACCTATCCATCCAGCGTTGGAGATCAGGGATCAACCTCCTCGTCCAACGGCCCTTTTCGGATGCATCCCATCGGGCTTGCCACTCCTGTATGGTGCTTTTCCTAATGCCTGCTACGCGATCTTCCGCACTCAGCGCGTGCGTACTTTCGCCGTAGTATAGGCTCCACGCCTTCTTGGCCAGTAAGTCCAGCGGGATCATACCGGCTATCACCAGCGCGGCGTCTGCAGACACAGTACGGTGTGCTGAGATCGTGCGGAGCGCACATCTCCTATACGCCGCCTCTATGGTGCGAACGTAGGCCTTTACGCTCGACTTCTCAGCCCATATGGGCGCTCCATACAGGATTATGGATTTGACGGCCCCTGAGATGAGCCGTCTTTTCCAGTGCGGTGGCCCTCCGAGGTTTGGCATTATCCGGTAGAGCTGGGAACAGGTCCGCGATGCCTTCTCACCTAATCGCCGAAAGTGCTCCTTGAACGTCAGTCTTGCGTCAATCCAGACACCTAGGTATTTGAGATGTGGGGTCGTGGTAATGGTGCAGTCACCAACCCTTATCTCCACCACCTACTATACCTTTCTACCTGACACAAGGATAGCCTTCGTTTTGTGCTCTGCCAGCTTCAGTCCAACATCCGCCAGCCATCTTCCAACAGTGGCCGCTGTGTGATTGGCCTCTGCTATTACCTCCTCCAGGTGTTTCGCCGTGATCACTAGCGCTATGTCGTCCGCATATCCGATTATTTTAACTAATCGCACCCCCCCTTCCATCTCTGGCCCTGAATCGCCTCTTTCGCCGTTTGGACGAGCTAGTCAATGGCGTCCACGGTGGATCTGGCCTTTCGGAAGCCATATTGGCGCCTCGCCAGTCCTCCAGCATCCACTATCGCCTCGTCGATCCGGTCGCAGATAATCCGCTCCAGGACCTTCCCTGCTGTGTCCAACATGCACAGGGGACGGTAGGCCGATGGGTCCTCTGCTGGCTTATCGGCTTTAGGTGTCAATACCAACCGCTGCCTTTTCCACCGTTTCGGGAAGACTCCTTCCCTAAGACAGGCCTCATAAAGTGACCTCAGTGTTTCTGGGTGTAGTGCAGCTGCGGTTTTCAGCACCCGGTTGGGAATTCTATCTGGGCCAGGTGTCTTCTGGTCCCCAAATTTTCCAACCGCCCGCAACACCTCTTCTGTCATTACACTGGGTACTTCTTCGCCCAGCTCGGGAGAGAACTGATGAGGCACATAATTTTGCACTGGGAAGAGCTCTCCCACAATGCGTTTGAGCAAGTTTGGGCAGCTTGGGCCTGGCTGCCTGTAGCAGGGGAGCTTTTTAATCACGAGCCTATATGCCGTGCCCCTCGGGTTGTCTTCAACCTGTGCACATAGCTCGGTGAAACTCCTGCGCTTGCTCGCCTTTATGGCCGTCTTCAGCCTTCTTTTAGCCTCTTTGTACAACTGGCGCAGTTGCAGGCAGTTTGGGTTGGCTATTGCACGCTGGTGCCTTCGCCTTGCTGCGTGGCATTCCTTGCGTAGGCCGGCGATCTCGTCCGTCCACCAATAAACGGATTTATGGTTTCCACCATAGGCCCGCCTGGGCTTCGCCGCATCGCAGGCGCTCTCTAGCTGGCCCGCTAGCTGGTTCGCCATTTCCGCCGCACTGCCTTGCAGCTCAAAGTCCTCCAACATGACTTCGAGTGCGCCGTCGTCGAGGGCATCCGCTCTCCAGCCTTTCGGCCACGGGCCTGTCCTCCGCCGTTGTTTGTTCCTTTCCAAGTCAAAGCAAATGGCATTGTGGTCGCTGGCCCCTCTGACTAAACTGCTGCTGAGGAACGTAAGGTCGTTCACAGATGTGGCTTCTCCTCTCACAAAAGTCGCCTCTCCCGCGTTCATGACGACTACGTCAAGAGCCGCAAACGCGTCCATGAGGATATGACCTCTCGGTGTGGTTCGGGCGCAACCCCATTCAGTTGCCCATACGTTGAAGTCGCCGGCAATCACTACTTGGTTCCTGCCTTGCGCGTCCAGAGCAAGTCTGTCTACCACTGACTCGAACTCGTCCGCAGTTAGGCTCGGCGGCATGTAGCAACTGTACACCGTGGTCCCTCCAATGGTCGCTCTGACGTAGCAATCGCTTCTCTCTATGTTGCTTAGTTGTATAGGCTTGGTTCCGCACACCCACAGTGCGGCACACCAGTGGTGTCTTCGTCCCATACTTTCCTGAGGGACCTGATTGCATCCACGGGAGGTCTCTCCGAGAGATTGGCTGTACACACCGCCTCGTGGACATCTTCCACCGTGGTGACTTCGTCCAGGTCTTTCACCTCCACTAGGGTTTCCTGCGTGAGCTTACGCACCTCCACACTGGTTCCCAGGACAGTCGCCACCGCCTCATGATACTTGGGTGTCTTTGGATCTGCCGCCACGCTCAACTCCAGCAGCAGTTCACCCTTGGCCGTCTTTCGGA
This sequence comes from Clusia tigrina, assembly GCA_920105625.2. NCBI lineage: Eukaryota > Metazoa > Arthropoda > Insecta > Diptera > Clusiidae > Clusia > Clusia tigrina. The sequence continues at coordinate 328,909,343 of OV050030.1, forward strand.
TCCTACGGACGCTCTCTCCCAGCTCTGACAGCTGCGGGTCCCTCTTGATCTTGCGGAGGATGTCCGCGTAGCTCACCGTGCCAGTTTCCCTGATGACGATGGCATCGGGGCGCGCTGGCTTAGGCTTCGGGCCTTTCTGAGAGTGGTGAGTGGTCTGAAGATAGTGCAAAGCATAAGTGTATAGAGAGTAACTAATGATTCATGTTTTTCGTTATGAAGAAGTCAATGACACAGGAGTTTTTCCTATATATGTTGGCCAATATGTTGGCTCTCCTGTGCTTATAACCATAGATTTGTTTTGTAATCTCGCCTCAAGCAGATTTTTCCCTTTTTCGTTAGTGATTCGAGATCCCCAAACAGCGTTTTTGGATTTAAAGCCACCTCCCAATATAAAGCGATCACCTTGGGGTTTCAAGATGTTTTTATCATCATTTTTAGTGTTACTGTACTGAGAGCAGTATATTGCGCTTAATGCAAGACGACCAAATTTGTCATTAATGGCAATTGATGCACTTGCACATGCTTTTTCGCATATTGCTCTAGTTCATAAAATTTTATGCTCTGTTTTATAAGTATTGCAGTTCCACCATGAGCCTTATTATCAGGGTGATTGGTATAAAAACCAACGTAGTAAAACAACGGTAGTGGTTTTTTGGTATATAACTGCTGAATATATCTGATATGTAGAACTTCATGCCCTATTACTATGAGCTCTTCTTTTATGTCTTCTGTGTTGATTGAGTAATGCATTCTCGGAAGGAATACTTTGAAACCTCTTTCTTCTTTCGGTTTATAGGTGTACAACTCAGTTTTTCTTGCTTTTAACATTTTTATGATGGCAGTATAATGCAGCAAGCTGAATTTTGATTTCATTATCGGGTAAAACTCAGAGTTCATATTTGCTACTCGGAAGTAGATTTAAAGATTCGATGAGAGGGTTTATGTTTTCAACATTTTGCACAAAAATTGGGGAGGCTTCTTATCACTGTTATCGTAACTTTCGACACTATTTTTATTAGTAAACTTACACTTAATGCTTCATACCTATTTTTTTTATTTTCCATTTTGTTTAAAATCTGTTTCTGAACAATAAGTAAAATTATTTATACAATTTGGTTATACAATATATTCTGGCCACTGCCACAGCCTTCGTTATTGCACGGACAATTTGTGATTGTGTTGTTTGGATTTGTTCCCAGTATATTGGGTTTGTTCCCAGTCCCCCGATTTCTATCCCGTATTTTCGTATTGCTATGATTATTGTCTTATATATTTTTTGCTTATTATGTAGTGATAATTTCCAAATTCTTCCTAGTGGCCAACTTAATTGTCTGAATTTGTTTCTTATTTCGTATTGTTCACCTTTTATGTGTTGTCTCCAAGTAAGTTTGGCGTCGATTATTAGCCAAAGTATTTTGTGTTGGGTTGAATTTTAATTATTTCATCTTTAATTGTTAGAGGAAGTTTCTAGGATTTCCTGTTAGTATATACAACTTGCACAGATTTTTCTTTGTTTATCTCTATACCCTATTTTTTGAACCAGAGGACTATATTTTTGATCATTCTTTGCAGCGTATCTGTCTCGATTTTTTTCGTCGTGGTTTGAGGCTAGGAGTACAGTATCATCCGTAAATGTTGCTATCATGCTTCCTGGTGTTGTGGGGGTTGGAATATCGGTAGTACACTACCTTGGGGCACTCCCGCTGTCATTTGTAAAATATTTGAGCATTTATAATCGTATTTTATGTAGAAGTGTATGTTACTCATAAACCTTTTAAGTAAGTAATAATATTTTAAAGGTGGTGCACTATTTATTTAATTTAAGAGTCGTTTGTGCCAAACTCTATCAAACGCTGTAGCAATGTCCAAGAATACCGCCACGAAATACTTTTTTAATCCATGTCGTCCAAAATTTTATCTACAACTCTGTGGACTTGTTGCACGGTTGAATGATGCCTTCTAAATCCGAACTGGTGGCTTGGAATGACTTTTTGTTGTGTTCAGATAGGTTCAATTCTATCACACAGTATTTTCTCGAATACCTTTGAAAGAATTGGCAAGAGGCTGATGGGTCGATAAGGTCTGGTTCTTGTTGCGTCTTTGTTTGTTTTCGGGACTGCTATTACTTGAGGTACCTTCCACAAGACTGGAAAATGGTTTAGTCTAAATATGGTACTAAATATATTGCAGAGTCAGGTAGTTCTTTTAATATTTTCCCGTTGATTAGGTCGTATTCAGGTGTTTTTGCTTTCTGAATGTTCGTTTTTGCCCAGGTATTATATTCTTTTTTATGGGTGGTTTATTGCACTGTTTAGTTTTTTAGTAGCCTACCAATGGGAATAATTTGTAGTGGCCGTCGTCCCTAAATTGTTTAGGTAATTTTCTAGTTTGCAATCGGTTCTTTTGTCGTTCTATTGAATTTAGCTTTGTCTTCAGGGTGTTTAGTAATTTTCCATTATTTTCTGAATCATCTTTTTTGTCCTATTTTATGCTTAATATGAGCTGGCAGAGTAGTAATTTGTGATGGGCTTAGAATTGGTGTTAACTGAATTCCTGTTGATACCCTTTAGCTTTAAAACAGGTTAATAGGGTATACTAATTGTGTGCTTTTGAGAGGCGATACAATTTCAAGAAGAAGGCGTGGTAGGTATGGGCAGATATGATCAGAATCACTTTCTAAGCAATTTTTATTTTGTCCGCCCGTCTGTCCCGTCTGTGACAACTTTTTGTCTACACCGTTATAGCTATCTGAATGAAATTTTGCAAAAGTATAGTCTGGACAAAGATACAGATCCAGATTGCTATATGGCCGATTTGGACAAAGACCACGCATACCTCCCATATAAGGAACTTTTCTCACTTTTTTAAAAATGACTATAACTTCGGTCCATTTGATGGAATAAAGACGCAATTTGGCAGTTATGGAGATGTGGGTCCTACTAAACAATATGCAAAAAGTTGGCGGTATATATTAACTGCCACGCCCACTATTAACAAATTTTCATAACTTACGATCTGGTAGATATTTATGGACGAAATTTTGCGTGAAGGAACATATAGATATTATAAAGCTATCTGCAACAAATAGGGTTGATCAACTTTGGATATAAGGAACTTTCGGGTCTAAAATTAAAAATAGCCTACCTATGCTCGCATTGATGCCATCGGAATGAAAATTGCAGAAATATACATGGGATCGATAGTAGTATGTGTGCAAAAAATGGACATCATAGTACTACTGTCACGCCCACAATTAACCAAAAATCATTACAAGGTTCCTATTAAAAATTTATGTCGGTACTAAAATTAAACATCACAAAAAAAATTGGCGGTTTATTATTACAGCCACGCCCACTATTGACATATTATTATAACTTACCAATACAATATTTTTGGTCTATATTTTATATTAGTGTATATATTCTACAAAGACCTTCAAGAAATGGGGTGGATTAGGTAAAGGCCACGCCACCCACTAATATAATCAATTCCAGGTACCCGACCGAAAATTACCGTAGATATTCTCTTAATGATGACCTATGTATAAAACATCGTTCCAATTTTGTCATTATATAAGCCTCCAGATATTTTTGAATCCGGCTTGCTTTGAAAGGTCAGTAGGATTGGAGAATGCTCTGATGACAAATTTAAACATGTTTTTATTGTTAAGTATTCGTGCAATATGTTTTTTGTAACTAATAAAGCGACTATTGTTTTCTTTTATGTTTTTTGCATTATAGTCTCCCCCAGCTATGTAAATGTTTCCCAATGATTTTAAATAAGAGAGCAGCTGCCGCTGCTTCGTAGCCTCGCGCCAAAATATGCCAGCAGATAAAGATGGCTTCCGCACAAATACGATATGCACCTGCCTCGACTGTTCTCTCGCTCTCCACCGCACAACACGTGCTTTCGCACCGTACCGAACGATGGAACGCAGAGATAGGCCGACAACATGGTGCCCCAGGTACCAGGCGGAAGCCACCTGAACGTTAGGATTCGGAGTGAACAGTCTATGTATAGAGACTTTGAGTTATTATGTTTGGGTTGGCGGTAATTGGTCCTCTCTTATCTTTATGGAGGTTGCTTTAATATGATGTATTCTATATCCTTCTAGTTCTAGTTCTAGACATTTAAACGATTTCTTTCGTTCGTGTGCTCCACTGTCACGGTGATTTATGTAATAATTGTTATAGTTTGGTATGTTATTATAGCTTCTTTCAGTAGCATGCCTTTCAGATATTAGCAATCAATTGAATTGTCGCATATGAACGTTTTAAGTTCTAGTAAGTGGCTGGATAGTCCATTAGCATTCCAAATAGCAAAAGTTATTTCACTTCGGGCAACCATCTAGTTTTGATACAAGCAGTGTCACAATGTTCATCGTACTTGTCATTTGGGTTATTAATTGTCTCATCATTATTTTGAAATCTGAAAGATCTTCGTTATGCTATGTTGGTTTCGTACTGTTTATTGCTGCGTTCAGGTTTTGTGTTAAGTCTGGTGCTGTATTTATCGCTGCTACTTTAGCATATGACATTCCAGGTGTGTTGTTTTTAGTTGTTTGCATTGTGGGTATTCACAGATGGTTCCGCTGATTTATTTATTTATTTTTTCCGAAGGGAGGGGAAATCTTCAAAAAGATTCGAGGGGGTACGCACCACCTAAGAATGTGATATTTTTACTTACTAAAATCACCTCCGTAACAGTTACGCTAAGCCTCAAAGGCCTGATATCGATTTAGGAAGGGTATTAAACAGATATACAAAGATATACAAAGAGATCGAACTACTCGCGGTTTGAAAGAAAAAAATGTTATTTTCGATTTCAATGGATTCATTTAAACAAATCACTTCCGAAACTAGATTGAAATCATAACACACACTACGAAACGGCGCAAAATCTAAGTAGTTCCGATTACATGGATCAAGATACAAGGGTGTGAAATTTCTTGTTCTTCTTGCAGGAGTATTAAAGTGGAGAATGCTAAGCAAAAAACTACATCTAGAACACAAAACAACACTTGCGTATTCTAATGATGGGCGTACCAGGAAAGTGTACAGAAGTTTGGTAATAAAGGGGTATTTGTAATCTTTTGCCCAGCGTTTTATGAATCAGAGAAGCTTTGTTAAATATAGTTGCAACGTGTTTACCAAAAGTAAGTTTTTCGTCAAAGGTCACACCTAAGTCGCACATATGATCAACGGATAACAATGGTTTGACAATGAAGTACGGATGAGCAGAGTGGGATGATCTGGAAAAACACACATGTTTGCATTTCTTGTAGTTTAGTTGCATACAATTTATATTGCACCAGTCACAAAGAACATTTAAATAATCTTGAAGCAACTGTGATTCTTTAGAGTTATTAAATGAATGAAAAATTTTTACGTCATCAGCAAACATAAGAATGTTGCAATTGGATATACGCTCGTTTATAAAAATTGAAGTTAGTAAAGGACCTTGCTGCATGCCAGAAGACGCAAGAAATTCATCAGATAATAGTCCTTTAAATAACACCTGTTGAGTACGCTGTGACAAATATGATGTTATCCATTTTAAAAGTAATGGTGGGAAACCAAACCTAAAGAGTTTAAGGAGGAGAAGTCTATGGTTTACTACATCAAATGCCTTACTGAAGTCAGTATAAATAACGTCTGTTTTCATATCCTTAGCAAAGCTATCTATCACGCGGCAAGAAAATTCCAGCAGATTAGTGACAGTTGACTTTCCAGGCAAAAAACTATGCTGTTGAGAATTGATAAACGTATGAGCATAGAACGAAATTTGGGATGTTACGATTGCTTCCAATAACCTAGGAAGAATACTAAGTTTCGCAATCCCACGGTAATTGGATATTGAATATTTACTGCCCGATTTATACAGCGGTAAAATATATGATATATGAGGGTGCCAAGAGGGACAGGTTCACGTTTGGGTTACCTGCTACAAACGACTGATGTCTCTTAAATCTTCCTATTCTCACCTCCACGTGGTGCACTCTGGTAACCTGAGCAACCTAGGTGAAGATGTGGTAACCAACCCATGTGGGATCCTTGGTCAGGGCCAACGAGAGAGGGAGCTTTGGTGAGGCCACTCTGAAATATTCAGTTTAAGGATTCATCAAAGTGTGCGAGGCCAGGTTGGGGTCTCGCATGTAGGAACGGTGGCGGAGGAGTACTATAGGTACCTACGGCAGCGCCCATACCCCCGAAGTGGGTTACCACTACCAAACAAACATCCCTAGCTTAGGGTTGTGTGCTGGGCTTGGAACCCGCCACATAAAAAACAAATAATCCACTGAATATAAGATTGAAGCCTCGGATGAAATACCCCACAACTGTTGACGACAACCCCCGCAAACGTTATAAGGAACACGATTTAAGGATATGCACCTGGAATGTGCGGACCCTTAATAAGGAAGGTGCCTCTATCCAGCTGGTTGACGTCCTCGAAAAATATAAAGCTGACGTCACCACACTCCATGAGATGCGATGGACGGGACATAGAGGCTCAAAAAAGCTACATGTGACATCTACTACAGCTGCCATGCGACGAAGCGCAGACTTGGTGTAGGTTTTGTGGTAAGCAAACGACTGCGAGATGAAGTCCTGGAATTTACCCCAGTCGACGACAGGCTTGCCACATTCCGCATTAAGGCAAAATACTTTAACATCAGCTTAATCTGCGCACATGTTCCGACGGATGAGAAAGACGAAAACACCAAGGATGCCTTCTACGATCAACTAGAAAAAACCTTCGATCGATGCCCCCGCCACGATGTAAAAATTGTGCTAGGTGACTTCAACGCCAAGGTGGGCAAAGAAGGCATTTTTGAACCAACCGTCGGTAAGTTCAGCCTCCACGAGCAGTCATCAGAAAACGGTTTGAGGCTGATCGACTTCGCCGCAGCGCGGAACATGGTAGTTAGTAGTTCTAGATTCCAACATCCCGATATTCATAAAGCCACCTGGCTGTCCCCTGATCATAAAACCAGGAATCAAATTGATCACGTTGCGATCGACGGCAGGCATGCATCCAGCGTGTTAGACGTACGTACAATCCGAGGTGTCAACATTGACTCGGACCACTTGTTGTAGCTAAGGTTCGCACTCGCCTCAGTGCGGCAAAAAACGTACGCTCTAATTCGCAGAGGAAGCTTGACGTCGGAAAGCTACCATCGTAACAGACAGCTACCGCATTTGCTTCTCGGCTCTCGAATATGCTGACGGATTCTCCCCCTGATCTCAATATTTGCGCGCAGTGGTCGCTTATTTCCCACTCCATGCGCACGGCCGCTGAAGAGGTGATTGGCTATCACCGCCCGAAGAAAAGCAGCTGGTATGACGAAGAGTGTCGCAACGCCGCTGCAGAAAAAGACACAGCATACCAACTCACCCTGCGATCGGCTGCAACGCGAGCTGCTAAGGAGCGATATCGAGAGAAGAGAAGGGAAGAGATGCGTCTTTTTAGGCGCCAGAAATGAGAAGCCGAAAAGAGAGAATGCGTGGAAATCGAGATATTTGGCAGAAGGAATATGGCTCGAAAATTCTACGAACTTGTGAGCCGGCAAACGGAAGGTTTTAAGACCGGAGCCAATTCCTGTAAAGACGAAAACGGGAATTTAGTGACGGATGTCCAGAGCATACTCACGTTATGGAGGGAACACTTCTCGAAGCTGCTGAATGGCGACAGCGCTAATGATAAGAATGAAGATGAACCCGACCCCACAGTTGCTGACGACGAACATGAAGTAGCGCCCCCCGACTATGACTAGGTCTTGCTAGCTATTAGGCAGCTCAAAAACAACAAAGCCGCCGTATGGTATACCAGCGGAACTATTCAAGGCTGGCGGCGATGACCTCACGAAACGCATGCACCAGCTCATCCGAAAAATATGGTCGGAGGAATGCATGCCCAGCAACTGGAACTTAAGTGTGCTCTGCCCAATCCACAAGAAGGGTGATCCGGCAATCTGTGCCAACTACCGCGGGATCAGCCTTCTGAACATCGCTTATAAGGTCCTGTCGAGCGTACTTTGTGAAAGACTGAAGCCCATCGCCAATGAACTGATTGGGCCTTATCAGTGTGGGTTCAGACCTGGCAAAGGCACCATTAACCAAATGTTCACACTACGCCAAATCCTGGAGAAAACCCTAGAGAAGCAGATCGACATACACCACCTTTTCGTCGATTTCAAAGCCGCATTCGATAGCACCGTAAGGAGTCAACTGTACGCCGCTATGTCTGCATTTGGCGTCCCTGCTAAGCTAATTCGGCTGTGCAAAATGACGCTAAGCACCACCACTGGCTCAGTTAAAATCGGTAATGACTTGTCCGAGCCGTTTGTTACTGAGCGAGGATTCAGACAAGGTGACTCCTTATCGTGTGTTTTCTTCAATCTAATGTTGGAAAAAATCGTACGTGCAGCAGGTCTAAATCGCACAGGCACTATCTTCCACAAGAGTGTCATGTTACTGGCGTACGCTGATGATATTGACATCATAAGACATAACAGCCGCGCCGTGACTGCTGCATTTTACGGCTTGGAGAGAGAAGCGAGGCGAGTGGGTTTAGCGGTAAACGAGGGCAAAACGAAGTACTTGGTGTCAACACACAAAGAGTCTCAGCGTCTTGGACACCACGTCACTGTTGGCGACTACAACTTTGAAGTTGTGAAGGACTTCGTTTATCTGGGAACCAGCATCAACACTACAAACGAAGTCAACAAGGAGATCAAGCGAAAAATCACTCTTGCCAACTGGTGTTACTTTGGGCTCAGTAGGCAATTGAGAAGCAGAGCCCTCTCTCGACGAATAAAAATTACGCTCTACAAAGCCCTCATCCTTCCCGTCCTGCTTTATGGTGCCGAAACCTGGACGATGACAAAGAACGATGAGCGAGCTTTGGGGACGTTCGAGAGAAAATTCTTCGAAGGATCTATGGTCCTATATGCGTCTACGGAGAGTATCGAATCAGATGGAACAACGAGCTGTATGAGCTGTACGCCGACATTGATATAGTTCAGCGCATTAAAACACAGTGGCTGCGCTGGCTGGGACATGTTGTGGGAATGGATGAAAGTGCTCCGGCGAAAAAAGTGTTTGAATCGATGCCGCCGGATGGCGGACGCAGGAGGGGGAGACCACCACTACGTTGGAAGGACCAAGTTCAAGAGGACCTGGCTGCACTTGGTGTTTCCAATTGGCGCCAGCGTGCGCGAAGCAGGGACGACTGGCGAAGGCTAATAACTCGGCAATGATCAGAAATGGTTGTACGCCAATTATGATGATGATGATGAAAATATATGACTTTTTCCATATATCGGGAAAATGTCCACATATAAGAGAAACACTAAAAAGCGAAGTAATCGGTGAGACAAGCTCAAGACAACACTGCTTAAGAATGAAAGAAGGGATAAAGTCCCGACCTGGAGTAAAAGATGATTTCAGCTGAGACAAATGCTTGAGCACAATGTCCTCATCAATAATAGGTTGATTCACTATGGGGGGTTGTATAGAGAAAGGATAATCAGTCGTTTTATATGCTCCAGTAGAGTAGTTGGACTTAAAATAATCAGCGAAAAGATGTCAGATACCCAAATCATCACTGGATACATTGTCATTATACTTTATCGAAGACGGAAGCGAACTAGTATTACGTTTTGAATTTATAAAGTTCCAGAATGATTTAGGGTCAACTTTTAAGTTGAATTTAACTTTAGTCAAATAGGTATCATAAGCGGATTTGCAAAGATTTGGTACTTATATCTAATGGATATATAGGACTTAAAATCGGCCACCTTAGCAGAAAATTTGTATCTCCGATAATGTTTAGCTTCTAAGTTACGTAGCCTGCGGAGCCTATCAGTAAACCAAATTGGGGAGGAAGAAGCAGCACCCAGATTAGGAATACATTGCTCGAATGCATCTAACAAGGTCCGGTTAAACAAAACCACTGCACTATTAATCTCGCATGGGTACTGAAGAGAGGATATCTCCAAGAGAGCAGACCAGTCTGTACGATTGAACAACCCTTTCAATTGATTCGAATCAGCCCGCTTATAATCAAAAGATTCGACAGGTAAATGATATACACAACTTGACCTTAATAAAGGCAATCTGGCAGACACCTCCAACGTTGGATGGTGAGAGTCTTCAGGAAACACCAAAGGATCAACAAAGGAAATTGAAATAAATTCCATTTCTGCCACAAAGACCGGATCAAGATGTCTTATTATGGATTGAATTTATCTGCGAGAGGCCTAAACTGAAAATAGAGTTTAAAAACTCAGTATCATTTGAAAATGGGAAGAGTCTAATGGGGTCATCAACATCAGAATCAAGACCAGCGAATACCCTTGCCATCATTGATGTTGGCGAGTACGTGACCAGTCAAGCCAGCACACCTAAGGTGCTCAGCATCGTCACACAGCCAGCACACTACAAAGAGCTCTGATAAATTTGTGACGTTCTTAGTGCAAGTCATTACAGAAAAAATTTTAGCAATGAAATTTTCGAATCTAAAACAAGAATTGTATAGCAATTTGAATTACAGCCAAAAATATAAAAATAAATCTATAGAGAAAATATTTAACAAAAAGCCGGGTGTTATGGTAAGAAGGAATAAAAATGAAACTAAGAGTGCCTAAAAGCAGTACATATAAATTTTAATCAAAAAAAAAGATAGCACAGGAACGAACCCACATCACCTGCCAAACAATCCTAGCAGAAAAGTTTGAAAGGCACAGGAAAATGACGACAACAACAAAATACACAGGTATAATGCTATTGCACTAGAACTTATCTGACACAGCCGATTATCACAATCCAACAACTTCACCGCTTAAGTAAAAAACTTGAACGATTACGCTCTATGAATATTAAATACACGCACCGCACAGAACTTAACAGCTAATTTTAATATACGAGTATAGTTATAAAATTATAAAAATTTTGAGGAGCGCTTTAAATTTCACGATAGATTAGAACAGTGTTGTTAATTAATCCTAAGCTGGAGCTAATTCTTTTTACGTAGTGTTCGGTACTTTTGTATTTGTAGTGATTGGTATTTTGATGTGTTGTTTTCACTACAGAGAGCGCATTTGATTTGCTGTTTCATATCTCTTTCGACATAATTTCGATAATTAATTGTGCTGTGGTTGCCTGCACATTTAACACACACAATTTGTGCATTGCGGACTAGTTCTTTTTTGGTGAGGTGGAAATTTATTTTACAGTGTAAAAGATGGGTTAAGGAATATATGTCTTTGTTATTATCGTTTGGTTTAAGCTCCACGGGGAATAAAAGAAGTGGTTGTTTATTTTTTTGAATGTTGTGAATGTTTAGTACTTCATGGACTCATTCTGCCACTTCACCTATAATATCCTATTTTTTCGTTGAGCAATGTATATTTCGCAAAATTATTTTAAATCCACGTTGCTCTTTGGGCTTAAATGTATAATATTAGTTCCTTTTTGCCTAAGCAATTAGACGATGCTTGTATAATGTACAGATTCTGCCGGTTGTATTTTTATTTCGTTTTTGTTCAGTGTTTTCATCTCGTATTTGTATTGGTAGCTGATTTAGAGCTTTAGTTAGTGCATTAATATTTTCCACGTTTTGTATATATATGGATGGTTTTTGAGTGTGTTTTGTTATTTGATTCTGTATGGTTGAATTTGTTTTCGTCCCACTGTTGTATTGTTCGTCAGAGTTGTCATTTAGTGCCAGTAGTTCGAACTTGTTTGTTGTATTTGGAGGGAGTGACTTGCTAAGCCAATAGTAGTGATGTTTGTGTTTCGCTTAGTGGTTTATTTTTCTTTTTGTTGTTGTTATTATTTTGGTCCGTTAGTTTTTTTGGCGATTGCTTCTCGCGTTTTCGGTTATTCTGCTCGGAATGTTTGCTATTGTTTCTACTGTTTGAGTTTTTTATATGCGTATTTGTTGCTGTTGTTGTAATTAGTGTTATTGGATTAGTAGACATAATTGTTGCGGTAGAATAAAGTAATGTACTTGTCGTAGCCGTCGAAGCTACTATTGTAGTATAAGAGCTTTTTGTTGTGGTTGTTCTTCCTGATGTTGTAGCTAGTAGGTAAGCCTCCATGATAGTAGTGGGTGTCACGCATTCAACACTTCACGGTATTGAAACGCTGGTAGTGATGCCGTCAAGGAGAGCGGGAGAGCAGGATCTGGCTCTGCTCTCTGCTACTTCGGCAAGTAAATTGGAGCAGCCGTTATATTGAGTGGAGACAAATGAGAAATATGCATTTCTATTTGTTGTTGTTTTTTGTTGATGAGTGTCAGATACGCTTTTTTTTAGTTATGTTGTTGTTGTTGTTGATTTTGCGAATTTACACTTCACACTTTTCACTTTTAGTTTATTCTGGCGAGATGGCAACAAAACAGTTACGAGAATTACATGAACCAGATGAAATCAATATACAAGCAATAAAAAAATACGCTCAAGCAAAATATAGAGAGCGGAGATCATCGAAAAAAAACGATTTTAATAATCATAATCGTGCCTATGAGTGTAAATGATGCGGTTTCTTAAAAGTGGTAAATTTACAGCATAAAACAACAAGTGTGTCACAAATGCTTCCGTCGTATGTGTCACAAATGCTTCCATCGACAGCGCAATAGCAGAGACGAACAGGTTAATACGGTACATGAAAGCAACAACAGCAGCAGTGAACCAGATAGTGACTTATTCGTTTTAACAGTGAAGTTATCAGAAACAAACAAAGACGAAAAGAACAACCGGTATGAAGAAATCTTAGTATACCATAAACAAAATTCAATTTGGACACTGCAGCGCAATGTAATGTTCTCCCCTTCAGTTTAGTAAGTAAAAATCAAATGCAGAATATTCGATTTGTAAACAATAAATTTATTTGCGTTCGGTGGAGCAAAAATTGATATGTGTGGCGAAATTAAATTATCTTGCATCGTTAGGAATAATAAAGTCAACATAAAATTCTTAGTGACTTTCCAAGCTTAGAACCTTTGCTCGGAAATTCAGATTCAAAAATGCTCACTAATTTTACGAGTGAATGAAGTGAACATCGACACAAATAACTTTAAAGGCCTAGGGAAAGTGAAAAACTATATTTATGACATAGATATAGTTCAAAATCCGTCAATCGAACACTATACTCCAAGCAAAATACCTCACTCAATTCGTGCTGTTGTGAAAAAAGAAATCGATGCTATTATTAAGCTTGGAGTTCTAAAGAAAACTGAGGAAATAACACAAGCGGTCTCTCCGATGGTAGTGGTGAAGAAAAAAGGTAAGATTCGTGTCTACATTGATCCGACTGATATTAACAAAAACATCCACAGACGATACTATCCATTAACAACAATAGAAAAAATTACTGCAAACATCAAAAACTCTAAATGGTTTACCGTAATGGATTGCAAAAAAGGTAACTGATCTCACAATGGTAACCCCATGGGGTAGATATTCCTATAAGCGGCTACCTTTCGGATTAGCATCAGCACCAGATGCTGATCTCACAGCTGATGTCAAAACTACTCGAAAACAATGACAATACTGAAGTATCAATGGATGACATTCTACTACACGCGGAAACTGAGGAAAAGTTGAAATCACAAACAGATAAAGTAATCAAAATTTTAGCAGATGCAGGTTTCAAACTAAATAAAGACAAATGCGTTTACAATACCAACCAAATTAAATTTCTAGGGCACATTCTATCGTCCTGCGGAATATCGGCTGATCCAGAAAAAACGGAAGCAATTAACCCTTTTGAGTTGGTTGGCCAGAAAATAAGGTTCAGCTACAACGCATACCTTATTATCGGAAATAGCAGCTCCACTCCTAAATCTTAAAAAAAAAATAATGATTGGCTTTGGGCACCCGAGCAAGAGAATGCATTTGTATCCCTAAAAAATTCGTTTTCATCTACTGCGCTACTCAGATATTATGACCCAAACCTAGACGTAAACCTCCAAGTGGATGCAAGCAAATCAAGTGTTTGTACAGCGCACTTACAAAATGACCAACCAGTAGCGTATGCGTCGAGAGCATTTACCTGCAGTCAACAAAACTATGCTCAAATCGAAAAAGAAGCCACTGCTATACGATTTGCTTGTGAAAAATTCCACGAATACATCTACTTATCGTAGAAAGTGATCATAAGCCTTTGGAAATGATTTTCAAAAAACCTTTATATTCTGCATCTCAAAGACTAGAAACCATCTTACTGCATGTTTTACCTTATGCACCACAAGTGATCTATAAAAAGGGAGTCGAATTCTAATTAGCTGATACGCTTACTAGACACTATGAAAATACAAAAAACCACGCAACCGATGATATGCTCGAATCACAGGACTGAATTAAAGAGTATGTTGAAAAGCCTTATGGAACAAATGCGAACAATGCTCAATTTATTAACAGCAGTGATCTCTAAACTGACTTAATGGAACAAAAACTTAAAATTGCAGCATGGAATGCGGGCTTTCTTGTCATAGTAATGAAGTCAAAATATTTATGGAACAGAACAACTTGACATAATGCTAATATCTGAGACATACTTCACAAGCAAAAGCTTCTTAAAAATAAATCAGTACAATATATATCACACAAATCATCCAGCCGACACAGCACGCGGTGGTACTCCTATCATCATTAAAAACAAAATAAAACACACAGTACAAGACAATTATGAAAAATCCCAGATTCAAACAACAAGCATAACAATACAGGACCAATATGAACAGCTAACCATAACATCAATATATTGCCCTCCGAGGTATTCCATTAAAAAGAGCAATATTACCATTTTTTCAAACACTAGGTACGATTTTTAGCTGGTGGTGATTACAACGCTAAACACCAGTTTTGGGGTTCTCAGACAATCAATCCAAAAGGAAGAGAGCTACTAAAAACAATGCAAGAACACAACCTTACATACGTATCAACAGATCAACCTACGTACTGGCCATCTGATAGAATCAAAATTCCAGATGTCATTGACTTCTGCGTGATGAAAGGTGTTCTCAGAAGCTGTGTTGAGATATCCCCGTCGCTGGATCTGTCATCAGACCACTCTCCTATCATTGCAACACATAACTCGAAGGTAGAATACACAATAAAACCACCCACACTACATACAAAACAAACAAACTGGTTGCATATCAAGGAAATTCTAGATGAAATTCTGCTCCTCAATATTTGTCTGAAATGTGCTGAAGATATTGAGTTTGCCGTTGAAAATTTTAACAAAACTGTCCAATACGCTGCATGGAACTCTACTCCGGAGCCTAAAGATCAACTGAACAAGCATCCTTCCCATCCCGTTATTAGGGAGATGGTTGATTAAAAACGCAAACTAAGAAGGGTGTGGCAAAGTACCAGGCATCCGAAAGAAAAAAATCCTTTGAATAGAGCTGCAAAAAACCTTAAGCGGTACTTGTCCACTTTGTCAGCAAAAGAGACCACAGATTACTCACTTTGGAAGGCGACAAAAAACCTGTGCTCCTCCTATCAAAACCGCAAATGGCTCCTGGGCAAAAACTGATAAGGAGAAAGCAATTACACTTGCCAAACACCTACTTTAAGCCGTTTCTACCAATTTTACAGCAAGAGGAAAATGAGGTATTTAATCTTCTTAATAGTTCAGGACAATTAGAGTTACCTATCACGCCCTTTACAGAAAAGGAAATACATACCACTGTGCACAGGACACTGAATGTGAAAAAGGCACCGGGCTACGACCTGATAACAGGTAAAATATTAAAGGAACTACCAAATAAAGGAATAAAATACCTCTATCTCTTCAATGAAATAATTAGATGTGGATATTTTCCGCGTCAATGGAAAGTGGCCGAAATTATTGTCATCCCTAAGCCCGGGAAGCCCTTGGAGGAAGTCACTTCTTATACACCAATTACCCTTTTTCCAATTATTTCTAAAATGTTTGAAAAGCTCCTGTTAAAGAAACTTAAACTAATTCTGCTCAAAAAGGAAATAATACCCAATCATCAATTTTGAATTAGGGAACACCACGCCACAACAGAACATGTGCACCGAGTGTACAGCATAATAAGAAACGAGGAAAACCGTTATTCTACAACTGCTTTCCTAGATATAACACAGGCGTTCGATAAAGTATGACACCCTGGCTTACTCTTTAAACTGAAGAAGTTACTACCTCAGGCATTTTTTGATATCTTAAGATCAAGAGCGGCATTGCAGAGTAAAGGCCAATGAAGAGGTCACTGAACTGTTCTCTATAAATGAGGGTGTATCACAAGGCAGTGTTCTAGGTTCTGTGCTCTACACTATCTACACGGCTGACCTTCCAATGACGGAGAATACAAAAATTGCAACCTACGCGGATGATACTGTCATAATGGCTACAAGCAGCAACAATCGCTACAAAATAGCTTGGATAAGCTCCAAATCTGGTTAAATAAGTGGAGAATTAAGGTGAATGCAACTAAGCCTGTACAATTAACCTTCAGCTTAAAACAGAAGACTTGTCCATCAGTGATACTAAATGATTGTCAACTGCCCCAATCCGAAGACGTCAAATATTTAGGGCTACATCTTGATTGACGCCTGAAATGGCAGAAACATAATTTTACGAAGAGAAAACAACTTGGAATCAAGCATGCTTCTTTATATTGGCTGTTGGGGTATAAATCCCACTTATCGCTTGAGAATAAACTGCTCCTTTATAAAACAATCCTAAAACCCATATGGACATATGGTATACAGCTATGGGGTTCAGCGGCAAAAACCAATATCAAAATCATTGAGAGATTCCAATCAAAAGTATTACGCATGATAGTAAAGGCTCCATGGTTCGTCAGGAATGAAATAATACGTCACGACCTAGACATCCCTATTGTCGATGAGGAAATATCAAGATACAGCATTAAATACCTGGAACGACTAATTAAGCATCATAATATACTAGAGTCAAATCTTCTGGAGAGGACAGGCACAACACGGCGACTGAAGCGAGCAACACCACTCAATGTATGATAATAATTTTCTAATGCAATAGTTCTGAACTAACCTTATGGAAGATTAGCACTGGCTCCTCTTCCTCATGTTAAATAATTATTTAAAAAATAACTTTGTTTATTTATTTATGTAGTTGTTTAAAATTGTTATTTGATTATTGCTCCAAGGGGTAGAATGCAAATAAAAGTGGAGTTTAAAAAAAAAAAATCACCCAACACTGCAGCGAGACCGATGTTCCTTGTATGTACTCTTTTGAGTATTCTTCTGTTGCATGGTGTTTAATATGATTTTTAACTAGAATTCCTGTTCCACCACGTGCTTTACCGTTTAGTCAATTTGTGTTGTAAAATTTTTAGCCTGGTAGTTTAAAATAGTTGTTTGAGGTTAAATGGGTTTCAGATAGCAGTAGTATGTCAATTTTATTTGTTTGCAGGAAACTTAGAATTCCAATGACTAATTTTTAAAAACTCCATTTTTTGGATAAAATTATTTGTATCAACTGATTTTGCGATTTGACAAATTCTTGAAAAATATGTTGCATGGTGTTCATGAATTGAGTCATGCTGCACGTTAAATTGGTAATGAGACCTTCTAATGACGGAGAGAAAGATGTATTGTTCGTTTGGTATACCTTTAGCAATTTCGGAATATGATAGCTTCCCAGTCAATGTGCTGTTTGGAAGCTGTAGCGCGTTGAACAGGGTTTTCTTCTACACGTCGTTCTGGTCTTTGCAAAAAAATTGAGCAATAATTTTGAGGAAACTGTTTTCAGTGGCTGCTTCGATCTTCGTGTATTTTATGGCGCCTTTAATTATTGAGACAATGTAGAAATCGCTACCTACTAGACGCGCTAATTCAGCGACGATCTTGTTTGTGTATAGTTTTCCCAAATATATAAGTGGTGGTTTAGATGGCTTGGCTGTGATGGTGTCAGAACCGCTATTTGTCGCAAAAAGACAAATCTATTTTCACCCAGAGGATTTTCTTCATGTGTTTTAATAATTTTTGCGGATTAGCTCATATTTTTATTTTGGGGACTTAGTTTTCTCTTTGATTGCATGATTGCATTGCCGACGATAATGTTTTTACTGCAGTTTCATCTGTGTGTGTTAAGTTTTGGGTAAGAAGTTTTTTGCTTGTACTTACTCTGAGAGAGCGCTTATCGTTGTTACTTGTGCTTATGTTTAATATAAGTCTTGATGTAATATAAGTTTACGGCATTGTGCACTCCAGCGGAGCCGACCACGTGAGGGGGCCCAGATGAAGGTACCAGCGAAACATCGAGTAGATCTAGGATGTTCAATAGTTTGCTGTCGCTGCACGACTTAACTTTAGGTAACGAGTGGAGCAAGCTTGAAGCGCTCGAGTGCATGTTTTCGGAGCACTTCTCTAGAGCTTCGGGCAAAGGTAGCGAAAAGTCAGGCTGAGACGGCACTAGGAGAGCGCATGCGCTGGGAGAGAGCGCTTGTGGGCTGAGTAGGAGAGCGCAGCACGCTTATCCGTTGACCGTTGCAACCGTTTCTTTATATCACTTTTCCAAACGCTTGGATTTTTGAATTTATAATGTAAGTTGATTTCTTTTTAATTTTAATTTAATTTAATTCGCGTGTTCGATATTTAACACGCAATTAACACTCTAACAATTAAATAATAATGTGAGTAAGTCGATAGTCGTCAATTCTGTGTATATGAACTACTGTTGTAACTTGTCTTGTCAATAAATTCGTTACAAAAATAATCTTCATATACACAGAATTGACGACTATCGACTTACTCACATTTACAGAATGAATACGGTAAAAAGGTGTCTTCACAAGAAATTGTAAACGTTATAGAATGGATCCTTAGAAGGTTAGTGTGATCAGGCTTAATTAGCCTGCCACTAACAAAAAGCAATGAACTATGACACCACTGAAATGTAATAAAAAAACAGAGAGAGAGAGACCTAACGGAACAAAAGAGGGGTAATAATGAGACAGAGTTGATTAGAGTGTGTGGTGGAATGAGACAGTACATGAACAGAATTTGATCAGTTAGTTCACCACATGCAGTTAGCCTAGTTGTCTGGATGGACAGATTACAATAGCTGTAGACCCAGGTTCGATTCCTGGGAGGGTTCATAATTGGTGTGCTGTTGATTTCTGAGACATAATAAAAAATGCTTGGGGAAAAATTGCCTTTCATTGAAAGATCTCTGATGAGGACAAGTGGCGTGTCCGAAATAGCTATAAGATCTGCCAAAAAATGTTTCAATAATTCTTCTTATTCTTCTGAAAAATTATTACGGTGGCATAACCACATACGCAATTGCAACTACTGTTGTAACTTGTCTTGTCAATAAATTCGTTACAAAAATAATCTTCATTAAATAATAATAATAATAATTGAACTCATTATTTATTTGCACAAATGGGTACATTTGTATCTGAAATAGTTGTACAACAACTTGATATTAGGTGGATTCAGATGTGAAAATAAAAGCAACTCTTCGACAATTTTGGGAATCAACACAAGAGTCTCTATTTTTACCATCATGGTTAACTCCTGAGGAACAGTTATGTAAGCAAAACTTTCAACAACATCACTGATGTGATGGCACCGGCATACATGTGGGGTGCGTCTTCCGGTTCGTGAAATCTTCAGTGAATTGGGTGATTACTTCAAATCAGCCCAATTAGAGTTTTAGTCTAGAAAGGCGCTTAGCGGGTGACAATGTATAATGCTGCCAATATCACGGAGGATATCGACTTGCGTCATATGGAAAAGGTTCCACCAGCTGAGATAAATGCAGGCTCAAATTACTGCTTTTATTGTCTTCATCATTCCATATTGAAAATATGCAGCATATCGACTAAGTGAGGAGAAAGGTCGTACAGTAACTTACGGTACATGAGCTCCTTTTTTGCCACAAGATGTCTGTCAACACGGTCGCAAGAGCGAGCGCTATTAAATCCAAATTTGCTGCAACATTGGTGCAAAGAGGCTCTCCACCAAATGGGTTTGTAATGATGTTGAAATCACACACTTCCGTAGTTGTACGAAAAAATATTCTGTAGTGGATATTGGTACAATGAGCAGAACAAGAAAGCTTTAAAATTCTCCGATTTTCTTGGAGCCCATCCGCTAACTTTTTAAATTTAACACAGTCAATACAAGCACCATGCACTAAAAGACCGATTTTTTTGGAATCGTCAAAGATTTACGACCTACTAGCATTTCTGTTACCGTGTAATAATAATAATAATTTAGCTTTAGTAGTTTGCCCAATGGCCGACACTGCGACCTAAAAGATCTTTTGTGTCATACTACATTTGTCATCAATGATCCATGTGATCACAATTGTCCGATCTACTATGCCCTATAGGTTTAGTACCGGCGTTTCTTCCGTAATGCCATAGCATTTCGTCCGTTTGGTCGTCACAATAATTTATCAGGTTCTTTTCTACCTAGATGTTCCTTCTCTAGAGAAAGGAAGTAGCTGAAAGTCATGTTCTTTCATTATCTTTTCCGCTTTATGGATGAATTTGAGAATGGCCATAACCGGAGCATTCTTAATTCCTCCAGAGCCAACTGGTCGCGGTGGAATATATTCATTCTGGTTCTTGCCAACGCAATGCAGTCGCACAGTATGTGTTCCGTGGTTTCATCTTCTACCGGCACTCCGTATCATCCGGAATCATTTTGGAATCATATAGTCCGTTATTGAGCAGATTATGTTTTGATCTGTTATGTTATTTAAAATATTGAAATGACCATAGTCATGAGGTTCTTGTCTAGACAAGATCTTCATCTTTAATGCGCTTCTAGCAGCACATTTTTTCACGAATGCGTGAAGTGGGGATAGTCCTATTATGGCCTCAATAGCAGCGGTTGGGCAGTTTCGCATGGCACCGGTGATTGCCACGCAAGCCTGCCTTTGAAATCTTGTAAGTATTTTCTTACCAGATTCGTTTGTAGTCTTGGGACACCACACAAGCGATGCATAGGTAATGATTGGTCTAACCATCATTACATACATCCAGTGTGTCATTTTTGAGTCAAGACCCCATGTTCTACCAAAGAGACTTCGACATGCCCACATTGCTCTTGTGGCTTTGTTTATCCCCGAGTGTAGGTGAGAGTTCCAATTCAGTCGCTTATCCAGAACTACACCTAGATATTTGACCTCATCGGAATATTCTATATTGATTCCCTCAACAGCTATTGCACCAAGGTTCAATTTTAATCTGTTTGTAAAAGGAACGAGAATGGTTTTGCTAGGATTCATGCATAACCCCTCTGCGTGACACCATTCTGAGATGAAGGCTAGAGCCTGATTCATAATGTCGGATACTGTTCTTTCAAATTTGACACTAATAATGACAGCAATATCGTCATCATATCCAATTGCCTCAAAGCCTAACCCTTGTAGTTTGACTAAGAGATTGTCAATAACTAAAGACCATAGAAGGGGTGACAACACACCGCCTTGTGGACAGCCTTTCATTGCCTTGACTGATACGGCCTCGTCTCCCAGAGATGAGCTAATTTCTCTGCTTTTTAACATCGTTTTAACCCACCCAACAGTCGGTTTATTTTTGCAGAGCATAGCCGTAACCGGTATTAGCAAAGGCGCCCTCGACATCTAAGAATGCACATAAAGCAATTTCCTTGGAATATTGAGCTTTCTCTATCATTGTTACAAGGTAATGAAGCGCTCCCTCCGTGGATTTTCCCCTATTATATGCAAACTGAGATTGGTGCAGGGGTGTTGTTCTGTCTAGCGTTTCTCTAATATGTAGATCCACCAATCTTTCCATAGTTTTTAGAAGAAACGACGTGAGACTGATAGGTCTGTAAGATTTAGGCAGTTCGCTGGACCTCTTGCCCAATTTTGGAATAAATACCACATTGACTTTACGCCATATGGATGGTATGTACTCCCTGCTGAAACTGTTCCTAAAAATATCAAGAAGTGATTCAAGTCCTCTTATCAAGAGGGCAGGAAAAATGTTATCCTCACCTGGTGTCTTGAATGTTTTAAAGGACCCAACAGTCCATTTAACCTTGTCTGGGGTAAATATTACTCCTGACAAACTCCAGGATCTTTTGTCTAATACGGCCCATTGGTCGCATGACGGCTGATCCAGTGTCATTGACACTCTAGTTGACCCCGGAAAGTGCACTTGAAGCAGGTATTCTAAAGTGTCCCTCCTGTTCATTGTATAAGACCCATCTGGTCTTCTTAAAGTTGCAACACCGTTCGAGTGTTCTTTGCGTAAAGCTTTATGGAGTCTAGCGCTCTCTGGCCTTTCGACTATGCTTTCGCAAAATTTCCTCCAAGACTCACGCTTGGATCTTCTTAGTTCTTTGTTGTAATTTGTCAGAGCGACCCTATAGTCGTCCCACACCTTCGTGCGTTTACAACGATTGAACAGTTTTCTTATCTTTTTACGCATATCTACAAGCTTTTCATTCCACCATGGGACCTTGCGAGTCACATTGTGAGTTTTGACCACAGTGCTTTCATGATATGCTGAGATTATTATATCGTTTAGTCGATACACCGCCTCCTCGAGTTCACCAACAGAACTTATACGTGTAGGCAGCGAGTATGTTACCGTGTAACATAGGCATAAAAATTATGTTCCAACAATTGTAGCTACAACACTTTGATTGGGATGATGAGCTATCATAATCAAATATCAGCCGCTACCTTTCAGTTCGAGAAGCAGAGGCGGATGTGACCCTGGGCGCAGAACATATTTTGGGCCTCTTCAAAAAACAACAAAAAAATGTGTTTAAATATACCAAAATTTTATTATAATTCCTTTTTTAAACCTAAAACCAAAACAGAACTTTACTTAAATAACTAATTAAAATACTTACAAAATTTTTTTTCTAGCTTTTTGGCTTGCAAACTTGTTAATTATATCATTACAATCAATAATTTTAAGTAAATCACTTTCTATATGAAAAATCGCAGTACTGTTAAGTCTTTCTTCTGTCATTGAATTTCTTAAATGATTTTTTACTCTTTTCAGACAAGAAAATGAGCGGTCTCCAGAAGCGTTTGAGATTGGCATAGTTAACAATATTTTTAAAACAGTTTCCACATTTGGAAACATTGCTTTCATGTCTACGGCTTTTTTGTATATACTATTTATTGATTGTTTGTCATCCTCGTTTAAAAAAAATAGAAACTGTTCCAACTCATCTTGGAAATATTTTGAATCAATATCATCTTTATACATATTTATTAAGTTATTAATTTAACGTTTTCTTCTCCACTTAATGTAAACACGAAAAATAATTTAAAATTGCTTATAACATTTTCATATATTTGTCCACGCCTGCTAAGTTCTGATATCAAATGGTCGCATATTACGTAATGTACATTACGTTGAAAATAATCCTTTCTATTCTTCGTGCCTATTCGTTTTGGATTATCTTCAAACGTTTCATCGGTTAATTCTTTAACTTCAGTTTCAATTTCGTTTAAATTATCTCTGACATTTATTATAAAATTCTGTAGACTTTTAAATAATGATGATCCTTTTACGATTGTGCAGTCAATAGATTGTAAAGATTTACTAGTAGCATTGATTCTTCAAAAGTTTATTCCATATAACAGTCATTAAAGCATTTTCGTAATCATTCATTCTTTTAAGTAGAGATTTTGCTTCAATAATAGATATGGTTTTTTCTTTTGTGGTATTGGAAATCTCTTCTAATGCAGCTTTAATATTTTTGTATCCACATTTTAGTGCTAAGATTGCATCACCCCTTGCTGGCCATCTTGCGTCTGATATTTTCTTTAATGTTAACCTGCCTTTTTCCAAGATGTTGTGTAAGATATTCCGTCGAAAAGTTGACGCAGAGAAGAAGGCAAACAAATGTTGCACAAACAAAAAGTACTTAGAAGCATTACTGCAACTCTCTGCTGCTAAGTTACCCACTAGATTCAGGGAATGACTGGAACAGGGAATAAATGTTGCTGAAGGAGCATGTTGTTTTATTCTAGCTTGAAGACCAGTGTATTTACCCGACATATTTGCTGCATTGTCATAAGATTGCCCTCGACAATGTTTTGTATCCAATGACAAATTTTGCAGGGTAGATAAAACAGTATTTTCTAGATGTTCCGCAGTGTGTCCTTCAATAGGAAAGAATTTTAAAAACCTTTCCTGAACATCTCCATTTTCTGTTACATATCGAACTACAAAGGTAAGTTGATCCAAATGGGCAACATCAGGTGTGGAATCTAAAATAATACTGTAATATTTAGCCGTTTTTATTTCTTCTGCAATGTGTGCGACAAGAGCATCAGCCATTATTTTCAAAAGTTCATCACATGTTTGGTGGGATAAATAATTGACATGACCACTTCCTTGATTCCCATACTTTTGCAAGTGCGACTTTAAAAAATCATCATACTCGCTCAAATACTCTAAACTTGTCAAATAATTGCTTTTTCTGGAAGATGTTGCACTCTCGTTATGTCCTCTAAATGCAATTCCTAAACTTCCAAGGAATTTTATTGTGGATACAACTCTTCGCCAAATGTTTCTCCAATAATTTTCGTTTTGCATTATTATTTGCGCATTTTGCGCATCGACGCGATTTGAAACCATGGAGCGCTTATAGAGTGTACACATAGAGGCGACATGCTCCTTTGACTTTTCATGGTCGGACAAAGTAGCTCCAATATGTTTCCAATTTTGAAACCCAGTTGTCAACTTTGATTTCAAGCCAGAAAATAGTTTGCATGGATAGCAATATATAGATTTTGATGTTTCGGAAAATATTATCCACGTTCTTTCTTCACATTCTCCACTTGACGTTTTCCTATAAAAATGCTCTTTGCACAGTCCTCTATAATAAGTGCGATCACCGTGTTTATATACCGATTTAAATTCATTAATATGTCCAATATTCTTTGGTTTATTACCTATGAGAAATTCAACCATATCTTTTGTTAATATATTAGGCCAGAGAGCAATATCTTTTAATCTTATTTCCAATGAAATATTTTCCGACAGACTGTCGATATTTTCTATCGGCATATCTTGCCTGCCTTCTAATATTTCACTTAAGCCTTCTTCTTCAAGGATTTCAGGTAACTCATTTTGTCGACTGGTGGAAGCTGTTATTGCATCAGATTTGTTTATGTCTCCGGATTTACCAAGAGTAATCATAAATTTATCTAATGCCCCTTTCTGTTGGTTAACAACATCTTCATGTTGTTTTTTTACTTTTCTTTTTTCAGCGCCTGACAAATGACGCTTCATTTTTCTAGCTATACATTAAAAAACAGAAATACATACATATATGTAGGTATATGTTTCAAAAAATAAGATTATAGAAAAGAACAACTGAATAAATAATTTTTTAAACATTGACTTCTTGTATTAGATTTGCCATTGAAAATCTAATTTTTGTTAAATACATACTGTGAGCAACGAAAAAAGTTGTCCACAAATTGAGAAAAAAAATTATCATGTTCCCACAACCGCCCTGAATGAGATAAGGAAAAGCTTCCGCAAATTCAATATTCTGTGTGCTTCGTTGAGTACAGACTTACTAATTGGGACCTACTGTTGTACACCGGTGAGAAACTACACCGAGTAAAGTTACTTTACCATATTGCCTAATGGCTGATAAGGTGATAAAAAATTAAAGCTGTTGGAGACTGGGCTCCAATCCACTATCTTAAGTTGGAGAAACTTGACATTACTTACAAATTCTCTAACGGCTAAAAAGAAAAACGATGTTATCAGTGAAAGAAGATGGTTTAAGAAAAAAAAGAAACTATAAATTAAAGAACGTAAAAATTCCTAATTTTAAAATACTTGATTGGTAAATGAATTTCGTAATAAATGCAAAAGTAGCTTACGAAGGGTGTGTAACTTTTTTTTTGTACACAGTATGTAGAAATAATTTGTTACATTGATTGATTTAATACTTATTACACTGTGTTAGGGATGTAACGAATGTGCTTTAGCGAATGCGAATGCGAATGTTGGAATATTTTTTTGCGAAAGCGAATGCGAAAATTGAAATATACATATATTTATGTAAATGCGAATGCGAACGCAAATGTACAAAACGATGTGAATAATTTGCATTCGCATATGCAAATGCGAACGCTCGTTACATCTCAAAACAGAAGTGGACTCAACGGCTGTACACAAATTCGGGTCCTACGAATCGAACTGCATCATGACCTATTGAACTAAATTTGATTTTAATTTTAAATTAAATTCGACTTACCTGAATATTTTACAAACACAAATTTTTAATCTATTTCTCAAAAACTTTTTCTATTTTTGATACTTAAACATACATATGTATGTACATAAGTATGTACATAAGTAAATAACACTCAGATATTCTTGCTTTCAACTTTGTTGATCGATGTCTCTTATATGACTAAAACTTTACAAATTAAAAGACGAAAAAAGTCCCAGTTTTACGAAATATTGCAAGAACAACAACGCTCATGCAAACCAGAGCAAAACAACAGTTAGAATTTTTTTGTCGTTTATAAATAGAACTCAGTTAAGGTGCCCAGTTGACATCTTTGAGTGTTGGCTCTGTTGAGTGACGGTTATGTAAGTATGTATGTCTGGTCTTTCAGGTACCCAGATGTAAGTATGTACATACATATATATGTATGTATGTATATTAGAGAACAGAATGAGACTATTTGTTTTTATTGCGCATACATACATTCATTGAGTTTGACATGCATTCACTTCATCTTATGCTGTTGCTATGTTAAACATTTATTGTTTTTGGTGATTGCCTTTTCCACACTCTTTTTTATAATGCCTTTAAATGTCAAGCAACGAAATGAAGTAATGACACATTAAAAAATAAAACCAATCACACCATTCGTTAGTATTGGTTGCTCTGTTGGAGTGTTGTGACAAATGCAGTGTGAATTCAGTTTATAACTATGAGCAAACTGAATATGATCCATTTCACAGAAAAAAATAAAACGTTTTATTCAATAAGCGTTGAGACCATTCATATCATTCGATATGTTTATGTATTTAGTTCATGATCTTAACTCACTTGTTGTAATATTAAAAACTGTATGCTCATCGTAATAAAAATTGTTGTTTTTAGAAAAAATTTGTAGAAAAACCCACAAAACCCCGGGGCCCAGGGCGCGCGCCCGGTGCGCCCCCCATTAAATCCGCCTCTGTCGAGAAGGCTATGGTGCATTCAACGTGCATCAAATTCCAAGATGGATCAATACTACCTCAACGTCAAGATTTCAACTCTGTGGTTTCCTTCATTCAGTTCGATTCGAGTTTCTAAGCTCTCGATTGTACTTAGTAAGGGTCTTTTTATCTTCTTAGTTTGTACTCCCCGACTGCCCGTCTGACACGGTTGAACCCACAGGACATGGTAGCACTCATAATTTATTAGGGTGTAAGATAATAATAATAATAATAATAATAAGAGTCCCAGTCACCTCTCCTATTTGCTTTGTTTCCTTAGTTTGTTTCTCACCCGGGAACGTCCCTTTTGAGACTTGTTAAGTCTTTCCGGGAAGCTCTTTTCGGATGCATTTTTAAGGTTATTCAGAATATTTCCTCTTTCAATCTCAAGATCGTGTGCCATTTTATTTTATTTTATTTTATTTTTTTTTGTAGGTTCAGCTAGCAATTCACATTATCATTTATTTGAAAGCGAAGCGAGGCCCACTTAATTTTCCTGGGATTACGATAGCTCTGGCATAACTCCTATCGAGGATCCGACATCGATACCTATTTTGAGATTGCGGACGACAAGTCGGAACAGGCCAGGATGTTAAAATTATGCAAAGCGCAGGCAAATAAAATACGTCTTATTACAACGGAATTATTAGAAGAAGAGAGAAGAATTATTTGACACTTAAAGTTGAGGTGTCTTTTATACAGTTGACATATTACTATAATCAGTGTTGTATCCTAATAATTGTTCCTTTTTAAAGCCTTCCCTGAACAATTATTAGGGAATATAATTCAAGCATGTCCACATGTACAAGCATTAAATTATGAATATATAACTTATACAATATTTTACATTTCATTTTATATTCAATTTATAAATCCAACAGCTTAATTTTAATTAATTGCAATTTAAAATGAATAGCGTTTATAAAATGTCATTTTTTCTATACCATTAAATATAATATACAATATCTAGAAATCAAATATTGGTGTGAATTTAGGACAAACCAAATTGTTTAACAAAATACATTTGCCTTTCGGCTGAACCAGGCTTTGTTAGAATATCAGCTAACATTCTTTTAGTATCTAAATACAAAAATACGGAGGACCGTAAAGATTCATTAATAAATTTTGACTTTATATCTATATGTTTCGTCCTGGGTGAATATGAGATATTAGTGATAACATGTATTGCGCTTTTGTTATCGTAATGTATAATCACACTGTCAACAGCATTTGATCATAAGCGTTTCAACGCTACAACTGACATAATTTCAGCCTCAGTTGAGGACAATGCGATGGTTTGTTGTCGCCGTACAGCCCATGAAACTGCAGCACTTTGAAACATAAACACGTAGCTTGTAGTCGACCGTCGGCTGTCCAGGTCACCAGGCCAATCAGCGTCACAGAATCCAGCGATTTCATCTACATTTGAACTGTAGGCGAGACCTTTTTCAATCGTACCCTTTAGGTACCTTATGATCCGCTTAACGGCCGACCAGTGTGCCTTTCCAGGATTTGATGGAAACCTGCTAAGTTTGTCTGCCCTAGTGATTTGTGCAGCAAACAAAAGGCACCCGATAGCCTGCAGATATGGAATCTTCTTCATTTGATGCCTATCCTCTTCATCGGTAGGACACCTTGCAGAGGTCAGTTTCTGATTCATGTCCATGGGCGTTGCAATTGGATTGCAATCCTGCATACCAAACCGATTAATAACTTCCGATACGTAGTGTTGTTGATCAATTTTTATTGTGCCAGCTGTGTTTTTATTCTGTGTCGCGCGTAATTTTTATACCCAAAATTGTGGAGGCTTCGCTCAAATCCTTCATATTGAACCTTTAAGAAAGCTTGGATTTGATATTATCTATAAGACTCAATTGGTTGGAGATGATTAGTAAGTCGTATAAATTGCGATAAATAAAATTTGTCCTCCATCTCTAAAATGATAAATACATTGGTCAACATTACTACGTACAAGGCCAAAACTCAACAGTGTTTTGTTTATTTCAGTATTCCATACCCTCCTTGACTGCTTTAAACCATAAAGAGATTTTTTGAGTCTATATGCCATGTCAGAACCATCTTCAAAACCCATTGGTTGAGTAACATAAATCTCTTAATCTAATTTCGCGTTTAGAAACGCAGTCAAAGCATCAATTTGATGGATAAATAGGCTGTATTGCTGTAACCGCCACTAGAAAGCGAATTGAAGTATATCTGGTTACTGGAGCAAATGTTTCCTCGTAGTCAATTCCTTTTCTTTGATTGAACTCTTGAACAACCAGTCGTGCTTTTCTACGAATCAGTACGCCATCAACATTCACTTTCGTTGTGAAGACCCACTTGGTATTGATAGGTTTTTTCCATCTCTTGCATCGCATCCTTCCATGAATCTGCTAAGGGAGACGCCAAAGCTTCGTTAACAGATACAGGATCGCCTGATACAAAATCTATAGCGCAGAAATTGTAATTCAATGGAAGCATATTGTTCAAACGCTCCGACCGTCGAATGATATTGTTTTCAGTAATTGTTTTATCCCTATCAGATATATATGTCACATCGTTGATGTCATTTGTTTGGTGTTGATATTGAGAATTTTGGAAAGAAAGTTACACTTTTTCAAACTTCTTTGACTCTTTTATGAACCTCAGAAGTCTGTCCAGGGATAAGGAATGTACATTATCCATTTCCAAAACATCTGTCTCTAATATGCGCCTCCTCATTCTGGCAAAGGCAAGACAAGCGCAGAGAAAATCCACTGTGCCGTCTTATTCTTCCTCCAGGCAGGAGATGCAGTTCGGATTCTGGATAATGCCTATGGTCGCCATATGATGACCCCATGGAGTATGCCCTGTGATTACCCCAACCAATGATCGAAGATCTTTCCTCCATAATGTCAGAAGGAAATTTGCAACTCTCCTGTTTGGGCTTTCTAGGAAGCACTTGGTTGTTTTGCAGGCAACTAAACTACACCATCGGACCTTCTGAATATTATACACATGGCTCCTTATCCAATCCATACCCTCTGCTATAACGATAAATGGCTCTGGTCCCATTGGAGTGCCCGCAAATCCACAGTTTGCCAATTCATCAGCTAATTCGTTGTTGGGGGCTAAATATTGCACTTCCCTGGAAATACTGATATTTACAGTAAACAGTGTATGTATTAATTAATTAAGTACATACTGTAATTGCAATAGTACTTCCACATCGTTCGTTCTCCCAGCCAAGGAAATACGAAATTGGTCCTTTGTCGACAAGTTTAAACTCCTTTCCCATTCCGGCTTTAAATATATTAATATCTTCTAAGCTTTAGCTACCTACAAGTAAATCATCTACATAAACTGCAGCAAAACATAACTTGCCTTCAATATTTCGTATGTATAGACACGGATCGTTTTTATACGCTGAAAAATAAATATTTTTGAGAACTGCATCAATGGTGAAGTTCCATTCACATCCAGATTGTTTGAATCCATTGCTTTATGTAGCTGCAAACCTCGATCTGGATATAGTACTCTTCGCTTAGGTTGCTGTTATGGTACGAGGGATGTTTTTCACTAGGTGGTAGTTATGCAAGAGACCATTTTTTCTTTGTTAATGGGTACTCTCTATTGATATTCATATTTGTTACCCCTAATGTCTTTACCCCTCAGGGATGTTAATTTTATTAGATAAAATATTCGCGCTGCTGTATATCTTTTGGGGTCGGCTTTCCTGTGCGTAAAATGTTTGTTTCTTCTTCTTTAATAATTATATCTCTATCTAAAGTGTTTGTAATTTTTATCTGTGGTATCTGCTGTTTCAGTTGACGTTGTGGGTCAATACTTGTATCGCCATCAATATATATTTAGATTTTCGACGGATTCAGGCTCCATCAAAATTTCTATAATCGGTTTATTTTTCTAATAAGCTTATTTTCGTAAAATTTAAAATTTTTTCGGATGATTACCTTTTTCACGATGCCGTATAGTCGAAATGATTTAATTCTTATCAGTAGCCGACCATTATGCAATTTTTCGCTCTCTCGAAATTTTCGATTGTCAGATTTGTCTAGTGCAACTGTCAAATATATCCTAATACTTTAAGATGTTGTACAGTAGGTTTTCGTCCGAATCATATATCGTTTGGAGTTATGTCACCAATTGCTTTTGATGATATACGATTTCGAAGGTAAACCGCACTTGCCACCGCTTCCGCCCAAAATTTTTCACTGATATTTGCTTGCACTAACTTTGATCTAGGCATTTCTATTATTAGTTTAATAAATTTACCACCATTATCGCATCTCAATGTCAGTATCAATTTTCCCGCTTTCCACCTTCATTTTGAATGTTTTAGATGTACTTCGCTTTTTGCTTTGATGTAATAAACGAACATTTTTGTAGACTTGTCATGTATGAAGGCTAAGAAATATCGCGATATTCAATATGTTCTTTGCTTTCCCATCAGATCATTGCCGAAACGATTGTGTGCAAACTGAACTGCGAATGCATGTAACACGATTAATTTTTGTAGAGTATGCATTTATACTATAATGTTTATTTTTAGTCCAGGCGCATGAGCCGTGTTCTAATTAGCGTATACTTGGTACATTAACCAATTATACTTCGTTGGAGTAAGATTAAAAGGCAACTTGTATTGTTTGTTCTAAAAATCACACTGAATTTCTTTATTGATTTTACAAACTATTTATAGGTACAATTTTGGATATTTGGGACATACAAAAACCAACAGAACTTCAAAAGCGTGACATTGCTACTTAGCCTTGAATGCAAGCGCAATATTATAGAATGTAGGGATTTTTAGGCACATTGCACTGGTAGCGTAAAGTCTGTTCTGCTGAACTTGCAGTTTTGGGGGCATTGCTATTTGATTATTTGTTCTTTTTGTATTGCCCTTTATCATGACTTATTCTGTGTACGAGTATGTACATTTATATTATTGTATTCTTATAAGTATGAAATATATATTATTATAAAAATGTGCATATGTCCAAACATATTCCCCGGCGTTGAGCATATGCCGATCAACATGTGTTGTGATAACTTGTAGTTCTTGCTGTTGGACGGCACCAGGCGTTTTGAGTTGATTTCTTGGAGCTGGTTGTGGTGATGTCCTATCGATATTTTGGAATTTTTTGATTTGTTTCCACACAGACCACTTCACGATGCGAATGATGATGAAGATATACGAATAAATTATGATGTATTGATTAATATCATGTAATCTTCCGCTGCTGTTTCTTTGGTATTCAGGAGAAATAGTCCCATATTGTGAGGACTGTCCATCTCTGTCAAATTTTGTATATGACGAATGCGTGGAATTGCTGACGATGAAGTATCCTTGTATGGTTATAAAGTAATTTTTCAATTTGCGGTCTGTTTGCAGGCTGAGGCGACCAGACCCTGTTAGCGCTACTTGAAATACATCGTTGCTGCATACCGCTTACATTCGTGTTGATGATACGGAAAAGATCCATGTATTTGCATGTTCCATTTGAATCCATACTTTCTTGGAGTTGTTTCTTTTGAATTCGCAGCTGGTAATGGTCTCGTTGTTCAGTAAGTTGATTTCACATGACTTCTCGCCCGCACCTTTGTTATAGATTGAATGAATGTTGGCACATTAAAATGTTTCTTCTTTGGCTTGGCAACATTATTTGAGTGTCGTGGGTGATGTAGGAAAATATCGTTCACGATGTAAGTTGACTGGCATGAGCGTAGTTATTAGTTTGGTGGTTTTCATTGTATTGTTGATCAAGTTCGGAATGGGTATCGGCCGGTAATCGGCCGAGATGCCTTCTTTCACCCTCATTAGTTTGTAGTGGACAATAACTCGTCATACCCCACAGGTAACTGAAATTGGGATGAAAGGGGATTCTTGATGCTCATTATTTCGTGTCGACATTGTTGGGGCTTATTAGCATTGGATGAAATCTCCCATGATGGGTGTCAATTAAAACGTCCAACAATGCTGATTGAATTCGTTGCAGATTTGATAGTGTAAATGTCATTTCTATTGCTAATGACAATAACAGTCTATATGTTTAACTTGAAATGCTTCTTCTGATGTGATATTGATTCGTATAGCGATTTCTCAATTTGATGCTCGATCATTCCTAACTTGATCTTTGTCCCGTTTTAATGCTGCTTCATTATGTTCATCGTTGAATTCATTATTGATGTTGTTGTGTCTTTTGTCGATGGTCTGAGCCATATTCGTTGCGTACTGAGTCCAGAATTCCAAACCACGAATGGCAATAAGGTCCTCGGGCCTCTCGTGTATCGTTTCTTTGTATAGAAGAGGCTATTGTCTTGCTTGAGTTCTTCGTAGGTTCGCATGGATTGGTCGATCAAGATCGTGCAGGTAGACCTCTGATAAACTTTTTTGTTATTTCATATTTCACTTCATTAGACCTTCTAATTTCCATTTCATCAATAATTTGAAAAAGTAAGTTTAATTAAGTTAGTTATTCGTTGCCACTGCTTCGAGCGAAATTGCTTTTCAAAGTTTTTGACATGCTTATTCTTAATAGTACTGAATATTCATATAATTGCTCAAATTAACTGCAATTTTAGAGTATCCTTCCTTCTAAGGCGGATGTAGCCTTCATTTTATAATAAATTTGTGGCTAATAAATGGGTTCTTTCCAAGTTTAGAACTATAGGTTTTAGCTAAGTTCGATATCTCTTTAGATACCTCGGGATATTTAATCCTTGAGGATATTTGCGTTTTTATTGTACCACGGGGCTTTGATGGACACGTTGTACCCCAGAGTTGGATATCTTAAGTCCATATAGGCTTTATTATGGCTTTATAGAGTAAGACTTTGTTTCCTTCCTCCAGTTTGAGTCTGAATTGCCTATAAGGAAGCCACTTTAGCTCAATCATTTTTAATTTTATCGGCATGATTTTGGTGTTGATATGTTTCGACCATGTTAGTCGACGATCAAGGTGTATTCCTAAATATTTTGTATCGGAGCACTGAGAGATAGGCTTCAAGTTTATGTGTACTGGGGCGCAAGTTTTTTTCAAGAATGTAAATGTTAAATGCACGCACTTATCTTCATTCAATTTGATTCTCCAATCTTGGTACAATCCATCCAGTGCTGCAGAGTATTCAAGTGTTCTTGGAGCAGCTTGGATGCAATGTTTGGGTTCGATTGGGACCATAAAATTGCAGTATCATTGGCAAATGTTGAGGTGACGGTTTTTTTATTGGTTGGCAAATAAGCAGTAGTATATAGCATGTAGAACAGAGGGGTCAACGCAGTGCCTTGGGGAATTCCTACTTGAATGGGTATTCCACTAAGATGAAACTTTTGTACTTTATTACAAATATTCTATACGAGAGGTAGCTTGGTAGTATTATATATAAATTTAAAGACAGTATGCTTTTTAGCTTTAGTAAAAGTCCTGTATGCCAAACTTTGTTGGATGCTTGGGTAATATCGAGCAACGTAGCAGAACAATATTCTTTACGTTCGTAAGTTTTTGTGATGGTGCTTACAAAATGGTGAACTTGTTCAAACGTGCCGTGTTTTTCACGGAAGCCAAACTGGTGATCTGGTATTACAGTGTTTCCATCTGTGACAGTTTGAATCCTCTTTGTTATTAAATTTTCTAAAAGCTTTGATAAAATTTACAATAAGCTTATAGGTATATAAGATTCCACCTTTGTCGAGTCTTTGCCAGGCTTGGGAATCACCGTTATTTGAAATGTTCTCCATATTTGGGGGAATGAGCCAGTTAGTATTATCCCATTAAAAATATGCAGGAGATGCTCTACGGCTACAATTGGAGATTGGTTTATCATCTGTCCTGTTATTAAATCATACTCTAGAGCTCTTTTTATATCTAATTCGTTAATAGTGTCTACCAATTCTTTTTTTGTGATTGCTATACCTGGCATATTTGGATTATCGCTGGCGTGACGCAATTTGGAATCATGAATCGCAAGGTTTGGAGTAAACACTTGCTAAAATGAATTGCGAAAATGTCTCCTTTTTCGGCATTGCTTTTTGCCCAGTCGCAATCCCAAATCGGAGTTGGATTTATTCACTCAATTGCTTATAACTTTGTCATTTTTCGGTAGATTTTCTTATAGTTGGTCTTAGTTCTTACGTTAAAGTATCATCTTTACGTACATGAAGAGAAACCAGACGTTTTTTCAACGATTTGTACTTTTCCGCCGGCAGAGAATCATTGTAAAATATTATTTTTATATATATTATTTTATATTATTATTTATTTTCATCGATATATTTACCGCTTTACCAATCAAAGATCCGATTATACATGTTTGTTCGTCATCTCAATACCTTGCATTGGGTACCAAGAACGACCCAATCGGACATTTCTAACTCGAGATATGATTTGTCACGTGAAAAAGGTCGAAAAAATACAAAAATTACAATATCTCAAAAACTATTCCATGAAAAAAAATGTAACCTTGATTTTCGAATTCAGCAGATGAAAATACGTAAGAAAAGTCACCTCTCATCAAATGTACATTTTCGGTGTAAACTATTGTTATTGGTCTTCGCAAGTTTTTAGCTGCTCGCCAGATAGAATAAGTTTGATTTTCAATTAATTGCAATTAATTGAAGTCACTTTCCTCTTTTTCCTTCAGACGCCTCTTAAATTTTTTGGTGCAAAGTTTTAGTTGCCTTTTTAGTGCTCGGGATCTCTGCTTTTGCCATTCGCGTCTGATTGATCGCTTTTCTAGTAAAACTGTTTGTATTACTTTCGGAGTACATTCTTGCCGAGTAACAGGTTTATAGGGCGGGGTAGCTTCCGAAGTCTATGAGGTCTGGTATCTTACCTTTTTTAAGATAAAACGTCCAGCCCTAGTTTAGTTATCGTTGATAATAGCTTTCTCCCCTTTGGAGTTACTAGGCGAGAGCTCAATGTGTATGTTTGGCATTGAAATCTCCAGCGGCGATAAATTTATTACTGAGAATACCAAAAAAGTGTATAATCAGTGCTGAAATTTTGCATTGGGAATTGCTTTATTCTATTTTTAATTAAGTTAAGGCTTTGCCACTAGGGTGTTTGATATCATAGATGGTATATCCATCTATAATGAAGCTAGTTTTCTGAGTGAGATGGGTTTCCGAAATTAGCTTAAGGTCAATAGAGATTGAATTTAGAAAATGTTTGAGCTCACACTTGTGCTGAGAGATTGTAATATCATGTTTTGCTTTCGCATCATTTCTTACATCATATTTAGCATAGAGCACATGATTTGTGTCATAGATGCCATGAATGTTTGCAATGATTTTCTAACGATTGGTTTGCTCATTTGAATTGTTTAGGGGAGGATTTCCTTTGAGTATATTAGCATAAGAGTTTACCCGCGGTTCCGGTTCGTTTATGGGAATAGAACTGATTTTGGTAGGAGTTACTATTTTAATTTGTCTTTACTGCGGCATGAGTTTTTCTTGGATATTTATATACGAGTATATATGGGAATTGAATTGGAGTAAAACGTTTTCGAGGTTCTTCGACTGTTATCTTTCTTTCCAGAAGATATCGAAGGTTATAAATAGGATGTGTTTCACCTTTCTTGAGCTTCGTGTTGACTGGTTGTAGTTCAACTCGGAAGAGAGATTCTTGAATCTTTTTTTTGTTGTGTGCTTATTGTATGCGCACCTTGTTTGAAATCCTTCTTGGGACAGTATGGTTAGTGACGCGGATACCAAAGTTTTTTGTAATAAGTTGTTGGCTGATTTCACTACCGTTTCCCAAAGCCCACCGAAGTGTGGTGCACTTGGTGGCATGCATTCATTTGTTATTTGTCATCTCGAGTTGTCATCATGGATAATCGATTGTAACTCCTGCAGTTGGATCCTGGCTCGAAGTTAGAAACATTATCGCAGGAGAGTGTAGTGCAATGCACACGAGGGGCCAAATAAGTCTGAGTGCTCCAATAAAGGCTTCAGTTGTAAGATCGCTAACTAATTCCATATGAACTGCCTTTGTAGCGAAACAGCAAAATACGGCTACATATGCCTTCGAAATTTGAAGTGTGTCTAAATTGGACCAAAGAAATCCACTCCAGAGGTTTCAAATGGTCTTGCAGGTTTTACTCTTTCTGCAGGTAGATTGCCTATCAATGGTTGGAATAATTGTTATTTGGCACTAGAACATTGAACACAGTTGTTATGCAATTGTTTTTTGCGTTCCCGAAAAATAAAAAAAATAACTAATTTAGCGACTCTCACATACAAATTATTAGGAAAAAAAACTCTCAACTTTTTTTAGTATTAAGGTGAAATGCGACCGACTTTATTTCTTTCTCCATTTCAACTGTTGTTATTGTTCGCAGTTTTTCATAAAGAAGCGATTTACCGTTACAATAAAGAATACATTGTAAATTAAAAGTTTTCGTTCTTTTAATTTACAGTGTGTCAAAAAGGTTTTCGTACTTCAAAAAGACGATTTAATAATTAATACTTAACATTCTAAACTTGTTTTTAATACGCAACATGCCGGCGCCCTTGATGTGTCTGCCGACATATCAACCGACTTTATCCGGGCATTGGTATTCGTGCAACCATGTGTATCGCGCGCCGAATGTTTCCATTTCTGGTCTTTATGTCGATTACGCGCACCTGACCTGCATCTGCTACGGGTTTCGTCACTCTGCCAAGTAGCCACACTTTTGGCGGCAAGCTGTCTTCTGACACCAACACTAAATCTCCTTCTGCCACGTTGCGCCTTTTCGCAGTCCACTTAGCTTTTCGCTGCAACTCATGCAAATACGCGGATGACCACCTCTGCCAAAGTGTTGTTTTATGGCCGTCGGCCGCATCCTGCGATTCAGAAGCGAAATATTTTTGTTGTCGACAGTAGGCCAATGCCAATAAGAGGTCCGCAATGCCAATAAGAGGCCCACCTGTCAGGAAATGCACTGCTTCGTCGTTGGGATGAGTCGAAATCGTTGTTAATGGGCGCGAGTTTAGTATTGCCTCGATTTCTGTAACCACCGTGCACAGTTCCTCAAAAGTCAGAAATTACTCGCCTAATATGCGGGTCAAATGGTATTTGGCAGATTTTACTGCCGCCTCCCACAGTCCACCAAAGTGGGGGAGCGCGCTGGTATGTGACGTAAGTCGACGTTGCACAAAACTGTGATATTTCGCCTTGCAAATGCTGCTCTTGAAAGGTTTCCCTGAACTCTTTCAGCCCACGGCGAGCACCTACAAAATTGGTGGCGTTGTCGCAGAACAGCTGTGTGCACAAGCCTCGGCTGGCGACAAACCGCTTGAGTGCTGCGGTAAACGCCTTGGCCGACAAGTCAGAGACAATCTCCATATGAAACACCTTAG
The DNA here is from genome assembly GCA_920105625.2 of Clusia tigrina. Classification (NCBI taxonomy): domain Eukaryota; kingdom Metazoa; phylum Arthropoda; class Insecta; order Diptera; family Clusiidae; genus Clusia; species Clusia tigrina. Next base: position 328,947,890 of record OV050030.1, read on the forward strand.
TAGCGAAACATATGAATACTGCGATGTAGCTTTTTGAGACGCGTACTCCCCTAAGCTTGTACGTAGTCATAACAGGGCCACAGAAGTCTACCCCACTCGTCGTAAATAGCCTGGCCACGTTAATTCGTTCAGTGGGCAAGTTTCCCCCATAATTTGTTGCTCCAGACGCGGGCGGCATCGAAAACACCGCAAGCATTTCATCGTCACCGATCGTACCAATTTTCTTGCATGCACGATCCAAAATCGCTGTTGCAGGATCGCCATCAAAGCTTGCGTGCCCACATGCATATGTTTCTCATGCACATATTGCACATAACAACGAACGAAGTTACTATTGCCAGGTAGCAAAATAGTATGTTTTTCATCATACGGCAAGCTTGCATTGGATGAAAACACTCAAGCCCTTCACCTTGCTTGATGAGTGCACTTCGCACCTTGCTTGATGAGTGCACTTCGCCCCTCTAATTAACAAAAAAAATGGTTATCTTCGCAGCAATCTACGTTGTGGTCTGCTTGTGCCGTTCTTCAATGACTTCAGCTGACTTTTTGCATACCTTATTGGATGGCCCCTGATCACAAGATTTCCTTAGGAATGGTGGACCTGAGAACCAGAAAGAGTTTAGTAATTCGTCAACATACGCACCTATGGATATGATATCTGCGGGATTTTGTCGAGAAGGAACATGTCTCCAAATTGCTGATTGCACGGTGACGCCATTATCATTGTCGATTGGGCGCACGTAGAGGCAGCTGCCGTAGGCCCGCTATGATGCATCAGCGAACCCGTGCATTTCTACTCTTGCGACGTCTTTTGCGCTTATAATATATAACGCGGAACCTTGACCTCTTGCATCGCTTTCAACTTGTTACGAAACTCAGTCCATTGCCTGTGATAGTGCATGGGTAATGATTCATCCCAAGCTACCTTCTGAAGCCATAGGTCTTGCAAGAAAATCTTCGCCTTTACGACGACCGGATTCACTAGTCCAAGGGGATCAAACAATGTCGACATTTCCGACAATGCAACCCTTTTGGTTATGAATTTGGTGGGGGATATATCTGGCCAGACATACCTGAACAAGTCCGATGCTGGCTCCTAAATAATGCCAAGCATTTTGATGATTCCGGCATCGCTAACCTCGGCGAGAACGGTGCGACACGCACGGCAGTTGTCCGGTGGTTCCTGGACCTGAAAATTTAGCACTGACTCTATTATTAAGACACTACCGTTTCGCTTTCAAAAATACAACTCATTTATTAAGTTATAAACACTTATATTTATATACTTACATTTACGCTATACAGTGTAACCTACTTTCACCTATTCTGCTTTCGCGGCAACTAGGTCATGCACTGCTTACCTTACCAGTTCATTAACTGGCCTGATTTCATTTGCGTGCTGATCATGCACTTGGATCCGCAGCTGCATGTACCGAGTCACCCTGAAAGCTTACATTGGTTAACACTGTATGGGAAGTCATGTCGTGAGTCGACTACTCGTAGGTAGCCGTATCTTGACTCATAATATCCCTCCCCTCCTTCTGGAGAAGGTGGTGCAATCACCTTCTGATCTTATATATTATTTCTTTATTTATTTTCTTTATTTATTTTTTTTAATTATATTTTTTTCATACTTTTTTTTTTAAATATATATTTATATATAAAGGTTTGTCAAACTTATCCCAGACAAGGGGCCCGGAGATGTGGACCCTTTCGAGCCCTGCTGTGTCACTCAGCTTCTTTACTTCAGTTGGCTTCGCCCTGCTTCCACAACAGCCTCAGCAGCGCCTCAGAGATAATATTACAACCGTTATGGCCACCAGTGCGGCGACTGTTGTGAAGACCGTAGTGGTTTACTCTTAGAAACTCGTGGGTGAATATAGTCACTTTGTTACTCGCGTCCAGACGGCCTTTCAGATCGTCAAAGCTCCGCCAACCTTTGAGTAATTGTTGCCGTAGTTCGGAGTGTCGAGCTATGCTTATCCTCGCCGTCCCGTTGTCTTCAGTGTTATTATTTAACACGGGCCACCACTTACTTCTCAGTGCTTCTAGGAACTCAGTGTGGTTGGACTGGCAGAATTTAAATTCAAACCGCGAACTTGTCGTATTCTCGAATGGCACCACAACTTCCTCGTTTCTCAGGCTGCAATGGTTTGTTAGGGACAACAATCCAAACCCGATTAGCGTCACGGGGTCCGAAACGTCTTCGCATGCTAAATCAAACTGCGTGGCTTTGTGGAATCGGAATAACCACCTATTGGCCCTTTCTATTTTCATCAACAGCTCTGATGTAGCTGGTACTTGGATTCTGCTATGTACGCAAACTCGAGCTCCGACACCACATCCCATCCCCCTTTCACTGTGTTGGGGATCGGGTAAACTTTGAATACGGAGTAACTCGTCCGCTTCGGCAATGGAATCTTAACGACTACTCCCAATCGCTTTTCTGACGGAAACGCTCTCACGCTGGCCGCCCTGTGTACGTTTAAGGTCCTGGCTAGGAACCAGGTTGGTGTCCCCTCCACAGTCAATTTGCCCATTATTTCTTCCAGCCGCTCTTTACTAATAATGAATGGATGCAGCACTCCCAGAAGTAGATCCTTTAATATTACAACCTCCTTTCCATGCTGTGCCTGGATTTCGAGTAAACTAGTGTTTATTAGAACCTGTAACTCCAATAGTCGCAACATTGTCCTTAACACTTCCATTTCCGTCTTAACCGTGGAAGCAAGGGCCGTCTGTAGGGCCTCTACCTCTTTAACGATCTCCAACAATGGCTCAGCTAGCTTCTCGTAATTGCTAGCCATCATTGTGACCTGATGCTTCATTACTTCGTAGGTCTGGGTCTCTCTCCGGTTTATGGCGTCTAAGTGACTCTGCACTTCCGATGCATCTCGGTGATCCATCACCCCGAATGCCCAATGGAACATTTCGCCAATGAAGTTGGCCGCTCTCTTGGCCCTCCTGCTCCTGAACATTGCCCACAGTAATTGCTCATTATTTTCAAGCTGCACTGGCACACGCTAAAGAAACAACCAAAAACAATAAGAAAAATTGCAGTGGTGTCAAATTACCAGTGCTCGTAAGCCATAAGCACGGTCGATCAGTGCACAGTCGTACAAACATATATATACAACATTAATGCGATTGTTCTAATTGCAATTTCATTAAAAGAAATTGGCGAGAACCAGCAATAAAATAAAACAAAATATGTGTATAAAGAATAATTTTTTGCTTATAAAAAATTACCTTATCGCGACCGTTTTCACGCGACGTTGCCCTTGAATTTGCTTTATTCAACAATATTATTTAATATTAAGTTTTGACTTAATTCCACAGCCGCTGTTTTGATGTTCTTGATTTGGGGTAGGTCTATATGTGAACACATGTATGTTAGTTTTGCATTGCAATGCAACTCGAGCCTTAACACAGAAAAATCGGTTTTCTTTATGCTAAGGCAATAGTGTATGCGCACAAACTATCTACCTGGGACTTCTTGAGTGGAAAAGCTTTAAAAGATTGTTGGTCAGTTTCTTAGGTTTACCTTTTATCGTTACCACAGTTGTAACCGGGCTGCGGACCTCTTCCACCGCATATGGACCAATCCAAATGGGTGAGAATTTATTTTTCCTGGTCTGGCTCTTCAAAAGTACTCTGTCTCCTATGTTAAACATGGTTGGATTTAGAGTCTTGTTGTAGGCTTTTCTGGCCGCTTTCTTTGCCTTCTCCTGATTCTCCCTGACCAATTCATGTGCTCTCTGGAGCTGATACTTATGTACTTTATTCGGATCTTAGCATTGTAAACCGGTGCGCAATTTCGCTTCAGGTTGTTGGGTATTTCAAAGTGAAATCCGTAAAGCGTCTTAAACGGTGTTTGCTTCATTGAGACGTGGACTGAGTTGTTATGCACGTGCATAGCTGTAGTCAGCCATTGGTCCCAATTTGATCCGTCCTCCTTAACGAAGCTACGCAAATACTCGGCCAGAGGCCGGTGACTTCTTTCCAACGACCCATTGGCTTGCGAGTGGTATGGAGTAATATGCAATTTTCGAATTCCTAATAGTTTGCATGTCTTCGAAAACAATTTAGACACGAAGTTTGATCCGTTATCGGTTATCAGAACCTTCGGTATGTTGTACCGCGCAACGATTTCGTCGAAAAACGCTTTGGCTACAGTGCCCGCTTCAGCGTCGGGTATGGCCACGCATGCTAAGTACTTAGAAAAATCATCCTGGAACGTAAGGATGTATTTGTTGCCAGATACCGTCTCTGGTAATATGCCCACGATATCCATATATACCTTGTCGAATGGTCGAGCTGGTGTGTCAGTCAACACCATTGGCATTTTCGTCTTATTTACCTGACATTTAGGGCAGCTTCTTACATATCTTTTAATGTCTCCGAACATCCCCTTCCAAGCGTAATCCCGTTTTACTCGCTTGTACGTCTTCCATGACTCTTGGTGCCCGCCCAGAGTTGAATTATGGTAACTCTTTAGTACCTTCAGTATATCTTTTGGGCTTCCTAGCCATTCTACTTTCCTAGCTGGTCGTTCCACCATTTCCATTTTGTTTGTGTCGTTCTCCTCGGGTTCTTCGTCTATACTTTGACCAAGATTTACTTCTTCCTCTATCCTGGCCTTCGTTTTGGCTCTCGTTTGAACCATTGCCACTTTGTTCAGCTCCTGTGGTACCCTGCTGAGTGCATCTGCATTAAGATTCTTTTTTCCCGGCTTGTATATGATTTCAAAGTCATATTCAGACAACTTATGCCTGAAACGGGCCAACCGAGAAGTTTGATCCTTCAAGTTTGCGATTCCACGCAACGGTTGGTGATCAGTGTAGATCTTAAATGGCCTACCAAGCAGGTATGCCCGGAAGTTTTTCGTTGCCCAAACTATGGCCAAGAACTCCTTCTCTATTGTCGAATACCGCTTCGCGGTATCGCTAAGCGCTCTACTTGCAAACGCAATCGGTCGGTCGCTTCCGACTTCACCTTGTGACAACACCGCTCCTAACGCTTCATTACTTACTTGCGTCGGTGGTCAGCAAAAAAGTTTGCGTAATCTCCGGATACGCTAGAACCGGTGGTGAGCAAATTATTTCTTTCAGTTTTTCAAACGCCCTCTGGCAACTGTTGTCTATTCACACGTTGCTTCTTTTTGCAAAAGTTTGTTTATGCGCAGCGCTATTCCAGCTAGACCCTCCACGAACTTCCTATAGTAGTTCACTAGCCCTAGGAACGCTTGCACTCCTTTTATGTTCTTCGGAATGGCTAAATTCCTTACACATTCCACTTTTAGCGGGTCAGGAAGTGCTCCTGTCTCTAAACAACGGTGTCCCAAGCAAAAATTTACACTTCTCCGTGTTCAATTTCAAATTGTGTTCTCTTAATTTTTGGAGAACTTTGCACTAACATTGCGAATGTTGCTGCAAATTCTTTCCATAAATTACTATGTCGTCGAGATACACAAAACAGTCTAACCCCTGTAAGCCTGTCAGCACATGGTTCATTAGCCGTTGGAAGGTAGTTGGTGCTCCTGTTAATCCAAACGGCATCCTGTTGAACTCATAGTGCCCCAGACCGGTACTAAACGCGGTCTTCTGCCTATCCTGGGTATCCACCAACACCTGGTGGTAGCCACTCGCTAAATCAAGCGTAGAAAAATATCTACTGTGTCCCAACTGGTCCAGGATTTCTTCTATCCGTGGAATTGGGAACACCTGCTTGACAGTGGCGTCGTTCAATTTTCTAAAATCAACGACTAATCGCCACTTCTTGTTGTCCGGAGTACCCCCCTTCTTCGGAACCAAGATGATCGGTGAGTTCCAAGGCGAGGCCTGTTCACCTCATCCTTGTGACCTTGAGGCAGTCGGTACTGTTTCCAGTTTATCGGCGGCTGATTGGCCACCATCGGAATTTCGTGCGTAATATCCGGTGTATATGTCAGCTGGTCTCCTTCCAGCAAAAATATGTCGTGAAAGGAGGCGCAGGCTGACTCTATTGGGGCTTTCTCCTCCAAGTTAACGCTGGGATCCAACTTGAGTGACGCCAGCACCTTCTCCATCCTCTCTTTCAATTCGATTGTCTTATCTGGGTAACTGAACCCGATTTCGGTACCCTGAAGCTGTCAAAACTTGTGAACTTGGGTCTGAACTCTTGATCTATGACATAATCCTGGTCAGTGGCATTCAACACACAAGCGCCAACCCTGCCCTTGGTGACATGTGTCACAGTTTCTCCCAAGTAAACTCCGTCTGCCAGCTGTTGCTTCTGAAGAATTACTGTCGGGAGTGTCGAACGCACCTGGAGAATGACTATTCTTGTGGACCTGGCACCTACAGTTTCTGACCCTCTGGCACTAATCCCATTATTGGTTGCTCCCTGCCAGGATTTGAGGTGGAATGTACAACTTCTTTGGTTGTGCTTATCGAAGAGCACTAACTCTTTTCTCATTGTGTCTAGGATGGTGCGATTCCAGAGGTTATCTCTACCAATGATCCCGTCGGCCGGAACCCCTTCCTTGTCCAGCTCTACTACATGCATTCTAAATCTTACACCATCGACCTTGCTGTGGTTTACCATTACCGAGCCCATAGTCCTGATGCTTCCTCCGAATGCACTGTTCTAAATTTTCACGTCCACCTGGCTGATGACCAGTCCTCTACGTAAAACACTAAATTTTACCAAACTAGTGTCCGCACTTGAATCTACTAGCAGCACTAGTTTTCCCCTAGCTGCCTCCTGGCAGGGTATCTTAACGAACGCATCGCCCATGCTGCTAGTAACGTAACAATTCCCTGCACCGAAGCATATCTATTTTCCTACTTGCTGACGTTATTCCTCACCTCGTTCGGTAAACCCGCTGATCTAAACTCTTCTTTTGCTGTTTCCACGGAACTTTTTTGTGTAGCCTCCTGCTCCTCTCGGGTAGCCCCATGCGTCTCCCGTTCTGCTTCTCCCAAGGAACATTCTCGAGGAGCCTCTGGCTCCCCCTCCCTCCTTGCCACGGTCCTCGTATCACTGGGCACAAGAGAAACTCTCTTTGCTGTTTTTGGCCTAAATTTCGCTTTCTCTGCTTCGGCTCTCCGGTCTACTGGCCTTGACCGGGCCGCTGGAAGTTTCCCTGACCCGGCTGACCCCGTCTGCCCCTGCATTCCGCCGCTCTATGACCGATTTGGCCGCACGAAAAGCACCTCATGCCTTGTCTAGGTCTGTTTTCCTTCACAACGACCTGAGGACGAGACCCCGGCTGCTGGTGGATATTACCGTCCCAATTCCTAGGACCCGACAACCTGGGTCCTGAATTTCTGAGACCTGAGTTCCCAGGACTGCTCCTGTCAGGACTTCTCCTTAACAGCCCTGACCGCCATGTTCCCGAAGACCTCTCAGCCCTTGCTGGTGTTGGGCTTGCTACGCACGTTCCATCTGCCTCATGCCCATATAACCTGCACTCCCCACAGCATGGAGTATTCATCCTGACAATACACTCATCTCGTGTATGCCCCCACTTATTGCAGAATGAACAGATCGGTATTTCCTGACGCAACTCCCATTCTGTTCGTCTCCCGTCCCGCTTTGCACCTCCAAATGTACCTGTACCGGTGTCGTAAGTTCCTTCATGTGTGCGTGAGTTTGTCACGTACGCTTACTTGACTTCTTTCCACTAGAAACTGCGCCCTGATGGCTTCCTCTACCAACTCTTCCAGAGTCCCGGTCCGAATACCCAGCATATGCACCCTTAACGCAGGCTCCCTCAGTCCCACTACAAAAGCTGTCAGTACCGACTTGTCAACTTCATATAGCAGCGCCTTGTCATCCACACGAACGATTTCCGTCGCACACCTCTGCAATGTGCGCAATCGCCTAGCAAAGACTCGTATCTCTTCGCCTGCCAACTGCCGAGCCCCCCTGATTTCCTGAGTGACTTCTTCCAACGTTCTCGTTTTCAAGTACGTTTTCTTTATTAACTTATACAATTCTTCTACGCTACTAAAACTTTTTGGAAAAACCAGATTGTACGTATCTCCGAACAACCTCTGTTTCACACAATCGAAAAAGTCTTACAATTCGTCAGGACGAATACTCCTCTTTGTTAGTTCACCTCCGATCTTAAATCCACCGACTCAGCACCAGTAAATACTGGCACTAGCCTGGACACGGTCTTGGAGATATCCTCGATACCCATCCTTCCGTCCCTTTTCGATACCCTCGCTTCTAGCGGAATTTACCCCGCGCTCTCTCCTGACTCGAGTAGATATACCACCAATGACGGCTTCAGACTTAGGGGACGATGTGAGTCCAAACGAGTAAGCGTGTCGCAAATGGGCTCCTCCCCTTGTGGAGCTCCCCCTGACTTCTGAGCAAGCGAAACCCCAACTTCGGACGGCAAGTTCCTAGGCTGACAACAATCACTCACTATTATCCCCGGAACCGTAGGTCGTTGCACTCTCTCGGGTGTCAAATAACCTGGCCAACGGACTTCCGTTGGTAACGATAGCATTGTCTGCGTCTGTATTTCCGTCGTCGCTACCGACCGAGCCCTAACTTGAAATGGCTTCCTATCTGACTTTCCCTGTCTGATCCCGGAAATCTCCTTCTCCAAAGATGAAGCTTCTTCCTCCGTTTCTTCGAGCCTCCTCGAAAGCTCCCAATTCCTCTTTCGCAACAGATCCCCGTCAGCTTTTAAGTCCTCCCTGTCTCTACGTACGGCTTGCAATTCCTCCTCAGTCCTTTTCAAAACCGCCGTTAGGGTCAAGTCAGCTGCTTCCAGGGGCGATAAGTCACCTTTTTCCTTCGTTTGTCCCCAAACGACGGGCTTCCTCCTTGCCAGCTCCCGCCTCGAAACTGCTCGAATACTCTTTCCGCAAATAACCCAACCTCAGTGTGCAACGATCTGAGCTGGTCCCGACAGTCACCCTTACTGACTCTGCGACCTCTTCCGTTGACAACTCTACGCTTCCTAGGTCTCATCTGAATTTTGCCAGCCACTCTGCAGCCAAATTCTTGATACCACTCGCGTCACCTTCTACAAAATAACTAACAACACTACACACCTCCTTCTGTGTCTGTAACCTTCTATCGTTGTTGTCAAACTTCTTCTGGAGATTTTCTAACTCTAAGATCCTCTTCCGATAATATCTGTTATCCTTTAAAATCCAACGATCCTTCTTGAAGTTAGTCACTAACCTCCGGATCTCCTTACTCAAAATCTCTTGAGCCTCCAACAACTCCCTAACGCCAACTGGTAATCCCATATACCGTACAACTACCGTCCACTATATCTCCCAAAATAACTAAGACACCGCCACTCAACACGCTTCACATCAACTTTGAATACTTAAATATGACGAAAATGTATCGTCAGGCGTGGGTTACAAAAGAAGACACAAACTATCAGGCAATTTTGTGGAGACGATCTAGTGAGGAGAAACTGGAAGCGTACAGGCTGCTCACGATCACATGTGGAACTAGAGCAGCTCCATACCTAGCCACACGCTGCCTATAGAAGTTGGGCGGAGATAATGCTAATAGGTTACCAATGGCATCGCAGAAAGTGCAGTCCGATTTTTATATGGATGATTTCATTAGATTTCATTAGTGGAGCAGACACCGAAGAAAAGTTATTCGAAATCTACGGGGGCGTGTCAATGCTCACAAACTCTTCAAATTTTTGGGTGACACTCAAACAACAACAGTTTCCTGCGGCAGGCGCCAGAAGCCAAAAAAGAAAAGACGCTGCGTGTTGTTGTGAGTCAAGATACGGCTACCTACGAGTTGTCGGCACTCGACATGACTTCCCATACAGTGTTAACCGATGTAAGCTTTCAGGGTGACTCGGTACATGCAGCTGCGGATCAAAGTGCATGATCAGCACGCAAAAGAAATCAGGCCAGTTAATGAACTGGCAAGGTAAGCAGTGCATGACCTAGTTGCCGCGAAAGCAGAATAGGTGAAAGTAGGTTACACTGTATAGCGTAAATGTGAGTTTATAAATATAAGTATTTATAACTTAATAAATGAGTATATTAAACTTAGTAAATGAGAATATTTTGAAAGCGAAATACTTCAGCTTTCCAACATCCAATGTTTCTACTCTTTTCATATGTCCTAGCCGCAAATATTCGTCAATGAACTGCGTATATGCTTTTTTCGTTACTGGATCTTTATTGAGTCGTCTCTCTAACGCTAGAAAGCGCCGTTCAGCTGCATGAAAAGACTCGCCTAATTCGTTGACATTATATTTGAACTGAATATTTACCACGAATTCACCACTGTCATCTCTAGTCTCGCTCTACCAAAGTATTAAGCTCAACCTGTCTCTCGTCTGCTCGCACTAAATCGCTGACTGAATTTTGAGTTGTCACATGACCATCTTCGTTAATTTTCGTTCCGCCTGATACAACCCATCCCAGTGTTGTTTCTGCAATCTTGGGGAAACCCTCGCACAGCTTTATTTGCTCCACAGATAGTAATTCCAAAAATATATCTGCGCCTAGCAAAATGTCCACTCGCGCTGGAATGTTGAATCTTGTATCTGCTAGCTTCACGTTTCAGTTTGATCTTCTAGATAGTCTACCTAGCCCTAAGGCTTTTAGAAATGTCAGGAAAGCAAACTGGGACCTCTACAAGGTGACTGTAGCTAGACTACTACCTCAGAACCCCACAAGCACAAGCACGTGTGACGAAATTGATAGGTCAGTGGAGGTTCTAACGGTTGCTCTTAATAAGGCTCTATTGGTCTCTTGCCCCCTCAGTAAACCCAGGGGGAAACAAAAACCCACATGGTGGGGGGAGGAAATTAGGGGACTCAGACAAAACTGTAGGAGACTTTTCAACAGCGCAAAGAAGTATAGAGATAGTGCAGACTGGGCTTTATATAAGGCAGCACTCAGAACCTTCAAAAGTAAGCTTAGGAAGGCACAGAGGGAATCGTGGAGAAACTTTTGCGGTGACGTAGAAGATATCTCTGAGACGTCCAGGTTGAGGAAGATCCTATCAACTACTCCAATGGTACCTGGTTACCTGAGGAGGGAAGATGGATCCTTCAAATAGTAATGAGACTCTAGAGCTTCTTCTGGAGACTCACTTCCTTGGTTGCTCGAGTACCATTCCGCGGAGAACGAATCCCAGCGGGAATGTAGTTGAAGTCAACTCAGACATAGTCACGAAGCCAAAATTGCAATGGGCTATCCATAGCTTCAAGCCATTTAAAGCATCTGTCCCAGATGGTGTAGCTCCAAGGGGGGTGAGGGTAATTTTTATACCCAAGGCCGGCAAAAGTTCTCACACAGCTCCAGGGTACTTAAGACCCATTAGTCTGTCCTCCTTTTGTCTAAAAATCCTGGAAAGGTTGTTAGACATTCATCTAAGGCTCACTATAGACAGACAGAAGCTGTCAGCCTCTCAGCATGCCTACTTCAAGGGTAAATCAGTGGATACCGCTTTACACTCCTTAGTCTCTAGTACTGAGCGCTCCCTGCATAACAAGGAGTTCTCCCTAGTGGCTTTCCTGGACATTGAAGGAGCTTTCAACAACATCAAATCAGATGTAATAATCGGTGCGATGCGAGACTTGGCGGTGGAACCCGCCATTAGCAGGTGGATTGAAAACATGCTTAGTAGCAGGATAATCAGTTCACAGCTGGGGGCGGCGTCGGCCAAGAAGTACGCGTGCAGAGGCACACCTCAAGGTGGAGCTCTTTCACCCCTACTCTGGAATCTTGCGGTAAATCAGCTGCTTGTTTGACTGGAGAGGGAAGGGTGCAAGGTGGTTGCGTATGTGGATGATGTTGCTATTAGTATCTCGGGAAAATACATATCTACTTTGAGGGACTGAATGCAAAACATGTTGAATATTCTCTCTAAATGGACTACTGACTGTGGGTTGGGGGTTAATCCGACCAAGACTAAGCTGGTACTCTTCACTAGGAAGTATAAAATTCCTCATTTTTTTGCTCCAAAACTAATGGGTCTGCTTAGCTAATGGGACCTTGTCGAGGAGGCTAAATATCTGGGCGTGATCCTAGATAGGAAGCTGAACTGGAAGGCTAATATAAGCGACGGATTAGGCAGGCTCAGGTACCAATGTACTCTTGTAAAAGAGTTATAGGTAAAAAATGGGGGTTACAGCCTAAGGTAGCCTATTGGTTATACACAGCTGTGGTACGACCAGTCCTGTTCTATGGGGTGCTTGCTTGGTGGACAGCCCTAAGTAAGTCCACATACAATAGGCTGATAACAAAGGTACAAAGAACGGCAGAGGTATTCATAAGTAGTGCCATTAGAACGATTCCAACGGCAGCATTGGATATTATGCTCAATCTGCTGCCTGGTAGGCTTTTTGGCGAAAAAACGGCTGCAAACTCAGCCATCAGGCTAAAAGCTACGCATCAATGGATTGCCAGGAATGTAGGTCATGCGTCCATTTTAAGACATTTTGAGGGTGTTCCTGACTCTTTCGACTACATCACACCAATGTACGCCTTCAATGGTATGTGCAAGATCTCCATTCCCTCCAGAGACGAATGGAAGGATGGCATCCCCCCTCATGTAGAAGGGGCTCACATCTACACAGATGGATCCAAACTACAGAGTAGGGTGGGAGGTGGTGTATTCTCAGAAGATTTGGACATTAACATGTCCTTTAGGATGCCCGACCACTACAGTGTTTTTCAGGCAGAGGTCGCGACTATAGAGGCAGCACTGTCTTGGCTAAGGAAGAAGAAGATATCTGGACTTGATATTTGTATTCTGTCCGACAGCCAAGCTGTTTTGCGCTGCCTGGATTCGGTTATTATCACCCCAAAAGCCGCCAAGAGCTGCCGCAAATCTTTAGACGAGATAGCTAAGCAGACCCGTCTGCATCTGTGCTGGGTTCCCGGTCACAGAGATATTCCAGGGAACTGCAAGGCGTATGAACTTGCCCGTGAGGGTACTACCATAAAGATTGAACCAGATAGGTCGCAATTCGGTATTCCTATTGCCACATGTAAGCTCTTAGTAAACACAATATCCTCAGGAACAGCGGGCAGGCGCTGGTCTGAAGTTTCAGGATGTAAAATAGCTAGACAAACCTGGCCAGAGATAAATGTCAAGCGCTCTAAGGACCTACTGGCTCTAAATAGACAAAGCATAGGTCCCGTGATTAGCGTCCTAACGGGACACTGGACTCTAGGTACACACGGGTGTTGGCTGGGGATCGCCTCTAACGACTTCTGCAGGAGTTGCATGGATGAGGAAGAGGAAGACTCCACTGTTCACCTGTTGTGCACGTGTCCAGCTCTGTCCAGAAGGAGGCGCACTTTTCTAGGCGACTACTTTTTAGACTCCTTGGGAGATATCTCAAAAAAAAAGATTAGTTCTATCAAATGCTTCATTAAAAGCTCCGAATGGCTGGACTTTTGAAAGGGGAGGGACCTGTTGTCCCATGCGGTTTCACAAAGGGTCAATATTGGCCTAAGTGCGCCCTTTTCGGGCGGCCGCCTTACCTACCTACCTACCTAGCTTCACGTTTTTTGGTATTTTCCATGCTAATATGTCCACAAATTTATCAGGCTTCCTTTCTGTTATTTTAGGCAAAATGTAAAATTGTAGCGCTATCTCAAAGTCACTGAGGCGCGACTTTATCGTTGCTTGTACCTTCTTCGATATGCTCATGCCGACACCATTTACACCATTGACTTCCATTGAGCACGCTGCTTTCGGCAATCTCAACGCCTGCGCCATGTAATCGCAGATCAGATTTATTTGCGACGCGGAATCTAAAACATGCATCTTTCACCAGTATGGCAGCAGTCTCCACTTTGACCACTCTTCATCGTAGTTGCCGCTGCTGTAGCTGTAGCTGCAATATCATCTTTCTCATCGTCCGAGGCCATATTTATTTCTTTTTTAATTCGTTATGATTCTCGAACACTATTAGCCGTATTGGACTTATCGCACAATTCTTCTCCGCTCTATATTTTTTATATAAATATCAAATTTTAAGCCAGAGCTTTCTCTCACAGTATTTTTCAATCACAATTGGACTTTTTGCCTAATGTCTTATAAAAGAGAAAAAATGTGCTCTGCTCTGGCGATGTTTAATGCTGCCTATGCTATTTCTTTGAATTTTTGCAGCTACTGTAAACTCATTCTACTGCTGCGCTACCGAAGCTACTACAGGCTCGTACTGCTTCTGCGTTACTGGGACCAACAAAAAAAATCCGACGCTAACGTTTTTGTACGCAATTTTTAAACCCGAACGAAATTTTTTCACTTTTCTTCGCGAATCACTTGCTTATTAGTTAATTCCAAATTCTTTATATTTCTGTTTGCTTCCACTAAAGCTTCACAAAATTTAATACAATACTGGGACCAATGTCCCGGGTTTCGGCACCAAAATGTTAGAACGCAATTGTTTTTTGCGTTCTCGAAATATAAAAAATAACTAATTAAGCGACTCTCACATACTAATTACTAGGAAAAAATTACTGAGGCGTCAATGTGGCGAAAATGTGCACTTGAGGGTTGTTTGCTTCCTAATGTCCAAAGATATGACGAGGGATGCTGATGACTTCAATACTTCGAAATCCGTTTTAAATCTTAACCAGGTGGTGTGAAGATCTTGTGGGAGTGCGGCATCCCAGTCTTCTTTAAGTTTCCACAGCAATTGTAGAATTATATTTGCGGTGGTTGTTACTGGAGCAATGAAGCCGAGTGGATTGAATATGGTAGATATATCTGCCAAAGCGGTGTGTTTTGTAATCCTTAAATGCCAAATATTCTGCTCTAATGCACATGAATATACTGACTGCATTTTACTCTCAAAGTCGGAAATTGGTTTTGATATTTCCTTTTAATATTATTTCATTATTGTTCTTATGTTATTTCATTTGATTCTTTGGCGCCTTCAACAGAGAATATCATTTACGCACCTTTTTTAACATATTTTAGAACAGAGAAAACATTTTGCTGGCAAGTAAGAGCATACAAACTATTTTTAAGCAGCAAAATACCAATTTCTGTTTCTAATTTTACATCCCCCTTTCCTACTGCTGTTACGAATTTATTTCCAGGTCTTTTCTGCATTGAAACAAACAAATTTTTGTCGTTGCACATATGTACGAGGTGTGATCAAAAAAAAAAATCGTGAGTTACGTATGTTCGATGTTCGCATTTTTTTTGTTATGTTGGTACACATGTCTGTTATATATGTTGGCAATACCAACCATTTTGGATTGTCAGTTTGTTTTTGACAGATAAAAAGGTTAGTCGTGTTTTGGTGTGCTCTTCGATTTTGTACTATTCGAAAAAATGGATCAAAAAAACTATATTCAGTTTTGTGTAAAAAATGAAATTAAATGCGCAAGGACATTTGAAATGTTGACTGTGGCCTTTGGCGAGTCTACTATGAGCAGAACACAAGTTCAATTGTGGTATAACCGGTTTAAGGAAAGCCGAGAAGATGTCAATGACGATGCTCGTCCTGGTCGCCCGAACACGTCAACAACCGATGAAAACATTGACGCAGTGAAGAAAATGATTTTGGCTAATCGTCGAATCACTATCAGAGAGGTTGCTGATGATGTTGGCATATCGTTCGGCTCATGCCAAGCAATTTTTACGGATGTTTTAGGCATGAAACGTGCGGCAGCGAAAATTGTTCCAAAATTGCTAAATTTTGAGCAAAAACAACGTCGCATGGACATCGCTCTGGAGCTGTTGAACATCGTCAACGCCCATCCAGATTTCCTCAAAAAGATCATAACTGGTGACGAATCGTGGGTGTATGGCTATGACATTGAAACCAAAGCCCAATCATCCCAATGGAAAGTCCAGATGAGCCAAGACCGAAAAAAGCACGTCAAGTTCGGTCGAACGTAAAGGTTTTGCTGACAGTTTTCTTTGATTGCAATGGCGTGGTGCGTCATGAATTCTTGCCACAAGGTCGTACGGTCAACAAGGAATACTACCTTGAAGTTATGCGCCGTTTGCGAGACACAATTCGTCAGAAACGCCCAGAATTGTGGAAAAACCAATCATGGATTTTGCACCATGATAACGCACCAGCTCACACATCGATGCTTGTGCGTAATTTTTTGGCCAAAAACAAAACCGTTATCATGCCTCAACCACCGTATTCACCGGACTTGGCCCCCGCTGACTTTTTCCTCTTTCCAAAATTGAAGACACCTATGAAAGGAAAGCGTTTTGCTACGATTGAGGAGATAAAAGAAAAATCGAAGCTGGAGCTGTTGGCGATACCAAAAAAAGCGTTTCAGAAGTGTTTCGAGGATTGAAAAAAACGCTGGCATAAGTGTATTATATCTGAGGAGAATTACTTTGAAGGAGAGAAGATAGTTGTTGATGAATAAATAAATACTTTCTGAAAAATTGAAAATAACGGTTATTTTTCGATCAAACCTCGTATGTGACGACGCACCACTGTCCACACGCACCATTAACAACGGGCTTTCGCTGTTCGGCATCGAAAAATTGTAGGTGTTCTCTGTAATAGCTGTCAAAGCCTGTGTATAATATGAGCTCCCCTTCGATTCTTTTGTTTCTTTTTGTTCTTTTGAATTTCTGAATCTACAGTTAGAAGCGTAGTGCTGCGACTATGACAGGGTAACTTTGCTAGCAGCACCTTTGGGTTTGTATATTAATTCCAATTTTTGCCAGACTTCCTTCGTATTTCTGGAATTTTTAATGTGATTTAATTGAATTGGTTTGACAGATAAAACCATTGTTGCACGTGTTTTTTCATCTAACATATCCCAATCTCCGTTAGTCCGTACCCACTTTCCAGATACAGCCTATTAACTGATCCAAATGAATAGGCACACAAAGCATTTGGATATACCATGAGGCGTAGTTTTACTCATCGAGCTTTTCAATAACGTACATCCCACTTGCTAAATCTAAAATTTCATTTACTATATATTCACGTGGATCCTGTTCAGTTTTTATGTCCCCGTATTGTGGAGTGGTATCCTCAAAAACTTCATCTGATGAGTTTGATTCTTTAAATGTGATCTTTACTTCTACCTCGCGTCTTCGGTCTGCCTTACCCCGTAACCTTGGTTAGAGAATTAGAGATTGTTACCTTTAGTCGCAAAAGAAAAGTATTCACAGATTTACGTTCGATCACCTTTATTCAAGTCTCATCAATATGAATACTTCTAAGCCACTCAACTCTTAATACATTAAAAAAGTTGACAGTTATTCGGGTTACCAGATTATTTCAACAGATTCTATGAAAATTAAATTATGAAAGCAAAATATCAGAATCATTATCTTGTTGAAAAAGTGTTGAAAGTGAAAGGATTATATTATTGAGAATTATACATAATTGTTGTTATAACTAATGTTTACTATTAAAGAATACAAATTATAACTACTTTTTTCATGAAAAAAAAATCATTTTATTTTGAAAACCTACTAAATTCACCACAAACATCAAAAAATATTCAGTTGGACAGAGCTATAACAAAACCTGAAATTAAAAATATGTTGAAAAAAGCATAAGCAAACAAGGTGTCTAGATCAGAAAGAATTGCTTATGAACACGTCCAGAATGCTAGTAAAAGTTTTTTAGATGAACTCGTTGATGTATAAAATATTGTACTGGAAACTCGTAATGTGGATCTGACATTCGTAGAAAGTGTCAGATTTCCAATCTTGAAAAAGAGGATCTTAACATCCCAAATAATTATCGAGAAATCGTTTTCATGTACTGATTAGCAAAAATAATAATAGGTGTTTTAAATGAAGAATATCGAAATGGACAGAAGACTTCAAAATACTGAACGAGTTTCAACCAGCTTTAGGCTGCAATACTATACGATCGATAACTTATACAACCTTACGAGCATAGTTCAGCTTAAATTTGAGGAGAAGAGGAAAGTTTATGCCTTTTTCGAAGACTTCGTTGCGGCATTTGATAAAGTACCAAGAAGTCAATTTAATTTCGAAACTGCACACAATGGTTCTATCAGCAAAGAATGTGAACTTGATTGTGAGTATAAATCAAAGAACAAAATCCCCAGTATGGACTGGTTACAAATTTTCAGAGTATTTTGAAACGTATACAGCAAGCAAGTACATGTAAAGCAAGATTGCTTACTATCCTCACTGCTATATATATTATATTTAAACGCTTTGCATGATTATTTTGGAGGTGATTTCCACGTTTCCAACACAAATGTCAGGCTACTGATTTATGCAGATGAGATAGTGTTGTTAGCTGATAAGGCAGAAACTTTAAAGCGTCAATAGGGAGCCACTAAGAATTGTTCAACAATACTGCTATTTAGGCGTAACGCTAACACCCAGAATGATATTTGTAAAATACATCAATGTACGAAATACTGCAGCAAAAAATAGGATAAATGCAATGTGACAGGTTTAGGGTTATGCATTACATGAGGAAGTCAACAAATTACAAAGATTTTTTTAAAGAGTGCTGAAATTCTCAGACTTTCCACCAAATTATGCGCTAACACTTCCTGATGAAAGCACGCTGTACACCCTTTAGATACACTTGCAATAAATCTACAAAACGTAGCACTACTAAGAAAGAATTTGATGTGGGCAAAAGAAGTAAACAGGCTAGGCTGATTTCAGTTTAAAATTTTAGGACAACAGGGGCAAGGAAAGCTATTACATCATAATCTGAAAATACAGTTTATTGAAGAAGCACATTGGAAAGCTGGTGCAAGTAATTCTAGATTTTATAGATTCTTGAAACCCTTTGGAGGGAACGTGTATCTTTCGTACAGTCTGCCACTGCACTATATAACAACAATATTCAAAGCTCACTGGGGTGTGCTTCCGTTACACTCTGACAACCTGGGAACCACTAGTGCGTTATTATGGGAAATATGGGAGAAGATGAAAACTTGCTTCATTTTACGGAAAGATGCATGCCCAATACTAAAAGAAGTAAGAGCAGTATATTTAAGAAATAAATCGTTAAATGCAGAAGACATTGTGAATATTTTAAATGGAGATAGCCCTATAAGCTGGAAGAGTCTGGCTTCGAAGCAGTTTCACGTACTATTTAACTCTCTATTCAGAGTTATTTTCAACTTTCCATCACGGTACTTGTTAACTATCGGTCTCATGCTTATATTTAGTTTTAGATGGAGTTTACCCACTTAGTGCACTATCAAGCAACAAGACACTTTGGGAACACCTTCTAGTAATCATTAACGTTATACGGGCCTGGTACGCTCTATAGGTAAATGCTGCAGTGCATCTCACATTTGCCATTAAAACAAAGTGACTTAGTGCTGAACTATTTTCGCACTAAGTCATCGCCGCTACTAAGAAAATCCTTGTTAGTTTCTTTTTCTCCCCTCATTAATATGTTTAAACTCAGGGGGTTGAGATTGTATAAATAATATATAATTTTTATTTAAATTTAGAAAAAAAGGAGTATTTCCCTTTTTATATTTTTATAACTGGTAATATTTTTAAATGCTTTTTCTTTCTTATATATTTTTCAAATAATTCTTCAATATAATATTTTGGATTAATGCAGAGAAATGAAAAGTTCCTTTAAAAAAAAAAATCATTTTTTTTAAGCTAGGACTTTCAAAAAACTATGTTAAAAATATTATAAAACTATTCATAGTATATAAAATAAAAAAGAGAATTTTATAAGAATTCAAATTCTTACTTTTCTATTGATTTTTTTTTTAAATTTCCACTTAATATTATGCATGTGTATTATATTATATTAATTCCATGACATTTGACACAATAAAACTATACTTATGCTAACAAAGTTAACTAAAAGACATAATTATAAAAGAGTCAAATATCGCTCCTAGTCGGAGCATAAGGCGGTCACAAAAGCTCTCCAACGGTTTCTATCAGCAGCCAGGTGTCTTATTTCGTTCCAGGTGGCTCTGTGGTGACTTTCGGCGTGGATAGTGCGTACCCATGTTTGTCCATTGAAAGGCCATCCTTGCAATGTTGGTGTCTTCTCTACGCAGAATGTGCTCCACTTGCGTCTTTTAACTTGTGTGTCAATAGGCTCGCTATTGGTGAGGCGCCACAGGTCTTCGTTCATGATCGTTGTCGGCCAGAAAATGCGGCAGATTCTTCGTAGACATATGTTGACAAAAGTTTGAAGTTGTCGAGTTATTTGTTCTGAGGCCAACCATGTTTCAGACCCATACAACAGAACAGGTTTTATGCTGGTGTTAAATATTCGTATTTTTGTGCGCAGCGATATCACACGAGAACGCCAATTCGATCTAAATTCCGGAACGCAGACCGTGCTTTGTTTATGCGTGCTGCCACATCAGATGTTGCACCCCCATATGTTGTTATGTAGCTACCAAGGTAGCAGAAGCTGTCAACGTCCTCAATGTTGATGGTGGAGTTATCATTTGTCAGTACAGTGAGTGGAGATGTATTTGCAGTTTGCAGTCGCAAAAGTTTAGTTTTGGAGAAGTTCATTTTGAGGCCAGCTGCATGAGCGTTTACGGCTAGTTGGCGTATTCTTGACGAGGCGCCTGCTAACGTGTGCGTCATGAAACAGATGTCATCAGCGTACTCCAAATCGCTGAGCTTCTGGTTTAATCTCCACTGCAACCCCTCCTCCGTCTCCGCATTAGTACGCCTAAGGACATCATCCAAGACCACTATAATCAACAGTGGTGACAGAACGCACCCCTGCCTAACGCCTCTGTTTATATTAAAGTTGGCACTATTTTTACCTTTATAACGCACACTAAGGTTCGCGTCTTTATATAGGGCCTTAATGAGTTCGATGATCTTATCCAGAACTCCGCATTTTGTAGAGAGCGCCATATTGCGTCTCTGTTAACCGTGTCAAACGCAAGTTCGAGTCCACGAAAAGGAGAAATAGTGGCGATCTCCATTCGACAGATTGCTCCACAATTATGCGTAAAGTGTTGATGTGTTCCACGCAAGATCGGTTTGGTCTGAACCCACTTTGTTCACGCCGTAACTGGCTATTGAGTACACCTGACACTATATCTAAGATGATAAGAGCTAGGATTTTCAGGATGGAGTTGAGAAGAGTTATGCCCCTCCAATTTTTACATTGGCTGAGATCTCCTTTTTTGGAATAGTGATTATGATTCCCTCTTTCCAGTCAGTGGGGATGGTGTTAGTCGCCCAGATGTTATATTATATATTATATATTAGCGCCATTAGCGCCATACTTCAAGAGTTCAGCAGGAAGTTCGTCAGGTCCAGCAGCTTTGTTGAATTTTAGCTTATGGATTGCTAGGCTGATTTCTTCTGTGGTGGGCGGGTCGACAGGGATGTTTCTGTTGGGGTTTCTTCTTCGCTGTTCACCAAAGAAGGGCGCAGTGTTGTTTTCCGCTTCTACGCTATTGTCCACGAAAAATTCTCTCCAGCGCGCGAGTTGATCTTCGTCAGAGGTTAGGATGCTACCGTCACTAGCCTTGATAGGCGGTATGTTAGGTTTCGTATTAGTCAATTTTTTTATGGCTGCATATACGCCCCGCAAGTTGTTACAGTTTGCTGATCGCTCTGCTTCACCAGCAATTCCCTCCACATATGCCCTTTTATCAGTCCTCACAGAATTTTTGACCTGCCGATGCATAGCATTGTACGCGCTGAGAAAGCTGTTGCCGTCGGATAATGAAGCAGTGTTTACTTTGGTTTTCATCCTTCTACGTTCTTCGATATATTGTCAGGTGGTGTTGCTTATCCATGGCTTTCTTTTGCGATGTTGGAGGCCAACTGTTTCTTCCGCAGCTTGTGTGCAGGCTTTTTGAATTTGTTGCCAGGATGGTCCATGTTCGTAGAGTGCAATGGTAGTAGACAGTGTGTCCTGGTAAATTTGGAGCGTTGCAGGGTTTTTGAAGTTTTCCAGATTAAAGGTCATCTTTCGCTTCTGTTACTTCCTGATGCCTTCGGGGCGTAAGCGTAGTTGGCATACAACTAGGTTATTGTCGCTGAATACGTCCGCACCTCTGCGTGTGCGCACATTAAGGAGGGAGTTGTGAAACCGTCTGCTTATTAAAACATTGTCGATTTGGTTGCGAGTTCGGCCATCGGGAGAATTCCATGTGTATTTATGGATATCTAAACGGGGGAATTTAGTGCCACCGATGAAGAGATTGTGGTTGGAGCAAAGTTCAATCAATCGCTCTCCATTATTATTTCTACCTGATGCTAAGGCGTGCCGAACCATGAGTTTTTCGACATTGCTGATGTCGTTGCCTACTTTTGCGTTGAAATCGCCCAATGTCATGATGATGTCGCCTTTTGGGACAGAATTGATGGTAGAGTCTAGCAAGTTGTAGAACGCTTCTTTGGCATCGTCTGTGTCTGGTTCCGTAGGCGCGTAGCATTGAATTACGGTGATATTACGAAATCTGGTCTTAAATCTGGCAGTCATTATACGTTCGGAGATCGGCTTGTATCCAATTGATGCGCTTTTTAAGTTATTTGATATTAGAATGCCGACACCGTTTGCACGCTTTTGTATGTTGCCACTGTAGATAAAATAGTGGCCTTCGAGGGTGTGAAATTTTCCTTGCCCGAGCCATCTGGTTTCAGATAGGCCGAGAATTTGAATTTTATAACGCTCCATCTCCCTGCAAACCTGTGCGAGCTTTGAAGTTTCAGAGAGAGAGAGCGAACGTTCCATGTTCCAATTCGTGTCATTGATTTAAAGCTGATGGTCGTTGTCGTGTGGTTGTTATTATTTCCGAGGCTTGTTTCCGTTTCTTGAGTGGGTTTGTTTTACGGTCGGGTCACTGGCCCAACGCAACCTATTTTATGTCTGAGGAAAGACAAAAATATTTTATTTAAGAGAGTTGTTTTCTCTCCGCCCGACTACGATTAGCCAGCGCTTTCAGAAAATATTTCTGAAAACCTGTTTCTATCCGCCCCCGCGAAGAGGATGTAGTCGCACTGCCATCAGTATACACAGTTACGGCATGTACACAATGTGTATTTAAAGGAATTACAGTAATGGAACCAGAAATAGTTGACAGCTCGTTAATATATAAAAGGGTATAGTAGCCAAAAAATTATGAAAAAAATAAGAAATAAATTACAAATTTGGAACAGTCTATTATTTACTAGACCTCTTATTGCCCCGTTAAATGACGGTATCCAACCACTCTATACACACATACAATTTTTTTTTACAAATGGGGCATGTGATCACGCAGAAAATTATATTTACATTTGATTTTATCTTGAATGTTAATTTCGCAGTACAAAGTTTATTTTATTTTATTTAAAACTGATTAAACTTGCAACTAATTATGTTTGTCCAGTTCCACGATGCGTTCAGCTTCGAAAACAAAAACGGAAAGAAAGAGTCCGTCTCGAAATTTCTAAAGCAGACTTTCTTATGCAATGTCCGTGGCCAAAACGTACGGCAGTGGCGTGAAGATCAAATAGCTTGCCAGTGGCGTGAACATAGCGCCCCTCATGCAGTATTTGCAACTTGATGTCGATGAAGTAAATGGCGGTGACATGCGCCTATAAAACGGTTGCAAAGTGTTCTCCAAGAGCTATAATGTACAAAAAAATATGATTAGAAAGTCCACTTGGTATGTATGGATATAGTAGCTAGTGGGGTTTAGTGGATTATACCGCCACGATCGCAGTTCGGAATTAGTTAGTCGGAATGTGCAAAAGTTTGTGGATTGGTCGTGGCAGTGGGCCGATCATTCTTTCCGTTGTATATTTTTTCAGTGCGCCCATAGGCCATTCTTGTGGTGTGGTCGTGTCATGCCGAATTACCACAAGATCTCCAACTTGAGCATTAAAATGGGGTGTCTTCCATTTGTTGCGTTTGTGCAATTCTTTTAAGTATTCGTTTTTCCATCGGTGATCCATATGTGGAGCTGACACTGAAATAAAATGCCACGAAAGGTCTTGATAGCCGTACTGTGTCAGAATCATCGAGGTTGATTGAGGCATAAAATGTTCGGCTTCATGGTGGATGATAGGATACCAGTGGTGCCATTGTCCGAGTACACGCGACTGGGACAACCTCTTTGAGAGGTAAAGCGAGCGGACGCAGCTAGAAACGCAGCTGTAGAGAGGTCACTCACAGGTTCTAGATGGACCGAGCGTGTAGCGAAGCAAGCGAAGACGCAGGCGTAGCCTTTGGTGAGTCTAGTATAGCGGCCCGTGAAACGTTGAAATGTTCTACATTTATCGATGGTGCAATTTTTGCATTTAAATACTCTGACTTGATTAAGGCTTTCGCTCGTGGGATCCAGAACTCTTGGCGTAGAAGGCGAAGCATGAGCTGATAAGTTCGTGGCTGACTTCCACATGCAAATTTGATAATTAACAATTGTACGGTTTGGTGCCTTTCATTGTAGGTCAATCCAGTTGCGGAAGATAAGCGACCGTTAGCTCTAAGAAGGCCTTTGGAACCTTTAAATGGCGAAAGATTGAAGGTTACTCCGTTTTCCCAGAGGCTGTTCCTTGATTAGTGCATCGTATTCCTTTGAATAGTACCGTAGCTATGCCAATTGAATCAATCGTGCCGTGGCCTAAGTTATTTCAGGGCCAGATAAATCTTTTGACATGAAGGTGTGGCTGGGATTGAGAACGCGGACCTGATACCTGAGAATATATGCTAGGACGCGTAGTGCCCTTGGTAATGACGAGACACGGTCGAGGATGTCTATTCCGGATATTGCAATCGTATGAGATTTAATTCCCAATGCGCTTTTTCCAGAACTAGCCAAGATGGGCCGTGCCACCATAACGCACATTGCGACAGTTCATATGCGTATTTGCCCTGAGTGGCGACATCAGCGGGATTCGAATGAGAATTAGCCCAGTTGTCAGTACCAACTTCTTTTTCGATAAGTGAGACGCGATTTGCAACGAATTTTGTCCATGTACGAGCAGGTTTATTAAGTCAAGCGAGAACAATTGTCGAATCTGTCCAGAAGTGCGTTATATAGGATGTGACTGAAAGCTGTGTTTATACCATTACCGATAGATTTGCTGCCAGAACTACACCACAAAGTTCCAAACGTGGTAGAGAACCCGACTTTACTGGAGCCACCTTTGACTTGCTGGTCAGAAGGTGGCAGGAAACTATTGCATGGTCGCTCATACGGGCGTAAATAGCGGCGGCGTAAACATTTTTCGAAGCATCTGCGAATATATGGAATTCTGTCAGTGCGGAAAGACTATAGGTTAGCCAACGAGCAACTATGATTGAGTTGATCTCGAAAAACTGACTGACAAACTTCTGAAGTCCTGCAAATTCTGATTTGGAGTTTTCCAAAGATTAACCGCTGATAGGCTGTCTGATTGGGGTTAACTAAAATTTGACAACACATCTTCTGAATATCAGCGTTAAATACAATTTTATACAATCGCCACTTAACAATAAGAATAGTTAAATCCTGTTGTAGCACAGGACCGACATGAAGATTTAAGTTACGACTGCTCGGTGATGAAGAAGACGCGGTAAATACTACAAGCAGCTTAGTTGTGGTGCTGTAAGGTTTGATGACCGCATGATGGGACAGATAATAGTATCGTAGAGACATGTCGGCCAGAGGTTGCATTACTGGCATCATATGTCCGAAATCTATATACTCGTATTCTGTTAGAACTTTATCATATTCTAGCTTCAACTCTGGGCGCCGTATCAATGCTCTTTCATTACGGCGGAACTGCCTACACGCAATGAACCAGGATTGCCCCAGAGGTTCAGGTACGCCTGACTTCTTGAATGGAAGATCAACAACGTAACGTCCAGAAGGAGATGGTAAATTTGTGTAAATTTCTTCGCACTCAAAATCGGCCTTCGATACGCGAGGGGGGCGCACAAACTTCTTCCACTTCCCAGAACTTCTTAAGCTGTACGTCAAGAGAAACTTCCGTAAAGTGGGCATATACAGAAGCACGGTAGTGTACAATACAAGTCGCCGCCCAGCAGCAGATCGACTGGGGCACCTTGGGAGAACGTTGGGTTCGCATAATTCAGTTGTGCAGGATCAGCCCACACGAAGAGAACCCTCTTCAGTGATTTTGGGAACCACCAGTGATTTTGGGAACCACAAAAGCCGTATACCTCCAGTTGAAACTTGTTATCCTGGAATGAAGCCAGCGAAAAAGTAGATAGTTGACTTGATTTAGTGCGGACGACATCGTTACGACCGGATATCGTAGCAGCGCATCCTTTGGAAGGCAAATATAACAAACGTTTTAGCCTCTCTGAAACGAAGGATGCTTCCGAAGCGGTGTTGATTAAAACACGAACAGTATGTGTTGAACCGAGATGGTATACTGGTAAAAGGACAGTGCCTAAAAGAACTTTTTTGATGTGGTGTTGAGACACGTAGTGAACTGTTGTATTGACTTTTCTTCTATAGTGGACTGTATTTGATTATCAGGAACTGCGCTTTGATCATTCGTCAAAATGTTTGACCTATGATAGGAAGAGGAGTTACAATTTCAGTTTACGAGTGCAAGAGTAAAATTAGTCGACTTCCTGTCGCGGTGCAAGGTGGAGTGGTGACGTTGATGACATTTGGATCAATGTTTTTACTTGGACAGTCCTTTAATTTATGATGTTCGGACAAAGAGTTGAAACAGCAACCCAACTTCTTGACAGTAGCAATACGATCCTCTAGTGATACTTGCACAAAGTGTCGAAGGGCGTAAAGCAGATGCTTCTGCGCACTGCACACTGAACAACTTGCGCACCCCTCCAGTGTGTGATGCGATGGTAGAATCGACGTTGTACGAGATGTAAACAGCGCGATAGGAGAGTTCAAATCGGTCACGGCTTCAAGGGTCTGGAACCGTTCCGACAAAAAAGCGTCCAACTGCTTCCATTCCGGGATATCAGTCTTGTTTTTCACTGACTGTTCCCAGAGATAGAGCCTTTTGGTAAGAAATCCGAGCACAAGAAAACAAATATGACATCCCAATTAGAGGTGTCAATCTTTTGACACCTCTAATTGGGATGAATGAGTGATTTTAGCGTCGCGATACAAGTAGTAATATTTCGCTGCAACTCCTTAAAAGCGGGGCCAGAATCAGAACTACAATATGGGAGGTCAAAAAGCATCTTAAATTGGTTGTTTATGAAGATACGCTTGTTTTCATACCTGGCTATAAGATTTTTCCACACCGTCTTAAACCCATCATTGGCAAGCCTAGCTAGCTGCACAATATATCGCGTCACGCCAGTTGTTTTCTGTAGTTGATGAAATAGTTTCTCTACATTAGATAGCCGTTAATTGTTTATATATACTAGGGCGGATTGATATTGAAGCTACCTAGCGCTAGATGGCAGCACAAACACAAAAACTTTCTTTTTTTTAGAAATTGCTATCTGTCAAACGTCAGCTGTTAGAATTTCACCCAAATTCATCGATTAGTTTATTTGTTGTAGTCGTTTGAAGTAAGCAACTTTTGTGTTTCTTGAAAAATGGAAAAAAGCGAGTTTCGTGCAGTGATTAAACACTATTATTTGAAAGGGAAAACGGCGAAAGAGACAAAAGAAAAGCTCGATAAACATTACGGTGAGTCTGCTCCGTCAGATTACATGGTAAAATATTGCATTGCTGAATTTAAACGCGGCCGAACAAGCACTGCAACAATACCATCAACAGGAAGGCCAAAAGAGGTGGTTACTGAAGAAAATATCAAGAAAATCCTCGATATCGTTACGAATGATCGCCGAGTCAAGTTGCATGAGATTGTTGAAATGGTAAACATATCATATGAACGTGTGTTCAACATTTTGCATGAACATTTGCATATGAAAAAGCTATCGGCAAGATGGGTGCCGCGTTTGCTCAGTGTCGAGTTCGACAGCCCACTTCACAGCGGTGTTTGGACATGATAAAGCGTAATCCTGTTGATTTTTGGCGTCGATTAATAACTGTTGATGAAACGTGGGTCCACCACTACACACCTGAAACCAAAAATCAATCAAAACAATGGGTGGAAGCTGGTGGAAGTGCTCCGAAGAAGGCGAAGGCAGTGAAATCGGCTGGCAAGGTTATGGCCACTGTATTTTGGGATGTACACGGAATATTGCTCATCGATTATCTTGAAAAAGGATCCACAATCACAGGAAAGTATTATCGTGCATTATTGGATCAATTGATTGATGCAATCAAGGAAAAACGACCACATTTAAAGAAGAAAAAAAAGCTCTTTCTTCAAGACAACGCACCGGTTCACACAGCATTAGATACGATGCTAAAATTACGGGAAATACACTTCGAATTGGTTAATCATCCACCTTATATCCAGATTTAGCTCCTAGTGACTTTTTCATGTTTCCAAACTTGAAAAAATGGCTCGCAGGAAAAAGATTCATCTGAAACGAAGAAGTGATTACCGAAACTAACGCGTATTTTGAGGGGTTCCCGAAATCGTATTATTCAAATGGTATAAAAAAGTTGGAATATCGTCTAAGTGTGTCGAAGTAAAAGGAGACTATGTTGAGAAATAAATGGTTTTTGAAAAAAAACCCGTTTTTTTCCTACTTAGGAAGCTTCAATATCAATCCGCCCTCGTATGGCGGTGAGCAGATCACGAAATGAGGGCCATTGTACATAATCCCCACGGAAAATGTCGGTTTCGCATGGTGGAAGGCTTACATTTGATGATTGAGGTACAGGTTCCAAGAAAGCAAGTGTAGAGCTAGCGGCAGGCGAAGATGCTGGGTGTTTACTGCTCTCCAGCATATTCATACATCGCATGTGGCGGCTAAAGGGTGCAGACTACGTATTTTTTTCATGTACTTGTCTTCTTTGGGCACTTTTTCTTCTTCTAAGCACGACAGATAAGCCAAATCAATCTGCTGCATCACTCTGGCAAGAGTGTCTTGATTCAGCTTTAAGACAAACTTAATTGATTCGGGTGTATACGTTTGCCCAATATTGTTTGAAAGCGTATCCAGCTGGGTAATAGTTGCATTCAACTTGTCCATAATTGCATGAAAAAATAAAACACCTCGTGTAAACAATACCAATAAAAACCAGAACTAATTTTTGTTAACTATTTGTCAAGTCGACTTATGCTGATTGTAGCGTATTTTCACTTTCACGAAAACTAACGGCAGCGTATAAATGCAATCCAACGCGGCTGCGGAAACGAAAGATTAGTGCACTCGAATGCAACGAATGTTGACGATTACGTATATATGTGCGTATATATCATGTGTATATTTTCTCTGCAGGCAACCTTCACTGAACTTTATATATTTATAATTAAAAATAACCACACTAGCTACTAACATTTGTATTCCCAGTTTCCAGACGTTGACATGCAGGAACAGGTCTGGAAACTCCTCACAGCAATATGATGCTAGCCGGACTAATATCCGGCTCGAAGGACCAAAAATGTTCACGCACAGTAGAAGTTTATAAATTAGATTTAGTTTTATTCTTTATTATCTATTTACTCTAAATAATATTATAATATTTATTAATGTTAGGTGTATTTATGTATAGTCACACGATGCGTTCGGCTTCACAGGCAAAAAAGGGAAAAGAAAGTGTGCGTCTCAAAATTTAAAGCCGAGAGTGTAGACTCTCTCACTCACTGTCTACGAACGTACGCCAGTATCGTGAATAGGTATAACTATTATTTAAAGCGTCCCATTCACTATTAGTTGAAATTTTTATAAGTTTCAACAACTTTTTTAGGTAAAAATCAAGAACGATTACAAACCAAGTCTGTTCGTTTTCACTCACGTAATATTTTCATATTTACACATTTTGGAGTGCCGATATAATTATGGCTCTGAAATATGTGCATGAGAAATAATGTTATTCAATAACAGTAAAATGCCTAATTGCCACTTGAAGAAAATTCCCAGGATAACGTTAGGTCACCAAAATCAAGGAGATACTTGCTTATCCTCACGAGCTACAGCAGTATGTAAAAAAAAAATCAGCACACTGACCTTTAAGGGTTCCGGCATATTGAAACTTTACCCAGAATGTTCTAAGGAATCTTCCCAAAGGCCTTCAATCTCAACGATGCCATAGTTTTGTAGTCGGATACTCGGCATTATCACTTAGCTTTGTCCTTATCATTCTCGAAGAATACCACAAAAGCGAGAGGCATCTATGCCTGTTCCGCACACTGATATAAGGAACTCCCGCAATTGCCCACGAAGGACAAAACAAGCATATAAAGAAAAGACAGCATGGCAGCCCAAGAAAATTCAAGTACTCAAAATAGTTGTGTAGCTGGAGTAGGTAGGTAAGTAGGTAAAGCGATCGCCCGAAGAGCGCACTTAGGCGTTCATTGACCCTTTATGATACCGCATGAGACACAATTCTCAAAACCTTTCAGAGGTCCAGCCATTTTGAGCTTTTGATGAAGCAGTTGAGCTAATCTTTTTATTTGCAATATCGCACAGAGTCCAGATCACCCAAGAAAGTCCGCCACCTTATGGACAACGCGGGAGACATTAGGACACTAACCTCGGAACCTACACTCAGTTTTTTTAGAGATACAAAATCCTTTGAGCGCTTGACATTCATTACTGGACAGGATTGTCTAGCTATTTTGCATCCTGTACTTTCACACCAGCGATTGGCGTCTGTGCCTAAATATATTGTGTTTATTAAGAGTTTACATATTACAATAGGAATAGGATAGGTTCAATTGGTATGGTAGTACCCTCACGGGTAAGTTCATTTCCTTTACTGTTCCCTTGAATATCTCTGTGGCCGGTAACCCAGCTCAGAATCTGCTTAGCTATCTTCTCTAAAGATTTGCGGCAGCTCTTGACGCCTTTTGAGGTGATAATAGCCGAATCCAGGGAGCACAAAGCTGCTTGGCTGTCAGATAGAATGCAAATATCTTATTCAGATATCGTCTTCTTCTTTAGCCAAGACAGTGCTGCCTCTATAGCCGCGACCTCCGCCTGAAAAACTCAGCAGTGGTTTTGAAGCCTAAAGGACATGTTAATGTGCTAATTTTCTGAGAATACACCACCTCTCACCCTATTCTGTAACTTAGATCCATCTGTGTAGATCTGAATCCCTTTTGCATGAGGGGGATACTGTCCCTGAAGGGAATGGATATCCTGCACCTGCCATTGAATGCATAAGTTGGTGTGATATAGCCGAAAAAGTCAGGAATACCGCCACTCGATTATAAGATTCTCTGACTGCTGAATTTCAATTGGAGTTACGCCATTTTGGATTGATGCTAATATGCTTTGCCCATTGCAATTTTGGCTTCGTGATTATGTCTGAGTTGGCTTCGACTACATTCACACTAGACATCATTTGCCGCGGAACGGTGCTCGAGCAAGCAGGGAGATGGTCTCTAAAAGAAATTCCAGAGTCTCACTATTATTTGAAGTCCAAGATCTATCCCCCTCCTCAGGTACCGATGGAGCAGTTGATAGGATCTTCCTCAACCTGGACGTCTCAGAGATATCTTCTACGTTACCGCAAAAGTTTCTCCACGATTCTCTTCCTGAGCTTACTTTTGAAGGCTCTAAGTGCTGCTTTTGTATAAATCCCAGTATGCACTATCTCTAAACCTCTTTGCGTTGTTAAAAAGTATCCTAAAGTTATTCCTAAGTCCCCTAATTTCCTCCCCCCACCACGTGGGTTTTTGTTTCCCCCTGGGTCTACTGAGGGGCAAGAGACCGATAGAGCTTTATTAAGAGCATCCGTGAGAACATCCACAGATCTATCAATTTCATAACACGTGCTTGTGCTTATGGAATCCAGTCAAAAATTGATTCAGAGGGAATGGTATCGTCAAGGGCCTGTTTCCTGTTAGCAGTAATGAAAGTGTGTTTTGACCCTTTGTTACAAATAAGATAGTCGTTATAATATATTCATATAATGACTCACCATGTGCTGCCACAAATATCATGGTGCGCATTGGCATCGCATCCAATGATAGCTGGAGTAACTGCGAAATCAAGTGGGTACTTGTTATCTTATACTACAAATATCAACAACATGCAAATTATAGCATATCAACAACACCATTTTCCTCTCTGTTGAACATTCGTTCAGCGTGAAGGGAGAATGTCATGCTTGTCGGCTAATGAACTTCTTGGCAGGGCAATACCCGAACATATCACACCATGTAGAAATATGACACGTTTGTTTTGAGCTACGTGACGAACCATATTATATATTCTATGTTACGCTGTCAAATTCAATAAAAAACATAATTGATTGCAAAAATGGATCAATTAGCATAAGAAGAAAATCAAGTATGTTTTCATTTGATAATTCTTCAACTTGAAGTGATTGCAATTAGTAAGCTTAGCTATAATTCAGATTCAAGAACTTGTGTTTGAAATTTAGACCTAATAAAAAAAAGGCTGAAGACATACTTCAAATCACTTTTATATTAAAACCAGTTTGAGATAACGCTTACCCTAAGAAAATGTATCAAATCAAGCTCATACAAATGCAGCAAACGTGCGCATTAGAACATGCCGATATTGTACCCAATTAACATAGTTTAATTAATTTTTTTACTTCAAGTACCTATACAATTATAAAGGTCTATCAGGTGTATAAGCTTAAATCCTACCATAGAAACGTCATACTTTAAATAGCTACCATAGAAACGTCATACTTTTTTTTGTGTGAGTTCGACACCTGTTTACATCAATTGCACACCATCAATAATTTCCTATAACAACATACATTTTTCCTTCCGTAATCATGTCTTATTTTGTGCCACAAAAAGAGCATATGCGGGAAGCTCTACTTTTTTGCTTTAATTTGATGAAATCGTCTGCCGAATCGCATCGAATGCTTGTGGAGGCCTATAGTGACAGTGCGTTATCGGAAACAACTTGCAGACACTGGTTTCGTCGGTCTAAAGACGGCCATTTTGACATTTGAGTGACAAGAAGCGTGAAAATCGACCCAGGAAGTGGAGGACAGGCTCTTTTGGATGAGGACGATATCCAATCGCAAAAAATGCTTGCCGAGCAGTTAGGTGCTACTCAACCAGCCATTTCCATGCGTTTACGTGCCATGGGAAATGTACAAAAAATCGGAAAATGGGTACCCCATGAATTGAACGATAGGCAGATGGAGCGACGCCAAAACACATGTAAAATATTGCTTGCTAGACAAAAAAGAAAGTCGTTCCTGCATCTTGTGATTAGTGGCGATGAAAAGAGGATATACTTTGAGAATCCTAAACGAAGAAAATCATGGGTCGATCCCGGCCAACCATCAACTTCTGCCCCAAGACCAAATCGATTTGGACGCAAGACGATGCTGTGCGTTTGGTGAGATCAGCAAGGTGTCGTCTACTATGAACTGTTGAAACCTGGTGAAACTGTCAATGCTCACCGCTACCACCAACAACTAATCAAATTGCGCCGTGCTTTGCGTGAAAAAAGGCCAGGTTATGAACAAAGACATGAGAAATTGATTTTTCTCCACGACAATGCCCCATCGCACAAGTCAAAGATGGTCCAAAACTACTTGGAGACACTCAACTGGGAGGTGCTACCTCATCCCGCTTATTCACCAGACCTAGCCCCTTCCGATTATCACCTGTTTCCATCGATGGCTCGGAGAACGGCACTTCGATTCGTACGAAGACGTCGGAAAATGGCTTGACGAGTGGTTTGTCTCGAAAGGTGAAAAGTTTTTTTGGCGTGGTATAAACAAGTTGCCCGAGAGATGGGAAAAATGTATAGCTAGCGAGGGCAAATACTTTGAATAAATGATTTTTTTTGCTTTCTATAAAAAACGTGTTTTTTTGACAAAAAAAAAACAGCGGATTTAGCGGTTGGGGTTTCGTATATTGTATTGCCGGTATTTAAAACTTGTTTTTGTCTTAGTCTTAAATAGTTGCAGATGCTGAAAAATCTTCTGAGAATGATATTACAGGTAATCTGAGAACATGTATTAGTAGTATAGAAAGATCTCTTCTGGACCATTTTGCTCTTTTGTATGCTCCATTGGTATGATTTGTAGTTGTTTTGTATGAGGATTGTGGAGTAAAAGTGTACAAATGGGTAAAAAGAATGTATGTGTTTGTAAGAATTGTAAATATATTTTGCTCCGTATGAAAAAATGAAGAATTAAGTCGAAAAAGGTTTAAGTATTAATAAAGATTTTGGTATAAATGTGCTGGAGTAAAGTTGTGTTTTGCTCCGGCTTGCTCCAAAAATTCTCCATATGGTTTAGTCATAGTTGTTGTCCAGACTATACATTTGTATATTCAGGCTAAAATTATTTTGTTGTTGTTGTTGTGGTGGTGAGTTGGATTGCCTGTACTAGAAATTTGAATGGGTTTGATGGGCTTGAGTATAGACTAAAGGCTGGCGGGGGCGGATCTGAGCGTTTGATGATAATAGTTGATGAAATAATAGGGTTTTTCAAAAGAACCGCTACAAAAGCAAATCGATAGTGACAGCAAACGACACCATATTTTTTCCCGCTCTTTTGACATTTCTCTTCAGTAAGGTTTGCCATTTAATCATGCAAAGATATACGAGCCAACAATGAGTCGAAATTATTAAAATTTACTACCGAAATTCGGAGTCAGTCGCCTCAACTTTAAGAGCGCTACGTCCAATTTATGGTCGTCATAATTGTCCTAGCAGATCAACAATTGAGCGTCTAGTGGAAAAGTTTGAATCCACAGGCACAGTACAAAATGTTCCCGTGCCAGTGAGACAAAGAAGTGCCCGTAGTGTCGAGAATATTGCTGCCGCTGAGGCTTCAGTTCAAGAAAGCCCAAATGTGTCTCTCACAAGTCGTTCTCAAGCGTTGGGCATCTCTGTGACGTCGTTGTGGCGAATTTTGCGAAAAGATCTTGGCCTACATCCTTACAAGATCAAATTGACGCAAGAACTGAAGCCGCTTGACCACCATAAGCGTCGTATGTTCGTGAATTGGGCTGAGCAACAACTTGAAAATGATTCGGATTTTCATCGGAAAATCATCTTCAGCGATGAGGCTCATTTTTGGCTGAATGGCTTCGTCAATAAGCAAAATATGCGTTATTGGTTAGACAGCAATCCACACGTACTCCATGAGTCATCATTGCATACCGAAAAAATTACGGTTTGGTGCGGTTTATGGGCCGGCGGCGTCATTTGGCCGTACTTCTTCCGTGATGATCAAGACCGGCACATTACTGTGAACGCGAATGGCTACCGTTCAATGATAACCGAATATTTTTGGCCTTAATTGGATAATATGGACTTGGAGGATATGTGGTTCCAGCAGGACGGCGCCACAAGCCACACAGCGAATGCCACAATCAATTTACTGCAAACCAAGTTTGGTGAACGTGTTATCTCACGAAATGGCCCAGTCGATTGGCCGCCTCGGTCGTGCGATTTGACACCGTTAGATTATTTCCTGTGGGGCTACGTCAAGTCTATGGTCTATGCCAACAAGCCAGCGACGATTGATGAACTTCGTACGAATATCGAACGTGAAATTGCAGCAGTATCGGCCTATTTATGCTTGAAAACCGTTGAAAATTGGGTTCAGCGTCTGGAATTCTGCAAGCGTGCCCGTGGTGGCCATGCAAAAGAAATCAAGTTCCATACATAATGACATCGAATGTACTTTCACAGGAATAAAGAATTTCATTTATATCTAAAACCGGTTTTGTTGTATTTAAAAAAACTTTTGTAGCGCTGTTGTTATTGAAAAACCCGATAATTAGAAGGCAGCAGGTAGCCACAGCCTAGTTGCATGTGTGTGTGTTTTTTTTTATCGGGTCTTGGTCCGCACTGTCCTGCAACTCTCTGAAGCACTTGTTTTTGCTCTCTGTTATAGCTGCTTTCAGAGTTCTTCTGCGAACCTTGTATACTACCTGAAGTTCCTCGAAATCGAGATCTTTGCCTTACGTCGTGCTTGATGGCAGCTCTTCCGAAGCGCAGCAATTTCATTGGTCCACCAGTAAACGAGAGTCCTTGATGTATTGTTGGACCTTCGCGGCATCGCTACATCACATGCTTCCTTAATATTCTTAGCGATTTCCGCAGCCATGGTGCTTGCAGTTTCGCCTTCAATAGACGCTGACTTCCAGACAACGTCAAACGATTCCGGGTTGAACGCCCCCTTTCGCCAGCCAATTTTTTGCGCCTTACGCGTATACTGCTTTGTTCTTCGCTCCATGTAATGTATGAGTGTGTGTGTGTGTTTTTTTAAATTTTTTTTTATATTGACGAGGAGGAAAACATCTAAAGTTACAACCCTGTCAGTGCGGGACTCTAACTCCGCTAAAACCTCCTCTCGTCATTATGGCGATTCCCCCGGAGACACTAATTAGGTTTTACGTCGGGAGGCCGTAAGAGCATTTACTGCTCACGTCAGTATGAGGTCTGCCACTATGTCAGTCCTGTGTGTCTCAGAATCTAAGAGGCGCTGGTGGCTGTGTTCAGCGTTACGCGCTCGTTCTGCGATTCGCAGCGCCTCCTCGCCATCGCTTGCTATTTGTTGCTTCACGGGCTATGTCCGATACGGCCTGAATGGCATCTACCGTCGAACGTCCCCTTCGGAAACCATATTGACGGTCTGAAAGCCCACCATGTTTTTCTACCGCCTCCTGGAGTCGTTCGTAAATCCGCTCCAAAATTTTGCCTATCATGTCTAACATGCACAGTGGTCGATATGCTGAGGGTTGGTCTGGTTGCTTTCCAGTCTTGAGCATTAGTACCAGTCGCTGCTGTTTCCATCTATCTGGGAATATCCCTTCCTTTATACACGTATTGTACATCAAAGCAAAAACCTCTGGCCTCGTCTCTATTGCCCCTTTTAGTGCCACATTTGGGATGCCATCTAAACTTTGTTGTCAGCGATTCTCCTCAGGACCATGATTACATCGCTACTGGTAACAGCTGGGATGTCGGTCATTGGACCCTTGCTATGATTGGGCATTCTATCCGTCTGCTGTGGGAAGTGTGTAGCTACAATAGTTCTCATCAGGGTGGCGTCAGTTGGTTGCGGCGACCTGCCCTCTTTTAGCTTACTCATGACCACCTTGTAGGCTTTTCCCCATGGATCCACATCAGCATTCGCACACAGCGACTTAAACCACTCATTATTACTGCTGCGGAGGGCCACCTTCAATGCTTTTCGGCATTTTTTGTATTCCGCTCGTAATGTATCCCATGACGGGCGTTTTCGAGCCCTCTGAGCCTTTCGGCGGCCTTGAATACACTCCTTCCTGGCGGCTACGATCTCCTCATTCCACCAATACACTGGTTTTCTAGCGTATCGATTTAACACCCTTGGCATCGCCGCGTCGCAGGCTTTGCTGAGTCCGTTGGTGATGCTATCCGTTATGGCCGTGACAGTACCCATGCTGATTTGTTCTTCTTTCCAAACTAGATCAAAGACCTCCGCATCACAAGCCCGCACTTTCCACCCTTTTGTCTGCGCATTGCGCATCTGTTTTGTACGCCTTTGTGCCGCGTTATCCATCTCAATAACTATGGCCACGTGGTCGCTATGCGTATATATGTTACTGATAGACAATCGCGCGATGCGCTCAGCAGTGCTGTTCGCAAAGGTCAGGTCTATTACCGACGTACCCCTGCCTGAGTCAAAAGAGTACTGACCGACCTGATTGAGAATGACGAAGTCCAAGGGCGCCAGGCACTCCAGCAGAATTCTGCCACGCTGACTAGTGCGCGTGCTCCCCCAAGTTGTGGACCAAGCGTTGAAATCTCCCGCAATGACCACCGGCGATTTCCCTCGTGCCTCTTCCACCATTGATATAAGCATACGTTCGAAGTCGGCTATACTCATGCTTAACAGGAAAATAGGTATCGAATTTGACCCAGGTGTAGCCGTTTTCTGTAGCAGCCATTCTTTGTGAAAGCACCTACCGTTCAGGACCCAGATGGCTGCTTTGCTACTGGCATCTGTCACCCACTCGTGCCCATCTATATTTTTATACTGTTCGCACAGTAGGGCTATATAAAAATTTTGTTCGTGCATCGTTTGTTGCAGTAGGTCTTGTGCTGCCGCGCAGCGGTTTAGATTTAGCTGCACTATTTAATATACCGCTGTTTATTTTCGCCTGCTGGTGTACTGGGCACTTATAACTGCCTGCCGCATGATCGCCCTGACATAGGGCGCACTTTTCTTAATAGTGCACGTTGCTGACATGTGGCCCCTCTCTCCGCACTTCTCACACATATCGGTTCGGTCAACCCCTTCTTTGCACTGTTGAGCCAAGTGAGCGTATCCCCAACATTTGAAACAGCGCTTGAGAGTCACTGATTCCCGTACTCTGCAGGAGACCCATCCAATAAGAACACGTTGGGCCTTCAGGACCTTTTTTGCGTCATCGACTGGCAAGCTAATATAGGCGGTTTGAGTGCCTTTGTAGCCACTACGAAAACTTCTTATAGCTGCCTCGTGTCGTCTCGTTATTCCGCATTGTCCATGCAAGGCTACACAGATCTCAGCTGGGGTGGTGATCTCATCTAGATCTCTGCACTGGATGGTGGGCATGTTGCCGTCTCCTTCAACACATCAGCGATCGCAGCTTGGTGGCTCGTCGTTCTGCTCTCTACCGTTCGCTTCCGTTCCAATATTAGCTCGCCTTCAGCCGTTTTGCGAATGGCTTTGACGTCATCACCGATGGCGTTCTGCGTAGGATGCCTCTCCAGTTGCTGCAATGATCAGCGCATCGGGCCTTGGTCGAATCTTTTTTTCTGTCCTCCGCATGGCTCTTGGGGGCTCTTTAGCTCCCATATCCTTTTTGGCACTTTTCTTCAGTTTCACCAATTGCCATTCTGGCTCAAAGGCTTCCTGCAACTTCTTCGGTGCTGTTTCAATATGCAGCTTTGGTGAGACGACCCGTGTACGCTTTTTGGTTGGTAGCGGTGAAACATCTGCCATCCCATCTGGTTGAATGGCTATTCTCGCTCTCTTTGCCTGCGCTCTAGAGTCGATCAACGGTGAGGTTTGGGTTGCCTTCACCATAGCCTCCCCCAGATTTCTCTTGCTCTCTCTTCTACCGCCGCCTACTAAAGAGTGCTGATATCACCCAGGAGGGCCCTCATTGCCTTATTTATACTTCGTTGGCTGTCCATCATGATGGTCAGCTCCTCTATTTTATTCCCCATTATCCAAAAACTCTAAAATTATAAGTAAAAATGGTATTAATAAATATAATTATAAGTAATATTATTTTCCCTTTTTACCCTTAAAAATTTGAAGAAAGGGCAAAAAAGGGGGAAAAGGGGAAAAAGTAATAAAAGAAAAACACACTAAA
The DNA here is from genome assembly GCA_920105625.2 of Clusia tigrina. Lineage (NCBI taxonomy): Eukaryota > Metazoa > Arthropoda > Insecta > Diptera > Clusiidae > Clusia > Clusia tigrina. Next base: position 328,987,109 of record OV050030.1, read on the forward strand.
TGCAATACTTAGCTTGCGTCCAATGGCGTTGGCAACAATTTTTTTTTTCACAGCTTCCAACGCTCTCAATTTTGCGGATAAACCAATTGAGAGGCGGAAACTTTCATAAGTCGCAATGCGTAGACAAATTAATTAAGTTTAAAAGAATAAACTTATATTCGCCTAGGCACAGAAATTGCCGTATCTGCAGTGCTCCTCCAAATTACGCTTCGCTGCACGGGGGCTGGTATTTTCGCCCAACCACTGCTCAGCTTGCACTATGTAGGCGGAGGTCGCTACAGTTTACGCTCTGCCGGGCGGATAAGCGACACAGAGGCAAAACTGCCGCAACTCACTGCAAAAACTACAAATCAAATACCTTATTTATTTTACGGTCGCGAATCTACACTTATCACTTATCACCAGGGTTAGCTATTCGGCTACCCTTTCCACAATTTTCGCACAATTTATTATTACTACCTTTGGTAGATTTTCAAAAAAAAAAAATAAATTCCGCACCAAAAAAATTGCAACCGTCACTTCGCTCTTCTCTGTGTGTGTGTGTGTGTGTTTGGTTTTTTTTTTTTTTTTTTTTTTTTAGATGAAAAATCTTTGAAAGACTGTTGCCCCCACAACAATACTGTGGAACTTTAACCCACTAAAAAACATCTCGAATTACTTCTGCTTTAGAAATTGCCCTGCGGCCCGACCGTTAGGTAATACATCGCAGGGCTAGCTTATCCTATTGGCTAGAAAATCTCAAGGGGTTTATACTACATTCATGGATCTAGTCTCGCTGCTTCGCAACCGTTCCATTCTTCTTAGTTCTTGTAGAACCCTAGCGGTTAACTCTTTAACAATTTGCCAAATCTGCCTTGATTGCAGCATGTGCGGCACTATGTTTTCTGGTGTTACTGTGTCTGCAATTTGGTTCTCTAAACACTTACGTTCTGTATCGAATTTCGAACAGTATCGAATAACAGATTTCTCCGTCATCATGTCCATACTTGTACAGATACTCTCTAAACAGCCATGTCCACTCAAGAACTACGTTATATAGAAATCAACATCTCCGTGTTTTCTTTCAACCCAAGTCTGCACATTTTTGATAAGTCTGTGCGTCCATCGTCCCTTTGTCGCTGTATCCCAGCATTCTTGCCATACAGTCAAGCTGTTTTGCCTTTCTTCATTTCGCTCTTCTGCTGTTAAAGGCCTGCCGTTTTTTTTGCTCTTGTCATATACTCTCTTAAGCTCAAGAGCCATTACGTCTGTTGGCATTATGCTAGATATGACTCCAACAGCATCGTGAGACACTGTGCGAAATGCACTAGCAACTCTAATGGCACTTAGTCTGAATAACGATTTTGCAATCTTGGCGTATGTTTTCTGCTTTAATGCTTGTCCCCTACAGGTGCATACTATGCATACTATGGATTGTTTAACTTTTGCCAGAAGTAACCTTTTGCTTTGATTTGGGCCGCCTACATTGGCCATCATTCGAGATAGGGCCGTGTTTACTCGCCTAGCTTTTTGACAGGCCTGCTCAATGTTTATTTTATAGTTAAGTCTCGCGTTTATCATCATCACTCCTAAGTATTTTAATGATGGCAGCGTTCTGATGTTGTACCCGTATATATTTAGTGTAATGGCTTCAATTTTTTTCCTGATTGTAATTAAGACTGCTTCAGTTTTTTGGCCTGCCAGTTGGAGCTTCGATGACGTTAGCCAGTTTTTTATTCTTTGTGATGTACTTCTACAAATGCTCTCAATTTGGCCTAATTCTTTTGCCACTATCGTTACTGCAATATCATCCGTATAACCGATGATTTGTACTTCTTTTGGCATAGGTAGACGAAGGACTCCGTCGTAAAGTACATTCCAAAAGAGTGGGCCCAGTACGGAGCCTTGCGGCACTCCACCAGTTACTTGATGTCGCTTCACTCCCTCATCCGTTTATTACAGCAATAGTCTATCGGACTGATAGCTTTTTATGATACGCATTTTATGATACACCGGAGTTTTAAATGTGTCTAATGCTCGAATTATGTTAGGCCAGCATGCCGAGTTAAACGCATTTTTCACATCGAATGTTACAACTGCACATTATTCTTTGGTACCATGCATCCACCTGGTACCTTCAATTGTTTTATCTGCTATTTCGGCAAGTCTTTTGATCACATCTATAGTCGTTCGCCTACTGCGGAATCCGTATTGGTTGTCAGACAGGCCCTCCTACTTCTTCTTCAAGGTGTTTTTTGAAGCGATCGCAGATTAACCGCTCCAAGATTTTGCCAGTCGTATCAATCATACAGATTGGTCGATATGAGCTTGGTTCGCCCGGCGGTTTGTTTCGTTTCGGCAATAGAACCAGACGCTGCTGTTTTCCAAATGTTTGGGAAAATACCCTCTCGGAAACACCTTGTATACATCTCCGTGAAAGGTGCTATATTGTACTTGAGGGCAATCTTTAGAGCCGGTTTGGAATACCATCCAATCCTGGCGCTTTGGAGTTGCCAAACCATGCAGCAGGCTCTATTACTTCTGTATCAGTAATAGGTGGTGTATCTATAAACTCCGGCTCCTCAGATACAAAGTTCTCCTCTACTTGTGTTAGTTGTACAGGAAAGAGGGTACCCACCACATTTTGTAGGAGTATGGTGCATGTTGGTGCTTGTCCTTTGCCACCTCTAATCTTAGACATCACCACCTTATACGCTCCTCCCCATGGGTTTCCATCAGCTTTGTCGCAAAGTTCTTCGAAGCAGAAGCATTTACTTCTTTTAATAGCCATTTTGAGCTCATTACGTTTCTTTTTAAAAACTTCACGAAAATTTCCATTTTCCACTGTACCTCTACTTCTTTGGAATTTTCGCCTTGCTTTCTGGCAGCTATTTCTCAGCTCTTCGATATCGCTGTTCCACCAATATGCTGGTTTTCGTAGACAGTTGCGTTTCTTCCTGATCATAGAAGCGTCGCAAGCTTTGCTAATATGATCAACCAAAAACTTTGCTTGTTCGTTCGTATCATTCGAGCTGGTTATTTTTGTGTCCAGCATAAGTTTGAACAGCTCTCATCCTTCCACCCTTTAGCCTGTGCCTTTTTCACACGTAAACTTCTCGCTTGACTTTGCTTGTAGTTGCCAAGAACAATCATTATGGCCAGATGGTCGCTATGTGTGTATAAGTCGCAAACCTGCTACTCCGTCATTCGTACTAAGGCTCTGCTGACAAATGCTATGTCAATGATCGAGCCATAACCATTTTATTCAAAGGTATTCCTTCTCCCTGTATTCAGCAGCACAACGTCAAGTAAGGAGAACGCCTTGAGCAACGCATCTCCTCGTTGATTTGTACTTCTGCTTCCCCATTCTATGGCCCATGCATTAAAATCTCCTGCTATTATATTTGGTGTTGTTGTCATAGCATCTCTAACCAATTCGTTGAGAATTTTTTTTCATATTCTACTTGTGTGAGACTTGGTGGCACGTAACAACAGTAGATATAGCATCCACCGATTTTTGCTCTAGCGTAGTAAGATGTAGATATTAATGGCTTATTTTGCACCGTTTTGTCACCGCAGGCCCATATTGCCACCTTGTGCGTTGTATATGAAAGCCACGATCCAGCATTTGACTTCTTATATTGCTCACAGATTATCGCGACATCTATTTTGTTTTCATACACTGTTTGCGTTAGAATTTCCTATGCCGCCTCGCAATGGTTCAAATTTATTTGAAGAAACTTAATTTTTGACTGATTTTGCTGCTGCTAGGCAAATTGGGCATTTGCGGCTACCTATGTGATGATTTGGATTCGACTTTCCACTATTTTTGCCTGCAACGCAGAATATTTTCTTATCACAATCTTTTGCGTAGTGTCCCTGTTCTCCACACTTCATGCAACATTTACTCCTGTCTTCCGGGTTAGTAAAGACCCTTGCCACATGACCATATTCCAAGCACCTAAAGCATTTTTTGAGAATTAATATTTCTCGGATTCTACAAACAACCCAGCCAATCTTAATCTTTTCAGCATCTAATAATTTCCGTGCCTCTCGTACTGGAAGGCTTATGACTGCTGTTTGTGTACCAGCATACGCCTTTTTGATGCTTTTGGTGGAGTTTTCACAAAAAAGGTTCAGCTCTTTAATTTGGGATCGGATAGCCTCGGCTACATCATCCTGTGTGGTAATCTCATCCAGGTCCCGGACTTCTACCACTAACTCCTGTGTTAGCGCCCTTATTTCCGCCTGGTTTCCAAGAACCTTCTCTTCTTTGAATTGCTTTGTGCTTCTTGTTTGAGCACTCTTTAACTCTAACAAGATCTCTCCTTTAGCTGTCTTCTTTATTCGCGAAACATTGTCGCCAAGCTGTTGGAAGTTTCCATCTTTTTTCACCCCTCTCAATATATCACTATAGGACATGTCTCCAAACTTTGCAATTATCAGGGCATCCGGTCTTGGGCTAGGCTTGGCGTTTGTCTTCTTGGTCTTGTTTTCTTGCGCTTTGTACTTAACTGTTACCCAATTTTCGTCTCTTGGCAATTCCTTCCTTCCTGTTCTGGTGGGACTCCTATCGCTTATCTCGCAATCCGAGATTATATCCTGGCTTCTCGTCCCTGCCTCATGGAAAGTTTGTGCGGTTTTCAGTGGTGGCGTCTTTTCCTGTTGTAAAGAGGGCGGCGACGACCTTGATCGTGCAGATCTTACCGTAGAAGACGCCTTCTCTGGAGAGCGAGCTACCTTTGCTGCTCGTTTGAAGGGATCTATTGCTTCGCGTTCACTTGTAGCATTATCTGATACGTTGGCCAAGTGCGCCACCACCGCATCATTGCAGTCATTGTATATCGACGGCCGGGAGCCTGCTTGCTCACCCCCCAAAACAGCCGGCACAGGGCTTTTTACACCCTGCACCGTAACTTTCATACCTTCCTTTGTATTTGCCAATGTTTTGTTATTCTGGGATTCTACCCATATCATTTTAGACCTACTGACAGGTGTCGATTCAGCCGCTCCTAACCTGAAGACAGACGCTGACCAATAAGCCGCTCAGTATGAGCCAGACGCTATTGGGATTTTTGTTCGTTGGACACTTAATTGATGAGCGGTGTCGACTCGCCCCGTCACAGGTACTTCGCCAGGAACATGTAGACTTTTAAGTTTACGCCCTCCATTCCTGCCACTTATGGTCGGAGACTGCTTATTTACTATTCACAGCTAATCTACATATCTGCAGGCCGTTCAGCTATCCGCCACCTTGCTGACCCCCACAGTAGCCCAAGCTAAGCCTTGTGTGTGAAGGTGTTTTTTTTTTTTTTTAGGCTCTGGCCAAGGGGTGTGTGTGTGTGTGTGTGTGTGTGTCTGTGTGTGTATTGTATACGTAATGAGCTGGCAACATAAATTAAATGAAATGTGTTTGCAAACATTATATATATATATATATATATATATATATATATATATATATATATATATATATATATATATGTAAATATATTTTTATGTGATAAGAGTTGGTGATGTTAGTTGATAAGTATGTGAATGTGTTATAGAAAATATATAGTTTCACAACATTATGCAATTCATAAATCAAATGTATTTGTTTGTATATAAAATCATTTGTTATTGTATTAAACTCAATCAGTCGTTTTTATACTTTGTTAAGACACACACACAACCATCAAAATCGATGACATTATAAAGCGATGAAGTATAAACATATATTTATAGTTTTTTTTAATAATCTACAACATTGGATTAATGAGTGGGAATCCAATTCCAATATATTTGTCTGATTTAGGTGGAAATAAAAGAATTTTGGAGTTTTTTGTCAGACTACCAAACAATGATACTCTAAAAATTGATTTATCATTTCAATTGCTTACACTAAGTAATTCATTGAATAATATAAATGATGAAGAGCATCTAAATAATTCTGTAATTACCACAACAACAACAACTACAGCAGCGGCAGCAGAACCGGAATATTTTACTGTGGCAGAAGCAATTGAAGTTGCAGTTGGATATAGCAGGGAGAATTGAAAGGAACAATTATTTTACATACATTTTAAATTGGAATATGATGATCTAGAGTTAAGAATTCGATGTACATACAACAGTTATTCTGAAGAACGTTCTTTTAATATAAATTGCTTTGTTGAAATAGAAATGGTGAAATAGAAATTGTAAAAATGATGGATTCAAATGTGCACTCAGACATTGAATTAATAAATGTTAAAAAATATAGGCAAACTTATGGAATGAGTATATCCTAAAGATTAGGAGAACTTTACAACATTGAACTGTTGCTTGAGAGAGTTGATGGGGAAAATAAAGTGGAATCAATATATGGTGAACATCAGTTGTCCTTGGAGTAATAGTGAAACGAATATGGGACCAGATACTTGCATGTGTTTCTTCATCATCCAAAAATATAAACAAGCTTTTAAATTAATAATAAAATTCTAAAATTTATATTAAATAAAATATTGGAAAATAAATTGTTTAAAACATAATTTCTTTTATTGTTTTCTCATGTTTTTATTTTATTCAAACTATAAAGAAATTTTAAACTTAAATGTTCACAACATAAATAGGCTATATTTTTGTTCTTAACCTTGATCATAATTATATAGACTTTTTTTCCCCAAATAATTAACAATCTCCTTCGGCGGTTGTAAATTTCCAAAGCTATCAAAATAAAATACATTATTTTTGTTTTTATAATATGCTACCCAATGTGTCCCACTACCATTAGAAGTACCCAAGTTAACAATAGCACTCGATTAAGTGGTAGCTTGGCAGCACTATTTAAACTGTTTTTTTAAACATTTATTTTTTTATATTTTTAATGCAAATTAATCATCTAAATATAATTTAAATCAACACAATAATAATATTATATATCAAAAAACAAAGATTAACAAGTCCCAAGATTAATTTTTGCTTTTTAAAATTTAATCTGCTAAAATATTTAAAAGCCCAGGGAAGTTTTATGGATAATTTTGATTCTCGCTGGTTTTCAAGCAATTTTCAATTTGGTAGCACTTTTCTATCGAGGATGGAAAAATTGGCTCGTTTAATCCAAGTATAATTTACTCGATATCTTTTCCATACAAATGTCTGTCCTATAGTCGATAGAGTGGCGAATCGAATGCGCTTAATACCACATTCTCTTTGATTAGGCTTCTTTGGAAGAGTATCACGTATAAAAACTCCTCTAAAATATGGTAAATTGCATCAAGGTTTGTAGGGGCTCTCTTCGGTAGTTGTTGTATTCGTTTTTTGAATGTGAATCATAAAATAAACCGTAACCTTTCCGATATGGTTTAAGATAAAGTCCTTTGCCCATAGCAATTGACTCCATAGTTTTGTTATGACAATTTACTACTGCCTACGTATTGGTTTTATGCGTACTTTGTTAGAAACATTTCCCATACAAAATTTCACTTTAGTTTTCATCGCATTTATAACTAACCAAGCGGTTGTACGTTCTGATAGACTGCTGCCTGTTGATTTAACTCTGCTAATACTTGATCTGCTGTATATCTTTTGTTTAAACCTTTGGTTTGAGAGTATAAAATATCATGCTCTTTATACGCTGCATCCAATGAATTAATACTTTTATCTCCTCTATCTAAATATTTTTTTTAAATTTTGTCCCTGGCTCACAAAATAGATATCCTGGTAAGTGTAGTTCAATTGGCAGAGAATTGATCAATTTATTTACTAAGCTTCCTCCTTTTACAGATCGATTACAAGTAGCAGGGTTTTTATACATCACAGTCATATTTATTGCGTTTGAGCCCGTGAACAGTTCAAGTAAAAATAATCATGTTAATCAATAAAAACATATGTTTCATATTTGATTGCATTAGTTACAAAAATGCGTTTAGTCAAACAAGAAGAAAAATTATTGTTGATTTTCCAATATATTGTTCACGAAACTGAAAAGGCCCATGAAGGACGACGCTACGCCACGATTGAGGAGATAGACAAAAAGCGAAGATAAGCTAAAACACGTCCACGCACAATAGCTGTCAAAAACTGACTGAACATTCAAAATGGCCGAGATTGTCAACATAAGGGAGGGACATGAGTACCAACATAACGCCAGAAAAAGATCGAAAATCGAACATCCGTAGCCCGCGAAAATTCTCAATTCGCGATACGTTTTGAACAGACCTCGTATAGTAAAAAAAAAATCAATTTTTTCAATCTGAGAATGGCCGATGATAAGTTTGGACACTATTCTAACCAAAAGCATAATATATATGATTTGAAAAGAAGATATGAATGTTAAAACAGGAACTTCTCTAAAATTATATGTGGATAATGTTTTAGATTCTCAAAGACAATATATGGAACAGAGTCTTAGTAGAATTGAGAATTGTATTTTTTATTACATAATAAAAATTGAAAAAATACCAATTAGAACAGTTCCCATAATAAGAGGATTAGTTGAACACTATGAGTAAGAAAAGTTTAGTAGATGAACTGCACAAACAGGCTCATAAAAACTTTAAACGACGAGTAATAGCAACAAAGGGTATAGATGATTTATGGCAAGCAGATTCTTAATCCAAATACAATAGTGGCTACCGCTTCCTCCTAACAATTATATATATATTTTCAAAATTTGCTTGGGGTCTTAAAACGAAAAATGCTGATGATGTCACTGAGGCTATGAGAAGTATATTAGTTTTGAGAAGAATACCAACAAATTTATAAACAGACGACTGTAAAGAATTCTTCAACAGTAAATTTAACAACTTGATGAAAGAATATTGCATTAATCATTACTCAACATTTAGCATTTTGAAGGCATCAATCGTTGATCGTTTTAATAGAACTCTCAAAGGAATGATGTGGAAAGCATTTAGTTATCAGGGACCATATCAATGGATTCATACTTATAAAAATTTCATGTTGGAGAAAATGGAAGAATTAGTAAATATAAACATATTTTTGCGAAAGTTTATACGAGTACACCAAACTGGACAACAGAAATTTTCAAAATTAAAACCATACAAAATACAAATCCAACTACATATATTTTGGAAGAATATAAGGATAATGTCATTAAAGGTGGATTTTATGAACATGAGCTACTGAAAACCAGATCTCCTCATTCTTATCTGATTGAAAACATTAAGAATGGTAATAAAATTTATGTTCAATGGTTAGGTTTGTATTAAAAAATTAATAATTATAAATATATAATATAAAGAATATAATTCTTATTTCATTTAAACGTTATCACTCAAGATGTCAAGATGTACATTGACTTTAACTGGCAAACCATCCGTTCTGTGTGCAGAATATTTTCCACCAATAGAGTTAGATTCAAATTATGTTTGTGGTCTAACTCATTTTCATACATATCACTCAATTCCAAATATTGTTGTTGGGAACAATCTATTTCACATAGGTATAAACATTATTGAAATTCCTATTGGTTCTTATGAGCTTGATGATATTGCCAACTATCTACGTGATGAATATGAAAATTTAAACCTGGAGTGTTTCGAATCGACAATGAAACTATCACAATATTTACAGCAATTCAATGGAAATAAAACCCAATCTGTTTAAGTGGAAAAAGCTTTTGAAAAAACCACTTTTTATTTTACTTAATTGAGCTCAAAAGATTACTGGGAATTATGCGATACATGTGTACAAAATATATTTGGATACAATAAATTATTAGCACATACAGACATACATATGTATAAATGTATGTATATATACTCGTATATATACATACGAGTATATACATATATATAGACACACATTTATTCAGCGTATATATGTCTACATAAGTATGCCCTAAGAATACCTGTGGCACTGCTCATACTGGCTCTTATTCGGGCTCTTGTCCTTATTGCACCCTCTTTGCACCTCGCCTCAGCACTGATTCCTAGCTCACGTCTCGTATTTCCTTTTTCACAGTACATCACTACCGCACTACTTCTTGACACACTCGCACTGCTCCATTGGCACTCTCGCACTGCTCCATTGGCACTACCGCACTGCTCCATTGGCACAACCGCACACCTCCATTGTCAGAAACGAAGTAAACCTCCAAATACTCGCTGAACCCATTTTCGCTATGTTCGAAACTCAAACGCATGGTTGCATTTGATACAGTCCCCACGAGCATCAGAAGGTCATCCTGTGTTTTCCCCTTTTCTACCGTCGCAGACACCCTCTATTCGCTCGGCGCAACTGGAAGAATGCATATCTTTTGAACAGGCCTTGTAAGGCGGGTTTTAGCCGTCTGCGCAATGACTCAACGTATCAGTCCATCTCGGCTTTTGATTAGCTCACAAATTCTCCCCAAAGTGGGGAAAAGCTCACTCTTGATCAGCACTAATTGACCTAGGCTCTTTGGTTCTCGTTCTCGACGCAATTTCTTGCAGCGTCGTCAAATATTCCTCTCTCCATCTCTTCCAGAAATGCTCAATCATTTTCTGACGTGCTCTCCATAAAGTTGCTCCTTTCATGCTTGACTGCTGCTCGCTCACGAATGGTAAGGGGATAATCAAAGGCTCCCCTATCAAAAAGTGTCCAGGTGTTAGAGCCTGTACATCTTCCGCATCATCATTCAAGGGTATCAAAGGCCTTGAGTTTAAAATTGCTTCTATCTCTACTAGGAGCGTAGATAGTTGCTCTTGTGTTAAAACTTTTGCCCGATAATGCGCGAGTTATGGTGTTAAATTAAAACGCGAATGTTTTCAATTCGATCTCTTCTCTGTCTTTATTCCACCACTTCGGTCTGAAGACTAACTTAAAATATTTTCTCTTCTCTATGTTACTATTCAAATTCAGTTGGCCTTGAAGTGCAAATCATGCCACCAAGCATACTTTGCGTTTCGAGCCTTAAGTGCACTTGAGACCATCCGCTATGCCATAACAAAAACTAAGCGATAACATTATTGCATAGAATATGAATATTTTAACTAACACAAATTGTTTACACACACATACATTTGTTGCTGTTTTCTACATTAAATAAAATAATATTCTTTTAATATTCTTTCGGTGCATGCAAAAATGCGCCGAATCAGCGTCTTTACTTATTTTAATAAATGTGAGGGATCGGGTTGCGTTGGGGACGTAACTCGCGCGAGGTGGTATTTTATTGACTTCACAGCAGCTGCATATATTCCGCGTTGATGCGGCGCTGCTGGCGTCATAAATATCTATTCTGTCCCCTTGTTGCTCAGTTGCTCAAAGACTTATCTTACTTACTCTTGCCGCCCCTACAAATGAGGTACCATGTCGCTGTATATTCGCTCGCATCTCCCTCTTCTGCAAATAAACCGCTCATACCAAGCAATAAAATCTATGGAATTTAGATCAGAAACAATATCAATATGAATGGCCTTTGTTTTTATGCAAACAAATATAGCCACCCAACACTTACGCTCCCTCATTCGCTCTCCTGCTCTTTCCACTGCCTTTGCTCTAAAAGGACCTATCACCCTATCGCCTGGCAATTCAGACATCAGCTGTTGCTCAAATCTGTGATTACAGCGCATACACACCACGCACTTGTGGAGGAAGGCTCTTAATTGGCTTCGTAGTTTTAGAATCCAAAACCTTTGTCTGATGAATTGCATCATTACTTGCACAGCACCATGCCTGTCATACGGTGATCATGGCCTATTATCAGCCATGCTGTTCGAGAAGCATCTTTCACTATCACCAGAAGCCTCATTTCATAGGCTTCTTCTGATCTCCCTAATGTCCGCCCACTCTCAATAAGTCCTTGCTGTCTCATTATTGGATTCAATGCAGTAATTTTGCTTCCCTCTTGCACTTGCACATTCTTTCTCAGTTTGTCTATTTCTTGTCTGAAATCTTTCGCCTGTGCCTGCTTCAGCACATATTCTGTTGCTTCACATTTCTCTTCCACTGTTGGTGTTTGCACTACTCGGTTGCTGTGCCGAGTTCTTCACCTCTTCTGGTTGTGCCTTGCTCTCTGCACAATTTCCGCTCCAAGTACATAAACCTGCGCAATGCTATTGCTCTTGAAGTGCTTAAATCTTGCACCGTCTCTTTCATTGGTATTGTCACAATAAAATGCCCTGTTTCATCTCTAGTATAAGTCTCCATACAATTTTGCTCCACTTCCTGCTCCTCATCTGTTCTCCAGCGAGTTGTCGTCTCCACCAGATCTATCTGCCACAGGCGCCGAAGTAACTCGTCTAACCTTTTGTTATCGATACATTCTATAGCAGCAACTATAGCATCGGCCCCTCTATCTCTCGCACAGGGTTGTGCCCCGAAAATGACTTGCCCAAACATGCCCTCATGTATGGCAATGCCTTGCACCTCATTTGGCATTACCGCCGTAATGGCTCTAGCCACCATATTTGCTCCTAACAGTAGCTCGACTGATCTCGCCTTCCAAAACTCAGGATCCGCCCATAAACCCTCATTCTTAAAATGCATGGGTATCTCCACTAAATCTCTTGCTGGCAAAACTGGGCACCAATTAGATTCACTTGGCAGCACCCAAAACTCAGTCTCTAAATAATCATTCTCGCTCTTCATACGGTAACAAGAAAATACCTTGGCACTCAAACAGTGCTTTATGTCAAATGATTTACCTTCTATTCCTATCATTTTGCTGCTCTGTGATCGTACTGGCAACTGGTGCTTTCGCCGGAATTCGGCACTCATTAAATTTGGCTGCGCCCCAGTGTCCATAATTGCCCGCACTGGCCCATATAGCATTCTTGCAATCTCGACACGCATCATAACCGTCGGTATGCTTCTTGCATCTCTAAACTACAATGAGAAGACTTATAGTAAGTTGCACAATTAGGGATTTCTCGCTCTTTTTTTAATAATGCTCTATCATTTTTTTTTTATTTTAATTTTAAATGGCTCTTAAAAATAGCACTTCGCCCAGGCTCTGCTACCCTTGCACGCTTTGCAAGGTAGCTGTACCGTCAGTCGCTCTTACCCTTCGGCATTGTTATCACGGCGGCTCCCCGCTTTGGCTGCTGTGGCTCCCTTTTGCACATAGCAAGCTGATGTGCTTTTGCACCAATGGGCATCGCAAAAATGGACCAGAAAAGCACTCTGCCGCCTTATGCCCTTTCTTCAAACAGTTGGGGCACAGGTTCCGTTTGTCCACGAGTTTCTGCCTGGCTCGTAAATTTAAGGACAGTAAGTCTGGGCATCGATATACAGCGTAATCTTCGCTGCATATCTCGCACAGCTTGCCTTGGCTTTCTCGTATCGGTGCTGCTCCTGTTGCAGTCACACCGTGACCCATTCTCTCCCTTATCTTCGGTACTGGGCCCGTTGCTCGATCGCGCCCGTGCTCCAATTGATGCGCTCGCCTGACTGCCCGTGCTGGTAGAGCAGATGCCTGCTTCTACAGGCAAGCCAACATCTCATCCGCCTTTGGAGAGTCAGAGCTAGTCTGTAGCTCCCATTGCTTAGCACTGTCGCTGTCCAGTCGCTCGTGGAGCATATGCACAGCGAACATGTCCCAATAATACACTGGTAGCCCCTGTGCCTTCAGTTGGCGCATGGATTCATGGGTCATATTCGCCATACGCTGTAGGCTCTCCGCAGTGGGTGGTCCCTCAAGCTCTGGCAACTTAATAAATTGCCGCAAGTACTCTCGACATACCGGATACTTACGGTTATAAATTTGGTTGAGCCGCTCCCATCATCTTCATGGTAACCGTTGTAGGTCAGCTCCCACTCACCCAAAGTGCGCGCTGCTTTATGGGTGAGCGACACTCGCATTGCTCCATTGGCACTCTCGCACTGCTCCATTGGCACTACCGCACTGCTCCATTGGCACAATCGCACAGCTCCATTGTCAGAAACTAACTAAACCTCAAAATACTGGCTGAACCTATTTTCGCATGGTTGCATTTGATACTTGGAGGGAGAACTTGATATATAAGCAAATCCTAATATACTTGAAATAGGAATTTTCAGCAATGAAGTGATTTACTTGAATGAAGATCGAACAATTGGTTCATTATTAGGCTTCAGTCGAAGAACGTTGGAAGCAGAAAAAGGGCATACATCAGATCTCCCATTAAATATAACAAACAGTAATGTAATATTTATAGAATGTAACATAACAGTTGGTTCAAATATTAATGATTTATCTGCGCACTATTCACGAGATTTCTATAAACGCTAGTCCTGGTTATAAAATAAATGAGAATGCCAAAAATATCATCATAAAAATATATTTACCAGTTAACACCAAGCAGATAAGTTCTATCACAGTGAAAATTGTTGATCAGGATAATAATTTAATTAATTAAAATTCGAGGAGACACAATAACACTACGATTACATTTGAAACGACAGGACTAATGATTATTTATAATAAAAACGTAGGGCGTAGTGTGCCCTTTATCACTTTCCCACCAACAGTTGAGCGAATAGGAAGAAAGGCTACCAATAAGGTTATTAAATGTAAACGACTAACAATTGCTAATCGAGAATTTTTAAAGTGAACAGGATTTAAATTAAAAACTAAGTCATCAATGATATAATTGATGACAAAACCATTATATGATGAGAGCATTATAAAAAAGGAGTACCATAGCTATTCACCATATTTACAATCATATAAAAACAATGATGAAATAAGAATCTCAATTCAAAATCAAGATCTCTATGTTTTACCCAGTGAAAGTTTAATATATATAGAAGGTTATGCTACCTTAATTGATGGTTCAATTTTACATAAGATTAGATTAAAAAATAATTGTATGGCATATTTGTTTGCTCAAATTCGATATGAGCTTAATGGATTAGAAATCGATCGCACACATCACTTGGGAATAACTATAACAATTAAAAATTGTGTGTCTTGGAATAAAAGCGAGAGTGATGTGTTAAAAAATGGTGGTTGGACGTAATCAAATACTTTTCAAATATCTAATGGTTACATTAATTATTGTGTACCATTGAAAATGTTATTAGGATTTGCTGACGACTTTAATAAAGTTGTGGTAAATTCTAATCATGAACTAATAATATTACGTTCCAAGAATGATCAAAATGTTGTGGACCTCAAGTGATTCAAAGGAAAAGATAATGCTAAATATAACATATATCACATGGAAAATCCCACATGTACAGTTATCTGATTTTGCCAAATTAGGAATATTTAAGACAATGAGCAGCGGTAAACCATTAACATTAGCATTTCGCAGTTGGGATTACTACTTTAATCTCATGCTCTCCCAAGCAACAGATCACATGTGGGATATTAAACTTTCAACACAGAGAGAAGACCGCGCATCATATTGATCGAATTCCAAAATGCAAACAAATTTCAACATTGTGATCTAACGGATGTGAAAGTACGTCTAAACTGCAGCAGCAGCACTCGTCGAAGTGGATGCAAATGGGAAGAAAATAGAGGCTATCGTAGCCTCAGCTTACTTTCCAGGAGACACCAACGAAGCACCACCACCGAATATCATAGGTCTAGTGAACTACTGCAAGACACACAACAAGACGTTAATCATTGGTTGCGATGCAAATGCGCACAATACAATCTGGGGCAGTACAGATACAAACACAAGAGGTGAGTCGCTCCTAGAATATTTACTACAAACTAACATAGCTATTGTAAACAGGGGCAATAAACCCACCTTTGAAAATGCCATACGACAAGAGGTTCTTGACTTAACACTCATAACAAATAATTCACTTGATATGATCACGAACTGGAGAGTCTCTGATGAGGACTCAATGTCTGATCATAAACATATTCTCTTTGAAATGAAGGTGTTAAATAAGAGCGTAATGCTCTATAGAAGCCCTAAATCAACAAACTGGGATAAAAACTCAGAGTGCTTAGAAACTAAGCTAACCAGAAGCATGCTTCACATAAGATCGACAGAGGAATTGGATGCATCAGTTGAAGCTCTGACTGACTCCATTATATCCTCATATCACGAATGTTGTCCACTCAAGACAAAAACCTCAACGAAGAGGGTCCCTTGGTGGAACAAAGAACTAGCTAATTTGCGTCAAATAGCAAGGTCTAAATTCAATGTCGCAAAGAAATACAAAACATGGGACGAATATAAAAAATCCCTGACACTATACAACAAGGATCTGAGGAAATCAAAAAGGAACTCATGGAAAAACTTCTGTGAAGAACTTAAAGATGTCCCAACGACAGCCAGAATACAAAAATCACTGTCCAAGGGGGTAATTAATCCAATTGGCACTCTAAAGGCACCGGATGGTACTTTCACAAACACTTTTAAGGATACACTAGAGCTTCTTCTTAAAACTCATTTCCCTGATTGCCGGCCTAACACAACCAGCGACAACGATCATGGGGTGTCAGCGTACAATCGCTACAGGGCAAGAAACTCTTCTATCTTCAGAATAGTAAAATTTGAAAGGGTTGAATGGGCAATCAACTCGTTTAAACCCTACAAATCACCTGGACCTGATGGTATATTTCCAGCCCTACTTTCAAAAGGGACCAGGAGATTAATACAAATTTTGGTTCAAATCTTTAGATCTACTTTAATATTGGGATATGTTCCATAGGTTTGGCGGGAGGTTAAGGCTATATTCCTACCAAAGGGTGGAAATAAACCCCCCGAATCTCCCAAATCCTACAGGCCAATCAGTCTAACGTCCTTCATGTTAAAAACCATGGAAAAGATATTGGACTGCTACCTAAGAGAGGAGGTAATCTCTGATACTCCACTACATAAGCTACAATTTGCCTATCAAAAAGGGAAATCTACAGTCACAGCACTGCACACAATTGTTCGTGATATTGAAAAGGCACTAGGCCTAAAGGAGGTAGCCCTCTGTGCATTCATGGACATTGAGGGTGCTTTCGACAATGCGAACTTTCAAGCAATAGAACTGGCACTCTCCAACAGGGGAGCAGATCCAGCAATAGTAAAATGGGTAAGCAATATGCTAAACCAAAGAATAATTACAGCCTCTTTAGGGCAAGTTAACATGAGTGTTACAGCGGTAAAGGGATGTCCGCAGGGGGGAGTACTATCACCACTGCTATGGTCCATACTAGTTGATAACCTAATACAGATCCTTAATAATAAAGGATACAAAACAATTGGATATGCAGATGACATATCTATAATAATCGAAGGCAATCATGAAAGGACTATTGGAGACCTGATGCAAGATGCCTTAGACACAACATGGGAGTGGTGCAGGAAAGAGGGGCTATCAATCAACCCCACCAAAACCACTATTGTCCCCTTCACCAGGAAAAGGACATTTGATATCCCAACATTAAAAATAAATGGAATAGAGGTACCCTTACATGAAGAGGTAAAATATCTAGGTATCATCCTGGATAAAAAACTCACCTGGGAGGCACACCTTAACTCGGTAATAAAAAAAGCCACGAAAAACCTTTGGACTACAAACCAACTTCTGGGAAAATCCTGGGGTCTGAGCCCCAAAATGACCTTCTGGATATACACCCAAATGGTTAAACCCATCATACTATATGGGGCATTGGTATGGTGGGGAAAAACAAAACAAACAACAGCCAAATTAAAACTGTGCAAATTACAAAGGCTGGCATGCCTAAGCATCACAGGGGCTATGAGAACTACCCCAACTGCTGGCATGGAAGCGCTGTTAAATTTACCACCGCTACACCTAGCAATACAAGAGGAAGCTGCAAGGCAAGCACTCTCAATCCATGCAAATGAAAAATTCAAACCAGCAAATCTCACTGGACACCTAGAAATTCTAAATTTGGTCAAAGATGCTATGCACATGACCCAGGTAAGTGACCACACAGACTCAGTACTCAATTTCACCAAGAGGTACAATGTCATATTCCCATCAAGGGAGGAGTGGAACGATAGCCCAACATGGCTACACGATGATTCGCAAAAATGGTATACAGATGGATCCAAAACGCTCAAGGGGGTAGGAGCAGGAATAGTGGGACCTAGAGCACACAAATCAATAACCCTAAGTGCAGATACCACGATTTTCCATGCGAAGCTCTATGCTTTAATGGAAACAGTGGAAATCTTATCTAAAAGAGGACTTAAAGGAGTAAAAATTAAAATACTCTCAGACAGTCAATCAGTCCTCAAAGCTCTTAAAAGCTACACATTTACATCAAAAGTCCTTATAGAGTGTAACAACGCACTCAACGAACTGGCCATCCACAATCAGGTCTCTCTGGTTTGGGTGCCAGGACACGAAGGACACGAAGGTAACGAAAAGGCAGACCTTTATGCCAAAAAAGGGGCTGAAGGATCACTTATTGGACCCACCCCCTTCTTTGGCTTTAATAAAAACAACATAAAACAAGAGACCAAAAAATGGATCCAACATAAAATCAGCGAATATTGGAATGGCATTGACGGCCTCGATCACTCCAAAAAATTCCTGAGCTTTGACGCTAATAAAGCAAAAATCGCTCTTACCTTAAACAAAAAATGCCTTAGATCACTCTCTGGAGCATTAACAGGCCACTTCGCCTGCAACAAACACCTACACAAAATAGGTATATCTAGCACGAGCACTTGCAGATTCTGCTGTGATGAAGAGGAGTCTGTGGGACACTTAATCACCAACTGTGATGCATTAGGCCACAGGAGACACAGGATCTTAGGTTCCTATATACTAGAAGATGAAGACCTTCAAATGCTCTGTCCAAAGGAGCTGGTCCGATTCCTTGATATACTAAGTATACTAAATAATTAAGTACGAAGGGGCGCACAATAGATCAAGTTGGTCGCAGTGCATAAAGGCCTTAGCCTAACCCTTACAATCATTACATTACATTACGTCTAAACTGAATTACGTATCCATATGATGATCTTAATTTGAAATTTGATAATGATTGTTATGGTATTTTATATGAAATGTATTCAAAGTTTCAACAAAACTTTGTAATAACTATTACACACGTGATCCTCAAACTCTATTATTCTGTGATGAATTTAAGACTGTAGCCCCAATAATAGTGGTTGATAATGCACATCAATACGAAGCTGTTAAAACAGGACCAGTTGATATCAAAATCGAATTTAAGACATTATAGAATATTCCAGCAAATACATCAGCATATTGCGTACTCATTCATGATAGAGTTAGAGAAGAATACAGAATTTAAATAGTTCCCATTATCTATATGTATTTCAGTAAATTATATACCATTGAACTAATTACTATAAACCTTTTAAATGGCTTCCGATAGTTTTATAACATTAGATGTGCAAGGTTTTAAAGGAGATGCAAATAAATTTATAGCAAAAGAGTTGGCTATTACTTATAACTACACGGAATTTCAAAGTTTTATCATTAAACTTCCTTTTGAATTTAGAAGATTGTCTCAGAAATATTAAAAAGAAGCAAATTGGCTAACAAAAAATCATCATGGTTTTGCGTGGAATAGCGGATTCACCTCATTTAATAGTCTACAAAAATTTTTAAAGGAAAATCTACTGTCTACAACAGTTTATGTTAAAGGATAAGAAAAAAAATGTGGATTGCAAATATGCTTCACAAAAATGTTTGCAACTTGGAAGAATTTGGATGTGATAATTTAAAACTTCTAAATAAAAAATTTCATTACTTACTCAATGCAATGCACATTATGGATGTTGTGCATTAAAAAATGCTTTGATTTTAAGAAAATTTATTGATGTAGAAATAAAAAACAATGTATAATAGTTTTGTTTTGAATATAATAAAATCTTTATTATATAGTATGTATTAATAATAACAAAGAATATTTTAATAAAAAGAATACAACTTACAATTAATTTTTATTTTTGCAAAAATTTAGGTTTGAATAACTCAGTCAATTTTTAACGGATTTTTTTAAACAAAGTTGCGTTTTACTCACAAATAAATATATTTTTTGAATAAACTAAAAAATTTTACGGCTCCTTTATAAAATAATGCTTAAAAATATCGCCAAAGTTGAAAAATGTCTAAAAAATTGGGGAAAAAATGTGTTTGGTGGAGAAATACACAAAGAGCTTTTAAGCCAACCATAACAATATATACACCATTCTAAAGGTACTTCTTTCCAAATCCGTTGAGAAACTGAAAAACGGTTAATAAACAAGTAAGTTACTGGCTTATAAGTGCATAGAGGTACGAAAAACCGGTTTTTTAACCGTATCTCAAAATTCTGATGTGAGTGGCAAATTTCAAATACAGATTCTTGTTGTACTTAATAATACCTATCAGAAAAATAATATCACTTCCGAGGAATTTCTACTTCATTCTTTTTTGTATCACTGTGTAATCCAAGGAAGGTAATAGGAATAACATAAACTTCGACGAAATATGAACGACGTATGATGTCGAATTTAGAATATGTCGCTTTATTTCTGCCTGAGCGATTTAATTCAGTTAGTGAGAAATCGATAAAATACATCAATTACACTATCTACGAGGGCGGATTGATATTGAAGTTAGCTAAGTAGGAAAAAAACGTTGTTTTTTTTCAAAAACCATTTATTGCTCAACATAGTCTCGTTTTACTTCGACACAGTTAGTAAGACGATATTCCAACTTTTTTATACCATCTGAATAATACGATTTCGGGAACCCCTCAAAAGACGCGTTAGTTTCGGTAATCACTTCTTCGTTTGAGATGAATCTTTTTCCTGCGAGTCATTTTTTCAAGTTTGGAAACAGGGAAAAGTCACTAGGAGCTAAATCTGGACTATAAGGTGGATGATTCACCAATTCGAAGTGTGTTTCACGTAATTTTAGCAACGTATCTAAAGCCTTGTGAATCGGTGCGTTGTCTTGAAGAAAGAGCATTTTTTCTTCTTTAAATGTGGTCGTTTTTCCTTGATTGCATCAATCAATTGATCCAATAATGCACGATAATACTTTCCTGTGATTGTGGATCCTTTTTCAAGATAATCGATGAGCAATATTCCGTGTACATCCCAAAATACAGTGGCCATAACCTTGCCAGCCGATTTCACTGCCTTCGCCTTCTTCGGAGCACTTCCACCAGCTTCCACCCATTGTTTCGATTGATTTTTGGTTTCAGGTGTGTAGTGGTGGACCCACGTTTCATCAACAGTTATTAATCGACGCCAAAAATCAACATGATTACGCTTTATCATGTGCAAACACCACTGTGAAGTGGTCTGTCGAACTCGTTTGACACTGAGCAAACGCGGCACCCATCTTGCCGATAGCTTTTTCATATGCAAATGTTCATGCAAAATGTTGAACACACGTTCATATGATATGTTTACCATTTCAACAATCTCACGCAACTTGACTCGTCGATCATTCATAACGATATCGAGGATTTTCTTGATATTTTCTTCAGAAACCACCTCTTTTGGCCTTCCTGTTGATGGTATTGTTGCAGTGCTTGTTCGGCCGCTTTTAAATTCAGCATTCCAATATTTTACCATGTAATCTGACTGATCTGAGCAGACTCACCGTAATGTTTATCGAGCTTTTCTTTTGTCTCTTTCGACGTATTCCCTTTCCAATAATAGTGTTTAATCACTGCATGAAATTCGCTTTTTTCCATTTTACAAGAAACACAAAAGTTGCTTACTTCAAACGACTACAACAAATAAACTAATCGATGAATTTGGGTGAAATTTTAACAGCTGACGTTTGACAGATCGTAATTTCTAAAAAAAAAAGTTTTTGTGTTTGTGCTGCCATCTAGCGCTTGGTAGCTTTAATATCAATCCGCCCTCGTATATCGTGAAACGTATGCATTAAGGAAAATATTTGTTGGACTTAGAAGATCCTATCACAAAATTCTTAAATGAAAGCCCAGAGGAGGAAAATGCTATTGATTTAATAAA
Source organism: Clusia tigrina (assembly GCA_920105625.2). Taxonomy (NCBI): domain Eukaryota; kingdom Metazoa; phylum Arthropoda; class Insecta; order Diptera; family Clusiidae; genus Clusia; species Clusia tigrina. Next base: position 329,008,918 of record OV050030.1, read on the forward strand.
TTACAAAAATTAAAATAATTTATTGTTTTTATATCTATCTAATTAGCGATATTGAAAATTTTTATTTTCTTTTACTCTAGCCGATCAACCATTTTACTTGGGTCGATAAAAAAAATGAAAATGTTATTACTAAAAAATGCAATAATTGCGGCGGAAGTCATACAGCAAACTATAGAGGTTGCTCAGTGTATGCTGAGCTGAAGAATAAAATGCGCCAACAGAAGGATAGAGATCGACACGAAGTTACGTACGTAGCGCCTCTACACCAAATCCCGACTACCTTCAACGACAAACATGCTCCACCTGTCATGAGTTACTCTGATGCACTGAAATCAAATTTAGCTGAAAATTTAAATACCAATAAACAATCGCAAAATCTAGAGGCAGTGCACTTAACCTTAACGCAATGTATGACACAGTTCATGTCCTCAATGCAATCAATGATGCAAGAACTAATAAATAATCAAAATCAACTTTTGAAATCCATACTTGCAAACAAATGAATACGCTTAAAATTTATCATTGGAACGCAAACGGTATTAGCCAGCACCAACTTGAAGTGCAAAATTTCCTTATTAACAGCAAAATAGACATATTATTCATTTCTGAAACTCACCTTACTCTCATCATATTTTTAAAATAAAAGGTTATAAGTTCTACAAAACGTTGCATCCGGATGGCAAAGCTCGAGGTGGGACAGGCATACTCATAAAAGACCGCATAAAACACCACTCACAAGAAAACTACGACAAGGAATATCTCCAAGCCATCTGCCTGCAATGTTGGGACGCTAACATAACGGTATCATTATTGCCCACCTAGACACTGTCACAACAGCTCAGTTTAAAATTTTTTCAAGTCGTTGGGAGAAAAATGTATAGCAGCCGGTGATTACAACGCTAAGCATACGCATTGGGGTTCACGGCTTATAAATCCCAAGGGTAAACAGTTATACTACACCTTGACGAATCGGCGTAACAAAACTGACTATATGTCAGCTGGTAAACCCACTTACTGGCCTACGGATCAACGGAAGATCCCGAACTTACTAGATTTTGCAATAACGAAAGGACTCCACAAAAAACTTCTGTCTACAGAATCATGCCTAGAGCTGAGTTCAGATCATTCCCCAGTTATATTGCACCTAAGGAAATACCCAGAAGACAGATACCAACCTTCTCGATTCGTAATAGGTAAAACAAATTGGTTAAAATTTCCTAAATATATTTGCAGTCACCTTCCTGATAAATGTAGTCTTAAATTCCCGGATGAATTAGATTCCGCAGTACAAACATTCAACTGCACACTGGTATCAGCAGCAATCTACGCTACACCCCCAAGCGGCCAAATCCCACGCAAATCAATATGCTAAACATCATTCGAAATCGAAAGACTGATAACGGCAAAGAGACGGCTCAGACGACTGTGGCAAAAGCACAGGTCACCAGCGCTAAAGCAAAAATTCACGACAGCCAAAAACAAACTGCGAAACGCATTATGCGATGAATCTGAAAGAGGTATATAGGCCTACATCTCGCACCTGAACCCCCTAGAATCCACAAACTACTCCTTATTAAAGGCAGTCAAAAACACGAATAAACCTACAGAATCGGACTCGCCTAAAAGACTTATAGACGTAAAATGGGCAAGAAGCTATGAGGAGAAGGGGCAAGCTTTTGCTAAACATCTTAAAATCGCTTTCCAACCAAATCCTCCTAGTAACAACTTTAAAAAACCAACATTAGACATACTAATTCACTAGATGGACCTGGTTCAGGCCGAAAGAATTGTGGCATTTTATCTCAACTCATTTAGATAAAAAGAAAGCAAGCCACGATCTGATAAACACAAATATATTGATGGAGCTACCTCCGCTTGCAGTAAAGCATTTCGCAATATTATTTAACACAATTTTTAGACAAGGTTACTTTCCACAAGTATGGAAGCTGTCCCACGTAATCGTGATACCCAAACCTGCCAAAACTCCAAAGCAAGTCTCTTCGTACAGACAATAAGCCTGCTATCCGTCGTCTCGAAACTATTTGAGAAATTATTGCTATCAAAATTAACCCCATACCTGGTACATAATAAAGTAATACCTAACCACCAGTTTGGCTTTCGAAAAAAGTATGGGACTATTGAACAAGTACATCGACTAGTGTCCCAAATCAGAAAGGCGTTCGAGGAGAAACAATACTGCTCTGCAGTGTTCCTCGATTAGAATACTCATAGTATCCTGGAATCATACTTAAAGGGTAGGCGATTTCAAGTCAAATGTGAAGATTACATATCACCAGAAATGGATATATTGGCTGGTGTACCTCAAGGAAGTGTTCTTGGACCGATACTGTACACACTATACACCTCAGATTTACCAACAAACAAATATCTGCTCACCTGAACTTTTGCCGATGACACTGCGATTTTATCTTGCCACAAGCACCGTCAAATAGCATCGCGTGATCTCAACGAACATTTACACGTGGTTGAAAATTGGCTTTTGAACTGGCGCATCACAGTAAATGAACAAAAAAGCACACACATAACATTTACACTCAACAAACACACGTGTCCTCCAATCATACTCAACAACAAAACTATCCCACAGGAGACGGAAGTGAAATATTTAGGCATTCACCTCGACAGACGCCTTACCTGGAGAATACACATAGAAAAGAAAAGAGCGCATATCAAACTAAAAACTGCAAGTCTTAACTGGCTTTTAAATTCAAATTCAAAACTAGGCTTGACTACAAAGTACTCTTATATAAAGCCATAATAGTACCCATCTGTACATATGGAACTCAGCTATGGGGAGAAGAAAAAACATCAAACACCGAATTGTTGCAAAGGACCCAGTCTAAAATACTACGCTGGTGCACCGTGGTTAATGAAAAACATAAACATTCACCGAGATCTAGGTGTGCCCGTAATATGTTAGAGGCATTCAGATGTCAAAAAGAAGTAGCAACTAAAATTATCGCTCCACCCCAATATATTAGCTAGGAATTTACTACAAACAAGCCCACGACCCTTTTGAAGAGAGCAGACTTATCACCATTGTAAACTATTATTAAATAAGTCATCATTACTAATTTCTCTAATTACTTTTATTTTCATTGTTCTTCTAAAATAATAAGTGCTCACTTAATATCTTCTCCATACAGTGGTAAGAAGCAGTGATACATTGTTGTCTAGTTTTAAGATATATTTACTTATTGTTAGTCTCCACCATGAGTTGTTACAATAAATATGAATGGTTTAAAAAAAAATATATAATAAATTACTTGTGTATGGATTTTTTTTATTTTGTATAATTTCTTTCAGAATGAGACATGTTGAAAAATGTTTACTATTTCTATTTTTATATATTCGCGAACTTTTATCAACTTTTAACATAATAGTTTTATATTAATATTTACATGTTATCGCAAATGAGGTTGTACGCCATATGAATCCTTTTTTCTAGCTAGTGATTTACATATTATCGCGTATGTGGTTGTATAATTTTTGCATATAAATACGAGTAATTCTTCTAGAATAAACAGAAAACTTCAAACCAACTATCAACATGGAGGCTGCTCAATTGTGGACAATATATGATAAAACGGTCCTATTCGCTTCTAGATCTGCCAAAGCGTGGTGGAATGCCCCTGAGATGGAGGTGTTACTACAGAATAGAATAAACCAGTTTCGTTCTAGTCCCAGCGAACAACCTGGGATAAATCTGGGGAAGGTGATGAAGACGATGGTCTTCATCTGCAAAATTTGGAAGAATACCCTAGACTAAAAAAAATGTTTTTATTATAGATATATTAGATTAATAAATTCAATTTTAAAAAATTAAATATTTTTTTGTTGTTATTTTTTATTTATATTGATTTTGTGTAATGATACAAAATTTTAGGTTTAAAATGTTCTAAAATGTTATTGTGGATATACTGATATTGCTGGTGCTGTTGTTATTGTTGTGGTTGTTTTTGTTGTTTTGGGTTGCAAACTATTCTCTTCAAAAAGTTTTGAAAGATTTAAATCTTCTTCAATGATACTTTCCATTATATAAATCATCTATATCGCTAAGTGGATATGATGTTGAAATTTTTTTGGTGTTTTTTGTTCTGCTATCACTAATCTAAGAGATACCTATAATGGTTATTGTCCCGCCCTTCACTTCAAATCGAACATGTTGTCGTGTTGAAAATGTTAATTCAAGGGGTATCGTATATGGATGTGTTTCACCTCTTCGTATAGATAATAATAAACACTTATATCCATCTTCTGGCATAACGTATACTTCTAACAAATTGTCTACCACCAGAATTTGTGCAGTATTCAAATGTGTCAGTATTAAAATGCATCCAGACAAACACAAAATGTATCGCTTTGTTTCAATGTTTGAATCAAAAACATATTGATATACGCATATGTATGAATATAATAATTAATAATTAATTATTAATTATTAATACTATCAATTATAGTGTTTTTGTTATTACTGTTGTTTTTATTCAAATAATTGCATTCATACATACTACCTTTTATATATTTGATTGATGAATTGCATAATGTTGTGAAACTATATATTTTCAATAACACATCCACATACTTATCAATTAACCAAAATTTGCATTAGAACATACAGGCAGCTTCAACTCTTATCACATAAAAATGTTTTAATTATAACAGAACGCACACGCGCACCAAATACACAAAATATATTTACATACATACAAACATACATACCTACTAAAAAACTTGTATACTCTTGCTGCTTCGCTGTCGACTGATAACGCCGCACACGCACAAAAATTTCTTTAAGAACAAGCCGGCGGTCAGCTTCAACTCTTATCACATTAAAATATTTCAATAATAACATAACACACACGCGCCCTAATACACACAATATATTTACATATATATTTGCATACATATATATAATGTTTGCAAACACATTTCATTTAAATTATGTTACCAGCTCATTACGTAAAAAATACACAAACACACACAAACACACAATTTACAATTTTTATTTGAAAACAAAAGTGTTGCCAACGCGATTGAACCAAAGATAAGTAGTGCTTTTATAGGTTCATACTTTTTTATTTTTCCCCCAAATACAAAATGAATCCCATAACCATAAGTTAAAATTCATTTTTTCCAGAATTAAAATTAATTAAGTTTCAATAATAATAATAATAATAATAATAATAATAATAATAGCCATACTAGGAAAAATATATATATTGTACAATAGTAATAATAATAGTAATAATAGTAGTTATTATATAAATAAAAATAAATAACTACTCTAAGCAGTAATGGATTCTCCCAATACATATAGGGAGACTTCAGAGACTGATGAAGCAGTTACGAGGGAGAGCACCAACCAGGCGTGGACGACATCGTCAGGACATCCTTTTAATAGAGTTTCGAAGGTAGTTCGAACGCCTCCTATGGTGCTAACGAGCGCAGTTACAATGGGACTCCAAATTTGGAACAGGTCAACGCAACTCCGGCCGCAGTTATTCAAACAGCAACACCAGTGCCAGTGGAGCAACAGGCAGTCGCTACCAAGGCACTTACAATGGAGGGTCAAGATAGCATGTTTGCTAAACTTGGCATCAAAATCGGAGAGCTAACGGAGATGTTAGTGGGCAGGCGATCAATCCACCAGCCTGTGAGAGATCTAGACAGTACAATCGAGGATATGTACAAACGGGTATACGAGGAGCAGGAGAAAGGGAAGCTACAGATGGTAGGCCGAACCACCAAAAGGAAAGATGTTTGGCATCGCCGCTTAAGCGACTAGAAGGCGGTACCCCAAAGATACAACTAGAGGACGAAGAGACAGCGGCAACATCGAAGAAGAAGAAGATTTTGCAGAAAAGAAGTGCAAAAATTTCGTGGGCAAAATCGGTATTATAGCTAAAGCGAGCGATCAGCAGAAAAAAGTCACTGGACCCATTGAGGAAACAGTACCAACGCAAAATGCTGAGGCATGGAAAGTGGTCGGAAAGAGGCGCCCGGAGGGTAAGAGCGGGAGCAAACCCCCAACGGAGCCACGGAATGGACGAATAGGTCAGCCGAGGAAGAAGGCTACACGACCGGACGCTATATTGATAGCAAAAATAGGAGAGATGTCATATGCTGACATGTTAAAAACGTTGAAGACAAAGCCTGAACTGGATGAGCTTGGCAAAAGTGTCAACAAAATAAAGAAGACTGCCAAAGGAGAACTGCTAATGGAGCTCAAATGCGGGTCAGGAGAACAGGCCAGCAAACTTAAGGAAATAGCTGAGCGGATCCTCCAGAGCTCAGCAAATGTTAGAGCTCTCTGCCAGGAAACAACAATCGAGTGCCTGGATGAAGTCACCACACCGGAAGAAATATGTAGTGCCATAAGAGAACAATTTCCCGAAATTGCAGGCATAGGAAAAAGCGCAATTAAGTCTATGCGACGCACACGGGATGGCACCCAGACAGCGCTGATTAGCCTTCCATATAAACTGGCTAATATACTAGCGGAAGCCGTACGAATGCGAGTGGGCTGGGTAAGATGTAGGCTCCATAAGTACATAACCCCAACCAGATGCTTCCGATGCCTCGAATATGGTCACATAGCTAGACACTGCAAGAGCAAAGAGGACCGCTCAGGTGTTTGCCTAAAGTCTGGAAATAAAAGGCACTTAGCTAAAATGTGCGAGGCAAAACCTAAATGCGCAATATGTGAGCCAGGATGGAAAGGTGCAAATGACCACTCCACCGGAAGCTTTAAATGCATACAAAGAAGCGATGAAAATATTGACAAAACGGGATGGTTAGGTCTATCCAAATAAACCTAAACCACTGCGAGGCTGCTCAGGATTTGCTGCAGCAGACAGTAATAGAACAGCACATTGCATTAATTAGCGAACAATACAAAACACCTATGTATGATTCTAATTGGTCAGAAGATACAAAAAAGCGAGCAGCCATCTGGGTTTGTGGCACCATTCCCTTCGAACGTAAAGCGAACCGGCAACAGGAAGGGTTTGTATATGCCAAAATAAAGCGGGTCTACTTTTATAGCTGCTACGCCCCACCAAGTGCACGCGTCGAAGAAATGGAGGAAATATTTGACCGCTTGGTTACAGATGCTTGAGGGAAAAGCCCCATAATAATTGCGGGTGATTTCAATGCATGGGCAGTTGAGTGGGGCAGCATTAGAACGAATCGCAGGGATACCGCTTTATTGGAAGCCTTTGCTAGCCTCGATATAGTTAACTTAAATCGTGGTACAACACACACGTTTAATAACGGCAGATCGGGGTCAATAATAGATGTCACCTTTGCAAGTAGAGCGATCTTGAGACAGATAAAGTCTCATATATACTCGTATATACGCATAGTGACCACCAAGCACTAATATTTGAAATACTGTCACCAAAACGATTTCAAATGCGTAAGACAGAACGTAAGGTACAAGAAAAAGGCTGGAAGACAAAGCAGATGGACTGCGAAATGTTGGAGTACATGCTTGACAACATGGAAAAAACACAAGGTAGCGCAGAACTGAGGACCAGGCGACTTATGGACAACCTTACTAATGCATGCGATGCCGCCATGCCTAGAAAAGGAAGAGGAAATGGGAGAACACAAATTTATTGGTGGAATGAAACCATTGCCTCCCTGCGTAAAGAATGCCACAGATGTCTAGGGCTAGGGGTTCTGAAAACTACGAACAGACCCAAGCAGAATTTAAGGAAAAAAGGAAGCAATTGAGCAAGGCAATAAGAACAAGTAACAGAATTGTGTTGAAGAAACTCCATAACAATTCTAACACACCTATCTGCGCGAGAACAATGGCTAAGATTGTGAAAGAATGCCGAGCTAAGGCCTGAATGTGAAGTAAGCCACGCTGAAGATCCGATCCCGCCGGTCACAACAGAAGAGCTTCTAGGAGCGGCAGACAAAATGAAAAGTAATAGGGCTCCAAGTCTGGATGGGATACCAAATATGGTAATTAAAACTGCCATAAAAAGAAATCCAAACATATTCAGCAGTCTCTACACGGAATGCTGAGGGAAGGAACATTTTCCCAAAGATGGAAGAGCTAGCGACCGGTGCTGCTACCAAAAGGCGATAAACCTATAGAAGAACCAGCATCGTACCAACCCCTGTGCATGCTGGGCGTAGCAGGAAAGGTCGTGGAAAGAATAATCTGCACCAGACTTGAATGCTATACAGAAGGAACCCCGGGTTTGTCTAAACGGCAATATGGATTCAGGAAGAAGCGATCCACGGAGGATGCAATTGCATCTGTATGCGACATAGCGCGGAAAGCCATGGCAGGAAATAGGTGGATGGAAGGCAACAAACAATATTGCGCGGTAGTGACATTAGCCGTTAAATATGCTTTTAGCTCTGCCAATTGGTATCGGATCCTAAGTGCTCTACGCATCTTGCATATCCCTGGTCATAGAAAACTATTTCAAGGACAGAATATTGTTATACGACACAGACGAAGGTCCAAAAGAGTACAACATCACAGGAGGAGTTCCACAAGAATCGGTGCTAGGGCCACTTCTCTATGCGGACAACATAGCCATAGTAGTAGTAGCCAAGAAAATTGTGGATGTGGGAGCCAAATGTAATGAAACTATCGAAAGAGCCAAGATGTGGTTCCAGATGGCTGGATTACAACTAGCCGAACACAAAACGGAGGCAGTACTAATGAGTAGCCGAAAAAATATTGAGAGCCTAGAAATACGGGTAGGAGGACATATGATCACGTCACGCCCATATATAAAATACTTGGTAGTCCTTCTAGACCATTGGCTCAATTTCAAGGAACACCTGATATCTGCAAGTGATAAAGCCATCAGAGTAGGAGCAGCCTTGGCAAGGTTAATGCCAAACACTGGAGGACCAAGGCAGCATGTAAGGAAGCTACTAGCCAGCTTTAATACCTCCATTTTAATGTACGCAGCACTCATATGGGCTCCAGCAACAAGCTGCAAAGTGTATATGAGAGGTGTCACAACGGCGTACAGGCTAACAACAATGAGAGTGTGTTGTGCCTTTAGGACCATATCCACTGATGCAGTCAGCGTCATCGGAGGACGGATGCCAATAGATCTCAGAAATAATCAGAAAGAGCTCACAAAATGAATGGCAGGAAAGATGGGATATATCCACCAAAGGACGGTGGACCCATGAGCTGATCCCAAACATACAAGTATGGATCGCCCGAAAACACGGTGAAGTCAACTACCTCCTAACGCAATTCCTATCGGGACACGGATGCTTTCGAAAGTATATGCACAAGTGCAGACATGTGGAGGACCCATACTGCCTGTACTGTGTTGGCAGCTAGCTATGAGAATGCAGAACATGTGTTGATGGAATGCGGCAGATTGACGGGTGCAAAGCGCCTGCTTGGGCGTTATATAAGAGAGAAATTAAACCCAGCCGGTGTTCTTCGGTACATGCTTGGGGCACAGAAGGCCTGGGATACAGCAGCGGATATACTGGTCGGTATCATAAAACAAGTAAGATACGACGAGCAAAGCGCTAGAGGTTTAGCGAGCTAAAGCCGTTAGAATGACCAAGATTCGAGAGTGAGGAAAAACTCTCAGACCGCCACGTGAAGGAATACCTTAACTGAATGTACCACGGGGACCCACGGGATCGAAGCAAATGTGGTTTTAGTTGGGTTAGAGTCCTACATCTCGGCAAGATGCTTTCCACCTAAAGCAAAAAAAAAACACACACACATACATACAAGAGAGCAGAACGAGCCACCAAGCTGCGATCGCTGATGTGTTGAAGGAAGCGGCAACTGTGGCGGCAAAGATGCATATGCTCACCATCCAGTGCAGAGATCTAGATGAGATCACCACCCCAGCTGAGATCTGTATAGCCTTGCATGGACAATGCGGAATAACGAGACGACACGAGGCAGCTATAAGAAGTTTTCGTAGTGGCTACAAAGGCACTCAAACCGCCTATATTAGCCTGCCAGTCGATGACGCAAAAAAGGTCCTAAAGGCCCAACGAGTTCGTCTTGGATGGGTCTCATGCAGAGTACGGGAATCATCACTCTCAAGCGCTGTTTCAAATGTTGGGGATACGCTCACGTGACTCAACAGTGCAAAGAAGGGGTTGACCGAACCGATTTGTGTAGGAAGTGCGGAGAGAGGGTCCACATGTCAGCAATGTGTACTAATGTCAGGGCGACCACCGGCGAGCAACTATAAGTGCCCAGTATACCAACAAGCGAAGAGAAATAGCGGCATATGAGAAAAGTGCAACTTAATCTTATCCAATGTGCCGCAGCCCAAGACCTATTGCTGCAAACGGTGTATGAGCAGAAATTCGACCTGGCTCTACTGTGCGAACAGTATAAGAACATCGACGGTCACGAATGGATGGCGGATGCCAGCAGTAAGGCAGCTATCTGGACTCTAAATGGCAGGTGCTTTCAGCAAAAAATGGCAGCCAGAAATAACGGCTACACCTGGGTCAAACTCGATGGCGTATACTTCTTCTCCTGTTATGCTGGAAACATTGAATGTGGCCATCCGGAGTAGCAAAAATGAGTGCTTAAAGTCGCTGTGTGCGAAAGCGGATTTGGACCCATGGGGAATAGCATATAACGTGGTCATGGGCAAGTAAAAGGGGCCTAGGCCCCCACAGCTAACTGATGTCACTCTAATGAGCGCTATTGTAGCCACCTTTTTTCCCAAACAGGCAGATAGAATACACCATCAGGGACAGGTGCCAAATGACGACATACCAACGGTTACCACCAGCGACTTACTAGTTGCATTGAGAAAAATCGATGACAAGAAGGCTCCCGGTCTGGACGGCATCCCGAACGTGGCTCTAAAAACGGCAATAAAGACGAGGCCAGAAGTCTTTATGAATATGTACAACGCTTGCATTAGGAATGGGGTATCCCGACTAAATGGAAACGGCAGCGAATGATGTTACTGCTCAAGCCGGGGAAACGTCCAGAACAACCGTCAGCATATCGTCCGTTGTGTATGCTAGACACTATGGGCAAAGTCTTGGAAAGAATTATCTGAGAACGACTCCAGGAAGTGCTCAAAAAAAGGGCGGGCGCTCCGAGCGTCAATATGGTTTCCGAATGGGACGTTCAACTGTAGATGCAATCCAAGCCATAATAGATATAGCCCAAGAAGCAACGAGTGACGAACGATGGCGTTTGGGATCGAAAAAATACTACGTGGTGGTCACGTTGGACATAAAAAATGCGTTCAACTCAGCGAGCTAGCCCCTGATTATGGATGCGTTACACAATTTCGGCGTTCCAGTACACCTACAACGGCTGATATTTGGCTACTTCCAGAGCAAAGTGTTACTCTATAATACGGATGCAGGATACTCTATAGGACGCTATGAAATCACGTGTGGCGTCCCACAAGGATCGGTAGGTAGGTAGGTAGGAGTGGCCGCCCAGTTTGCCAAAAGCACGCTTGAGCACACATAATGGCCCATTGTCATATCACGGTGTGGCGCCGTTCAAGCACTGACTAAAAAGGTTCCCATACTTGGGATGGTGATAGTCAGCTCAAGGACAGCGTCTGGAAAGGCACGACTTCTCCGTCATGTTTCAGGAAACCATCCTGATACTTTGATGAACCTGGCTATGTCCCTAAATTAATGGATGACAGCTCTGTCAGGCTTGTAAGAAATGGGGCACCAGAGGTGCGAATTCTTCTCCTGCTCAAGGATGGGCAGTGGCATAAGAAGTGGAAAACCGTCTCGTCCTCCTCCTCGGAGCCACAGCCTCGGAAAAAGTCATTTGAGGGTAGGCCTAGTCTTTTTGCGTGGTGGGATCGGTACAAGGATCGGTACTAGGCCATACTGGAATGTCATGTACGATGGCGTACTAGGTTTGGACCTACCAACTGATATAACACTCATCGGGTACGCAGACGATATCGCTATGGTGGTGGTGGCAAAACACATCCACACGCTGCAGACGAAATGCAACGATGCAATTGTGCGTGTGCGTGAATGGCTGAGCAGGGCAAAGCTAGAACTGGCAGTTCAAAAAAGAGAGGCAGTGCTAGTGAGTACCAGGAAGATAAGCGAGACTTTAACAATCACAGTGGGGGGGCCATCAAATTATATCCCAACCACAGCTCCGGTACCTAGGAGTACTTATTGATTAATGGGGTACTAACACGCCTGATGCCGAATATAGGCGGTCCACGCTCAAGCCAACGGAAGCTGTTGTCAACGGGAATGAGCTCCATTATACTGCATGCCGCCCCAATATGGGTGGAGGCCACTAGGGTGAAAACATACACCTAATGCACACAGTCAGCATATAGACTCAGCGCGCTAAGGGTGGGTAATGCTTTCTGCACCGTATCGGACGAAGCAATTGGCGTCATAACTTATAAACCGCCCATTGACTTGCTGGCGAAGGAGATGCACCGCCTCTACAAACAGAGAGCGAGACCAACAAACGTCGACAAAGCAGATGGGAACAAATGGACAAAGGTAGATGGACCTTCAGGCTGATCCCATGCATAACAACATGGGTACCAAGAAAGCATGGAGAGCTAAACCACTATGTCACCCAGCTACTAAGTGGCCACGGATGCTTTAAGCAGTACGTATTTGAGTGGAAGTTTGAGGAGGACTGCCCGCAACCGTACGAGAAGGCACAGCACGTGTTTTTCGACTGCCAGGAATTTAAGGATGTTCGGGAGACACTGGGTGTTGTCCTAGAGGAACCCCCAACAATGGACAACCTCTGTGAGCACATGTGCGATACGCTCACTAAGTGGGAAGCAGTATGCGCGGCAGCGGAATCAATTATGATTGCGCTGCGAAAAGCAGAACGAGCGCGCTATGATGAACGCAATCACCAGCGTCATGCGGAACTCGAGGTACATAGGAGTGACACATAGTTAGACCTAATATGAGCAGTAAATGCTCTTACGGCCTCCCGACGTAAAACCTAATCGGTGTCCCCGGGGGGAAACACCGTAATGACGAGAGGAGGTTTTAGCAGAGTTAGAGTTCCGCACTGTCGAGGTTATAACTTCAGATGTTTTCCTCCTCCTAAAATATAAAAAAACACACACATACAACTAGGCTGTGGCTACCTGCTGCCTTCTAATTATTTCATCAGCTATTATCATCAAACGCTCAGATTCCCCCCACCCCCCTCTAGTCTATACTCAAGCCCATCAAACCCTTTCAAATTTGTAGTATAGGCAATCCATCTCACCACAACAACAACAGCAAAATAATTTGGCGCCTGAATATACAAAGGTGTTTTCTGGACCACAACTATGACTAAACAATATGGAGAATTTTTGGAGCAAATCGGAGCAAAACACAACTTTACTCCAGCACATTTATACCAAAATCTTTATTAATACCTTTTCCGACTTATTTCTCCGATTTTTCATACGAAGCAAAATATATTTACAATTCTTACAAACACATACAGTCTTTTTAGCCATTTCTACATTTTTACTCCACAATTCTCATACAAAACAACTACAATGGTGCATAAAAAAGAGCAGAATGCGGAAGAGATCTTTCTATACTACTAGTATAATCTAATTTAATATATATACAAATTATTTTTTAAATAATTTTTAAAACTGTCTGCACTAGGTTAACTTGGAAATTCCAAACAGTTTATAAAATTTGAATTTACTTTACCCAGGTCAGCAGGACGATGCCCGAATGTGTTTAGCTGTAGCATTAACTGCTGCACGGCATGGAGCTACAGTCTGCAATCATGTGGAGGTTATGGAGCTAATAAAAAAGGATACTGGAAACGGAATTAAAGTATTGTGTGGCGCCAAAGTCAAAGATCACATTTCAGGACAAGAATTTTCTGTTAAAGCAAAATGTATCATAAATGCTACAGGGCCATTTACTGATACTATTCGGAAAATGGATGATCCTAATGTTAAAGTGATATGTTCGCCCAGCTCAGGCGTACATATTGTGCTACCAGGTTATTACAGTCCGGATCAAATGGGTCTCTTAGATCCTTCAACCTCAGATGGACGTGTGATCTTTTTTTTGCCCTGGCAGAGACAAACTATTGCCGGAACTACTGATTTACCATGTGAAATAACACATAATCCTAAACCTACCGAAGATGAAATACAGTTTATTCTAAATGAAATAAAAAATTATTTGAACGCGGATGTGGAAGTTCGCCGTGGTGATGTTTTGTCTGCCTGGAGTGGTATTAGACCCCTTGTGTCTGATCCAAATAAAGAAGACACACAATCTTTAGCTAGAAACCATATTGTTCATGTAAGCCCATCAAGTTTAATAACAATAGCGGGAGGAAAGTGGACAACTTACAGAGCTATGGCAGAGCACACAATTGATGCAGCTATAAAAGGTAAGAGAATATAATTGGAGATTTTTTATATTTTATGAATTTACATAATACTAATTTTATCTAGCTTGCAATTTAAAACCTGAACGACTGGAGGCCGTCACATCTTATTTGAAAATTGAAGGTGGTCAGGGATGGACACCTACTATGTATATTCGATTGGTCCAAGATTTTGGATTGGAATGCGAAACA